>CM049371.1:10628694-13028694 GCA_026937815.1 Etheostoma perlongum | reverse complement strand
GATGCTTGTCCTCAGCAGATTACTCACAAGACAACAACGCTCTGAACATTCCTAACAAACAATAACATTTCTGAAATGTTATGATCTGGCTAAATATTGATGTACACGTCTGCATCAATCTGCTGTTTTTCTGCTGGAACCCAAAACCACATTGGGTTTGGGCATCAAAAAATGATTAGCCCATTACAGAAGCAGGTTGCACTTTGCTCATATCTGACCTTTTGGATAAAAAAGGCATGTTTAGTACCTCATTTGGTAATTATACTTGTGGTGTACCAGGGTTCAATATTAGGTCCTAAACCTTTTTAGCCCGTAGATCCTCTCCCCACAGTAGGAAAGCTAAAAGTTGTTATCATGAATACTTGGGGGTTTCTCTTGCCAATAAGTTTGGCTGTCCACACTTACAACTCACAAATGGCCTCAAACATGTTATCTGCTTACATACAGTAGACTGCATATTGGTAGAAGTATTCCTAGGATTAATATGTTCTAGAACCATCGTCCTTGTGACCTAACAAAAAAAATATAAAGAGACCCATACCCTAAGGCTATCAACTAAACAAGGCTGACGTTTAGCCTAGTGGTTAACCAGACAAGTAAGGGGAACTTACTCAAAGGGATCAAAAACCACTATGACTGGAATGCATAGCCCTTGCTATATTGGGGCAGTTGAGCTAATGTAAAATTAATATAAGAACATTATTTCAATGCCGGCTGAAAAAGCTGAGGTGCCTACCTGAAACCATCTCCGACCGTGACGATCTCCACCTCACTGTCTGTTGAGGTGACGTTGATCTCCTCGCTTGCAGGGACAGCAGGTGCTGGAGCTGGAGTGGCCTCAATCACCACCACATCCTCATCCAGGCCACCTGAGCACACCAGTAGAATTTATTATAGTAAAGACACACATTCAGATGAAAGGAAAAGAAAGCATTCAACTACAATACAATTTGGGCTAGGTGTCACCGAATTTCCTGAATCGATTTTATTCTGATTCACAATGTCCCGATTTGATTCTATACTTCATATTCTATATTTCAGTGACAATACCAATTTTACTTGGAGATAAAATAGATTCTCAGAGAACTTCTGCTGTAAATTGTACAAGCAAGAACCCTCCTTTATATATAATGCACCAGGTTGATGCTTACATTATGAATCAACCCCCAAAAAGTTTGTTTAAAGTACGTTTTACTTATACATGTATGGTAAAAAGGCATATATTAAAAGATGGATTTCTGGATTTTATGAATCAATATTGGATCACTTAAACGAAAATCAATTTAATTGGAGAATCAATTGTTTAAAATCCAGCCCTAATCACAATTAACAGAAAATACATACTTGAAATAAAAACTTGTAGCCCGACTACACTTTATGACAATTTACATCTATTAATTAGGAATATTTCACATTAAAGTTGGATACAAATGAATGAATAAACAAACACATTTAAGTTACGTCATCATACAGCATATTTTCATACAACATAGACATGTACTGTTCCTGCTTTTATTTTCAAAAAGCCTGTCCCCCTTTCTTAATGGTTTAGTCTAACACCTAGCAAGTTGTGTAAGTGGCCAGATAGTATTTCTCCAGTTTCATCATGCTAACAGCAGTATCACCAGGCTCAACAGTTTAACAGGAGAAATGTAGGTCATCAGTGCTCACTGGGATTGACTTTCTTCCTTCACCGTTCCCAAATGTGCCCTGTGATTGGTTCCCTGTGCACTAGATCTCACTCACTTCATCTCTGCCTGGACTAAATACCACGAAAGCTCCCTCAGGTGTGTCTACTAAAAGTAGATGGTTGCAATAAAAGATCAGAAAGAGAGTTAAGGATAGTTAATTTGTCAATGACAATTTCTAAGACTACGTTTTTTTTATTTAACCTTTTTAGTTTGTAATCATTTTTATAAAACAAGCACTCAAAACAAAAACGTATATCATGAAACAAATGTCGATCTAAGGGCCGCAACATTCACAGACTCAATAAGGAAAATGCATATTCATATCACCTACTGTTTTTCCATATGGTTTGCAAAATGAGATAGATGTTATCTATATTTCAAAATTACATTGACCACATTATGCACACAAAGATCCCTGTCATACTTCATTGCCAGAGGTGCTGCATGTGTATTAATGACACCTACATTGCACACCAGGAGCCTAGTTCATCACAGGCACTGCTCAAACGAGTTAGTCATGGCACACTAATTTGGGACAAATTAATCATTCTGCTCAGTCTTCTTAATGGAGCCACTGCTTACTTATATAAATTCTGTTTTTTTTCACAAAGTGAACACAGCTTAATTTACTGGTTTATTTTAAGGTTTAAGCCCAGGCATACATTTATCCCAATTCCCAGTGTAAGTGAGAGTTGCTGACTCATGCATTTGGTCTATGAGTCAAGGTTACAAATTCTCTTCTACATTCTTAAGCCTTAAATGTAAATCTTCAGCCAACCATTTATGGCAGACATATATATTTCAACCAATACAAAAGACAGAACATTAAGATATGTCTGTTCAGATTTACCTGTGCAGTGACTGTAAGCAAAACATTTTAACACAACGTTTTAAGGTAACTGATTCATTACTCGTGTGAATGATTAACAAAGTAATAAAATTCTATGCAGCAGAAGTCTATACTGTGTTTTTGAGCAAATCGCTAAGTGCCTTGCCATAATTCCCCAGTGTGATTTCTATTCCAATTGTCTCTTGAGAACTGCTGCTTAGCACCCTCTGCAAGACTAGCTGCCAGGCAGTCTGGTAAAGCCTTCATGTGATTACACAAACAACAACACCTTGCTTACAACTTGTACAGATTTGTAACCAATGATTGCAGTGTTTGACTATGTAAATAAATACCTACTAGCAGTAGACCTAACACTGTCTATATGACAAACTCTGGAACAAAAAAATGTCAAAAGCCCAAGAGACGACTTTCTGAAGTTCAACCAGCCACTTCGGTTCGATCGGTTGGTGGTAAGATGACATGCAATGGGCTCTAGCCTGAATAATCAGCCTTTGTAACCACTATTGACAATGCCAACAATGTAGTGTGACAAATAATCAGATGGCGTGTGCATAAGGGAACTTGTAGAATTTTATTTGACTTAAAACAACAAACCAGGTGTGACCTGCATTCAAAGGGATTTTTAGATGTTGTTTATTCACATTTAATATATTCTGTTGTATCTCAGGTTAGAGGTAGGATTAAACTGTTTCCTGGCTACGTCACACACTTGCTCCAACTCTGGACATTTAGAAGGCAGCTTTCATCACTTGCCTTCATGCTTTCCCTTGCTGTAAACACATGCCTTGTTTTTCCTGCGAGACCTGCTGTTTCTATGCCTGTCACTAAACAGCGCCTGAGTTTTCTCCCACCTGCCTCCCATAGAAGAACAACAACTAACTTTCCATTCTCCCCCGAAGGCCACAACAGTAGAAATATTGCTGAGGCTAAATGACTACATGAGGATAACAATGAACCAAGGTAGAGGTGGGGCTTTTTAAAGGATATACTGACTCCTGTTGTAAATAGAAGGTGACTTCCGTATGCACACTGGTCTGTGCCACTTTGCTGAGAATGATAGCAGAAAGCTATGGTTTACATTTTGGATATAAACCTGTTGTTCCAACAGGTACAGAGGGCTGTAGTTTCCTTTACAGCACGCCAGGTGTGTGGCCATGAAAAGCAGAGGAGAGTAGCTATTATTTTATCAGATGTGCCCAAGAGCTATTTGTGAGCATATGTTTATGACAGCCAAACACTATGCAATGCTGCAACGTCCCCTTCTTTAGTTGAGAGCTAGGATGAAATTACCTGGTGCAGAATGAAAACCTGTAGACTTGTGATCCTGCTTCTGTAAACAGTGAGCTTGTTACCATTATCACACTTCTGCAATGGCCAATTCATTTCTGATTGTACAGTGAAGGGAACTGGAAGTCTATGGTTTAAAAGTGTGATATATTCTGACAATAATTCCCTATGAGGGTTATTTAAAGTGCACATATTGAGTTCATTTTCAGATTCATAATTGTATTTAGAGGTTATACCATATTTTTGTTGTACTGCACATTGCTGCAGCTCCTTTTTCCCCCGTGTGTTGAGCTCTTTGTTTTAGCCACAGAGTGAGGCATCTCACATATACTCCATTTTTCATCTTTATATCACCTGTTGACCTTTTTTCTGGAACCAGACATTTATGATTTTGTGTTCTAGTTTTTTTTAGTGCATATTAATACACATTGCATCAATGTACTTCAACTTTTAAACCATTTTTAAACAAAATGTCAATTCATGCTGGACTGTGGGTTTTTTCTGCAATGTTAGAGAGCCTGGTGCCTCTGAGCTTCAGGAGGCATAATTCCCATTATACTGTTACAACGGACATGGTACCCACCTTTGCCTTTTCAAATAATCAATCAAATACATAAATATGTACACATTGTGGTGTAGCATTTTGCCTGTTGAGATTTATTAAACCCATGTTGTTCAGAAGAGCAAAAGGCCCTGTTATACTGTATAATCCATGTAGTTTATTTGATTGACTGTTAAGCAATCAAGGAAATATATAAATACATTAACACTAACACAATCTTTGATAGCACTTAAAATATAAACAAATAATGACTGATCCTGATTGCATAGTCTGGCCTGTGTAGTCCACGATGTTATAGTGATCATACTGCGATCACACATATTATGCTACGTAAGCTTTCCCTGTTGGTTTATGCTTTTAACCATATGATATAACATAGGTAACATAGGTATGTAACATACCTCATGCTGTGAAACAAGATATGTTAGATACAATACAGAGATTACTATGTAACACAAAGACAACTGTAATAGAGTCATGGTTTGTAATTACCTGTGGCTACAGCAGCACTGTTGGGCTGGCTGCTAGTGCTACTGACATCTACATACAGCTCATCTTCTGCTTCGGTAGAAGAGGGGGTAGAAGAGTCACTACTCAGCTCCTCGCTGGAACTACTGGTGCTATGGAGTAGAGCATACTTCCTACGTGCAATCACTTCACGTTTCTTTCTCTGCAGTAGTAGTCGCTCCTTTTGCTTCTGAGTACGCTGCCCCCCTGCAGGAGCTGTTTTCACAAAGCGTTTCCTATGTAGAGGCCTCCGGCTACTCAGACACGGGCGCTTCAGCAGAACTGGCTCAGCTTCAGTGCGCACCCACTTATGTGAGCGATTCCCTCGAGTTCGACCCAGAACAGGGCGCAGGCCAACTCCAGCGGCTCCTCCTGTTGTTAAGGCAGGAGCCTTGTGTTGGCCCCCTGTTGCTCCAGCTTCCCCCTCCTCCTCTGAGCTGAGAGTGTCTGAGTCCCCGAATCGCAGGCTAGAGGAGGGGGAGGAAGCACAGTCACTAAAAGACGACTCGTGATGATGTTCATCCTCATTTGGGTGCTGTAAAAGTTCTACCCTGGGACGCTGAGCGGCCAGTGAACTCTCACTGATGTGGCCCTCCTTCAGCGAGCAATCTGATGGCCCTGCCTGTTGGCCTTTTCTTTTTCTGCGCCCAGGGAGGGTCCGTTCTGAGTCTCTGTGCGTTCCTGTGTCCCTCAGGGGCCGGTGCCTGGTCTCACACAAGGTTTCAAATTCACTGCCTGCCTTTCCAATCACCTCCATGTTGTTAGGAAATCTCTTGGCTGCCTCCATGGGCTCTGGGTTCACCAGTGGCTCCTTCAGATGCTCCTGTCTGCTGGGGGCCTCAGATGGCACCTCACTCTTCATGGCGGCAGGTCCGTCCTCAGAGGGCAAACAACAAGTGTACTCGCATCAGTTCCTAGGCATCTATCCGCTGCATCTCACAAAACCTGAAACAAAGAAGAAAGGAAAAGCGTTACAGGTGCACAAGCCTCTTTGTGCTGCATGATTGCAAAAGGACAGATCATTATGTCAGTGACAGGATTAAGACTAAGGTTCTGGAAAATAACAACCAATTTAACAACCAAACAGTAAAAAGCAAAACATCACATCTAAAATTTGAATCTGACAAATGAGCTAAAAAAAATTTTAAAATACTAACGCAAGTCACCAATGGCCTGTAAGACAATCTGATCATGTCTGGTTTATCAGAGGACACAGCTAGTTAGCTGCTTCAATGTGTTATATCATTTCATTCATCTTTGTTTGTTTATCCGTCTTCAGGTCGGGGGCAGCAGCTCCAGCAGGGGACCCCAAACTTCCCTTTCCCGAGCCACATTAACCAGCTCCAACTGGGGATTCCAAAGTGTTTCCAGACCAGGTTGGAGATATAATCCCGCCACCTAGTCCTGGGTCTTCCCTGAGGCCTCCTCCCAGCTGGAAGTGCCTGGAACACCTCACTAGGGAGACGCCCAGGAGGCATCCTTACCAGATGCCCGAACCACCTCAACTGGCTCCTTTCGACGCGAAGGAGCAGCGGCTCTACTCCGAGCTTCTCTCGGATGACTATGCTTCTCGCCCCATCTCTAAGGGAGATGCCAGCCACCCTCCTGAGGAAACCCATTTCAGCCGCTTGTACCCTGGATCTCGTTCTTTTGGTCATGACCCAGCCTTCATGACCATAGGTGAGGGTAGGAAGAAAAACTGACCGGTAGATCCAGAGCTTTGCCTTCTGGCTCAGCTTTCTTTTTCGTCACAACGGTGTGATAAATTGAATGTAATACTGCACCTGCTGCGCCGATTCTCCGACCAATCTTCCGCTCCATTGTCCCTTCGCGCATGAACAAGACCCAAGGTATTTAAACTACTTCACTTGGGGTAAGGACTCATCCCATACCTGAAGAAGGCACTCGATTGGTTTCCTGCTGAGAACCATGGCCTCAGATTTAGAGGTGCTGATCCTCATCCCAGCCGCTTCACACTCGGCTTCGAACCGATCCAGTGAGTGCTGAAGGTCACAGACCGATGATGCCATCAGGACCACATCATCCGCAAAAAGCAGCAATGACATCCCCAGACCACCAAACTGCAACCCCATCCCACCCCGACTACGTCTCAATATCCTGTCCATAAATATTATAAACAGGATTGGTGACAAAGCGCAGCCCTGGCGGAGGCCAACGCTCACCTGAAACAAGTCCAACTTACTGCCGAGAACCCGGACACAGCTCTCGCTTCGGTCATACAGAGATTGGATGGCCCTGAGAAGGGAACCCCCCCACCCCATACTCCCAAAGCACCTCCCACAGTATCTCCTGGGGGACCCGGTCATACGCCTTCTCCGAATCCACAAAACAGATGTAGACTGGTTGGGCATACTCCCAGGCCCCCTCCAGGATCCTTGCAAGAGTGAAGATTTGATCCGTTGTTCCACAACCAGGAATGTGTTATAAATATGACAAAATCTTAAAATAAAGGACTTCTAATAATACTACCTATCCCTTCTGTACCAATTACAAGGACTCTCAAAAGGTTTCTAGGGAATTGAATAAAAATAGAAAAGCTAATGCAAAAGTTAGGTAAAAAGAAATATAAAAAATGCAAGGAGCATAAAAGGCAAAAATCTGTTAATTTATTACAGAAAAACAGAGTGTGTAATCTATCTTAAATGTTTTCCATGATGCAGGCCTTGCAATAGTTTAGTTCTCATTATGCTATCCTCACTGAATTGTTCAACATTACAGCAGAGCATAGCAGACTTGCTTTTAACTAAAATGTTATTACAGATTATTTTCAAGCATTTCACTGATAAATCAACATAGGCCTAAAAACAAATATTAATATGCCCATGACAATACTTGATGGTGTTCAATGCGAGGTAATATGTTCATTCATTCTGATTTTTATAAAATTTAAGGCTGCTGATTGAAGATGAAAATAAATACCCACAGACTGACTCAAAAGTCAGTACACCTTGTGTTTGCTTTGTTGTTGATTGCAGGCAATGCATCAATCAGATTAAATGAAATGGGATTCTGTCTATATTTGTGTACACCAACAAATAACTCCAAAGAGAAAGGGACTCTTTAGGTATGTTGCAGTGGAAGAATTTTCACAGCGGTGTAAGGTCTCCCAGAGCAACGCCAAATTCCAGCATAGCTAAAATACAGGCTACATTGTGAATAAAAAAAGAAAAGTGTGTCTCTGTTAAGACTCCCTCCATGTGTATTTTCAGATGCCCCCGGCTTACTACACCCTCAGCCAGCCAACAGTGGTGTTAGCATTGACAAGGATTACAATTCTGGGGAACAGGTGTTTTCAAATTGGCAAGAAAGAAAAATGTATATATGCCTGAGCTGTCAATAAACTTGAACGCTCCTTTCAATGCAATGAATAAATGTAATATATTACTGATTCTTGCTTTAAGGAAAACTATGATAGTTTAGGGGTATTTACTCCTCCTCACAGATAAACAGATATCCTGATGTAAACTAGGTAGTTTTCTTGCAACATATCACATATTCAATATCACCCAACCGGGTTCAGGCTTTATATAGCTAACACTTATCCATTAATACTTTGATTTGCCCCAACACGGATCCAGATCAGTCTGAACACACACAAAGAATATATTCCAAAAAAATTCCAAAGCAAAAAAATGATTAAATATGATGGCTTCTTAATCACAAAGGGTGTTGCATATCTGCAGTAATGTTGACTGATGAACTGTATTTTAACATTAAGGACAAGGTGAAGAAAATTGTAGGCTTATAAGCCAACCACACTTCTTGATTTGATGTAATCAGAAAACAAAACATGGAGCAACTATTTAAAGTGATTAAGGAACATATTGTACTGACTCTGTCTATGTGGCCATCTGGAAATACAAGGGATGTTACACAACTCAAGGAAATAAAAAAAATTGCTTGCAATTGCCATCAACATTGTTTGCTGGAAGTACACAATTCACAACATTAAGAAATGTAGATGTCTACAGTCTGTCAACAACCCTATGTAATGTTATTTTCAACATCTTGAACATCCAACTGCCTTGTTAAATTGAGTCCTATAGACTTTTTAAGAGGACACAACTACACAAACTTCTATAGGGTTTACTTTCCATCTCTCTGGCACAGTCTCAGTACAAATCTAACACAACAGCATTCCTGGTAGGGTCTGCTGCAAAATATTTGTTTTCGGCTGCATTAGATTGTACAGGTGTTCGTGATGTTCCTGTGTGTTACACTACATAAGATAGTCGGTTGCAGACTGAAAGCAATGTCAGTTCATTTTTCATTCACGACTCATTTCATAGAAACATATCAGTTGTCACTTGACCCGAAGCTGCAACTTTTGTGAAATAGGGCTGATGAGACTGATGATGCACAACGCTCTGCCTGCTTTTATATACAGCTCACTGATAAGTGAGTCTTTCGGATGCTCCTCAATGACATGCATGAATTCAGGGGCCTCAGAAGACAGCGCTGAATGAAAAAAATCCCCATGCACCAAGGCTGAATAATTCAAATTTCTCACAAAAAAGCCCAAATAACGACACGTAAGATATTACGCAGACACTGTCTAATGAATCAGCCGCAGCTACTTGCTACCAGAAAACGTATGGTGTAACAGAAACGGCAACAGTAAACCAATTCAAGATGAACGGCACTACGGCGGAGACAGGACTGCTGAGCTGCTGCTAACGATACTCACGATGCTTTCTGTCTGTGAAACAACTACCAACCACTCCGACTAAGCAAGCAAAATTACAGAGCTACATAGATTTGTTTAGCTTGACAGAATTGAGCCTGAAACTGGGGCTAGAAATAGTTTTATAACGCTTAATAATTACAATAAGCTCGGCTGCTGCCTGTCTGTATCCAACAAACGCTGCTGAAGTGACTGGGGCCAGATCAACTCGAGTTACTAGCGAATAACTAAAATTTGAATATCTAATGTTAGTAATTTATGTTGAGAATATTACGATAACGAATCGAGAGGAACCAATGTGGACAGCTAACCACATAGCCTGACACATAGTTAACGTCAACTTATTCCAGACAGAAGACAACAAAGACAACACGTACCTGCGTCTAAGTCCTTTTTTCAAAATGTGTCACCGTCTTTTTTGTAACATGTGAAGTTAAATCCTGTAGGAAAGAAAGACAAGCGTTGAAAACGAGCATTTATCTAAATGTTAACCCTAACTGCAACTAGGCAGGCCTACATAGAGAATCGCGATCCGAGGACGTTAGCGACTGGGATTGTGAAATTGACAACACAGTCCCGAGCTGTGCCGAGAAGCAAAATCGAAGGCAATGGGCCCTGGATGGCTACGAGCTAAGCTAACGTAAAGGCTAGTTCCACTTCACTCAGCAAATAGCCGATTATACTAAGCCATTTTAACTCGCACATTAATCATATCGAATCTTAAAATATAGTACGACCTATCTAATATGTTTCTGTTTGACAAGATAGGAATGTCTCACTATAAGCCCTCGACGAAGTTGCCATTCCTCCCTTTCGATGCATCCACTCTTGTTTACCCAGCAGGTCGTCTGTTCGCTGGCTATAGTACGGATACAATAGTCGTTGCACTCATTGCCGCATGGGGGCGCCAGATCGTGGTCAGCCGTCAGCTACTTTACGACACTTTGCGACTGCTTGTTTTAATCCCTTTTACTTTTCAAAATATAACGTGTAGATAAAAAATACTCGCCCCGTTTTGTGCCAACGGAAGAGCATGAGAAGCTCTGAGTAATAATATAAATGTACATCCCATGTACAAGATGATACTAGAAGTTTATGCATTATTGTTTTGCGTGTATCGCCTTCCTAAAGCCTCGATTCCATTACTGGCGCGCCCACTAACGGATATAAATTGGAGGTGTCAAAACGAAATTAAAGCCTGCCATACATTTTTAAAACGGGCTCTAGATTTATTTTATTTTTGAATGTATATATGTTTTAATGTTCTGTATATTACTTTATTTACATTTAATTATGTTGATGTTTTAGAACAATAATTCAACTGATAGTATAGGCCTACCGTATACAGTTGTGCTCATAAGTTTACATACCCATGCTATAGTTGACTAAAAATAGGAATAAATAAAAAAATGAGAAAAAATCTAACCTTTAAGGACACAAATCTTCGTGAATGAATAATGTATCATAAATAAATAAATATTATTTCTTAAAATACAAACACCCCTATGTTAAATTCCCATAGAAGTAGGCAGATTTTTATTTTTGAAGGCCAGTTATTTTCATGGATCCGGAAATGCAGCTCAATCAGAGCGGTTTTCCCTTCACAGTTTAATTTGAATATTTGTTAGATGCCTAAAGAGGAAAATTGTGATGTATTTAATGAGAAAATGGCAAAAACAAATGCCAGAACATATGTATAATTTAAAATGGAATATATTTCTTATCCCAGTGGTTATCTTGTGACCCATTTGTACATACGGTGCTGACTGATGGAATTGATTGTTTAGAAAAATGACATCCAATTGGTACATTAACATTAACAGAGATAAACCCGATCACACTTAATAAACATGTATGTTGTTCATTTTGTATAATATATAATATGATTATGTTTTAGTTAGATGTCAAGATTTAGGGTGCTATTGTATTTGGTGTGCATGTAAAATTTATTGGGGTTGAAGCTCTAAGGAAGATCTAAGGAGCCTGCTTCCTGCAGAAGAGAGAAAGGTAAACTGCTGACTATCTGAAAGAAAATTACGAGGGAAGCAATTCGGTACTAACATATGAGCTTTGAACTGAACATTTTGAGAAGCCTACTTTGCTACGGTTTCCCCTGCTTTTATTTCCACTGAATTAGGGAATGGACGCGTGGTTGAATACAATTTATGTAATTTAAACTATTTTGTTCCTGAAATATGTTATGGTACACCAATTTGTTTTCATTTAGGCTATTCATTCACTATGCAGTAGGCAGCGATGCGGCATTTAAAGACAATAAAACAAGACAACGAAGAAGAAGCTGGGAAAAACGGTCTGCGCGCGCACGATTTAGTTCATCTTGAGGTAAAATGGCGACGGCTGCCATTTCCACGGAGTTCAAGAAAATATCGGATTTAAGAGTTGTTGATCTTAAATCCGAGCTCAAACGAAGGAATTTGGACACTTCTGGTATAAAGAGTGTTCTCCTCGCAAGATTGAGACAGGTAACTATAAAAAGCTACTTTGTTCAAAGAAGGGTGACCGAGGTGGGTAGCCTATGCGCTACAGGATGCTAAGGCTAATGTTAGCTAGGCGTAACGGTTGAAATGCTTGCTGGCTCTGTTTAGCTTTGGCTATGTAAATAGCTACACACTAGGTAAACTACTAATACTATAAATATACACCAGTTGGAAAAAGTGAAACGCTACACGCATTATATATGCTAATGTTAACTTTAACTTTAGCGGTAGGGCAATGGTAACACAACAAACATGAACGGCCTGTGTAGGCTGCCTGTGCTATGAAAATTTGCGTGAAAATGGCTTTCTGAATCTTTAAAGCGATGCCATATTAACACTGAGTGTCAATGTGTACTGGACATGGAGCGAACTCTAGCTCCCCTGGTAGATTCTGACACACATTGCTACATGATGTCGTGTTGGGGTTTTACATTAGCTAATATTAAATCCCCTGAATCTAAATAGTTTTGCTTTAGGTTTAAATAATGTTGTTACAGGCATGACGGGCTAAACTTGACATTTATAGTTAAAATATATCTATAATTCCACTTCTTAGTGTGCTTGTATATCATATTCACTACCCAAAGCCGTCCATAAGAGAACTTCACATTTGACACGTTTTTTTGATTTGAATCCCCACTTCACTTCAAAGTACTCCCAAGTTCTAAATCAGCTTTTGCTGCCTGATGAAAAGGCAGAAACAATACAATGTTAAATAGTAGCCATACAATGCTTGTGTATGCCAATGGACCCTGGGCTGATTACAAAAAAAAGCTTAAATAAGGGCTACAGTCTTAAGCAAAATTTGTGCACCATCAGTAGTTGCAGTAATTTAGTGGCTTTACTTACTGATATCCTCTGCCCGAATATTACAGTAATGCAGAGCATAACACAACTCACTTGGTCATCACTTCATTTGAGTTGGATTGCTGAGCTAAACAGAGCACATGGCCAAGGTTAAAATGAATTGTTTTGTCTTTATTTTAATATTTTGTCTTATCTAGCTGTTTATTCTGTCTTTTCAGGCATATGGATTTGCAGTTGACTAGACAATTGTTGATGGATGAAACAATCATGAACAATAAGGATATTGAGTGTTGTTGGTAAATATTTGAAACTGTTTTTTATTCATTCTTTTTTTAAGGCTCTTGAGGATGAAGATGGTGACACAGAAAACATTCAAATCCAGCTTTCAACTGACTCATCAACTCGGAAAGTTGGGAAAGCTAAAGGACAAGGTAATCTCGCTATTGATTTAGCCTAATCTACATGACAGGGTGGCTAAGTAAGTAGATTTTTCATGGTTTATGTATTTCACCTTTTAGGTAAAAAAGTGGATTCAGATGGGGACACCACATGGGAAGAAGATGTGTCTTCCAAGGTGACTGGCATTAATAAAATAAAGCTTTTTTTTGTCTTTGCCCCTCTTTCTTACAATGATCTTTAAAATGGCATCTTATACCATCTTTATAGAATTGTTGTGCATAAACAGCAGCAATTGTTTTGAACCAAAGTGTAAGTCTGATCACCATAATGACAGCTGTTTACATGGTTTATGTGAAGCCAAACCTTCATTTATTTTAAAGTTTGGGTCAACAATAGAACCACAATCATCCATCCAACGAGCATTCCAGTGGCTGCCAGGAAGTTAAGTCTGAAAAGTGTAAAAAAAAAAAAAGTATGACAAAAAGTAGTTTAGATCCTTACATGCTTAGACATATTTACAAAGTTCTCATACACAATTCAGACCTTACTCCGTCCCATTTAACACCTTAACTGACCCCAAACTTAATTCACACTAGCTGAAACATAGCCAGTGTGTTTGTCAGCACTTAGTTTAAAGCTGCATCATGTAGTTTTCTGATAGAAATTACGACCTTTAAAAAGTCTAAAGTGCAGAATTGTCAAATTTGATTAATGCTTCAGGGATTTATAAAATAGAAGCATATACTTCAACACCTGCAATTAATTCTGTATATTTGGTTATATCAATCTTTTGTTGCATTGAAATATTTGTCAGCTCATCGCAGTGTTTCTTTTCCAGGAAACTGAAGAGTATGGATCAGAAAAAGGTATGTGCGTGGTACACTAATCCCCAATTCTAACATTAGGTTGTTTCTTCCTTAAGCTAACATGTATGATGACTGGGAAAACTCCTGATAGATTTCATAAACTACATTTAGTGGTATTTTATGCTTCTGCTAGCTACTGCACTGTCTAGGTCACAATGTGCTAAAGCTCCAAGGATATGCTAAATGAAGACGTTTCTGAAGACAATCCAATTTTTTTTTTTTGTAATTGGTACAAACATGAACCGTTGGATGTGAGTAGTCTTTACTCAGTTACTCAATTTCTGTGGATTACTGAAAATACATTAAGGAAAAGTTCAGCTTGCTTCTATGGATTTCTGTTACCTCTGGCATTCAACTTCCCACATTCTGCAAGGACACAAAGATTTAAGGTTCACAAACAAGCTGACACTTTATGTCCAATGAATTAAAGGAAGCAACAACTTACAGAACTAGACGATCAGTGCACTTTCCTGTTTCCTGTCCTGTTTTGATCAACAACATTGGTGGACAGACAAGAGGGCAAGTCTGAATACTTTGCTCCCTTTCCCACAGGAATCAGAAACCTTATTACAGGTTTGCTGCCTGTGAATGAGGTTGGGATTTGTGTAGCTCTAGGACAGCTGGACTCCTCTTAAATACTTTGTAAAGATGCAGAGGCCTTGAGTCAGGAGACAACTGAAAGATAAAGAGACTTTGTATATTGCTGACAACATCCATCAAAAATGCACATATTCCTGCCAGCTGGCCTCAGCAAGATGTGTGCAGTGAAGATATCTGACATACAGCATGGCCTGGGACTGGAAGGACAGGCTGTTGTGACTAAAGGGACACATGTTTTGTGTACAGTTGACTGGACACATTACAGCCAAGTGGATTTGATGATGAAAAATACTTTTTCGAAGTGCTCTGAAATCTGCTAAGACATTGGTTATTGGAGAAATATTGGAAAATATTGAAGATATCCTAATACTCAGATGACTTGCGATGGACTGACCAGCTTGGGAACATTTTGCAAAATGGAAGAAAACTGAAGCATGAAGTCATTTGAACTTTCTCACAAGAGTCCCACCTGGAGAACTGCCACACATTGTAGGAGCCATCTGGAATTGCAGATTCAGTATGAATTATGACTCAAGTACTTTTCATGTGTCAAGAAATGAAGAGCACTGAATCATCCCCATTTTCAGTGAAGAGTGTGTGTTTTGTGTCTTCCAGTGGTGTCTACGCCCTCGATGACCATTAACACTAAATGTGCTTTCTATTCTACTTTTTAGGTGAAGTAACATGCAACATGTCAATGTTAAAAGTTGTGTTTTGCCATGTTTATCCTTGTTAAATCCCTCAGATGTAACTGATACAGATGATGGTACTCGTGAAAATTCTAAGCCTGCCACCTGTGAGGACAGCCTCGCTCAGTCTGAGGCTGAGGCCCTGGTTGAGGCCGAACCAGAGTCAGAAGCTGTGGCGGCTGATTCAGAGCCTGAGCCAGATGTCCATACAGAGCCAGATGTGGATGAGGAGGCTGAGCCAGAGGTCGATGCAGATGGCGAGCCAGAGGTGGATGAGGAGGCTGAGCCAGAGGTCGATGCTGACCCAGAGGTGGATGAGGACGCCGACCCAGAGGTGGATGGGGAGGCTGAGCCAGAGGTGGAGACCGAGCCAGAGGTGGAGACCGAACTGGCTGAGATGGATGCTGAAGCCATGAATTCCTCTAAAGAAGCTGAGGATGATCACCTATCTGTCTCAATCCCAAATGAAGATGCCATCACCCTAGATGTTGATGGTGATGATCTCCTGGAAACAGGTAAACATATGAGACTTCCAGATCCAGAGGCTGAGAAGGGCACTGATGAGCCAGAGGCCTCTGCTGCTGAGACGGGCCCAGATGACGACAAGAAGGTGGAAGAGACCGAGGGCCACAAAGATGGTAAGAAAGATGATGGATCCAGAGGTGAGCCCACGAAGAAAGACAGCAGAGAGGCCCTGAAGAAAGCTGAAACGGGAGACAAAGAAAAGGATTCTGGGAAGAAAGGCCCCTCCGCTACAGGGGCATCAGGTCAAGCAAAGAGGTTGGTCTTTCTATGTCAGTTCTTTGATACTACTACCAAGTCCAGCTCACTAAGAACGCAACATTGTGGGTAGCCTCAAGATTTTTTTTGCCATAAGGGAAATGTTCACTGATGTACCTAACCCTGCCATTTACTACTTTGATTTATTTTTCTGAAGTTGGTTAAATTTTGACATTAACCAGAAGCTGAGAAAACCTCTTATTTTGTTACTTTGACCTTTTCCAGCAATTTTAAAGCCATTTCCAGTTTCTACTCAAGGCATTGTAAAAGAGCAGTGTTTTTTTTCCTTTTGGTCAAATGATTCTCTGTGAAGTTGAACAAACCGAAGATTTCATTGGTCCAGGGAATAAATTGGCTGTCAACTTGACCCGTCTCACCACTGGAAAAGCAATGAAGCCTGTGACACATTGGTTCAGATCCACGCCTTGCCCACAGGATTTTTTTTTTTTCTGAAAAACAAAGTGTATTATTCCACTAGATGCCTATCACTTCACACTGGTAAATTTACATTCACTCACTTCCTCTTGTTTGTTGCAACATTTGCTTTGTAGCTCTTCAAGAGACAGAGATGGAAAAGCTGCAAAAGATGAAAAGGGTAAGCATTCTGTTGAAATGGAAACCCAGGGAAGCACTTTTATCCATTTCATTTAACTTGATGCAGTATATTTCATTCCCAATGACTGTGTTCTGGAAAACATCTTTATCAGGAGTCATCAGCAGTAACAGCTCTTCTCGTAACATTTGGGTGAGCGGCCTATCTTCAAACACCAAAGCAGCTGATCTAAAGAACCTGTTTGGCAAATATGGAAAGGTAAATAACGTGCAGTTTTATTTTTGGAATTAGTGGTTGCTTATTTTGAATGAGGGTGTGGCAGTCTGGGTCTGCAAGTACAGAGTAACAGTGAATGAAATGAGGTCAGTTTTTGACGGCTCACATGCCTCAAGGTTAGAATCTCTTACAGTAACGTTATGGTAACCTTAATTGGTTTATATGATGGTATGGTAAGCTTGGGGCTGTTAAACAACTTGATAAGGTTGAGTTTTGGTTTAGCGAATGGTAGCCATCACAATTTTGATGTAATGTTAGGTGTAGGGCTAATCCCATCATTTTTTTATTTGCTGAAATTTGTTGCCAACAGGTTTTAAGCGCCAAGGTGGTTACAAATGCTCGCAGTCCTGGTTCAAAGTGTTATGGCTTGGTGACGATGTCTTCCAGTACAGAGGTGACGCGCTGTGTCTCCCACCTTGACTGTACAGAGCTCCACGGACAGAAGATATATGTTGAAAGGGTAAGCTAGGAAGCAAATCTAGAGTCAAAATTGTTTGAGGCCTTGATTGGTCTAATGCAACTCAATTTATGGAAATTTATATTTTGCTGTTGCTGTTTTTCAGGCCAAAAATGATCCGTTCAAAAGGAAGGCTCAAAAAAGGAAGCAGAGGACATTGCAAGTTCCAGCAAGTCAAGTGATAAGCGCAGTTCTACAGGAATAAAACCAACTAACAAGTGGGTTACAGAAAAAGTTGAAAAGCTAATTTCTTGATTGAAAGCGCATTTAACCTTTTTGTTCTCCTCATGTGTAGAGCACAGCCTTCTCATAAAAAAGAGGACAAGAAATTGGATAAACTCTCAGAAAAGGAAAAAGACTCCAAGAAACAGGAGGCCAGAAGTGGAAAATCTGAGTCTGTTTCATCTAACTCTGGGCAAGAGTCTTCGAAAAAAGATGACAGAAAGCATGGGTGTAGGTTTTACTCCTCTTGATCTCTATTTGAGAGAATCCATTGAGTTTATCAATAAGTAAATGTATGTCCTCTTTGATTATACATCTTTTCTTTTGTTCTAGGGACAAAGAGCCCAGGCAAGATGGTGGTGGCACATTATCCCAAAGGAGATTCTAATTTTGGCAAAATGAGACCTTTCAGAAGGGGCAGGTATTTTGATAAAGTAAGACTTTTTTGATTTGTATTTGATTAATTGAATTATCTTTGAAAAGCTTATTTAAAATTTGCCATCAGATGATGATAAATGATATTCTGTTCAAAACTTTTTTCAGCCCTTTGTCAACATGAATGTCCAAAGGCGGCCAAAATGGTTAATTCCTCCCGAAGAGGTGAAAGTCTTGATGGACATATAGCTTTGTATTTGCTTTTAACAAGCTTTACTTATTGAACTTTTTTTTAACTTTAATTTGTATTTTATCCTTCCAGTTAGAGATGATGAGAGACAAACAGCGACCTTTTATCAACAAGGGGGAAGACATCCTGCCTTTTGAGAAGATGAAGGAGCAGAGGATGCGTGAACGGGTGGCTCGTCTGGAGCGTGTCCGTAGAGCCATAGAGTTGCGCAGGTAGTGTGCAGTAACGCACAGTTCATAAACATTTAGTAGGTGTAAAATGAATTGTTAATTTGAACTATTTTTGATTCATTGTCTGAAAGTTCTAAGACAAAGTGTGTGTTTTGTTTTTAGACGGCGTGAAATTGCCGAACAAGAACGCCGGGAGCGTGAGCGCGTCCGTCTATTACGGGAGCGTGAAGAACGGGAGAATCTTCTTCGGGAGCGCCAGAGACTTGAGCTGGAAAGACAAAAACTAGAGAGGGAGCGCTTGGAGAGGGAGAGGCTTGAAAGGGAAAGAATCCGTATAGAGCAGGTACAAATTTGCCCTTTCCACAGTCTAGTCTTCAGGCTTCTCTGAAAACTCCTCAGTTGCAGTCTGGGTGTGCAGTGGAATAAAGGGGATAGACGGCTGTGTTCATAGGCAATAATAAGTTGGCTTGTGTAATATGCCACTTGTTTTTCAATGCTTGTTGTTTAGAAAGTTGTTCAACCCACTCAGACTGGGATTTTCGTACTGCTTCTAAGCGTATAGAGGTTTTACGTCTCAGTAATTAATTTTAATTGCCGCATTATATCCCCTCCTTCAGGAACGACGTAAAGAGGCAGAACGCATGGCACGGGAACGTGAGGAGCTGCGGAGGCAACAGGAGCAGCTCCGTTATGACCAAGAAAAGAGAAACAACCTCAAAAGGGGCCGTGAAGTGGAACATGGGTATATACACTATTTGAATTGTCCCTCAGCAGTGTCATGGTGATGTGATTTTGATCAAAGTTGTTGGACTTGGTGAGACTCTAACGTAGATATTTTACCTGAAGCCATACTTGTTTGTTTAACTGCTCAGTGGCTTTGAGGGAGGTGTTACCTGGGGATATTTAAATCAACCTCTTTAAGCAAAATTAAAGCAAATACTGTGATCAAATGTTGCATTAAAGATAGTACAGTATTAAATACTTGACTTATCCAAGCTCATTACTCAAGTTTGTATTTAATTTCTTAGCCGGAGAGACGATTCCTATTGGAATGGCAACAAGAAGATGCAGGCTGACTCTGATGCCCGTTTGAATCAAGGTTCCAACTACAACCGGCAGCAGAATCGCTTTTCAAACTTCAATCCCCGGGAAAGGGGTCGCTTTCCAGAGGCTGCTGCCGAGCAGCCTAACACGTTTGACAGGTACAAGTGGTGAAACCAAAGGAATTGAAGTAGTCATTGTGGTAACATTAGTAACAAGGCCTTTTTTACTGAAGATATTTCGACTAGGGCTGTCAAAATAATGCCCTAAGTTTTGTGATTACTGCGTGCACGTTTGTAATTAGGGCCTCGGCCTGCTCCGTAGTTCAGGAATTCGGGAAGCAATAAGCAGTAATGCATGCAGTAATGTTGAGGATGGCTTGCAGAATGCATAAAGTGCTCCGTGATAACATCCAGGGGATCACCAAATACACCGTCTGGCTCACTGCAGCTTAGTGAAGTGCATCTCTCGTCTAATCTACAAGGAAACTCGCGGTGTGCTGTGCCACCTAACAGCAAGCACGCTAAGAGAAAGACGGTGATCGTCATGGATACGGTGTACGCTCTGACAAGGCAGGGTAACTCTATATGGCCTCTGAGCGTAAACCTGATCCTGAATCAACAATAAAGGGCTCTTTTATGAGCCACACACTTAATCTAAGGATAGACTTCTCGTTCAGGCTTTATTACTTACATTTTTAACTAAATCTGTGATCATTAAAAAGTAAAAAACAAACCTCCTTGAGCAATAATGGATAATTAAAATGCTCTTTTGAATGGCAAGTTCAGTTTCAAAGCCCGGTGGTTCTCTCGACAAGTTATTTGCATGTACTGTCTATGTATTGAATTACCACCACATGTTACCGTAGAAAACCCGAAAATCAGTTTTGTTCTGTTGATTTGACTTATCCCATTTTGGTTCTCATTTTGTTGCAAGACGTAACCGGTTTGACGGTGAGCCAGAGGTAAAGAAGAGTCGCCCTGCTCCTAACAGAGAGAGCTCTGGCTTTGAGCGCTTCCCAAAGAACTTCGAAACAGTCCGCAGAGCTGAGCCGCCGCCGCCTCCTCCGCGCAACGAACTCCGGGACACAGACCGCAGGGACAGAGATGAGAGGAGGCCTGTGTCCATGCAGGATCGCCCTATGGGAGCCAGAGCTACAATGCCTGGCATGTCGCACAACCGCTCACCCAGGGATGGAGGGCATGGATGGAAGAGTGATGGTGGCATAAACGCAAACAAGGGAGATATGCGGTAAAAAAAAATGCTGTTTTTAAACATGAAGCATCGCTGTTATGCCCCCATCCAACAGTTAACAGCTAATTTCTTTGTTTTAAATTTCTCAACTGCAGTAATGCTGGGTTAAGCAGAGGACCTATGCGCATGCGGACAGAGCGATCGGGCAGAGATGGTCCAATCCCTGTACTTAGAGGTGGCTCCTCGGCCAGCCGCGGAAGGAGCAGCTTTAATGATCGGGATGGAGGGAGACCCATGGTCATGAGTGATCAGGTCAGCTTACCTTTTAAGAGTTTGTGCATCTCTTAGATCCCCTGTACTGAAGGTACAGGACATTGACATGTCATGCAAAAAAAAGTAAATATCTTAAAGTTATCTTAACTCTTACAATTCTTTAGGAAGTCTGCTAGTGCCAAAATGAGTAATTGTTTGAATAGTCAATCTGTATTGTATTGAAATGTAAAAAAAAAAAAAGTTATAGTGCTGTCAGTTAAACACGTTATTAACGGCGTTAGCACAAACCCATTTTAATTGCGTCAATAGTTTTTACCACAACATTAACATTCTTTTAGCAAACTTTTGTTGTTTTTTCACATGCTCTTGCAACAACTAGTAACATTTTACTACAATACCACACCAGATCTAGCTAGACCGGAGACAAAACAGGCACGAAGCACACACTTGTTTGGGCTTGCGAGCCGACCCAAAGAGTAGTAACGTTACGTTTTGAGTGGATGGCGAGCATGAGACACCGAAATGGGTGCCAATAAGATTCTGAATGGAAAGTTTGACAAGACCAAAGTGATCTGTGTGTTTAATTGTTGTGAACTGAACTATCATCGCAGCACATCCAGTCTGAAATGTACAACTTGATGGCCATGCACACAGCTGATGCCAATTCTCTGCACAAAACAAGCCGATCCACCTTTCCATGTTGATAAGAGCTTTAAAATGAGAAAAATAACGGGACAAAAAGAAATCAAGGGACATTTAGAACAGATAACTGTGCGATTAATTGCAAGTTAAATATTTTAATCGTTTGACAGGACTAATTTACTTATAAACATTGAATAAAAATAATCCTTAGTACTCTACTCAGCTGTAGAGATTAACATTTTTAGCATACTAGTGTTGATGAAGTGTTACTCCAGTCTTGCAGTTCTTTACTTGTAAATAGTCATATTTTTAGGTTCAGTCTCAAGCTGTGGGCCACGAGTACATTTAACAATTCATTGAAGAATGCCTCCAAACTCCAAATCTTTGTCTGCAGCCATTCAGCTCTGGTCGCCAGGTCGTGGTGGAGCGTCATAGTAGGGATCAGGGACTGAGGAAGGAGTGGCACGGTGGATCTAGCTCCCAGGGCAGGGGCTACCCTGATAATCGCCGAATGGGAGCCAGCCGGGGCAGCATGATGGCTGCTTCAAGGTATACCACCCTTACAAACAAATGATGAAAAAGCTAAACTGTATGATCCTTTTTCTCTCCTTACACCTGCGACTTGTTTTCCTGTGTGCAGTCACTCTTCGTCTGGAATGAACCGAATTGTACAGATCACCAACAACTCCATTCCTAGTGGTGGCAACGTGGGTGGATTCAAGCCCTTCAAAGGAACATCGCGGCCGTTCTAACTGCAACCAAATTCTGTCACTTTAAAGCACCTGAAAATTTGAAGACTTCTTTCTTTTTTTTAAAAGAATATCACCTGTTTTAGGTGGCACGTTTGTAGGCATGAGGTTGATCACACTATCTTATTTTGTATAGACAAGTGTTTACCTCGCTGTAGGGTTTTCCTGACAGTTCAGCTGTTACCATTTAACAACCCTGTGCACATGTTTTACTTATATTCACAGTAGGAAGATATTGTACAGCCCCTCGGTCTTTGTAAAATGTTTTCAAGTGTTACCAACTCCTCCTGAGTGTCGTATGTACATTTTCATTAGCCTAATGTCCCACTCAGTTTTCCTGTGTAATATTTCTTTTAGTGTATTATAGAACTCATGACGTGTAAGGGATCATTCACCTATTTGGATGATTCTGCTAGGAAACGGATGACATTGGAGTACTTTTATTTTTTATTTTTATCTTGTAAAGTCATACTTGCTGTGGACGTCCTGTTTTGAAGAGTAGTTAGATTTGCTAAAACAATGTCAAACTGTAAGTTAGCCTGCATTGTAGCACAATACCCCTCATATGCCAGTTGAATAACATACAGGAATAAAGTTTGACTTTCAAATGAGTCACTGCAGAGCATTCAATGGTTTCAGAGTCCCTGAAAGGCCCATAACACATAGTTTTTATATTTGCTCATGGTTATTCCAATGATTCTGCAAATTAGAGTTTACAGAGTCAAAAACACATCATTGATGCTTTTATTAACACTGAGATATAGGGCATTTTTGCTGCATTCATGTGGTGTTGGAAATATCAAGATTTATAAGATAAATTCACACTGCATTAACATTGTGAGATTGAATAAAATAACATATTTCTCTGGGTTTGAACATGGTTGAAAAAATTTGGGATAATGTAAATACAACTCAAATGTATAACAATCATTTTTAGACTGTTTATTGCAGAGATATTACATACAATGAAAATAAGTATTTGAACACCCTGCTATTTTGCAAGTTATCCCACTTAGAAATCATGGAGGGGTCTAAAATTGTCATCGTAGGTGCATGTCCACTGTGAGAGACATAATCTAAAAAAAAAATCCAGAAATCACACTGATTTTTTTTTAACTATTTGTATGATACAGCTGCAAATAAGTATTTGAACACCTGTCTATCAGCTACAATTCTGACCCTCAAAGACCTGTTGGTCTGCCTTCAAAATGTCCACCTCCACTCCATTTATTATCCTAAATTAGATGCACTTGTTTGAGGTCGTTAGCTGCATAAAGACACCTGTCCATCCCATACAATCAGTAAGAATCCAACTACTAACATGGCCAAGACCAAAGAGCTGTCCAAAGACACTAGAGTCTAAATTGTACACCTCCACAAGGCTGGAAAGGGCTACGGGGAAATTGCCAAGCAGCTTGGTGAAAAAAGGTTTACTGTTGGAGCAATCATTAGAAAATGGAAGAAGCTAAACATGACTGTCAGTCTCCCTTCCAACTGGGGTTCCATGCAAGATCTCACCTCGTGGGGTCTCAATGATCCTAAGAAAGGTGAGAAATCAGCCCAGAACTACACGGGAGGAGCTGGTCAATGACCTGAAAAGAGCTGGGACCACCGTTTCCAAGGTTACTGTTGGTAATACACTAAGACGTCATGGTTTGAAATCATGCATGGTACAGAAGGTTCCCCTGCTTAAACCAGCACATGTCAAGGCCTGTCTTGAGTTTGCCAATGATCATTTGGATGATCCAGAGGAGTCATGGGAGAAAGTCATGTGGTCAGATGAGACCAAAATAGAACTTTTTGGTCATAATTCCACTAACCGTGTTTGGAGGAAGAACAATGATGAGTACCATCCCAAGAACACCATCCCTACTGTGAATCATGGGGGGGTAGCATCATGCTTTGGGGGTGTTTTTCTGCACATGGGACAGGGCGACTGCACTGTATTAAGGAGAGGATGACCGGGGCAATGTATTGCGAGATTTTAACCTCGCAAAACCTCCTTCCCTCAGTTAGAGCATTGAAGATGGGTCGAGGCTGGGTCTTCCAACATGACAATGACCCGAAGCACACAGCCAGGATAACCAAGGAGTGCATGGCTCTGTAAGAAGCATATCAAGGTTCTGGCGTGGCTTAGCCAGTCTCCAGACCTAAACCCAATAGAGAATCTTTGGAGGGAGCTCAAACTCCGTGTTTCTCAGCGACGGCCCAGAAAACTGACTGATCTAGAGAAGATCTGTGTGGAGGAGTGGGCCAAAATCCCTTCTGCAGTGTGTGCAAACCTGGTGAAAAACTACAGGAAACGTTTGACCTCTGGAATTGCAAACAAAGGCTTCTGTACTAAATATTAACATTGATTTTCTCAAGTGTTCAAAGACTTATTTGCAGCTGTATCATATAAATAAATAGTTAAAAAATCATACATTGTGATTTCTGTTTTGTTTTCTTAGATGATGTCTCTCACAGTGGACATGCACCTACGATGACAATTTCAGACCCCTCCATGATTTCTAAGTGGGAGAACTTGCAAAATAGCAGGGTGTTCAAATACTTATATTCCTCACTGTACATCTTTAATTTAAGAAGTATTAGTTTGTTTTTTTCAGCTCTACATGTACTCACTTTCCCTACTCATGGGTCAGAAGTGGTTGATTAAGCTTGATCAAACTGTAGAAAACTGATAAGCAGTATGATTGCTGTCAAAGCCTCATTGGCTCCCTTCTGACCATGGCCAGATCAACCAAGGGTCAAAATTTGATGTGATTTATTGACCACCACACCCAATCGTTGACACTAAAGCTTATGCTCAATACATTACTTCGAAGATTAATCTGAACATAGGTTGTCCTATCCTCAGTGATCAGGGCTCATTACAAATAACAACAAAGCAACGATTGATCTTAGTCTTTTAATATCCAGGTACTTTAAATCAGGTTGAATGTCCCTCGTCTATAAGGCATTTTGTTTTCATATATGTATATATATATATATATATATATATATATATACATACATACATACACATATACACACACACGATGTGACTGTGTGAAAGGCTACATACATTATTTGGTCATTTGTGTAAAAAGATGAACACTGAAATCAACACAAATGAGTAACCTCCCATATTCACAAACACCTTCCTTGTGTATGTATGTTTTACGTGAAATATAAAGTGGAAATTATATTCTTGGGGTTGTTAATAATACAATTTTACTCTAACTTTTCAGTCCACAAAGTACAATCTAGGAGTTTGATATTGCATTAAAGAAAATGTCTCCCTTTAGATTGTTTAGCACTCTGGATGTGTGTCGCATGCAACAAGAATGAACATTTCCCTCTGCTACGAAGATGACAACATTGAAGCCTTAAAATGCACCCTTCTCACCTTTTTTGTTTGTCGAAGTTTGAGTGTATTTGTGAAAAGTTGTGTAGTCAAATAATGGACCCTGGACTGAAAAAATAACTACCTGAATTAGGGGTGCACCTACACCATTTTTTGCTGATTGAGTCGAGTACCAGTGTTACATACAGTCTACATATTTTCTTCTGTACTTTGAGAAAAACTGCTTCCATTAGACCATTCAAATGACATTTATCACTGTAATTCATATCTTCCTCATCTGTGTGCTGGTACTCAGGCCTTTTTACTGGTAGCCTTCTGTCTGGTTTAGATGTACCACTAACCTGAATATATCAAATTGCAGCAAGTTCTTTTGAAGTGGTACTATTTTTTAACAAATGTACTTTAATTTTAAGCCCAAAAAAAATTAACAGCCCTTTCATGCTTTTACAAATTAATATTATTTAGCTGGTTTAAGATACAACTACTTGTTGTTAATATAATTCTTTTGGCCATTATTTAGTTTTCAAAAGGTACCCAATAGCACTCTAGCACAATTTATGTTCTGTATAAAATGAGGTATGTTTCTCTTCATTTAGTGCATATCAATGTAACAGTGCAAGACCAATTACAACGACTACTTGTTCAACGACCACCTTGTCAAAACACAAAGATTACAGCATTTACCCCACCATCACTTTTACAAGGCATACCACTAAAAAAAACAAATAAAAACCACTTTGAGACATTGAACACACAATATCCTTCTGATTAATTTGTCTTAGGAACTAGGGTGAAACAAACATTACAACAAAAATATCAAATTCTGGTAGTAATGACTAAGGATAGCAAGCTAATGCACAGTAGTAAATCTGAAATAATAAAAATGTGTGGCATGTCTCACTCCGCACTCTTTTTCCTCATACAAACAACCAACATAACATTGTACATATCAATAGAAACAGCCCTCAGTGAAGTTAAATTATTTTAAACTTCCACTGGAATGTTTAATCAGTATGTTCACTTGATGGGGTCGAGATTGAAATGGGGTGAAATTGAGAAGACAGACAAAAAAAAAGAAAAAGCACAATGTTGCTCAAAGCTTTCCCTCTGCGTTCTTGTGTGTTACCTTGTGATTATATGTGTTATTTTTTTTTAACTGCATGGAAAAAAATATCCTAGGGAGTCAATGAAAAGTGTTCATTCTGTAATTCATGTTTCTCAACCCTGTCCAAGGTTTTTATTTTCTATCAGGTAGTCCAAGTTAACACAACAGGAGCAGCTTAATTCAAAGTTTTTTAGTATTAAGTTCAACAATGAGGGTCTTAAATAATATAGCGTTAAAGTCCAAAGTGTCAAAATAGTTGTGTGTCTACAAAAGCAGATACCTAAAGTTGCGACTGAGAAAGTGACTTCAGGCCAAGGAACATAAAAGACACCGGAGGATATGCCCCTTCACAAAAGGCCTGAGAGTATTTCTGATGTTCATGTGGAAAAAATGCATGGATTGTCTCATTCTGCTAATAAGCCCATTTCCTTCCTATATGTATATCCTATATGTCCTATAAAATATATTGAAATGTCGTAAGGCGTTATATATACAGTGGGTACGGAAAGTATTCAGACCCCTTTAAATTTTTCACTCTTTGTTTCATTGCAGCCTTTTCCAAAAATCAAAAAAGTTCATTTTATTTCTCAGTAATGTACACTCAGCAACCCATCTTGACAGAAAAAAACAGAAATTTAGAAATTTTTGCATATTTATTAAAAAACAAAAACTGAAATATCACATGGTCATAAGTATTCAGACCCTTTGTTCAGTATTTAGTAGAAGCACCCTTTTGATCTAATACAGCCATGAGTCGTTTTGGGAAAGATGCAACAAGTTTCTCACATCTGGATTTGGGTATCCTCTGCCATTCCTCCTTGCAGATCCTCTCCAGTTCTGTCAGGTTGGATGGTAAACGTTGGTGGACAGTCATTTTCAGGTCTCTCCAGAGATGCTCAATTGGGTTTAAGTCAGGGCTCTGGCTGGGCCATTCAAGAACAGCCACAGAGTTGTTGTGAAGCCACCCTTCGTTATTTTAGCGGTGTGCTTAGGGTCATTGTCTTGTTGGAAGGTAAACCTTCGGCCCAGTCTGAGGTCCAGAGCACTCTGGAAAAGGTTTTCGTCCAGGATATCCCTGTACTTGGCCGCATTCATCTTTCCCTCGATTGCAACCAGTCGCCCTGTCCCTGCAGCTGAAAAACACCCCCACAGCATGATGCTGCCACCACCATGCTTCACTGTTGAGACTGTATTGGACAGGTGATGAGCAGTGCCTGGTTTTCTCCACACATACCGCTTAGAATTAAGGCCAAAAAGTTCTATCTTGGTCTCATCAGACCAGAGGATTTTATTTATCACCATCTTGGAGTCCTTCAGGTGTTTTTTAGCAAACTCCATGCGGGCTTTCATGTGTCTTGCACTGAGGAGAGGCTTCCTTCGGGCCACTCTGCCATAAAGCCCCGACTGGTGGATTGCTGCAGTGATGGTTGACTTACTACAACTTTCTCCCATCTCCCGACTGCATCTCTGGAGCTTAGCCACAGTGACCATTGGGTTCTTCTTTGCCTCTCTCACCAAGGCTCTTCTCCCCGATAGCTCAGTTTGGCCGGACGGCCAGCTCTAGGAAGGGTTCTGGTCGTCCCAAACGTCTTCCATTTGAGGATTATGGAGGCCACTGTGCTCTTAGGAACCTTAAGTGCAGCAGAAATTTTTTGTAACCTTGACCAGATCTGTGCCTTGCCACAATTCTGTCTCTGAGCTCTTCAGGCAGTTCCTTTGACCTCATGATTGTCATTTGCTCTGACATGCACTGTGAGCTGTAAGGTCTTATATAGACAGGTGTGTGGCTTTTCCTAATCAAGTCCAATCAGTATAATCAAACACAGCTGGACTCCAATGAAGGTGTAGAACCATCTCAAGGATGATCAGAAGAAATAGACAGCACCTGAGTTACATATGAGGGTCACGGCAAAGGGTCTGAATACTTATGACCATGTGATATTTCAGTTTTTGTTTTTTAATAAATATGCAAAAATTTCTAAATTTCTGTTTTTTTCTGTCAAGATGGGTTGCTGAGTGTACATTACTGAGAAATAAAATGAACTTTTTTGATTTTTGGAAAAAGGCTGCAATGAAACAAAGAGTGAAAAATTTAAAGGGGTCTGAATACTTTCCGTACCCACTGTATATATATACACACACAAAACACAGCCTTGTTAGGGCCAAACAAACAGAACTCAAACTCCAGCCATCACATTAAGCCCATAAGAAAGAGTTCCCACACAGCAGGAAGCCTTCTGCCTCACAGTAATCGTCCTGTCCTGACAGTGAATTTGTTCTCACTGAACAAAATAATGGAGACTGCACTTTACAAGCGTTACAAAGAACTAGGACAACTGTTTCCCTCAGTCTGTAACAGAAGGCTCGAGTCAAGGCATCCACTTGGAATGTATAGATAGAAAAGTTTCTCAGGAGGCAGTCCCATGGTACAATAATGGCACAAACCACTAGCTAAATCTATTATAAGAACGCATTAGGTAAATATGTACATGCTATTTGCACGCTGCAGTGAAATGCACACAAGTTAAAAGGTGATACCACAGAATTCAGATGTATAATCTATGCCCCCAGGACAGCTGTTTGATTATTTGGCCTTACGTTCCACAAAAAAACAGATGAATATACATCCCTCTGAATTTCTACACAGAAGGGGACTAGAAAAAGCGACTTTGAAATAAACACAAGGAAGAAAATATCTAATCAACACAGCTACAGCAGGACACAAGTCAGGTTGCCAACATTGTAACTGGAGTTGAAACTAATGTGAGGTGTCACAGATTGTGGGGTATGGATTCGGGTTTGTGGAAAAGAATAGTACATGTCAGTAGTACAATATCACATGTATTATTAGAACTTTCTAGTTTAGAAGAATATTATATCATGAAAATGACTGAATTCTGCAGTATTTATTTTACGTGCACGCACCATGCACGCACTCTTTAGGAAGCTGTAAGACGAGACTGTGAAAGAAAATGGCCTACACACTATATACTGGGTGCAATCTAACACAAATCAAATCTGCCAAAAGCTAGAAACAACTTCAGATTCAGACAAAATTCCTGTTAAAATCTGCAACGTTATTCTCAGTTTGACCGCCCAGAACATGGTTTTTGTGAAATAGAATCAGAACATAAAAGACAAGAAAAATGTGTAGCTCAAATAATACAGCGAAAAAGATTTGGCCTTTTCCAAATTCATCAGCGGTGCACGGTAAATGAGACAAGTATGCCACACGCCATTGTACCTCACGTGTACTGTACATAGCTAACGCATGAAAACAAACACATTCAAACAGAGCAGAATCGACACTGCCATACTCTGGTAAGGCAAATCTGAACAGGGCTAGCTGTGATGAATATTGTTCCATAGCTACAGTGTCTGGCAGCTATCTGGCATTTGTTAACCCTTAGGTACGTAGTGTTTCAGAAAGGACAAATAGTGTTTCACGGATTTTCAAGAGGCAACATTATCAGCAAATCCCTCTCAGTTTGCAGAAAAAAATAAAACCTTTCCCAAAAGATACCTCTTACACAGATAAATAAATAAAATGTGAATCTTGGCATCAACTTAAAAAAATGTCTGTATATATAAGTTTTGTGAATATTGATACGTACAAAAATGAGCTGCAGAAATGAAAAATGGAAAAGAACATGGTGACATTTTGTTTCTTCAGATTATATCTTTTGCTATAAAATATACCACCCCAAACAAACTTGACTCCACATCACAAATATAGTGCACTGTGCAACTTGTAACAAAGTTTGGCCGACTCTATGAAAGACCAGGGGTAGTTGTTGTTGTTGTTGTTGTTGTTGTTGTGGGGTTAGTAGTGTCCTTTACTCTGATGTCCATGTTCTACTGAGGATAGAGGCAGGCACCAGTGGTTTGGGAACAGCAAACCCTCTGTTAGTCTCTCCTCAAAATGTCTCCTTCCCTTGTTTGTCATCCATTGGGGGCTGGGCATTGTGTGTCCAGTCCGTGGAGAAACAAATGCTGTCCCCTTATCACAGATAAGCAAATGCGTAAAACACTCACACTCACACAGACACCCTGTATGTTACAAAATAACACATTTGTCTTTATCCTTCGGTTCTTTCTTGGCTTTGCGCTCCCCACTAGAGGACTGTTTTTTCTCTGGGCTGGGTGTGGCGCCGGCTGCTGCTGCCGTCCCAGTACCGGCTGCCGCTCCACCTGCTCCTGCACCGCCTCTGTCCACCTCGTCTCCCTCTGCAGGATCCTGCTGGCCCTGCTGAACAAATAGGACCGAAGGGCAAGAGTATTAATTCATAGATTTGTGTATATTACAAGCAAAGCTATTTGTTGCTCTTAACCGGAATATAGTGATATATCAATATCTGGGTTAAAAGATATTGCATTGAAGTGGAAATCTGGAAACCATTTCATCTTCATTTAAGACACTGTGATGTTGGAAATCTCCTCTTGAAATGGGTATTGGGTCATGTTTGAATATGAATATAAATAGCATTACTTATGAGATATAACATAGCCTTATAACAAGTGAAATGTAGGCTTGGTTATTTATTTAGTTTTTACTTTTACATGTATTTTCTTTTAGATCTTTTATTTGTCAGTGACATTATTTAAGTGTATTTAAAAAGAGATAAGAAGAAAAAAAGCGGAGGGAAGGGCTTTAGTTTTTAGTTTCCACATTCAGATGTATGTATATGCTGTCCAAAATATACGATGAAAAAAGGAATGCATATTTATTAAAAGAATTAACATAGAAGCTAACAAAACTACAAGAAACAAGAGCTTGTTAAAAAAGTGCAATGCCACATTGGTTCTGATTATGTCAACAAGGACAGGTAATTACATAAGCAGCAGCGGGGACAATGCCTGAGTCTTGACCTCATAGTGAAAGAAGGAAGGATTACAATAAAAAAGGAATGTCACTATTTCTTGTCATCTTCAATTCTTTATAGCTCAAACTCTCTGATGCAGACATCCATCTGTCTCCAGCATCTTCCATATATGCTACATTAAATGCCCCACATTTGTACAAAGCCCTACTTCTCCTCCCTCTCCCACATGCTTCTATCTCCCTCCGCCCTTCTCTCCCGACCTGTGCTGCCGCCGCCGCCGCCTGCTCTTGCTCCTGGTAGTACTGGGAGGCTCGTCGGTCCTCCTCTTCCTGAAGCTTTTTTGCCAGCTCTAGGTCACTGATGCCCTCAGGGAGCTGCTCCCACTGTAGATCCTGGCTTTGCTGCTCCTGCTGCAGTGACAGCGCCATCAGATAGTCCTGACACACATGAACATGCCCAAAGAGAGGGAAAGACTCGATGACTTAGGAGCAAAGCTGTTAGTGTGACTGAGTCATTTGTGTCTGTCTTCATTCATTTGCTGTACTATCTTCATTATAACTGTTGTAGTAATTAGTTGGTGCAGTTTACAAAACATACTTTATGCTGGTGTTATCCATTTATTATATTCAGTATCTTCTGTTATGTTATCTACTTCGTCACAGACAAAGATCCAATTACCCCACTGGGATCATTGCAAGTTTTCTCCAATTTAACGGAATTCGTTATGAGTGCAACAGATTGCCTGAATGGATTTTTCTTGCCAACCTCATCTTGGAGATAACGAGGGGCTGGGCCTGAGTAAGCGAGGACAATAAAAAATGATAGCCCCCATGCTTTTGTCTATGTGTGGGATAAAAAGCATACAATTTGTCAGTGAGCTCTGAGTTTGGACAGCCAATGAGCAGACAGCTGTGAAACCAGTAAGAGTGCCTAGGAGACATAAACTCGTTGCATTAGGGGCCCGTGTGGTATAGAAAAGCATGGTTAACCCTTGTATTGTCTTCACTTTCGGGACCCTCTTGTATCCCTCGGGTCAAATTGACCCGTGACTTATTTGGGGTTTTACAAACAATTCTGAAATAAAATTTGACTTCATAATCTATTAACAAATATTGTCTTTATCTCAATTTTAAACAAGTGATATAACATACAGTATATGTTTAGGGAATCCAATCAGTCTCTACTTGAACACAATTAAAAATGGAAGTGGGATTGTTTTTTTGTTATAAGGTTATAATTCATGTTAAAAATTTTGTTGCCTGGGATGGTACAAAGTTTAGTTTCCTGAGATTTGATGTTACCATGTGTGTTGTTTGTCTCTCCTTGTCTCTATTTGTCTCTCATTTCCCCCAGTATCTCTTATTTCTGTTAAGTAGTACAGTCAAGACCAGTATGACCTTACTGTTCTTTTATTTCTGTCTTGGCACATCATGATTAACAAAATCATGGTTTTGGAGTGGATAATTGCTAGTTCTGCTAGTCTTGCCTGTATCAGTGCTCAGACCTGGTCTATCTGATCCTGCTGGCCGCGGTACACAGTCTCTGGATCAGAGGGAGGCCGCAACCGGGAACTCGGAATCACAAAAGTTGCTGTCTCCATCGACGTTGTGCAGACTCTCCCAGACGACCTTCTCCTCTGTCAGGAAACCTTGGTCTGTAACCAAGAGGTACAGCTGGCCCTAGGAAACAACCACACACACATTACATACACACATCTTACCAGTGTCACACTATATGCAGACATACAGGACTGCACAATCTGTTTATGGTTGTTTATTATGTATGATTGGATGTATGTGTAAAAGGGCAGCTAAGTGAGTGCAAGAGGGCTTATTGCCATGATGCTTTGTCTGGCGATTAACGGTGATACACACAGCTTTGCTTACATTGGCAATGATAGAGTACTATTCAAAATGAAGGTAATCAGACTCTACTTCCCCTCGTGGAAATGGCATGCAGACCTCTTAAAAGGGTCATCATTATTGGTCTCATATTGTATATCTTTTATACATAAATACGTAGCTGTCTTCAGATTGAAGAACATGTTATAGCAAGCCTGTGCGGTGAACACTACAGCCAAATACTGATGAGGTTTAGTGGAACGGGAACATGGTGCTTCAGAATTTACCAACAGGTAAATAGCAACAACTGATATCTGTATGAAAATTAGCAATGAAACAGAAAGAACTCTACCTTTAAGAGGTGGAGACTTCTGTCAAAATACTCATTAAAATATTACATAGAAAACACAGTAATTGTCCTGTAAAAGTGCAGGGCTTCAAGGCACTTGTCAGTGACTGGAAGGAACAGTTCATAACACATCCTTACATTTTTAAACTGCTGCAATTTTTTAAAGTAAGCTCCACATGTGATTCTTAATCTAACTTGTGCAAATAATGCCAATGCTACGGTAAAGGTGTTGTCATTACTTCTTAGTATTTACCTTGAATCTGATCATGGTGCTGAAGTGGTTATTCCTAAAGAAGACACAGAGCTCTCCCTCCTGTACGGTGGATGTGAGCTCACATAAGCCGTGGTACGTAAGCTGAGTGGCTGTGCTGCTCAGAAACTGCTCTGCAACGATGCCTAGGGTGGGAGAGCGAATGAGAAAATTTGTGAAACAAGGACCCATGAGTCCTACTTGAATACTTTATCATATCTTTGTTTATGCTTTTAGTCTGTGGGTTTTGCATAATATACAGACAGAATTTACTTGAAACTGAGTGATATTATGTTAATTATGATGATTTTATTTTGATAGGCTTCACTTGTTGTCCTGTGAGTGACTAAAGTAGTTTTGAATATACTAAACTATTTAGCTTGGGAAGGAGCACAACTTCCAGATGAACTCTTACAAATATTTTCATTAATAGACCACAGACCACTGGGTGAGTCATCCGCACAATCAAGCAATCCTTACTCATTCATAGATCATTATTTGGAAAGCATGTTGGAAAACCTTCTGTAATGTCTGTAGTAGCTATTTGCACATTCTGACTGTGCTGTGCTGCTGGAAGTGGTCACAGTAACTATAGTGAACTGAATATAGGCTGAGAGGCAGATGGTGAGTGACATCTGTAAGACAGAGTGGCATTCAATGTGGATCAAACAGACAAACTCAGTGTGACACACAAACAAACTGCCAGAACACAGTACCCTAGAATGAGCCACAACCTTTAGAAACTTGCGACAAAGAACTATTTAATACTTCCTATGAAATATTTAAGTACATCAAAGCATGGCAACAAAAGTCAGAGATGTTTAGTTTTCTGAGAATGATATCAGTGCATTTAAAGTGGTTGAAAGTTCATCTTTTCGAGCGGTGATGAGTAGCATCAGCATCAAACCATTTAAATCAAGCCCTCATAGGAATTTATCAGCTACAGATGCAGAAATACAATAGAAAGTAGTGAATATCCCATTTCAAATCATCATTAACTTTCATGTGTTGATCGGACAACTACTCAGGAAGCTCAGTGTTAAATAAGCAAATACTATTAGTTGAGATAAGTTTCTGACAGCTTGTAAGAAAAGTGTACGCTGTGGAAGTAGGTCACTTGATGAGAATGTCCTGGTTTCATTTAAATTTGGTCTGTGGTTTAGTGTAGAATGTGTTTGCAATGGACAGTCCAGTAAACATATCTCATGTAATCAATGTGCCACTAAATTAATGTTACGCCTCACACAGTTGTTCCTCCGGGGGGGGGGGAATGTCTGGGCACCTCACGATTCGATTCAAATCTGATTCAGATGCCAATGATTATATTCTAAACCAATTATTGATGCATCTCTATTTTTTTTTCCTTTCCTTTTTTTGCCTTTTTTTCTCTCTGTACTCTTGCTTAAAGTCTAAATAGTTGTCCATTATACCATCCTCTTTCAGTCACTCTGTTTTCTATTTGGTACATGTCTGGAGACAGTAACACACACATACATACATACATACATACATACATACATATATATATATATATATATATATATATATATATATATATACACACACTCACAATAATTATTTTCCCAGCTCTAGTTATTCTTGTACAAAATTGTACTTGGGACACTTTATAAAACAAAGATATTCAAAATTAATAGAAAGAGGTTGTTGTTGGTTTTTAAAATCAAAATATCGAATCTCTTTTTGCCCAGAAGATCAACTTTTTTTTATAAGATAATGTTTGGACATTTTAGCCTTTAATAGGGAGAAAGAGGAGGAAGACATACAGCAAATGGCCGCAGGCTGGATTTGAACCCTGAGCTGCTGCATATGAGTGCCTGCTCTACCAGGTGAGCTAATCAGGCGCCCAGAAAATCAACTTTTTTTTTAACTTTAAATTTCTCCCCCAAAACGGACGACCTTGTGTCTTTTTCTCCACCTCCAGGAACACAGGGGGGAAGCGGTGAGAGGAGACAGGAGGGGAGTCAGGCAAGTCAGAATATAGAGGGAGTAAAGAGAAAGCACTCACCCTCTCCTGCCAGCTCACTGTTGTCTGACTGTTTGCAGAAAATTATCTTCTCTACCAGCTGGTTGTAGCTGCAGTTGCCCACTGCCTTAACAATGTCTTGCATCTGCAAACAAAAACAACAAAAACGGTGCGAAAGGACAACTTTGATGCTGTTTTACTAAACGGTAGATTTATACAAAATGTATAACTGAGAGAAACATTCTGGTGACAAGGGGTTCACACTGAAACTACCAACACTGAACTGTGGTGCATCAACCTGTTAATTATCTTTATTTAGGGCAGTGTGAACACTGTCAATTGAATTCGATGAAACAGACCACTTTAAAAGAAGGTGGTCTGCTTCGAAGAGAACGCTAGAGGTTTTAGTTTGTAGTAGGAATGGAAACAGAACCTACCACAGGACTGTGTAGTAGTAGATATGACATTAATATTAATTCATAAGCTACAACTATACCGTATGCAACTCATACTGTCAAGGAAGTGATTTCCTGTTGGTAACTATTATAACATGTATGCCTGGCAGTCAAGTGAGCAAAATGTAGAGACCACATTTTTACAGCAACTTCTGTATCCACTCCATATAATAATAATAAAAAAACATTTTATAAAGCACTTTCAAAGGTACTCTATGGTGCGAGGCGTCACAAACACACCTCTTGGTTCATTAGAAGTTAGTGTTGATACAAAACAGAAGAATCTGAACTGAACTATAAGTGTAAAAGTGACCTCAAACAAACTGAAAGAATTGGCAGTTAGAATAGAATATTGCATTACTCGTAGTGAATTTGAAAGAGATGTGTCAAGAATAGAGAGGAGGACAATAAGACAAGTTTGTGTCTGAGAGGTAAAGAGAAACAGCAGTGATGAGTTCAGTCAATCTCACCTGGGGGTCAACCAGCCAGCCGTGGTAGAGAGGGATGTCAAGCAGATCAAACACAATGCATTCTGGTGTGTATTCGAAAACTCGCACCCCTGTGAACTTCACGTTCACATCCAGACCTGTCTGCAGCTTGTGCAACACTGCCATGGCATCACTCATGTTCTAGGAAACAAGGAGATTTTTGTTAGGAACTGTGTGACAACAATGCTGGGATTCAACAATGTGAACAACAAATAAATCTCTTTGAAGACATGTTTGCATCTTTATGTGTACACATTATACATAACCCAATGCTGTGTCCAATCCAGCTGTTTTTATGGGTTGTAAACTGTCTTTATCTGTTACATTATTTATTGTTGTCTGCACACAGTCAGCATAGCTGGAGCTATCAGGGATTGATTTTTCTACATTTACAAGAAGCCCATTAGCTGCCATTTATTTATGTACAAAACAGCTTCCACACATGCATGCCTTAATTTGGTTTTGTTAAATATTCTGCCTTCATAGCTACTTCACTGTGACCATGTACAGTGTTTTATTTATTTTTTATTTTTACTGTACTTGCTTATTTACTGTTTTGCTCTGCTTACTGTCAATCAACTTACAACCGCAGGAGGAAATGGAAGACACTCCCAGGAAACCAATTGATATTACATTTCTGAGTAAGCTCTCAAGCTCATCATTGTGAGACATGCCGTTTCCCTTTGATAATATTGTCAAGGGGTGGACAAAATATCAAAAACACTTGACGATATAATGCAATCCATTAGCTCTGCAATGAACACATTTTCGGGGTATTTTAAACTTCATTTCAGACAGCGACCAGTAGAAACATGACAGGATGACCTACCATTGTGTTGATAGTCATTAGATCTTCTCAACCAAAACATTATAAATACAGGTAAAAGGGATGGGTTACACATTATTCACTTCTTTGGTAAGTTATGACTTACCAAAAGAGCTTTAAATACATTGCCTTTTTTGTCCAGAGGATGGGAGACAACTCACTGTAGCAGAAGGTATGCATTGAAATTACTTTTTCACATGATACTAGTGATAGACTGATTTTATCAGCCTGCCGATATATCGGGCCGATATTTGCGTTTTTACATGTATCAGCATCGGCCAATACGCGGCTGCTGCGTTCGCCGATTTTTCCACCATTTTTTTTCAGACTGGCGTCCATAGGCAGCTCTGTGTTGCTGAGGGCGCTGCAGTTCACATGCAGACCATGCACTCTCTTCTCTTTGGCCTTCAGCGGTCTATAAGATCTTTGGCCTGAAATCTTTCTAAATCTGTGAAGCCATTTCTTTAACAGCTTTTTACCGCCTTACCATTGTTTTCTATACGTGTTGCCCAGGTGAATGCACAGTGACGTATGCTGATTGTTGAAACTGTGATTTCCCAAAAACATTACTCAATTTACAGAAATATTCTTTTGTTGAAATATTTTATTATGAAGCTTCATTTCAAAAATCAACTTACAAAATTGTTATTACAGTGCTTCTTTTTATATAAACAAAAATAATGAAGAAAAAAAAGAGGAATATACAGAAATATCCTACTTCAGGTTTTTATTTTATTTTTATTTTTTTAATTTAATTTGTCTTCTCCGGAATTCATGTGGCCCAAACAGAACTGAGAAAATTAACTCTACATGATGCTTTTCGCTTTTCACACTGTTAAAAATAAATAAATAAATAAAAAAAAACTATAGTTTGACTTTGAAATGATGTTTTTGTCTCTGGAAGTAGAGCAGATGGTTTTAAAGTCTGCCAAAAATACACACAAGTAGAAAGAACATCCTTTATTTCAGTGACTGAACGATTGAGTGGAAGGAACTGTTTCCATTATGACTACCATTCATCCTTACATTTTGAGTTAGGATGTAATTAGCAGACCAACCGTTTTACTGCACGGTGGGAACATTAGTGACTTTATACACACATCACATCATGTGTATGCCATATATGTGACTCATATGTATGCATCCACACACCTGAGAACCCAACGAAATAGACTAATTATTGCATTAAGCCTCAGAGCAATGTTTCCCATCTGGCTGTAAACCTCTGCTGCCATAAGCCTGGGATCAAGATAAGCTTGGCAGCTGAGCCCTACAACTCTGTTGTGAGTGAGTAATGTAGTGAGTGATTTCCATTTGATTTTAATTAATTTACAATAAACTACTAGAGATGGTAGAAATACAGGAAAAATGACCTGAACGCAAAGCCAATTACTTTACAGATACCAAAACAATAAACCTGAGTCTACAAACTGCAGATATTTGCAGGTAACCAGCTTTGAAACAGTGCTGGATGATAATTCAATACCACTGTCCACACGATCGTCATGGGCAGTGCTAAACTATGCACAGAGCCGCAAAATAGTTGTGCGAGACAAAACTCAGATTGGACAGATAGCCTAGCTAACTGTTTCAATGGACCCTGCAGAGATCTGAGTAACAGTTAATCATAGTGCTCATAAATCCAATGGAGTTGAAAATTCCAACACAAAGAAAGTGAAAGGAAACAGGCATCAGCAAAAATACACGCATCCGGCAGAATTTCCTGCGGCGCCCGAGCAATACCGGAAGTGGAACGTCAAAGATAAAGACTAACCGTAGAGATGCTGTACTTCCCATGAATGCTAAGCTACTTCAGCTATGATGCTTGGCGTGGAGAGCTAAGGTGAAAAGCCTTCATCTGGTTCATCTGAGTGTGTGGATTAGGATGCTTATGAGCAGCAAGGATGGCAGGATTAGCAGAGATGTGTAATGGACCACATCTCTTCACTTTCACTAACAGCAGATGAGCACTTGGAGATCAGATGATTAGCAAAGAATCACTCACATTCACCTATGCTTGTGTTGCATGCACTTTCACAGTATAACATCAGCACAGTCCTCTGCAGAGGCCTTTATGCATCTTTACTTTCACTCCTTAGTCTAGGTGTTTAAAGGTGTCCCACCACATGTATTTTATTACTTTGTGGTAAACTTTATGGTACTAAAGTTCTACCATGAAGATTTTTGTGGAAAAAATTGCCTTTGGTTACTTTGTTTCAAGCCATTCTAGTGTGGTATAGAAAGCATGCAGAAAGACTCCGTTTGATCCGTGCCAGTTCTTATTAATATTCAATGAGCTAAGTTGCTTGACTCTGATTGGCTAACAGCTAGCCAATGAGAGCCTGGCCATCAGCATCTTTTACCCAATGCAACTGGGCGAGCTCCTGAATAGTAATGTAACTATAATTTCCCATTTTGTTGGGATCAATATCTATCTATCCATCTATGTATCTATCTCAGGCAACATGACGTCAGACTGACCAACTTTTGTAATTAGCATGATTTCTCCGCTTATTTCTTTTCAGTGGCTAGAGCTGACAGAGGAGGTAGCAGTTCATTTTCACATTCACAACATAACACAAACACTTACGGAGCCAACATGTTTTTTTTTTGTTTTTTTAAATGCAAGTAAAAACTGTTTTGTGTTGTGTGTGTTGACTTGAAAATGTACCTAAAAACAAAATCTTGAGTAGACTAACCCTAATTAACTGGTAGTTGACAGAATATGGCATTACAGTGCCAAGATAAGGGATTTGGTTCCTACTAAGCTTTCATTTCTTAACATGAGTTTAAATTGATAACAACAGTGTGGCCGTTAAAACATACTATAGTCAACAAACTATAATCAAGCCTCACTCTTTACAAATTTATTTAAAAAAATAAACTATATTGGACAATGAGCTGTTTTCCTCATGCTGCATTTTGAGTTTAAAAATGCCATGCAGCACAATTGAGCAATAGCTTTGGGTTTAGAAAAACATACTAAGGTGATACAGTAAACAAATTGCTAAACCAGATCTTTTTTTTTTTTTAAATGCAACTATCAGATATTTGTCATGTGTGTTCATGTCAATGCAAACAGTCTGTCTGCAGTGATGTAAATCTTAAAAAATATACACAGATCAGATCTATGAACCAAAAAAATATACATCAATCACTGGAGGACAAAAGTAAACCACTACATAACACCATCCCATCAGTGGGAGCTGTAAATAATGAACAGTTTACAAGACCGTAATGTCCCACAATGTGGGTCATACTTTTATGAATCCTGGCACATACCAGCAGCTGTCACTGCTCTACATTTCTGTTGGATGTATCATCAAGCTAATCTAAAATTTCAAACATTTGTCAGGCCCTATTTACATACATAAGGAGGACAGAGCACCTCTCAACATGAAGTGATTACAACCTTGTACATTGTAATGGATCCACAAATGTACCTAACAAACTGATAACCCTGTGTAGCTTAATCTCTGATTTTATAATTAGATGGATTCTGCTAGAATTAAATCAGTGTCCAACACCGCGACCTGTACAACCGCTAGCACAGTTTCTCCCTTCACTCCAGTTATGAGCTTTTATGATTCCAAACCCTTTCTTCTTCACCATCAGTAATCATCTCATGTCTCCCTTAACATCTCTGCTTACTCAATTAGAGATAGATTCCTGTTCAGATGGCCTTTAATTTGATGACCAGGGAGTCTACTAAACAGATTGGTATGTGAAAATAGCAAAAGAATAGAAAATAGCAATAGCATCATCAAAAAGTACAGTTAAGGACATATGCATGATCAGAGAGTCATGTTTATAGATCCTGCGTTGGGATTTGATCTGCTAAAATAACTAAAGACCAAAGAAAGGTTTAAAGAACATTTGTGAACAAGCCCATTGTTGTCACACCAAATTAAAACAAAAGAGGCTTCTTAAACATGATAACCCATTTCCTCCAATGGCGTAACAGTGATCATGGATGAATTGCATTGTAAGAGTGCTGTTGAGCTGGGTCCACTGAGACAAAAGCAGAGCAAAACTACACTCTCACTTACACAGCTCCTCCAAGTAAATATTTAACAATAGCTAAAGAGCCGCCGTGCAACTGCTATTTTAATCCTCATATACACTCCTGTGGCAGATGATGTTTTTTAAGCTGAATTTATAAATAGAACTACTTCTGCTCTGAACTCCTCCAGTACTTTTCAAAGTCAGGGTGGCTTCAGTTGTATTGTAAAACAATCCAATAAGCAATTAAAACACATCTCTGCAAGATATAATGAAGAGAGTTCACCTTTTGTTTGACATACACATGAACACATTTCAGACTTGCTCTTCCTTAGATACCAAAGCCTTGGCCACTGTAGTCTTGACATGCTGTATCAACCACAGCACACGGACATGAGGACACCCCAATGCAAAAGAGCTCTCAGGCCAGTGTCCAGGATTAGACTGCCATAATAACTATGCAACACAACCTCTTACCACTCCCTTACTTTAACTGTGCATGCTGAGGACACCACTGATTTATTTAAGAGGTTTTATTTCAACTCAACTTAAATTTAGAAAGACCGTTGCAGTGAGCTTCTATGAGGAGACTGCACATTATTTTTCCTCCTCTTTGAACGAGGGACGAGTGTGGCTTCAAATGATTCACAGATGTGCTGGTACTCTGCCACGCAAGAGGAGGAGAGGCAGGGCTTCTCCCGCACCGTAGGCAGGCGATGGAGATGGAAGGAAGCAGGGGAGCTGGAGGTCTATCTCCATGGTAAGCCCCCCCCACACACACACAGCCTCAGTAATAGCCAGGAGCTGAACCCAGCCATGCATCGCTAAGCATTCACAGCCATGTGAAACAACATAATCTGACACTCTTGACCCCTGTTGTTCCCTGGGCCTTGCAAGACACATCTTATGTAATCTATAGAGCAGTGGGAAAGAACCTAAGCTGCAGTTTTATGCGGTTTGTAATCAACTTACATATTCAATTTCTATATTATGGAACATCTACTGACCTTCTCTGCTACCTCAATGCAAAAATGCAAACCTGTTTTAGTGTAAGCATAGTCAGGATCAATGGAAGTTTATTTCTAGGATAAAGGCTGACATCCAGCGTAATGTCCGGCTTTGCCCTTCGCATTCCACTCTTTGTGTTGCCAATCTTAAAATCCCTTTGCTACGGGAAACAACAAATTTCTAAACAAGCAAGCTACACTCTGAATATGGCAAGTTTTGAAGAAAATTTGGATTGTGCAATAAGGCAGGCCTGCTTGGTTCTTTCAGTTAATGATTTAAAGATTTACAAAGAATATGTTTACAGCATTTACTATCCAACTGGGAAGTTTTAGGACTGATGGGCAGCGATACACTGGTAAGAGCTAATTATTTTGAACTATGTATCCAGCTAATTTAAATAGCTCCCGTTACTGTATTGTGCTAACAGTTAACTTCATTTAATATGTGGTGTTTTCTTATGTTCACCAAAACAAGTTCCTTTCCAACACTATTTTGCAGAGCCACCATCACTGCATCCGGAGCTTAGCGCCGCCCAAGATGATTGTGATTTGTTTAAAGAAATTTAAACCACCCAGAGCATTTTTTCACCTATCTTGAAATAAATCTGTGGTGTCCTTACTCCACAGTGCAGTAGAGTTAGGTCTGGCAATGTGAGCCTAGTATAAGCATGCAGCTACTGAACGTACATGCACATCAGAGCACTGTGCACCTGACTTTGTATACTGTGATGAAACTATATCAGCGATAACAGCGGTGACAACAGCTGACAAATTTGAAGTGGGTCGATGAGACAAAGTAAGAGCTCAGGTTCAACTTGCACAATTATGGTTTCAACACAGAGAGGAAGAGGGAGTGAGTTCATCCCAAAATCCCTGCGCTCTCTAAGTACCAAGAACAGTCAGCAGCTTACTAACGCACACACATAAGCAAAAACACACGCCAGTTTAATAATAATATTCCGCAGTGTTCTGGCAGGCCTTACCTGCTCATAGTTTAGCCGCTGAGCCTCCGATATCTCTTTAGGTTTGGTTTCCAGAATGTAGTCTCCTGCAGAGGGACGGGGAAAAGAGATGTTGGCAGATATCTTGACTTGTATTTTATCGACAGAGCAAAACAATCACTACTTTTACTGATTATCACAATGGCTTCATAGTTTAAAGGGTTGGTATAGAAGGTGACAGTATGTTTTGAAAGGTATTAAAGAGCCATTGGGAGGGTTTAGCAGTGGCCAACTGTTTCCCAAGCAAACTGGCTGTGCCAAACAAGTAGCATCAGTTGAGTCCTCGTCCACTGCGGTGTCACTTGAGAGCTCTGTTGACTCAGCTCTGTAGCAGAGAGAGCAGACTGGCAGCTGTCTGGCTCCAAAGCTGTGCAGTCTGATCAGCGCTTCAAACGTGCGGCTTTATCATTACCACAGAAAACCAAATCCAGACTTAACACTACATCAGGTGTAGGTGGTTATTTTTCACAGCACGCAATATACATAGCTAACCACGACACCTGCAACCACATGTTTGTTTTTGTTGAAGTATGCCTTTCTCTTGAATACTATATTGCTTGTACACTTTTTTTTTTTAGTTCCTTATATTTTCAGAAAAGATTTTCACTATTTCACATAGATTTAATGCCAATATAATATAAGTGTTAAACACCTCACAGAAAACCATTGATTTATTAGGAACTGGCGAGATTATTATTCTGCACTGTCAACACATACTTTGGAAAAGAAATGCCATCAACAGCTACAATAAGTAAAAACAGTTACACATGGAGAATAAAACACTTTAATGTGTGTTTTTCTCAAGCAAAGGAATGAATGGAGTATATCTGTCTGGGTGGGGGTGATTCTTGAAATTTGTGCTTTGTAATTACTGACCTAGAAATGCAAGATGATTTCTACATGTGCATGCTGTAAGTAATAACTGTCCAATCCTCAACTAGCCTATCTATGATCAAACTGATGCACCAGTCAGGCTCAGAGACTCTTACAAGGTGATTAGACACAACAAAAGACTAACTGCCAGTTGCAGTTAAAACTCATGCTATCACCCTAGATGATTTAAGTGTCAAGATTTTTTCCACCTGCTGAGTGGTTTTACTACAGCATGACAGGGAAAACCCCACACTGCTCTGTACTCCAGTGAACTGTGGACTCACCTATCTCTGGTCCTCCCATACTATCTGTATCTATCTGCCTTTATGCATCTGGAACACCGGCAATGTTACATTGTGTACTGCTGAGCGATGACCAACTCCTACTTTAAACACCACACCTGAACTACGTCACCCATCATCACCCTTGGTGTTTGTGTCATGACAAACTGAGTGCTGAGTTTAGAAGTTATCCAGCAGCCCCTGAACATGATACAAGATTAACTGTGTGTGTGCTGTTATTAGATGCAAGCACAAAGTGAACTCATCCTCATCAAATACAAATACAACACAATTGGACACTTTTGGAGACAAAGAATGCACAGAGTGATAATAACACAGCGAAACTCGATTATTATTTAACTGTGATTTATAGAGATGAGAGCACACTTTGAGTCAAGGACACAAACAAGTTCAATAATCAAGGGGAACATTTACCATAAAAGAGTTTACACACAGTGCTGTGGATTATTTAGTCTACTGATGGCGGTGGATGGAGGCCCTGACAGAGCTGAGAGGAGACACTAGTGAGGACTGGCTCTACCTCTATAGAACCCCTGCTGTAATCAGACACTACTTTGATATTAAAGAGTAATTTTAGTTAGGAGGGGCATGAGACAGCCAGAAAAAAAGAGATAGCTCTTGTTTCCTTTCTAACAGCAGAAGATTTAATCATGGGGGATTCCCCTGTTCTGGTCTTTTCGTAAGTTAATACACACACACACACACATAGTCTATAGGAAATGCAAACAATTTGTTTGTTAGAGGAACAACTAACCTTTAATTAGAGGCAATAAAAGACCATGAGTCATCCAAGTCTCATATCAAGTGCACTGACATACAGCTGGCAAAGATGGGACCCCATTTAATTTTTTTTCACATCACTTTTTATTTGCTTATATTAATAAAACATGTATTCATAAAACAAAATAATGTATTGAAGCATTCAAAATATGCTAGTGCGCTTTTTATTAATTTGAATTCTGGAAAAGTGGCTGGTAAAATTGGGCAGGTAAAAAAGTTAATTTCCCACACTGTATGTATATATATATATATATATATATATATATATATATATATATATATATATATATATATATATATATATATATATATATATATATGACCTTAAAGTATGTTACTGCTAAAAATTTGGGTAGATGTGAAAAATGAGATTGTTTACTAAGCTGTTGAAACTCAATGCCTGTGGCTTTATGGGCTAGTGTGTTTACAAGTGTGAACTCATGGGTAACACTGTAAAAAGCAGACCAAGGTTAATGTTGAAGTAAGCTACATTATAAATGTGTTATCTTCTGCAGGTTACAAAACAGGTTATTATTCTCACCGTCAAGCCAGGTGAAAAAAGCAGAAGAGGGCCATATTCACTGATGTTCCCCTTTGACCAATGCTGTGGCATAAACTTGCTCAATAATAGGTTTAACAGCCACAAACTAGGGCTGGGCAATTTATCGATATTATATTGATATTGTGACATATGGTAATATGGTAATATGGGATAAGCGTTGTCTTTTCCTGGTTTTAAAGGCTGCATTGCAGTAAAGTTATGTCATTTTCTGAACTTACCAGACTGTTTTCACATTTAGTCATTATATCCACATTACTGATAATTATTTATCAAAAATATCATTGTGTAAATATTTTGGGAACGCACCAATAGTCAACACTACAATATTGTTGCGGTATCAATATTGAGGTATTTAATTGGTCAAAAATATTGTGATATTTGATTTTCTCCATATCGCCCAGCTCTACAAACACTCACCAAGATACTCCATCAGTTGCTCAGCAGTTATAATTTCCATCATAGGTGGCATCTTAACCTGCACAGAGACATGGACACGCTCATTTATTAAGTACACATGTATCAAAAAAAGCACCACAACACAATGACAAGGACAAAACTATTACTGTTGGGACCCATGTGCTACAGTTTAGACACCTAATACACTACAGTATGTCAGCATGCAACATGCTGATATAAAATTATACCTAATGTTAAAATTGAAAAAGCAAATATGAACATGTCATTTTATAACAGGAAGTGCTAAGAAACAAAAAGGTCTTAGGACTTTTAGTGGTCAGTGTAGGCTATGTTTACCATTTGCAAATCTGAATGTTAACACATTTCCCACTGTAATTACATTACTGCTGACAGAGCTCAAGGCTACCTTATCATTTCGCCTATTTGTATAAAGTTAGAACCAAGTTTCCATTAATCTAAGCTCATCTCAGAGCCTTTACCTTCCATGCAAGCAGTAGGACATTCATAATTGCCAGTAATGGACAGGGGCCGTTCTCGTTCTGGGTGATGATAGGCGTATTTTCCTCCCTCCACTTGATCCACTTAATGTGATATATGGACTGGCCAGCGGCCCGGTCCTTAGCACACGAAGTCTTTGTCCCATCAGCCCCATACTCGCCCTGCAGGGCCAGGGCTAGTCCTCTGTCCTCCAGTCCCTCACTGTTCAGGTCGGAGCTGGGGCAGGAGTTGAGGTTGGAGAAGGACTCAAGTGAATCTATGCTGCGGGACTCTACACCGAGGCTGTGATCGGGGTCACTCCCACTCGGCAATCCCTCCGATAAGGTGTGATCACCGGACAGCCCCGGCTTGACGTTTGCTGCGATTGCATTGTCCGGACACAGATGAGTCGGTTTGGCAAGTTTTGTCGGTTTACTTTCTTCACAAGCCAGGACCACAGCCTGCACATCTGTGCCCTCCTTAGCGGGAGGTGAGGACGGGCCATCGATTTTGTTGTTTACTAACTTTGAGGCACCACCCTCGCTATCTTCTGCAGCCAGCACCGAGTCATTCTCCATCCCGTTACTGATCTGATCGCCGGACCCGCTCGCGGTGGTGTTCTTTTTATCCTCCTGCACTGGGAGGACTTGGATCCCTTCTGGTACGCCAGAATTTCCAGCACTGGAAATTGCATTATCGGCGCTGGGAGCACTAACATTTATGGTGCTGTTATTACAACTAACGTTAACCAAAGTACTGAGAGGAGCCTCACTATTCTTGCATTTCTCGGCTGTTCCTTTCACTCCGCCGACAGCCGTAACATCGCCCATCTCTCCCGCAATCGTGGCACACAAAGAACTCCCGTCAGTGTCTCGATGCAGGTTTGCATTTTTCTCCATTTCGATTTACAGACTGTCGACAGATTTTAGCTCAGTTGCAGCAGCAGCAGCTTCAATCCCAAAGACGCCATGACAACTCTGCGAGTGACGTCATCAGAGTGAACCGTTTTCAGGCCGAGCAAAGGGGGCGGTAGAAAACCGACTGCCAGGCGGTGATGCGTTTGTGAGAACTCGTTTACTTTAAATTGTAATCTAAAGTAGATCATTTCTGTTAATTAAAAATGTCTGACCCATCCGAAATATTCATTTAAACTTACTATGTTTCTTCAAACGTGTTTTATTGGCTGGGATGACAAGGTTACACTTCAACCGTTAATTTCTAGCTGATATTAACTGATGAGTTGTTCAAAAAGCCGAATTTGTAATATTTTCCACCTCAAAACTTGACGTTATCTTTGAGATATCCTGTATCCTTTGAGATATTCAGAAAACCTGAATGTACTGAATTGAACCTGCCGATGCCCTGGTCGTCTTGCGCACGAGTGCTCGCGCATTTGTGAAACCAGACACAACCTTTAGAAATTATGAGGCAGTGAATTTGAACATTTATTGTTTTTTTTTTCTTCTACTTCTTACAGAATATGGTTTGAACACACATAAAAACACAATATGTTTTTCTTTAGTCGGGTGTAAAACCAGATCATCCTTCATCCAATGTAATGTAATAACTTTATTTGTTTAGCACCTTTAGAAACAATAGTTTACCAAGTGCTTTGACTGGGTGTTGCAGCATACTGTATCACTGCGCTTTTTTAATCATTTAATCACCAATTTCCTTAAAAGTCTACAATCTTTAATCTATATGGCAAGAAACCCCGTACGCTATATTGTACACGGTAAATTCTTATTTTGACAGGTCTGATCAATCCACGTGCAGTAACTATTTAAAGTCGCTAGATGGCAGTAATTATTTGACTGAGCAGAAGGGGCGCATTGTCCCTCTGACACGGTCCGTGTCCGTTTTGATAGTTTGTTTTTTCGTTTGAACCATAAAACGAAATAACGAGAAAACCACCTTTTTTCGTTTGTCGTTTCAAACCATAGACCGTTAATATTAATCTATTTATTTTATTAACCCTAACCATAGATATTTTATTAGTATTCTCCCGTTTTAGTTTCTGAATTCAAAAAACGAAAAACGACTAAACCAGATTCAAACAACGATCCGTTTTTGTTTTTTTGAAATTCCTCTTTTCATTTCTCCGTTTGAAGATCTACATTAAAAGAAAGAAAGGTGGACCTAAGTGACCCGGAAGTAATAGTAAATATAGCTTATAAAAATAAAAGCCAAGCTTTAAGAGCTTTTCTTTCTGTCTAGGTTTGATAATATTCATGACTAGAAAGGCTTTCTTGTTGTTTTCTTTACAACTGGATCAGTGAAGCATCATCTTTCTCCTGTACTGCATGCAAGTCGAGATACTTCAGTTTCTATCTTGAGAATGTTTAAAGAACTCAACCAGACACTGAATCAGTGCAGCAGAAAACCTAAAAGTCCCATATGGTGAAAATGGGTTTACATTAGATTTTATGTGTGATAAAAAAACAGTTTAGTTTAGATTGTTTGTATCTAGCGTTACCTATTTAATCATATCGGCATGTAATATTATGAGTATTGTAATAATTAATACTTACCAAATTATTCAAAATAACAATATTTAACTATTTGTATAACACAGTTAAAGGTTATATTTGTAAAATGAATGCCTTTGAGTCAAATGAAAACTAGAACACACTAAATCATCATTTGCACAATATTTTATTCCAGTCACACATTGTCAGATTTCTGAATGATACATACAAGCATAGGATATTGTGTATACATAATTACAAATATTTAGAAGGTTTGTCTTACACTTGGTATTGCATTGCACTATTCAGAGATAAACAGTTTACATATTGTACAAACTAATTACTTTATGAATTTTTTCATTCAGTCTCAAGTGTCTGTGGTGACAGCTTCCTGTGTATGTGAGGAGCATCCCGGACCCACAGAAGAAGAAGCAGACGATAACAACGTTGTCTGTGCTGGTCGGGCTGGGGCGGTAATCATCCTCTTGGCAGGTGAAGGTGTTGTTGGTGGGGGTCGGGGAGGAACTGTCCTCACTGGGTCTTCAGACAGGGCTTGGTGCCTGGGAGCAGGTAGAGTACTGAGAGTGGGTCAGTGGTCTGCCCGGGGTGATTGGTTGGTTGACGTCTACTCTCAGCTGTCTCGGGTGTGCCAAAAACATAGAAGAGTCCTGTCCTGTGAAACAGAAAAACAAGTGAATAATGTTGAACACACCTGTACAACCTTTGTATTGTTGCTAGCTCTTGGTCTAAAATAATGGAATGATAATTTAAACAATGGAATAATAATATATATAACAATTCACAGCTGTGTGTGAGATAACTAACTCATTACCTCACACATTACAATAGATTATGCTACTTGTACACTGGTCACTTCATATTTAATATCTAACATTATACTGTACATATTTTATTTTATGATATATTTTTGTATGTAGGTTGTTGATTTTATTCTACACTTGTATATACATTATTTTTCATTCATCTAATTATAATGTTTAGTAATTGTTCTGGCATTTTATTTATTCTTTTCTGTCTTATTTTATTGTATCTTATTTTTTCATGTTATTTATTATTTATTGTATGTTTCTTGTATTTCTGTTTGTGTTTGAGTGAGTATGTACTGTATGTCCTTGGTAACTTGTTACTTGCTGCTTGTAAAAGAGTCATTTCCCAATTTGGGATTAATAAAGTCTATCTATTTATCTATCTAATATTCAGGAAGGTTACTTTAATAAATGTAATCCACGTGTGTAAAGTGAATTTATCACCACTTTATGTCACTACTGGTACTTTGGTAATCTTAGTAATGGGTGTACTTACTTAGCCGACTGAAAGAAAGGCGGCCGCCGCTCTCCCGCAGGTCCTCTGGTCATCCATCATTCTCATCTGGTCCGGATTAAACACGTCTTCTCTGTCGTCAAGGAGATCCTGAATGTTGAGTCTAATAGAATATGAAAAGAAGATAATTAGCTGGGGACTTTTATTGATGTTAGTAATTATTATTTTTTGCATAGTTAATGCTGTCATTTTAAACTTACCTCTTGTATAGGCATCTACAGCTTAAAAATGAAAGAACAAGTACTGCTGGATAAGACACTGATAATCTGTCACTGTGCGTGTGTGTTTGTGTGTATGTGTGTGTGTCTAATCTAATTTCCAATCCTGCAGCAAACAGTCCCAAACTCTGTCCTAATCAGAGTCACTGTCTTCAGTTCCTCTCAGGTAATCAAAAGGGCCCATCCAGTATTTCATGAATGGGGAGGGGGCTGACTCCCTGTAGCTGTCTTCTCTGCTCCTGTAGGAGCCGAGGCCTGAAGTGGAGGGAGCTGACTCCCTGTAACAGTAAGTATGGCTGCACTATATGAATGGAATGTATTTTAGTGTATCCACGCAAGTCCACGCAAAAAAAAGGAAATGCTGTTTCGAGAAGCCAGGAAATGCTGCCACAAGTGCATTAGCACGCCCCGTCTAACTGGAAGATCTCTGTTCTCAGAAGTAACCCACCTTCGGAATCTTCTCCTGCCAATAGCCATGCAACGCCCTGAAACATAAAGTCTAACGCCGCATTGAGGAACACAGCCCAGCACCCCCTCCGCCAGTCCAGCCATCTTCAGACCCGGGACCCCCTCTGCCAGTTCAGCCATCTTCTGACCCAGCACCCCCTCTGCCAGTTCAGCCATCTTCTGACCCAGCACCCCCTCTGCCAGTCCAGCCATCTTCAGACCCGGGACCCCCTCTGTCAGTCCAGCCATCTTCACACCCGGCACCCCTTCTGCCAGTCCAGCCATCTTCAGACCCGGCACCCCCTCTGCCAGTCCAGCCATCTTCGGACCCAGCACCCTTTCTGCCAGTCCAGCCATCTTTGGACTCAGCACCCCCTCTGCCAGTCCAGCCATCTTCGGACCCAGCACCCCTTCTGCCAGTCCAGCCATCTTCAGACCCGGCACCCCCTCTGCCAGTCCAGCCATCTTCAGACCCGGCACCCCCTCTGCCAGTCCAACCATCTTCGGACCCAGCACCCTTTCTGCCAGTCCAGCCATCTTCGGACTCAGCACCCCCTCTGCCAGTCCAGCCATCTTTGGACCCAGCACCCCTTCTGCCAGTCCAGCCATCTTCAGACTCGGCACCCCCTCTGCCAGTCCAGCCATCTTCAGATCCGGCATCCCCTCTGCCAGTCCAGCCATCTTCGGACCAAGCACCCCCTCTGCCAGTCCAGCCATCTTCTGACCCAGCACCCCCTCTGCCAGTCCAGCCATCTTCGGACCCAGAACTCCCACTGCCAGCCCACATTCAAAGCTTCAATAAAATAAGATTCTTTACCACCTATTCCAGTCTGCGCCTGAGTTCTGTCCCCTAATCCAGACAGCCTCTCCCTCCTTAATCCTCTGACGGTTTCCCAGAACCCCCTCACAGCCTCTTCAAGCTCCTCTCCCATCATCAATTATCCTCTAGACAAATCTCTCTGATATCTCTGAGATGTACTCAACCTCCATCAAGTTTCAACAAAATGTCTCCACTGCACCAAAACCCTGATTAACTGCTCTTTGACATGTGCAGTGTTACAATGTAGATCCACCTGGCCATGCGACACTTCTGTTGCGCTGTGCTCCACTCTATTCCTATGGCCTTCTGTCCAGAAATAATAATGCTTCCTCAAGTAAACTGGACTGGTCAAAACTGAGTAAAGAGGTGGTAGCTTCCTAAAAATAAATGGAATGAGTTTATGGCTGAGCAGTATGTTGAGGCAACAGAGGCCTGTGGACTCTGGTCAGAGGCAGGTAGGCCTAGACATGAGGTATTGTTAGATATGAAAAAAACAGACAAATGCTAGAGTTAAGCATGTACTCCGTTTTAAGTTAAATGGGACAATGTTGTATCTGCTCCATTCTATGTAAGGGAGTACGGCAAGGAGGAATTTTGTCTCCTATTTTACTTAATGGTTACATGGATGAATTATCAAATCAGCTAAATAGGTTAAAACTTGCCTGTCTTGTGGGCAACACTATTGTTAATCAATGTTTTCAGTATGGCCTTGATTATGATATAAAGTATAAGAAAAGCCACATAATGATATTTATAAGCGATGAGGACAGGAAATCAACTTTTCCGACCTTTTATTTGTCAGATAGTCCTCCTGCAATAGGTGAGGAAACTAAATATTTAGATCATGTCATATCCAATGACTGGACGGATGACAAAGACCTTTACCGACACCGATGTAAAATGTATTCTCAAGCTAACATGCTTATAAGGAGGCTTTCTATGTGCTCTTTGTTTAGAACCTACATCAAACCCCTATATACTGCTCAACTGTGGTCGAACTATAAGCAAAAGAGTATGCAGAGGCTCAAAGTAGCCAATCATTATTTTGGCCAGATGGCCTACATTAGGACCTTTCTGATGTGAGTTTGTTGTCTGAGCTGATAAGAAGCTGAGCAGTGTTAGAGTCAGGTTAAAACAGAAGGGCATGCAGGTTTAACTCTGGGCTGGGGGTGAATGATGATGATGATAACTAGGTTGCAAATAAAATCTAAAACCAAATGAAATGAACAACAATAAATACATCTGTATCAGTAATCTTGATTTAAAACAGTTACCAAAGGCACAATACATCATTTAAATACTGCCATCTGCTGGTAGAAAGGGGAAACAGTTTGGTCCATTACGTGGAAGCCACATTAAATATTAATTTAATTATATAATATATCGTTAACAGTAACAACCCTATATTACCAACTGTATTGAACCAAACAATGCGCTCATTAAACGTGGCTGGTGATGTGTACATGGATAGGAACGATATTAAATAACTGTAATAATGTTGCTAACATATTTCTTTCGGTCCAGGTTCATATCAGTCTATTTATTGATTGTTTTTTTTCCTTCTAACGTTACTCTGGTATAACGTGCTGCATATTATGCCCGTTCTAAAAGCTTGGCTTTTATTTATAGGGCCTATTGGCTATATTTACTGTTACTTCCGGGTTAGGCCCACCTGTCTTTCTTTTAATTTAGATCTTCAAACGGAGAAATGAAAATAGGAATTTCAAAAAAACAAAAACGGACCGTTATTTTAATTTGGTTTGGTCGTTTTTTGAATTCAGAAACCAAAACGGGAGAACGGCTCTTTTTTTTACCGTTTCTTTGTTTTTGGTTTGAAACGACAAACGAAAAAAGGTGGTTTTCTCGTTATTTCGTTTTGTGGTTCAAACGAAAACACAATAAACTATCAAAACGTACACGGACCTGACACCCTTAGAGCTTACAGTTTTTTTTGATTGCTAAACGAGGTTACATACACAGCTATATAAAAAAAGTGAAAACACTATATCTTTACTAGAGTAAAACTGCACTCTTACTGTTTTTATAGAAAGTAATGGAGGTGAAAGCAATGGAAACACCACATTCATTTGTATTTAGAGATGATGCAGAAATCAAATGTGATGAAACTAGCTGCATGATGCTGGAGAGAACTATTCTTTGTTACTGTATATGTACCTTTAGTTTTTTATGAAAACCCTCCAAAAACAGTTAGTAAACCCAAAAGCCATCATTCGTGTTTCTATATCACTTGTTGACCAGCTAGCACTATACCAGTTAATCTTTCAACTTATTTTATGGATGTATTATGTATTTAAATGTATATACTATCGTACATGTATTTCGAAATGTAATTTTTTTGACGTTTTTACTTGTTATATATTTTTTTCTGTTTTCATAAGATATTTTGTCCTCCTTTTATCCTCCTCACCACTATGAGAAACTATCCAAAAACAGTTGGTAAAAAACGGAAATTACCTTCAAATAATGACGCTATACCTTGCGATAAACCCGGAAGTCATGATTTGCGGAAGTAAACAACTTGCAGACTGATCAATAAAAAAAAATAATTAAAAAACTTCATATTTTTAGGCTGGTAGTCGTGACATTTACACCGCAATGTTTTGTTGTCCTTGTAGCTAATAAACTGAATGACGGTTTAGAGGTGATTTATTTAGTCCATCGACCTTTGACCACATAGAGGGATGGGTGTGTCCCATATGTCCGGACTCTCTTGGCAAAACACACCGGAAGGGAGGACTGTCTGTCTGTCTAGCTGTCTTCCTGTCTAACGTCGGGGATGTTTGTAATGGACGAGCTAGCTCACCAGGGAAGGCGTGTATACCTTTAAGTGAAAGAAAACCCAAACAAGTAGCAATCAGCGGTACCGCTGTGTCGCCTAGCTAGTTCACTGGACCTACAAGGAATTTCGATATGATTTTTGTTAAACTAATTGTCATGTTTTGCTGCCTACGAGGTATTACAGGTAAGTTTGCAACTGAGTAACACGGAAAGGAAGGTGTTCGGTGATCGTCAGTAGAGCCAGCGCTAATAGAATCAGGCAGTTGTACTCTGGCTGCTAGCTCGTTGGCTAATGTTAATGGAAACTAACTAGTGTTTGTGGCTGTAACCGGTGTTTCCTCGTTAGAGTGTATACCTTGGCCAGTTAGCCAGCAGCCCGTATTGGTTGGTATCAAGTTAACTATGTTTGGGTGATAACGTTACAGGTTGAGCGACGTTAGCTACTCTCACAGAAAAACAGACATTCACATTACGGTGCTACCGTACAACAAACAAACCGTTGACGTATTGTATTAACTTCAAACAGACTATGTGAATGGCGAGGATGTGCTATAACGTTAGCTAGCTAGCTGACACACTTGGAAGTTACAGAAATGTTGTCAGTTGTTAATATACAAAACAGCAAACGCTAGTTTTACATTAAGTTTAGCTGTGATGGCAAATAAATAACAACTTGAGAGTATCTGAGCTTTAACGTAGAAATATTATATGCTGCAATGTTTGGAAGCCAGAAACGGCTCTGTGAGCTAAATCAAACCATAACTTTGAAGACCCTCACACAAGTTTATTTGGTCCAAAAGGGAATTACGCGGCTTTTATTAAATTACTCCCACTGTGGTTTAATTTATGTTATTTAATCTGAAGATAGTATCACTCCACCGAGATAATTAAGATAAAATGCTTCATGATATTTTTTTTAAACTTCATATCCAGATTTTATAGTTATACAACCTAAAGTGCTTCTTAAAACATCAAAACGGACGCAAACGAATATTTGGAAGACTGGCAGAACCCCAACCTTCCATTTATACATTAATGGTCACGCTTCACATTATAGTCTTAATTAAACAATGATGAATGTAAACTTGATCACTTTTTGTAGAAAGGTTCAAAGATGTTAGAGGCAACACCATCCTTGTGTTCTTACTGTATACATAGATAGTTCTTTTGTAGTAGTTCTAGTTAAATTGTGAACTTTAGATGAGAGAGTCTTCCCTTCCCTTTTTTTTTTTAACTTTTACCTTAGGCCTATATCTTTCCATTCATAGACCAGACAAATGTATCAGTGCTTCAGCCTCACCAAGGGGCCATGTGCACAAACAAAATGAGAAATAGTTTATACAGTATATTATCAAGAGATAGGAAAGCTGTTATAAAGATGTATTGAGCTGAACCTAATTACTTAATTCCAGTACTCTACACTCGCCTAAAATGTATGATAAAAATGACGCACACCGTAAAACCATTGCATTTCTGAGTAAGTAAGTGTTTCAGGAAAACCAGGTTGTCTCACTTATGACACAACTGCTGTTACTTGGCCTGCTTACAGTGATGGTATGTTGCAGAGAATTTTATTGAGTAATGTAGCATGGAATTTAATAAACCATGGGGTTCTGTATTGGACAATCTCGGTCAGACTTTATGCTTGAAGGTAACAACCAACCCTCTAAATGTTTTTTTTCCAGTAAAAGGGTTATTTTTCCAGTACTGTGTGATACACAAGATGACAACATTGAGACATTTGGCTTGCCTTGAGCTGTGGGGTGTTTGATGTGTCGTGTTAGCCGGCCTGCCATCACCCAGCATGCATAGTAATGCAAGGCTCAGATCAGTTTTGATTCATGCTGTTACCACCCCCACTGTTGTTGTCAGTGGTTTCCTCTCTGTCAGGAATTGCACTTCACAGTGTCTCTTGAGGCTGAAACGATTGCACTGAAATCACGTTGACATAGCTTTTACAGGGAAATCAACTGCCATATTTTTCTCAGCTTTTGTTGTTTGTCCAAACATTTCAGCCACTAGCTCTTAGCCCTTGTGTTGTCCTCCCAGGTCAAAAACGGACAAAAATTTGACATTTTCGTCCCTTTTTCAGACTTTATTTTTTTAGTTTTCACTAACACCACCTTACTACAAATAGTTTTACAATACATTTTGGAATTCATGGTCAATAACCCTCATTTATATAGCATTATACCTAATATTTAAGTAAAAAAAAAAGCAGAAATGATTAATTGTTTTGACTAGCAGTTAAGATCAGTGTACGGATGAGTTTCGTCAGTAATTAAATGATAAGTTGTATTTTCAAAGAGTGTTGTATGGAATCCAATCCATTTTTTTGTGGTAATTTGGTTAAAAAGAAACCATATTTCAGATATAGACATTTTTTAAAGGGGTCAAATTTGACCCGAGGACAACAGGAGGGTTAATGTAATGAAAGTAATGTGTTTAGGCCCAAAAAAAGTAGGATTGTAAAGTCTGGTTGTTATTTTGTATATTTTCTTTTCAGTACAGTATTAACCAAGAATGCCTAAGAATGAGGGGTGAGTGTAATAGCAATCAATATTAAATAATAAAGTATTATTTTTCAAAATATTTCCTTAATCCATTTTGATGGGTGTTAAATCGAAATGTTGCAATTGCAATGAATGATTTATCAGTTCATTAAATAATGACACAGAGAGCAAATAATACTTTATTATTTAATATTGTGAGTTTTGACTTAACAGATTTGGTTGACTTGCTAATAATCCTCTTAATGTACATTTTGTTGTTTTCCCAGTGTTAGCTTCTGCATTAAAAGACGTGACTTGTAACCTCGGGAGTTCTACTTCCGCAGTACAGCGCTGGAACTTGGTCTACACCGCTTATCTATCTGGGATATGAAAAAACACTTTTGTTTTTCTCTTTAAACCAATTACAACCGCCGGGGTGGCGCTAAGCCCCAGGCAAACAGGCAGGCATCTAGCACAGACAATAATAATTAAAACAACACAACTGACTCAGTAGTTACATGTTTGGTTTTCTTTCAGCCGGTATTTCACTATTCTATTAAATGTTTTTTTCAGTTGGGAAATAATTAAAAAAATTGGTCCCTATCACTGAAAAAATGATTGGCTGAAAGTGGTTTTGCGCCCATCTGCTATGCAGTTGCCACCCACTGCTCCCGTAGTGGCCAATCTCCTTGTATTTGTTTTTGTCATAAAAAGGACAGAGTAGGCTGGAGCTAGATTGCACATTTAAAAGTAAAGCTATACTAAAGCTATCAAAAATTTAAAAGCTTGTATTTCTGTACAATCAAACAGTGGTGCCACATTGATGGTTTCTGATCCATTATTTCCGGTGCCTGTTTGTATAATGATATGATGGGTTTGACTGTTGTCTGGGAGGCTTGGCCCCATGCAGTAGCACAGTAGGATAGATGAGAGAGTATCATGGTATGAAAAACAGTAAAGCTGCCTTGACAGGAATGTAATGCTTTATTATTCTAAAACAGTTCAGGTTTGTCTGGACAGTCTTCTAGAGTTTGTTAATGTGTTTATTGAATTTGAGTTGGGAATCCAGAATAATACCTACACATTTAAATTCCTCAACTTCCTCTATGGCCTCTTGGTCTATTTTGATAGTACACTTGGCTTTCCCTCTTATAGAGAAGCACACTAAAAGATGGAACACAGAGTAACTTGGTTATTTAGATGCCTGACAAGTTGTTACTGGCCATGTACAGCCACTCCCTGCTCGGGCTGTTGTAACTGCCGCTCACCAAGAGTCAGGGTCTGTCTCAGGTTTCTGCCTGTAAAAAGGCAAGTTTTTCTTAGCCACTGTTGCACAAAATGCTTGCTCTTGGGGGGGGGGGGTCTTTGTAAATTATAGAGTGTGATCTAGACCTACTATATGATTGTTGGGTCTTTGTAAAATATAGAGTGTGAGTGTACTATACTCTGTAGTGTCCTGAAATAACTCCTGTTGTGATTTGACACTATAAATACAATTGAATTCAATTGACTCCCCACCACACAGTAGCCCTATAGTAAATGAACAAAAAAGTTAACAAATACAGGCAATATGGAACACTTATCCCTTTTGGCCTGTTGGAGTCTCTAAGCAATGTGTCTTTTTCTGTTTTTTTTTTCATAACAAAAGGTTAGAGCTGAGTGTCAGTCCTAGCTCTTTGCTAATGAACTAATTTACAAAGGAGGCTTTTGTAGTAGGTCACAACAGAACATTTCCTATCATGACCCAAAACTTCAGATATTTAGTTAGAAGCATTCTGTGTTGCTGTAGGAGTGTAAATTAGCATTTAAATAGCCTGCAGCCAAATCAGTCTGTTCTTGCACAATGAAATAAAGTAATACTGAAACAGGACCATGGTCACCTGATGTGCATCATGTGCTCCTCATTTGCGCTTTAAAATGACTTTCTTTGTCTTTGTTCATATAACAAAGAAATAGTCAGTATGAAAGCCTGCCGGATTACCTCTGTGGTATCACATCAATAAGCTGAATAAGCCTGTAAGCACGTCTCGTGAGTGTGACAGCTGGGTATGATAGCTGGCCACTATAAGAGCTTCATCCATGTTTTACTAACCTCCCTTCATAGGCTTTTTTCATAAAAGACAGGTTGACAACTCACAGTTGGAAAGAGACAGTTAAATAAGATTAATGATGGCTAAATTCCATTTAGCTGCTTAAGTTTCAGGGTTCTGGTGTTGTTCATGCTGGCTAGCTGTCATGGCTAACTGGGACACTTGAATAGAACAGACACAACAGACACTAATATTAGTTAAAACTATTCAAAATATATGTGAAATGTACAGAGATGTGCAGTGCCTTCTTATTGCAGATATTCCAGTACGGTTGTTTTGCTGTGGATTGTATAGATGTGTGTGTATGTGTCCTTTTAGAAAAAGAGCTCATTGCTGAAATATATGCTTTGAACGGAATGTGTTAGCACTTTTCTTAGTCCTTTAGTTGTTAACTAGTCTCGCTTTGCCAGACCCTGCTCAGAAATGCGCTGAAGCAGAGACTGGCTACTCCACATAGCATTCGGGGATGGGAGGAAAGCATGCTCTGGTTTAATGGGCTTTCTTTAAACCAATAACAATCACCATAGGCGGTGCTAAACTCCGCACAGAGCTGCTGCAAAATAGCCGTGCGAGAGAAAACTCCGATTAGAAAGATAGTCTAGCTAGCAGTCTCAATTTACCATGCAGAGATGTGAGGAGCAGTAAACTATAGTGCTCATAAATCCACCGAATCCCAAAACAAAGAAAGCAGAAGGAAACGGAAAATACATGCATCCGGTGGAATTTCCTGCAGCACCGGAGCAATCCCGGAATGCAAAGGAAACCCTGCTTTGTTTAACAAGATTCAACAATGATTCACCAAATGATCAAAACATAAAGTGACTATTTTAATGGTTATGTCAGTCAAATTCTATATAAAATAGATGAATACTCTAATAACATAAGACTAATAACTGAGAATCATAGTAACATATGAAAGCAAAATGTTGCCCTTGCAGCAAATGTTTGTTGACAAATGTTGATGAGCCACTGAACTCTCTTTCAGGTCAGTTTGGGAACCCATTGGATAAATATATTCGTCATTATGAGGGTTTATCATATGATACAGAAGCCCTGCACAACAGTCACCAGAGAGCCAAGAGGGCACTCTCTCCGCAAGACAGGACCGTGCACCTGGACTTCCATGCACATGGAAGGTCAGTTTAAACACACACACACACACACACACACACACACACACACACACACACACACACACACACACTCTCTTTCCCTCATTCAATCTCTTCTTCTGTCTTCCGACTTTTAACCTCATACTGTGCTGCATGAATTGTTTTTTTAATTTGTTGTGCTTGCCCTATGCACTTTAGTTGTGAACACATGCTGTAATAATTTTGTTGAATAGACCTACAAATAAATACATTTTTAGTTTAATTTAAAAACAATATTAAGTACAATTGGTTTTAATGACATCTCATAATTTTTATCTTGACCTGCGCTGTGCTGGGCTTGTGTTTACTTGTCATCACCATGAGAATATAAAACCTCATTTGCAATAATAATTGTCAAGTAATGCATTGGAATGTAATAAGGAAATATAATGGAAATGTTCATTTAGGTCCCCCAATGCCATTAGATGAGGCATATTATATTCTTTATGACTTGGTTATACTATTTCCATAATTGACCATCTGGAGCCAGTAGCATAGTCTTGGAACAAATATCACCTGTTTGATGATTTTTAATTGTGTCAGAGAGACTTTGTCATCTGTTGTGTTGACTGATATCATGTTGTTAGGGCTGCAAGATATGAGAAAAATATGTGACATACGATAACGTTTAATATCGCGATAACGATATTACTTGCGATAAACTGATATTAAAGTGTACTCATTTCTGCTGCTTTCAGTATTCTTCTAACATACAACAATTTGCTTCTTGAATTTAAAACAAACAAAAGGAAATTATTGCTTACATTCATTTATTGAACAAAAAAAATCTCTTGTCTTTTGTAATATATATTTATATTGTGCCAGTTGATATAACGATAAAAAAAACTTTATATTGTGCAGTCCTACATATTGTGCGTAATCATTTGTGTTTATCATTATAGTGATATTTGGCTTTAAAACAAACAGAAGCAAGCCAGCGGTCATACAGCTAGTATCTTATACTATCCTCACTGAATTAAATAGGTTTACAAGTGTGTACAGCATGTGTAGTCACAGACTGCCACTTTCCCCTGTACCCCAAGGCAGGACTGTGTGGCACTATAGAGGTTTGTTGTAACAAGAGAAAAGCTTTTTTGTGTATGCCAACTCACATGATTATTTGTGGCTGGATCAGGTGATGGAACAAGGCAGGGCAGACAGCTGTCTCTGTGAAGGGCTTCCTTACAAAGAGAGGTGCCAAAAAGTAGTCAAGCACTGACTATGATACAATGCTGAGGGGAAGTGACACAATTCATAGTTCAGTTAGGGTCCAGCTTTCCAGGAATAGACTCATTTGTGAGATGTATCTTTTGTAATACATCAAAATATTAAAACATTTGCAATTAAGAGTAGTGATAGACCAATAGCCAGTACCGATAACTGATTATTAGTAGTTAATGAAACCGAAACCAATATTTAGAACCAAAATGCATTCATTACACTGAAAATGAAAATATTTAAGTCAAAATTAAGATTTTGCAATGTTCCAAACTCCAACACAAAACTTTGTTTAAATGCTTTGATCTGTAATTTAACAAAATACACAGTAAAGATAGTCAGTCAGATAGTGTTGTGGACGGGACATTAAGTCAGACTCAGTAGTGTGTGAAACCTAAGCAGAGGGACTGACACAGCTGTAGCGGAGCCAAAGTGGTGCACTGTTTAATAATTAACTTTATCAGTTATCTGGCAAGTCAAATGCCCATACAGATAATCTGCAAACTGCCAAAAAAATGGCCTCATAATCGGACAGGACCGATATTTGGTCTATCCCTAAACAAGAGCTCGATAGTGTTCAGAGGCCCATCTGCTCTCTAATGTGATCATAGTTCAGTTGTGTGGTATTTAAACACAGCAAATTTAAATCAGGGTAAACCTGTGTGCTTACTCACGTGGTGAGCAGTCCAAAAGCACCAATGGTGATGGCAAAGACATGGCTTGAGGGCACGCTTCTTTGAGCTGGCGTTACTGAGCAAAGTTTATGACTGTCAGATGCTTGAGTCAGTATGTTCAGCATTTGGAATATGTCTAAATAATTTATCAGTCAGCTGCTTGTGTGAGATGAGCATCGCAGATTTCATCCACAGCCTCTCTTCCTGTTTGTTGCAAACCATTTTTATTTGTCTGCAAGTTTTTTTGTCTGGCTCAGGATGCAGTGATTTTCTTTCTTTTTTTAGTTCGACCATTTGGATGATTATTATCATTTTTTTTTTTTTTTTTTTTTACTGTTCAGTGATTTCTTGATGGGAATGTGTTGATGTAATTTTTTTCCCTTTTATATATTTAATCCATTATCTAATTTTTATTCTTACTTATACGTTTTGCATTCCCTCTGATCCATTGTGAAAGGATTAAGCTGTATGATGTAGTGTTATGTAGTAGACCATATATGCATACATACATATATATACACACAAATACATATAGACACATGTATGTATGTATGTATGTATATATATATATATATATATATATATATATATATATATATATATATATATATATATATATATATACACATATATGTATATATATATGTGTATATATATATATATGTGTGTATATGTGTGTGTGTGTATATGTATATATATGTGTGTGTGTGTGTATATATATATATATATATATATATATATATATATATATATATATATATATATATATATACATATGTATGTGTATATATACGTATGTATGTATGTATATGGATTTATCTGTCTGTGACCAGCATACCATGGTGCTTTTGATGGGACATTGATGAAGTCATGAGGTCATATTGATTGTTGTAGTGGCCATTAATAAGGAAGAAAGAGGCCAAGAACTGAAATGGGTGTGCCAGGATGAATAACAAGCAGAGGATTTTATACTGAATCTATTGCCAGATGATCTCTGTGTTACAATACTGACTTCAAATAGTAGGTCATATTGAAGTCTCTGTATTTGTTCAGAATTTGTTTCTTCTCTTTTGTTTCTTTCTGTTGCCTTCTCTTGGCTTCAGTTGAAATCTTCGTTTGACAGAAGATTCCCAGTTCCGAATACAGATTTTGATAACATCAATATAGTAATTTACTTAGTTACTGAAACACATTATGCACTTTTTTTCCCTTTAATACACCAGCTTCTGCAAAAACATCGGTTTAAGTAGATATTAATGGTGTGGCATGTCCTGAGCTGCTTGGAGGGAAATGACCCCATACATTTGGTCTGTTTGCCACACTGACCTTACTTGGGCATTCACTAATTTTACATAAAGGCTAGTTTACTTGTCACGGGGAGTGCTACTCAGCCTGTGAAAACAGTCATATGATGTCCTCTGTGGCTTTGGAGGAAGCTTTGCAAAATCTGAAAAAAAGAACCTTGTTGATGACATAAAATTATCTTATGGCTTTGAGAGAAAATGTTTAACAGATAGCTTATGTTACCAACTGGAGAAGTTTCAATGACATGGGCCTTTACCATGCACCAAAATGTACTATTGGTTGTGGGAAATGAAGGACTCAGTGTGTATCTTGACCCAGTCTGGCCAGACCAAGCCAAGTTCAATAGAGATGAGATTGATCCGGGTGATCAGTGGGTTTCTGCACTTCCGTGGTAGTTTGGTGGCCGCTATGTTGAATGTAAAAAAGAAGCTGCTTGGTCACTTCGATATCATCATTGTATTAAACCCATCAATAACGCGGCAGGTAGATAAGTCAGTTTGTGATTGGTTCCCGCAAAATTGTGAACTGAAGCAGGAGAATTAAACGTGCAGGTTTCCAGGCCGAGCTGCAGGGCGAAATCAAATCGCCGGCAGAGTGGACGGGCTTTACCCAGTCGAAGCTTGGCCCATACTATGGATTAAAAACAATACATAAATGATTAAAAACATAGACTGTGACTACACAGTCTATGTTTTTAATCATATGCTTCTTAAAAAATGTATTCCTGCCTAACAATGCCTGATCTCAGGTTATATGAGGCTACAACCTGCCCATAAAGGACATGTATTAAAAGAGCTGCAGACCACTTAAAAATGTTTAGAAAGTTGACAGTTCATCTAAAAATGTCACTGAAATGTGTTTTGTCTTTTTGCGAAGTGTGCTAATGTCAGAAAACAAAAATGGTGCAATCCATAAAGGATTCAGTATGAGGTAGCGATGTGAAAACTATTTGAGTCCTCTGGAGGTAGCTTCACAACTTGGGACCAAGCCATGTGATTACTAAAGAGAGTCCTGGTGAAGAATATTCCTCTGAATTACTCCCTACAATGCCTCAGGTTTCTGGGAAGCTAGCGCCTCATGTGCACCTCATGTGATGCTTGTCTTTTTGTTTTTTTGTCTTTGACATCATGGTTAATGACAAGATTATTATTTTTTTTGAAGTAGTAAAGCTGTGCACAAATGTTCATGTGCTTTCCCTCATGACACAATTCTTCTAACTCACTGAGCACAGCAATACTGAGCAACAACCAGTACAGCAGTATTGTAAAGCTCAGTGAAATTGTTTGAAAGCTGCTTTTTCTGCTAAATTCCGTGTGCTGTCTCAGCTTTCCAGTGTGTGTCATCCTTTATATTTTAAATTTTATGGTGAGAACATGACAACAGTACCAGGGTTAAGGGTGTGTCAAAGTACTTAGCATTTGGTGTTTAATGCTAATTACACATTCTCTCCTATTCATCTCTTTAGACATTTTAACTTGCGGATGAAGAGAGATACAACTCTATTTTCCCCAGATCTTATCATTGAGGTATCAGGAGAGGTGGAACCCATTGATACATCACATATTTACAGTGGAGAAATCTTTGGTAAGTCCAGCTGTCTCCACACACCACATCCTGGGTGGAAGCACAGTTTTTATCTAAGGAAATGTCTCTAATATAATTACAGTGCTTTTATCTTTTTGCATAATTTTTCTTTGTATCATCCCTACACAATCCCTTATATCATCTCGTTAGTGACTTCTCAAACAACTGTGGAGACAATGTTTCCATCTACAGCATTATGGAATATTGTATATGTGAGAGGAAAAGGTAGTTTTTGCCCAGTATTTATCAGATTACAAACGAATACACACAGGACATACTTTTACTTTTTATCCAGTTTTTCTGCTCTTAATCCCTTCCCTTCCCATACATCTTCCTGCTGCCTGTCTCCAGCAGAGTTTAAATACACAAGAAAAATGTAGTTTGTCCAGTTTTGATCAGTGTTTGTGTAACAAAGGGAAAGGGGACCTAAAGTATTCTTCAGATCAGATGTGTTTCATTGTTTATTGGGTTTGGAAGGATTTTACTTGATTGATCTTCAGTTTCTTAACAGACAAATACTGTTTTGTCTGCCCCTGCTCATTCTCATTCTTTGTGCTTCAGGTGAAAAGGGCACTCTGACCCATGGCTCCGTGGTTGATGGCCGCTTTGAGGGCTTTATTAAAACCCACCAAGGAGTATACTATGTTGAACCATCGGAGAGATATCTAAAGAACAAGAATGTGCCCTTCCACTCCGTCATCTATCACGAGGATGATATCAGTAAGTACCTGCCATTGCACTTGCTTCACTGAAAGACACTATGTGGTCTAAAGTAGTTCATGTCAGCATAATAACCACACCTGTCGGGAACGACGCAACTTCCTTGCCTTTAGATATGCTGCAAACATGTGGCTTGTTATTTGTAGTACAAGAACCTTCTTGAAATGCATTAGTGTAGGAATATGTTGGCTTAAGATTTTTACCTGACTTGTTCTATGCTGTTATATTAATGGTATATTAAAAGAAAAATAAGGTTGGACAGAAGGTTATGTTTAATGGGCTGGTATCCGCAAGATTTGGCTCTGGGTCCTGGGCCACGGACAAGTTGTTCCAGTGTTTATACTGGAAGCAGTATTGGAGCATGATACAGCAAACGGTATGACTCATATCCGTAAATGTCAGACTACAACTAACTGATAGATGCTCAGACAGGCAAAGTGTGGTTGTGGGTAAACACAATCCAGCGACTTGAGAGTCAGCTCAAAGAACTGCATTTACCAGACGGGCAGTAAGTCTGATATGAACCCTGCCCGGGTTTTGGGCTGGTTGATTCACTGCACTCTCTCCTGCTGATTACTTCTCTAGAAAACACACACATAAGCACAAACATAGGGATATTCTTTTGAACTTGATAAGGAAATTTAAGCAAATGTATTTGAAACCGTCTTGAAAATTAGCATAGAAATGGGGAAGTCATCCACACACAGCATGTCATTCTGTCATTAGTGACAGAGAAGAAGCTGGTTGGAGGGAACAAAAGATTGCAGGTGAAAATAAGGAAAAATCAAACCCACTAGAAAATATCATGTTAGTTTTTCTTTATAACTTGGGTCATTAATTCCAGCGTTTTATATTCAATTCTCATTTGGCAAGATTTGTCTGCTTATCACTGCTGATTACGGGTGGAATGTAGTGCACACTTACTTGTTTGTAATTATTAAATTGACACATTCCTACCATCCCACATGCACCTTAATGCACAGTGACAGCAGGGTTTTAAGGTGACTCCTGCTCCATCTACACATTACTTTGATATCCTTGTGAACTGAAAACAATAGCCGAAAAAGGCATTCATTAACATAAAGACCTATTCTCTACCCCTCGGCTTTAAAAAAATATTTAGGTCTTTAAGATGGTTGAAAAGCAACCTAACTTTAGACTATTTTAAAGAGCTCATATTATGCTTTTCCCCTTTCCTTTATTGTGTTGCATATCTTTTTATGCATGTTATAGGTTTAAAAAGTGAAAAAGCCACCCCAAAAGCACTGACTATCTCCAACAGAAAACACTGTTCACAAACCGCTCCAAACTGCTCTATTGTAGTCCAGCCTTTATTTTCGTGACAAACGTGCGTCACTTTATAACACACGTTATAGTGCTTGCCTAGCTGCTGGCATGGCACGCCCTCATACTCTGCTTCTGACTGGGTAATAGTCCTTACCTAGGTACTGCGCATGTGCGACTCCCAACAAAGATGGGATAGAAGTGAGATGCTTCTCTCGGTAGTTAAAATGGAGAGCTCAACACCCAGGGTGAAAAGAGGAGCTGCAGCAATGTGCAGTACAAAAAAGTAGTGTTTTTTGAAAATTAAACCACATAAAACTATTCTGATATAACCTCTAAATACAATTATGAACCTACAAAATGGGCATAATATGTGCACTTTAAGATATTTAGTTCTCAAACCAACTGTGAAATCTTGTTTTTTAGAGGTCTCTGTGGTTTTTGGTATCGGTACAAAAAGACAGAGGAATGATGGTCCTCACTTCTGACTCTTGGCTTTTCTTTTTTTTCTTTTTCTTTTTTTACTTCTGTCCAAATTGCAAGGGCCTTTTGATTAGCAGTTGAATGAGACGGCATTCACTCTAGGGACAAAGAGGGCTTTCTCTGAAGAAATTGAAAACACATTGTGAGAGGTTGAATGTGTTGTGTCCAGTCAGTTCAGTAACCACACATGACTGTTCTTCTTACTGTGTGACCGACAACAGTTGCAAGACTTTCAGACAGATTTTCTGCACCACTATTATTGGGATTCTAAGTTTTGCAAATACAAGCTACTCAGAATTGAAGTGACACATTAGTTTACATTTAAATTGAAACTAATGGGATACTGTTTTTTCAAATAGGGCTTATCACGGTCTCCTCTAGCTGTAGATAGGTGGGCCAATGCATTTTTTTTGTCTCAGTGCATGTATTGTTTTAGTCCGGTGCAACACCGGCAGCGCTGCTGCTAGTCGGCTTAGCGTAGTGAATGGAATCCTATTTTGCCAGTTAGCATGTTGTGAGTAAAAGTGAGTCAACATCAACAACAACCTAATTACTTCTTGTGTACTTCTTGTGACAAAAAATGCGTTTGCCCACCTATCTACAGCTAGGGGAGAACATGATAAGCGCTATTTTAACTAACGGTGGCGTATTCCTATTCAAAATTAAGATTTTGGAATTTTCCAAACTCCAACACAAAACTTTGTTTAAATGCTTTAAGTAATTATTTAATAAATTAGAAACGTCATAATTACTTAAGTAGTGCACGGTTTAATTAACTTTATTGCTATTGGTCAAATAAAATGCCAATACATATCTGCAAACTGCAAAAAATCTGAGGTCTATCCCTCATTGAAACCCACATCATCAGAGCACATTGATTTGTTTTTGTTGTTGTATAACAGTCCCTTAAAATGATATAAAACACACTATCATCATTGTTCATTATTGTTCAATTAATTTGGAGTTTTGGCTGCTGACCCCCAATAAGCTTGATATACTGCATGGCACATTAAATATACATGATCTATTCCTCGCCATTAGTCTGTTTGTTCATACCTCCTTTATCTGAAATAACCTTTGTAGAGATGTAAGGAAACCTTGAATCATACTTTCTTTGACATGGGATTGCCATATGGGTGTGGCCAGTGGTGAACTGTGTTGTGGTTACCAGCAGAGGTGGTGATTGTATATTGAAAGACTGATCCCACCTTGTTTTTGTGATCCAGTGAAGACAGCTGCTGAAGCCAGATGGTTTTGCTCTAGTGGGACACAGAATCATATGTTGTTCCTGAAATGTGTATTGTTTATATGAAAAAAAAGCAGAGACTTTGTACACTGTGTGCCATCTGGGTATGAACACAGTAGAGATTGTATATGTATGAAAATACTGTGAGAATTCCCCTAGTAGTCTATTAATGTAACACGGCAGACTTGTTTGACATTTGTTGATCTGAACTGGTTGAACCAAAAGACATTCTATTCATGTTGTACACAGTTAGTTTGAAGCCCCAACCCATTTGCCCTTAAAAATGCAATGCAGTGTATGTACTAGCTTGGAGACAACGCTGTTACACAGCAGTTGTAAATTGGAAAAAGGCTGGATTGAACAGAAAAGCAATGTTTTCAGTTAGTAGAGGCAGATCAATACCTTTTTTCTGTTCAGAGAAGAGGAAGAGTGGAAGGTAACATCCGTATTTGGATTTGTAGAGAGAAAAGTGATATTGCTCAAGCTTTTTATTCAATGCAACTACTCTAACACCCTGAGTCACTCTGATTTACCTTCTCCTGTCCACCACACATGGTTCTAAAGAGGTCCATAATACAGTGTAAGCCCACCACAGCCATTCCTTTATCTCTTCCCTATCTGCCAGATTATCCTCATAAATATGGCTCAGAGGGCGGCTGCGCTGACCACTCTGTGCTTGAGAGGATGAGGAAGTACCAGGCATCTGGAGTAGAGGAGCCGCTCAACGTAAGTGCATGCATCACAACAAAGCACCCTCCCCCCTCCTTTCAGCTCATAATTAAGCACACAGATGGACAAGGCTCCTGGGATTAAAAAGATCTTACCTCATATGGAACCTACCTTACGCCAACATTAAGAGCATGCGTATGTTTTTGATACCAGTGTACACGCCTTCCATCTAACACCTGATTATTTGCAATGTAAAGCCAGGCTCAACTTTTCAATAACACAATGTTTCTGCGACTCCATCTCCCTTACGTTTGATCCTGATGGTTGTTTTTTTGTACAGAGGGTGAACAGTGTGATTGAGGAGGATGAGGAGGAGAACGCCCAAGGTCCTGTTATTCTGAGGAGAAAGAGGGCAACAGCGAAAGAGAAAAACACTTGCCAGCTCTTCATCCAGACTGACCACCTCTTCTTCAAATACTATGGCACAAGAGAGGCTGTCATTGCCCAGGTAAGCACACAGTGTACGGATCAGATCTTCACTCTTGCAAGGATCCTGTAGGGTGCCTGGAACCATATGTTTTGTGGATCTGGAGAAGGCGTATGACCGCGTCCCCAGGGAGATACTGATTATGGGGTAAGGGGTTCCCTTCTTTGGAGGCCTCTTGCTGGCACCCAGGGTGCAAAATTAACTGTATTGTTCACCAGCCAAATGGCTAGGTAATGTTTACATTTTTCAAGGCATGCAGTAGATTATCTGCGTTTTTTTTTTTGGCTGGTGTTTGAAGCAGATCTACCAGCCACTTGTATATTTTACCAGCATTTTGCTGGTCAGGTGGTAATTTTGTAACCTGCTGGTGTCAAATTCAAGAAATTCTTAAAGATCTAATTAGCAGACGTGTCACAGAGTTACACTTTTTGTCAGAAATGGCAGCCTCTGGAAATGTGACAAAGCTAAATGTCATACCCATAAATGCATGATATGTTGCTTTTTCTACTGCTGCATAGTCCTTACTCCACTTTCATTTCACCTTCACTTTCTTTGCAGATCTCCAGCCATGTAAAGGCTATTGACTCGATTTACCAGGCCACAGACTTCCTGGGCATCCGAAACATTAGCTTCATGGTAAAAAGGATCAGGGTGAGTTGAATCTCAGTGCTGCAGAATCAGTTTATACAACAGCTGACCTAAACGGAATCAATATAAGTAAAGGAGTCCTTTAACCGATTTTCTTAGCAGTGAACATTGTGCGGAGTTGTCCAGGGTTTGAGGCGCCGGGCGGGTGTGGGGATACTTACAAGCCCCTGGCTGAGCGCCAAAGGAGTGGCAGACCGGGGTGGTAGTTCACCTCTTTAAAAAAGGGGACCAGAGGGTGGGTGGCAATTACAGGAGTATCACACTTATCAGCCTCCCTGGTAAAGTCTACTCCAAGGTGCTGGAAAGGAGGGTTCGGCCGATAGTCGAACCTCGGGTTGAAGAGGAACAAGGCGGATTCCGTCCTGGTCGTGGAACAACGGATCAGATCTTCACTCTTGCAAAGATCCTGTAGGGAGCCTGGAACCATATGTTTTATGGATCTGGGGAAGGCGTACGACCGCGTCCCCGGGGAGATACTGCGGGATTATGGGGTAAGGGGTTCCCTTCTCAGGGCCATCCAATCTCTGCATGACTAAAGCGAGAGCTGTGTCCAGGTTCTCGGCAGTAAGTCAGAGTTGTTTTAGGTTGGGGTTGGCCTCCGCCAGGGCTGCGCTTTGTCACCAATCCTGTTTGTAGTATTTAGGGACAGTATATCGAGGCGTAGTCGGGGTGGGGAGAGGTCGCAGTTCGGTGGGCTGGGGATCTCATCGCTGCTGTTTGTGGATGATGTGGTCCTGATGGCACCATCGGCCTGTGACCTGGGAAGCGACTGGGAAGAAGGATCAGCACCTCTAAATCTGAGGCCATGGTTCTCACCAGGAAACCGATGGAGTGCCTTTTTCAGGTAGGGAATGAGTCCTTACCCCAAGTAAAGGCGTTTAAATACCGTGTCTTGTTCATGAGCGAGGGGACAATGGGGGGAGATTGGTCTGAGAATCTGCGCAGGGGGTGTGGCATCTCATTCAATTTATCACACCGTTGTGACGAAAAGAGAACTGAGCCAGAAGGCAAAGCTCTGGATCTACCGGTCAGTTTTCGTTCCTACCGTCACCTATGGTCATGAAGGCTGGATCATGACCGAAAAAACTTGATCCAGGGTACAAGCGGCCAAAATGGGTTTCCTCAGGAGGGTGGCTGGCGTCTCCCTTAGAGATGGGGCGAGAAGCATTGTCATCCGTGAGGAGCTCGGAGTAAAGCCGCTGCTCCTTCGCTCCGAAAGGAGCCAGTTGAGGTGGTTCGGGCATCTGGTAAGGATGCCTCCTGGGCTTCTCCATAAGGAGGTGTTCCAGGCAGGTCCAGCTGGGAGGAGGCCTCAGGACCCAGGACTAGGTGGAGGAATTATATCTCCAACCTGGCCTGGGAACGCCTCAGGATCCCCCAGTCAGAGCTGGTTAATGTGGCTCGGGAAAGGGTTTTTGGGGTCCCCTGCTGGAGCTACTCTCCCAACAACCCGATAACAGATAAGCGGACAAAGATGGATGAACATTGTGCTGTGGACTGTACTGGGTGTGAACATTTTTCATGTTAAAGATTTTATAGTTTCTAACTCTCCTTTATTCAGATAAATACTACCAACGATGAACAAGACAAAACCAATCCATTTCGCTTTGCCAACATTGGAGTGGAGAAGTTTTTGGAGCTTAACTCTGAGCAGAACCACGATGACTACTGCCTAGCCTATGTCTTTTCTGACAGGGACTTTGATGATGGAGTTCTTGGCTTGGCTTGGGTTGGGGCTCCTTCAGGTTGGTACACAACATAACCACACACATGCACACACACACACACTTTTGAAAGTGAAGTAGTGTCTTTAAAAATCATTAACGCACTAATCTTCTGTGTTATCAAAGGTACATCACACGGTATAAACCTAAATATAACAATAACATTTACCTTATCAAAAAAGCTTTGAAACATTCTGGTCAGTCTGGTCATGGACTAAATTGGCACACTGATTAAAACATATTTTGGTTTTAGTCATTAATAACCTGCTAATATGTTGAGACTTGGGTGCAGGGGTAAAAGGGGAGTTTTATTATGTAGCAGACGGGGCAAACGCCTTGCAACTTACATGATGTTAAGGTGATATGGTGATAATATGGATGCAGCGTTATTTTAGTTGCATTTGTTTTCGGCTCCATCTGCTTTTCTTTTTGCATTGCTTTTTTTTCGGGGTTTGTGGGCTTTTCTTTTTGCATCATTTCTATATTTGCAGCGCGTTTATATATTTGGTTGTGTTGTGTATTTGCAGCGTTTTTACTGAAGGCTGCACATGTGTCAAATTAATGAAGTTGTATTCTTAATTTGCTTGTGTTTTGTCTATTTGCATGTGTTTTCTTAAGTTGCAGGGCGTTTGCCCCTGTCGGCCACCATAGTTTAATGACCTCTGAACCAAATACAGCTTGGACAGGCCATGTGCGGCTGCAATACTTAGCAAAAGTGGATAGAAGTGGCTGAAATTTAACACACATTATCTCATAGTGACAGTCACTCGGGTCAGGCACTCATTAAATGTGTTTTATCTCCAAATGTGAAACAAGGTAGAAATGGGGCATGGAGGAAATTGTGTTATAGGAGTAACTGTTAAGTATGTGAGTGTAACTGAACACATTCTGATACTTTACATATTGTGAATGATACTAAGAAATAATATTGATTATTAGATAGATATAATATTTCTATGTGGTAATGAATGCCAGACGCAATGCAACCTCCTCTATCAGGATTCATATGTTCTTCCCACAAAAATCTTATATAAACGGGTTCTTTCCTCACAGGCAGAACATGTACAAATGGTAGTAATAATGGGCTGTTCCTTTTGAATAAATTCGGACACCACCATCTCAGCATGAAGAGCAATACAGCAACAAACGCAGACAATCAATACCGGCAAACTGGCAATGCTGTAAGCTGAAAGAATCGATTGAGGAAAAGAGATGAAGAGGAGAATGGGCTGCAGTGAGTTGTGGGGTGATTATTTGAACAAAGAGAGGCCAGAACGAGCGGCCATTAGGGATACTGTGCTACACAAGGCCACACACACGCAGTGAACAAACGTATAATGTGCAGCATACTACATACTGCACTTGCACGTAATGGATACGTTGTTTATTGCTTTGTTTCTGTGCGGCTAAAAACTGAAGTTGCCCCCTTATGACTGGGTTTATGGATTATGGGAAAAACAGAATCACTGCAGGCATGTTTATTTTTTAAGTAGTTTCCAGTGTTTTTTTTAAATTGATCTTGTTTTGCCATTTTCATAGTTCAATTTACAGAAAAAGCAAGAAATTCATCACATTTAAATTCATAGTTTTGTGGTTTTGAAAAGATAAAGTGGAGTAATGGCTTCCCAAGCAAAGAATGAAGTCACATTCCCTCTGTGACTGTTGTAGTCTGAGCTTCTCTGTTTTTTGTTTGGATAGCGGGTCCGGTTGCGTGTGTATGTTGGTGCATGTGGCTCTGAAAAAACATGTATTCCACATATTAGGGAACTGTGGGAGCCGTTTTTCAGTATTTCCAGTACAGCCCCTTTAAAACAAAAATATAATTCTTTACAATATGTATTTTAATTTCCTTCCTTTCATATATTCATATATATAGTAGGTACAGTAAGTTGTTTGTACATGTTGAACCAAGACTCAATGAGACAATGCATTTGGGCAGTTATAACAGGCATGCCAAGTTATACATTTTCAAATCACTTGGGTTACGTTTTCACTTTTTGTTTACCTTTTGGTAGTTTATACATGACCATACTGACTTGTAGGTGTATAACCTGTACATCAATGATTGTTTTACTTGTTAAAACATAAGTGGGGTTCATAAACCTAATCCTTGGTGATAAAGTTGTCTAATAGTTTCAGAATCTTTACATGGAATATGTTGGTGTATCTAATAAGAACTCGAAAATTAAGACGACATAATTAAGAAATGATGATGTTGTTAACTTGTTGTTGGAGTGAGCATCTTAAATCTATTTTCTCTGTTGCATATTGTTCTTCTGCTGATGCAGTTGGTCTGTGTTTGGCATTTGCTATGCTATTTTATTGGTTCCACTTCACCTAACTCTTAACACCGTGCCCCACAGGAACAAACATTCTTTGGATTGAAGGCAATTGAACCTATTTGATGATTGTTAATTTCAGTCTGCAAAAATAAAATAACCCAATGTTAAAATACAAATAATAGTCTTTGAAATGTCTAGTATTTAAATTGTATATCAATCAATTCTGTTCATATATTTTTTTTTATTCGCCTGCCACAGGAAGCTCTGGGGGCATCTGTGAGAAGAGCAAACTGTACTCTGATGGAAAAAGGAAGTCTCTGAACACTGGTATCATCACTGTGCAGAACTACGCCTCCCACGTCCCTCCCAAGGTGTCACACATTACCTTTGCTCATGAGGTTGGCCACAACTTTGGCTCTCCAGTAAGTACTATGATTTAAAACAATGGCTTTTTTGCCAGTGCACTTATTTCTCTTGTCAAGCTCTGCATTCTATTATATGAATCTGTGTTTCAAGTCTCTCTGCCATTTCCTTGCCTACTTTTTTACAGCATGACTCTGGGATCGAATGCACCCCTGGAGAGTCTAAGTTGCAGGACAAAAAGGAGCAGGGAAACTACATCATGTATGCCAGAGCCACATCAGGCGATAAGCTCAACAATAACAAGTTCTCAATCTGCAGCATCCGCAATATAAGCGCTGTTCTGAATAAGAAGAGGGATGATTGTTTTGTTGGTAAATTCTCTTTTCTGAACATATCTTATAGTGTGTGTGTGTGTGTGTGTGTGTGTGTGTGTGTGTGTGTGTGTGTGTGTGTGTGTGTGTGTGTGTGTGTGTGTGTGTGTGTGTGTGTGTGTGTGTGTGTGTGTGTGTGTGTGTGTGTGTGTGTGTGTGTGTGTGTGTGTGTGTGTGTGTGTGTGTGTGTGTGTGTGTGTGTGTGTGTGTGTGTGTGTGTGTGTGTGTGTGTGTGTGTGTGTGTGTGTGTGTGTGTGTGTGTGTGTGTGTGTGTGTGTGTGTGTGTGTTCATGCCGTTTGTCTTCATACCGTTTGTGTGTGTGTACACAGAGTCTGGCCAGCCTATCTGTGGTAATGGACTAGTGGAAGCTGGAGAACAGTGTGACTGTGGCTACAGTGATCAGTGTAAAGACATTTGCTGCTATAATGCCAATGAAGGGGAGGGCCTAAAGTGCAAGCTCAAACCTGGAAAAATCTGCAGGTCAGATGTGATTTGCATGCCTAAAATAATTATTTAGCGCACACATTGCTGTTAATAGCATAGTATTTGTTTGACCTGTAAAAACATATTTGTAATTCTTATTCCGCAGTCCCAGCCAAGGCCCATGTTGCACACCAGAGTGTACTTTCAAGGACAAGAGTGAGAGTCCCTGCAGACTGGAGTCAGAATGCGCCGAAGAGGGCAAGTGCAATGGAGCTACTGCTCTGTGTCCTGCCTCAAAACCAAAGAACAACCTCACCTCTTGCCATTCTGATACACAAGTCTGCCTTAATGGGGTATGTTAGTATTAGTTGCCCTCTTGCTGTTTCATGTCAGGTATGTGTGGTTTGTGAGCTTGTGTTTATATAAAAGGTATTGAAACGTTTTCTTTTGTACTTGTTTGGACCAGCTATGCTCTGGTTCCATTTGTGAGAAGTATGGTATGGAGGTATGCACCTGTGCCAGCCAAGAGGGCAAGGATGAGGCAGCTGAGCTGTGCCACGTGTGCTGCATGGAGAAAAGTGAGTGTGTGGCTGCAAAACACACAATCTCAGTAGTAATATTAAGCTAGACTGATGTGATGACATCAATGACTGTTAGTTTAACTTTTTTTTCTTAGTTAGGAGTTATTGTCAGTATCTTAAGTGTCACGCCCTATCCTTCTGCCCTCAGTGAAGCCCAACACCTGCAGCAGCACAGGCTCAGAGAGATGGGCCCAATTCTTTAACAGGAAGACCACAACACTGCAGCCTGGGTCACCCTGCAATGACTTTAAGGGCTACTGTGATGTGTTCATGAGGTGCCGTCTGGTGGACGCTGACGGGCCTCTGGCAAGGCTTAAGAAAGCCATCTTTAATGCAGAACTCTATGAGAATATTGCAGAGTGGATAGTGGTGAGTGTCTTAGTACAGAAAATGCAGTAAAGATCCATTAACACAATGGCACACATACATGTAGAAACTATTTCTGCGATGTTTCTTGCCTGTATTTAGACACACTTTAATATATCCTCTGTTACCCAGGCTCACTGGTGGGCAGTCCTGTTGATGGGCATCGCTCTTATTATGCTAATGGCTGGCTTCATCAAGATTTGCAGTGTCCACACCCCCAGCAGCAACCCCAAACTGCCCCCACCAAAGCCACTGCCAGGTACAGTACATCATATGTGTCACATGCATCCACTTAAGGATAATTTAGTGCAGATTTAAAAAAGAGATGTTACATCTTGATAGACTTTGTTTGTTTTGTTTTTCTTGAAATGTGACTATTCTGTTTTAAGATTTCCAATGTTATTGCTATGTTTGCTTCACCTTCTGCTGTGGACACCTTTCTGATGGTGTAGAAAAGGTGCAGCATTAGTTTCTAGTATTCATTGTCCTTTTTTGAGCCTCACCGTGATGTTAATGTCCTGTAGGTACACTGAAACGAAGGCAGCAGCATGCAAACCAGCAGGCACAGGGCCAGCGCCTCCCCCGTCAGCAAAGAGAGAACTATCAAATGGGACAGGTGAGACGTTGAGACGCTGGTCTGCTCTTTGCCTTGGTCTTCCTAGTGCCTACAATGGGAGCACTTCACTCCAAAGAGTTACCTTTACCACCTATTGCAAAATTTAAAGAACTTGCAACTGGATCGATTTCAATGGACAAAGCCCAAAGTGTTTTTTGGGCCTAACAAACTCACTCAGCACCTCTGCTCTGAGAGCCAGATAAGCAGAGGTTCACACAGCTTTTATAGGAAATAAATACATTTTCCAAGGAAAGACAGGAGGACAAATTCACTGATCTGATGTGGTCTTAATCTTCGAATGCTTTTTTTTTAATTACAAGAATGGAGGTGAGAGAAGCAGCTTTGTGTTAGTCACCTTCCTCTGTCCTTCATCTGTGCTATCGTTTTCTTTTCCTGTTCTTCCTCTCTGAAGTGCTAAAAGTCCTGCCATCATCAGCACGATGGCAGGACTGCAAGTCACAAATATGAATTTCCAGCAAATCAAAACATGCATTGAGACGTTGAGTTGGAAGAAAACTTTTTTTTTTTGCCAATGTTATTAGATTGTTTTAAATCAAAGCACCATCAAAAGCTTGTTATTTCTAAACCATGTTCTTTTAGTGTTTAATTACAGATGTTGCAATAGGTTTTTTCTGTTTTAAATTTAATAGATTTTCTTTATGATGATGATTTACTTTTTAATTCACTTTCTCAGGATTAATAAAACAATGGCAAACAAGTTTATTGAGTGGAAAAGTTGGCTGCATGCTTATTTTAGGGTAAAATCCCTCCTGGCTGAAACCTGAAAATAATGTATATAAATGAGCTCAATAAGATTATTGTGTCATCTCTTATCAGATGGAGGGGCTGTGGAGGGGAGATTGATCCTCTGGATATGTTTATATATTATTTGGTTTCACAGCTGTGTTTACATATAGAGATATAGTCTGCGGCTGAAATATATGGTGAGAGAATAGCTTTTTATCAACCTGATTGTATCCCACTTTTTTTCTGTCATAGCTGTTTTTTCCCTGATTTTTGACACTTTAACATTTAAAACAACCACGTTGTGCCACAGAGTGTTTACATTTAGAGTAAGGATAGTGGAAGCGAAACTTAACTCTGGGGTTGAAGAAGCCTGTCTATATGAGAAGCTATTACAGAAAAGAAGTGTTGTGATTGTTCTGCCCACATTTTCACTTGTGTTCTGTCCATTTTTTTAATTTCACACACTGGCAGTTGTTTAAGAAATGACATAATCTGTTAAAACCACTCAAAGCAGTTTAATCCTCTCTGCCACTGTAGCTAGATGAGGAACCTTTCTGGTTTAAATGTGATATCGATTTTACTGGCAGTTCAGATTATTTGTACATTGTATGTTGTGGAATTGAATCGTTTGAGGAAAACTAGAGCTTCTCATTCTAGTGTTGCTTTGTTGCTGCTGTTAACAGACATTTACCAGAGCCAACAATCACTATGTGTCAGCCATCCACCGCTGTTCTGTCCTTTCTTTTCCTACTGAACAGGATTTTCTCAAGGACCTTTGTTCCCTTGTTGCAACCTCCTGGTTTGTGTGATTGCATTTAAAATGTGCCTACTCAGAGCAGCGTGACTGAGATTGTTGTACCAGTGTGTGTCAGTGATCTTTACCAAAGCAGAAACCATTCATGAACTGGCAGGTTTTCCAAGCACTGTGATCAGTTTGGACTGCTGAAATTAGAATGTATTGGAAAGGATTTGGTTCAGGATTTGCCAATGTTTAATTATCATCTTAAATGTAAGTGATGATTGGTATACAGTATGTCAGCCATAAGGTCAAAGTAAAATATTACAAACAAAATCTTTCATATTATAAACCACAATTTGTTTAAGAGTTTTTTGTGAGATTATAATAACTGTACTGTACTTTATAAAATATTCTTATTTTGCCTGGCTCTAATTTGGCTTAATTTGAGTTTTCCAACCAGATTAAATTTAGGTAAACGTCACTGACAGATGAGTGCAGAAGATTCTTAAGTTGAGTTACTGGCTGAATATGAAAATATAAATATATACAGTTTCTTAAAATTATTTTAGGAGGGAACAACATTGTGGAGCAAAGACGGACTTATCTTTTTCTTACCCTTCCAAAAGAGTTGTATGGAGCACACCTCAGCATTGTTTTCTGTGCAAGGTGTAAGGATGTTGCGTCATCGATCAAATAGATTCTATGCATTTCTATAGCTTAACAGCAAACAAGTTAGCCTCTTCACAGAGAAATGCCTTCAATGTTTTCTCTTAAATGGGTACATGGAATATTCTCTTGTGTTTTCATGACAAAATAGTTACTCATGTGTATGTGTTGCAGCAAAGTTTCTGAACAGACAAAAATGCAATTGTCTGTTGCTACTTTTACTGATTTTGTTTGTCTTTCTGGTGCTACTGGTAGTGCTTTTTCTTGGGTTGGAGCTTAAAGTGTATTTTTCATTATCTTGGGCACTGTCTGTCTGTCTGTCTGTGTTGAATAATCCTTAACTATTTTTGTAGATATGGTAAGATGTGGCCAATACTGGTTGTGAGGGGATAATACTTAATGGCAAATGTTTCTTTCACACGTGTTGCAATGTTGTTGAGAAAATGTGCACTCAAGTGTAAGTGGTGTAAACGGAGAATCCAAAATGGTAAAGATTCAGTACTTGTCTGATTTTAATGTCTTTTGTGTTTTATACAGTGTCTCTGATGGTCTTTTGTTTTTATTTACTGTGTTCCATTTCCCTTTCTGCTTGAAAATTTGACTCAATTTGCAAAGGTTTGTGCAAAAATATAATTTCTTTTGAACTACTTGAAATGCATTAATAAATCAGAGTTGATCAAATGTTTGTTTTCACTGGTTGTACATAAAAGGTAGTATTATGATTGTTCAACAGGTTTGAGTGCTTTTTTCATTACACCAACAAGGCAAACATTCAGATGTCAGATTTTGGAGCAGCTTGACAGGACAAGAGGCTCTGACCTGAGCTTGTGTTTATTCACGGCTCTCTGTGATTAAACCCGCTTTTGATTTTACAAATGTAAAATCTACCAACCACAAATCAAAAGTAAAGATGTATATTTATTGCTCTGGTCCTAGTTTGATTAACACATGTATTAATATGTTATTGGCATGAATAATGTAGGTTTTTAAATGATGAGAATGATCATTTTACATGACATTTACAAATAAAAACATTTACATCTTTTGGAATTAACTTCACCAAATGGTCATTAAACATATGACTCTGTCTTCCCTGTTTGGTCACTACCACATCTTTCAGACAATTTCAAAATGTTTAGTTGAATTAGTATCAAACTAATACATTGACAATTTTGAACTTTCCTTGACAACAATGCTCATTCAACATTTAAATTACAAGTTCTTAATAGGGGAAAAACATTCACCACAAAAGCACCACAAAAAAGGGGGTAGATTATTTCTTCTATTCATCTAGACAAAGAAAAACACATCCTTTTTCAATTTGCAGTTGTGTAGTCATTTCTTTCATTATGTACACCTGTCTCTGTCTCCATTTTTCTTCTGTAGGGGGTTCATTTTGCAACCAAGAAATAGTTAGTAAATAGTTATCATTTTTCTTGCAGTTAACAATACCTTAAGATATAAAATGTATCCCCGTAGAGACGATATACATCCCAGCATATAATACAGTAGATTTAAAGGTAAGTCAACATTGTATCTTGGGACATATTTAATTGTAAGGTTTTATACATTTTGGATACATGCTTCCTTCCACAAAATTATTTTCTGTAATGTAAATGAAGTACCAATCCACGTCTGTTGGAGGTCCATTGATTGCTTCCCATTCGCTGAGTCATTACATAATGCCTTATTAGAAAGTATCTAAACAGGTCTTTTGAAGGCAACCCAAAACATTGCTGCAGCTGTGCAAAAGATTTCAAATGATCTCCTTCCAATAATTAATTAATGGTAGCCAGGCCCGACTCCAGCCACTTTTTTAAATATACATGTATTTTTTTATTTATTGCCTAAATCTGTTCACCTTCACTTTGAGGAGTTTACAGACTTTGATCCAGTTGTGAACTTCAAGGCCAACCATCAGATATCTTCAGTCTGTTGAACAGATTAAGGAACCCACACAACTTTATTAGTTGTGCTGTCTTCTGTGCTGTTTTGGTGTGTCTTCTTTACAGCGCACAAACACTTTTTCTTGTGACACGTCAACTTGCCGCCCATCATTTGTTGTGGCACAAAAGAATGTCCTACAAAACAGAAACAACGTAGTTGACATGGTGCTGTTAGCAGTGGTAGAATGTAACTAAGCACTCTTACTCAAGTGTTGTAGCCTACTTAAGTACAAATTGGAAGTACTTGTATGCTACTTTACTTGAATCTTTTCTTTTCATACCACTTTCTACTTCTCCACTTCATTTCAGAGAGAAATAGTAAACGGTTTACTCCACTACATTAATCTTACTAGTTACTTTACAAATTAACATTTGCTGTTTGACATTAAGTGTGTAAACAGTGAAATGTAGCAGAGAGCGGTGAGTCCATCATGATAAATGAGTCAGGTTCTTTGTGTGCAAAACAATCCACTAGGTGGCGTCAAATGTCTGTGATGGTGTGAATGTAGAAGGTTTTTCTGCTGTCAGGAGTGGGACACTGCAACATGTTATCTGCAAATGAGTACATTTATTATTTATCCAATGTGTTCATGTGCATTTTGTATAATTAGTTAAGATGTATAACTTGATATAACATCATAAAACATGATATGAAAGCTACTTTAAATATATACATTTCATCAGTGGTGCAATGTAACTACATGTGTAATGTAAGTACATTTACTTAAGTACTGTACTTAAGTACAATTTTGAGGTACTTGAATAGTTCCATTTTATGCTACTTTATGCTTCTACTTTACCTTTTGGAGGCAAAATTGTACTTTTTACTCCACTACATTTATTTGATAACTTTACTTTTCAGAATTTGATTATTAATAGAAAATATAATCAAATAATCAATACTTTATGGTGTATTATTAAGCTACCCAGCAGTATATAAAGTAATTCAAATAAGCCTCACCTTTACCAGCTGCAACATTAAAGTAATTCAATAATGTAAAATATACGATTTGAAATGGGTCATTGTGCATAACTATACTTTTACTTTCAGTACTGAAAGTATATTTTGATGCTAGGACTTTTACTTGTAACAGAATATTTTTACAATGTAATATTTCTAAGATCAAAATAATTCTACCACTGCATTTAATAGTCATACTCAGGTAGTAATAATCCTCTAATACTACAGTACAGTGCATTTATTTTTTTATTGTTCTTTTTTACTGATTATATAAAAAGAAAGTAGAAACAACCTCACAAGCAGACATTTTGGGAATAAAGCATTGCATGTTGCAGAAGAGCTATGCAATGCGTATAAAAGTATATGAATTCATGAAAATTACCTCAATTTTTACCAGCTACGACATTTAAATGCTGCAGCTTACATCTTAATGCAACAATATGGAATATATTATATACAGTGCAAATCTGAAAGGGCCATTCTGCATTAAAGGTATTTTGACTTTTGATAGTTTTATACTTTTTGTTGATGATACTTGATACTGAACCTGTACATTTTTTTCAATGTAGTGCATAATGTAATGAACTTCTAGAACTTTACATTTAACGCATTTCTACTTTAAAATGCTAGAGCTGTACCTCTTCTGTGTCTCGCCTGCTTTGACGTTGATCTTGCCCACAGTCAGCAGGGGTTTTCTCTCCGGGCCTCCCCAGGGAATGATGTTCTGCATCTGGTTCCACACTTTCTTCCACAGAGCAGATCCCTCCCAGCGCAATTTGAGCAACATCAGATCCCCTAAGTCTCTGTCCAGGGTGATCAGGAAGGTGTAGGTCTTATTACCTGAAATCCTTTCAGTGCTGTTAGAGTTTAAAAAAGACACAAAAACAAGACAAAGTAAGATTATTACAGCAGAGAACGTCTTGCTACAGGCTGTCACATTTCTTTATTACAAAACAATGCAATGGTCTGCAACTAAACCAGGACAGTACTTGAGATGTTCTCTTCTTATACTGGTTTGCCTATAGGCTCTTTGGTACACAGAACAAGAAGGATACAGAGAAGAACACAGTCAGGGAATAGTGTCTTGAGTAAATTATTCACTCCATCATCCCCATTTATAGTTTCCTTTCATGCAGCAGCTCCAGTTGTTTCCATGTGTGTCAGCTGCTCTCCTTAACGGTCTTTCTTACTTTATAGAGCTGAGAGCACAGCTGCATATTGCATGTGTCACAGTCTGAGTACACCAAGCGTAGGTGTGATGTAAAGTAAGCCTGAGGTGGTACAGTCATACAGCACTCACATGGTGATGGGTAGATCTCCGCTCTCCTCCTTTGTTCCAGTGAGGGAGATGGTTAGAAGAGGCTCAATCCCCTCCATCTGGTTGACAAACTGGATCCTGAACTGGTAATGATAGACTGCAGGGAAGGAACCAGAAACAAAAGAAGAAGAGATGAAGAGAGAAAAGCCAACATAGACTTTGTTTTATCTGTTGGAAGTTTTGGTATTTTCATGGGATTTGTAGAAGGAAAATATAGAACATCACCAGAGTTAATTGAATATTAAATATGATAATATAGTTATTTTGCTAAAAACAAACTATAAAACATGTAATCAACTTGTGCGTCCATCTCAGATAATCACTCTAGACTATTTTTATAGGCTACAGTATTGTGGAATCCTTGAATTTCCATGAACGGCACACAGCACTGTTAGCAATAAACCTATGAGATATATAAACATATCTTATGTTTGGTTAAGATGAAAAGGACAACCACATACGTTTGTAAGGCATCCAAGAGCGTGTTTTCAGGTAGAGTCTCTTGCTGGTGCCACTGCGAACCTTCTTGATATTGTAGCCCAGTGTGTTGCAACGATTCTTCCGACAGTCCAGACAGACACCTTTGTCAAACGCCCTTGTGTCACTGCACCTGTAGGCCATGCTCTGCTTGTCTTTATTCTGCACAGAGTCAATGAATAGATGGACGGATCGCTCATGTGCACATTTTACTGTCTGCTCGAAACCTATGGGAGGAAATAAAATGTATTGTGGACATTTAAAAGTGAGACATTGATTTTTTTTTTTCTTTCTAAAACAACCTTAATATGCTTTTCAACACATCATCTCCACACACAAAAAAATCTTTCGTGGATTGAGAGGCTGTGGAGTACCTTAATCATAGTGTCTGACCATTATCTGTGGATTGACTTCATTATCACCAAAGCCTGACATCTGTCAAATTGTCCTTCTGACACATCTCCTAAAAGCATCTCATTATGTCTGATGCTGGTCTGCTCTGAAGGCTTTATCTCTGAGTAGACTCTTGTAGCCTGGAGGCAGCTCAGCTCAGAGGGATGGACAGAGCAGAGGAAGGCACATGATGCTAATTAACTCCTGAGGATGACAGATGCTTTAATGTGGCTTTCACTCATATTATGTGGATGTGTTTTTGATTGAGGAGCACCATAAATCCCAGAGCCATTTGTGTTAGTCTGGAGGGAATACATTTCATCTGCCTGAACACAGAATGAGATTGTCAACAAGCAAAAAAGAATTGATGCCCAAGATATTCATTCTGAACCAGTGTTTTATGGTGGCAAGACCAAAGTGCATAACACATTGGTCTAATTTGAGTTCTGCATTTTCTTCACAGATGCAGGCTTGTAAATGGCACGCAGAAAGCTGAATTGCCCAAAACAAGAGCCCTCTTAAATCTGACAAACACCCAGACCCTAAAAACACAAAATTGTGTTCCTGAAAAGTAACTGTAATAGTCTTTGGTCGGGATTTCTTTTAGAAAAGATGTAGAAATGTTACAATAATTAGGTTTAGTCTCATCACAATGTTCTTTTTAAGATGGCAAGCCGAAATCAGCGGAACCTAAATGCCTTTTTCAAGGCATCTAAATCTCCAAATATTCCACTCCTGTTCTGCATGACTTTTTTTCAAGCCAAAACTGTAAGAGTGGGTTATAATATAAATTACTCAATCAGAACATCAACTTGCTAGATTGCCAGGAACTGTTCAAAGTTTCCAGAGGTTGAATACTGATGTTTCTGGTACCCATTCTTACGCCACCAACAGGCTAAAATTTGTACTTTTAAGTAAGCTTTCTCCTGTCACTATCCTTAACTTAAACAGTCAGCGTTCTACTAAAGATATTTACTAAAGACTTTCAACAGACACCTTGACCTTTTTATATCATCACCATGAGGCCAAATCTTTTAATTTGTATACAAGAAATATATAAATAAATAAATATAACGCCATGAACATTTCTGAGCATATTCATTGTTCCCAGAAGATAAACCTTTTTTGTTTCCACAGGTTTTAGGGCCTTCCCTTTAACCTTACTAATGCAATGAAAAGAGCAGGTAGTTCTTTCAGTTTATCACTTTGGTGTTTTAGGGTGTAGTAAACATTACAGCCTCTTGCGGCTTGCACTTGCAGAGCTTTACATTTTTTTGATCCAAAGAGGACTAAAGTACATACGTATATTTTCATTTTCTAAGGTGTTGTAGTGTGTTCTTTATCGTACCAAGGAGTCCATACTGGCTTATGTGCTCGTAAATATTATGCAGGTGACATCCTGGTTGGAAGTCTCCTCCGTTGGGGTAAAAGTCATAATGTGCCACAGCTTGCTTGATGCCCACACTGAGGCCCAAATGTTTCTGGGTGAAGGTGTGGATGGCATCTACAAATTCAGCATCATCAGGGGACAGTCTGTCTGTGGGAGACATGCCTTCAAATAGTGGCCCCGCTGGATCGAGACCTGGACAAACACAATACGCAATTAAGAACTGGCTTGTTACATAATATTACCTTAACCCAGTCGAAAAACTCACCAGTAATTCTTCCAATTTTCTCTGAACCTTCCAGATAGCTTCCAGCAAATCCAGAGATGTGAGCGCCAAGGCTGTAGCCAATTAAATGAACCTTTCTAACTGGGTACTGGTAGTGTATCTGTTGAGGTTTATGACAGGTACATTATTTAAGAAGATCTTTGACAACATAATTCTAGTAGATGCATGGCTGCATCTTCAGTATAGAAACACACCAATATCACATTATACTCTATTACATATATGATAATGACTAATTATTGAAAATAAAGTGGCCTTCAGTAGAGAAATTTCCCCTGACCTGAAGTGACTGCAGCAGGTGAGCTATGTCTTTTCCAACAGTGCGGGTGCTCTGTGCAGCTGTGGCATAGTGCTGTTGAGCCAGGGACAGCCAGTCGGTAATCACCACGTTGATGTCTATTAGATTTGTCTTCAGGGTTGTGGCTAACCTGAACACCCAGCCCTCCATCATTCCATCCAACTTAGAAATAAACAAGACACAGTATAACTCCAAATTATAAACCTTATCCAGTTTAACTAACTGCACCCAGTGATGTGAAAGAAAGTTAAAACATTAATGTGAAACTTAATTGACCTCAGTTTTAAATTAGTCTTTGCAGGCGTTTCAGAGAGTCTCTGTGTGCATACTTTATTATTTGTGATTTTGGTGTATCTCAGGGATTTATATGCAACATTTACATCCAAAACAATGCCAGCAGCAATTCCGCTAAACTGGCCTAAGTTCCATGTTTTGTATGCAGTGGTTCAAGTCAGTGAAGTGGAAGAAATGTTGACCTTACCGACCACCCGTGAGTGATGATGATGAGGGGATTACTGCTGTTGAAGCCACAGGAGGTGAGAGTGTGCAGCTGCAGAGGGTTCAGTATGCAGTTGTCCTCACCTTCTAAAAACATCCTGAAGACCGAACTGCTGACATACGGCTCTTTCATCCTCCAGACTACCCTCTGCTCTGTGTCCACTTCACCTCAGAAATCAAACAGCAGAAGAGTTATCTGTTTGTTCTTTACTCTGCATATCAGAACATGCTGAGGTACTGGATGTGTTTACTTTGAGGTGAATGATTACAAATAACACATGGCAATTTACTGTATCTGAACACTCGAAAGCAAAAGAAATGTTTTAATTTTGGGGCCCATTTGGACTGCAGGCGGACTAACGCCCTTTCAAAAGCACTTGGCTGTGTTTCCAGGGCCTGCATTCATCTTTGGCAGATGCACACAGATAACACTTCACAAGAAGTCACATCAAGTGAATCTCTGCCAGACTCTTCTCATAATTCCTTATATAAACTCCCACTCCCTTAACATGTTTAAAACCACAGGGCCACAGTCACTCACACACTTTACACATCCTTCTCCAAAGAAATTTATCATCACATTTGCTCTATGGTTAGTCATTCATTCATGTCCAGCACATTTATTATTCTAACATTTTAATGTTAATAATTCCAGAAACCCAGGCGCCTAAATGCTCAGTGATACAGTTGACATCCGATGATCTGGTTGCTGATATGATGAAAACATTTCCACAGTGAAAATGAATAAAAAGTAATTATCCATCCATCATTCATCATCTACCCCTTGGCTCATTAAATCCCACATTTTCCTTGGTGTGTCTCTTTCCTGTTACGACTGTTTATCCATAAGAACATGGAGAGCAATTAAAAACAGTCTTACTCGTTAGAAGCACAAAAGTGTACTTTATAAATCTTAGACTGTAATTAGTTTTAAATGGTTTCCGCTCTGAGGTTCCAACTGGAGGCTTCATCTTTACAAACACATGTTGCAAAGTTACTTTGCCCAAATGATGTTTATTTAAAATTCTAGAAGAGAGAATATCCCAACATTTCCAACGATACATTTTGGTAACACACGTGTAAAATGATTCATTATACAACTTGGATATTCCATGTCAGGTAATGATTGGGCTGTAATACATTGATGTTTTATTGTAAATACTTCACTCAGCATCATATAGTTTCAGATAAGAAATATACAATATTTTTTACAGTACACGTATTGTCACTGTAAATTGTGAATTTAAAAAACTTCTGAGAAAATATGGGAGAAAATAAATCCAGTTTTAAAAGTAAAAGAAACTATTATTCAACTGGTGTTTGGTGCCCCCTGTTTGAAAACTGTCACCAGGAGCTTGATATTGAATACATCATTTGTTGCTTTGAATATGTGAACTGACAATATGACATGACTGATTGGGAGCTGTACAAAGGTATAAATACAATACACATATTTAGGTTGTCTAATAAAAGCAGTTGAACCTATGCAACCAATGTCTTTTATCACACTTTTTGGGGATAATTTAAACCCATGTCACTCACCTGCTCTGTTTTCTTTGATTTTCTTCCCCTCACTGAGGTGATACGTTAGCAGCAAATAGCACAGGATTTTGAAAAAAGACATGGTGTCACGCAGGTAATTCCTTTGAATCAACACTTCTGTCACAGGTGATGCTTCAAATCTTTAGTGGGGGAAATACAAGTTGTGAACATTCTGGTGGTAAGATCCTTAGTCTGCAGGTGTAGAATGAAGGTATTTTAAAGAAGCCTCATTTCTGTCAGAGTTGTAAACACATGGTATACTGTACTGTACAGAAAGAGAGGGGACAGCTGGCATGTGAATGGTTCGTAGTTAAGGGGAGATTTGGTCCTATCCTGACTGGCTGGGGGCCGGGCCTTGTAGATCGAACACATTGTGAAAGAGCAAAGGTTTGAACGGGAAAGAAGATCTTGTGCACTGATAGTGACTGAGAGGAATAATCCCAGAAATCCTTCATTCAGACCCTCTTCATGTCCCACTAAATACGTCCTTATTTATGTGTTTTTTAGAGAACTACCAGTTTTAAGACAAAATGTAGTCACTGGAAATAACATGAGTGACTAAAGATGTCCAAAAATTTTATGTGGAATTTTCCTCCATTGCTGTGGTGTTTGGTGTTTTAAGCCCCCAACGTCGCCTTCCAGGCAGCGCTGCCTGATTAGTACTAGGATTAGGCAATGGTTAGGGTTAGGTGCCTTGAAGTCAACGGACACAGCTCTGCCTGGAAGTCGAGTTGGGGGCTTAAAACACCATTGAGCCATGCTGCAGTGCATGTTTGAACAGGTGAGTAGTAGGACTTCATGTACCCAGTGTACTCAGTCTAACAACAGATTGTCTTTAGGTTATATTGTTTTATGTTTAAAGATAAATAAAAAAAAATATTATCTAGATTAGATATTAACATGTTTTTTTCAGGGGAGTGTTGATCAAATGAAGCTCAATTCTCATTCCTTATTGTAATGTCTGTGGTGTTTTTAAACCAGGGAGTGAAATGTTACATGTAGCCTATCACATTTCCACTGGACTGTTTTCATGTATAAGTTTGTCCCAGCTAGGTAAATGATGTGAGTAAACACAATACACACAAGGTTGATGGTCACACAATGTCCAGGGAGACCGTGCCATACTGAAGCAAGTCTGGAACTTAGGCTACACACTCTTTCTTTTTCAACTCTTTACTTAAACCTTTTTTTAAGCAATTTTGAAAAAGAAGACTTCAATATTTGGTCTTTCTAAATAAATACACTGATACTAAGTTGCCTCAGGGCTGGGCTCCAACAATTTAAACTTGTTTAAATAATACACCCATAGGAGCATTTCATATATTAATCCCCCTGACAATGACAGGAAATACGGCCCACAGGAGCGTTTTCCATCATCATATCTGAACGTAACGGTTGTTTTGAACACGTTAGGTTGTAATACGATTGCATTTTGGTTATTTTAGGTACAAAAACGACTTAGTTACATTGAGAAAAAGATTGTGGTTTGGGGTTACAGTCTATGGTTAAAATCAGTAGCCTGCACAGAAACGGTTTAGAACCATAGACTGTAAAAAGTAGTTTAAAACTAGTGATAGAGAATCTTTGGCCTGCATTTGTTACGTTACGTTACTTTACTTCCTACTACTTTGTTCCGTAAAGTAAAAAAAAATCACAGTTTACTTTTACTTTCTACTGACAGGACACAAACCCAGGTCTCTTGGTCTTTGTTCCCGTCATAACAATGTCCACTAGAGGGCGTCGTCTAAACGTAAATTGGTCGCGATTGCTGCATCACACGACTGATGGGGTCGTTTTTCGGGGAAGACAGTCTGAAATGTCCCCTTGACACTAATCTCAGATTATTAGATTTATAACTCATTCTGTTTAAATCAGCTTGTCCCAATCAAAAGTTTCTGAGACTCAATATTTAAATACAGTCTCTGACTGTATGTGGCATCATTATTAACTCAGGCTGTTCCATTTGACAGCATGCTTATGAGTTCTTATATCAGCTTCTATTAAAAGGTATTTTTTGTTATTCAGCGGCTTTAAATGCATTTACACCAACAACATTTATTTTTTAATCCGAAAGGGTTTTTAATTATTACATTTTTAATTTTAGATGTATTTATAAAATATACCAGTAAATAACTGTCCCACATCAGATTAGTATTCACACACACACACACACACACACACACACACACACAGTTTCTGCTCAGGCTTCAGTGAGTGTCCTCTTCTGTTTGCTACATCAAGCAAGAACAGAATAACATTACAAACTGTTAACTATTCTTTAAAGCCTCATTTTAGTCCAGCAGCAAAAGAGTTAAAGTCACATCTGTAGAGGAACAGTTTGGAAAAGCAAACATGATGAACTTTTCTTTTCCGAGTTCTGTGTGTTTATGTGTGTGTTTGCTTCTGTGTATGAGAACAAATATACACAAATACAACGCTATATCCAGTTAGGCCAAATAAAATACTTATAGGCCACTATAAAGAATGAGAATTAATCAAGGCTGCTTAAGGGTACAAAAACACAATTCTTTTTTAGATTAAAGACAGAAAATCTGAAGGAATAGTGTTATATAAGCAAAGGGGTCATGTATAGTAGCTGATGTGGTCCATTATTATGTAAAGCTCTTGTTACTGTATTCAAGTCAAAGAGATGACGCACTCTGGGGAATAGCTCTGAAACCATTGAACTGCAAAAACACACTCTTCATCCATTCTCAGGAAGTTATGTAAGCTTTTCCAGTTGTCTTCTTTTAAATTATATATATATATATATATCATATTATATTTTTCTGCTGCACTCATATTGCTGATTGCTGATCATAGATTTACCTTTACTTAAGTGCCCTGTGTAAATGTGTGTGTTTAAGTTTTCTTGTACAGCTATCTTTGTGAGGACCAATTTTTAGTCCAATTTAGAGTGAGGACATCATTTGAGGGCTAGGCCAGCCCTCACCATAAATGTCTGTTTGAGAATAGGATATCAAACTAAAATCATTTATAGGAGTGTAGCAATGGTATTTGTGACATCTTTAACTAAATTTAAATGAAAAACAAAAAGACAGTTGAAGATATTTTCCTCCTTCTTAGGCAAATGTCTCAAAACAAATGTTTCAAACCAGTGTTTTCCATTGTCAGCATTTCATAGTTTTTGTATCTTCTTTCCAGATTTCAGTGTAAAATTAAATCAAAATCACTTCAATTTGTACAATATGATTTTCTCTTTACAAGCTAAATCTTTTGGAAGTCCCACATTTTGACTTGGCACCGTTCTATTGAAGTGTCATTAAAAAGGGGGCCGTGTGCAGCATGCACAATAACCAGTACCCTGAAACTAAAGCAGGTAAATTGAATTCAGCCACAATTAATTGTATTATTTACACCTGTGCTTTTCTTCTGTGACAAGTCAAAATGTCTAAAAGGCCTATTTCTCTTATTGGATTATAGCAATGCTGGCAAACTTGATTGGATAACAATTCTCCCTACGAACACCTTAGGCTAACCCAAATATCTTACACAGAAAGTAATTTTAAATTTCTGGCCTCGGACAAGCATATGTTATAAATTTTTTAGAAAATCAAGAGGAAACATGTTCAATATGAAAACATTTCTGACTGTTTACAATAGTAGTGGTTATAATTCATTTTTAACCCTCTGTTTTCTAAATGCAACAGGTGTCTTTTGGGAGGCATCATAATTACTGTATGTATACATATCCTTGCATTTTTGTGTGTTCAATGTTTTTTTTTTTTAAATCTACATAAGTATGAACAAGAAAATCATTTCAACAAACTTTATTCAACATTAAGAAACACTCGACTGAATAAGAAAAATAGCTGATTCAGACAGATAAAGACAAATAATGCTAGGGAACTACCTTAAAAAGCAAATAAGCAACAAGAAAAACAGATAAAAATATTTAAATGTTACTTCCTGACAGGCTGCCACTCAAGACCGAAGGACTGACATCAAAGTGTGCGACAGGGAGAGATAAAATACACCATTTCACTGAACATTTCAGTGACACCTTTAACTACTTTTCAAACATGCATACTGTAGTTATTCGGATTCAATCGTAGGCGGTTGAATTATAATGGGCGCGCTACACAAGTGTTAAGATGGTCAGGACCAAATGGAGCACTGCATGTTCAATCTCAGAAAAATCACTCTTTGATGTTTGTGCCTCTGACTTTCTTCACTTTTTCACAAAAATGAAAAAAAACTAAAACTCAATAAGTGATTTAAGTGATTGTCACATTGCCAGACAAGTATTGTGTGTTGTAAAATGACATTTAGTGCAGTGCAATATAATCTCACAATTAGTATGTACAAAAGAGTGTTCAACTGACTGAACAATAACATCAGCATAGGTCTATGAGCATCCTTTCGTCTTTTAGGATGGGTTACAAGTCATAATATTCTATAACATGGCCTGTTGGCATTGGGTTTGTCTTTGCAAATTCACATTTCTGTGCTCACAGGATACATGGCATTATGAATCACAAAAACACAATCAATAAATATACTTTCCACGCAGAATTGTTCCATTGTTATTGGAACATAACCAAATTCATCCCAAAATAAGTGCTTATTACACATTTGATCTTAGCTCAGAAGAAGTTTTTAATGTAGTTACAGTCAGTGTTTACATATTGCCCCTGATACAGCATGTAACCTGACACAGTTCATCGAGGATTTCAGTGACATTTGCAAAAGCTTCAAAAGCATATGGCTTTTCAATATCAAAGGTGTCTGTATTGAGTAAATCTGTAATCCAGCCATATAACGCAAGTCTTATAAATTAAAATTATGGAGATGAGTGAAAAGTAAGCAAAGCCAGTAGAATCATTTAAGGCTGGATTTCTACATAAAACTCTTATAAAAACTAACGCTGTAAGCAAGATAAAGCAATCAATCACACCTGTTTTACACACATGCAATGGATGAAGTGAAACTGAATAAGGAAGTCACTCCACCAAACACATCGTTACTGTAAGACATTGGCTAAAAGTAATATATAGTTCTACATTTTCACATTAAATCAACTGTTTCCTCAATTCCCCTGTTTGTTTGGTAGACAGTAGTAAAAATAAAAATGCTGTACAGAAACTTGGCAAATATTTCTAACCAGAGAAGAAGATCCCAGTTAGGAAATAGGATACTATAAAGTACTGCATAGCTACAATGCAGAGGGAACTCTGCAATATAGATGTCATGGAATTAAAGGAAAAGCTTTACGTCTAAAGAGAATATGTTCATCAAGCAATTTTAATATTTGAGGCAGATAATTGTGCATATTTTAGAAATGACTATGAAATTGTGTAGTCAGATGCATGCTTTGTATTAAACATTAAAATGTAAATTTTCTCAGAACTTGTATTGTATAAATGTATAAAACGGCTTCATCTAAATGAACATTTTTGCCTTCTGAGGGTGAAAAATCAGCTGCACTGTTGCTTTGCTCTGCAACCCTTGTTCTAAATCTTAACTCATAGTTATCATTTCATACTTGTCCTGGACGTTGTTCTCCTCCTGTTTTTCAGGCTCGTGGTGGTGCAACTCAATGAACAGGAAGTAAATGCCCGCTCCTACTGCTCCGCCCACCATGGGCCCTGCCACAGGAATCCACCACCAGCAACTTCCAGCTCTGCAAAGATGACCCATAGACATTAATAACTATTACAAATACAATTTAACAAAGTTTTTATTATTATTTACATAGAATGCAGCCTGAATTAAACCTTTAAAATCTTAAACCTTTGTCATACTGGGGCACTCCACCACTGATGTCAGTGCCTTGTGCGTCGGTATCAGATGCAGTGGCCGTGACAAATTGATAGGACAGCTGTGGACAGCAAAAGGAGGAAAGAGAGGGGGGACGACATGTAGCAAAGGGCCGTAGATTGGAATTGAACTAGGGCCACTGCAGTAAGGCCAGAGGTTACATGGGGTACCAAGGCGCCCCAAAGTATTGGTATTTGGGGGACAGTCTGTCAGAACAGTGTGGAGGCAATCCCGGCCCAAATCTTTGTAGTATAATGAGTACAGCAGCTTTAAATGAATATTCTTACGTTTTGGGTATTAAACTTTTTAGCTTTTTGCTGCAATTTAGATGAGAAGATAAAACAGATGTATACTCAGTAATGGGCCAGGGGCGGCACTGGCCTGCCCACCTTACTCACAGGCCCGTCGAGCCAAGTTTGACCTTTAAACAGCCTAAGGTGCTGACACATTATTATAATTTATTAAGCACCAGGTTAGATATATATCAGTACTTTCACATAAATGATCCAATCATAATTACGACTGCTTATGTAAAACTAATAATTATGGTTGCTCTTATTTGAAATAATTAAAGACTATTGAGTTGCATTATGGGAAGTTCAGGATCCAGTTTGACCCATGCAAGTCATTAAAGGTCAGGATACTTTGACCTCTGCTTCCCTTTTAATCATTCTTTTTAATCTGTCTCTCTCAAGTTACCCAATTTTATAGAAATACTGCCACAATACTCTTTTGAATGAAATAATGTACACTGCCTTTCCAATCTGTATGTATCATCCTACCAGAGGCGAGTTATACTGTAGTCATCCCAGATTACAGTAAAGTCTTAAGGAGCTCTGTGTGTTAGACCTACTGCATGTGTCCTCATTTTCACTCTGGCCTACCTCAGACAGAGCCAGAGGGAGATTAGAGTCCTGCTGGTCAATGTGGCTGTTAGGAGCCTTTAAAGCAGGTGAAAGGGCTTCGGTTAACAGAGCTAACGCACCGGCCTGAAAGTAAACAAGCATCTGATCGGGTCATCGCTCTTATGTAGGCGTTCAGGAAGTAGATGGGAGGCGGCTGGATTATAGACTTTAATCTAAGGCCACAACTAAGATGATAAGGCCAGGAGACAGTGGGTCACATTGACGCCATGTGGACATTACTGTATATGGAGCCAAGTGCCACCCTCTAATGGATCTGACTGCATTTGAAGCTGTTGTATTTATGTCATAAATGTAAAAGATTATGTCAGATTTAGAACACACTTTATGTATCAAATGAACCTGATAGTACCAATTGCTCATATGTGCATTAAAACAATCTTGATTTACATCTATAAAGTTACTTGAGCCATTTGGTAATAGTTACAACTGCGGCATAGAGACAGAGAGAAATAGCAAGCCTTTAGACTGCCTTCGATCACTTTATGTTATGGTCAAATAAGGTAAAGCGAGAACTACTTTTTGTTAAAACCCTCCAAGCTGTACCTTTTCCAAGCTATAGTTTGTACTGAGTTTGATGGCCACATATTCCCCTCTCAATGCATTCCATCAGGGATATGCACACTTTTGAGGGCAGGGGTTAAAAACAAAGAACCAGGGCAGGGCCAGTGACAAACAGGGCACTGAGGGCAAAGACAAACAACTTGAGTGAAAGAAAAGCTTTGATTTACTGGTAAAAAGTCAAACAAGGCAGTGAAGGCTATAGAAATAAGGCTTCAGAGACCCATTATCAAGCCAAAAAGGTTGCCATTTCTAAGGTTGTATGGCTGTGAAAGCCCCAGTATAGAGTTTGAGAGGATACAGAGAACATCTTTTGAGCACCTCAAAGAGGTTCTGGTAGACCGTTTTGTCATCTCTGCAGAAAACAGGACTATATGTTCTTAGCAAGGACAGCACTGACTTCATCTGGGGAAATTGGTGAAAAGAGAAACTTTAAGAAACTAAACGTCACCTAGGAAGTTCTGGAAGCTCTGAACCGACAGTATTTCATCACCCCCAGTGGAACTCTGGTGGAACTGCAACCAAATTTGGTACAATGGGGCTAAATATGGAGTGAACAGGCTCTCCATAGACGGGCTTTGGTCCGACCAATTGACAGAGTCACCGACCAACCAACGTTGTTATCCTTGGAACCTGGTAAAGACGACCACAGGAATACATTCCAACTTTCCAAGGTTTACATTACATTACATTAGTACTTTGCCCCAGATAATTAGCCTTTGAGGTTATTTGCATATAACTGACTGTGTTTCATATCAAAATGCTCAGAACAAACTCAGCTTTCTGTAAAGAGAGGCCATCATTTGTTCCAGAGCAATGTGTAAAGAGATATTTTGGCCCTAAAGCTGAAAATTTGGGGTTTGCTTTTGGAAATTTCTCTAATCTCTTGAGGAATCATACCTTCACTCAATTGTTTTGGTGATTGAAATGAGTTAACAAAAATCGTGCAGATCAACATTTACAGATTATTTCCAGCTTCCGCTTCTGCTCTAAAAACTAAAAATTGGCATAAACATCCTGAGAGGTTAGCGACCTCAGACCCACACAAGCTACAAATGTAGCTTGATATATTAATAAAATGGTAAATAAATGTCGGAAATGAAATTTTGTATTATCACTTTTTGAGTAGGACTGTTGTCAAAAATTGCTTGGACTCACCGGTGCGTCTTTTGTCCTCAGAGGGTTAAAGCATAAATCAAAATACTGGAAAATAGAACTGACTTCAGAGAGAACTTATTATGTCCACGTCACAGAATAGTGCAACAACATTTAGCCTTACACAGACAATCGAGCGGTCATACTACTTTGCTTATGCAACCTATATATGTTTGTAGATTTTGGAAATGTTCCAGGAGGTATCTTGTAGGAGCACAGTATACAACGTATGCTGTTGTGAGCCATCAGGTATTCATGTAACACAAGGATGTCAAACTCATTTCAGTTCTTGGGCCACATACAGCCCAATTTCATTTCAAGTGGGACAAAACAGTTAAACCATTGCCATGATGATAGTGGAGCATACCAAGCACTGGATTCCCATTTACTTCTGTGAAGAAATTGTAACTTGTGTCCATTCCTCTCCTTTTTTGACAAAGACATTTTCCACATTTGGCTCCTGCAAAAACAGTAGCTTGTGCTTGACGTGTTGTGTCTCATAGCACGAATAACGTTTCCAACATAGGGCCAGCTACTCTTATTAGGACAGCGCCACCCCCGGTTGACAAGTACGAATAGCACTGCATTTGATTGAAAAATTGAAATGAATGACTTCTCTGCTATTATGTAAATGTAAATGTAAATGTATTTTATTTATATAGCACCTTACATCAACCGATAGGTGAACCAAAGTGCTTCACAACAGATAAAAACCACAGAATTTAAAAAACAACAACACACAACTAACAAAGATACAATAATGAATGAAAAAAAGTAAAATCAATATAAATATAAATATAAATGTGTCATCACATTACTAGGTACCGAACGCCACTTTAAAGAGATGCGTTTTAAGTCTTATTATATATATTATATATCTGCTATTTAATTGCAAAGTCATCCAGTGGTCCTGATTGGACTTGGCGGGCCGGTTCTGCCCTAGGACTGTATGTTTGACACCTCTGATGTAACATTCAGCTTTGTTTGCATTCTTGACAAAGTCCAAATTGAAAGTGAGACAGGGATGCACCTTGTCCCCTATCGTGTTTGCAACATGCAGACCAGAGTAACTGAAATGTACATCTCGTGACATGGGTCCTTCACTATGTGATGATGAAACGCGTTTTGTTTTGTTAAATTGTGGTTGCACTTTGCAGTGGTTGAAGTGATCAAGCCTATCTGGATGTCTCTCAGTAAAATATGACACTTAAATTATACTGTATAAAAATCTTATTAACTTAAATAACTGGTTAGATACATTTAAATCAGTAAATAAGCACAATAGAGATCAAGAATAAAAGGAACAAAAGAGAGACTGAGGATCACACAACTGGGCCACTTCAATAATGAAGCAATGAATATTTCATATTTATGTACATGGAATCTCTACTTGTTCATTTGAATCCCAGAGCCCTTTTTCAAGATGCAGGAAATCTACGAATGGTCTTTAAAATATTAATTCAGATTATCAAGAGAGCAGAGAAGTTTCTTACATAACACATCTACTACATCTCAGGCACTGGTGAGAGTGACAGCATCAGTAAATAATCTAGTAATCTAGCTAAACTAGTTCTCTCAAGCAGGCGACAAAACTGTCTTCCATCTTTCTGACAATAATCCCAAACAAAGCCCTGGATATTAGAAACTTTTAAACTCCCTCTTTCATGTTTGCATTTTTCAAACATTGTACTTTACGGGTGATGACAGGCACCTTTTTGTGTCTTTATCAGTGAAATTACCTGAATACGTCCATCCCCCACCCGGCCACAGCCGTGAAGAACCGTGGGCCAAGGTCTCGTGCCGGGTTGATTGGATAGCCGCAGTTCAGACCCATAGACACTCCAATAGCCATGATGATCAGCCCGATGCACAGAGGCTCCATGCCTTTTGGAGCACCAATATTCTTCTTGTCAGTGATGGCCAGGATGCACAGGATCAGCGCAGCAGTTGCAATTACCTTAAAAACAAAATCATCAGTCAGTTAGTGTTAATATTCATAAAATTCAAGACTACATACAGTTCTTTGATGAAAATAAAAGAACATAACATGTTACTTTTTATGTTGTTTTTGAGTTACTTTGTCTGCTGTGGTGACCTCTGCCCTATGTGATTTTGTCTAAGCTTATTATGGGGCTTCCCCTTTCTGGTCTGTCTAAGGCAGCTTTACTACACAGCCCCATATGGCTGTATATACTGTATATATACTGTATATACAGTATATAATGTATATTGTCTAATTTTACTGATTTGACCATTTAAAGACAAACGGTCTTTATTCCAAATGGCCATTACCAAATATCACCATTAATTTGCTGTTACTCTCAAATGCATTGACAGGTCTAGTCATATCTCTACATAACAACTGAAAGTTTTTGGTGGGGTAGTTGCTTTCTTTACATCAGTAATAAATTGGGGTAAATCATGACTTTATTTAGAAATATAATGGGTTAAAGGCATACTATGCAGGGATTCTCGCTAAAGTCAGCCCCTCACGCCCTAGCTCAACGACACCAGAAGCACACGTCCCTTGATGGTTGCTAGAGCACAGCCCAGTACTATCTGCAGAATCACATATGGCAGCAAAAGTGAAAGCCAAACTCTGATTCATTCTCATTTTGAAACAAGCTTAGTCCGATTGCCGCTTGACCTCCCTATATTTGTGTTTTTTTTGGCACTGAGTCTGCCATTTTCATTGCTTTCTCTGGATGTGTGCTAGCGCCCAGAAATTCAGAAACATCTTGAACACAACAATAAAAGAAAACAATAAAATACATGCAGAGGGCAGGGTCTCTGCAGAAACACAGCCACACACTTTTAGTGGGTCATAATTAATGATTGAAAGGGATTACTTTTGTATTGGTCTATGCATTGTTTTTAGGAAAATCCTGCATAGTATACCTTTAAGAAACACAATGTTTTCATATAAAACACAATCTCTTATGAATGTGAATGTACCTAAAATGTGTATAATTAAAAGGAGAAAAATACTGATTAGACCTTTAATGTCTTCACAAATACATAAACAAACATGTGTATCTCGCCTACAGATCCAGAACAGATGCTAGTTAATCTTGGCATCGTAGCAGAATTATTCATACATCAGCAAACAACTCTCATGTCTATTTATGCTTACTATCATCCATGACTGCACTAAATGCACTGCACGCTCACATGTATCTCTGTATGCTCTAGTGGCTTCCATATACACAGAATCATGTTGGAAAGTTTACATCAATAATTCCATATAAAAAGAGGGCTGACAGCTAAAAGCTGAAAGCTTTTACTTTCATGTCATCAGGCATGTGTATTATCCATGTGTATATCATAATACATTTTGAAGGGAAACTACTTGCAAGTTAGTCTTAAGCCCCACCTGATCAACAAACCCATTTAAGACTGAGAGATGTTTAGCAGGATAGGATGCAAATATGTTGGCTGTAGCATTTGCACCAGTAACAGCAAATTCTCCATTGGTATATTCCATCAAAGCATCTGTGGAAAAGAAAATACAACAAAGATAATCAACGGTTTATGCAAGTATTGATAACAAGCTAATAAGTTAGACATGAAACAGTGCAAATCAAATAGGGAATACTTTTTGCAGAAACATATTTGTTTTTAACAAATACAGGGTGTTCAGGATTAGTAAATTAGCCAGATAATCTCACTTCAGTCAGAGTTTCAGACATGACGGGGTTCTAGGTTTCGTCTGAAAAGTTATCTAGATAACCTGGTAATCCTTTCTGAGACAGTTGGCTGGTAGCAATTATATTTACACATTTACACCCACCATAATACAACCCATAGACAGCACAGGATCCAACAAAAGCCCCCAGGAATTGTGCCACCACATACACAGGAAACTTCTTCAGAGGAAGCTTCCCCAGGATTACCATGGCCAGAGAGACTGCAGGGTTCATGTGGGCTCCTGGAACAATGAAACAAAAAAAGATCAGCAACATCTAGTATCAACAACAACAACAAATGGAAGCAACAACTCTTCCAAACCATACAACAATATAGGTTGTTATAAAATGTCAGAAAATTGTGGAAAAATCTCACTTCCCAAAGAGCTGTCGACCAACAGTTCCGAAAACGTTGTATTATTTATTTTTTTGTTATCACATAAGACAAAGAAAAGCAGAGAATTGTCACATTTGAGAAGTTGGATTTAGAAAATGTTCCTTATTTTTGCTTGATAAATGATTTATAGGAGTACTCCAACGATTTAGCACTCACACTGGATAACAATCAAGTCTGCAAAATCCAGAGATCTTGTCCACATATCTTTCCTTCTTCCTTGTTCAGATGTGTTATGCTAGTACCTCTTAATGAAGCCGAGCCGCTAGACTCAAGCAGAGATGAGGAGTGGACTACAGAGGTCTTGTAGGCTCACCTCTTTCTAATTCTTTATTTTCAAAGTTGTAGTCTTAAGCCTCAATGTTGCCAACTTGCAACCGACACTGAATTAACCTAAATTGCCTCAAGTGAGTCAGTTGTCAGTTGTTTCCATCAGTTGTTCAGCCATGCAGTAGTACTCCCCAATAATTAAATGTGTAAAATGTATGTTCTTCTTTTATTAATAACTGACTATCAAAATAGCTGCCAATTGTATTGATTGATTAATTCACTAATCTTTCCAGCTCTAAATGAAATGTCAAACATTTTTAGACAAGCATTATAAAGTCTCTTACAACATAAAGTAAGCTAACTTCAGTAGATTGAAACACAGGCTGTCTGATCATTTAGTGCCTGTGCCCAAACCTTCTAGAGCTCATTCTTTCAAAACTTGCAGGATATCTTCAAACAAAGGTTTGTGTGTCGCCATAGTCGGCATGTTTTCCTATTTTTTACATTGTCCTTAAGAGGCACATTCCAGCCAAATGTTACTGGGCTGTGAGTGTGGGGTCATTTATTTAACACTCAGGGATCTTGGCTTTGACCTCTCTGTGGTAACACCACTGGGGGTATCAGCCATGCGCCCATTGTTAATCTCCCCATCCTGTTCACAAACACTGACCAAGACAACCAGCCAGACGGGCCTGTCTGAATTGCATCTGACATAATCTGCCTGAATCTGCTTAAGGCACACGTAGACTGCAGGTCATTAGAGTGACCATGATGTGTCTCACTTACGGTACACTGTCATCTAAAATCTGTGACTACAAAGTGAAAACAATTGTGTTTTCTTCTCCTATGGGGCCGCCCTGCCAGGGAAGCCTAGTAAGCCAAGCTTGTCACACCTGACCCCCTCCTCTCCAGAGACCCATGCCCCAGTAAAGCTCATTAGTCCAATACCTATGATCATCTTCAGAGATGTCGTTGGACAGAAGCTTCCCACTGAGCTGTGGACCCCGGGGCTGAATGGCCCAGTCATGCAGCAAAAGCTCTCCATATATTAACCTCCTTGTCCTCAGGCTTTTTTGCTATTCCTCTGAAGCTACAACTCTTCTCATTAAACATGTAGCACAAGTAACACCGTAACACTATCAGAATGACCAACAACAACAGCCATCCTAAACGAGATAGAGATGAAAAGCCTGTTTCACTCTGCTTTTTTCCTCCCTCTCTCTTTCTCTCTCTCCATTCTCACTGATTCATTTTTAATCTCTCTAAATACACAACATATATTAGTTCCCCCAAATCACTGATGGACTAAAACATATGGCACAGAAGACTTTTTGTCATCCCAAAACTGTTTAGTTACAAAGTCTGTATGGCATGGATGTTTTAAGGTTTTACAGTGCATATACAGGTATTTGCTTTCTTGCAGAGATTTAGATGAGAAGATTGAATCCACTCTCATGTCTGTAAATATGTAGCTTGGGCCAGGAGCTGGTTAGCTTAGCTTAGTAAAAAGACTGGAAACAGGGACAATCAGCTTGCCTCTGTCCAAAGGTAACACAATCCACCCTCCAGCACCCCTGAAGCTCACTAACTAACACGTTAGATCTTGTTTTTTAATCCTTACAAAAAACAAAGTGCAAAAAACATCACTTGGTGATAATAAATGAATGAACTTTAGATGTGCTGGTAGCTGTAGCTGTTTCCCCCGTTTCAGTCTTTATGCTAAGCTAAGCTAAATGTCAACTGGCTGTAACTTAAAGGTCTAATATATAATATATACTATATATATATATATATATATATATATATATATATATATATATATATATATATATATATATATATATATACACTGTATTAAATCAACAACATAAAAAAACGACGTGCTAAGTTGAAATACTATATTCTCTGACAACAATGCTAAAGCCCTTGACATTTTCATTCCAGGATGGTTTTTGTTTTGGTCCGTGTGTTGTTGTCTGCTTTTTTTTTTTTTTTTTACACCTGGGTTGCCAGACATGTAACGATGTGCTACAGGTGTGGCAGCAACCAAACACACTGGATTACCAGAAATTCATTCTACCCAACCTAAAAAAGAAAATCTGCATATTTCTAAATGGTTTCATGTCCAGAGATGTGGTAAAACACAGGGAAATATTGAAGACCCATTTGAAATATGGAGGCCGCTTGACCCCAAAAGGTTAGATAATTTCTTTCTGAAGAGGTAACGTTGAGATTTTCACTGCTACTAGTAGGGATGGACATTTTCAGTCATATTAACATTCTTTTGCACGCATTATATTATATAGAGTACTCAAGTTAGTTACTTGCAAAATAATTGAGACACAGCTAGTGAAGTGATCCTGACTAGTGCTGGCTAACACCGCCATGCTAACACGCTAACTACTGGTTACCATGACAGACATGTGAAAGAAAATGCAAGTTGACTTCCTAATAATGGAAACATGCAATTTAATTTTGGCAAAACAACCGTGCAGTCGGAATTGTTGAAGCAGGACAAAGCTTACGTACTCTGTGGTTGCTTGGCAATGTATGGTTTGTTATGGAATATTATTGTGACTAACATTGCCATCGCCAACTTCCCCATTATGATATGTAGGACAGTAATCTCCCACTTTGTTACAAACTGACATGCAACCATAATGTGTAATGGACAGTTTATAAAAAAGCTGTTTTTAGTAACTTATTTTGTAGCTCATGCAACAACAAACATTATATAACAGTAATATAATAATATATAACAGGGTCTGGGAAGTAGTAGAACTGAAAATCTCCCCCTGCCCAATAACTTCCCCTACTTCTGTTCAGCGGCCGTAGACGACTCACTGTGTCTTTGACCTGAGTACAGACTGCTGCAAGATCGCTCTTTTTTTAACGATTGTTGCTGTAATTTTAAGCTAAAGTGTCAAATTATCTATCTATTTACCTATCTAATTCCATGAAGCCTGCTCACTGCAACCTTCGACATAATGGATCCCTTCATTGCTGATAAATGCACACTCACCATTTTGGCTCAGCAAGCCCATGAGAAGCACTGTGACATTTAACTATTCTTTCCTGTCCCTATCATTGCTGGCAAAGCACAGAGGCCTCTTCTTGCTGTAATCCTGGAGGAATGTACCTGAAAATGTCCCATTTGTACATTAGGACACAATATCTCCAGAGCTTACTGTAAGCACACTATACTGAAAATCAGCCCATTAGAGACCATAATTACAACATAGTCTAATCTCCAAAAAAACACACACCATTAGTTTCACTAATTCTTGCCTTATAGAAGAGAAAAGAGTTTACTATATGTTGAATGCTTTCCATTATGTAACACTGCAAGTCCATCTTCATAGGCCATTACTTTATCTAGATCAGTAGGCAATGTTATCAATCTTTGTTGTACTGTAAGAGCAAAGAGACAGCCAGACATTCATGACCAAAGATCGCATCTCCACCACAGACAAACACTGAGTGACGACCTTTGTTACCAGCCTGAGTTTGTAGCTTTTTACAGGCCCAAATATCAAATATTTATAATGTTCTTGTTTTTCTTTCACCGACATTTTGGCAATGCCTTGGAAACGGCATTTGTCATGTCATTTTCTGACATTTTAGTGTCCAATAAATCTGCAGAATAAATGATAATGGAAATAATAACTAGTTGAGTAAGAGTTGAAAAAGTGAATGAGTTAATATTGTAACAAATGTGAGCTGTGTGTCCATACAACATGTCGGCAACTTTTACCTGACACTCCCCCTGCAATGTAGACAGCCATCATGACTCCCAGAGTGAAACCAACATGGATTGTTAAGGGCTCCCCGAGAGCCCCTTTACTCAGCACCGTCTGGGCCACTGAACCACATCCAAAGAGCTGGGACACAGACAAGAACAAAAACACAAAGGGTGGAGGTAGAAAGACTCATTGTTTTTAATTATTCCAATTATACCCACCATTAACACTAGCCCTCTTGTCCACCAACAGCCTCCGACTGCCACAGAAAATTTGTCCTACTTGGAGCCTGGAAATAAAATAATGAATCCCCCCACTTATTAGGTGAAATGCAGAAGTAATTCAGACCAAAAAAAAGTGTTTAGAGGAAAGCAGTCATCCAAAAAAAGGGCTGTTGTGGAAGCTGCATCACTCCACTGATGTGGCATCGCATGCATTAAAGTGGACTCAGAAGGGTGACAGGTGGATGCAAGGGCAGTCCAGTTTAGGAGCATATCTAAACTGAAAAGCAGGCAACTCTTTTAAGGAGTGATCAGACAAAACAATTATACAACTCTGTACTACAAATGTGAGCTGATCATTTGCTATAATTAATTTAATCCTATGTTTGTTTTCCCATAACCTCATAACTGAGAGACAATTACTTATTACAGTTATAGTGATTCATTTGTAATGTTACATTGTACTTCTAGAGACGTTGTGAAAAAAAAAACAGTCCCACATCAGTCACATCTTGTTATGATTGTCAGGAGCAAATTACAGCTGTAGCACATCAAAAAGAAATCTGTTATTCCCAGAATATAATGTCTGTTAATAGAGACATATGAGAGACACCAGCCAGTCCCCGGAGACCCAGTTTGACATCTTATTAACATACTGGTTCAAAGCTTTAAAGCGGCTGTTTAAGCAGGATGACAGGTGCAGAGGGAGGTACTCACTATCAGGACAAATATCCCTAGAAATTCCGCCAGGAACTCCTTAAAGATGTCCCGCCTCAGGCCAAATCTCTCCTTCATCTTCCTCTTGCTTTCATTTTCCATTTTTTTTCTGCGGCGCCTTGATGTCTTCCTCCGACCAGAACAAACAGCTAACAACTATGAGGGAGTGTGTGTGATTGTCGGTGCAGGTGCCGCCTCCCACTCCGTGCGCTCGGGCCGTGCAGAGCTGGCAGGCACGTTAAGCTTTCTGGATCTATTTCCCTTTATAACCACAAGGGGTCTACTTTTTTATTAGAAATATAGGCTAAAGGCATCCAGACCTAACAGTTGCTGAAAGTAACCTATTTGTTTGCATTTTGTTTGTTTTCATATAGGCCTGCATTAGAACGTTTTTTTCTCCAGTGTGTAGGCTACACTACATACATTTTTTTTAAATAACATGCTGCTTCACTTTAAAAGATAAGATAAGATAAAACATACTCATAACATGTTAGTAGATTACTAAACTCACAGTCAGGTTTGATGGCTCTAAAGTCTCAAGTGTAACCATTATCACCAACAGTCATAGTGCCTTTAGATTTGCAAACCAATAGTCACTTTTGTAATCACACTATTTGGTTCTAAATGTTAAGTCTATAGCTACTAGAGCCTTTATTGGTTATTGACACACTGCAGTGAAAATACATATTTATTATATCTCACTGGCCATTTAGAATTTCAACAAACAATTTAGAAAGTTTTAAAATCTAAACTTGGCTCAGTGCAAATTAAACCAAAATGGTGACTTGAGGTCAATGACATCTTTATTTTTTAGAACGACAGTCTGTATTTTTTTTAACAGATCTTCATGTGAATTATATTAAACGTAATGGATTACAGGTAATTGAGACCCTACACTGTTTTTAATATGCACAAATGATTGTCTCAATTCAAATTATTACTTTAGGATACTTGTTAGCTGATAATACATTTATAAATTGGAAATTATACATAGTTGCCTCAGTTTGGCATTTAAAACATTGAAATACTAAAACGAACCATTCGCCTGTATCAATCGGCCGGCATGAAAGTAAAATGATGGTAAAATGTATTGCTGGATGCCAACATAAAAAAACTATTTCGCCAGAGTGATGTAGAAAATAGATGTATATTTTAGACTTAATGTGAGGGAGTGCCAGTTTTTACACGCTTTGTCTGCCATGAGGCTATTGTTCCACCCGAAGAGTTATTACTGTTATATTTATATTTATAGGTTACAACACACAATCAAGTCTGGCCTAAAGGCTATGTGAGAAAATCTGAATGAAAACATCTGAGCTACAGGCTGCCTACTTTACAAGACGTCCTTCATCCTATCTGCGTAAATCTGTTAGATAGATAGAATTTTGCTGATAAAAAAATTATAACGAAATTCCAACTGTTTTAAAAAACTTCACATTCACTGAATTCTCTTAGTTTTCATATTATTATTATTATTATTATTATTATTATTATTATTTTAAATCTTGTCGTGAAATAGACTTCTACTTCCCAGAGTTCGTTTTATCTTTGGCACCTTTTCTTTTAGTCATATCAGATAGTTTGCAAAGTTTTAACACTCACCTCTCTCCATACAGCTACTGTGGTTTCACGTATCAGTCATATTCGCCTTGTCTGCTCCTTCGTTGTTGTTAAAATTAACATCCCATTTATCTTATCAAACCGCTCTTTATAAATAGCCTACTGTTAAAACTTGAAATAAGTGAATGTGACTCTGAAGTGTCCGAGGCCCGCTCCATCCAACAGAGGGAGCTACATGAATACATTTGAACTGCCGGCTCTAAAGTTGTCCCAATATCTCCTCCGGTATGTCTTATCTTCCGTTCACTGTGCTTTGTAAAAAGGTGAGGCGACAGGCTGAGGATGGGATGTTTTGAATGCATTAATCAATGTCACCGTTTCAGGCACGTCCTCTTTGATGTGAAACAGACACTTTGAGAGTGTCGCCCATGCTGTGAAAAAAGGGTTATGTGCTGATGGAGAAACAGCATCCTCCGGGGTTTTGCAAACGATTGGCCTGCATCTGTCTCCACACTCCTTTGTCCTGTCAAGAGGCTTAGATTATGAAATGTAAAATGTAAAGGCCCTTCCGCTGCTTGGGGAATACTCCTGAGCATGTTTTAAAACTATTGTTATTACACTGAGCACTCTTTCTCTCTGGATTCATCTTGAATCCACAGTCTAAACCACACATACACTTCTGATTTGCCTTCTGTTACCTGTGGCTTCATGAATGTGCAAGGAATTGCAGATGTTGTGGATGTGTTAATACATGCGTGGATTTGCTTTAATTCCTATAGTTTTCGGAGACAGGCTCGCTCACAGCTAATTGGTGGATGTTTATTGGGAGGTTTAAAGGAGGCGCTGAAAAGGAATTATCACCTGCAGGACAAATATCTGCCAACAACACCCCGGCAAGTAGCAGCAATCCCTCTAGTCCACATTTACATAACATCTTCGGCCGTGGGGAGGTTGTGTTAGGCAAATAAAGACCACAGGGTGATAGTGAGCCAAAGAAAGTAGTTTGACACCTTTATGTCACTTAGGAAATGGTTAATGATGGTGCAAGAATGTGTAAAGAATGTATATCTTGTTTGTTAACTATTTATTAGGCTATATATTTCAAAATGAACTTGTAGGCCTATATATGCACAACATGGAGGAGAAATCCTTGATGTGGACATTTGAATTGAATTAAATTCAACAAGTACTGATAAAGATCGCGATGAAGTCAAGAATAGCTACAAATACTGTGGTGAGATCGTTTTTCCAGAAAAATGTGCAGACTTATTAGTGCTGCAATAAGTTTACTAAAGTATGTTTCACCAAAGGGGCCCATCTATACAAACCCTTAAAAAAATAGGTCTATGGTCTTTTTTTAAATGTACAGCCTTATGTTGAGTTTAGATGACATTATAAGCCTAGCTGTGATTAACATACAATTCCAAACTCTTTTAATAATGCATGGCAATGAGTTACTGTGTTATAAAACTATGAATTACTGTAGAAAACAGTCGGCTGTTGGAGGGGGAAAGCAGTGAAAACTAAGTGTACCGGGGGTGTGAGGTGGGTGGTGGATGTGTTTCTCCTCCTTAACACGCATGGCTGAGGTCGTTTAGCCTATGTAAATGCGTGAATTTAATTTTCAAAAGGACAGCCCTTTTCGTTGCCCAATGAAAATGAACCGCGACTGACACCTGGCTATAAACCCAGGAAGAAACCCAAAGTCCTAATCAGAAATCTGTTGAAAAATCCCCGAGAGGCGCAGCAGGCAGACGAGTGGAGACACGGCCGCGATGACTTCCAGTAAGATCGAGATCCCCGGAGAGGTGAAGAGCGACCCCGCTACTCTCATGGCATCCCTCCAGCTGATGCCTTCACCGGTGCCCAACCCGGAGATCAAGTACACCAAGGTCTGTTTCTCTCCACACTCTCTCCGCCGACCGACCCGCTTTGAGCTGCTGCTCGTACATGTCTGATCATTTTGTATCTTCAGCCAAAACTTTTTAAAACTTTTTGTGTGTCGGCAACTGAAGCTTAAGTAGCCCATCGGGCCGTGTAGCTCACTCAGACCAGGAACTGATAAACTTCTCCGGACTAAACTTTCTAACAGACCTGATAAACTGACCATTCAAGTCACGATGAGTCTCTTCTGCGTCCACGTGCTAAGTGTAGCTTTGAATTAAATACTCAATAACCCCTGGACCAGATCATTTAAACTAAAGAAGTAGATAACGGACATAAGTAATTTCATTTTTTGTGTTTTGTTGGTCACACTACTTCATAAAAAGGAGATTTTTACATTTTCAAATGTTAAACATTGCATAAACCTGGTATTATGATAAAGACTGATAATTGATATTTCAGATCATTTTAGCCAGTTATAATTGCCACAAAATAGAAAATAGTGTTTTTTTTTTTTATCAGGAGGCAAAATAACGTATTAATAAGGGCGTAGTTTGAGCTTGTATGGTCAAGTGTCTTAAAATTGCTATAACACTGAGAGGACAACTTTATTTAACTATTATTATTAAATGTTGTATTTTTCACATTGCACCTGACCAACATCCTCTCAGTTTACTACATGGAAAGCCAATTGATAAAATATATTTTTTTCAATTAAAGTCGCCTAACAAAGGGATAAAAAAAATAATAAAATGGAAAGGCTACTTATACAAATTTGGATATTACAAGATTGATAACTAAATCCTTCTCTTGCTTTCATTGTTTTTGCATTATGATTGTAACGTTTCTAAGAGTTATGCAGTTCTTCATTTAATTAATCTTCTATTGCTCACAATGCTTTTAGGTAGCCTATCAGTGGCAAAGGCTGAGTTTGTCTATAAACAACCCAAATTCCTTCCTTATTTTTAATGAAGTATTTTCTTTCACTGACATCAGTAATTACAGCATTGAATCAGGCGTTGTCTCATTATTATATGATAGCATGTTTGTTTATCAAAAAAATGGTTTAATATTAAAATGCTCACAGAAGAAATGCGTTATCAGAGCAGATACAGATCATCCTTTAGTCAGAAGTGTGTGGGTGGGAGAAAAGAGATGCAGAAACAGCTGGAGAAAGCAGCTTGAGTCAGACAAAGAACTTCATTTGAGCCATGAAACAAATCATGTTGCAGATATGACTAAAAATATGCTTTCAGAGAGACAGTCTGGTGAGGATACTGTATGTAAGTCATATATTGTGGTTAAATGCTTCAACATTTTCTCTGAATAAAAAACATAGCAGTATACTATTATATAATTGAAGCAATCATCAATCAGTAAATCACATTCTCTTATATCTCATTAAAGTGTTGGAGCCTTTACTTTGAATGTGAGTCTTGGCCCACCACAAGTCTTGAACCAGTTACATGTTGAAAATAGCTCTCATATAAAATACCTGTTTGTGAACATCTCTGCAATGTCTTTACATTGCACACACTGGGACACCTCGAAGCAAATTTAAGTCTTAAGTTAGGGGTTCTTAACATGAACTGATTTATTTTGGTTCGGGGGTGTCATCTTCAGCCTTAGCAGCCAGGATGTAACTTGCAGCAGTTCTGTTGCTACTGGAAGTCTTTTATCTGCAGAACAAGTGTTTTTATGATACCCAAGATTAAATGGCACATCTCATAGAGGTCAGATTGTAAGTTCAGCTAGGGCCAGGGCTGGTTTTTAGCCTGCGATATTGGGGTTGGCTTGTGGAAATAATAGGTTGGCAACTTGGGTGGTTAGTATCCCTAAGGTTAGATAATGGGACTAGTAGCACAAAGGTTGCCAGTTCAAAACTCTGTTGAGATGGCATAAAAATTTGGCTGAGTGACACCTGGCTTGGCAATCCAAAGGCATATAGTAGGTTTTGTTTCAACATTGGTGGGGATAACATTTTAAGTTGGAACTCTGGTGATCCTCCCCCAAATTTCTTTCTTTTTCTACATCAATTAATAAATGGTGGAAATGCCTTTGTTTAGCTTATGTAAAGACACAGCACCCCGTTTGACACTCTGGTCTCTGGTTGAGACTAGCTTAGGGTAGCGGCTGTATGCTGCTGTCCATCAGCGGTGGAAAACTTAAACTACAAAAGAAATACATGGAGCCACAAGTCTGCCGCAGCAGAGCGCATCCATTAAAATCAACTGAAGCTGCTAAACTGACCACGGATACTGCGCTGCTCACCTCTATTTTTACAGAGACATTAGACAAAGAGCTGTAGTCGGGTCTGCTTCAGAGCTCTGTGTGTTTGTGCCTTAACACGACGAAAAGACAGGGTGGGCAGTGGGAAACTTTGGAGGCGGGCTGTAGGCTGCCCACCCAATTTGAAGTTCGAAACGGTACTAGTATTTTCTCTGCTATTTACATATTTTCTTAACTTTTGATTGGGTAAGCAAGACGCGCATTTGGGTGGGCTAAGCCCACCCCTACCCCTACCCCTGCTTACCACCGGCCTTGGTCAGTGCTATAATAATTACTCTGTGTTAACACATACCTTAGTGTTTTAAGTGCAAAGGGCACACGCTGCTGGTGCACCATAAAGAGGACAGTACATGTTGTATAGGCTCTGTTGTGTTAGTGCAGAATGTTAGTTAAAGGGTCGGACACAACAGTGTAAAGAGGAAATTTAGGGAGCGACTTGGTGAATTAACCTCATGGAATTTGGTTCATCGAGTCCCTGTTGGTTTGGTGGACATAGGGGGGGCAGAAGGGCCCTGATTTATGGGAACCCCTGGCGTGGGCTCTCCTCACACCCTGTCCTTGTTCTCCACCCCACTGACTGCAGGGGAAACAACCAAAACTGTTCGCTGGCCTTTAGGGCGTGTGGATGGAGCTGCAAGCTTACAGACACAGATTCTTTCCTCAGATACTGTTTTACACTAATACATTTATGTTTCTGCAACATGAAGGCAATGATAAGCTTTTCCTAACTTACATTTAAAAAAAATATATAAATCTTTGTTTTGCAATGCAAAGATTACATGTGAGCGACCCTGGAGACAGAGATATGGCTGTTACAATATTATTACTTAACAGGTTTGCTTCTATAACATGAGCATGTCATAAAAAATGGGTTATTGCAGTCAAGGGTTGCTCCTTGTCCTTTTCACCGAGTCATGAACTTCTCACCGTCAACGACACGCTGATAGTATCAGTAAAGCTATCTTTCCTTTTGTGTGCATCTGTATAAGATTGGAATTCTTTTATTGGTCTATTCATATCTACATACACATAATTGGTAGTCTTTATACAACTTTTCTCTTTTAGCTAAAAGCTTGAGTAGGAAAGCTGTCTCTCAATTGTCCTGTCCCCTACCCCCACATTTCTATCACTAGAAGACTCCAACAGCTGGCTTACAAGACAGAAATAGTTTAAAGGTTGATAGGACCACAAAGGAAGCCATAAATAAGAGAGCCATGATAGCTATTTATTGATGTTTTCCACTTGTGGTAGAAGTGAAGAAGAGAGACTCTGCTTTATGAATAATTGAAGCAAACAGAGAAACTTTTCCTGTGCTTTTTTAGTGGGTGATAATTCTGGCCTTTGTGGTTTTTCACACCGTTCAGTGATAATGACTTGTTAAACCAGACACTTAGTGGGACAAATTTTACTGGGAATAGAAATAACTCTGCTGTTTTACTTAGAAGGAGCAGTCTGTAAAATGTTTTATTTGTGTAGTAAATAAACAGCCCGTTGTTTTGCCCTCGAAAGTTTCCACATTGACAAGTGATTGCAGTTTAGCTGACTGATAAGAATGTGTAATAAAAACAAATCTGCATTTTAAAAACGGAGGTTTGTAATTCCAGTTTGGTTTTACTGTTCTTTAATATAATTATATTCTTTAATAGGTTAATAAAATGGAAAATAGTGCTTCAAAAATGCAAAACTATAACAAAGACCAGATTGAGGGATCAAATTCAGTGGCCTTGTGCATTGTCTGAGTCACAGTTCTTTTAATCTTATCAACAGTTATACATTTTCTTTGTTGCTTTGCTCATGGTGGCATTAGTGCACTTTCACCACAGGAACTTTTGCAGAACCTGTCTGCTAAAGACCTGAGTATTTGTAAAGCAGTCTATGCAGAGACATCCACTCAGTTTGGATGAATAAGAGGCTCCATCAATCTGTCACTGATTGAGATAGCACAGATGGAGGCTTGGGGCTCCCCGAAGCTAGGTGCTGTCCACCAGGGTGTAAATTATGACCCTGTCTCACTGTGTGGGTTAGTGGTCCTGCCTTGCAGAGCCTGACCTGCAGTTCTGGAGTTTTTCACTTCAAAACCACCATCTTACTGCGATCAAGATCAAACAGAGCCAAAGTTAGGGGATACTGTGCAACTAAATGATTTATCACAACGAGCACAGCGAGAACTCTCCCCCCTCCTCCTCTGCCTTTGCTTACACAATCTCCCTGTTTGCACATACACGGCCACATACTCTCTAAAACACATCTCTTGGATTGTGACAGGGTAAGTGTGCACTACCATTAATATGTCCATTGGTGTGAAATGCCTACTTGTGCTGTGAGTGTAAATTATCATCTTAGCAGACACGTCAACATCATGTCCCCTGTCTCTTAATCACTGTTTAAGGAAGAGCAGTGACAGCAAGGTTACCCTGTTAACTTCCCATACCTTCAGTCTGCGGCCTTCTTGACAAGGAACGTGTAAATCCTTACGGTGTCATTATGAAAAACACTTGGCTTCATAAATCTGTTGAGGAATGGGCTCTTTTCACCAGCGAGCACAAGACATAGCAGAGACAGAAGTGCTTTTCTAGATCTTTATTTGTCTGTGGAAAAGCGTCACATAAAAAAAAAGACTTCCTTTTTGTCCACTGATCCCAAAGTAAAACAACTGTTCTTTAAACATTTCCTGGACCTGAGATTTAGAGATAATAAGTACAAAGGAAACCTTCAAACCTCAGATGTTCCCAGGGAGAAAAAAAACAGTAGAGAGAGGAAGTCAATTTTTATTGTTGATTCATGAAAATCAAACTGTGTATCACTTTTGTCTCTTAGCAATTTGGACATTTCATCAAGATTGGAGATAAAGTCTGTACTAAATTATAGTTACAATATAGCTGAAAAGTGATATATTTTTGATGAATGATAAGATTGTTTTCTGGCATTTTGCTCAAATATCTGAAAATGGAGGTTTTGGGATTGATGGACGCCGATTGGATAAGTAACTGACTTAAGTAACTACTGACGTAAAATATGCCTATATGGATAATAACCTGCTCGAAAATGTTGTCAAACAGTTGTATTCAACTGTAAAAGAGGAAATTTAATATCCCCTTTGGGGTTTTAAAAATGTATTAATAAAGTAGCATCATATAGGCCTCGAAAAGGTTTTAATCTAAACTGTCTGATACTCTGATGCACAGTCTCTTTGGCTACTGGAAGAAGTGCATTTGATGGGTGCATCACCAGAAAAAAGTGAATAAGAAGTTGTTTGTCATTACAGCCTTATGTTAAATTACTGATTCTCACATAACGTCTGAGTCAGAATGAACAACTTTAACCACTTGACCACACACACAGACAAGACAAAGACGTTTGCCAGTCAGTGACAGCAAGGTCGCCCTCGCCTAACCTAGGAGCGCAGGGTGGCATTGTCTGTGGGGGTGTGAATGAAAAACACAAAGGCTCCATGGTGTCAGACATGTGGAGAGGAGTAGGAGAAAAAACACCAGCTGTTCTCCACTTTCACATGCTCTCCACTCACTTGTAACAGTAGTAATTATAAAACTTTTGAAACCCATCCAGAAAGGAAATAGAGGTCCTGTGATAGGGGAGGATATGAAACTTCCTGCGCAGACGAGTGTTGCAGGTGCCCGGGTAGGGTTTGTCTGGCTGTGGAATCTTGGCACACGCACACGCACACACACACACAAACCCTTACAGCCCCCCATAAAATTAAAAGACAATAACTGAGTAGCATTACATATTCCTTCAGCCGTTAGCATTTCAGCTGTGAGAAAAAGCAAAGCGCCAAACAGATGTTTTGTTGGCTGCAGAAAGTATTTTGGCATTTCTTACTTCCTGTTGCAGTACACTCCTAAAAATGAATTATCCCAAAACTTCACACAAAGTTTTTTTAACATGAAAAAAATAAAGGACATAAACATTTTACTCAGTGCAAGGTTTAAAATCATCATTTTTAGTTTGTAGCGGAGGACGATGATTAAGACACCTGCATCAAATGGCCAAATTAGCAAACAAACAAAACAACTTTTAAAACGTTTGTATACATCATGTTTCATCTTTTTATTATCCACATGGTCGGGCTCTCTCTGGATGATGTGATTGACAGCTTTTGCAGAAAAGCCTGGGAGTTGCTAAATGTTTGCAGCTGCCCTGTGGCCCATGCAGTCTTGACCTATATGCTTACTGCTTAGCTCTAATCCACATCAGGCCTCCTCGTTATGCGTCAGGCATCACAGATCACAGCTTTTTGTCCATTGCAATGCATTTTTTAATTAATGCAGCAGCACATTTAAATGCTTTCATTGTGAGAGCAGAAAATAGTTCATTTTGAAAATCATTTGCAGTTTGAGAACACCAAGTTACAGTTTTTTACTGTTTTCTCAATACTTAGGTCACTTTTTCAAAACTCTTAACATAGTTCTCTTAACCAACTTTTAGCTCGGCACAGCAGTTCATTTCACATTCAAAATGCACTAAAACTACTAAATCACTTCATACATGTCTCAAATCAACTCCTTCTCCCATAACACTAGCAAAGGTTGACAGCCAACAAACACACTTTGTCACCCACAAAACAATGACCTAAAATACACTAACAACAGGTATCATTATACAGTGTTGTCTTATGTAAAACAAGGACACCTCTCTGTTTAGAATTCACTGCAATATATCTTACTAGAATGAATCAGACATGATGCAGTACGCTTCAATATATTGTATGTCTTTTATTTGCACTGAGTAATTCCAAAATACAAGAATTTGTATACACACCATCCACTGATACAGATACAATAGGAATGCTAATCTACTCCGTCTTCTGCATTTGGCCACAGGTTCTCATCCACATCACATCTAATAACATCTAGGGCAATACACCTAGGAAATAATCTTCTAGCATGCCTGATCCATCCCTGGCAATCTTCTGCTGATATGTCCAGGCATCCAGCATTCATTGCTTCCAGGAGGGACATTTGATTATGTGGATGGTGGTCATAAACCGTCCACCTCCATGAGGAAAAAAATCCTCTATGGGGTTGAGGAATGGAGAGTAAGGTGGGAGGAAAAGTGACACCATTCTGGGATGGGCTGCAAACCACTCAGTAACTGCACGGGAGTGGTAAAATGTCACATTGTCCCATACAATTATAAATGTTTGCTATTACTTCTCACTGCATCCCTTTCCTCAACTAGCACAACCCTTTCATAGAGATCATGCAGGAATGCAAGAAGACGCTCAGTGTTGTATGGCCCAATTAGTGGTTTTTGTAACAGCAATCCATCAGTGAATATTGCTACGCACATTGTGATGTTGGCATCCCTCTGGCCCGGGACATCCACCGTGGCTCTCTTCCCAATCAAATTCCTTCCTCGTCGCCGTGTTTTGGCCAAGTTGAAACCCGCCTCATCCACAAAGATGAAAATGTGGGGTGTTTGCCTGCCTTCAGTCTCCATGACTCTCTGAAAGAAATCCACAAGACAACATAGGAGCTAGGCTATTGCAGTAGTATTCATTACCTAAAATGTATGTGTTTGTGTGTGTTTGTGGTTTTGTTCAAAGACAGTTCTGTATTTTACAGTATTGTGATCTTACCTGGACATATTGGTTCCTGAGATGCCTGACATGTTCAGAGTTCCTCTCAAAAGGCACAGTATACAACTGCTTCATCCTGACCTGATGTTTTTCATGACTCTAGAAATAGTTAATATGCGTACACTGTGAATATCAGTGAGTTTTATGCCGTTGTTTCTGATGACCATATCAACAATGGCAGTTTCCTGCACATCAGTGAACATCCGACATCTCCCACCTATGTGAGGTAGCCATTGAGTCCTAAGCAGAATAGCAAAAGCAAATACAAGCAATAAGTGGGTTTGCGGGCTTTGCTAAATTTACTTCTGTAATGTGCAGCTCAGTCAGATATACAATACATGCAGAATACAAGTTACCTGTTGGTTTGCCGGAAAACTCTAACAATAGATGCCACTGTTGACTGTTGCAGATTTGGCAGCACTCACTGACCAGCCTCTCTCATTGAGACAACATGCTTGATTACATGATTAATTACAGTAGCTCCAATATCATCTGAGACTCTTGATCTTCCTCTTCCTTTCATCAAATTATCCACATATACCTTTGTTGTGCTCACTGTGTGAAGAGTTTTGAAAAAGTGACCCAAGTATTGAGAAATGCGTCCTTGCAACTGTAAAAAACTGAGTGTTCATTGGCAGTACAGATTGCAATAAACATGAAATAAACATGTGAAGTGATAGTGACGACCCTGCAGGGAATGGGAGTGGGATTCACGATTTGTCATTGTAAAATGTGCACCCTTGCACTTGCTTTTTCATTCTTGTGTTCTTTGCCCCTCATCCAAATGATCCTAAAAGCAATTTTAAGAAACCTTGAGAGTTGATTTACAACTCAGCACTGTCATCTTAATCAAGTCTCTCAAAGGAACGAGACAAAGGTCTAACACCAGTCCGAGCCCAGAGAGAGGGCCGAGCCAAACGGCGGCTGACAGTTGTCCTTTTCTGGCCATGATTTAGGTGGCGGCCTGCTCCACTGTTCTCGTGCTTCATTCGTTCTCCTTTAGCAGCGTCTTGTGAGAGGGGTTACGCCATGCATAAAGCTACCCATGGTCTGCATTCTTGCTCTGACTGTTGAGGCTGTCAGGGGGCTCCTGTGATTTAGGGTGCCCCAGTTCAGTGGCCCCTATAAATTTAAAAACTAATTCAGTGCTCTACAGGACTTTCTGTTTTTGTAGCTGGCCCTCTGCTCCTTATCGTTACTGACAATTTTATGAAGTGCTCTTAATGAGCGTCAGATTAAAGGTGGCCTCTGATGGAAGGCGCCTAAGAAAACTGTGCGGGGAGAAAGAAGCCACTCCGGCCTCGTCTATCTGTGTGTGTGTGTGTGTGTGTGTGTGTGTGTGTGTGTGTGTGTGTGGGACCAGTACAAAGGAAAAGTAGAGGAATGAGTCTGTAATGTATAGTTCTGTGGGGTGGTACACACAGATACTGAACACCTTAAATGTCTGCCTGTGAGTTATTCATACACATAGACCACATCATGAGCCTCCAATCCGTGGGAATGAAGAGGAGGAGGGAGGTAGAGTGATGTGTTTGCTGAGAGTGCAACAGTTTTCAGACTCCCTGGCATTTTATACCAACCTGAAAGTAAACACGGGTAACAGTTTACAGCCAATTAAATAGTGCTTAAAGCATAGCTTTTATGGAGGTAAACATGTTGGAGAGTTTAGGGAGGCTTAGGCCAGTGGGATACTTGAACCCTGCTCTCAGGTTTGCTCTCAGTGCATCTGAACTCCTCTAAAGTAGAAAGACGGTAAGAGCATATGTATACACAGAGGGATTTGTGCCAGCAGATGTTCTCTTTCCACTCTATCTATCAGGCATACTGACAGCCATTAAAAACAGTGTGAGTAGTCTTCCTAATGGATCTAAACATGTCAACTTTTTCTTTGACTTAACTTGCGTTTGCCAATTTCAAATCACACCTTGCTTGCCAGTGTATGAAGGGTTTGCTTTTAATTGTTTGCGAAATAATTCCCAGTTTTGTGACTCTGTAAACATTTACTTTTCTTTTGGTCTTAATAGATGTTGAATATGTCCTGTTTGAAATCCCAGGCGGTTGTTTAACGGAAGACTTGCTTTAACGCATCACAGAAACCAAGCACGGCACGTGTTTTATGATCTTGTAAACGAGCAGCAATGTTGTGAAACGTGTGTCTGTGCGCTTGGGGGTGGGTTGGTGGGGGTCTGGTGTCTGATAGGGATTTATCTGCACCCCCCACCCCTTTGTCTGGATGGTGGAGCACTCCCCAGAGAGCAATGCAGGACAGGCTGGAATCTCTGTCCAGATTTCCAGAGATTCTCTCATATCCCTTACACAAGAGCATGGAAGAGCTGGGACTGTTAGTCTTTCACAGCCTCAACTACAAGCATGTGATGAAATGATTACTTAACCTAACATAAATATTTAAAAAACAAAAAGTTAGTCATTCCCTTACACACATCCCACTCAAGCGCGTTGGTAAATCGTATCTTTGCAGTCAAATTAAGTCCGTTTGAATAAGGTTTTAATAATCAATTAAATCCATACAAAGGAAATAGCATTTATAACTTTACATTCTGATACTTTATTGCATCTGTTTACTAAAATATTAAAAACTGATTTTTTTTCCTGCAGATTTTCATCAACAATGAGTGGCATGACTCTGTTAGTGGGAAGGTCTTTCCTGCCTACAACCCAGCTACTGGAGAGCAGATCTGTGAGGTCCAGGAAGCAGAGAAGGTAAATACTCAACAGCACGGCCTCTTTAGTCCGTCTTTTTTTAATGAAAACAGGGTTATCTCACGTCTAAATATCAATACAACACTATATAAATACTCCAGGTAATGGTATTGCTTTGCTTTCAAAAATTAGTAGTATCAAACTCTGCACTTAAATTATCAAAAATAAGTACTCGTTATGCAGAATTCACCATATCAGTGTTATATTATTTTATTACTGGATCATTATTATTGAGACATTAACATGGAGCACATTTTTACTACTTTATATACTGCGGAGTAGTTTAATTACAATGCATCATATTTTGTAAACTGATTATTGTGTCTTGTGTGCAAGATCTTAATCTGAAAAGTAAATGAATGTAGTGAGATAAAAAGTACATCTCCCTCTGAAATGTAGTGGCGTAGGAGTAGAAGATAATCTTAACTGTACTAAGTATACACTGCTTGAGCAAATGCATTTACTTTCCACCCCTAGATAGTTTGAAAATGAGATTAAAAGTAAAAGTAGGCTGAAAGATGTTTAAAAACAAACAAACATTGGAGACAACATTCAGATATGCTACTGGCATCTGACTCAGGTTAGATGATTAATATGTTTCATTTTTTTCATAGGCTGACGTTGATAAAGCAGTGCAGGCGGCTCGCCTTGCTTTTTCTTTGGGCTCCGTATGGCGAAGGATGGACGCATCTGAGAGGGGGCGTCTCCTGTCCAAACTGGCTGACCTGGTGGAGAGAGACAGTGTCAATCTAGCAGTCAGTTATATTGCTATGTCCATGAATTAATTAGTCAATGTGAATAACCTTTTAGTTTAGGAGTTTAGAAGTTATTATTTGGGTTTAATAACAAAAAGTCTTCTTATTCACTAGATTGTTACCCTATTTGTATAATTATTTTAACAGCACTGTAACTACAGATAAACTGTAGTATAACAATTAATCCTTTGTCTCTTTATTTCATTTTACACCACTTGCCCCTGTGTTTGAAAATACTCACAAACTTGCTTCTTATGGTGCAATTATTGTAGCAAATGTGTTTGTGAAGAGTTGTATAACTATATCTCCATACGTAAGTGCGTACTCAGTTTTGTCTACACATTTACAGATGGAGGTACACATTTACAAATTATAAATCTCAGTACACTGGCAAATCTGAATACAGATTTTTAGTTTTTTTTACGCATTTACAAATCTGATTACGCACATACGGTTTGAGATACAGTTACACAACTCTACACACACATTTGCAAATAGTTTTGCTACAATAATGGCCCCATAGATTTGCCTTAAAGAGGACTTATAACTGTAACTTAGGGGCTGTATTTGTAGTTTAGTGTTATCTTAGTGTCAAATTTCTCCCACAGGAGAGTGTAAAGAGTGGAACAGTATGGAATTATGTGAGGATCACAAGGTTATATCACATATTTTTTAAACGTCTCCCCCGTCTCTCTTCAGACTATTGAGTCACTGAACAGTGGGAAGCCTTTCCTGCCCACCCTATTTGTGGACCTCCAAGGAACCATAAAGACACTGAGATACTTTGCTGGATATGCAGACAAGATCCACGGCACTTCCATTCCTATGGGTAAGATCCCTCTTTGAGAGTTTGAGACAGCAGAGTTTAACTGAAATGGACAAAAGGCAGAGTGGTGGTGGGATCCCTGGCTTAAAAATGATAGTTTCCTTAATTTTTCTCTGGCACATTCCTCGTACAACAGCTTGTTATAATGGTGCATTAACATGCTTCAGGGTTGGTCTCATTTCCCGAGTTGGGAAGTTGTTTTTCTAACTTTGGTGTGTTGATAAGCTATAAGTTGTAATGTGGAAACAATATGGACGCAAAGAAGAGGTTGTGTTGTATTTTATTGCTCAGAGCGTTAAAACAACATGTTGATAGCTGTTTCCAGTATTTATTTCCTGTTGGAAGCTTTTTATAGGTGATTTGTCCCAGATTTGTTGCTGCACGAGTACATTTCTTAAAACCACTAAAACATTGCTTTACCTGACTTTGCAACTAATGGTTACATCCGAATTCTATATTACAAATTACATGCGAGCAAAAAATTAATAAGCAATAGCACATGATTTAATAAAAAGTTTCTTCTATCAACCTAAAATTTACTTTTTTGCTACGTGAAATGACGTCAACTTGGAAACTTTTGATTTCGCCAACTTTCTGAATTGTTGTTGGCCATTCACGAAATTTTTTCCAGTTGGGAACAATTTTTTGCAATTATTCTGACACCACATGAATGCAGCATAAGACAAACATAGATGCATGTCAAACCTGTATAACAGTGGACCCAGTGGAAACAAGCTGTTAAGACTGACATATCATCCTCTTTTACGTTGCCAACTTGGTGGCAAACAATTGCTTATTAACACATGCAGCATCATTAGTATTTGGAGTTGTGTTTCCAGTATGTGAGTCCAGTATTCACTTTCTTTCAGCTCTGTTTTGGTCTCCATTGACCTCTGAGGGAAAAATCTGACTCTTTAGCTGTTAAATGCTCCACTATCACCAGCTAGTGTCTGTCTGGCATATTTAGTTGAATGAAAAAAAACACACTTCAGTCAGCAAAGTAAAGTATAAAATTGGTGATCAATCCGAACACTAAGCCTCACTAAGGCAGTTGAATTTGGGAGGGAGGAAGAGGGGAAAGTTGGCTGCCTGTTTCAACAGGAGGCACAAAAAATCACAATAAGAGAGAGGACATGGGAAACCTCCTGATACCACCGTATTGTCCCTCTTAAAGCTTCTCTTGTACACTGCTGCCAAACCAACCACAGTGTGAATTTTGCCAGGGCTTTAGTTTAAGCTTTATTGCTCTAGTAGACTTTCAGAGAAAAATAAACAAGGGTATTCCTGTAGCCTGTAGGCTGTCTGTCAGTAAACGTGTTGGTTCACCTGTCAGGATGAAGTGCAGGATATTTATCATCAATTGCCCCTCAGCACCTACTCACACGTTAGGCCAATATTATTGTGTCAAATTTGGATCACAGACAGCGTGAAATTAATGGGGAGTGAGTGACATTATGTGGAGCACCTTTGGTTATACAGTTTGGTATAGTTTACACTGCTAGTTCCAAATTGAAATATAAGTCATCTTGCTTTCAAACAAGCCTTGCAGATACTTGAGTCCTCATGAAAATCTCATGTCTAATAGGTTTAGAGTTTCATTCTCCAAACAATAACAGTTTTGAGAAACCAAACATCCATTTTGGAATTAAGGAAAAAGGTTGACATATGAGAATCTGTACTGCAATTTTGCATCCATTGTCATACTTCTGCTGCATCACATTGGAATTATTATCTTGTCTTGTCATCTACCATTGGTCATTTCAGTCCAACATGAGGCAATGTTTCAGCAGCTGACGACTCTTGTAACAAATCTATATACACATTTCTCAATCTCAATTGTTTTTGTGGAGAATGAAAAAGCATGGCACACCCTCACTAAGTACCTCCTTTTACTTAAGTAACGCAAGAGGAATGAGCAAACATTTCCAGCATAACACCCATCTCTATGACCTAAAACAGTTACACACATGTCTGTGCTGTAGGAGGCTTGAAACGAAATGTAATCTCTCACCGGGGTAAACCATCAGGAATGTTGCGTGTGGATTCATTTACAAATTAACATGTTGAGTCAACAACACCGGGGGTATCAGGTGGTAACATTTTTCATCTGTGTGTTTCAGGAATTTTACAAACTTTAAACTACTAAAGCCAGAAATAAATGACCCTGTTTTCTCTTTCTTTTGTGTGTGTGTGTGTGTGTGTGTGTGTGTGTGTGTGTGTGTGTGTGTGTGTGTGTGTACGTGCGTGTGCGTGCGTGTTCGTGTATGTGTGCGTTCTTCCACAGATGGAGAGTATCTAACATTTACCAGATATGAACCCATTGGAGTTTGTGGACAAATTATCCCTGTGAGTATAACCCTTCCTACATGTGACATGCATCATGGATACAAGTGGACATAAAAGCAAGGGGGAAAAAAACAATAAAAACAAATAACACTTAATTGGCTGAGTTCAAAAGAGATGTCATTGGTTGTTAGTCTGGCCTGTTTGCAGAATTACAATGTGGATTTCCCAGTAATTTCAGTCACTGTTTATATGTGTGAATCCTGCGGGTAAGCCCCAAAAAAGACAATGCCAGTGAGATTGACTAATGGAGAACAAGAAGTAAGATGCAGAAGAGTGAGGTGAGGAATTAAACATAGTGGGTTTGAGGAAAAGAGAATGGTGAGAATAGAGGAAAAGATCAAGGAGAAAGAGACACTGTTGATTGTGCAAGAGTGCAGAAAGCGTGTGGTTCTGTGTTGAGCCCCATGGGCTCCTGCGTAAAGCAGAAATAACACAGGCCTGTGTTTTGTACAGTGATATGGGTCTATTGCACATGTGTTGCAATTTCCCGGCTTTCTCAGAATACTGTGGGAAGAGAAAATACTGTACAAGTGCCGAGAACATTTTCTCACTTGACTATGTTTAGACAGAGTGAAAATGAGAGTAAGTGAAGTTAAGAGCGATGAGTTATTGGGCTTGACTTGTGACCACCCAGTGTGTCAGTCAGATGCATTATGTCTTTTTCCTGTGTGTGTGTGTGTGTGTGTGTCACGCACAGTGGAACTTCCCTCTGATGATGACAGCATGGAAGCTGGGTCCAGCAATCGCATGTGGAAACACTGTTGTCCTAAAACCTGCTGAGCAGACACCACTCACCTGCCTCTACATAGCAGCTCTCATCAAAGAGGTAAATGACAGAATCTCTTTTGCCAACCACACGTGTGCAGTATGCCAACCTTTTGTTTGGGCAGTCCAAAGGTTATACCCGTAATAACCGAATCTTAATCAGTTTTAGTTTGCCAAGAACACAGTGTTTACTATGGCCACTATGGCCCGCGGCCCAAATCCCAAAACGTACATTCATTAATTGCGTGTCAAAAACACTAGTGGCCTTGAAAGGAATTCATTTAACTCATCATTATCATGTTACTTTTACCCTACAGACAACACATTTCTAATAGTTAAAGGGTCAGTTCAAATCTAATATTAAAACTAATTCAGTCAATTCAGATTATTTTATGGGGGCTATACAGTCTTTGTTTATATCTAGTTTCAACCAGCTGCTACAAATACGTAACACAAAAAGTAGCTAAAAGTTAGCACAATGGCTAACACCTTATAAAGCTTAATCATAATATAATCCTAAAATAGTGCTTATAATGCTTGTATGGATCTGGTTTAGTGCCAAACTGAACACTTGAAATCAGGCACAGACTACTGATTAGACAGTCTGAATAACTGCTAAATGAGTAGAATGGTGATGTGAAAAAAAGGGAACTACTACTTAGTCAGGGACCGAACAAAACATTTGGAATCTGAAAAGTATAAAGTCAGTAGGAAAATGAATATCACTGCTTACACATTTCAAAAGAGTACTGACACACAAAGCCAAGGAAGAAACATAACTGTCATAAGACTGTCAAATCCACACGAAATACGTCTTTTGGTAGCTTAAAGGTTTGATTATTTTAAATCTCCGTCAGACGCCCCTCCGGCGGTTGGATCGCCTATCATGACCTCAAATAGCCTACAGCAAGCATGATTGGACAATATGAAAATAAAACCGATTGCCCAACCCTAACTCAAGTATGGTTCTAACTCAAGGTTAGCGAGTTGTGTAAAATATAGGTAAACACATGAAGTTAAACAATATAGGAACAATGCAGCATCACATGTTAACGTAAAAAATGAACTAATCACGCTGTACAAATCTCTGTCTACACATCCTGCCTGTCTCCCCCCTGCCGTCTCTGTCCTCGCCTCTTTCTGGAGTCCGTCGCCTTCATCTTTTTTATGTTCTCTCCGTTCTCTGCTGGTAGGGAAGTTGGGTTGGGTCCGGATTCCCCCACACTGCCTGTGGTTTTGCTTGGCTCTGCTGTCATCTCCACTAAAGCTGGTTTCCTCTCTTATTGTTTTGACAGGCTGGGTTTCCACCGGGAGTCATCAATATTTTGCCAGGATTTGGGCCAACGGCCGGAGCTGCGATTGCTTCGCACATGGGCATAGACAAAGTGGCTTTCACAGGATCAACCGAGGTACTTTTCTCAAATAGTGTGGCTCAGTTCGACAGCTGCCTACTGCTCTTGCTTTGCTTGTCAGCTAACACAGTGACACAGTGACCAAAATGTGCAGAGCATAAGAGCAGGCTGGGTAATTAGGGGACGTTGTGTGCCTGTATTGAAGTCTAAATGACAAACAAATGGGGTCTTGCATAAACCGTGTGCCCTGTCATTACTTCTCATGACAGGGGGCTCTGATTTTATCTGCCACACATGCACATATTTGCGCTGTCAAGAGTATAAAAAAATATCTCTGTGAAAACACTGCCTCGTTTTCCCTATGCTGTCTTTAATGTTTTAATGCACCTATTCTGTATATACTGTCATTGAACTTACTACCAAGATAAACCCTTGTAACTTTGCAGAACAGGGGCGCCGTTAACAAAGCTAAATCATCAAGAACCTACCATGTTAGGTGTTGAGCGCTCAGAGGTGTTGCGGTCCGAACGCATTCCTCAAGCCAGAGGGAACAGCCAGAGTGACAGCAGATTTGTTTTTTGTTTTTTACTGCAGATCATTTATAAACATCTTTTAAGCTAACCCCTCTGCTTAAATATTTACATGAATCCTAATGTAGAATTTATGTTTTTATGTGACCAGCCTGTATTTCACATGTATCTTTGGTAAATGAGCCAGGTTTATGTAATGTTCGGATTAGCCTTGTGGTTTATGGAGATATCTGTTTTGTCTCTGGTGGTATGTTGGAGAGGCAGTGTGTACACACAGGTATAGTCATCACAGATTACTGTCCCTGATGAGCCAAACGGACACAGTAACAATAGCAAAATTAGACAGCATGATTAGAAATATATATTTATCCTTTGTATAAATGGCACTAACATTATGTCTTTATGATTTTCCAGCACAGAATAACCTAAAACATACATTTTCCTATTCCAATCTCTCACACACACACAGACACACCCAATCAGTGTGTGCACGCGAGCTTGCATAAAATGCACCTTCTAACACAAACATCTTCTTTGTTTTATCATTTCGTCTTGATTGATCATTTCCTTTGTGAGTGGCCCAGTTTTTTTTTTACTAGTTTTCCTGTTGTTTCATGTGATCTGGAGTCAATTACTGAGAGAATAAGCCAGTGCTGTAAGAGACTTCTGATGCCCAGACAGTGAGTCACCACACTGTAGTAGCAGTGGTGGGGGAATACTAGCCACCACAACATCTCCTCACGGGGTGGAAGGTGGTGGTGTAGCTACAGGTGGATTTTAGGACCACAACTCATTGTCGAACTCACTCACATGTGGCTGTGACTCCACATGGAGGAGTCTCGCAACCCAGCGTGTTTTCTTACCCATGAATAAACACACGCTAACCTCCCCTTAGTCAACTGCTTTGTGTTTCTCATCAAAGACACACATCACATCAAAAACGTTGAAGCCAAGTATTGTGTTGTTTTCATTCAGCTTCGGTACCAGCCTACAGCACAGCATTTGATTCTGTTCTATTCTGTTGTTCTCTCAGACAAGTTAAGTTGGAAGATGAGTCTTTTCCATGTTGGAGGTAGGGGCTTTTCAGATGAACACCGAGAGGGTATTTTTCCACTTTGGCTTGTCAGTTCTCTAGGAAAATAAAACAGGCTGTATGAGTAACAGGAAGAAGTAGAAGAACATTTTGTTTAGGGTGTAGGGTTAAGAGGGAGGTGTGGAAGATTTCCCAGTGTTGTTATCTTTTGAGTTAATACAATATTTCACACCATGATACAATATCAGTTAAAGCAGCTGAATGAATGCAAATAACATTGAATGATGTATAAGGGTGGACTTATAATGATCACATCATTTAGAAAACTACCATATTCTATCAATTTTAAAGTAAAAATGCCAGTGGGTTCACAAGTTTTAGCCTACATTATTTACTATAAAGATTTATAATTTATATTATAACTAACTAACTAAGTTTGTAAACTATTTAAGTGTATAGTCAAATTAAAATCTATTTGACTCTTGAAACATTGTTAAGTTGTATTATTAATCACAGTGAACCTCACGTCTGCAATCACTTTTGTTATTGTTACATCAATGTTGTAACACATTGACATTGTGTGGAGACAAAATACATACTTTTCTGCTCATAAACTTCTGCTCATTATCATGACAATGTCATAACATTGTAATGTAGAAAAAATAATGCAGATGTAATGTTCACTGGGTATATATAATATAATAATATAATAATATAAACATGTCAGCTAATTTATTTACATACTATAAGAAAAAAAAAGCTGCCAGGAACAATAGAAAAAATACCTATAAAAATCTAAATGTGCATGTGTTTGAAAATAATCAGCAAAAATGTAAAGTATACTTGATTTACAATAAAGGAGTTAAAACTTGCAACATTTAGCATTAGTTGTGATTCCCTTATCAAGCAATGCTGTTCTTACATTTTTTATTTATTAGTCTTCATTTGTTTACATCATATTAAATAGAAATAGGGATGATAAGAAAAACCACAGAAAATCCCTTTTTTGTGTTTAATATTGACACACCGGACTGGATTTCATACTGCCATCAGATAGTTACATCCCCACCCATCACTTTGTGGTTGCTTCTTCCTGCCCTTCATTAGACATCAGATGCTGTTCCTGGCTGAAACATCCTTTTTTTTGCCTGTTGCTGTCTCCAAAAACCTGTAATAGATATTCATTCTGTGTGTTTGCAGAACTCATGTTTCAGCTGGCCCACTGGTGCATTCCCTGTTTGGAGCTAACCAACCTCTTTAAGCTATTTAAGGGTTCCAACTGATTTACTGATCTGACCGCAGGTCTGCCTTTCTGTGAGTAAACCCCAGATCTGTTTCCTTCTTTAGGTCGGCAAGCTGATCCAAGAAGCAGCTGGGAAGAGTAACCTAAAGAGAGTGACGCTGGAGCTGGGAGGAAAGAATCCCAACATCATCTTTGCAGATGCTGATTGTAAGTTTTCAAGTAGCCTAATGTTTTATTCAGTGCTCCATTTACCCATCATCCTCACTAGGTTGTCCAACACTATCAATGTTTTGTTTATCCATGTGTCCCATTCTGAGGATCTCAACTCTGTGGATAAACACACATGGACTGAGATTATCAAAATGCTTCGAGCTTTGTAGTGTTATGAAAACCTGTGGATGGATGGGTTTCATATGAATTCTAAGTGGCTCACCAAACGGGGGGTACCAAGACTTTCAAATGCTTTCAGCAGCCGTGAGAGGGGCTCCCAAAGGCCTGTAAATCAGGAGAATGGGCCCTGACTCAGTCGGGTGCTTCAGCCGAGACCCATAAATCACAGGGGTCCGTTAACCCTTCGTGTGCAACAGCTATCAGTATCAGTTTTGCACAGGATAGCTCCAATAAATATTGGAGCAAATTTTGTAAGAATAAGAATATACTAGAATATACTACAATAATATACTACACACAATATATATAGACTTTTTTTTTACCAAATGAAGTTTTTGTAGATGTGATAATTTCCATTGACATTCAATTCTGACTCATTTCACTTTTAAGAAAAAGGTAATACTTCTTATTTAATAATTAACCTCTAAAAACTGTTTTATCTAACTATTGATTTACTAAAATCTCTTTTCCCCAGTGGATCTAGCTGTAGAACAGGCCCATCAGGGCGTGTTTTTCAATGCAGGCCAGTGCTGCACGGCAGGCTCTCGCATCTTTGTGGAGGAGCCCATATATGATGAGTTTGTTCGGAGGAGTGTAGAGAGAGCCAAGAGGAGGATAGTTGGCAGCCCCTTTGATCCCACCACTGAGCAGGGTCCACAGGTGAGGTCAACAGATCTATAGCTGTACCACCTTTTTCTTTTACTTTCAAAATGTCTCTATCATTTTCATTTGCCTTCTTTGTCCTGGCCTCTCATATAATGTCTGTCCTCCACCTCCACAGATCAGTCGGGAGCAGCAGAATCGTGTGTTGGAATTTATCCAGAGTGGTATCAGTGAAGGAGCCAAGATGGAGTGTGGAGGCAAAGCTCTGGGCTTGAAAGGGTTCTACATTGAGCCCACTGTTTTCTCTAATGTGAGGGATGACATGCGCATCGCCAGAGAAGAGGTATGATCATAATAAAAGAACAGGGATTTTGATAACCAATCCCTTTTGAAAAGCAGTGGTGGAAGAAGTACTCAAGTAACTCAAGTAATACTACAATATAAAAAATACTCCATTCAAGTCAATATCTTGCATTTAGCAGCAGTTAATGATGTAGCTGGTTGCGGTGGCTTAAATTTTATCCACATACTAAGCTGTTGGGTCCTAAATAGCCCATAAAAATGCCTCATAATTTATTTGTTGATCTTATGTATTATATAATCTGGACCTGCAGGGTAACTAGTAACTGTGTAAAATTAATGTGAAAATGTACAATAATTCCCTCTTAAATATTTGTGAAGTAAGACGTAGCATGGAATTGCTATCTCCCACGCGTAATCTCCCACGTGACGGATGTCCCTCTCGCTATCAGAGCTTTCGGATCTATCGGAGCTATTGGAGCTATCTGATTTATTGGATCCACCTGAGCTATCGGAGCTTAGATAGATAGATAGATAGATAGATAGATAGATAGATGGGGGGAATAAATTAATCCCAAACCGCCCACGGTGGCTGTGATTGGTTTAAAGAAAAACAAACAAGCCAGAGTGTTTTTCACCAATCCCTGAATAGATTGGTGGTGTAGTCAGACCATGCTGCAGTGGTGACACAGCCCCATAGAATTAGATCTGGCAATGCGAGATTACCCTATCTTTAACCCTTCCCCCCTTTGTATATGTGACCAGTAATATATAAATATATACAAATAAAGTAAATTAATTGATTAAACCATATTCCTATCTGTTTACAGATTTTCGGTCCAGTCCAGCAGATCATGAAGTTCAAAACTATCGAGGAAGTGATAGAAAGAGCCAACAACACAGATTACGGTTTGGTTGCTGCTGTATTCACCAACGACATCAACAAAGCCATGACCATATCCACAGCCGTGCAGGCTGGCACTGTATGGTATGTTTCATGCTGTGTTTCTTTAGCTGTAATCCATAATATTGTTTTTGTGAAACATATTAACCATTTCAGACTCTGGCATCCAGAAACTGTAAACTGGCGATGTGCCACTTCACTATCATTACACAAGCCACAAAGACATGTTTTCCTTCCTTTTTTCCACTTCTTTCCTCAGCTCAGACATTTGAGATATAAAAATACCGAAAGCAACATGCCAGTGCAAGACAACAGCGCAAAATTTAAATTGTAGATGTAAACTGACACCCTAATTTTATAATTTGTATAAATGAAATGATCGTTCAATGTTAGTTCTTGAGTTCACATAAACTTTTTTTCTTTTGTAATTATCTGCAGATGGCTATGAGTAGGGATAGAGTTATAGCTAATATACAGCATCTGCCAAGAATGTTTCGCCACTTGTCATACTTGACTGCAATCCTCTGCTAGCTGAAGAAACATTTCTCTACCTTGTCCTTCAGTCTTGATGCTGCCCAATCACCACCACACTTCTCTTTCTCTGTCAAGGGTTTTGTTTGGTACTTTGAGAAGTACCAAACCTCTTTTTTCACTACCTTTTTCTTCCTAGATAAGAAGAAATTAGGATTCCCTCACTGCTGATACTGACCAGAGTAATGTAAAAATATTTGGCCTTGACTTTAGACTACCAGGAGTCGTCTCCCTGATCTTTTAGATATGACTTCCATGATGTCTGTTGATGGCAACCTCATGTTGATGGCAAGACTCCAGGAAGTTACTAGTCCCGGGCAAGAAATGGTCCGGCCCTTAACTCCCTGTAACACAGTGTCACGACCTGGTTCTTGGACCGTGACAAATATGGAGACGCACCACGTGTCACAGTATTACAAAAGTAATTTATTAACATAAACTAAAAACAAGACATAAGACACAAAACAAAAAACCGCAGGCCGTCACATTCGGGTTGGGGGACGCCTCCAGCTGACAGGGCCTCCCAAACAAGACTCCTCTCAGGTTTTATAATCGGCACACACTGGGGCCCTCAGGTGTCCACGATTAACCTAATTAGGAAAGCACAGAAGAGTTACACAAGGGCCGCAACAACAGCAACATGTTGTTTTTACACTTACTGCACATATGTTGAACAATTCCTTTAATCCATCAATGTGTAAAAAGATTGAATCTCAAAAGCAGCACATTTTCTATCTTCCATCTCCTCCAATATCTGCTAAATTTGCTTAGTTAGAATCTTTGTTCCTCTCATTTTTTCATACTGATAAATCTTTGTCTTCAGGCTGCATCTTTCCAATTCCTTCAATCCCAACATTGTCCCACTTCTACTCTACCTAGGCTTCAATCTTCTTAGCATCCATTTACTCTTTCCTCCCCAGGCTGCTGCAGCTAGTAAATTCACAAATATACAATCTTTCAGCTGTGTTTGCTAAACAAAAATGGAATTATGTTGTTAGATCCAGAGGGTAGAATAGCAACAATGATAACAATGAATCAATCTTACTGAATGAAGCTTTAATACTTTGGGACAAAATTAAGAAGCATTTTACAATAACAAAACTAAAATGCACAAGAGTGATCAATGTTTTGTGTATTTCCCAGGATAAACTGCTTCAATGCTCTCAGCACACAGTGTCCATTTGGAGGATATAAAATGTCTGGCAATGGACGTGAATTGTAAGTACGACTTGACTGCCTGCCCCCTGAATATAAATTAACCACAATATTACTTATATTATGTGTTTTGAAAACCTCTTATCCAAAATTGCTTAACATTCCAAAACTTGATCTAAGAGGATATTGCAATATGTTGGCCTCAAGCAGTGTTTACACTATATTCCAATGCTGCTGTCAGTGTAATATTTTAAACAAAATGGGCAACGTTGTAATTTCCTGTTTTTTGTTTTCAGGGGAGAAAGTGGCTTGAAGGAGTACTCAGAAGTGAAGACCATTACGATGAAGATGGTCGCCAAGAACTCTTAAGGCAGCCACACTTTCTTAAGGAGGAGGTAGCGTCTTCCTCATCACTGACCCGCCTCTTGTCAGTCCGTCCATGGTGGCAAACCACAATTACGATCAAAACTAGTTATCTCCACGGTAACTACAGGCTGTGTGTGATCACTTGCTGCCCTCCCAGTTCCTCCATCAACTCCGCAATGCTCGCAACGGACAGTCAGCTAATCCCTGTGCAGCTATCTCCACTTGCCCTGAGTTTGTGGACTCTCTCCAGTCTAACTGAGTACCACTGAACTACCCCCATAATGTATACCTCCTCCACTAACTACACTAAAGCACTCACAGAGACGATGGGGAGGCTGTTCTGACTGCAAACCCTAATAACAACTCCCCCTCCCACTTGCTACACCCTGATCCCCCCCCCCCAGATGCTGGATGCTCAGAGACTCAGTCGCCCGCACTTGCAAGCAACCCTTTACTAGCAATTTGTCATGTGTTGGGAGGCAATTATTCTTTGTACTGTGCGGTATGATCGTCAAGAAACCTCATGTTTCATTTTCTTCGTAGAATTTATGCAAGCATGTCAGCTTATTCAAGAACACTGATGTTGTCAGCCTCAGATATGAATGGATAAAATGTTAATTCAGAATTAAAATGGATTTCTAATGGTCTTTGTTTATATTTTAGCTTGTATGACTTAACACTGTATGTCAACCTTTGACTGATGTAAACGTGAAGATGTTAACCTCTTAAAAGCATTTTTCTCTCACCTGCTAAAAGAGTAGATGTATTTTCAACATTATGTAACTGATTTTCATTGATGTCCATCTATGTTTATGTTTATACTATCATATGCTATAAAAATATAAAATGACCATAGTTTCTTTTCAGTAAAAGCTTTTTTACTGGAAAATTGTTTTTTTTTACTACATTATTAGAACTCTGTCACTCCCACAGTCATGGCCAGCTTTCTCTGCTGCTCAAGAGGTCACACAATTTAAAGTTTCATTCAGGACCGAGATCTTATTCTACACATCTTACACTAATCCGTTGGGCGATTTAAAAAAGTGTTACATTTTCATTTCTGAAGTAGTACTGTAATACATATTTAAAAAAAATAAGTGGTTATAAATTCTCTGCCAGTACTTGGCTCCACCTCCTGGGCAGGTAGACTCATGACACCAAGGTGATATGCCTTTTTTACAGAACCTATTTTGACATGTCTACTATCAAACTGCAATTAACAAGAGGGCAAAACAGTAACAAAATGTCACTATTTAGGAGACCCATAACAATGCTAAACATTGAAGCAGCTGCATTAAGCAGTTCTTAATTCTTAATTCTTAATTCTTTCAGAAACATGGCTGTTTTCTAAATGATGATTGGTTGGTTCTTCAGTGTCTTTAGGGTTAATTCAAATAGTATCCACCTCATCTGTAAGTGTTGTGGAGGTCAATGACCAACAGAGGGGCAGGAAGGTGGGATGAGAATCTTCCAAGGCCAGACGTTGCTTACTGTAATAACAACTTTTACTTGCATGACCTAAAACCTAGTTGCATGTCTAAATTTAGACTTTGTCAAAGGCACTGAGTAATGTCATCAAATATTGTAAAATGAAAATACAGATATTTTTGTCTCCTCAAAACAGGTCAACTTTACAGATCATTCTCTCATGAGATTTGGCTATGTCATTGTAAAAGCACAGGTGTAACTTAAAACATTAACAATGGCTCTGTTGTATTCAGGTGTCCCAGTAAGTGTGACTGAGCCACCAGGACCCTGAAACTGTAGCAGCTAAATGGAATTCTGCCATCATTATTATTATTTACACCTGTGGTTTTCCTACTGCTGTGTCCAAAATGCCATCTGTGAAAAACATGGATTTGCTTTGTGTCAAACATGTTAATTTAAAGAGTAAAAAAGTAAGTATGGCGTATGCTGTTGAAATTAAACTACAGAGTCAATAAACTGTTAAAAACACAGAAAATAACATCAGTTTAAAGTCAAATCACTTTTCTTAAATATGGTGTTTAAAAAGATAATTTAGGATATCGGCACTGATTTGTGGTTCACCCACGCACACACATACACACACACACACACACACACACACACACACACACACACACACACAGTTAATTCACTGCCAGCTTTGCTGAAAGTGGAGTGGACATGTGCCCATTGAGAGGGGCTGAAACAACAGAAATATGAGTCAGGTTGGTGTTCTTGTTGGAGATGAACAGATATATAGACACTGCACTGAAGCCTGTCTGAAGCAATCAGCTTTTAAATTACCAGGGTACATTTTCCCACAATTCCCTTCCCAGTTGGTATCTGCATTCTTTCCAAAGAGAAGATGAAAAAGTGATCTCCTTATTGCAGCACTCTGTTAACACAACAGGGAATGTCAGCACAGACTATGATCACACACTCTCAAGTTGAAAGTGCAGTGATGATCCTTTATGTGTCTTCTAGCAAGAGACATAATAAGGCTGCACTGGGTCTCACACAAGAAAGTTTTATCCTTTCTTTATTTAAATATTTTAGGTAATCCTTGCTGCCCCAACTCTTCAGCTGCTTTAATTTCTTAATCTAACGTAAAACAGCTTACTTAACTTTTTTTCCACAACTGGTTTATGACAAGCACATCACAGAGACTGCAACACTTCACATTAGAAATGATATGTAAAAGACAAATTTAAGAATAGATTATCAGAACATTTTAGTGAACCTTTCTGAATAAATGTTACAGTACTGAGTGGAAAAGTGCTGTTGAACATCCTTCTTTAGTCTACATTGAAACTTTTACAGTACAAGGAAAAATAACCTTTTGCCTGCAAGCATTTTGAGAAACATTGGTCCAAGCAGATCCACATCTCCTATGTGAAAAGCCTTTTAGAAAGCCCTATTTTCTTAGTGTGTACAAGCATAACCCCGCATTTAAGGACATCAGCTTGGAAATAGACCACACACTGACAAGGACATTCACCCTTTGTCCAGATGGCCCCTTATCCTTCACAAGCCATGTTTATAACCTCAGTTACTGTAGTAATATTCCGGAAATATTGTGCAGCTTTTCCTATTATTAATTCTTTCTTATTTTCTTACCCAAGTTAACTGACCAAACAGACATTTGTGTGTGTGTGTGTGTGTGTGTGTGTGCTCGCGCTTGTTGGAGAGGTCTGATTCTTTTCCCTGAAACGCAGTGTCTCTGTACATGCCTCTCATTCCAGTGTAGTGTGAGTCAAGAAGCACTTGGTGAACAGATCTGGAGAGCAGAGACTCCTCAACACAGTGATGCTGTGACAAACAAATGTCTGCATGAGAGTGAAGATCTTAAGAATGTTTAACAGCTTTCTAAATCAATGAATCTAAAGACATGTGTTTAAGCCAATAGCCTATCAAGAATAGGGAGAAACATACATAGTCCTTGTTCTGTGCAGAAATGCATTAGAAGTTCAGCCAAAGCAAAATAAGACAATAAGTATCTTCCAGCTGATGGCATGTCTCTGGCAAGGTCGGTCTGACGGTCGATCAGTCGGTGCAGCACTTTGTTCCAGACTGGAATATCTCTGGATTGGCACACCATTTTGTGCAGACATTCTTGTCCCCAGAGGACATATCTTACACTTTCCTAACTTTTACTTTAAGGCCAACATGATTTAGACAATTATTGGATGGATTTCCATGAAAATCCATGTAGCACCATCATCTTGTCAAAATTTGTATTTGTCCAACACTTTGGTTTATGAACAAATAGCTGAAAAGCTAAATATTAGCATGCTAACATGTTACTGTAAAATAAGACTATGCGACCATGGTCATCATGAGACATCGGAGTGAGTCGAGTGCAGATTTGACTCAAGCATGCTCAGATTTAACAAACAGGAAATTTAGCACTACTATTATATATTTAGCAAATTAACTCTCTCAACATAAAAGAATACAGTGGTATCTCAATACAATACTCACATACTAACTTCAAAAAATTAAAACCTACCTTTAATCAACGTGAGCGTAAAGTCAACGGTTCAAGTAAAATTACAGCTTTGGTTGTTCACATAAAAAGCAGTTACATTTCTGAGGGATCATGTGTGAAACAAAACTATTTTTTTAACCAAAATGGTACAGTGTTTTGAAATGAAAACCTTCAAATAGGCAGGGTCAGGGTCAAGTGTTGGTTAGGAAATGAGAGCCGAGTCTCCAACAAGAAGCACATGATATGATTTTTTGAGAAGCTGGTTTTGTGTATTAATAAATTAATTGTGCTTCCTGGAGAAACAACATAAAGTGTCCATATTGTCTCATAGCCTGTGTGCAATGCACCTAAGGTCAAAATAATAATAATCACTGGATCATTGTTATACATAAAAGATACATATAACCCGTTTGAAAGTAAAAGATAGCAATGCCCTGTCACATATAAATCTATGTGATTAATATGTCACTAACACCTCCAGTTTAATATATCACATAAAACATATTTTGCATTAGGAAGTGATATCCTTAAAGACTGGTCAAACCGTTATGGGACAGATAATGTATTGGATGATTTAAGAGGCGCTGGAATTACTCCAAGGTTAAGTGGTAATCCCATATCCATCAACACTTGGATCCCAATACAAATGACCTGGACTATGTATTTATTGGAGGGAGCACTTATGGAGCCTGATAAGTATCATTCACCAGCCATTACCCTATGCTCAGAAAGATGACATATGAGAGCCATTTGCATGCTAATCTCTCCATCTGCTCAATAGCCTCAAAGGCTCAATTTTGCCGAACAGTTCCTAGATTCAACCCTTGAGATATAACTTCCTTAAGAACAGAATTACTGAAGTGATCTATTGGTTTTCCATGGTGTGCCAAATTCATTCTGGGACTAATGAAATTACTCATTTGTACCTTAAGGACATAAATGAGAGGGTGACATTGCGGCTTTGAATGTCATCATAAAATTTGTGCTTGACATATATATTGCCAAGCTTGAGTAGTGCTTTCTTCAATACAATGAGGGCAGAGAGGTAAAAAATGATGCCTATCAGACTGACCCAAAGAAAGGAGGTTTCAATACTTTCCTACTCAAGGTGGATACACCTAATTGTGCAGGCTTAGCTGGCTTGGAAATATGACAAATTCTCCAATTAGTAATAACAAAGCAGCCACAAATACGTTATATTTTACATCATCAGAAACTATTTTTAAAAGTTAGGAGGGGCGTCAATATGTTCACAAAGGATATCCAAATATAACTATGAGCCTGCGTCCAGAGTGATGTAAGTGTAATGATCATAATGCTCACAGTTACTAATGATGTCAAAATTGTTTCCACATGTCTATACAACCAAGTATGAGTCAAAGAAGGACATATGGATGTAATGTAAGCTACTCATCTTTTCTTCCTCTCTCTGTAATGCTTTCAATTACAGCCTGCAAATTGCAATGTGAAGATTGTATTGGTACCTACTTAAAGTAACTGAGGGTACAAGTTGTACAGAATGAATGTGTTGTTCCCAAGAAACATCCTTTTGACTTTATACAATCTAATACCACAAAGTAAATGTAATATGTAATGATACAATTACTTATTTCATTGCTATATCAATGGCACTGATACCTGGTTTTTACCAGTTTGTCTGTTCTCGCTCTCTCTCTCTCTTTCTCTCTCTCTCTCTCTCTCTCTCTCTCCCTCACACACACACACACACACACACACACACAAACTAGATCATTGGTTCCCAAACTGTGGAGGTGGGGGAAACACTGCACTAGATGATAAACATAACAGGCATAACAAAGCCTTTGGTGTTACAAATCCTCTACGTCAGGTCTTTTCAGTGTTTTTAAAGATGTTGTCAATATATCATCATGTAAAGTTTATTTCTATTACCAATAAGCAGAACATTATGTCCCAAGCTTCCACTCCAATCCACATGTATAATGCATACAGTACATCTTATTTGCACAGCAGTACCAGTCCTGGCATTTACACTGTCAGTCTTAGGGCCGTGACACACCAACCCAATATGAAGGTCGTCGGCCTTCATATTGGCCGACTTGACATGCTCAGTCGGAAGGAGGGCACTGCCGGCAGTTGGACTCAAACGACCAATCTGATTGGTGGAGTACAAACCTTTGAACTGACCTTTGTCAATCTGAAATGAAGACAGATTCACCAACTGCATGGTCTATCAGTCCAACTGCCTGATCAGTCCAACTGCCTATTCTGCCGAGGGTCGGCCGTCTGGTTGGTGTGTCAGGGACATTAAACAAAGGATGTTCATATATCCTGTAGTCTCCCTCAACCAATCAAATCTGTTTTATGAAAACTTTCTCTACCAGCTTCATTGTTCTGGAAACATGAGCTCCCATATTATACAAACTGTAGAAGAACATGTTTATGGCAGTTTTCAAACAGCCTAGAAAAAGCAAAGTGAAAATAAATAAATATTTCCTCTAAAACTAAAGAATAACTCTGTAAACAAGAATGCACAAACACTGAACTCTTACGGAAACTTTTGAATGTTTACAACAAATATGTGTTGTTTACATGTTTGGATGTTGCAACAGGCAGCACATAGGTAAACATAACTGATGTCCAGTGGAGCTTTTATTGTATATTTTATATTGGAGACGGCCGGCATTTCGGATTCAACTGCGGAGGACACCGTGGAAGAAGATCAGGATTAAAACAACTGCATGATGAACATAGACGCTTGGTTTGTCTTAATCTCTTGATGTGTCCTAGTTTTATTACATTGTTATTGGATATGATTACAGAGACTGTGTTTTTGAATTACATATCTGTCCTGTTTAATATAGCCTACGCTCCCTAAGTTAATTAGGCCACTACTCGGTTAGAGTCTCCTTTCCAATGTGTTTTCTATTTTGTATTTTTTGTTTCCTGTTTTTGCTGACGGGAAATGCGTTTATTTTATTTTAAAGTTAATTTAGTGTGGAACCAGTTGCTGTTGCAACCAGGTAACTAAGGGCTGATGTTTTTGCTGCCCCGTGTCAAATCTTGATAACAGATGTATTTTGAGTGTTAGCCTTCTGGCCATGTTTCCCCCCTCCTCTTGTGTTCTCTTGTGTGTCACTGTCTTGTCTGTTTTTGTTCTGTGTCTTACATGTTCTGTTTGTTCAGGGACTTAACTTTGGATGCACTATTATTAGGATTTAACAAAGTTAAAGGCAGTAGCATGTTGCTTTTTTCAAATTTACTTTCATTTAGAACTCTTTTGATAATAGGTGATCTTACATGTTTAGTTTGGAACTGTGGTGGTCTGAACAAGCGAGCCAGCCCCCCAGCCCTACTTTAAAATGTTGACATTGCATTATTAGAGGAGATGCATTTGCTACAGACTGATACCGGCCGCTTAGCCAAAAGGATCTATCATACAATTGCATCCTCCTCAGCAAGCTCAAAAACAAAAGGAGTGGCCAGTGTCAAACAGATTCTTCCACTTAAAGTTTTGTCATCTTGGTCAGACAAAACAGGCAGAATTGGGATTCATATAGAGTATAGTTTTAGGAAAAATTGTACTTGTGTCAGCTTACGCACCTAATGTTTTTGATGGCAATTTCAATGGTACCAATCAAATGCTGGGGTTAACTGACTCTCCTTTTGTTGTTTGTGTGGACTTCAATGCTGTGTGGGACCCGAATATTGATTGGTTGAACGAAAAGGTCACTGGGGTTCAGGCTCAAGCCACAAATGCTTTGAAATCATGGGCCAGCAGCTTTGGTCATATAGATATTTGGTATGCAGTTAATCCCACCTGTAAGGATTATTCCTTTTTCTCAGGTAGACATAAATCTTTTGCCAGAATAGATTTTCTTTTTGCATCCCCTCAATTATTCCATTCAATTGATAAAGCGGTGTTACTTCCAATGGCATTGCCTGACCATAAAGGGGTCCTCTGCATCACATGCTGCTAGATGGTGCTTTAATACTTACAGATATTTGCAGACATTAATGTTGGCTCTATAGAAGACCCAAGGATACTGTGGGATGTGATAAAGGTTTTATTAGGCGCAATACCATTCTATTCTGCTCTAATTAGTGCATATCTAGATAACTTCAACTAAAAAACCTTGACGTTAACTTTACCAGATTAAACTAATTTTACTGACCAAATAGCTTAAGAACGATCACAAGTCAAAAAAGAAATCGTTCTGAAACAGAAATCTGAATTTCTAATTCATAAAACAAGACAGCGCTATTACTTCCAGGGTGCTAGACCTAGTCATCTACTTCCCATGAGATTAAGGTCCAGTGACGATTTTGCAGATATTCTCTCTGTTAAATCTTCAGATGGTAATATTAGAACTGATCCTGTTGAAATAAATAAATCCTTTCAGACATTTTATTCCAATTTATATGAATCAGAGGTTATTAAGATTAGCACTCAAGGCATACGGTGTCCCCTGGCAGAGGGCTCTGCCCATACATCCTATCCGGAAGTTATTTACTGTGCAGCCTGTGGTATGGTATCGAGGCTTCATCAGTTCTTGGTGATATCTGGCTTTTTTGGCCTTCCTATTGAGAGGATCTGGGTACGCTATTGCCCAGGCCTGAGTATCAATCTTGACTGGCATGATGCATGGCCTAACATTCCAGAAGTATCACGCAACTCAGACCATTAGCAGATTCACTACAGTTTCAGTCATAGGACACAAAAAAAGAACTATTTGTTTCTATTCATAATACAGTGCTACCGGAGTGCATTATAGAACTAGAAGTGGTTTTGGACTAACAGAAGTCATTTGTGAGTTCAAATTCTGGTTTTTAAAAGATCTGCTAAATCATGTTGTTCTTTTAAATTCAATTGGATATTTTTCTGGTGTGGTGATGCACTCTCTGCTCAATAAAGAAAAGGAAACGTTGAATTATGTAAGCTATTGTCCCAACAGCAGGCTTGATGTTAAGTAACAGTTCAGTACAATATCACAATAATGTTGTTTTCTTTTACATAATTTATCCCTTTGCAGACAGGACAGCGCAAGCTGTGATCCATCAAAACCAAATAAGGAAAGTCCAGCTGACTGCAGAGCATCCATCAACATTTTATGCTTACTTTTGTAATCTGCAAAACAAAGCACCAGTTTTCACACAAAACATGCAACAAAAACACAAAACATGCAACATGCTTTAAAACATGTCCTTTAAATGACATAACTTTACAACATTGATACAGGGTAGTTGCAGGAAGTCATTAAAATCAATTGTATCAATGGTAAGTCTCTGCAGGGCCTGAAATAAGTTAAAGTACATTATATCTGCTCCAGAGTTCCCATTACCCCTTCTTCTCCACCACTACTGCCATCTTCTACTCTGTACACTGTGTACTTAATCAGAACTTGTTTGCACGGCATTTGATGCCTTTTATGGTACAAGACTCAGATAAGAACATGCCCAAATTACAGTATATTCTGCTTGTAAGTCGCCAAGAACCAAACATTAGTCCTCTGCCAGAATATCACTGCTGGAAGGCTCTTATCATTTAAGTTTAATTTGCATTTTCAAACAAATTAGCATTTAATCAAATTACCCAAACTTACAGACATGTGGCTAACCTGAGGCCATCTGGAACCATCAGTAAACCATTCTTGGTTCTTAAAGTATCAGTATCCAATGCTATATAGGTGTTCTTCCTTTGAGTGAATGACAACTCAATACCTAAAAATCTCACGATAGGGTCTCAATATAGCATTTTATTTCTTATGCTGATATATGTCCACAAACAAACCTATCCATCTGTGCGATATCTTTCTCTATAGTAAATTGCTGTTTATTATGATAACATAAGTAATGACCTAGCTGCAGAGATGGGAAGTAACGAAGTACAAATACTTCGTTACTGTAGTCAAGAAGATTTTTCAGATATTTTTACTTTACTTTACTATTTATTTTTTTTGGCGACTTTTTACTTTTACTCCTTACATTTGAACACGAATATCGGTACTTTCTACTCCTTACATTTGACAAAATTGGCTCGTTACTAGCCTGCGGCCCTCTGCTGCGTGTCATCCCCCATCTCTCTCCCCCTTTCACGCCTGTCCACTGTCTTTCTATCTAATAAAGGGACCCCCCCCCCAAAAAAAAAATCAGGTGTGATTGTGAGCGCATGTCGGATAATAGCGCGGACACGGGCCTCACACCGCGAGCGGGCGCGCACGGCACACGGAGAAAAAACTGGGGAAAAGAAAAAGAGACTAGCTGTCCGGGGGATAATCAGTTGAGAACGTGAGCGTCCTTGAGAACTGTAAGTCGTATAAGTTATGTTGTCAATTCATTTAAGCCTGTTGTTGTATTGGTCTGTAGGTTTAGCAAATTTAAAAGTTAGCTTGTTTATGTTCTTCACCTGTTACCCAGGTTACACCTGTTACCCAGGTTACACCTGTTACCTAGGTTACACCTGGCTGTTGATTCGATATAATGGCGATTGTTGAACGTCCTTGCTCATTAAGATAATGTAATTAATAGTGGGTTTATTGTTATTATTTACTATATGATTCCTATGCATTGTGTATGGTAGCCTTTTCAATGTTATTTATTTCTTTTATTGCCACACAAACAGCAATAGCAGAGCTACCCACGCCCATGTTTATAGGCCTACTGATGTTGATTGTAACAAAGCATCAACAGAGAGAAGTTGTCTCCGTCCGTGTTTTAACAGACACACCTGGGGCCAAGTTGGAAACCAGAATCAGATTTAAATACAGTCCTAATCTAGTCCTCAGTAAGTTTAAAATAATTTCACTGGAGTTAGTTATTATTTTTTGCGTCATCAATATCAAATTGAATCTAATTGGATGGGAATATACACAGACTTCTCATTAAATCACACTTGAATTCATATCTTGCTTCTATGTCAATCTTATTAACCTGGAGTCCCAGTCTCTGTCACAATAAATAAGCTATATGGGGGATGCTTGACTGGAGAGCACAGAGTACCACCTGACCGCCTACTGGTCCATTCACACACACACACACATACGCGCATGCACGCATGCACGCACCTATGCACTCACACAAACACACACACTGTGCTGATTGTGTCTTCATCTGTTCAGCGACAGCAGATTTGTTTGAACGTGTCTTTATGTCTCCTCCCCCTCCTATAGAGTGAGTTAACATGCTTTATTCTACTTTGACATACCAAACCACATAGACTATAATGTGCAATAGCCTGTTACTCGCTCAGAGGATTGTTTGAAACACTACAGACTTCATTTTTAGTCTTGTTGAAATAATAAAGCTGTTGTCCATTATTAAGTCTGCGCTTCATTAAATGCACCTCTTTTTTCATTCATAAGACTATGCACCCTTTCATTTCCATCTACCTCATCTGACATGTTATTATAATCTGTAAATGTTTTGTCTGTTCAATATAAGGCCTCTGAGTGTAGAAGTTTCATGTTGATTTGTTTACACTTGGGATATTCATGACTTACATTATCTCTTCAGTTGTTACGAAAAACATTCAAACTGATTTTCAAATGAATGTGCAAAGTAAAGACTTTTGTATTGGATAAAAAACTAAAGTGAATTTTAATTTTAAGTTTTAAGTTTTGTTTTTAATTGTATGAGATTCCCAGCTTCCAACATTTCCACAGCTGTACTGACACAAAAAACACAAGAGTATTTGTTTATCTTTCTCCCAAAAGCAGTTAACAAGAAAGAAAGGAAGATCAGAGCTTAACGTTCAACTGCACATTCTCATTAAAAAGGGGTTGCTAAGACAAGATAGAGAAACAAAATAAACAATCACCAGTCGCACCATTTTTCATCCACAGCAAGAATGTAGAAGCTGTCGGACCGCTGGGATCCAGGGGCCTGTTAGTGATGACACTTCTGATCTATTTTCTCTGCAGCCTCTCAGCCTTGACAAAGTCCAGCATCAGTGGATTTCTCGCTCTCTCACACACACACACACTCCCACACACTCACACACACACACACACACGCACGCACGCATGCACGCACACACACACACAGGCCATTTGTTTTGTTAAGTACATGCTAAATGCTACAAGGTGATTATCAAGAAAGGCGGTGATCTTCCCCATGTTCTGCAGGAACCAAAGAGCCTTAATGACTGTGGTGGGAAACACCTCAAGGAGTTCTCAGGCCTCCTTGAACTTCACAGAAGTGGTTCAATGGTGATTAGCCTACCAGTGAGTCAGAACATGCTCTATTGCTTCATGTCACAGATGTATGAACATTTTATGTAACTGAAAATATGAAAAAATATTGAACAGACATTGGAAATGTGAATTCCTTTTTTAAAAAGTTGCACATAAACCTTTTGAGATTTTGCCGTTCTGCAGTTTGTCTTGATATAGATTATACAACATTTTCTTAAACTTCATAAAATTAAAATATTAAATAAACAAGGACACTGGCATGATGGATGCTCGAAAGGTAAATCTGGGAAATGACACCTTCCTAAAAAAATGTATTCATTAAACAATTGTTATTGTTTAAGAGTTCTGACCAACTTTAAACCATTTTAAAGCCATCTTTTAATTTCCCAAGCTTTATACTTTTTATACGTTTTATTTTTACCTCTGAAATCTGTACAAGCCAAATTTCACTGGATGAATGAATTAATAAACTGGTGGGAATTGAAATTTAGATAGATTGGAGTTACTTCTATTGCCCAAGATGTTTAAAGACTTTAGTAGTGCGTGCAGTGCATAAGGCTGCAGCTAAAACAAGGCTCCCAAAGAACTTTTTTCTTCTTCTTTTTTTCCAAAGTGCATTTATTCAGAATTGCCAGCGTTGCTCTTTCTACAGGTCTCCAAAAGACTGGCTTTACACTGTCTACACGCATTACTCCCATAGTCTGTTGAAGGCTGATCCTGTCACCCACATCTTTCCTGCAGCCGGGCCACCCAGCCTGGATGTGCCTCCAACATGTCATCCCTCTGTGTGGTCCTTAACAAAAGAGAAACAGAGAGACAGAGGGAAGCACAGCACTGCCAACCAAGAGAGAGATGTTTCAAAATATGACAGTGTCATCTCTGGGAAGGGAGTGCAGAGAAGAGAAGAGAAAAAGGGAACAGAGCAAAGGAAAAAAGTGTGCAAAAAAAGTGTGTAAAGAAAAGGAATAAACTAAGCAGAGCCTGAGGTAAGTTCAATGTGATGTAAGCTGAATTCCAACCTTGTAAATTATGAAAAAATACATACATTTTACATTTCGTTTTTAGTTTTAGTACATTTTGTACATTTAGTTACATAAATGTAGAGATAACATCATAAGTAAAACAAGGGATGTTATTTTATAACCAGATATGGTCATATTTGGTCATTGTTTTTGTTATTGTATAAAAAAAACAAAGAAAAGCGACTACAACAATTATACGACACAATAAGGATATGAAAGACAATGTGTTGCTTGATACCAAAAAACTGTTGCAACAATTTTTTCTTCTGTGTTTTAAGCAATCTAAGACAACGAACAACAAAGAATCCTCCAAAGTTTTACGACAAAATACCAAGATCATAATACAAAAGATTGACAATCATAAATTGTTTCCAAACTACAAAGTGATCATAGAAATGTGAGCAGAAACTGTAATGTACTATGTAAGTTTTGTGGTTTGTGTTGCACACTTATTTTTGTAGTGAATGCTGTGGTCTTTGTGTTTTTTGTTTTTTTTCGGTTGGTTGATATTTGTCAGTTGATGGATATTATATAACCCTTCACTGCCATCAGTCTCATTTGTTTGTAATTTGCAAGATAAAGATCTCCAGGTCACAAGGTGTCCTGAATGTGTTTTGTATTAGGGAATCATTTTGGGGGGCTGATTGATACCAGCCTGCTGCTGTGATTGAACGCTACATAACGCAGCATGGAAAGATAACAACAAGTGGTAAACACAAATGATCTGCAGGGCATATTGATTGTCCAACTTGCCAGCTGAGCTCCAGTTTTGCATTGAAACGCTTTTTTCTCATTATTACAGCTGAGGTACTGTAAGTGTGCAGAGTAAAATGTGTGTGTGTGTGTATGTGTGTGTGTGAGATCAGTTATACATTTGTTTGTAGTGATACTAGTACTGTAATTACAAAGAATTGTTTGATTCAACAATATCTTTGACCTGCAGACATCATTCTTGCTGTTGTGTTTTTGTTGTGTCTCCCTCCTTCCCGTATTTCCTCTCTTTGTTTTGGAGTGAAACATTTGATCGCAGGGAGGGATTGTAGAAAAGGTGCACTGCACTGCCTTCTTTGGTGTGTGAAGTGTACTTCTCTGTATGTTGTTGTCTAGATATATGTTTTGTTTAACTGTTTAAATGATTTTTTATTTAATTATTAAAAATTACTTGATCACAAAAAACAATATTTACATACAAAAATATTGATGTTTTGTTTGATATTTGCTTAATTGCTTGATTTAAGTGTTGGTGAACACTTCCACACAGCAAATTGTGTGGTTATACAGCAGAGAAAAGGACCAAAATGGTAATGTCCAGAGGAAGAAGGTGTACAACATTGTGGTTTTTGTCATAGTTTATATATCTATCACTTTTTTTTGCCAAAGATAAAAGACATCTGATTTTGCAAGGATGAATTATATGACAGGTTGGCTCTCCACCTGTAATCCAAAGGTAAGAGTAGAAAATAATTAAGGGAAACTCTGTGTTGGTACATAATACCAAAACACCATGAATGCCGTTAAGGAATGACTGTCCAAAGGATTTCCACTTTATTCACATAGGAAAACAACACTTTGTACAAAATAGTTGCAAAAATACCCTAATGCCTCTCCATAAACCTACAGACAATATAGTGCCACCTAACCACACACTAACTACCGTTTAAAGAGAGGCACTGCAAGCACATAGGAGGGTTAAGGGAACACTAAACAAAAGTTGATTGTTTAAAACACTATAACCAGGCTTTGGAACTAAAATTTCAAAACCATAAAGCAATTTATCAAAAATAATACCAATTTCACTAAACTATAAACACAATTTCCCTGTTTTGACACATGATTCAGGTTTGTTGAATTGTCACTTCAAAACTGCACACAAATCCCTTCATTTCTCATTGCCTACACCATGTGGTCATTTAGAAACATTATAAGCAGTATTGTTCACTGAAGTCAGCACTGCTTGAGCACATTTACCCAGATGGAAACACAAAGAGTCGAATTTGATCACACACCAATCACAACCTTCAATAGATAGATAAAATGGCCCAAATCAGCTCACTCAGTTTTGGAACCATGTATCCGAAGAGACATCAAGGAAGACTTTAAGAACACCGGAGAGGAAGAGGAAGAGCAGCAGGGAGAGGAGGAAGTGGTGAAGGAGAGTAGGAGGTCGAGGAGGAGTAGGGAGATGAGAATGAGGTGGAGGTGAAGGAAGAGGAGGAGGTGAAGGAAGAGGTTTTCCAACATCTTTCTGCCTGCATACTCTCCCATTCTAAACCCGAGAGGGGAGGTTTTTTGGCATAGCAGTGGAAAGTGTATGACTGAGAACCTTACATCGGTGTTCACCTCCTCCAGGCCATGAAAGAAGCCTGCCTGGACATTTCAGTTGATGCATGCCAGGGGTGGATCAGGCATGCAAGACGATTTCCCCCCTGCTGCCTGGCTAGGGCCAATGTTGTCTGTGATGTTGACAAGATTCTCGTGCCTTTCCCAGACCAGAGACGGGATGCTGGGGCAGAATGACTTATATTTGCAGGAGGAGAACCTATATTTGCAGGGGGAGAACCACAACCAACATGACTTATTACCCGGTTTTGTAATATTGTTTTAAATTTATCGCACCAGTGTGTTGTAATGTGTGTGTGTGTGTGTGTGTATGTGTGTGTGTGTGTGTGTGTTTTTGAGCGCTTGTGTTGTGTCATGTCTGAGGGCAAAGTTTGTTTTTTCAGCAAGATTGAATGATTTTGAGTAGAGAGCTATATTTTGACCTGAAAATAGGACGTTTGAGGAATTTGTTGAAAAGTTATGGATTTGTGTTTAGAATTTCAAGAATCTGCACTCTGCATCTCTGCAGGGTTATTGCAGCCAGGGAATGACTGCATGACAGCACTGCAGTGCCACCTTCTACCTATTTATAGTATAGTTGTGACATCACAACCATATGGTAGTCCTGGCGGCTCATTTAAATGCACAGTTTCTGAATTCGGGCTGTGTGCATTTCTCTTTGGAATGACCATTTTGATACTTTCACTGTATTTATAGAGCACCTCGACTTGCTTTATGTTAAAAAAGACCGTAAATTTCACTGTTATGGGGCTAGTAAAAGCATTGTACAGCTTACAGGTAAACTACTTACATCAATAAAAACACAACAGCTCAAAAAGTAAAGTTCTAAAAGGGTTTTGGAGCTTGGATAAGTTTAAAGGAGCTGGCAGGCTGGCTTCTTTTATTACTTCAAGGAATGAGGTAATGATTACTGTAACAGGAATACTGTTGATGGCAGCTCAGTTCCACAATAAATTAATTCCACCACCTGGAATTTCTTCACTTACAAATCCTTGCAGTCTCAGGGAATAATTGTGTTTGTAATGTGCAGACACAAACTCCAAAATGTATTTAGATAGTACAACTCAGCTAAATCCTTTCACCACATGTGAACAGTGTTTGCCACAGATAATTGCTGCTGCTACATTACACAATACAACACATTCATTATGTCCAAACTTAAAGTAATTCAGCATGTGGCAAACTCACACATACAAGTAATGAAATGAGAAAGTTAATGGATGTAAACAATACCATTATATCAAGACATTATGGGTGAGCAGCTGGGCGACGTTTTAGTTACTAAACGTCTGCAGTGATCCTGCTAATGATCATTCATGTGAACTCCATATCCTGTCCCAAAACCTCCAGCGTATTTATACTTGGTTTAACTCTCTCTCTCTCTCTCTCTCTCACACACACACACACACACACACACACACACACACACACCCACACCCACACACATTCATTCAGTCACACTTTCCTCTCCTGTCTCTTTGCTCTCTCAAACATGAGACAGTAAGTACATGCATAAATACAAAAAGCAGTCATACAGTCTCCTGAGAAGTCCATTTTCTGTCAATGCCTTCATTGTCAGATCGAGCTATCCATATGATTGTGAACAACAAACAACAAATGTTGTGAATTCCGAGAATAAACAGTGTGTTCCTCATCATTTGTTGTGAAAACAGTCCCTCTGGTGGCCCCGCTACCCCCAGCCTGCATTCTCCCCACTGTAAATCATAATGAAATGGCTTGCAGGTGTCAGGATTAAAGAATGCTCTCAAAGGACTTTGGGCCACAGGCACAGCCACAGCTGCTTCTCTCCTTTTGCCAGGTCCTTTTTTGCCATTTGTTTTCTGTTTAGTGTGATGGTCTTGCAGTACCACTGCTGGGATGGACGAATGGCTGACCTCCAAAGGGTTGAAACCACAGTACATGGAGCTGCCATAATTGTTTTGATGTATACAGTCCTTAAAGCTAATGGATAAAAAAGTAAACAGTATGTTTCTTTATTTTTTTCTGAGAACCAGCTTTGCCTTGTGCCAGTGTTTCTGGAACCCATAAATAGACTACCTGTTACCTCTCAGCAGAGAGCAAATAGATCTTTCTGTTTATGTGATGTTGGTGTATCTATGTACTGACAAAGAATCCCTTTTCTCTGGGTGACATCAATGACTGGTTAGGCACATTTATTTTAAAAGGGAAAAAGAAGGCACTGTTCTTTGTAAACATCTGTCACAGTTTACAGACCAACTTCATGGTTCAACTTTGTTAGTAGTAGTAGTTGCGCACACACTGACGGTTGTTCTCTCGAGTCAGGAATTATTAGCAACGCTACGAGATCTTCTTTGCTTAACTTAACTTCTGAGGCAAATGACTCTGATTCTTCATCTGCTAAATGTTGTCATCATGTTTCATCTATCTCCTAACTTTGTCTGTCTGGAGGTAGCGTATTGTTGGGACCTAAAACGGATTGTTGGAAAATCTAAGTGCTAAAACATGCTACAACGCTCCATAGGAGCTGAGGGGAACTGCAGTCAGATAATAATTCTATGTGAATTTCATCACTTCGAGAATCTTCTTTCATGTATACGTAGTCATATGAATTATGGATAATATAAAAAAAGTAATTGTACCCAGTACATTGCTATTGTTAACGCTAAAGACGCTGGCCAGAGCTATGGAAATAAAACCCTAGACCCTAAACTGCTGTTTTCCTTCTTTTTTATTTTTATTTGGATTGCTATTTTTTTTCTCTAAAACTAGAAAGGCACTCAGAGAGCCCAGACCTCTGCCAAGGTCATAACCTATCTTGCAATGTTAACAAAAGTGAAAAATAATTTGTGTATTCGCCCTGTGATTAACATTGGGCTCTTCCCTGGCCCATGCTACACCATACCATCAAGTTTCATGACCGAATTGAAGAAGAAAAAGACAATAGTCACATCTTTGTCACAGCAGACAATTTCAAATGTCAGGTGTAAGTAACATTAATAATGGCTCTGTTCCATTAACTTAAGGTGGCCCAGTAAAGAGCTTTTTATTAATTGATTGGTTGTTATCTTTATTTTGAACATGTAAATAAAAATAAAACAAAAGTAAAAAATAGTAATAAGACAACAATTAAACCACAAAAACACAACTCCATTATTTACACCTGCAAAAAGGATTAGGCAGAAACCTTATATACTCCTACCTATTTCTACCCTTTCTACCCTGTCAATTAAATTAATACAAATAATAAGTCTACACGGATAATAAATCTATAATCAATGAAAATATATATTCAAACGTTCTATTCACACATTCATATATTTACCCATACACAACAATATTTATACACATACTACAAATTATTCAATATATTCAATGTGAGCCCAGGTTAATGATTGCATTGTGCTTCTCCGTATCTCTGAAATATAATATTCTTTAAACATCTGTTTGAATTGGAATATGTTTTGACATTGCTTTAAATCATTATTTAGTTTATTCCACAGTTTAGTGCCACTGACAGATAAGCAGAAGCTCTTCCTTGTCGTTCAAAAACTGGTTTATAGTTCTGTGGAGGCTCCACGCAGAGCTTTCGTCGTAGCCTACCTAAGAGGCCTGGTGTTTATACTTGCGCGCGGAGGTGTGTGCGTCGAGCCGGCATGTGTGTGTGTGTGTGTGTGGGGAGTGGGTCCGGCCGAGCAACATGCATCGCTGCGACATGCAGTTAAATTTTTCGAGAAGTGCACATCAGGGTTCGGCGTAGGGTCCGGCAAAGACGCAGAGCGCTCTGCAGGGGTACGCTGTCGATTCTACGCACAACCATAAAACGGGCTTTAAGCCATGCCATTGAGCCAGCATGGACAAAGGGTCTTGGCACTGATGCAGCTAAATGGAATGTTAATGTGATTAACTATGCCTGTGTTTGACAAGTCAAACTGCTGGGAGAAACATCGATTAAAAGTGATTAGTGATTAGTGAGTATAATTTCATACACAAATAACATAGGTTGCACACACTACATGATTTTTAAAATCAAACACTGTATTATTTAATGTCATTTACCTGTCAAAACAAATAATTAAGTTTGATTTCATTATCAGATCCCTAAAGAATACAGTGAAAACAAATCAATCTTAATCAATGGGATTTACAGGAATGTTTCCTTCAAAATTTCCCTGACACCAAAGCAATATAATAATTTGTGAGTTTCGGTTTGTAGCCTATGTAGGTGTGCCAGTGAAATGAGACTGAGCAGATCAGGCTGCTGGGGTTGTTGGACATAGTGTAGAACTGTTTGCAACATGTACCAGCCCCACTTCACATGCAAGTTTGACACAAAATGAGTGGCCTAGTTTTATCACACTTTGTTGGCAACATATTTGCAATTTTAATTACCTCACACCTTGAGTCCAAAACCACTATGAGGTATTAGTGTATATAAGACTGCTGAGCAGTGATGGGCACCACTCCTGCAAGGCTGAAGGGAAAATGGATACCCACTGGAATATGATAAGAGGGAAATGACTGACTCTGATCCTTCAGCTGCTAAATTTTCCTCTATTTTCATCAACTAGCTCCTAACTGTGTCTATCTTCAGGTTTTCAGAGTTTTTTTTACTAAAAACTAAAAACAACGTATTGTTGGGACCTAAAACAACGGTGATGGGAACAGTGAGAGTGACTTTTGGTTCCCAAAAGTACATTTACTGACCAAAACATGAAAGCGCTAAAACATGCTACAAAGCTCCTTAGGGGCTGAGGGGAACTGCAGTCAGATAATAATTCCAATTAATAATGTGGATTTCATCATTTTGAGCATCTTCTTTCATGTATACGTAGTCATATGAATTATGGGTAATATAAAAACAGTAATTGTAGCCAGTTTATGTCTGTACATTGTTATTATGAATGATAAAGATGCTGACCAGAGGGTCTGAGGTTTACTTCAATATACATTCCTCAAAATTGGCGTTTTCTTGTTCTTTATTTATTTAAGTGTATATTGTCCATCTTTTTTGGCTAATATAATGCAATTAACTTTCCTGTGATTTCTTTCCACAAAATTGCCCAAAAATAACATGGATGGTTCCACACAACATTATTCACAAGTAAAAAAGATCAGTTTCAGTTTCTCTCATTACATTTTGGGAGATTTATTCAATAGGCTATTATATCCTATTTCTGCTGTTTAATCTCAAAAATGATTTCATAAAAATGAGGTTTATTAACCATGAATTCCAAGAGTAAGTGTAAAACTAGTGTTTATAATTGTGTTAGAAAAAGTGTTAGTGGTGTACATACTGGTGAAAAAAATGGGTTGAAAACTTGTGACAAAAGGTGATAATCAGACAATCAATGCAACTAAAAGGGAACAGAAATATAAAAAACGCGACAAAATGACAAAAAAGCAACAAAAACATTGGAAAAACAACTGCAACTAAACAAAAAAGCGCCGGTGTTGGCTGGAAGCCTGGAAAAAAATGCAAAGAACTCTTGAAACATTATTCATTTCTTTAGCTGGGGAGGACAATACAAGCAGCCATTTTCAGCAAAGATGCTTAGTGTATCCGTGTCACTAGCAACTGTGTCACCTTCCAAACAAGTTTGATGGTAACATATCTGACATTTCAAGTTTACGGTCATTTCTGTACGTCCAATAGTGAGGTTTGAAAATCACTCCCTTAATCACTCATTCATAACTAACATTCACTCTTTTGAGGGTGTGTTACGCGTTTTGCTAGCAACGTCTAATAGCCTGGAGCACAGCCTTTCTCTCCTCCATATTCTTTTCTGCAAATCAGTACACAAACAACTTGAAGGAAAAACATTTTTTTCTTTAACAAAATAATGAAAAAAAAAACACATGAAATAGGACTTCAAGCAGTGACAGCAAAACTACAAAAGTGATTACACAACTGAGTCATTTTATATTCACTGTCTATTCCCAGCATGTGTCAGACCTGACAGTCATCACCTCTAGGCAAAAACACAGACAAACTACTTTGGCACAGCAGCGCACCTGTTGTGAGATGAAGAAGCTCATAAAAAATGAAGGTCTAGAAAATGACCATAGTATTGACTAAACGCATCTACAACAGACTTGATTAATGTTTGTCATGACCTGGTATGCATGACTGTCACTTCAAAAACTTCATCTATCCAACATAGGACTAATAACAAAACCACAAGCACTAGAGTAAGCACAGAAACTTAAGCCATTAAAGGCGCCTCTGTCCTTTTCGACTCTCGCCTCGGAAATGGAAAAAGTCCTTAAGCAAACCCCAAAAATGCAGAAAAAAATGGAAGGAACCTTAGCTAGCCTCTCAATAGATGTTATCATAAATGATCCCTAATGAAAGGGAAATTTCCTAATATGACGTCCAATGTTTGATGAAAAAGTTACCAGTCTGGAAGCCCTAGGGGCCCCCTGTGCATCTCTGTTGCTGTTTCAATTTAGGTTGCAAAAATTCCTATTCCCATTAGTAGACATACTAGGTTTGGAATAATATTCACACTTATATAAGATCATTCTGAGTAAAATAAATAATTTAAAAAAAGGTTTTGAGTGTGTTTTTCAAATCGTTATGTCCTAAGCATTAGCCAACTTCAAGAAGAGCTTTAAGATGCATGTATCTACAGTCTGACTACCAGCTCCTGTCTGAAGAAGCAAGCCATGTAGCATGAAAAACATGTCACAAAGGAGCGCAGCTTTGTTCTCTCCTCCACCTATTCATGGGCCCAAGACTCCTCCACACGCAGCTTTTTATTAGTCTGTGTTGTGGCACCTGTAGAGGGCTGAGACAGGGATGTATACACAAGTCAACCAGGACCATCTGCAGCCTGTAAATGTTTGCCAGAGTGTGATACATTCTTCATTGGTCATGGCCCTCATTTTTATATGCTGACAAAGAAGAAAGAGCAACAAGAAGAAAAACAAATTTAGTTAAGTGACTACATAGATGACAACAGAAATAAATAATCGTCTACCCGCTATCACACAGATTTGTTGTTATGAAATGTAAATGGAGTATATTTGTTTTGAGTTTCAGTATTTGACTGCTAACATAGTGGGACATTTGTAATGTAAATAGAATTTTATTTTTTCATTTCAAAGATCACAAATACATGGATCCCACCCTTTGCACACTTTACTCTACACTGGCATAGTGCAGTTTAAAACATAGTCAGTTTTAATTTAAGTTTACCTTTAATGTAACTCTCAGTTTTTGTTGCTTCAAGCGGTGGTGTTTTACCATACCTGCTGTCGTAAAGACCATTTCTTTACGGTGCTTTATTGCCCGCTGTAGATTAATGAGTTTGCATTACCAAGAGGTCATATACGTAGTTGCAATGAATAATTTGCCAGACAGAAAATCATTAATTTACAATAAGAGAATACCTTACAGATGCATTGTTGCATTTCAAGTGTTGCATATGGTAGCTTAGCCTACTTTGGATGTATCATCAGCTAAACCGCGTATCCCTGGCACCGTGTCACAAGCCAAAGCATTAAGAGATTGTTGAAGCAACCAATGTAGCAATAACTTATATAGTGCATTTCATGAAACCCAAGGACGCTTTACACAGGTACAATGGAAACAAGGGAGAAGAAAATAGTAGGCCAACACAAACACAGACCAAAAGGAATAAATTGTCTGTGCTAAATGGAAGGGGGACATAATTCAATCTAGGCTACTGGTGTATAACCCCATCACACAATGTAAAGTTATTTTATGAAAGAAATAGACATATTACATATCTGAGGGCATTTCCGGGGACATTTTTGAATCATTAACAATCCCGTAATTGTCTCCATCTATTGAAAGCCAGACCTTTTTGACTAGGATTCACCCGTTGTCGTTCACTTTCCCGTTTAGCTTTTAATTGTTCTTTGTTTCATTCTTTTCTGTGATGGTCCTACCCCAGTATCAGCCATTACCACAGTAGATAACGTTTAAAATAAAATTAAAATACATTTATGCCGATACAAAGAAATCTTCTGTTACTTTTTACCTGGCTGGATACAATAACACAGTCTTTCTGGTGTTACACTGAAATTTGTAACCCGTCAGAATGTGTGCTCTGTAGTGCCGGCTGCCTGCCGTAAATCATTTTGTGACTTAGCAACAAAAATCGGCAAAGTCATCAATAAAAACTATTTAAAAAATAGCGTTCTTTTCACTGTTACTTTCGTGTTGTACTAAAACAGTTTTAGAAACATTTAAAAATTATATACAGTATAGTAACTTTAACTGTAAATGTTGAAGAATTAATGAAATACGATAAAAATTGTGACTGAGTCTGTGTATTTGTTGGACCATTTATGTTTTTTTTAGCTCCACTGGGTTGTGGCATTGCATCCCTACAACCCTCCAAAACTTAGTTGTAGAATAAATGTTAATATAATCTTCAGGAATGTAGGAATAATGTCTAAAACTATGAAACTAAGACAGGGTTCTTACTCTTTAATATTGAAATGTTGTATAAGATATCTATTTCTATAAATTAAATTAACATAGAGGGTTCAAACCACCTTTCCCTGAGGTAGAAATGCAACCACCAGAGGGCAACACTATCACTGTCTCTTCCCAAAGCTAACACTAACTCTTAACCATTCAATGGACCTTTTTACTTTTGTTGCTCTGAGGTTTTTGACTGCAGGTTGTTGTCCATCTATCCACATTAGAAACATATATTGCAGTGAAAGCTGAGATGTTTACAGAAAACAACAACCAGGAAAGGGCAAGAAAGACAAGTGTTTGGCATCCATTGGGAGGGAAATTCAAGTTAGCGGTATGCACCCCAACGATCTAAACCAGAACATGGGTAGAAAATGTACAGATTGTTTTTTAATGGAATGTACGTGAAGTCATTGCTTTGTCTACTCTGTTATGTTGTTGCCCCTGAATCTTCCTTTTTTTCGCCTGTCTGTGCTATAAATCCAATGTTGTCCTCGTCTGTACTTTATCCAAAACACTGTGCACACTGAAATGTTACATCTCAGCTGGAATATATTTACACAATGAAGGAAGTCATCTAATAGGAGGGTGTAGCTGCCTGTCTGTCTGACAGCTTCGCTCAGAGAAAACAAAACATTAATAAAAAAATAAATACATAAGGAAAACACTCAGTTTCCTCTGGTTTATCATACTCGTATCCAACCATCCTGAGGGGCCAGAGCCGTGCTGCAGAGATTGCGCTCCAACGTGCTGTATTGCAATCAAAAACACCTGGCCTCGGGCCTTGGAATGGTCACAACATTACAGCATATAAACGAGCCAACTACTCCATATAGAGGCCCCATAATTGTTGGACTGAAGAGGATTTCTGCTTTTTTTACTGCACTGTTTTACTATTGTTATAAGACACAATACCCAGGGCCAAACCTAACCCTCCAATACAGACTTTATGAACATAATTTTACAAACAAATAGGGATTATCCAGATAGCTGTACTACGCTGACTCACCAGAGCTGTGAGACTCTGCCTGGCATGGGAAATAAAGTGAACTGTCCTTCAGCTTTAAATGATTTACAACACCCACACATATCTGTTTCACACCTGCAACACACAAAAAAAGGATTTGGCATGAATATTGCACTTGACATTATTATATTTTACTGAATTTTGTAAGATTTGGCAGGACTCAGAATGGCTGAATTTACACTTCTGGTGCTTGTTAGTTGGGATGTTCTAAAATCAAGGAGCATGATTTCACTCAAGCAGTAATGAAAAACAACATGATGTTGTTTTGGTCCGCCCTTGTTTCTGGATAGCTTAAGATTGATGTCACAAACAATGCTGGCCAATAAATTATACCTTAACACACTGGTACTCACTTGATTGCCACAAGTGACATTACCCAGAGTTTTATAATCATTCGATCAGGCGATTACTGAAAACAATGCATTGAGACAATCAACAGTATTTTCCACTTGTATTGGAAATGTGCATCAGATTAATGAAGGGATGGCTCAGACATTAAAGGAAGAATTTACTCAGAACAAGCAGATTTATGTATCAAGTTAGTATCCAACATTACTTACAATGGGTACCATTATCAGAATGTGGAAGCTTATGACATAATGTAAGTATAAAAATGATTTGAGGGCTAAAATGTCACTTAATGCAAGATGAGGGACATAAACAAAGAAAATGTGTAGACTCGTGTAAAATGCTTGAGGAGAGAAAAAAAAGTTGGACAAAAGTGCATTGTTGTTGTAACATTAATGGGGATGCAAAATAAGAATTTTCCCTCCTCATTATGACCAAGCTGCCGAGCAGGGTCTCTGGTTTCTCCCTCCTGCCGTGCCCTGGCACCCCCGCAGCATCCCCACAGAGACGGCTTCCTTGCCGTGATGAGCTTTTGACAGGCCCCAAAACAGCCTGCTTAATGCTGTGCCAGGCCAGACATGGAGCGGCTGGGATGCTGGCAGCTTCTTGGCCCACACCATGCATCACGGGCCTCAACCCATTTTACCCCTAGTTTTCCTCCCCTCCCTCTCTCTCTCTCTCTTTCTCTCTCTTTCTCTCCGCCCTTTCTTTCTAGTGCCTCAGGATTGTTATGCAAAGCTTTCCAAGCAGAGATGTGGGAGTTCTTTTGAGCACAGATGTATCCAAATCATATTTGTATAATCTCCTGTCATGGCGAGAGATGTAGTGTCCAGGCTGAGGGCTGCTGTTATCTGTGGCTGAGCAGCCAGGTGCAAGGCTGTGGCTTCACCTGGGACATTTCCACACCTGTGAAACACAGAGACTCAGTATCTTGAATCAAACAGTAATTTTAGCGCTATGTTGCAAATAACTGCTGACATCTGTTGATCCATCAGATTTTCTCAGAGATGGTGACTCTGTCCTTTTGGTTAACACAAGTTCCTTATAGTTGCATGGTTATTGATAATATGCACAATGGCAACATACATAGAGGAAAGTAACAGCATCCATGTCTTATGTCAGTAAAACAACAGTTTTTTTTAAAGATTTAGCATGAAAACTTGACATGAGAATAAAAAGCCCAGACAAAAAAAAACAACGATGCGCTACTGCCACCCAGTGTTGAACTATGAGAGAGTTCAAATAAACATGTAGTCCATCTGCTACAAGACGTGACTCCACAAGGATAACTCATTACAGCATTACAGCATACCATGCCTTTTCCATTTGTGGTCAGTTTTATGGCTTTTGAACTGTAAACATTGTTTCAAGGAAAAGGAAACACATAACGCTTGTGTTGTGACATTCTTATCTCACTGAAACTCTAAGGGCTGGGTTATGGGCTTATATTAAACCTGGTAGTCACTTAACTATTGGAGAAAATGACCTCTTGGCGAAGAAGAAAAAAGGACTAAACTGTGTCTTTTAATCAAAACACAAGTGTGCTCAATAAAATAACAGTGCATGCACATTTTATTGTAGTTTGCAGGCTATTAGAAGCACATGTTATTGTTATGAAACAGAAAGAAAATCAACTTAAAACTGTAATTCCTTTTTGATTATGTCTGTTAAATCAAATTCATTAAAACAGGATAGCTAAAAAAGAAGCCTCTTTTGTGAAGGATGTGAGACATGGGCTGCAGTTATTTGAGACAGAGAAATGGGCCTTTACTTGAAACAACACTTGAAACTGTGAAATAAAGCCGGGCTGCTGAGATTTTTACACTTAACAGTTTACCATGTGTAAAAACAAAAACACACATTGGAAACGGCTTCCAGTGACCACACAGACTTCCACTGTGTCCGTAGATAGCGGATGGTTGAAAACTATTCGTTTGTCTAAATAATCTATGCATGCTTATGAACCACAATGGACAGCAGAAAACTATTATGCATATTTTAGTTTATTGGAATGATTTACTTTACAATAAATCACATATGAGGTGAAAATTTGATTTGTGAAAATTTTCCTTTTCCAGCTGTGGAATGTAACAAAGGTCATTTACTGAAGTGCTATATGAGCACAATTTTGTGGTACTGAAACTACGTAATTACGACTCTGTTGTAATTGGTTAATTAATTTAATGATTACCATTGCGTACAAGTTGGCAACAATTACGAAATAGTGTATGGAGATGACAACAGGTATTTGTGTGCAGCAGGATGTTGTAGTAATAAGAGAGACTGACTGACTCAAGCTATTGTTCGGGTAAATATTTTCTCTGCTGCTGGAGGTCCAGGTAGCACATTTCTATAGAACACATTTCAACAGTGAAGGGGACAAGCAAGATAACGATTCTTGGCATCCATAAAGTCAATATGTCCCATGTACAGAGTTTTTTGATGAGATTGAATTAAAGATTCATCACCTGCAGATCTGATCAAATTGTGCTAACCATCTACACCAACATGACATTTTTGTAAAACACCTGATGGAGTTCAGGCTACAATGAACAGAACATGGTCTGATTCTAATATACTGTAATGCCAGTGTCTGAGTGTAGTATTTGACAGACAAACACTAGCTCTGAAAATGAATGAGAAAACTTAATCCCAAGAATGTATAAATGCAATAAATCATTCCCAGTGACTATGTTTTACATCAGGCACTCAGTTCAAGGCACCTCTGTCTTTTTTTCTTCTTCAGACAGATTCCCGCACCAGTCAGGGAATAATTTCCTATGGACATTGCTGGTGAGACAGCTGCAGGACTTTCATGAATGTTGCAGCCACATATCATGCTTCCTCTGGATGTCAACACTCATGACATGAACTATGTGCGAGCTTCCTCACACACACGTTTCACGGTGAGATAAGTGGAGATCTCAGCGCAGTCCTGTCAGGAAAGTATTTACTTTCTTCGTTGCCGCGTCAAGAGAACACACACACACACACACACACACACACACACACACACGTAAAAGTTTGTTTCTCATTCACAGCTGGTGGCATTTGCATATAAACATTTGCTCAACTTTCCCACTTAAGAAACACACAAATGAGCTTGTATTTCTCCAACCTGCTGTGAGGTTTGTCTTCCACATGTTAAAATGAGTAAAATTTCAAAATGTCAGTGACTGAAATGCTCAAAAAGAAGTTTCACTTGACTTAGTCAGTGCTAGAAATTACATTTACTCAAGTACTTGTGACAGGTTTTAGGTACTTGCACTTTGCATGAGCTTTTCCATTTGATGTTACTTCTTACTACATGTATCTGACAGCTATAGTTAAGGGTTACTTGTCAGATTGAGATTTTAAATTTTTTTTAAACATAATCTTATAAAATACCATATAACCTAACTATTTAACTGTATATAAAGTAGTTAATAAAGTAATAAAGTAATAAAGTATATAAAGTAGTTAACTAGCTCCACCTCAACCAGCTATAGCAGTAAAATGCTGCTTACACATTATTGCATCAACACTCTAATGTCAGATATAATTATATGGTCACAGGTAATATTTTACTGCAGAACAAATATTTCTACCTTCATATTTTAAGTACATTTAGATGATAATAATTTTGTACTTTTACTTAAGTAGAATTTTGAATGCAATACTTTATGCAAGACAGTTATACTTGTAGTATAACTGCCTTTTTACATTTTTGTATTGTTACTTTAACTGACGTAAAGGATCTGAGTACATTTTCCACCAGTGATTCCAGTGCAGTACAAGGGAGAGCTGGTTCTGATTGGGATAAGAAGATAGGGCTGTAACCTTATCTGCAGAAAGCTGCTGTGTGCTGCATTATTTCATCTCCTCATGTGCCCTGAAAAAATATGACAAAAACATCAGAGAATGGAAAAAGCATGATCTCAGAGTTTGTAACCTGGCAGATATAATCCAATCATTCTGCTGAGGGCCTAACTTTTGTTTAACGCCAGTCTATACATCATACTGTATATCTAATTTAAGGCTAAGCTGACTGGTCTTTGAAGAGGCAGTTTTGAAATCACATTCCAGTTTCCCCTCCCAAACAGCAAATTATTTCTATTCCCGCAAGACGTGTGATTTCGGACTCTGAGTTGGAGCAAATCACTTGCAGACTACTTCACGAGGAGCTTATTAATCTGAGAGAAGGGGTCTGGGATTCAAGTTGAAGTATAAACAACCTCATCATCAATGGACAATGTAAAAAAAGGAGCTTTGACTAGAGTGTGTGCTTGGTTCCACCTCAACAACATCCGTTCAGAGTTAGGTTTGACGCCAGATACCACAGAGAAAAGCTACAGCAAAAATGTGCCCCATAATTGGTAACAGTCTTTGAATTTATGTAAGCAAGGTAGGCTGTAATTAATCCCAGCACAATGAGGATCTTCTGCGAAGCGTGCTCATGTATTTGTTATTGGACGTCACCAATGGGCCACTCTGGAGCCCATCAGATAGTGTCTAAATACACAGCAATCACATGGGCTTTTTGCCCCCCCCATAAATCATCTCCTACCAATGCCTCAGCAAAAATTACCAAAGGTTATCAAGGGGCATCTACCACCAGACTCTGTCCTACATGAATCCACCCTCATTTCCGCCAAAATGTGCCTCAGTGCCTTATTTCTTCCTCGTTAAAATCCCTGAATCAGGCTGTTTAAATTAAGATGGCCTGCGGTCTTCTGCGAGGGTTGGAAGACAGATGATGGGAAAGGCAGTTTGGAAAGATGCTGAACGTAGCTGGCACTTCTTATCTACCACATATTAGCAAAGTTGAGAAATGGTATTTGCCATGTAGCATTTGCCTGCTGCCGTCCCATCATCGCCTGCCATTCCCAGCAACAACATGATCCAAATTCAGTCCAGATGTCTCAGCCATCAAGCTTCAATATTTCACTAACTCAGCATTAATCTTATCAAGTGTGTCACAGATCCCTGCTTGATAACATCTCACAGGATTCTGGAAAATCAGTGCCTGCAGCTGACCACAGCTTCATTAGAAACTGATATCAGCTTGCAGGTTTATGTTGCAGATCATCATCAGAAAGCAGATCATATATGAGGAGCAGTTTTTAGGTGAAATTACTTGATACTTCCTTATCCAGATGTGGAGAATAACAAAGTGCTAAACTTGTGTACTATAGCATAATTTTGTCTTAAAAGTTTTTAGAATTGACACTCTATTTCAGTAGGCAATAATGTACACACGTTTTATATCAAGTGTGTAAAACTCATTAAATATGACACGGTATAATACTTTACATTTGCAATGCACATTGTCACATTAATATTACACGGTTTCTCTTCTCATTATCAGAACTAACATATAGATAGTGTCAAATGGATTCATTAATATATGAACTAAACAAGTGTTGAGAGATCGTATCTTTATTTATACATACAATAGATTATACCATATTCATATTTTTGCCAGTTTATAATTCAGTTTAGCCCTCGTACTTCCATCTACTGCTGGTTCAGTCCTGTGGCGGAGCAAACTTGTTTTTTCTTGATACGTCGCCACTAACTTTCTAATAAAAAAAACTAGATTGTCAGGTATATTTAACACTCATTACAACATGCTTTATTTTTGAAGCTCTCATCAGGGAGCAGTTTAATTCTAAAAAAGAGAAATTAAAGAATATGTCTTATAGATCCATTTTCATCTGCACTAACAAAATGGAACTTTGCAGTGTTTGTAATTAAAAATTTGATTTTCACATGACTTTACACAAAAACACAACCATTGTAGAAATCAGACACATTTATTGAATTCTGTAATAATTAAATATGACACAACTATTTTGAAAAACAGTCGCCTCCACCTGCTGATGATCTTTGAGTGCCAATATTAACACAACGTTCAATACTTTCAGGCCCAGAATTCCCTGATGTCATCATTTTCAGTATACTGACAAGAAACATTGCCCTCATGATACATTCCTCAAATGTAGCATTTAAAACTCCTAGTCAACAGCAGGTACTAGAATTACTGTAGGACACTGACACAAACCCAATACAAACAGAATGACAATTAAGTGAGCTAGTTTCTCAACCTGCCATTTCCTGAGCTGAGTCTGGGATACCAACTATGCCTTCACACGGTGCAAAGACTCTTTTCCTATCTTAAGAATTCTTGTCTTTGGAGTGAAAACCCTGTTTGATGGATCCTGATTGCAAGGTCCAAAGCCTGTTTCCCTTAGGGCCAAGCTCACACTGGTTTCCCCTGCTCCGGCCTTCCAGGATCAGTCCTCCTCTGAGGAGAGCTGGGATCCTTCATCGTGATCCTCTCTGTAGGCAGCCATGGGGCCACTGTCAGGAGTGTAGCTCCCCATAGAGATCTTCAATCCGTCAGACAGTTTCTGGGAAGCCAGCTTGGCCTGCAACTCCTGAAATTAAACACAGAGAAAAAACTGACATGAATAGGCTGGTAAACAGAAAACAAGCACATTATTATAAAGCTGCACAGCCATAGCTATTAAACCCTTAATAAAAGTAGGACTGATAATAAGCTTAACAGGCCTCTGTAAGTTGACAACAGCCCACTGTCTGACGTTTGGCTCTAAAGTCAGTACTTTGGATGTGAAGTGATCCACAGCCTGAACGCTGCACTCTAAAGCTGATGAGCGCTCTGATGGGGACTTTAATACAATTCACGCTTGGATTTATTTTAAATCACTGCCACATAGTAGTGGCCATTGTATAAACTCAATTTGTTTGAGATTCACAGAAAAACTTCATTTTCTGTATTTTTAAAAGGTTTTTTGTTGTATAAAATTAAGGTCATGTTCATAACTACTTTGGCATTGTGTGATAAAACGCAGCACTAAATAACGCAGGATCCGACAAAATAGTTGAACATGCACTACTTTTGTTAGACCACAGTGCAATGGCATCTGTCAAGGCGCTGTGGTGGCCAATCAAATATGTGCAAGTGCACATTTCTGGTAATTACTTAGACAAGCGTCGCATACCTAAAAAAAAATTTATTGTTACTGTTACTCAAACTGGATTTCCTGGATCATAATTTCATGTCAGTGCGAGTAGCGCATGAGTGCAGCTTTGAGGGAAAATCAAGAAAAAGAGATAGCAAAGACAATGTAAAGTAAGTTAACAGTGAACCATAAAACAAGCTTCAACAAGCACAATTACTGTTTTCCATCAGATTGTTTATAGATCTTGTCATTTTCGATCGCACTTAAAGGCAGCTTCATTTCATGAAGAAAAAGACAAAAAAAAGAAAGAAAGAGACACCGAGGGACTGTGCTTTGTTGCAGGAAACAGTCAGCTGTTACTAAAATTGCTGTGCAGTTAAGTGCTTGTTTCGTTTTTTACTTTCGTAGTGTTTTTAACCTTCTTAAAGGAATGGGTAGACCTGCATTATTACTGCACTGTTTGACGGCCAACGCAGGTAGTGTGAATGCAGGCTTAGGGGCTCTGAAACTCTGCAGTAGTGCAGACATGAGGCATAAACATAGCAAAAGATTTTTTAAACAAAAACGTAGCAGTGCAAATGTGGATGATTTGGCTGCACTTACCTGCTGCTTCTTTGCTTGTTCCTTCAGGAGGATGGCCGACTCCTCCAGAGACAAAAGCTGTGCCGGACTGTAGTGGAGAAGAGGGAGTCTAGCTGCAGTGATGTCATCCAGGTGCTTTTTGTCCCGCTCCTTTCTGGCCTCTGCAGAGAGAGATGTTGAACTTTCAGAAGACTGGCTGGGTGACGAGGATCCTGATGGAGAGATGTCACTTCTTTGGGGCAGCCTGAAAACACAGTAAGGAAGATTATAAAGATGTTATTTACAATAAAAAATATATAAAAGAAAGCTAAAAGACACACATTACATAATTATGTATGTATTTTTGGCATAGATGTTTGCAAAAGTAATCATCATATCATTAAAAAAATCAAAGTCCACTCACTGATTTGGTTTGAATTGTGGCTTCCGGAGAGCTGAAGTCTTCTCTGTTCTTTCTATCACAGATACATAGTGAGGCTTTTTTGGTATCTGCTTTTTGAGAAAGTAATTGTCTCCTGCTGTGCTGTTAAATGGGTCTTTGCACTTGCTACTGAAACCAGTATTACTTTCAGACAGTCTGACCCTTTCCAAGGCCTCCACAAGGTCACCCTCTTTTGTCTGATCAGAGTTCAGAGAAGCCCCAGCAGCAGCCGTCTCCATGGTTTCACAAGCAGCCGCTCTGGAGACAAACTGGTTCTTTTGCTCCAAAATGTTGTTTTCATGCACATGAGCTGAGACAGGTGAGGTCACCATCTCCTGTACCGCATTGCCTGCTATAGCCTCACCTTGTCCCTCTTGGTTTAAGGCTGCTGGTGTGTCGGGAATAACACGTTGTTGCAAAGTGAAAGTCTGCTGATACTTGGAGTGTAACTCTGTCCTGGCAGCCGACACCAAGCTCTGTCTCCTCTCCTCTTCATCGTTGTGTTCAATGGCAAGGCGCACTTTCTCCGCAAATTCTTTTATCTTTTTCCCTTTGTCAGGAAGACTCTGTAAAAAACGCCTATGAACAACACAAATGCATCATTTGATGCTATATTCAAAACAATCATTCAAGATACAGATGGGAGACAAACAAACCAAGATTAAATGTTAGTAGGTAGATAGATAGATAGATCTGCTATAGTTGGGTTAACATGGCATTTACCATTTTCTTATTCATGAAACCATTCACTGAAATTAAATGCTCTGCATTTGTTATGTTTCTTATATTATTCATTCAGCTTTTACTTTTTCACCCATCTGTATTTTGGCTTAAATAATATGACATTGCATCCAATATTGTTTTATATTAATCATACTAGTATTTTATATTCTACTATCTGAGCTATTACTACTGTATAACAATAACAGTTGGGCATAAGATTTTACCCTTGACATATTTGTCAGATTTAAACGGTTTTATATGCTGACATCTGTGTGTACATTTTTATAGAAAAAACATCCTAAACTTTATAGCACATTAAACAAAACTCTATTTTAGAGAGAGATAATACATCAGTCCAAATATGACTGAAAGAAACTTGTTACCACCAATCAGTGCATTAACATATGACAGAGCCTTGTGTTTATACAACACTGTTTTAGTTCATTTTATTGAATACAGAGATGACTTGTTAATTTGTAGATGTGTTACACATATAGGCTATATGTGTAATTCACGCACACATATACAACACTATACTATGTACACACATGTTGTGGGTGGGAAAAAGCATCCTGTAACTTTCTGATAAGTAACATCACAACAGTGTAGCTTCTGGCAAGGTGGAGCAGCTCTCATTACAACTAAATAAAACTTATTTGTGTGCTTAAGTCACCACGTCTCTTCTATCATACTCTTACTACAATATCAAACTACGGCAGCGAAACTTTGCCTTAGCCACAGTTTGAGCTATCTTTGGTATAATAAATTAATAAAAAAAGGGAGGCACAAACTGGGGCTAATAGTGTGAGCTTACTTGTTAGAGAATATCTTCTCCTGTCGCAGGAGCAGTTCTTTGAGCTCCTCTTTGCTCTGGTTTCTCAGGTCTCCTGTCTGTCCCTGACGCACTGTCCACGACGAGGACATTACTGTTAGCTAATGACAGTTAGCTAATGACAGTTAGTTACAGCCATTCACAAACAGCGTGAGCTAACGTTTCAGTTTAACGCGCTAACGTTACATACAAACTCTAACTAATCATACGTTAACCTGTTCAAAACTCCACCTGTTAAGTGACTTTTTAATAGTTAACGGTTAGACAGTTTTTAAAAACACTAAAAGCGCCAGGTTCACTTCATCAACACATGAGACAACAACATTTCAAAGCGGGGTTCTTCTTCTTCTGTGTGAGGAATTCCAACTCCAGCTGAGGTATAGCTCTACCGCCCCCCACTGTACAGGACGCCAATTTTGTTTTCCTGGGATGGCAAAGGCATAGTGAAGGCGTGACCCGCCCTACTCTCCCTCTGATTGGCTAGTACTCGTTGCCGGCTCTGGTTGGCTTGGTTAGAAATGTCGGTGTAAACCATTCATAGGCAGACTAATGCAGAGTAGGGCGGAACATGCCTTTACTATCTTAGGATAAAAAACATACTTGCGTACAGGACAATGTAACGTAGTGGTTCCAAAACTTGTTCATGTCAAGGACCCCTTAACTTACACAAATTAGACCACCACTGGATAAGATGTTGTCCCAGGGTCCCCCATCTGATAGGGCTTTTGCTTTTAGATGTTTTATTACAGAAAGTGTATGAAACCAATGTATGATCAAAATAGTCATACATTCTGTCATTGTGTTACTTATGGATGGAATTATAGTGAAAATATATGATTCCTCTTTTTGTTGGGGACCACTTGATCCCCTCAAGGACCCCTGGGGGTCCCCGGACCCCACTTTTAAAACCACTGGTGTGATGCACTTCTACATGTTAACATGTCACAGCCAGTGTTACACGGTCATTTGCTGCCCTCTGTAGGTCAAATATAGTCATCAGCATCACATTTACAAAAAGTTGTCTGTAATCTTCTAAAGATATTTCTTTCTTCTCTGTAATCAGTGCAGTCTGTATGAATAGGGTTCAGAATATCAGATTTTCCATAGCTGCATTTCCCAGTCAGGATGTTTCCCAACCACTGTGCCAACCCACATCTCTTTCAGCGCAACAATGACCTAACTTCAACCAAGAGGGTACAGCTGTATCCTTTCTATCCCCACTCAGAGTTCAAAGTCAATTTATTGTTTGGCTGCAGCTGTAAAGTTTCTTTTTCCAAAAATATATTTGATTTGATTTTTGCATGATGTTGCAACTCCATCTTCTTCAATGCATGTAAGCATTAATTTCCATGTACCAGAACACACCAGACATTGTAAAACACAATGGCTTTCTTACATTTTGTAGTTTTCTCCACATGAACACTCTCAACTCCACAAACTAATAGAAACAGTACCACAATTGGATGTACTTTATTCATAATATGAAGTTTTATTTTTGTAATCCTGATCCTAGCCAAATGTCTATTTATACCTCTTTGTTATAATTTAAAACACACAGCAGTGTGGATTTTTTGTCAATCTACAATTTGTCTTGCAACAACTGCTGCCTCACTTTGAATTAGTCTGTCTTCATTGCACAACATATAATAATTACAATAACAAATCATATTAGGTTGAGAGAAATAGCTGAGTTTTTACCAGACAACAACAGATTTGCATTGTATAGATTGCATTTACCATAAATGCAAAAAAAAACATCCCCAAAAAATACTATACTGATTACTATACTGTACAGAAGACTAAAAATAAATCCTAAAATACAGTTACTAAGCTTTTACATATTTACATAAAGTTTATCTGGAGTTCAGTGTTTATGCGTGACATTAAGTGTGAAATTGAATCATTAGAAATGGAGGAAATACAAACTGTTTTTAAGCCCTTTTTTGTGTTTCTTAGTAGCTGATCAAAAAAGTAGTCATATGTGCAGTATAGGCTTTAGAAAACATATGAGGTTGCACAGTATGTAAGTGCTGACACAATCATGATTATTGGGTAGTTGCACAGAAAAGTCTTTATTATCCAAACATACCCTAGCCTCTTATCATTGGTCACAGTATGATATGTATCTTTAAGGAAAAGGCACATCATAAAGATTGCATAAATACAGTTGTGGCAGTGCAGACAACAGCTGGATAATACTTGTGCCTGTGCCTCAAGAATGGCAGTCACCTCAATAAGGTCTAAAGTGTCTCATCATTAACACAGATATTTACTTTAGATTATATTACAATATTACCCTTTTGCCAATTTAGAGAGAGATTCGTTTCCACCACCAGTATCAGATAGTAGGCAGTTTACAAAGGCACAAAGCATGTTAATAAATAATTTGTACATAATGTGACAATAAGAAAATAATATTCATTTCATTTGTACAGAGCCAATATAAAATGTTATATGAACACAATAACCGTATCAATCTTCACATTGGCCAAAATACTCATAGCTCCATGAGCAACATAAGTAGGCTACATTCAGTGTAAACAATACAATCCTTCAGTACATTACTTACAAAATATTTTTTAGAGAGCTTGAGATTATTTACACCCCACAGCAAGCAACAATTTATTATCATTAAACATGAAAACATAGCCTGAAAACCTACATAAGACTTTTTACATCATCAACTAGAACCATGTTCTCCATCATATGTGACAGAGAAAGAACTAATTTGCATATGTGTGACGTTATTTTTATAAAAGATAACCAGCAGTGAAAATAAGACCACTGGATTTAATAGGACTTCAACATTTTAGGAGTTGCGCTTATTCAAATTATTGCCAAGAGTTAGAAGAGAGGATCAATACCACCCAAGGTACAGTAAATATGTACCTGCACTTATATTAGCTTTAACAGCAGCAGCAGATAACTACATGTAATCGATTAGCTGTACCGGGGTTAACTCCAAATATGAAACATAATTATGGGTTGTTACGAGCAATTTGCACAACCTATATGGTAGTTTTCTGGGCGGTCTGCAAAATTTGCCGACCAGCATCAAAGCTTACATTATAATTTGCTTACTATTACTTCTGCTAAGGAGGTTATGTTTTAGGATTGGTTTGTTTGTTTGTTTGCTGGTTTGTCAGCAGGATTACAAAAAACTACACTGGCCAGAATGTCATTAAAATTGGTGGAAAGGTGTAGCATCAGCCAATGAAAAACCAATTACATTTTGGAGCGGATCTGAATCAAGGAGCAGAGACACAAATTATCTTTCACTTTTGTCACCATTGCAGGATAGGACATGGCAGAGGTCTGTGCTCTTTGAGTGTTCTTTCAGTTATATATTTGATATATTTTAGGAGCATCCTCTGTAAACGGTTTGTCAGACTGTAAATTTTGAATTTGTATAGGTTTACATTTTTTATTTTTTCCCACATTTGAACGCAATTACTAATATAAAAAAGTGACAGCCCTGGAAGGCAGAGTTTCTAACTTTTGGACAAAGCCTGTAGGCTAGCTACCTCTTTCCCCCTTTTTTAAGTATATATGCTAAGCTAAGCTTATCAGCTGCTAGCTAGGATTCACAGTTACATTCAAAAATTAGAGTGGTGTTAATCTTCTTCTTAACTGTTGGCATGAAAGCAATTACATGTATTTCCCATAATGTCAAACAACTGCTTCAAGCTCACTCTATGTTTATATTTGCTGTTATTTCCATAAGTTTCATGTACGGTGAATAAACTTGAGGTGCTCTCGATCTTGGTTGAGAAGAGAACTGAAAAGAAGTGGATTCCTCGGGACTCGATTGTGTATCTTTGTTCATTTCTGCGTCCACCTCATCTCTCCCGGACTGGACTGAACTCACAAGAGACTCAGATTCAGACGTGCGGGTTGAGGGGAACGTCCCACTCGGCTTGGGGTTGGACAGCAGGAAGCGAGTGTACTGGACAGGAGTGTACCTCAGTAAACTGGACTCCAGCCTGCTGGGTGGAGGATTGTTAGACTTGAACGTCCTTGGTTGGGTGGGTGTTGTTAGGTAGTTGAATGAATGTTGAATGGGAAATGTATGAGATGAAGGTTGTGTGGGGGATGAAGGTTGTGTGGGGGGGTGAAGGTTGTGTGGGGGATGAAGGTTGTGTGGGGGCTAGAGGTTGTATCAGTGATGGAGGTAGAGTGGGTGATGGAGGTTTCACTGGTGTTGGAGGTTGAACAGGTAGTGGTTGTTGTATGGGATTGAGATTAGTTGTTTCATACTGAACAAGAGGTCCAACATCATGCCTTTTTGCTTCACGTCTGCAGGTGCACATCAGACATCAGAATGAGACACCACCTCCAAATGAAGCACCAATTATAACATGATGCTACTAAAAATGTTTCCCTAACTTTACTTCTTACCTGGGGAGCAGATCACAGCCTACTCCTATCTCCCTGGTTTCCAAAACCTCTCGCTGTGTATTCTGTGTGGACATAAAATACTTCAGCTTGTCTTCTAATTCATTATTCTGGGAAAAGGAAAGAGGAAACAACACTGTCAGGGCAGGTACATGCAAAGGACCACTTAACATGAAAGGGACTAGATAGGTGCAGTGACACGAGAAAACTGCACAGACATAGCTGAAAGTTCAGGATATTGCTCAGCAGCCCAGACAGTCATCTGTCCTGTAGCCATGCAGTAGATTACAACACCACACCAAAAATAAAACATGCAGTAAACACAGTGATGTATTTTTCTTACCTCACACTCCACTATAGCAATTCTGTCCAGAAGCTCTGAGATGAACATATCCTTCTGAGCAACTTGGGCCCGCAATGTTTCAACCTTCACAAATTTAAGATTGAAAACAATTATCATGTGTTTCAGCCAGATCGTTTCTCTAATCAGTTTATTCAATCCAATATTGTGATTTTACTGTATATTAAAGTATAGAAACAGTCCATGCAACACTCCTGTATATATTTATATATATGTATATTGAGTATGTATTTTAACCACTAGGCCAGCACAACACCCCACTCTTTATTGACTCTTGGTCAGATTAAGTTTTACATTCCTTGTGTTCGTTAAACTCATCCATACTCTTGTTGGGAAACAAACTTCTACTACTTCAGCTGGGTTATGCATTTCATCCACACCCATTATTAAAACACAAGTATTCACACACAGATATATAAACTCTACTCACCTCCTCGATCATTCCTTTGACTTTCCTCTGCTGGCAGAACACCATGTCGTTCAAGTGTTTGATTCTCTCACGGAGATCCACAGATTCAGATTGCAGCACTTTGGACCTAAACAGGACCAGAAACCAGTTAAAACCAGAAGTAGGTCCATACTGGTGGAAAGGGGTTTATCTTTTGCAGAAATGTGCTGTCAGATGCTTCTTAGATCAAGGATAACAAATGTTAGCAGGGAAAAGGACTGCACACTGATTGATTTGTAGCCTTTAATATTCCAAATGCTTTGGCACTATTGTGGCTTCATTTGATTACTTAGTGTCTATACTTTTTTTAAGCATGAAAGTTTATGCCTGACCTTGAAAAATAGTCAATCGCAACTCAAGGTCCTTCTAGTAGCTTTTCTGAAGCTTTCTACTCTGCTGACAAAGAACATCAACATCTTCAGATCCAACTCGATGACAATGGAGTAAAGTCCAACTGCTAATGAAGACTATGTGATCAAAGCTCAGAAAAGCTAGTAAGTAGACCTTGAGTTGGGTTTGTTTCATCACCGGTGTTTATGGGGACATTTTTTGTACCTTTTGGCTAAAGTTGCATCAGTTTTGTCTGTCAGCTCCATCAAGCGGAGACGCTGTTCACAGTCCTGCAGCTTCTTGTGGAGTTGACTCTTTTCCTGTAAAAAATATTTTTCAATATAAGGTCTATTTTATCTGCAAGAATTGTAGATAGATTTTTATGTAAAAAAAAAAGTGCCTCACCTTTCCCATACAGTCCAGGAGACGCTCCACTTCGATGATCCTCTGGTCCCTTTCAGCAATCTTGGCCTCTGCAATCCTGATGTTTTTTTCTGCTTCCTCCAGTCGCCTAATGTATTCATCAAGTTGGGCCTGTGTGAGCAATGACACACTTTAGTTTAGATGTTGGACTGCTTTTAAAAGGGCTCATCAAATGATCAAGAACTTAGCATCTACAATTTTGGCTGTCATTAAGATTGAATTTGCTTTAGAGAACAATTTTCACTGCATAATAATCTTTGTAAAATGTGTGAAAAACAAAAAAACATTTGAGATACCTTGTAATCATCACCCATCTATCCTGTTCTTATGACACAAATGTTTTGGTTTCTATTGACACTGAAACTGTATGTGATGTGTTAATGAATAAGAATAAAAGAATGTAGACCTGTAGCTTTTCAATCTCCTCCCTGTGTTTTTGTTGTTCCTCCTGCAGTTTCTCCTCGTACTCGAGCTTAAGCTTTGCTGAGAGCTCGTGCAGCGCCTGATTGTTGGCCTCCTGTGCAGACTCCACCTGGACAATTCACAGCACAGCAGAAATTAGGTTGATTATTCCATACTGACACTAGAATAGAAGACGCAGCAGATGTGTTGGCGTGTTACAGTGAGATGATCTGTTATCAAATCTGCTTAATCAAAGCATACAGCTTTATCTGCTTTTTATCATAGGTCTTAATTCTTTGAAATGTAGTTTATTTGCTGTCTAATGGAAAGTGACTAAACATTTTGTTCCTCTCCACTGCTTTTAACTTATCAGACCATTTTCAAACAGGCCATTTTAAGCACCCACTTGTCACACTAGCTGGGTGACCAGTGTCTCAATAAATGTGCCAGAGCAGGTACTTCTATTGTAATGTTTTGGAATTTGTGGATGCATGAGGGTTTGTGTGGAAAAAGTGAGTGTGCGCTTACACACACAGAGATGTATGATTACCTGTAGTCTCAAAGTCTGGTTTTCAACCTGCACAGCAGCCAGCTCCCTCTCCTTGTCTCTGAGTTTTTCTTGTGTTTTCTCACAGGTGCTCCGCAAACTCTTCACCTCGTCTCTTGTGTCCACTTTTCTCTGACAGTTCTCCAGAAGGGATTTCTGCAAAGGAAACTTCTTTTAATTATCAAGCAAGCCTTTACTGTGATGGCATGAAGTTGTCATGGAGCAGGTATTCACAAACTCAGTGACATTGATTTGTTACCTGCAGGCTGATGTTAGCAGATATAAGAGAGCTGTTCATCTGATCAAAGCTCTCCATGGCTGTTGTCCGGATCTTCACCTCTGACTCCAGACTCCTCCGATGTGAATTGGCAGCCTGCAGATACATATGGCACACTATATTTTCAGATTTATTCACAGCTTCACAGACTGGAGCTTGATGAGGGAGTTTGGAGCAGTCACACGGTGTTACATAATTCATTACCCTGATTTCTTGTGAAAGCTTCTCCATTGATTGCTGCATTCCTCCAAACTGCCCATACATCCGCTCTCTCACCTTCTCCAAAGAATCTCTCACCTGTACACAGAACATACAGTCATTATCTACAAAACACCCCACACAGCCTTGAAAGCTGGCTGCTTGTGTTATAAGTTTCAACTCACCTCCCTGATGTACTTCATCTCATCCTGAAGGTGATTGGCCGTCCACTCGCGCGCCATCACCACCGGCTGTCTGTCTGAACCCGTCCTCTGCACTACACCGTACACTGAGGGCCCATGATTCTGCAGCGATGTCTCTGGCGCCCCATTGGTCATGTCACCGAGTTGCTGAGGGAGACAGGATCACACCGGTCAGGTTTCTGTAGCCACCCTCCATTGAGACTGACTTCTACTGCCATTGTGTTTGTGTATTATTTGTGCTTGCTTATATGCAAAAATGCAAACTTTCAAGTGCATCACATGTTTGGGTGTTTGTGTAAGGAAGCACATGCCTGCATATGTACACTTGATCAGGTATTTCCAGCACTACTGCTGCTGAGCACTGGAAACAAGAGGCTGAGAACAAATGGCTAAAAAAAAAGTGCAGGGTGTATTGCAGGTGTCATGTTTCTGCAACCCAGCACATGAGCTGCTGCCGTGTCTGCCTTTTGTACCTTGAGCAGCCGTGCGACCGATGAAAATGCACACCAGCAGAGGAGAAGTGCAGTGTTTTAAACAATGCTATAACTAAATAACAAATGACAGGTATAGTCATTAGCACAGATAAATTACAGAACTGAAGCTTTTTATGTTTGGAAATTAGATAGACTTATCTGTACAGAATGTTTAGATAGATAGATAGATAGATAGATAGATAGATAGATAGATAGATAGATAGATAGATAGATAGATAGATAAACATTGAATTTGTTACAGTCATCTTCAAGCTTCTGTTCAGCTTGACAATCCATGAATACATTATTAATGCCTGAGGGTGCATGCATAGAAACGTGTTTTTACAGAAGGATGTCAGTGACACACATGCTGAGGCAGTAGCAGTGCCATGCCTATTATTCATGTGTTGGATGCGGCTGTCTACCTGCTGAGGTGACTCCCTGCCAACTGGCCTCTCTCTTTGGATCAGCCCATTCTTCTTCTTCCTTGGTTCATTGACATCCTTCTTTTTCTCAGCCTACAGAAATAATAATAATAATAAAAAAAAATCAAGGTTCAAAATTGCTTTTGTTAATGATTCACTTTATTCCAGGTGTGGATCCTGGAAAGTTAAAATAAGTGCTATTGTTGTTTGCAAAAATTCCACAGCACTGATGCCTTCTTGATCAGCAACTTTTCTTTTGCAATAATTCTTTGCTTTACAATTAGGTCTGTAACATAAAGCAGTATAAACACTTTGAGCATTAGTAGCAAAGTAAAATCTCTAACATGGTTACATGTAGATAATGTGCTCTCTCAACAAAACCCATAATGCAAGCAACTAGTTTTGAATATTGTTGTTTTTTTGTGCTGTCATTCTGTTTTAATTTAATTATGTTGCAGAATGCTGCTAATTGTATGTAAAACATACATTTTCTATTTTGTGCCTGGAGTCTTTATATATTTTAGTTTTGTTTTAGATAACTTCGTCAAATGTTTTTATGTGTGCATCTGAGAAGTGCTGTGAGTTTTTATATAGATAGATAGATAGATAGATAGATAGATAGATAGATAGATAGACATATTACCCAGAGAAAGAGGTGTAAGTCTCCACAACTCTCAGAGATAAGAGTGAGGAGGAACTAGAACAAAGACGCCAGTGTTGTCTCATGGACAGAGCCAAGCCTCACATTTCTCCACAACTTCATCTACAGAGGACATGTTGTTGAGAAAGGGTGAAGGCCTGCTAATAGGCGGATGTAAATTCCAGCAGATGGGAGGGAAGCCATCTTTATGTTGTAACAACACTGCAGTATTTCTTCTATTTAAGAGAGAGCTCAGAATAACAATGTTGTTTCCAGCTTTGAATTTTGTATTGCCAATATTTGACCACACTGGTGAACAATGTGTACCTGCTCCTTCCACTGAAACTGCAGTGTAATTTTGGTGGAACACACAGAGTTTCTCTTGTTGCCTTAAGGAGCATGGCCTCCTCACATAAGTCATCCGCTGCCAGAATCATTTAAACATGTAAAAACCATGGTAAAAACGAGTTAACGATGGGGCGACCTCTAGCTCACCCAGTGATGTTTGCTGCAAGTAGGCTGAGTCCTTAGTGGCAGCCTGGGTTTGAATCCGACCTGCGACCTTTGCTGCAAGTCATCCCCTCTTTCTCTCCCCCTGACCTCTCTAGCTTTACTATCTACTGAAAATAAAAAGCCCAACAAATAAACTTAAAGATGCCCCTTTAGAATAATTATATGTTGTATAGTGTATTGTCAAAGATTTTAATTTGTTTATTGACTGCAGTCATATAACTGCATTGTGGAGGATTCGAGTGATTGGATTAGCTCCTTATTACTGACACAAGAAAGTGTTTGAAGTCATAAAACAAAGACCATCTTGTGTATGTTATTGGGCTGAAACATGTTCACCTTGAAGAGTGTTTCAGCAATTGTGGAGATGCAATCTAATGATGTAGCTCTAGGAACCTCTATATGTAGTGTGTAAGTCCTGTGTGTGTGTGTGTGTTTGTACAGGTGTGCATTCAGGTCATAGTCACTGGTTGGATTGTGTCCATGATGTGTCAAGTTGCAGGATTCGCCCTTTCTAATTTTATATTAATACCCACTTTAACCAGCATTCCTACTTAAGGGGAGCCACCCCAGGCAAAATCATAATTTTTCAATTTTGAGTTTTTGGGCTTTTTTACTTCTTTCAGTCTATTGGGAAAAAAACATCCAAAATACACATTTAGGTGTTTATTTTACTACACTTTGTGTTTTTCTACTAAATTCAGCAAAAGTTAGAATTAGATAATGTCTCATTTGTATATTAAAAAATCATCTTGATGTAATGTTTGGGTTTTTGTAATCTATATCTTTGAAGGCCGTTTTCTCAAAATGGGATTTTCTCATTCTCTGAGTCAGAAATCTCCACTTCAGCAGCACTTACATACACCAAACATTCTAGTTTCAATCTTATCTATATTCTGAAGGTTTTCACAGAGGGGCTTGTTCAGATATCATTCACAGCCTAATTTATGTAACATTTTACATATTACAAAATGTGACAAAAACATTTTTTATGGCAGACACCATTTTATGATTCATGCATTGGTAAAAGGATATATTCTAAATCCCCTCTGTAAAACCCTTTGACTCTAATATGTCAACAAAATAAAAGAAGAATTTTGAACCTGCTTAATCCAGTGTTTTCCCGCAGGTTCAGGATTTACTTGAAGTGGTGTGTGCCGTGGGATGTGACCGTACAGCATTTAATGACTGGGTTTAGTAATAATGGGATCAGTTCTAAACTAGTCAAAGGAAGGTGAAAACAATGTTGTTTAGAAAGAAAATTTAATTTGGATGTTATCTACCTGGGCAGGCCTCAATTTAACTGGGCGATGGGCCCAAGTAGTACCTATGTATGGGAAACACTGCTTTATAGTAATGCAAATTAGCACATATTTAACAAGATAATACTTAATGCAAATTAGCACATATTTAACAAGATAATACTTAATTTCCATATTTAAACATAAAATTCCCAAAACTTGTAATACAAAATATATTTGTCTTAATGTAAGTAATTCACTGGGGATGTTTCATGGTAATATCTACTAGTTATTTCTTTTTTCCTATTCACCTGCAGTGTCTCCACTTAGACACAATGTCCAGATATCTCTGGCAGAGGATGTATCCGTCATTTCCTTCTTCCTTGATTAACTTCACGTCTTCGTGTCTTCCCTTTATCCTTGTTTTCACAAAGTCACCAAACTACACATGCAAGTGACTTACATTTGAACTTCCCTTCAGATTACATCTTAGATCAAAGATTGAGCATCCTCGGTGGAAATTGCTTTAAGCACGTTGGTTAAAAAAAAGACAACACTGTGTCGCTTTTTCTACGCTGTGCAGGTATTTGATCTAAATGTGGTTGCAACACCAACAACAGAGTTAGCCTACGTGTCACAGCAATTACAGCAGCACCTGCACAGAGCCCTAAGCTCAGCGCTGCATACATAATGAGCTCATGAAGAGGACACAGAGAGGTGAGTTGTTAACCTCTTGAACCCTGATTTCTCCTTCAGTTTCCCCTGAAGTGGCTCCAAAGTTATTTTTCCACACTGTGCTACAGGTTCCAATCCAAATGATATAGTAGGTTGTTTTAGCCCTTCAGTGAATATACATTAGCATATATAGTGCTGGCCAGTGGCCAGTGCCACTTTTTTGTGTTTTTGGAAACCATTGGATCTTATAGCAATAGTTCAACACTTTAAAAGTAAAAATACCCTTATTCACTTTTTTCTGAGATTTAGATGAGAAGATTGATACCATTCTATGATAAATATGAAACTACCGCTGGCAGCTGCTTAGCTTAGCATAAAGACTGGAAATGGAGAAACAGCTAGCCTGGCTCTGTCCAAATGTAACAAAATCCGCTAACAAGAACCTTTAAATCTTATAAATTACACATAACCACCTGCCATAAAACAGCAAATTGTAATTTTACAAGTTTTTGTAAGTAGTAAACAAACAACATATAAATATATTTATTAGTGAGCTTTAGAGTTGCTGGTAGGTAAATTCCGAGCCAGGCTGGCTGTTTCCCCGTCTTTCTGCTGACTCTTTGCTAGAAAGTGAATAAGAACATTTCCCATAAAGTTTCTATTCCTCTAAGGCCATTTCTTTCGATTGTGTTTTACTCTCTACATTTCCTTCCACCAATTTTACTGCAACTCACGCCTTGGTTGATTGTCTGTATAGAAAAATAAATAAATAAATAAAAAAGAGTCGCGCTGCTGTTTGAGCTGCTGATGTCAGGGAGAAGGAGCTGCACAGTTGCAGGGGTGCAGACCTTGCGTCCTCACTAAACACACACTGAAGTAAATGTTGTCATTGAGCACATGTCTGCTACTCTCCACTTTGTGTTCACTCCTGATCAGACTGTCCTCTGTCCTTCAGTTCCAATAGTCGTGGTCACACCCTTCCAAAGTGAAGCACATTCAGAGATTGCGGCAGTGTGCTATCAGTGGAGTGTGGAAGTGTGGTAAGAAGACGAACGCCATACTCCCTGTCCAAGGTTCATACTAAACATACCACCATGTTTCTGTAAGGATTGTGATCTTCCAAGGACCAAAAACCTTCTCAATGCCAAGTGTCACACTCAGTTCTCACACTCTCACTGCCAAACTTTGACATCAGCCTCTGGACCACAGATCCTGAACACAAACAAAGGCAGGGGCAGAGCCACCTACAACACACACCCACACAGTCTGCAGCATTTACTCACAATCCTAATCCACACAGTCGCAATGTAAACTAACAGTCATGAACAACACAACTGTCAGTGCAAAATATATTTAAGCAATTCTGTAGGAAATTCAAATCTGAATGAGCTAAGTTTGTTTAGTTACCAGTGTCTGGATCATACTGTACCTCAGGTGTAACATCAAATATATTGTCTGTTCAGCAAGTATTTCAAATATTTTCTATTGTATGGAATAGATTTACAACACAAATAGGAATTGAGCTTTAAAGTAAATGTGAAACAGCTGTGAGTGTATTATCACACGCACACACACCCTCTGTCATGATTGTGTAACTGCTCCAGATGATGAAACACACATAAATCTCAGTGGCTCCCCCATATTTCTTTTATTTGTTTTATATGATGAATAAATGTTGTATTTTCAGTTGTATTCAGATCACTATTTTTGAGAGTGCCTTGTTGTGTGGGGTTTGATTCAACTCTATTTATTAAACCTTCACCAAGCTAAATAGGGCTGTCAAGCAAGACTTATAGACAGGATGTAGCATGGTTAATTGTAGAATTTCAATGTGGGAGATGTGACTCACTGTGTCCGAGTTTGCAGGTTTTGGCTCCTTGTTTCCATTATCTCCTGCATGTAGAGTTAACCTGAGACGTCTAATCCTCCTCTGTGGAAAACAAACACAAAAAGTAAATAAATGATGTTCTGCACACAAATGAATGTTTGCATTATGTCATAATGAGAATGATGTTGACATTGAAACATCTCTGAAACTAATAAAGCATAGAATGGTAAACACATCTCACAGACCTCAACAGTCCACTACTGTGGGTTTATTTATAGTCAATACCAACAGAGCTGCAAACAAAGTGTATGTAAATGATTCAAAACTATGCTTACGCATGCATCATAATTACACGGCAGTGAGTACTTTGTTTGGTTGTGTAAAAAAACGATATATTGTATAAAAAGTTATTTGAAAAACAGTACTACAGTAATGAACCCATATCATACTCTCTTTATTAAATTATGACACGTTCTTTCTTCATTACAAAACAATGGGAATAAGTAGGCCGGTTTAGTACAAAGGCCGGTTTTATAAGCGAGCTGTTCAAATAAACATGACAGCCCGGCCTCCTGCACACTCAGCTCCAATTACGTGCTCCTGTAACTGAACACATCCAACCACAAACTCGAACTTTCAGATGATCAGGGAGCAGAAAATGTTATCTGGGACTCAGTAAATGTATGTTAATGTGTGCAAACAAGGAACAAGTGGCTACAAAGTTAAAGGGGACAAACAGAAGAGGGAAGGGGGGGAAAGATTCTTCAAATGTTTGCAAAACACAGTGGTTAAGGGAGAGTAAATGGGGGAAACGGAGGGAGAAATTCAGTGTCCTGACTTCTCTGGGATTTCTTACCTCAGAGTCTGGAGAGTCCTGTGTTGTAGTGGTGGTTGTGGAAACAGTTCGTCCTGAACCGTAGCGAAGCATCTCTCCTCTTCTGTCCACTCCTCGCTTCTATTCCGCTCCCTCCCCAGACTTCCTCCCACCCTTCCTCTCACTGCTCCTTCCTGAGTTCTGCTCAAACTCTCAGAGCGACCATCTGTCCAGCCAGGGAAGAGGAGGGAAATTCCACTCTGTCAAGTCTGGTGGTGGTGGCGGTGGTTGGGAGTCCACTGGGCCTTGAGAGGTTCCCTCTCTGTCAGTGAAATGATCAGGTGCAATCCAATCCAGTTCTACACTCAGCCACACAACTATGTTAGTTTCTTAGTTACAGCCAGACTGTTCCTAACTCCACTCGGTTGACACAGTTGTCAGTCACTCAGCAGCCTCCCCTCTCTCTCTCTCTCTCTCTCTCTCTCTCTCTCTCTCTCTCTCTCTCTCACTCTCTCTCTCTCTCTCTCACACTGTCTCTGCATTCCCATCAGACTTGTTGGGCCACATTTCAGCTGCCTCCCTAGTCTGTGCCTCCAGCCCTGAGAGAGCAGGACTTTCACAGGGTGGGTCCTCTTACTTGGGCTGGGACAGGTGGAGCTATTCTTATCAATAGGAGTGGCTTATTGGAGGAGCTGATACTTGTGTTTTCTTCATAGTTAAGGAGATAATATACTCACTTTGTGGCTATATACATGGAAATTGTGTTAGTCTTAATAATCCACTAATAACTGCAAAATACATTTTACTACATAGCACTTTTTGCTCTTTTATCACAAGCTTGTAGTGTGGTATTGATACTTTTACTTTAAGAAAGAAAAATGATTTGAATAGTTCTTCCAGCACTGCCTCTGAGAGAATAGAAATCTCTTCTTCTAATTCCAAATAGTCAGAACCTGGATTATAATAAAGCTACAGGAGGTGTCTTGTAATACAGGTGTCACTTTGAGACAATATATTATTGATACTGTTGGTAGTGATGAAGAGACATTTTTACACAATGTCATCAGTTTACATTCACTCATCAGTCCTGACAGCCAGATCACATTCTTGGTATGAATGGCCTCCAGTCACTCCCTTTTACTAGAACTAGGAAGCAAGAGCTTGTTTGGGTGTACATTATTTATTGTCAACAAAAATCAGCTGTTAGCTGATGTCAAAATACATCAGTAAATATGAATCAGTATACGTGGTATTTCTGCAGGTTTAAGTGGTTAATCAGTAACCCGATGTCAAACAAACAGTATATCTTTACTTCTGCAATCAGTGAGCCGGTCTCTCAGCCAGGCCTTTGTCCAAGTCCAATGTCATGTGGAAATCCATGTGGAAGTCCTCTCCTATAAACATATCCTATTCACTTCCTGTCATGATTGTACTTTAACTCTTTTTCGGTCAGATTTTAATTTAGTATTGGATTAATTCCACGGGGCCGGTCTTCTAAGAACAACCAGATTTAACATGGAGTACATTTGACTGAAAAAACAATCAAATAAAACCCCAAAAAATATGAAATGTCAAATGTCACATAGTTGGAAGCCAACATAATTGCAATATAAGAGCAAGCATTATGTGCAGTGCAGTGTTCATCATATTAAAGGGAAAATAGCAAGGAGATAATTTTCCGATACTGGGATCTTCTCATGGAACAAAGGCTATTTTTAAAACAAAAGTTAAGGCTGCTTTTGGGGGAGAGATGGTTCATTTTTAATGGAGGGAGTTTGAGCCATGGGCGTTACCTTACAAAAGGGATTAGTAGGTTTATATTGGAATGTGATTGTTTCCATTGTTTCCATTGAGGACCACTATTTCAGATCTCATTAGAGCTGAAATGATTAGTTGATTAATCATGGTTCCGGCTTCTCATGTGATGATTTGTTGTTTTCCCTTTGTCTTAAATCATCATAAACTGAGTAATTTGGGGTTTGACATATTTGTTGCACAAAGCAAGCAATTTGAAGGTGCCACTTTGGGCTCTGAGAAATTATGAAGGGCAACATTTGCTCTACCTTGACCAAATATAACAGTGCAACACATACAGTACAGGCCAAAAGTTTGGACACACCTTCTCATTTAATGCGTTTTCTTTATTTTCATGACTATTTACATTGTAGATTCTCACTGAAGGCATCAAAACTATGAATGAACACATATGGAATTATGTACTTAACAAAAAAAGTGTGAAATAACTCTTAAACAGGTCTTATATTTTAGATTCCTCAAAGTAGCCACCCTTTGCTTTTTTGATAGCACTGCAAACCCTTGGTGTTCTCTCAATGAGCTTCATGAGGTAGTCACCTGAAATGGTTTTCACTTCACAGGTGTGCTTTGTCAAGGTTAATTAGTGGAATTTCTTGCCTTATTAATGGAGTCGGGACCATCAGTTGTGTTGTGCAAAAGTCAGGTTGATACACAGCCGACGGCCCTATTGGACAACTGTTAGAATTCCTATTATGGCAAGATCCAATCAGCTAAGTAAAGAGAAACGAGTGGTCATCATTACTTTAAGAAATGAAGGTCAGTTGCTCAGGAAAATTGCGAAAAACATTCAATGTGTCCCCAAGTGCAGTCACAAAAACCATCAAGTGCTACAACGAAACTGGCTCACATGAGGACTGCCCCAGAAAAGGAAGACCAAGCGTCACCACTGCTGCTGTGGATAAGTTCATCCTATTCACCAGCCTCAAAAATCGCAAGTTAACAGCCGCTCAGATTAGAGACCAGATGAATACCACACAGAGTTGTAGCAGCAGACACATCTCTAGAACAACTGTTAAGAGGAGACTGCGCAAATCCGGCCTTCATGGTCAAATAGCTGCTAGGAAACCACTGCTAAGGAGAGGCAACAAGCAAAAGAGATTTGTTTGGGCCAAGAAACACAAGGAATGGACATTAGACCAGTGGAAATCTGTGCTTTGGTCTGATGAGTCAAAATTTGAGATCTTAGGTTCCAACCGCCGTGTCTTTGTGCGACGCAGAAAAGGTGACCGAATGGATTCTACATGCCTGGTTCCCACTGTGAAGCATGGAGGAGGAGGTGTGATGGTGTGAGGGTGCTTTGCTGGTGACACTGTTAGGAATTTATTCCAAATTGAAGGCATACTGAACCAGCATGGCTAACACATAATCCTGCAGTAACATGCCATCTCATCCGGTTTGCGTTTAGTTGGACCATCATTTATTTTTCAACAGGACAATGACCCCAAACACACCTCCAGGCTGTGTAAGGGCTATTTGACCAAGGAGAGTGATGGAGTGCTGCTCCTCCACAGTCACCGGACCTGGACCCAATCGAGATGGTTTGGGGTGAGCTGGACCGCAGAGTGAAGGCAAAAGGGCCAACAATTGCTGAGCCTCTCTGGGAACTCCTTCAAGACTTTTGGGAAACCATTTTACGTGACTACCTCTTGAAGCTCATCAAGAGGATGCCAAGAATGTGCAAAGCAGTAATCAGAGCAAAGGGTGGCTAATTTGAAGAATCTAGAATATAAGACATGTTTTAAGTTATTTCAAAATACATAATTTCATATGTGTTCATTCATAGTTTTGATGCCTTCAGTGAAAATCTACAATGTAAATAGACCTGAAAATAAAGAAAACACATTAAATGAGAAGGTGTGTCCAAACCTTTGGCCTGTACTTTACACAGCACTAAAAAATCTAATAATATAGTTATAATAAAGTATAATTATTTCCTGTGTGGGAGCAGTTGCTTGTGTAAGATTTGGCTGTTAAAACCTACAACAATAGCTGTTGTCCTTTTCAGCATCCCTGAAGCTGTGGAATTCAGGTTGACATTTTAGCAATCACTTGACAGATAAACACCATTACAACTGTTGACAGACAAATGTGCTGTGATGAAGTGACGCAGCTTCCCAATGCAGCACTGCTTTCAGAAATGGCAATGTGGCAATCTTAAAAAGCAACAGACTGGGTTGCTCAAAAAGTTGTGTTCATGTACAGTTTTTCATTAGTACAATTTTAAAGCTAATTATTTTTACTTAAAGTAGGACCTTTTCTCACATACTGTATATCAAAGCTGCTGTACAAACAAATGTCTGTTTGAAAGCAATACTAACACATACAATATGTACATAGATATTGTCATTATTGGATATTGGAAGTTGCAGTCTTTCCCACTTTGGTAATCCACCAACAGAGTTTCCTTGCTGAGCAGGGGCATAGGAATAGTAACACTAAGGGAATTTGGTTAATTGGTACCAAAAACACAGTCAATTTTAGAGATGGTTCGATACCATTTTTTGCTTCCCGATACCGATTCTGATACCTGAACTTGCGTAGTGGCCAATACCGAGTATTGATCCGATACCAGTATGTCATATATTTTATTATGTTTTAACAACTGTATGCTCTACTATCCCTGTATGGATGTGATATGATTTCTATCCTTGTTGTTGGTCTGGCTCATGTTAAAATCTTTGTGAAACATGAACAAACAAACAATGAACGCCACAGAATGTTCTTTATTATCCAGTTTGACAGTTAGATATAACAGAAAAATAAAAAAAATAAACTACTTTAACGCAGATTTTCTTTATGGCTTTATTACACAGTACCAGATTGGTGCATGAACTCCAGTACTTCCAGATACCAATACCAGCGTTTTAGGCAGTATCAGAGGCAATACCGATACTGGTATCGATACAGCTCTAGTAAATTTAAAATATCCCTTCTTGAGTTTTGTAACTGCTTAAACCTCTGTATATTTGGCTGAAGCGCACACTTTGGATTTTGTCCCCTTAAGGTATTTAAGTTCACATTTGTTGAAATGTATCTATTAGTAGATAGACTTGAACAAATGTAAACCTAATTTTTTTTTTAACTTCTACTGTAACACAATGCTGGAGCCAAATCAGAGTTTTTTCCGATGGAAAGGTTCAATGCCAAAATTAAAGGAAATGATTACAGCTTTATAGACCTATAGCCTCTGATAAGTCATTGATTTAGTGTAAGTGACCTCATCCAAAAAGGGAGGGTCACATTGGACTGGCTTGCTGACGTTTCAATGTAATATCAAGTGGATTTTCCTGTATGGTTACGGGATGGTGCCCTTTTTAAAATCATTGCTGTGTAAGGGCTCTCACATTCCCCTGATACTGTGACTATGTTGTACTGAACATTGCAATAAGAATGTATTTATAACAATGCAAATATTTTCTGACACTAATCTGATAATCTTTCAGGTTATTTCATTTAAATCAATGGATCTATTTGCTTGGCTGACATTTATGTTGCCAATATAATTTAAGAAGTCCTTAAAAAAAAAAACTTCCTTTGTTTAAAGAAATGAACTCAGCTGTGTAAAATGATTTCAAAAACTATATGTGGATCATAAAAAAGTTGAGATACATTATAGTAACTCAAAACAAACAAGCCCGGAAAGCAGGTTTGTCCTGCTGGTCTGAGGTTTTCATTGCCTGAGGCAAATGTTAAGCTAAGGTGTTATTTTGCAGAACCTGAGCAGCGTTACTAGTATCACTCAAAACACAAAAACTAAATACAACTTTGTAGGTGTTGATCTACAAATAAGATTTGAGGATATGAGGTCAGACCATACCGTGTAAAGGTCACTGAACTTACAAAAAGGACATCTATCTTTTATCTTTGCACCACATTCAGTAAACCAGTCATAAAGTATAATAATAAATAGTCATAACAAAAGTCTTATAGCAAACTATACATCATCAAGATGGAATTATTTAAGAGTTACGTAGGTTGTGTGAGTGGTAGACATCCTCCTTTATGTCCCTCTGGGTCTGCAGAGGTCTGATAGCTAAACATTTACTCTTTACTTTGTTATTAATGCTAATGCCTGTAAAGTAATGGAACACAGAACAGGCATGTCTTTTCATTGATAGTGACCACTTTTGCACTCAATTAAGAAAAACTCCAAATGTACAAATTATCTTATATTTACTGGCAAAATAAAGTTCAGATCTTCATTTGATTAATATGATTGTTTCTGTTCATTTCGGGTCTTCTATCACATCTTAGTTTTTAGGAAAGCTTACTTGTTAGAAAACCAAAACAATTAAACCAGGTACCATTATTACAGCTAGGGGGCACCATGGCACTATGAGATTTTGAACAAATTTGTTGTTTCTGTCTACCTACACTTAACTGCCAGAAATAGACTTGTTGAACTTGTACGGTTCCTATTTAGAAGTGTGAAATAAAGAGCTCTGTGTGACAAAGAGCAGGCTTTTTTTTTTTTAAATCCTGTACATCAGAAAACTCAGTTCTCTCCGAGACTCTCAGCTGTCTACTTCTTTATTTTTCAGCAGTCACTCTGGTTGCACTCACTCAAGCACATAAAGGAATCCCAAGAATGATCACCTTGTTAAGCATACACAACTTTCCCCTCTTAAGCCGTCCAGCCAACAGCCCCTATTAGTTGAGACTTCACACAAAAGAGAGAGAGAGAGATACCGGTAATACTGTGGCACTTGAAAGCCAAAGGTTGTTTCCACACAGAATAGCAATAAATAAAGGTCATGCCCTGCCAACAATAGCCAGTGTGAAAAAAGAAAGCTCAGCCCATTCATCTCCTTGTCCTGCTGCAGTCAGCTGTGGATGCCAGTCTGAAGAAATAAAGACTGGGACGTCTACACCCCTAGTTTTGGTTTAAAACATGAAATCAAAAGTAGATTATTGTGGGGTTTTTTACACTGATTATTTAATATCAAAGTAAAAGCAGACATCTGCAATGTGACACAAATACATACACTTTCCACTGTGCTCCAGCTCGACACCAGGAATTATCTTTTCCCCAAAGACTGAAGCAGGTCAAAGCTCTGTGCTGAAAGGGGGTCAGGCCCAAACACAGGATTCATTTGCTTCATATGTTCGAGCAGGAAGAATACTGACCCACTGAGCACGAAATTGAAGATAAAGAGCCGCTCTTGTCACAGCTGCTTTGACCCCACAGATTTTATCACAGAGGCTGACTGAAGTCAGTGTACAACTGTGTACATTTTTTTCAGTTGCTTTGTAGATTTCACATTTTGCATAGTGTAAACACTGCAGACATTCTCATCTCCTAAAGTAATTTGTGTCAATTATTGAGTCTTAAAAGTCATATTTTCTCACACTTTATTTCTGTCAGAAACAGGCTGAACAATCGAACTAGAATGGCAGATTCTTTCACCTATTTTAAGAAGGAAATTTACAATATGATCATCACATGAAATAGTTTAAATCAGCTCCACCTTGATCAGTTATTAAAATGCTGCACACAAGGTAATAAACAGGTGATACAAATTCCATAGCTTGTTTAATATTGAAACAAAAGCACTTCTAAAGTACCTGGATTACATATTGCTGATACTTGAGTAAAACTTAAAACGCAGTTGATTATTTCTACTTAAGGATCTGAATAATAATTATATCAGAAAAATCTTAATCAATACATATTTGCATATTCATATAGTTTGATTTCTATAATGAGGGAGGAGTAGATGCGTCAGTTATTCTTCTTGTCTTAAGAATCCTTAACTAGGCATACCTTTTGTGGAAAAATGATAGATACAAATCATTATTCAAAGCAGAATATGTTTATACAGTTTATACATGTTTATGCTAAAACATGTCTGAAAGGGATCTTTACGTGTTATAATCAATCAAGTTAATTATTCAACAAGAAAAGAAACATGTAAAAGTAACTGGAAGTAACTTTATTTTAGTCTCAGTAGGATTTATGAATATACACGTGTATAGAGAGGTAGTGGCAGCAATTTGTCTCCATCCACTCTCCCTGCACAGGCGCCAGCCTTACATTCCGTGCAGAGCCAACAGAGTGCAAATCATCACAGTGTAGCACAACATCAAATGTCAGTTTCTCATCTGAAGAAATTCCCTCATTGAGTTCAAGAAAAATTAGAGCACACGTACATGGCATTGCGAGGCTTTCTATGCAGTGGCACAAAAAGATTGAAACCATATCCAGTTATCCACACTACCTCATTCAGGAGAGAAATCACTAAGATAGAAGATAGATCAACATGTTTCTAATATATTATCTTCAGAGATGAAATTGTTTTGATATGTGTATCTTTGTTTGGTGCTGTAACTCCTACAAGTCTGATTCAGAATTAATAATCACAGAAAATTAATTTAGGTTTTATCACACATGATTGCATTAAAGAGCCCTTTCCAATAGATGTAAAAGCAATTATGTGGTGTCACAAATATTTGGAGTAACTTGTGATAAAATTGCAACAAATGCCTGTTAATATTTGAATAAATCTATTATTTCTATCAAACCATATAAAACTGTCTAAAATGGATGTGTACAAATTCCCTCATTAACTGTTCCCTAAAACCCTCAATGAGCCAGGATCTTGTATATTCAACCGTGAATAAATATTTTTAAAAAACATCCTGGCACTGGTCACTTCATACGCTCAGATATGATCTTCAATCATAAATTGTAAAGATTTTCTTTTAAATGAAATGATATATAACTTTCATACATTTAACATATGTGATAGGCATAACAGTGAAGATTAATGACCTCATATTGTTCACAAAGGCAGTACTGGTTGTATTGTTTTACAGAGAATTAAAGAGTGCGTTTTTAAGTTTACTAATGCTAGGATAATCATGTGTTATATTAACAAAGGAGAATCCACACACACCATTTACAAGTATTAATGTGGGAACGTAACATTACCAAATTAAAACAGTATATACATTTATTTTCCATGGGACAGGCTAAAACATCAAAACTTTAATGATTTAATCTATTCATCTCAGAGCTGCTCAAATAATACTGATTGAATTTGAGATTGAACCCAGAATGAACCACAACGATATTTGTGTGTAGTCTTTTCAAAAAGCATGTGGCACAGCTCTCCAGCTGTTTGGTCCAACAGTGATGTATATAGGGCAGCTTTATCATCCACCTCCCGTCCCATTTGTTTACAAAGTGAAGGTGGTCAAGATGTTGTCCTGACTTGAGGAGCGCTTGTACCCCAATGATGAGCTGAAGTACGTCTCCCCGTCGGTGCTGATGTCGTCCTCGTCCTCGTCGTCGTCCAGAGTGTTGAGCAGCGGTGCTGAGGTGCTCTTACGCCTGGATGAGAAAGAATAATATTATAGCAATTCATTACATTTATATAGCGCTTTATCATATGCCGTTTTTCCATAACATGGTACCTGCTCGACTCGCCGCTACTTGCCTTTTGTGTATTTCCATTATGAAAAATGTCCCTGGTACCTTCTAACAGGTAGTTTTTAGTATCATCTCCGTCGAGGTTTCAAGCCAGCTGAGGTGACACCAAAACGTGACGTGAAAACCTGCACACTACTGCTTGGTCGGAGAGAATCGTCACTAAACACTGCCTCATCAATGCTAGCAACAGACGGGGGAATCAAGAATAAAAAAACAACACACCTTCGGCGTACGGTGTGTGCGTTGCGTTATATCAAGGCAGTTTCCTGCAGCATCGCTACGATGACCAACCACGCTGAGACGGTACTAAAATCTGCAATGGAAAACGGAGACGTCGGGGCGTCGAGTCGAGGGAAGTTGAGCTGTTACCAGCAGTGGAAAAACATCAATAGACACAATAAAAGCGCTTCAGGGAGGGCGGGACTACTCTCTACCACCACCAATTGTAGCACCCACTTGGATGATGTACGGCAGCAGGAGGGGAACATGTTTTAAGTGGTGGGGGAAACAGGAGCACCCAGAGAAAAAATGACGCACACACAGGGAGAACATGCAAATGCCACACAGAAAGGCTAGGGACAACCAGGATTTGAACCCGGTACCGTCTTGCTGTGAGGCCACAGAGCTAACCATTGGGTATTGTGCTGCTTATAACTAGGACACTGACAATGTATGTGCATTATTATTTTGTTTTTAAACTTTTTCTTATATTAGTCTGTAACGGATGACAAATTGGATATTGTTTTTATGAGTTTACCTGATCTCATTTCGCAGAGCTTTGAGCTGGTCCTGGAGCTGCTCATTGGCCTCCTGTTGCTCATCCAGGTCTCTCTGCAGCTTCTTCTTGCTGTGCTCCAGTCGGTCGATTTCCTCTTCCGCTTCGTCCATCTGCCGTTTCAAGGCCTTTAAACGCAGATTCAACTTCAAGAAGAACCAACAAGCACAGGGTTAAAAATATTCTACAAATATTTTCACTAGATGGCTATTCATTTAATTTAGAGTATGTAGTACATTTAGTTTAATGACGGTTAGTCGGGACATGAAAGTGTGTATTACGTACTTGGTCCTTTTGATCTTGCAAAGAGTTATGTTCTTCTTCACCTTGCATCATCATCTCTTTAACCTTCCTCTCTAGCCTGCGGTTTGCCAGCTGCAGGTTGGCACGCTCCCTGAAACCCATGCAACGCGATGCATCATCATACTGTACATGTAGTGCAGCACATCATATTGACGTGCATAAATCTTTGAATTCTAATAATTAAGAGCTGTTCAGATTCCCCCCTAAGAATTTAAATACCCAGAATAGGATTTTTTCCTCTGAATAAGAAAATGATTCTAAAAGTCACTGTATAGTCTGATTTAAAGCCCCAATTCCAATTGATATACATAATTTACAGCAATATTAAAGTTATGATCTCCTTCTCCTATATAGGCTCCAATGTTTAATGTCTAAATCCATCAGTGTCTAAGTATAAACTTGAACTTCGTCACTCCCAGGTTGTCATAGCTAACCTAGTTCTCTACTTTCCAGTTAACTTTCCCCACTAACGCTCTACTCTTCAGTCACGTTGACCACAGCACACCTCAGCTCTATTCCCCTTTGGACCCTTCATCTCACCTTTCCTCCCCCTCCAGTCTCCCCTCCAACTCCTGTATGCGATCCTCCAGCTGGGTTACCAGGCCCTCTTTGTTGGACTTGTGGGAGCCTTCTAAATGAGCCACTCTGCTCTTCAGGTCTTTGGTCTAGAGAGGTCATAAAGACAAAAGTAGTGAGGCACATAACTGGGCAAATGTATGTGTATATCATAATATATACAGAACAAAAATATCAGTATATAAAAAATAAATGAATGAATTGAAAATTTAATGAAAATGATGAAAAGACATGAATGAAATGAGTTGGTGATTTGTTCTGAGTTTGTAGGGTTTTCTTCCAGACAGGAGAGTGTGTACCTGTCTCTCCAAAGCCATCTTGTCACACTCCAGGTCCTGTCTGCTAGCCCTCTCCTGCAGGAGTTCATTCCTCATCTGCTCCACCTGTCAAACCAGGTCCAGACACTGTCATGGCTACAGTCCCACACAGTCTGATGACAACTATTATCTGATACAGTCTCACCCACACCAGAAACCACTTATTGCAGAAAGGGCATTGGTTAATTAGTAAGCTGAATTTTCTTGTTTGGCTGCATTCCATTTTTTGTTGATCTTATGTCAACTCCTAGTTACACAGGATTATAGTAAAGACATTTTAAATAAATCAATGACAGTAGTTTCTGTAAAGAATATATATATATATATATATATATATATATATATATATATATATATATATATATATATATATATATATATATATATATATAGCTGTGGGCTTTTAGACTAACATATAATTAAAATTAAATGTTATTTATTTAAACAACATTTTTGTTTTGTCCGGATATACAACATTAAAGTAATAGTTAAACATTTTGGATTGCAAATATGAGTTCTGGATTTACACTGGCATTATGTGAACATAGTAGGATTTTGTTACGAGACAGCTGTATCAGTAGCAGTATTTACTCTAAGCTAGGATAACTGGCTTATATTTAAAGGTCATACAGATATCAGTGTGGTATCGTCTAACTCTCAGCAAGAAGGTGAATAAGCATATATCCCAAAAACTATGCCTTTAATATTAATCTGATGTCATCAAATATCCACTCACTGAACGTGAAATCAACTCAACTCAGAGAGGCCTTACTGCATGAACATGACTTCTCAGTGATAGCCTGGTTCAAAAGAAGAGAGGATGAAAAGAAATCGATACAGCCGTGATGGTTCTTGCTTTGTGAGGGGAGCTTAGAATTGGTGATATTTTATGCCAATTAGTAGGTGACAGTGGGCTTCTCTGATGAACGATGGCCTCTATAACTGGTGCACCCAGCACAGTGCTTGAGGGAGCTGAATCAGCAGACTGGAACATACCGCGAAACTAATCTGCTTTGTGAAAGACGGCAGGAGAGGAGAGGGGAGATTACTCTCATTTAGACAGGAGAGCAGCACCTGGTGCCAGGAGAGACGCAGGTGTTCTTCCTGCTTCCTCTGCTGCAACCCCAGCACCCCCTCCCTCCCATAGCCATACACCCCCCTAACAGACATACAGTACACACACACACACACACCAGCACATACCCGCGGGTTTGTGCACTGACAAACACACCGCAAGCACTCAACCTACTCCACTCTGACACAAAGCACAAAGCTTGAGTGTTGCCCTGACAACCAACATCAGCCTCATGCCAAACCAATGTCACTTTGTCACGACGCCACTCTTTCCTCCCTGCTAGGGAATTTTTTAAAAGGAAAACCATTTAGGGAGATTTTAAATACTCTACTCAACACACACTAAGCCTCTTTTGTTGTCACTATGCACATTAATTAAAAATGTTGGCCACAACCTTGGAGTCTGTCAGTTCCACACTGAGAGGAACCTGTAGCCAAGCATTATAGGCCTGTGTTAGGATCTCATAGATTTTACATTTAATATTAAGAAGATACAAAGGTTCCATGAAACTCTGCCCACAGGATATACACATTTGCATTTAAACAATAGGGTTGCAATAAAGCAGTGTTCTTTCAAAAACTCCAGAACTAACATCCTCCCTCTGATTAGTAAGCACTCTTCAAACCTAAACACAAAACAAACCTAAAAGCACATGTACTTTATCTAAATCTTACTTTACTGTGCCTCCGTCAGCAGCTTTATCGGGGAGGAATGAAAACTGGAGCATTTACTTGTGAGGATATAAAAACTGACTTCAAGCACAATAACTGGATTTGTTCTCAAGATGAAGTTACTGAGTGTAATTTCCAAGTGAACTCCATAACCTATAAACTCGAGACATTTGGCAACTCGCATATTTTGGCCCGAGCAGCGCATTAAGAGGGGTCTTTTGTGACTGATGCATGAAAATTGGATAGGCACTCTTAGACCACGCGGGCAGGCCGCCAACATGAATGGTTATGCAAGATCATCTTACAAAGCAATAACCCATCCACTTTATCCAGACCAGAAATAAACTGGGAATCCTGCGGTGTGGATATTATATATGTAAAGAGCACATACCTCATAGTTAGCACATGCACTGAAGCACTGATATAACACATCAACCTGCATGTAAACCATGTGAACTTACTCTTTCAGGACTATAATTGTGACCTGAAATCGTTTGGTAGAGATCACATGTTTGTTTTGTTCAGAGATTAGTGACTGTGGTCATGATGTTAGAGAGGTGGAAGACAAAGCAGCAGGTGATCTGGACATCATTCACAGGTTGAGATGGAACAGAGACATGTCTGTGTGAACTAAAGAGTACATGGGCAGCAGGTGACCGACACAGGTGAGCAGGGATAATGAGAATGTGTTGAGAGTGTGTAAGTGTGTGTGTGTGTGTGTGTGTGTGTGTTGTACCTGCTCTCTTCCTCGGTCTATCCTGTCCATCAGTTGGTCTCCACTCTGACGCTCCTCATCCAGGTCCAACTCCAGCTGAGCAATCCTGTCCTGCAAAATGAAGCCAACATCCATACGGTCAGTGAGTGTTGCTATATGAATTAGTTTTTCTATAAATAATTGACAACTGATGTATACTAAGTAAGATGTATACTATCTTACATACTAAGATGTTTGAGAATCCTAAAATGACGGCCATAAGGCCTTTTGCAAGGATCTGACATCACCATGTCTACTAATAATAAAACCATTGTGGTATGTGGCTTTATTTGACATTATTATGTACCTCCATGAGTTTGATGTGTCGAACTCTATCGTCTTTAGTGCGGGCCTTTGTCTCAGCCTCCACCTCCAGGTCATGAACTTTTCTCCAGCGTCGTCTCCCTTAGCACAGCCTCGTCCCGTTCCCTCTTACACTGCCGCAGGTCCTCCTCCCGACGTGACAACTAAAACAAAATGCATCAACATATTTCAACACCTGAAAAATTACAGAAACATCATGGCACATTGGTAACACATTTCCTTGTACAGTGTAAATATGTAGACCAAATCCTTTAACAGATTTTGAAGATCCGTGGACCTGGTCTGGTAGGGGGTTCAGGGTCTCATTAAAAAGACCCTCAGCATGGTTATAAATACTTCTTCCAAGTCCATCACCCTGTTCAATATGATATCTTTCTTCTTATCTTACGTAGCCTAAGTATCTTAAGTATCACAGCTGTAGCAATGACCAACAATTTAGTTGCTGCTTTGGGAAAATATTCTACAGTTCCCTGAGAGTGACTAATGAATCCAGTGCAGCTAGATTCCCCCACTGTGTTCACTCAGCAGCAGTGCCCCCCACAGCTGTAAAATTGCCCCCATTGCTTAATGCTAAGAAAAAGAAAATTCATCATTTGCCCTTATATCTCAGGCAGAACAAATATTTGGCCATTAGTGCAGAAATATTCCATATTTCATTACGTAAATGATACTTAAGTAAGACCTAATTTAAGCCACAGGACTGAAGCGGAGCATACATAAACTTATTGATAAGTGCGGTTATGTTCCCTAATGTTATTCTTGCCTCTTTTTGGAAGAGAGCTGCTTGTTTTTGTGTTTCAGGTGTGCCACACCTGAGTGCCTGGATCATCCACAGCTGTTTTCCATCTGGTTATCAGAGAAGCTGCATATAAGCTCCCATGTCCAAGGCCTCGCCCTTTTTCTCTTACCACTGAGCTTCCTGTCATGGTGGTTGTAGTTGGTGAACTACTCTTTGTTGGTGCTTATTATTTGTTAATGTCTCCTAAATATCTGAAGCTGGTAAGGGTTCTCTGCCATTTGTTTTGACCCCCTTCTTTTCTTGTTTTGTAGACAGCCAGGGAGGTTAGCACTGTGTTTTGGTTTGACTCTGTAGCTCAGTTGCTATTTTCTTTCCGGGTAATATGGGCTTTTGTTTGTTGTTTTGGCCTTGGAGACCCTGATGCTTTTCAGTTTCTTTAATTGGGTTACTGTTTCTTACCCTGTTTGTTTAACATGATTGATCGATCTATTTATCTATCCATCTCTTAGTATATTTACATTGTCTATTAAACCCTGAATAGCAATAAGCAAGTTAAAGGATGAATACGTTACTATACTAATGAATTAACAAATTAGGGAGTAAAAACCTGCTGTGACTTACTGCTGTCTTCTTGGACAAGCCTCTCTAGAAAATAAAGACTTTTAAAGAAGAAGCATGTGTGTGGCCTGCACTTGTAATTTTAGTGGCAGTCAGCCAAGTCCACTTGGTTGGAGATGGACGGGGCAAGCTGGAAAAAAGGACTCACTAGGCCCAGTCCAAAGTAATCCATTTCTCTGGAGAGGGTGAGGAGGATGTGATTCCTGCCGCCACCGCTTTCGCAACAATGATATCACAACGCTGACATCCTCCTCTTCCTGTACACCAGCTGGACAAAGATACTTCAGCATAGATGTGGACAGAAAAATAATGATGTTCTATACACTTCATTCAAGCACACATACATACAGCTGAAAGCCCACATCAGGAACATCCAGATCAGTAAATACGTAAAGTTGAGTGGCAGTATGTTATGCATGTCAAATAAAGGCTAAAAATAATGACTCTAGTAGATAGTTCCTTCCAGAGAAGGAAATGTCAATATTCTTATTTTTCTTTGCTTGGAAATGTAAAAATCAGCTTAGCTTGCCAAGTCCTATTAAAAAGGTACCCAGTAGTGCTTTCATTATAAACACTGTTTTGTTTACAGGGTTAGTGGTAGGGTACATTGTGTGTATCCGTTAAGCCTAACAAACATGTGCAATGCATTTCCTACCTCGTAAAACAGTTTCTCACACACCTCTTCTTTAATGTTTTGAAATCTGCAGTGTTTACATCTGCTTGTTTACAGTTGTCATCTTATCCTTCTTTATTGGCACACTGCTTTCTTTTGGGGCACATTACCTTAAGCAACTGTGCAATCAACAGTACTGTATTTCATTACTGTTGATTGCACAGTAATGTAACATTACTTCACAGCCCTACTAGTGGTTGAAAAACTTTTTTTTGTTTCATCCTCTTTTCTTTTACATGACCACATTCAACTTTGAACTTACTAAAATAAGAAGTGTTGGGTTTATATTTGATGTGCAGCTCTTAAACACATTAGACCCCAGTAGAAAGGCAGTATAATAACGTTGGTTCATCACACCTACAGAAAAGCCAAAAACAGCTCTAAAGAAACTCATTCTTTTACATTTGCTGTGTGCCAATTAGTGCTATATTATTCACAAACCCTATAACTCACATGGTCTCAGAAAAGTACAGATGGATACTAACCTATAGGCAGCAGTGAAACCAGTGATCTTTCATCTACTGTTATCTGAATTACACCTTTGTTGCTATGGTCCTTTTCTACATTAACAATATATCTCACAACTGAACTATAAAATTGTTTGTGTGCTCACCATGAACACTCAATGGCACTGCCTATTTAAATATTTACATAAAACAGCACAAGCCTTCCTCTTTATAACAAATTATTCACATTCATTGGTTCATACACTCAACAATAACATTTTTTACAATCTTAACTTCTGAAAAAAAAATTGCTTGAATACAACAATGCAGTGGTCTCAGGTCGTCAAGTTTCACCATTGTGGTGCTGTGGCCACATCAAAGGATCATTAAGGAATTCTCCACATTTCCCTTTTAATTCTAGCTCTGAGTGTAAACATCAATTTTAATAAAGAACGGAGATTTTCTATGGCTTTACTTGGCTCAACTGCTCACTTTAATACTATGTTTTGGTTTTAGGAGGACAGCAGGGAAAAGAAATACCTAAGTGATGACATCGCTCTCTGAAAGGAGAGGATGATGTTGGCTGGAGGGGTCAAACTGGTTGAAAAAAACAATGGCTCATAATCTGCTGTTCTGCATGGGAGGGCTCAGTTTGGCTGACTAATGATGGCCTTGATTTGACCAATCTGACCATGACAGCGGTGTCAGCATTTAAATCTGTGACTCCTTTCTAAGGGCCCATTACGTTAGATGAGGCTGACGTAGCACACTGTACCTCCTCTTGCAGAGTGTTGGTAGCCAGTAGACACTTCTCCAGCTCCTGTCCTCGCTCCTTCAGAAGCCTCTGCAGATCCGTAAGCTCCCTACGGTTGTTCTCTTTATAAATATCAATCTGTTCCTGGAGCTCCAGAGTGGATGACTGGGACGCCACCACAATATCATTCATCTGCAGGCACAGTGAGGTAGAGTGCAGGGTGAGAGACCGAAAGAAAGTGGGGGAAAACAAACACTGAATCCACATATCCAATCTAAATCCTATAGAATCCCTTAATTAAAAAAAAGTTAAATATTTTAATGGTCCCAGAAAAGAAAATGTTCTTCAATCACTATTTCTGCCCCAATCAAAACACTGAGGTTAAAACAAGTAGGCATTTCAAACCAACATGACTGACTCTATAAACATTTAATATATCATTTCTCCTAGCTTTGCCCAAAAGTGCCCGAAGAGCAGTTTATTTTCATTTTTCATCTTAAAGAGCAATATAATTTTCTCTGGACTGACTGCATGTGAAACTGAAGGAGCTCTGGTCTCCGCATTTTTAAATAACCTTTTATTTAAGAACTACTCAACAACGCTTTGCTACAAAATCTGCCATCTGAGAATTACTCTACCTGCGTTGTCTGCTGGGATAAATCTTCCTGTACTATAGACTCAAGTACGCTCACCTCCCTCTGAAGTTTCTCCACTGTGCGATCCAGCAGCCTCCTCTCATCCTCCATGTCATTCTTCATGTGCTTGAATTGTTCCTTCTGAATCCTCTCTTCTTGTAACCTCTCCTCTAAGTCCTTGTGCTCAGTGCTTAGTTTGGAGAAGTTCCTCTACAGAAGGATACAATATTAAAAATGTCAAACCGTCCATGTGATAGAAATTTCTCTATGTGCAGTGTAGTGCAGTGTTGCTGATCTCACCTGCACATCCTCCAATCGAATGGTCAATGCTCGATTGGCACGCGACATCTCCTCTTCTTGCTCCTTAATTTCAGCCAAAGATTCTACCAATTGCTTTTTCTCTCTCTGTTAAGCAGACATTGGAATATAAGATTTTCATATAGTATAGTATGAGACATTGGCAGTGAAGAATAAAACCAGATTATAATAAAATAAAATAAAACTAGCAGTAGCTGAGTGACCGACTTCCTTATCTTGACCCCCTCACCTCCATTCGGCCAGCTCTTTCCCCCTGCCTGCTCTCCTGTAGCTTGGCATCATCAATGATGCGGTTGAGTTTGGCCACCTCATTTTCCAGCTCCTGTGCCCGTCTGCGCAGCCGCTCTGCCTCTTGGGTCAGTCGTCCTGCTTGGCCCTCCACTGCACCCTTGGCTGCCTCCACTTCCGCCTTCTCACGGACCACTGCTGCACTGCTCTGCAAATCAGAACAAGACACAAGGCTTCAGTACAAAGGAAGCAGGAGTCTGTGACACTCATCAGAATGTGGAACAACAATGCATGATGGAACATTTGAGACTCTTTCCAACACCTCACGCAACAAAAAGCTTTTTGAAGCGCTCAGTGTTTCATTGAACCTTTGTTGCTGTGGAGACACAGAATAACAATGTCCACCTGTTATTCTCTCACACTTCATAATAAAGCACAAATGCAGGCAACTAAATTTGAGCTTTCATTAGCCTCTGTTAATTGAGGTCCATACAAAGTCAGGAGGCTAGCAAGGCAGATCGGCTCGTCTCTAGATTCCAATTTTTTCCACCTGACATACTGCTGTGAGGTGGCGTTTTAGACAAGTCTTGAGACAAGCGCCTCAAGTGGCAGAGACAGAGTTAATGAGGAGTACTGTGAGCTCTTCCTGTGCTCAAATATATGAATGAAGAGTGTGCTTTGGCTCTGACATTTTCAGGGTGGAGTGTTGTGTAGGAGGCAGACGGAAATACATGTCAGTGCAGGAGACAAAGAAAACTAACAACCATGTTACTCAATCACTATAACAGATAACAGGTTTCAGTCATGATGACCTAAAAAAAAAACTGGTTTGTTATTCTCATAATTTGTAGAACAGCACACTGTCCTGCTAAATTACATTATAATCAGCAGGAAGAGTAAATCCTAAAATGTGGGTTCCTTTGACATTGATATATTATATGTGTCCTTTTTTAAAAAGCACACAGAAACAGGTTATCATAGCAGACTTTAAACTGCAGCAGGTAAAAGTGTATAGTTAAGATATCTTTTAAATGTTTGCGGTGTACTTTAAATGTGTCCTTTTTGGGTGCCCAGGTAACTCAGTTGGCAGAGCGGGCGCCCATATATAGAGGTTTACTCCACAACACAGCGGGCCCGGGTTCAACTCCTATCTCGGCCCTTTGCTGCAGGTCATTCCCCCTCTCTCCCCCCTTTCATCTCTTCAGCTGTCCTGTCAAATAAAGGCCTAAAAATGCCCAATTAAAATTTTTTTTTTTAAGTGTATAGTTTTGTGAGTTATAGCATAGTGTAGTAGTGCCACAGGGTATTTATGGGTAGGTAGGTAGATAAATTATGAAGATAACTTATTTACAGATAAAAAAAATGTAGTTTCTGCTGAAATCCAAAGTCCGCTACACCCCTCAACTCCATTTGTGACTAATTTGAAAGGAGCTTGCGGATCAGCTTGCCGTCATGGTGTGTAAATGCAGGAACCTCCTGTACTAGCAATGTGAAGAGTGCCTCCCTGTTTCAGTAGCAGCAGGCCAGTCAGACCGGTTTCCCCCCGTCTCCAAAGATGTAAATGTAAATGTGCTGTATTTATATAGCGCTTTTCTAGTCTTAACGACTACTGAAAGCGCTTTTTTACATCATACAGGATACACCATTCATACACATTCATACGCTGCCGTACAAGGTGCCACCTGCTCATCAGATAAACATGCACACACATTCACACTCCGATGCGCAGCATCAGGGGCAACTCGGGGTTCAGTGTCTTGCCCAAGGACACTTCGACATGGGACTGCAGGGCCAGGGATTGAACCACCAACCTTCCAATTGGCAGGCAACCGCTCTACCACTGAGCCACAGCCGCCCCAAAAGAGCCCCAAAGAGCCCTCATCTCTGCCTGACTAGGTCATTTAGTTAGGTCAAAGTAGCCAGGAGCCCTGTACAGACTCAATACTGCCAAATACAGAGATAAACCTGTCAAGATTACCCAAACAAATGAGAATTCATGCTCAACAATAAAGTCAAATAATGTAAGACTTTATGGTAACTAAAACACAATTGCAAACAATGTAGATCTTAATAAAAGATGCTGTAAATATGAGAAACAACTTCGTAGTAGCAGTACAATTCTTCACCACCACAAACTACAGTATTACAGCCAAAATTACCATCAAGTTCAATCAACACTTCTAAAACAGTTTTAACAAAAACTGAAAAGTATTAATATCCATAACTCCATTAAAGTTTAGCTTGATATACCTGTTTACTTGTACAAACTGGCAACTGACTGAGGAAATACGTTTTTTTTTTGGAGGAATGTACAGTGAGGAAAATAAGAATTTGAACACCCTGCTATTTTGCATGTTCTCCCACTTAGAAATCATGGAGGGGTCTGAAATTGTCATCATAGGTGCATGTCCACTGTGAGAGACATAATCTTAAAAAAAAATCCAGAAATCACAATGTAGGATTTTTTAACTATTTATTTGTATGATACAGCTGCAAAAAAAGTATTTGAACACCTGAGAAAATCAATGTTAATATTTGGTACAGTAGCCTTTGTTTGCAATCACATAGGTCAAACGTTTCCTGTAGTTTTTCACCAGGTTTGCACACACTGCAGAAGGGATTTTGGCCCACTCCTCCACACAGATCTTCTCTAGATCAGTCAGGTTTCTGGGTTGTCGCTGAGGAACACAGAGTTTGAGCTCCCTCCAAAGATTCTCTATTGGGTTTAGGTCTGGAGACTGGCTAGGCCACGCCAGAACCTTGATATGCTTCTTACAGAGCCACTCCTGGCTGTGTGCTTCGGGTCATTGTCATGTTGGAAGACCCAGCCTCGACCCATCTCCAATGCTAAGTGAGGGAAGGAGGTGGTTCCCCAAAAACTCGCAATACATGGCCCCGGTCATCCTCTCCTTATTACAGTGCAGTCGCCCTGTCCCATGTGCAGAAAAACACCCCCCAAAACATGATGGTACCACCCCCATGCTTCACAGTAGGGATGGTGTTCTTGGGATGGTACTCATCATTCTTCTTCCTCCAAACACGGTTAGTGGAATTATTACCAAAAAGTTCTATTTTGGTCTCATCTGACCACATGACTTTCTCCCATGACTCCTCTGGATCATCCAAATGGTCATTGACAAACTTAAGATGGCCTTGACATGTGCTGGCTTAAGCAGGGGAACCTTCCGTGCCATGCATGATTTCAAACCATGACGTCTTAGTGTATTACCAACAGTAACCTTGGAAACGGTGGTCACAGCTCTTTTCAGGTCATTGACCAGCTCCTCCCGTGTAGTTCTGGGCTGATTTCTCACCTTTCTTAGGATCATTGAGACCCCACAAGGTGAGATCTTGCAAGGAGCCCCAGTCCGGACAGATTGACAGTCATGTTTAGCTTCTTCCATTTTCTAATGATTGCTCCAACAGTGGACCTTTTTTCACCAAGCTGCTTGGACATTTCCCCGTAGCCCTTTCCAGCCTTATGGAGGCGTACAATTTTGTCTTTAGTGTCTTTGGACAGCTCTTTGGTCTTGGCCATGTTAGTAGTTTGGATTCTTACAGATTGTATGGGATAGACAGGTGTCTTATTGCAGCTAACGACCTCAAACAGGTGCATCTAATTTAGGATAATAAATGGAGTGCAGGTGGACATTTTGAAGGCAGACTAACAGGTCTTTGAGGGTCAGAATTTTAGCTGATAGACAGGTGCTCAAATACTTATTTGCAGCTGTATCATTCAAATAAATAGTAAAAAAAATCATACATTGTGATTTTTTTTTTTTTTTTAGATTATGTCTCTCACAGTGGACATGCACCTACCTACAATGACAATTTCAGACCCCTCCATGATTTCTAAGTGGGAGAACTTGCAAAATAGCAGGGTGTTCAAATACTTATTTTCCTCACTGTAGCTGCAGTTTGGGCCCAGGCGCGTGAGTCATGCAGTGACATGTTGAGTTACAGCAGCTTCCTCTTGTTGCTTTGAGAACATGCATATCAAAGTGTTGGTTTCCAATGGGGTTGGGCGGGATGTAGCGCTAAACACTGCTTTCATTACAATAATATGTACTGACAGTGTGTGTCAGTGCTTTTAGTTCGGCCCTCACACCTCCCTGACTGTCCCACTTCCCACACTGTGTCATACCAGTTAAAAACATGGGCAAAGCCATCCAGCCAGAAAGAGGAAGACCCTACTGCTGCCTTTGAAAAAAAGCAGGAGGGCATGCAGTGATGTCAGCATCTTTTTATTAGACGTTACCTTCTGCAACTGATTTATTTGGAGTGATTTTAAATAACCTGCTTTATGATCTGATATATTTATGACAGAGCATCGGCTGTGGAAAGATCTGAGACATAAATGTCACCTCTAATATTAAAAATCACATACCTGAGAACCATTAAAATTGCCAATTAGCCGGCTAATTTCTTATACATTACATTTTTTATGAAGCTATACTATCTTTCTTGTGCACTCCTACAAAGTTAATCATTCATTAAAAGTGTTAACCTGTTATTAAAGGTTACCTAGCAAGCAATGAGGGATATGGACTAACAAAACATTCACTTTATCATCATTTGTCCATTTAATAATATTCTTTATTACTTATTTAAATATCAATTTAACAAAGAGACTGACAACACAACCTGACTGTAGTGTATTAGTACAATATCATTAAAAGTATGTCTTTTTCACCACTCTACACACCAACTCAAAGTTTGACTTGGTCTCTTGTTTGTATCCAAACTGTTTGTGTAAAGTTGCACATTAACTAACTTTGTTCAGTCTTTGAAGTGCTCCACGCATGTTGAAGTATGTGTCTCAGTACGTGTGCTGTGGTGAAATCTTGGCACTCAGTTTTTCCCACCAAAGAAGCTCCCAGCATAACAAAATAGTGAGCCTTAAATATGATGGCCTAAAGATAAATACATTTGCAAAAAATCTGCAACCAAATAGAATGTAGATTGTTTTCCTGCACTTATTCATTCCATATGTCAGAGAACTGTATTTTCTATAAATGCCAGCAAGATTAATCTCTTTATCAGGTATACAGGCAACACCATAAACTTTTATAGACACATTTGAGCTACAAATTAAATTCTGAGAGACCCACTAAAGAGGTAAATATTATTTAGAATTACTGCAAACAGACAGGTAGTCTGCTTTTCCACAAAGCCAGCTTCTTACATGTTGTCATTTTCTTTCCTCCCCATTCTTTATGTTGCTCTGCTTGTACTTTGTTTTCCTTTTTTGAAGACAAACATGTTGAACGCCCCCCCCGCCAAATAATATAACATGCCGTGCAAGATTAGGTTTTAAATGTTACAGCAGCTGCAAAAACACGCTCACTAGGATTTCACTTAGAAAAAGGGCTCCACAGCAACAATGATACACTGATTGATACCAAATTAATCTTCTGGAAAGGTTTCATGACAAAGATCTTTAATCTCACATTTTCTCTCTTTTTTTTTTTACAACTGGTTAATTCGTTCTCTAAAGCTCTGACACTTGTTCACAAAAAAATCACCAATATCTGTTCATTTAACTTTCCTTTTGCACACTACAAACCAAACTATATGATTCTCTCTTTTTTAGACCAACTGTTGAAAAACCATAACCTCCACCTTGCCATTACCTGCAGATTGCACTACTGATTCAACACAGGAAGCCTCAACATCCACCTGCTGTCTCTGCAGTACCACAAGCATCTATAGTTTCTCTGTTTTTAGTTGCCCTCTCATTGAAATACATGTTATTACCCTACAACTTCAGTCTAAACAAAGAAATTATAGCTTTGCACAGGTGCAAAAATATGTATGGCAGGCTATAATGAGCCTTTTAACTCTAGACCAGCAGCACTCTAAGTGTTGTAGACATGTATTTTATGTTATTGGCTACTTAGCAGCTTACTGTTTGGGTGGCTGGAGATAAAATGTCACCGATCCTGTTTTTCCCTTAACCTGGGTTTGAGCTGACAGCTGAAGCAAAGTTCCAAAAAAAATTCCATTGACGCAAAGAGGCTACAAATCTAAACATGACATAATAAAACTGTCCAAAGTCATTCAGAGTACACGCCATTTCATGTATGGTTTCACATTACCTGAACTTAACCCTCATATCGGGAGAAGAAATATAAAAAAAACCCTCCTTGGCAGTGTGGAAGCCTTTATTTGCTTTGCCAGCACAAAGTGTTTGTTACAAATACAACAGCATTCCTTATTAAAGAATGTACCCAGACCTGAGGTTAACTGAACAGAAGGCCTGTCATGGAGTGAAAGGAAGGATTGAAGTAGAAATGAAAACTCGACAGTTGATAAGCTTTGGCATCTCTTTGGTCAAATGAGAACAGTAACCAAATCTTGTCATGTACTCAGAAAAATGGAATCAGAAACCGGCTTTTAAAAGAGTCTCGGTGCAAAGTCAAACTGCAAGCTTGCAGAAATGTTTGGAGATAACAGGGTATTATAGAGACTAGTGAGATTGTGCCGTAAGATTATTATTAAAAATAAAAAGAATTTAGGAAAATTGCTTCCTAAAAATTATTTTTGATTTGTTTTCTAAAAGTCCCAAGTCCTCCTTAAAGTGTCACATTTAACTCTTTGGGATCCACCTGTTGACACCACAAACACTATTTATGCAGGCTGCAACTGCAATCATCATGTAAATAAGCATGGCTTTAAGGCATAAACATGTGCCTTCATCATAATGCATCTAGCTTGCAAGATTAGTAAACTACTAATTATTTAGAAAAAAGGTGAACACAGCATATTAAAATCCTTTGAGGAAGTGGTAGAGCAATTTGGAATCCCTAGGTCTCAAATATTTAGATATTTGCAACTTTGCCATCTGTTCTTCAGCACCAAAAGCACCAGAATGTTTAGAGAAGGTGTTGTTGAAAGATGGAAAAGGTCATGAGGTTTATGAGAATTATTCTATGCTTATTGTATGCAGAACCTGGGGGATAGAACCTGGAGCCTAAGACACGGAAAAGGGATCGGAGTATTACATTGGATGATGCGTAGAGCGGAACAGAATTTGTAGTATTATTAAAAATATGTCATGTGATGCGAAGGTGCACCTCATTCTGTTAAAGATTTTGCATCGCTTCTATTGGACTCCCTCTAGATTGTTTAGAATTGGTCTGAAAGACACACAAAAATGGTCCTGTGATAAGGTCCAGGAGTTTTGGACTGGGATAGATGATTCAGCCCAAGATTATTTGTTCTGGGAGATAGGTCAATTGTAAGTGGGATGGATAAGCACATGAGAAGCTGGGTCCAGTGAAATAGCTAGAGTGGCAGCGTTTTGCCAGATTGGCTGTATATACTAGAAAATGGTAAAAGTAGCTGAGCTTTCTGTAGGGCTCCGCAGAAGCTTTGTGCTGTGAAGGGATGTGTATAATGGGCTTATGGTGTTGTCATTTATACAATTTAAACCAAATTTGTTAATTTGGTTTATTTTCTATTTTGTCTTTTGTTGAATGGTCTTGAATATTGTAGGTAGAAAAAAGTGAACATCCTATCAGAAGTGATCTGGAGCTGAGGGTATCAATGGTCTCAAGGCTGCACACAAAACCACATTTCACATTATTTCTCCAGATGTTTCTCCACTTCTTAAAACTAATTACGTTTTACAGAGTATTTTTCAAAATTAAGAATGTTAGTTGAGTGTGGTTCAAGACTTTGACTTTCAGGCTTCACAGTGCCAATGAAATAATGTACCGCTATCCTGGCTAAAACTCAATCAACGACAAAAAGGGGAGAAAACACCTTTTCCAATTTGTCGGGACAAAGGCCAAAAAGGACAAGGTTTGAAAAAACATGTGAGCAAGAGAAGGAACGCCCAAAATCCACATCTCACACAACAGTTCAAGTGTGGAACAACTCAAACATGAAGATCTCAGCCCAAGCTATACACATTAACAGTGAAGTCCAAATTCATGTTCTGAATCTGTCAGCTAGAATAAGTAAAAATACAAGATGAAAATGTAATGTAATATGATAACAGGCCGCTGGAAAAGGCAGAACATCAAAACATTGTAGAAAAAAAACAAACTAAAAAAACATGTAGAAACAAAATTTAACAATTGCCTACAACTTCACAATAAGACACACTGACTGCCTTTAAAAGCACTGCTTGATGAATGCAACCACTCAGGTTTTAACTAGGGCTGGTATAAAGTATACATTAAAATTGCAACATGGACTAGTGCAATATCCAAGTCTCAGGTGGAGTGGAGCAATATTTGTTAAAGGCAAACGATGTGTCACACCATTCTAAAGTAAGTATTGTGGTGCTACCAAGACGGTTTAGCATACAAACCGTATCCTACAGACTAAAGAAAAATTGTGTTTGGTACAAATCCTTGCAAAAATCCCACTTTTAAATTTTTTTACAATGAAAATGAGAATGATCCAAAAATGGCAATTCCCTCCAATATCGTTAATCCTAACGCAATCGTAATATCTGTCAAGATAATCGCAATTAAATATTTTCCTCATTATGTGCAGCCCTAGTTTTAACTACTAGTCTCAAATTTTCTTGGTCATCCCTATGAGAGATGTGTATTTAACTCCTGCAAGTTGTTTGGGCATATTATGCTTCCACCACATCAGTGGTCACAGGCAGTGAGGTAAAGGAACAACTAGTCTTGCGTTGTCAGACCTCCAGATCTCCACAGCGCTGCAGAGTTAGGAACAACAAACGCTTAAATCCAGCCACAGGCTGGTTTCATACGAATGTGACCATCGTATGGCCTGCAGCAAATGCTACTGTATTTAGTTCCCCTTTTTTAAAAGTGTCATCAAACCACAAAGTTATCATTAAAGCTATTTGAAAACCAATACAGATAAATGGCTCCTTGCCAAGATCAAGAAAGATCCAGAAACTCTCTCCATCATTTCCTTTTACTCTTTTCCTCTTCTTTCCAGTCGCCTGCTAAATCAGCTACTAAAGCTACGCCAAGAAATATAGTGCTATCATCAAACACACAGACTCAGTCTTTACTTTCAAAAAAAGCCCGAGGGGGAACTCATCTCTGGGACACATAGGTTGGATGATCAGACAGTGAGACTTTAGTTCACACACTGGCAGAGATCGCTCGAGAGGCAGGCTGAGATATGGCCGAGAATGGCACAGGCCAGAAAAATGAACTGTGTCGGGATCACCGCAGAGTCTTCTGTGGAAACTGTGGTGTTAGGAAATGAAAAAATACGGCAACTGGGATTGAGGTTACTGATGAGACTGTGATAACAATGTGGCTGTGTTACACACTGAGGCTGTGTAGGTGAAACATAACAAGAGCTGGAAATGGTGTGATAAGCACAAGGCTCTGTCTTTACAGTTAGGACGGGAGAGTACAGCTGAGACCTATTAAAGCCTCTAACACTGAGAATCCGGAGCACTGCGGAGATGGAGATGCAACTGCAACACCCTGAAGTGGCATAAATGAAAAGATCCAAGCCTCTCCCGCAGGTCGGAGCGGGTGCACTGTAACACACGTCTGCAGGGTGCACATTCTCCACTTTGAACCCAACATTCCTGGAAAAAGACCCTTCTCTCTACTCGCCGCACCTCATTTTTCCACATTCTTTGCATACCAGCACATGCTGACAAGAACAAATCTATTTGTAAATGTGCAGACGTCTTTTGTTACAGAGCATTTAAGAACTCAGGTAAGTATTACTTAAAATAGGCAAATTAAAATCTCCTCAAAAAAGAGTGAACAAGATTTTTCATCCTTGATAAAATTCTAGATTTGAACTCACTGAAAACACAATGCAGCTTTCAATTTAAGACACAAAACAGGCCCCCGCTCCTTTCAGGGGGTCAGCCACGCATCCCCTTTTCTACAGCACACTGACCCACTTATTCAGCATGTCCCAACCCCCGCTGCTATTATTGTGTGAAACAAACTCATCATTCATCATCGACTGAGGTTCGCAATTACCCCCTTTTTCAGGGCACAGAAGGAAGAGGGGACACGATGCAACTCAGGAACAGCAACTCATTAGATTAGTGATGGCTTACCACTGCAATTAACTAGTATACAGAGCAACTCAGTGCTCCAGTTTCCAGCATTCTTCTTCGCTTGGGCTGCTCTGGTCAACGGAAACACCATGGACACTCAAAGGGGGAAAGCAGCACTTTGGTTCGAGATGGGGCACAAAAATAAAAAGATGCAGAGTTCACTCCAGCTCTCATTTTCCTCTGTCTGACACCCTCATACAAAGTAGAAGCGTATATGAGATAATAAACAGTTTTAATGTTGGGCGTTTTCATACGCTGCAGTTTAGACTATTGGCCACATGCTGTAACCATTTGAACTTCAAAAAGGCTTTGGGTTTAATGGTGTGATTTAGCTTACCATTTTGCAAGATTTCTTTTGGTATTTGAGCCTATCCTACTGTATGTTCATTATCCAGAAAACCATGTCTAGAATAACGGTACTTATTACTGACATGCTTCCAATACACTTATTTTGCCAATATGACTACAAAATGATTTATGATCCACAATCAGTGATACACATTGCCCCAACATAAAGAGCATATGTAAACAGGTAAAGCATAAATGTGCCACTGTACAGATGAATTTGAGTAAATGTTTCTGCATAATAATTGATAGGCAGTCTTCTAATCTACAAATGCCTTGCAAAGTCAAACCTGAAGAGAGAACATTAATCCATGGACATACATTTAAGGCTCCAACGAATGAGAACTCTTTTACATCTTAAAAGAGAAACAAACAATGACTTCATCTTGCCAAGTGTATACAAAGCACTGATGACTTACTCCCTCAGGGGAGAAGTACCTCTGTTCGACAAAAGGAAATGTTCTCATAGACTGTTGCTGCAGAGCGCTGCTGTGGACCCCCAACCGGCCTGCAGGAAGCTGAGAACAAGGACAACTTCCACTCTTTGAGACAAACAGGACACACGTGGGTCTCACAGCGCCCTACTGGAAACAATATGTCATCAGTCCTTCAGTCTCCTGCTCGTTTCATCTTAACTCACCTTCCTCCATTTTTGAAACAACAGTTTAAAAACCCTCTCTCGGCTCTAAAAGAAAATGTACTTCTAATCATTCTTAAATAACTCTTAAACAATGACTGGTTCATTGCTGGTTGAATAAGGATAATAAATTATGATGTGTTTTGGAAGTTTTTTTCTTGGCAATGTGATGAAAACAGAACTGTGTCCAAGTTTGTTTTGGAGAATATCAGCGACTTGCTAGTAAGCTATGGTGACCTCGCCAAGGCAGCTCTAAATATGTCATATACAGATAAATGTCTCTAAATGTTATAACAGCACATCATTCTTCCTGTAAAATGTTCCTCCCTAGTGGAACAAGCTGAGATAAGAAAACACCTCCCCTCTTGACTGGCAAAAAAGGACTCCATAAAAAATGATGACGAGCTACATTTACCGGTTACATAGTGTTTCATTTTCATTTTATCAGTTTGCTCTGTTGACGCAGCTCAAGTGTGTGAACTCAAGCTGAGCTCAATTTCCACTTGCGTCATTTGAAGAAAAAACACAAATTTTTGTACTGCTTCAGGTGAATATCCTAGTTTATGCGGATCATTGTGTTTAAACTACTTTGTTTATGCAATGCAATTACATCACCATTAAAACCGGAACGTTTTATCATCAGCAGACTTTTCTTTGCATTCTGATAATTGCCTTGTACAGTAAATGAACTGCATTTATATAGCGCTTTTCTACCTTACCGGACAAAGCACTTTACAATTGGCCTCTGTTTTACCTATTCACAAACACACATTCATACACAGACTGTAGCGAACCTGCAAATTGTATATTGCCATCTTTAATTCTACATTTCTTAGAAATTGCAACGGAGACAGTGAAACAAGGCCTCTTTGCCAACTCTTTTTCTCGCACCCACACACCCACACCCACACCCACCCCCACCCCCACACACACACGATGCACCGCTTATCTCCACACTCCTCTGTGACAGGGTGTTTGTGGAGTGGGGGAGGGCAACAGCAAAAGGAAATGAGGAGGAGGGAACACTGGGAGTCAAACTGGAGGGGAAGGAGGGGAGGGAGGGGAGGGAAGGGGAAACATACGTGAGGCTGATTACCTGCTTAGCCTCCACCAAAGAAGTCTGCAGCCTGCTTATTTCTTTTTCATACTGCTCCCTCATCTTGTCCACCTCCTGGTCATGAGCAGCCACTTCCTCCTTCAGGGCTCCTTTCAGAGCTGTCAGCTCCCTCTCTCTCCTCCTTAGCACTTCCTCCTGCTCCTCCTTAGCCAGGAACATTTCCTGCATCTCCATCTTCAGTTGCATCATGTCCTGTGGAAAATAAAGACAGTTTGCTAACTTTTCAACACTTCAGAATTTGCAGAATCAGACTGGAGTTGACCTGCCGACTTTGACTGTAAGTTTGCTCTTGCCTACACTGACACTTCTCACTGCAACCCCATTTATTGAACTGTTTATAGATTAAAAATGTAGAACTAAAGACAATATGGACCATTTGGAAATATCAAAAACAGCAATGTGTTCATTCTACCTTTCCAATATTGTATTCAGCTGTATTCCCATTGCGAGTTTATTCTTGTAGCGTCTCCAGAGAGAAATCTTTAAGATAAAGCTATCACCACATTGAGTTGCTATGGTTTTACGGAAATGTTTTCGGCAGACTAAAATTCATTCAGTGTTATTTCAGTGTGAAAAACAATATCAATTTTGCCGTATATGATGTAACAAATCATTGAGCCCCTTCCAGACAGGCTGGTCTCTACACTGTTTGCATGAAAGTTAAAACTTTTAAATACAGTGTGAAACAAACAGCACCTTAATGTTAGTCCAAAGCAACATTATTACCATATGGTTCATATACATGGTTTTAGTATTCAGGAGGCAGAATAGAAAAGCTTTATCTTCCATGGTGGTTTTGGTGAGGTAGTTGCCATCAGCCACATTCTAAAAGCTTAGAGGAAAAAAAAGTTCTCTTCTTTTAAAAACAATGAACACTGCATTACCGCCACAATGATGTCTTTTTCTCCATCTGCAGCTGACTTCTTGGCTGAGTCAAGCTCATCGTGCATCTCTGACAGCTGGTCCTGCAGGTCTCTGATCTCTGTCTGATGTTGCTCCCTCTCCATCTTCACCTGGAACAGCCTGATAAACCACATGACATTTCACAACATAGTACAGGCACGCTACATAATGTGGATATGTGCATATACACACGCACATGAATTAGCACATACAAATGGCAGCACCTGTCCTAGGTCTTAATGTGAAGTCTACAGAGCAAAAGGGTTAAAACGAATACCTGAACAATGGCAAACCAATAATGTCTAAACTGCCTCAACACAACAACACTGAGGGGGAGGGTGATAGTTGATGTGAGGCACCTCAAACAAATCACCACACAGTAATGTAGACTGAAGCAGAACATCTAGTCCTGTTGTAAAAATAGACTAATGATGTTGTGTAGTGGGCCATTTGACCTGTGAAAGAAACAGTGAAGGAGAAAGATGATAATCAACTGAAAAACAAAACTTAGATAAGTGAAATATTCTCTACTCAATACTTTTTTTGTTCATTGAATACAGGATATTTCATTGAATACAGTAAAATATCCTGTATTCAATGAACAAATTTTTTTCCTTCTATTCCCATCTAAAACACTAAGAACCAGCTAAAGTAAAAGGGAAAAAATGGAGCCGGACAGTTACCAAGTAAATCAGTCACCAAGCACACATTAGCGTGGAGGGAGAAAGATAAACCGAACAAACCAGAGGAGACACAAAGGGCTGTATAATAAGACAGAGGTAACCACTTCAGTAACTATCAACAGTCCGAGTGGTCTTATAAACAGACATTCTACATTGTTTTCAGGGTGACAGTACATGGAAGTCAGTTATAGAGCAACTTTTACTTCAAAGCAACAGCTAATAAAAAAAACACATTAAGCTAATTATTATCATTATTTATTATTATTATTATATGTCCTGGGGAAGGTGTTAACAGCAGCAGGGTTCTGCAGGGATCTTGGCTGTTAACCACTCACTTCTAGCTAAGTTTAACAGAAGCAAAAAGTAAAGTACTGGCTTTGACAATGAAAACAGTAAACACAATAAAGCTATGCTAGTCAATTAATCTTCGCTTATCATTATTGACTTGTCATTGTCCAGAATTGCCACTGTGGACTTACTCTTCCACTGTGGTCTGGAGCTCGACCTCTGTTTTTGCTAGTTTTTCCTTCAGACGCTTGCACTCCTCTGCACTCCGCTCCAGCTCCTGCTGCAGCTCCTTCAAACCAGCTACTGTCCTCTTGTCAGCCTGATTCTTCTGTTGGTGAAACACACAAATATTAATGTTGACATTCCAGTTTCAGTGTAGATACACAAATGTAGTCTGTTACATCTCCTGCACCAAGCTTTTGGGCCTTGGATTGAATTGATGTCACGGTTTCAATCCATTTGATTGAATAACAAAGACATGGTCATTCTTTTTTAGCAGGATCCGTTTCTGATATTGCAAACAAGGATCCCAATTATATGGAAAAGCAGCATATAAGATACTCATATTGTAAAAAAAAAAATTACCTGACAAGTAAATTCAAAGCAAACCACACTGTTTGGAATTCCCACTTACTTTACTTAAACACCTATTCACTACAGAATTACAGGTTTTCAGCTTACCAATTCAAACCAGCAGTCCAAAAATATCTTTTTAAATTCAACAAGTTGAACAGTAATCCCTACAGCCCAAACAAACCCTTTATTAAAGGATATTCTCAAACAACAAGTTCAGCAATAAACCGACACGCCAACATAAACAGGCTGGTGTCAGGCTGTTATTACCGTGGTTTGGTCCTCAAGTTGTCTCTTCAGTTCGGCCATTTCTTTCCCCAGTTCATCATTTTGCTCCTTCAGAGCTTTGGTCTGCGAAGCAAAGTCCAGGGACTGACAAAAGGAGACAGAGGTTTTAGAGTTGCTTATTGATCCATTATGAATAAAAATACAAATTGAATATTTGGACTCCGGCATCAGCACTCAGTTATTTAGTAAAGGGTAAACACTCAAAAGCTGACAGTGCAAAGTAAACAGTTGAGAGTGCTAAAGCCTCAGAGAGATAATATGCACACAGTTTTAAAAAAGGTCTCGTAAAATCTCTTTGAGATCCCAATTTTCTTCAGTGGTTTGAATCAAACAGGATGTAAAGGAAATATTTACTCTGGAAATTCATGTTAGCACATGTAATATAAGTAAATAATACAAATAACTGCCTTGTTGTTTGTTAACTAGTTGGGCTATACTGAACCCCTAAACATACAGTGGGTACGGAAAGTATTCAGACCCCTTTAAATTTTTCACTCTTTGTTTCATTGCAGCCTTTTTCCAAAAATCAAAAATGTTCATTTTATTTCTCAGTAATGTACACTCAGCAACCCATCTTGACAGAAAAAAACAGAAATTTAGAAATTTTTGCATATTTATTAAAAAACAAAAACTGAAATATCACATGGTCATATGTATTCAGACCCTTTGCCGTGACCCTCATATGTAACTCAGGTGCTGTCTATTTCTTCTGATCATCCTTGAGATGGTTCTACACCTTCATTGGAGTCCAGCTGTGTTTGATTATACTGATTGGACTTGATTAGGAAAGCCACACACCTGTCTATATAAGACCTTACAGCTCACAGTGCATGTCAGAGCAAATGACAATCATGAGGTCAAAGGAACTGCCTGAAGAGCTCAGAGACAGAATTGTGGCAAGGCACAGATCTGGTCAAGGTTACAAAAAAATTTCTGCTGCACTTAAGGTTCCTAAGAGCACAGTGGCCTCCATAATCCTCAAATGGAAGACGCGTTTGGGGGACAAGTACCCTTCCTAGAGCTGGCCGTCCGGCCAAACTGAGCTATCGGGGAGAAGAGCCTTGGTGAGAGAGGCAAAGAAGAACCCAATGGTCACTGTGGCTAAGCTCCAGAGATGCAGTCGGGAGATGGGAGAAAGTTGTAGTAAGTCAACCATCACTGCAGCAATCCACCAGTCGGGGCTTTATGGCAGAGTGGCCCGAAGGAAGCCTCTCCTCAGTGCAAGACACATGAAAGCCCGCATGGAGTTTGCTAAAAAACACCTGAAGGACTCCAAGATGGTGATAAATAAAATCCTCTGGTCTGATGAGACCAAGATAGAACTTTTTGGCCTTAATTCTAAGCGGTATGTGTGGGAGAAAACCAGGCACTGCTCATCACCTGTCCAATACAGTCTCAACAGTGAAGCATGGTGGTGGCAGCATCATGCTGTGGGGGTGTTTTTCAGCTGCAGGGACAGGACGACTGGTTGCAATCGAGGGAAAGATGAATGCGGCCAAGTACAGGGATATCCTGGACGAAAACCTTTTCCAGAGTGCTCTGGACCTCAGACTGGGCCGAAGGTTTACCTTCCAACAAGACAATGACCCTAAGCACACCGCTAAAATAACGAAGGAGTGGCTTCACAACAACTCTGTGGCTGTTCTTGAATGGCCCAGCCAGAGCCCTGACTTAAACCCAATTGAGCATCTCTGGAGAGACCTGAAAATGACTGTCCACCAACGTTTACCATCCAACCTGACAGAACTGGAGAGGATCTGCAAGGAGGAATGGCAGAGGATACCCAAATCCAGATGTGAGAAACTTGTTGCATCTTTCCCAAAACGACTCATGGCTGTATTAGATCAAAAGGGTGCTTCTACTAAATACTGAACAAAGGGTCTGAATACTTATGACCATGTGATATTTCAGTTTTTGTTTTTTAATAAATATGCAAAAATTTCTAAATTTCTGTTTTTTTCTGTCAAGATGGGTTGCTGAGTGTACATTACTGAGAAATAAAATGAACTTTTTTGATTTTTGGAAAAAGGCTGCAATGAAACAGAGTGAAAAATTTAAAGGGGTCTGAATACTTTCCATACCCACTGTACATCTCTCACCCATTTACTGGTAGAAAGCTAAATCATGACGATAAAACTGCACTTTTACAACCCCAACATTATGATTTCAATATAAAACAATATGTAAAGATTGCAGAGGAGACCTTTTCTGGGTTATTTAACTGTTAGTTGTGCACAGTTAAGATAAAACAATGTCTCACTTTGTTGTCGCCTTGTGCGCTCGCCGTGGCTCGAGATTTCAACGTCTGTATCTTCTCAAAGACAAGGTTGACTTTTCTCTTCGTTGTTTCATCGCTATCGCTGCTTCTGTGCACGCACACACACACACACACACACACACACACACACACACAAAAACAAATCTGTGTTTGGCGGATCAAGAATTAATTTCAGACTGTTCTGGGAAAAGAGTAGGTCATTCCCAGCTTAGACAAGGTCAGAAAGGATCATATGCTTTGATGTGTCACCTCCCAGCACAAACAGCTTCATTAGACCCATCCAATAATCTATGAGCCACATGTGGAAGAATCAAACATGGGTAGTATACATATAACCCTAGCCCAAAGCTAAACATGTTGCAGCAAGCATACAGTGGTTATGTACTGTATTTATGTATGTCCTATATTTAAAAAAAAAAAAAAAAAACATTTACAGTTTTGTTTCGGTCAGTAAAATCCTTCCTAAACCTAAACATCAACTTCTCTGGAGCTAAGAAAAGCAGCTTTGTGTTTAGCATTAAAGACTGAGCATTTCTGAGTTTAATGCCAGACATTTAAAAGCCCAAAGACGGGAGGATTTTCTCAAACCACTATTAATCCTTCAGTTAAAGTGAAAACATCAGAATCCACAAAACTTAGTTACACCACTTTCACATGACAGCGATATATTATTTCAATAAATTACATGGCTGACACAGCCCCCCCAAAAAACCTCTCTTCCTACATATGATTTTCATTAAACTTTTATAACCCCTTTTGGTGAATGTTTGTCTTCAGAGGCCTTGGGAATGTAGCTCAGTTTCAGCTCCAGCCCTTCCATCTGGGTTTCCTTTCCTTTGTCCTGTGACTCCTGACCTGTGGCCCGACACACCCAAGCAGTTTCCTGCTCTCTTTCCACATTGTCACAAATCTGTAGCACATGCGAGATTTTTAGAAACTTGCAAATTGTTTCTAAATGTAAAATCACACAAGTAATACAACAACTGCACAGTACCGTGTAACTGGCATTTGTCTTTCACTTTCAATATTCTCCAAAAACAATTCCCAACAATCTCTTCTACCATACTGTAAGCAAATGACTGCAAATAATGCATAAACCATCATATCCTATAAAATCTGAACTGCATTTAACCTAACCCAATATGCCTTTCCTTGACAGGCAGTATATGTCTGATTACAGAGGAAAAAGGAACGTTTTCACACTGCACTACAACAACAACCAAAATCTCCAGACAGCTGGAGCTCTCGCAGCCTGGATGGGAGGGTAAGAACACATTCCTTAACTTTCATCACAAACAGTCCAACTCTGATAAAATGTTTTAAAAAAAAAACATGAAACAGTCTATCCCTTTATGATGCATTGGCTTATGTTGCAATGTGTTGGATTTGGGCTTTAGAGAGAATAATATGCTTAATTCATGATTCAACTGAGAGCCAAGGATATTTTTACAATATTTGGTCTTGTTTTTTATCAAAATGAGCAAATAAAGCTAATAACATTGATAAGAACAGAAAAAGTCAAGATAACTCACCCATCCTTGAGGTAATTGAACAAAATTAGTTTTGCGGTCTCTTCGTGTGTTTGTTGTGAAAGCTCCCGTTGATCTTTCAGGAGATCAGGTGTCGCCTGAAAATCAGAGGGAAAACATAATGAAATAAGAAAGATCTTAAGAAAGCAAAATAATGTGTCCTTTTTTCACAGATTCTTATAAGACTGAACAGATGGTCATCTGCTGGAAAATATACTTACAGTATATTTGAGGTAAAATAAGACAAGTTTAAAAAAAAAAAAGATATATTTTTACCTGAACATCTGCCTCTGTACTGGGCTTTTTGTCTGCAGTGGAAGAAGGCTTGGATAGCGATGTTGACAGCAATGTTGTCGAAACACTTCCAACTGAGGAGGCACTGTCCTCACTCTCCTTACTATTAAATGGTCGTGCAGAGTTGCGAGTCTGTGGCTTTTTGTAACCCTGTATGGCGCCGACACCTTTAGAGATCGTGCTTTGTGGGGAGCCGGGCGCACTCTTGACACAAGTTGTAGCCTTACCATCTACAGCCATGAGACAGGAGTCCTGACTGCTAGCTGTTTTCTGCAGCCGTAGTTGTGAGGGACGCAGAACATGCTCCATTGATGTGCCTCTCTGGCTGCTAAACCCATCCACGTAGCTAGAGCCATCTCGCAGGCCGAAGGCGCTATCCACACTGCGGGAGCGCTTCCTGTCCTCGGGATTGATCCTGTTCCTGCGCCCCGCCCTGCCCCTGCGCTGGTGGCTGCCATCTTTGCCATCAAACTTATCAATGAGCTCATCAACACCAGGAATGGAACCTGTGTCAATGTCTCTGCCTGAACCTGGGAGGAAAGGGATGTAGCGGCGGTTCTCGTGACGGTTGATGGTGTCTGCGTACAGGGCATCCATCTGTTCGTCCACCAGAGCCTTAGAGGTGGAAGATGAGGAGGAGTGGCGGGAACGGGATGAGGACTGAAGAACTGGACCACTGGAGTCAGTCCTGCGAAGAGGAAGGACATCAGGCTCACGCCGGCTGCGCTCAAGGCTGGAGTTGGTGCTGATCATAGAAGTGGGGGATCTGCACGTCTTGCTCTGCTCACTTGTGGGACTCGACAAGGTGGAGGGCTGAGGCGGGTCGGAAGGCACTGGTTGCTGCTGAGTTTTAGAGCCTAACCTGGACAGAGGTGGATTCAGGTTGACAAGATGATGGTTGGACTGCAGCTGAGCCACTTGTGATTGTGGCCTGACCTGAGGCTGAGCGAGCTGGGCTGTAGGCAAAGACTGGGGCTGTGACTTTGGCTTCGGAAGGGCTGCCTCACTCCGGATCGTTGATGGAAGTTGCCTTTTCTCTTGCTGCACAGGAGCTTTATTCCGGTCCAGGCTTGATGACTTGCCGTTGGATGGTGCAGGTGCAGCAGATTTGGAGGAAGAACTCTGGTGTTGGTTTCCAGTCTCAGCCAGAGGCAGAGGCCTTGAAGGCAGGCTGTGGAAACTGTCAAGGTTCAGGGAGTTATTCGCTGGATCATAAGGCTGCAGTAACTCAGGGTGCTTCTGAAAGTTCAGAAGGGAGGATGGTTTCTTTCCTTGTGAATCTGCTATGCCATTTTCAGGGCCAGTGTAATGTGTCATATTCTGAGACCTGTACTCCATGAAGGGGCTGTTGGATCCAGCCTCCTTTCCTCCCTTGAATTCATACTCCTGGTAGTTCTCAATGAAAGAGCCCTCTGTGTCAATGTAACCATTACTGTTAGGGTCAATAAAGGATTGAGGACCCCTCTCCTGGTTGTTGAGAACTACGTAGGGGTGTCCATCTATACCCTGGACACGAATGCTGAGGCCGTATGTACCAGCTCCATTACTTTGGGGCCTGGAGGGGCGGGACGGCTGAGTGTGGACCCGCTGTGGTCCGCTATTAGGAATCCCAGTCACTCTGTAGGACTCCATCAGGAATGCAGAAGAAAAATAAATTCCTCGCCCTGGATCAGGTGGCCCACCTCTGCAAGCAAAGATACAGACAGTTTATTAGACATAGATGAGACACTGCATAATTCAATTTTTAATATATATATATATATATATATATACACACACACACACACACACACACACAAATGTTCCCCAGTTTCACACTCTGCCAATAATGAAAACATTAAAACCTCGCTGAGTCCCTGCATTTAATTTTGTTGTCTGCTTTCATTTGCTTTTCTTGTTTTGTCACAAGTCTTAGTATTCCATTTCCCTTCTTAGCTAATGTGCTCTGACCAAATGAAGAATGAGACAGTAAGCTCCATATGTTCTAATGTCTCAGAACCTATAATATCTCTGAAAATATGAGTCAACATCAGCAACATTCTTTGCAAAAAATTACCAGTTACTGTTTAGAAAAGACTTACAAGTGTGTGACTAAGAGGTCTGGTATAGCAGAAGGACAGTTTGTGCATGACGAATATAGGTTTCACAGTTGAGACAAAGGTAGAAAGATAACACTACCATGAGTTAGACAGACCTGAGAGAAATGTGAGGGCTTTGCCATCTCTACAAAGCTTTTGGAGGGTGTTTATTTTAGTGTGTGTGTGTGTGTGTGTGTGTGTGTAATTGAGCTGGTAAATGACATAATTTGTAGCCCACGCTCAAGGGACACGTCATGACAAGAGAGCAACAAAATCTTATTCAGCTCACTTTTGTCACATTTATAATATTTGCGGGGTTGTCAAGGGTTGACAGATTTGCAGCATGATTGCGAGAACACAGTTGGCAATGAATATCACACTGTGTACAAATATTTAAGTAAGCAGCTGAATGTTCTTCAGACAATGTTATGCTTGGGAAGTCAGTGAAGACAAAGCCATCAGCAGCCAACATGTTTCGCTGGAAAATTATCTTTGAACAGGTTCCTGTTAGCCTTGCTGATAGTGTCCCATTCTACCTTGTGTTACAATACAAAGACAGACCGAGATGGGCCTGGAAGAAGGACACTGATAAGACTGGCAACAATGCGACGAGCAGGATATATCACATTAGCATGAAATGGGTAAAGACAGACCTACGGACAACTGAAAAAAAAAAATAGCACCATGTATTGAGGCATGACAATGTACCATAAAAGGTTTACATTTGTTGACTGACACAGACTTTGCCATACTGGTTGTATTATGTCATTGTCAGGAATTTGAAAAACAAATTATTAGAAGTTTTATTATTTTTTTGAATCCATATGATAAAGATTCATCAGGTATTCCATTTGCTGGATTAGTCAACACAGACATCAGTCTAGACTGATTTTCCCATAAATGCATATGTTAGGATATATATATATCAATATTGCAATATAAAGTGACATGCATCCTGATAGAAGATTTAAAGGTTTCCTTCAGGATATTGGTTAGCTAAGGTGTTAAGCCACTCAGTTCCTGACACATGGCATTTGCTGCATGAAATAGCACCTCTACTGTTTTCCTTAAAGGTAAATGAGTGTATTGATCTAATTTAATATAATGTTAGCAGAGGATGTTTTTGTTAAAGGTGAAGTGGCCAGCCTCTGACATAAAGCACAGCCAGAAACCATTTATTGTATACATGTCGGCCACTCTTAGCACCACATGAGAATAATTCACCTCAGCTGGATTTTAACAAGTCAATGAGTAGGTCAACTTGTTGATCCTTAGTTTGAAGAGTGGGAAGCTGACTAATTCAGTCTGTAGAGGAGGGAAGATGAAGGCCAATGTAAAGTGTCCTGTCCAGGAAGAAGAGTGCTGGCAAAGCCAGATTAAAGCTAAAGAAAACACACAATGGACTCTTTCATCTTAAGTGTCACATGTATGCTCCAACAAGTGTGCAACTGTCTTCCTTCCATTGTATTTGTCACTGCAAAAGGTGGAAACCCTGACTGAGCTGTCCCTCATGGAGGCAGTGGCGCCTTCACTGCAGAACAGAGTAGTCAGCACAGGGCACAGGTTGGATGTCAAGGCCATGGCTTTCATCTGCAGAGGGGACACTGCACAGATTTAACAAAGCAGATTGTATCTCCTCATGTGAACTGGTTAATTTTCTGTGTCACAGAGAGTCCAGACATTGTGGGACTATAGCTGAAGTGATTCACATGACTGTGAAGAAAACACAGCAGTTAGAGCAGCAGCTGAGGCCCGACCTTAAAAGAGTGAATGTAAAAGGTTAACTAAGTCACTCAAGACAGCAAAGATTTACACTGTGGGAAAATATACAGTTACGTAATATGAATGGGAGTTCACTAATCTGGAGCGTCAGGTAAACGCAACGTTAGCGTCCAGGAGCGCGAACACAATTAAAATGCACTAATGTTTAAATGACAAACACAAACAGAGATTTAGAGTTAAGTAAGTAAACAGCTAACGTTAGTTGACTGAAGTGAACAAACAGCGGCAGTTAGTTGACGCAGTTTCTGGACATTTTACATCGCGGCACAGTGCAACAGGTGGCATGAATCACACCACCAACCTGAGATTTACTGTAAAAACGTATTTCTTTTTTCCACGAGTCTCTTAATTAAATTTTCCTTTTTGCAGTTAAATGTTCTGTTTGTGCCCCTTGTTGAGTTTAACGGGTAGTAACGCTCTCCCAGCAGACACGTAACGTTACTATGAACACAGTTAGCGTACGTTAGTTACTCACCAGCGTCGGTTTTCTTTCTCGCTCAGTTAAGGCAGGTTATAAACGTTTGTATAAAAGGAGTTAAAAAAATAAACGGGTTGAGCAAAGTGCCCACGACACTTCTTCGTAACTTATTTGGCTAGCTAGCTAGTTCTGTGTTGTTTTCTGAGTGAGAGACTAGGACAGTTTCAGACGGACGTCCGACCCTCCGGGCCGCCCCGCCTCCTGAAACAAGCGCACAAACCCGCCCACCGACTCAAAAACCAGCCGGCTGGTCCAGGAACAGATTGCACATCACGAATCCTCCTTGAAGCATGAAACCTTTGAAGCACCCAGCCCAGCTCAGTTTGGACCTCGATGCTCGGCTCGGCTCGGCTTGGCTCGGCTTGGCTCAGTTTAGCGGGGTCTTTAAAGGCTCCGAAATCACAGGTTGTTGGTGAGACCTGGCACGCACACCGTTTATTATCTTGGGAACTCATTATTAACTGAATAAACTAAATAATAAACGTTTAGGCCAACTGAGAAAGTAATGAAAGGATGCTGTTTGAGGAAGTGTGTGGAAGAAGATGGCCCAACATAAAATCAAGAAATAAATCTCAAATAAAAAATGACATACAATACATACAATCAGAGTAGCCTACGTATGAGTAGGCTAACTATTTTTCAATGTAAAATGGGGTGGACCCATTAGATATATTTTTTGGAGATATACTATACAAATAAGAAATTGAAAATGTTTCAGCAATATTGGAAGATTAAAATAACAAGTTAGATAAATGGATATTAATTTCTTGAACAAACTAATTTATGAACTAGGCTATGTAATTCCCTGTGAGAACTGTACACATATGCTCCCCTCAAAGTCGATGTCAGTTTAGTTATTTGCGCTCTGTATAAATGCAATTTGCAGCTGCATGTCTTTAAAAACCGAGAGCGTCATCTAGTGGATAGTAACATAAGCTGATCTGAATGCGGTGAGTTATTAACCCTCATGTTGTCCTCGGGTCAAATTGACCCGTTTTCTTATATCAATGTTCTTTTAAATTACCCAAAATAACATGATTGATTCCACACAACGCTCTTTGGCAAGTACAAATCTCTACTTTCATTTATTTTGGGGTGTCTCTTTCAATTTTATAGCATTTGAAAAAAATATTGAAGTGGTTTTGAAATAGTATTGAGTAAAAGTTGACATATTCCAGTCTGTGATTACCCATCAACATACATTCCTTTAATTTTAGTCTAAATAATTCATAATTTCTGCTTTTCTAACTCAAACATAAGGTATCATTTCCTATTTGAGGTTTATTGACCATCATTTCCCAAAATAACTGTAAAACTAAAGTTAATAAAGTTAGTTAGTGTTACGTAGTGTTGAAAACATCCAAAAGAAGTGACAAACATTGAAAAAAAAGTGTCAAAAGTGTTGAAAAAAGGGACAAAAACGTAAGAAAAAGTTAAAAACCGATAAAAAGCATCAACAAAAGTGTTGTATTTTGGGAAGACTACACAAAGGTTAAGAACCTGTGCTGGTGGTGGTACTGGTGAATGCTTGTAACTCACATAGACCGTGCAGTAAACGCATCACCATAGGTATACTTTAGGATGAGGAAATGTTGAAAAAGGTTCTTGGTGAACAGGAAAGTGAGTATTATTTTAGAAATAAAATGTCTGCGGTGTGTACTTTAAGGGGATGTGCAGGACTAAGCAAACAACACTGAGCAGTGATAAATAGTATCTAGGATGGCTTGGGAGGACAGTCAGCTTTAGTGATGCTGTACAGTAGGTGCACTGAGAGATGTATATGTACTACTGTAGCCTATACTGTGTATAAATATCTTCATAAAACAAAATCTTATATTTACTTTTCACAGCATCTTAAAATGACCATACTCCTATACAGTAGGCTATATAAACTGTTAATTGAAATAAACAATTCAAAACAAATTGATTAATAATAATAACAAACATCACATTTACTTCAGGCAGTATCTACTTTTTACTGTCACAAAGATTACAGTTCATGCTATACACTGAGTGAATTCCTACTAAGAGTTGGGACAGATATAGCAATGATCCATCCATACAGTAAGTTGATCATATGTTTTGATTGAATTTCTTCATAAATTATCAAAGTAACAGTAACTACAGTTATTAAATAAATAAAGTGAAGTAGAAGTATACAGTAGAATAAAATGAACATACTCAAGTAAGTACCTCAAAACTGTACTTAAGTGCAGTACATTCATTACTTTCCAGCACTGTCAGTGACAGAAAAACTTGAATTTGTAATACTTATTCTGATGTACACTGAGATTTTGAAGAAATTTGATAAACACAAAGTTCTTTTAATAGATCTCGCCACCTCAGCATAAACATTACATCAGCATACATTAAATTGAGGCTCAGCTGACCCTGTGTCTTTGTAGCAGCCCACTGTTTATGTTTACTGAACAAAATTCTAAACGCAACACTTTTGTTTGTGCCCCCAGTTTTCATGAGCTGAACTCAAAGATCTAAGACTTTTTCTATGTACGCAAAAGGCTTATTTCTCTCAAATATTGTTCACAAATCTGTCTAAATTTGCGTTAGTGAGCACTTCTCCTTTGCCGAGATAATCCATCCACCTTACAGGTGTGGCATATCAAGATGCTGATTAGACAGCAGGATTGTTGCACAAGTACAATGCCACAATAAGGCCAGTCTAAAATGTGCAGTTTTACTGTATGGGGGGAGGGGGTGTAAACCAGTCAGTTTCTGGTGTTAAGGTTAAGGTTAGGGTTCATCCCTCGCTCTCTCTCTCTCGACCTGACAGCAGTTTGTTGTCCTAACTGACTTAAGTGGGCAAATGCTCACATTCACTGGCGTCTGGCACTTTAGAGAGGTGTGCTCTTCACAGATGAACCCTAACCTTAACCCTAACCCTCTATGTTGCAATCGGCAGAGACCCGTGCAGCACCACAGCCCTTAATCTGAGCTCTGTGCCACTGTGCTTGGTTACAGCAGCACACAATGAGAGCTCTGTTCTCCGTTGAGGTGCCACAGCTGGGACCTCTGGGCATGCTCAGTACATAGCTCAGTCTTACCCCCTGCAGGCTTTCCAGCAACAAATCAACCTAACTTACATGCACCGGAGATGTCATAGAGGCTCTTTCGATTTCATCTTTTACCTTTATGTGTTTATGACAGGACAAATGGTGAAAAAAATTGATGTGAACTTAATCTGCTCTGGCCCAATAATGTAACGGTGAAAGCCAACACCGAAGACAATGTGGTGGGGAAATGTATTGTAATTTTCCCTTGCGGGACTAATAAAGTATGCATTATTATTATCATTGCCCACTCTCAGTCTGTTGATGACACCGCATTTATAGGTTTGATTTCTAACAATGAGGCAGCTAACAGAAATTAGGTTTCATCCTTGGTGGACTGGTGTGCAGCCAACAACTTGGAGCTGAATGTTTCCAAAACAACAAAAGTAGTGAACCTTCATAAGTTAACTATGATGGTCAGAAAATTCAGCAGGTGGAAAACTACTAATCATTTGATGTAACCGTTAATTTCCTCTTCTTTTTTCTTCTTTTAAGCAAAGACTTTTTTTTTCTTTTTAGGACAGCTGAAAAGGTTTCCCATATCACAGGAAGGTATCGTGCAATTTTAACATACTGGTATTGAGTGAATCCTCACTTTGGCTTAACCATGTATGTGTGCAACGGCTCAGCACAAGACTGGACAAAGTGGTGTAAACTGCAAAATCAAGAGCTGCTGACCCCTGGACAAAAAGGAACACAAGATTCTTGAAGACTCCTCTCACACCACCCATTTGAACTTTCCCCTTCTTCTTTTTTAAACACTGAAAAATACCAGAACTGGGTTCAGCAACAGCACCTACCCAAAGGTTGTTTGCATCCTGATTACCAACTCCATGATTACCAATGTGCTGTTATTATTCTTGTCCAAAAGACATTGTAATTGTATCATGGTCAGATTATGAGACAATGAGCCCCTGGGCACAAACATCTAGGCTCCTCCACCTCTCAAGGAGCAAGACATCCATATTGAAAGAGATGCATCTTTTTGTATCTATCCATGTCATTTGGCAGGTAAACCAAAACTCTCAGGGACTACTGTTGGTTCTAAAACTCCACCTGAACTACTAATTAGTTCATACTAGAGATGAAACAAGTCAGTGTGACTCCTTACCAAAGCTTTTTTGGTAAGGGATTTCTCTGCGCGTGTCCCCACACATGAAAAGAAGAAGCAAATTGAACAAAAACACACATTCACAAAGCGCTTTACATTTGCCATTTAAAACCGCCTGTGACCACCTGGTCATCTTTTTTTACCTTTTTGTGCCGTTTACCCAACTCGACTTTTTCTGAGCTTTTTGAAATTTTCGTGGGTTTTTCCCCAAATTTAAAAAACTTTTTTTTTAAATTTTTTTTTTTTTTACTTTTTTGACATTTTATTACTTTTTTCGACATCTTTTCACATTTTTGTCACTTTATTGGACATTTGTTCACATTGTAGTCACTTTTATTGACATTTTTCTCTTTTTTTACACTTTTTTAAAGTTCTTTTACCAATTGTTTTTTTCTCCAAATGCTATAAAATTGACAAAAACACACAAATTCAATAAAAGTAGTGAATTAATTATTTATTTAACTTGTAAGGAGCATTGTTGGGAACCATCCACGTTACTTTTTAGGAAAATTTGTTTGAAAGAAACCCAAATTTCAGATATAGAAACTTCTGGGAAAGGGGTCAAATTGGACCCGAAGACAACAGGAGGCCTAAAGTAAAAAGAGAGGCATTATCAGCACACTGTAGCCTACTTCAAGGTGGAGATGTTCAACTCTATTATAATGTTGGATGGTTTAACACATCATATTTTAATTGTGGTATTTAGTAAGTAGAATCTGGCAGTCCTACTTTTCTGTCTTCTCCTGGAAAAGATGGAGACAAGGTTTGTAACAGGAGAACGGGAATGTAGAGATATTTCCTTCTTTATAGAGCTGTGTAGATTGAATTAATACTTAATGTTATCACTATTATTATTATTTCATCTTCTGAATGCAATGTTCTCTGTCATGTAAATGTATGTTTTTCTCTAAGTTACAAGTACACAGTAAGTCAGTAGTATAGACCTACAGTTGCATATTAAGTGCTTTGGAGGCCTTCTGTAAATTATTTCGGGAATGCAGTGCTTCTGGAGAAAGCTGCAAGCACCAATACGGGCCAAGCAATCGGCCCATTCCAAACAGGCCTGTTTTGAACAGACACTGAACAAGTTATACTAAATGCAACAGCACAGTGAATAAAGTATTATAGGAAACATAAGAAAGCCTGAGATGCAAGTTCTAGCCCTTTTCTAAAGCAGAGCTGTTTTGTTGTTTTGGTTGTAATTGTGTAAAAATTATAGGTAGAATGGGAACGTCTTTAAAGAAGAGCCTATTTTAAACCCATGTAGTTATTTATTCCAAAACTCTGAAACAGCTTAGTGGAAGAGAAGATAAGAAGCATGTTTAGTCCAGCGTGCATCCTAAAATTAGTAGAGAGGCGGAGGATCTTACTGTGATCTTACTGTTGAGCAGGAGGAGCAGCAGGCTCTTTGGCCTGGATTCAAGGATGTGAGCAAAGGACTCTCTGTCAGCTGGCCCAGCAGCTATGACAGGAAGTCAGCCTTCAGACATGGTGGTCCCACTCCTACAGAAAACATACATCACCACCACCAGCCCAACACACTCACACGTTTCCCCGTGCAGAGAAAATTTCAAAAATGACATGTCATGATTTAGGTTGCATCACTGAGCTCACCACAGGCAGAACAGCAGTCAGCAGTTTTCCTTAGAATGTTTCCTTAAAAAATATACCCTTTTGAAATTCACACCCAGTGAAATAAACTTTACCAAAGTTCCTAAAAATATACATTCATAATCAATTTATATTCAGTATATAAAGATAAAATACATGTTAAAAAAATTCATTTAATTTCCCCTGTTAAATTAAGTCATATGCCCAGTAATTGAATTATTATTCCCACCAGTCACATCCATTTTTCACATCAGGTGGTCCGTTTAAATGTCTCCCTATTTATCACTTCTTCCTGCTACTCAAACAATGCTGCTGCTGACAAAGCTTGCCCCCCCCCACCCCAGCCTCCACCTTCCTGGTTTAGAGTGTCATCATAACTTAAGTCTGAAATTGTTTTAATGTCTGTGATTGGGCCCACTCTTGTGTACAGGGGGGGGTCTCAGCAGTGTGCTCCCTGTTTCAGCTTAGCATGCTGCTTGGCTGATCCAGGGAGCATCATTAGAACAGAACCTTCATCGCCAAGTATAACTGTATGGTTAAATCTATGATGAGAGTGTTCCCTAATGAACAAATATGTGTTTTGCTGGAGTGGATTTCATACAGAATGTGTGGCTCTAGCTCTTCTTCATCCTGCGTAAATCTAAATGTAAAAAAAAAAGAAAGTAGGACCACAGCACATGTACAGTACGCTGCTATCACACTTTATTAAAAAATAGAAACATATATTCATAGTACTTTTCATACAGACTGCAATGGCCCACTGGTATTGTTTTCAAAAATGAGTTACATACTATCAAACACTCATTTGGCCTAAATCCACTGTAGGAATGTCTTGTAAGAAAATCTAAATGAACTCCCATGTTTCTGAGCTCATCCTACTTCATCCTTCCTCTGCTTTTTCATAAAATAAAACTTTATGGAGAGGAGAAAAAGCAAATATGAGAGAAATAAATGCACATACAATTGAGTGTAAAAAAAGATGGCACATTTATTGCAACATAAATGTTATATACATTGTGTTTTTCTGTTGGTAAAAGACAGAAAATTCAAATTCTCGTGTTTTTGATGTGCATCCACAATAGCTTTTCATTTGACACAAGAACAAATCTTTTATCAATCAACAACGAGAGACTGAAAAATAAGATGGAGGTTGCACTTTTAGGAATCTGGAGCTCGTACGAAGCCTTTTGAAGTACTAGACTACGAGCAACAATTCAGCTATGATCACAAGATGCCATTTGTAAATGTCTTGTAATAATGGACAAGCTATTGTGAATAACCGTACGTTTTACTATCTAATATAGTAAAATAAAGTAAGAAACTTTTTACTCAAAACTTTTGCTTTCAAAAATCTAGAAAGAGTAATATTTAGAATCCAAGAAATATTCTTACAGTATTATTGTATAAAAGACTAACTACAGTGAAAAATAAGCCAAATGTTTTTTCTTTTGATTTTCTGTTTTTCTCATATATTATACATGGGAAAGCATATGGAAATACAGAAATAAGTCTAACTTGGCAAACAGAGGAGCAAAGAAATACAGGAAGAACAGGAAATTAAAAAACAAAAAAAGAGAGCAGGAAGTGACATACATACATACATAGCCTCAATCAAAATCTGCCAATATTAATACAAGCTCATGAACACTGAAATGAAGAACAAGGCCAAATTCAGTCAGAGATTACACAAATATGGTTTAGGTTGTGTTTTTTTCTTCAGAAAAACATAAATCTTTTATGTAAACTCGGTGTGGCATCCTTTATTCTAATTTAAGTCACTTTTTTGTACAGAAATTTCATTCTGAATGCCTTGTTTAAGGTGTGGCTAATGACAGAAGACAATATACAAAGAAATAAAATGAATACAAAGTCTTAAGACCAAAGACATAAAGCATGCACACTGATAGGGAAAACAAAATAAAGCCATGAACAATGTCTTCAAACAAAAGAAAATCCTGTTATGTGTTTTTGTTCATTGTGGTACAGTTCTATGATATTCACCAAAATAGATGAAATATCCAGTCTGGCTTACTGTATATTGAATAACATAATGGAAAAATAATTTAGAAGTTCTCTCCACTGACTGAAACTAGATGTTATAATGCTGGAAGAAATGACTTGTTACAACACAAATAAGCATAACTGAAAATGTACTCTGTACATCAGGCCAGAAGAAAGTGTGGTCGTCATTTTTCTTTTTAAAACTAAGTCTTAATCAAGAAATCTTTGATTAGCTGGTGGCTGGAAAATGACAAAAATATCCACTTCTGTGCTGATGTCAGGAGAATGTAACGTTCAGGAGGTTAAACAAAGACAAGAATCTGCAAAAATATGTCACTGCTTACATTTAACACTATACAAGAAGGACCCTTTCTTTTAGTTAAGACACTAAAAATATGCAGTGGATGCTCATTATTGAGGGAAAAAAACTACATCTGAGCTTTCAGTAAACGTAGAGTTTGCCATTTGTCTCTAACCTTTGTAGACAATTCCGTTAATGCTGACGTACTCGAGCCAATTATTCAGCTGGTCAGAAAGTGATCTAAACTACACAGAAACAAACAGGTAGTTCTGGTTACACGTGTGGCCAGTGGCAGAATGAATAAAATATAAATATAAATAGTAGATCCTCTGTTTTTTTAAATGGGGCGCCTGCGTCTTAATTTCTAACAGCTAATGAACATTTTCAGTTAGAAATAAATATCACTTTGAACTAGCCAATAAATTAATCTTACCAGTGCCCAAATATTTCCCCTCATCTCGGACTCGCCAAAGATTTACGAGGGGGGAGTGCTCTGTTTTAAGGGTGACATTGGCAAACTATAGATCAACTGAAAAGCCGCATACTTCTCTTTGAAATGACTCCACTTTCCCTTTAGACATACACTTTATAGCTCATTAACATAATAAATAGAAGAAAAAATAAACAAAACAACAAACAAAAACAAATTGCTGTTACAATGCATTCGTCAATTCAGTTTAGGCACAAGGCAATATCCACGTAGAGAGGAGATTGCGAAGTCTCTGATTGTTCAGAAGCAACAACACTTCTTACAGACGGTGATATGTGCTGAAGATTATTTTCTTTGTGGGGAGAAATTTGCAGATGGAAACTGGGAGCTGGACACTTAGCTCTTCTTTAATCTTTTTAGGATTGGATTGTGTTAGTCTTGTAGTTTTGCTTCAAGTGGTCTGCTCCGATTGGTGTCTCAAATTGTGAGTCCTGTCTGTCACTGGGAAGCAAGGTCACTGACTCAAACGGGACAGAAATGATGTGGATCACTGATCTGGAGAGAGGAAGGGGGAAACAATCACACACGGTACAACACAACTACTATCGATACCTTTGGTTCAACATCAGAACAAATGGTTGATTTTAAAGTGCTATTGCTACTACTTCACATATTTATAGAACCTTCTCCTCATTCCAGTGAGCTTAGTAAAGCTAAAACTAGTCAATTAATCCATTAATTTATTGATAGATCAATCTGCAACTAATCAATTCATCACTAAAGGCGTTTAATATATATAAAAATGACAAACATTATGTAGTTCTAGCTTTTGTGTTTTTATTGGTTTGTTGTATAATAAACAGAATATCTTTATGGGTTTAGACTGTTGGTTGGAAGAAAACAAGCAATTTGATAAAAATAACTGTTTTAATAACTAATTTAGGACATCTTTTACCATCTTATAAACAAACAAAAAGTAAATGCAATCTTAAATGTATAAAAGATTTGTTAGAGAAAGCCATAAGGTAAAAATGACTGACTTGGCTGAGATCTGAGCAATTGTTTCAGACAATCAGTAGATTGATTAATATTGAAAAAGTGTGTATTTGTGCAGCCCGTGAGGCGAGAGTACCTGTCTGCTGCTCAGAGGTGGCCCATGGGGTTAGACGCATCAGTCAGGCCTGGATGGACCCCCGTGTGGGCTTGTTGGGCGTCACCGGAGCCCCCAGACACTTTCTCCTCCTCCCTTCTCTTGAGGCAGGCTGCTTTGGGGTTCAAATTCCGCTCTGTGGGTTTAGAGAGACGGAAATCAAACTTTTCTGCCACTTTCTTTCTTATTTCTCAGAACAAAAATTAGTGAACACTTTAATCTGTTCTTTTTCTTTTTATCATAACAGTGTTTCAGCGAGTGAATTTCTAAAAATAATAATTTCTAAAAATATAATGCTACAGCAAACTGGATGTCATAAGCCAGTGTATTATGACACTTTATCAGCTTCCCAGCAGTATCTTGACTGGTGTTGTGATATTTTGACTGAGTAACATATTTGGCAGCTCTGTTGGTGAAATAACTCACTATAAATCAGCAGTGTAGCTCTGTTTACTGCAGTTCTCCTTTTCATAACTCCGTATCCACTCTGAATGTGACACCAAAATGAAATTACTGCTGCCAAGAATCTTATGTGAAGCCTTTTCCCTTTTTTCCCTTTATTTAGATCGACAGTGGATATGCAGGGAAGGTGGAGAGAGATGGGGGGTGACGCGCAGCAAAGGGCCGCAGGACGGATTTGAATCCGGGCCGCTGCAAAGGCCTCATTCTACATTGGGCAAACGCTCTTACTGGGTGAGCTAGAGGCCGCCCCTTATGTGAAGCATTTTAAAGAATTGATTTGATGTGATGTAACATTGACATATCAGTAATTTGCAACAGTGCTCGGGTAAAGCTTTCACTGACCTCTGACTTGCTGCTCCAGGTTAAGTATGACGGCCACAGCTTGATGCAGGATGAGCAGTTTAGTCTGGGGCTTCTCGCTCTTCAGGTGCAGCTGGCACATGCGACCCAGCTCCTTAAAGGCCTCGTTGATGTCTCGCACCCTCAGTCGTTCACGGGCGTTGTTAGCCATCCTCCTCTCACGTTCACGCTCCGCCTTCTGCTCCGGATTCAGGTCCTCATCCTCAGTGATACTGTGAGAGAAAGAACTGTTTCAGAGTTAAAGTCACATAATAATAAAAAACAACATATGTTGTAACAGTCACGCCCACCAGCTAAAAAACACTTTACTAGGGAAATTGAATTTTAATGTATTTATATCTAACGTCATTCTTCTTTAAAATAAACTGATGACCTAAACCTGGATAAAAATAACAAAATAAATTACAGATTACTGTCTGTACTAGAGCAACAACCGCAGAGAGATGACAGGAAAAGATGTATGAGAGAGAGAGAAAAAAGAAAAGAGAAAGGTTTGTGGTCAAACTCAAAGCAGTAGGGGTAGGAAAAATAATCCATTCTTAGATGCATTGTTATTCTCTAGTACAATTTCGATGAATGATATTTAAAAGTTACTATCTCCAGATATGTACAAATCAGAAAACAGAGTGACTGAATACAAAAATGGCCAAAAGTTAAAAAATATATACAGTATATATATATATATATATATACACACACACACACACACACACACATACACACACACAAACACGGAAATGTACATAAAACAGTTGTTGCATCGAGATGCCTCGTGATGCATCAATAATCGGTTTAGAATAAAATTGTTGGCCTCTGAATGGGAATCAAATCATGGTGTCAAGAGATTCCCACTCCTACAAACCAGTAAAGCTGGCTGGCTCATGTTCAGCACCTTTAACCCACAACAGGCCACCAGGGCGCCACAGCCTAAGAAAATGAAAACTAATCTTTGGTGAAACAATCTAATGGTTGCATTCAGGGGCAGCTGAAAATTAGCAACCGATTTGCAATAATGAACTCATTACACTGAAAGACCAGGTAGCAAGCTATATAAAATACTACTACACTTTGTAAAAACAACGTTAAAATGTGTCAACTTAATTAACCAAAATGAATGACACACATTCATGTTAGTGACAGCTTATATAGCATAACACAGATTTACTTTTTGACCTGGGGCTATATGTAATTCAGTCTGCTTCCCTATTTATAGCTGCTGCAAAATTAATATCAAGAACAGGAAGGAAGTTACCTGTCCAGGTTCAACTTATCAGTGTATTTTGTTTGTTTATTGTGTAATATATTGTGGCACTGATCGGGAATTCAGCATTTCAATCCAAAACATTTTTGCTGTGATTCGGCACTGATGTCAAAATCTGTCACTGACAGAAATCCATCGTGCTGGACAAAAACTTTGAGGTGTGTAGTGAAATTGTCTTTGAAATGATGTAATGCAAAGATTAGTGTTATTGTTTGGCGACAACATTTCTCTACAACAGGTAGGCTACCGCTCAGGCCTTATCCTGAGAACCACAGGATCAATCCTCAAGATGAATTGGTTTAAACAGATTTAAGTTCAAATATATTTTTTCCCCCCTCACACCTAACCAAACATCAGTTATACCCCAGATGATCTCACTTTTGAAAAATATTTTGTTGGTTTGTGTATCAATTGTTCTTACCTCGTGCGTGTGCCTGCTCTGGGTGTTCGCATTTCTCTTCTGTCGCTCTCATCATCAGACTTGTCATCGGTTGAGAGGTTATCGTTCATTTCATCCTTGTCCTGTTTCTCCACCTTCAGCTCCAGGGTGGCAGGCAACTGGCCAGCCAGGGCTGAAGCAAGACCTGTAGTAGACAATGTAAATGTAAAGGTAAGACCATATACACAAACTGAGCCATGTCCATATTTGGTCAGCCATGTAATGAGTTGACAAGAACGAGGGGTGGGGTGCATCAGACCTCGGAAGGTTTCCAATTGGTGGTGGAGCTCTGTGCTGGATGTGGAGCTGACGCTGGCCAGGCCTCCCTGGCTGTTGTTCAGGCTGGCAGCATCGTCAGTGTGGGCACCCCCCTGTTGCAACACAGACAAGAATCATTGTCAAGGAAGGAAGCAGACATTATCTGGAGACGATGCATAAAACTATATTTTTTGGCAGGAGGAGAGCTCTTAGTAAGAGCCTAAATTAGAGGAATAAACTTCAGGTGCTACTGCAGGTCACATTATGTATTATGCTAGATTCACACAGGTCAAGTAATATACAGTAAATAAGGTTTTCACATGTTTTTTTAATTAAGATTGGATGCTATTTGAAACTGACTATTCATATGAAAAGCTATTTTTTGCAAACAGAGCATTCGGGGTCTAATATTTGATTCAGCCTGTCATTCCCAAAACTGGAGGGTGCCTGAGTGATTTGCTTTACAGTAGTTTGATGTAGAATGCATAACCAAGGGTAAAGAAATACAAAATAAAAGCCACCTTTGTAACAATACATATGAAAACCTCTTTGCTCCCACATGCTCAGGCCTAGCTCTCTGTAACCACAACTACGACCACGTCTGTTTCTCATGTCTAAAATGAGACAAATGCTTCTGTGTTCTGTTTCAAAAGATGTCAAGCTGAACCCACTCAACACTCTGCACATTTCCTTCATATTTTGTCCACATTCCAAGCATAAAAATGGTCAACTCCCACTGTATCGTACCACAAAGTCCCTCCTTCCTGAGGTTCACCACATGTTCTGGAGCTATTTAATTTACCCTCTGAGAACCAGGGAAAGGCGGGGAAATCGTCGCTGAGGGTGGAGGGTGTCCCCTCCTTTTCTTAAAGGAATGTGATCCCCAGTCACTGTTGGCCTCTGTTAACCCCGCCACCCCGAGACCCTCCCGGTCCTCAGCTCTACGCTAATCTTTGCTGTGCTCTCAACAGATGTCCAAACAACTCTTTGTCTGGAGGAGGAGGAGGGAAGCCGGGGCTCTGGCAAGAAAAGAACGCTGCCATTTTCATGGCTAGGCCTGATTACCATACAGCTGAGGAACTCTATTTGGGTGGAGGCCATGGGTTCAGACACACGTTTCCAACGATTCAGATTTCCTGGGTTGTTAAAAAGAAGTGATGAAAAGGGGTGGAAGGGGTATAGGGTGGGGTGTCAGCCAGAGTAAAAAGCCTGTGGCTGTGCTGTGCCGAGGCTGTTGAGCTCCGTCTGAGGGGACCTCTTCCCACACAGGAAGTGCTGTGTTAGTGCAGACACAGTATGTTCTATCTCACAGTCACAGTCGGTCAACATCAATGCCACAAACCAGCTCTCTGTAACAAATACATCAAACTGAGCTCTTCTGACAACCACAACAAACAGAGACAATTCAAAATATATTAATGTTGACAAAGAATATTTGAGTCCACAGACCAGAGAGAGGCATTAAAAAACCTTGATTAAAAGTTGGACAAAAATACAGTGCAGCTTTGATGATCATGCCAACAAAACAAGTGAAATATTTTTGGTCAAAAATAAACATTCAAATGTCTAAATGGAAATGTGTATTATTCTCCTTTGTGTTGCACTCAATTTGAAATGGGCATCAGAAGAAGATATTTATATTGATTATGCATTTCATGTCAGCTGGATGCCTGGGCCTCGGTTATCAGGGAAAATATAACAGTACTACAGCTGAAAAAATAGTCAATTAGTTGATAAGTCTGTCAACAAATTTATAATAAGCAGCTATTTAGATAATTGATTATCGTTTAAGTCACTTTAGAAGGAGAAATGTCAATTATTCCACTTTCCCAGATTTGCTGCTTTTTGGTTAATGTGACAGTGAACTAAAAACGTTGGGGTTGATTGGATAAAACAAGCAATATGACATTATCTTTGGTTTAAGGAAGTTTTACAGACAGAACAAATACTTTTCTATTGCTTTACTTCTGGAAAACCAGATAGATCTCTGATCTTCATCTGAAGGTAATATCTAACTTAATATTAATCATGGGAGGATATTATTTTCATTCATAAAAAAATAAAATAATGAAACATATTGTTGAATGTGTTTATGTTGAATTGTGACTATGACTTTTACTCTCATCATTTACATGTAGTATCTTTCCGGAAAGGTAATCTAAACTCTTTTCACACACATTAAACTAAAGCATCAGTTCTAATCACCTCTGGATTACAATTGGATGAGCCGATGCATTTTAATTTCCACTGCAGATGTGCCAAATCACTTGGCTCTTTAAAATTAAATATCTTGGATGGAGGATAGGTGAAGACATCATGATTCAAACTTAGACCTGCATTCTCCTGTTTGTCAGAAGGTTTAGTGCAACACACAAACGCATCCTATACCAAAACACATATTCACTCCATTACGCCTGTTTTTCTCATTTCTCTTTTACCCATGTGTATACAGCCGCTCTCAAGAGTAAGGTGAGCCTTAGGCCAGCCATGACACTTATGGAAAATATGTCAGTATAAATTCAACTGTCCATGTGTGGAAAATGGCTAGTTTTTACACATGGCAGCAGACCTGTTTTGAACAAGTGGTTTGGGAAGTTTAACAAAAAACTCCCTCACTTTATGAAATATCCTAAATGCATATAAAATTAAACATTTATATGAAGTTCTCATACCATCGCTGCTGTCCGACTTGGAACCAATGCAGAGGCAGGGAAGTTTGCTCCAAGGGCTGCTATTGGCCCATTTTGTGCCTGTCCCAGCAGACTGTGTATGTCGCTGGGCAGACTGGCGGTGGAGCCCACTGCATGGTTCCTCAGAACAAGGATTGCATCATCCAGTCTGTCCAGACGATCCTCCATTCGAGACTGGGAGGACCAGAGACGTTGAAGAGTGAAGGGTTAGGGAGAGGGAGAGGGAGAAGAGAGGAAAATAAGGACAGAGCAGCTTAGTATAAGCACATTAGGACAAAAATTGAAAACACTGATTGTATGGTGTGGACTTAAAAAGAAAAAGAAAACGTCTGAAACACAAGATAAAAAGGCAATTCAAATTCAAGATCAATTTAGCCGTTTAAGCTTGAGTCGTAAAAGTCAACAAATGCTTTTATTTCAGATCAACTGAATAAAGGACAGATGCACGTCAGGAGTGCTTCAACAATTACAGTTTAGAATATGACATTTAAGCATAACTTAAGCTGATTACTGCAAGCTGGAGCGGCTAAAACATAACAGGACAATATGGCAACAAAGGCAATAAAAATGAAACTGCATTTCACTGTGAGGTATGTGGACTGCAAGACCAAAAAAAAAATGAGCAAAGACGTATGGAACAAGTAATAAGTAAAGACTATCTAACGAGTACCTCGCAGACATCCTTTAAGAAAGACATGGCATCCTGGAGATGCTCATGTAACTGCTGATGAACTCTGTTTTTCTGGCAAAGTCAAATAAGAATAAGACAGGATTATAAAAAAGATCAGGATCTATAAATACTGGAAACACACTGTGGATAGAGAATCTTTTTCTAAAGACACAGACAATAAGGGCAGGATTTGGAAGGAAGCACACAGATGCTGACCATTCATTTTGTTTGCACATTTAATAACCCTTTCTACCATATTAACTATAAGTTCACATCCTCCACATTTTATTAAAAACAAAAAGTGTTTCTTTACACTATTGGTTCCAAAGTTTTGTGTATAATTTCTCTGTCAAAATAAATGTAATTGTTGGTAAAAGCTGCCTTCTCCATTGTCGAGTGAATTAACTTATATATTATTATATTCATTATATCCAGCTGTGTCCTTCACAATATTTAAATGATATGAAGCCAGCTATTTTACAGAAATCAAAAAACAACCCAAAAAAACATATTCACTCACAAGATGTAATTTTGACTGTAATCTGAATCCTGAACTTGTATGTTTAGACAGTTCATCACTGATTCCTAGAACTAGGCTTGAAGCTTTCCAAATTCTCAAGAGCTTCTTGAGTCAACTATCAGGAAACTGTGATCCATGCTTTTATCTCAAAACACTCTTGAATGAATCCTGAGATAATATTATTTGAACTGCTGCCAGTGGAATTATTCATTCATTAAAAATGAAAAAGAGTCATTGGGCATAAAGGTTACGCATTCTTCAGACTCAATGGTTTTAATTTTTACAGCTTAGACTTGAAAAAATATAATGTGATAAGTTACTTTCAGACATTTGTTGTTGTTTTTCTACCAGCGTTTCCATCACTGGCAAGCTTGACAGAAAGAGTTTTTTTTACTGAAAAGTCTCAAACTACTAATGTTATTTACTGCAGGTCTACAAGTTAAAGAAACCTATAAGATACAACATTAAATATATAAAACTATAAGCACCACCTACTGCAGTGCTGCGTTGATGTTCCACATCATATCAAACAGGACATGAATTGAATTTTGTGCCACATCACTTTTATCAACAACAGCTAATTTTCAGGTTATCTGATTTCGTTCATTTGCATTGTTAGCTTCACTTGTGACCTCTCAGTTATCTTTGGTGGCCATGAAGAGACAAAACAATGCTGGAGGCAGAGTGGGAGGAAACATCTAAATTATGACTGTTTGAATGGGACTATTTGATAAGATTTCAACTGGAATGATTTTCACCTTTAAAAGTTGTGTCCTGTATTTTGAGCTATTTTAAACAATAAAATGTGTTTAAATGGTGGATCATGCAGCATCAAATCTTTATTTTTTATTTTAAATGATTGTAAATTGTATTGCTACGACATAGACCATGGTCTGTATGTTTTGTTGTTTTTTGTCTTAATTGGCTTTATTGCTACATTTATATTTATCATGAAAAGCTGTTTGTACTTCTGTTATAATAATATATTAGAATTCAACACTTTCCTTTATAATAAACCTCTAAACAGAAAATGTAAATTCATGACATTTTGCATCAGGTAGAAGGCTGGATGAAAGGTGATCTGTAGCTCTGGTCTCATGGCAGCGAAGGAATCCTGGATAAGTTGATCAGCAAACAGCTGCCACCCCCACACAAGCCCCCTAAACTAAACCCAACCCCCAACTGTCATCCCGTCCTGACCCATGACGTAGAGGACAGATGGCAAGCCCCAAGGGACAGGTATTGTTCAGTTTGGTTATTCCTCTACCCCCACCTTCCTCAGCAAAACATTTGTCGGACAGGAATCTCCCTGTAATGCTAGCTCAGTCCTTCACGGGTAACTTATCCAAAGTAAGCAACCATCATTTAAGACAGAGACATACAGGGAGCTTACCAGTGAGTGAAGGGAGTTCTCATAATTTGGAGAGGAGGGGCTCTGTCCACCAGCACGGGGCCACTGGTTGGTACCTGATAAAGAGAGGAAGAGATGTAGCGGAGGTCGGCATTAGCAATCCTCTGATTCAGTTTTCTATCAATATGGCTGATAGCTGTATCCTGCTCCACTGGGTACACCAATACAAAGCTAACTGACACACACAATGACAGGCACACACAATAACAGTCATAACACACTGACATCCTGATTTTCTGGTTTCTTGTTGTTCTATGTGGGATATTTTTATCTTTTAGGGCTCAATTGCATCATTTCCTGATGGCTGGACTGCATCCTGACACATGAGCCAGCGGAGGCTTCGTCTAATACCCATTTCCACCCTGAAATGTACGCTGCATCTGCACATCAAAAACCAAAGCAGTGAGAGGCTGGAGAACAATATAAGAGATCTGATTTTAGACATTTTTCTTCACACTTCCTCTTTCCCAGAAATGTTTAAGTCTCAAAAAACACATCAGAAGGATCAAAAAGCAGTGTGGTTGAATAGTGTTTAGACTCATGGCTTTCATCAGTGTTCTTGATGAATATGCCTGAATATGCATCTGGATTCAAGTTCATAATCTTCCACAACAGTGTTGCTCAGTTATCTTTCTCTTCAGTTTTCTGTCAGTCAAACATCTATTGTGTTCATATATTTTCCAACACTTCTGGAAATATCTGAGTGTCATTCATTCTAAAACGACCCAAGAAGCCGAATCTACTGCTGCACTTTTCCTATTCTCATTCCAAATAAAAAATCATGAATTTTAATCATGTAATCTACATATATAGAGAAACCTAATATAGTCTGGACTAGAGATTACAATTTACCTTTGGCTGGAAGAAGCTCACCGTGGACTTTCTACATGTACTTGAGCCAAAAAAATAAAATTGACGGGCCAGTACAGGAAAGCAAATCAAGCTGATTTGATCCGGTGTAAATTAGTGCTAAAGGAAAAGGAATCCACATCTGCTCATCACATTTCCAGTTCTACGTTTCTTTCTTCCTCTCTTTCTAAAGCACAATCTTCCAAGGAACCTACCTGCCATGTGCAACAGGAGGCATTGCATTGTTATATATATATATATATATATATATATATATATATATATATATATATATATATATATATATATATATATATATATATATATATATATATATATATATATATATATTATTTAATATATATTGCATTCTATCCTTTAGGGTGAATCTAAAAACTCCTCCTTATTATAATAGCAAGGCAATAAAACATGCAGACCAGGATGAGTGGAAGCATTTACAGTATAGCAGAGGGGGCCTGGGGATTGCTGACTGTGATCACATGTTATCTTTGCCTACTTTAAATAGCAATAAAAAAACGCTACAATGGTTTAAATGGCATTCTGAGTTCCACGTGTGAGTAGACTGATGCAATATTTGTACTCCTAATTATTTTTTACAAATCAAGGCTTTAGTCAGACTAAACATAGTAATAAACCACTGAACTTAACACTATGGTTTTTAAAAGCATTACACTGACAGAGAAAGAGTAAACACCTAATGTATATTTTAGACACACCCTCTTTAAGCTCAGGAAAAAGTTTAAAATGTGTTTTTGCATTAAATCCTCACAATGAAATGTTTCACTAAACTTTTCCACTTAAGATTTCATGTCTCTTTACTCTCACAGCCTTGGCTAAATCAGACTTTAATTAAAATACTAGTAAAGTGACTTTGGAAGAGGAAATGAAAAATTCTCTGTTCTGCTTCGGCTTTCTCCCAGGTGAGTGAGACAGACACTCCACATGAGCCTCTGCTGGCTGGTGGCTATGAAAAATTAGCCTAGGGCTTTGGCTCCCACGTGCACCAGAGAGGGCTAATTGAACAAACCAGTCTTGAGTAATGTGCTGTATATTGGTGTTATCCTAATGATGAATGGATTTTCAACAGCGAGGCCAATTTTGGGCCAATTTCAAAGTATCCCTCTTTTTCTAACCCCAGAAGCATAATGAGGGTGAATAATTAGCAAAACCATATCCATTTCCTACAATTCCAGACATATTCATCTTGCAGCATGCATTTTATTTCTTACATATATATGAATCCCATTAATAAAAAAAACACTGAACCTGTATACTTATATATTTTCCTATCATAAAAATATCTAGTAACATCACATACTGTTATAATATAATAGCATCCGTTCAATTTATGCACATATTACATGATAAACTAGACTCAAATTATATTGTTATGCTGCCAGGTGTAGCATGTTGTACTGTAAATAGGTCAAAAGGGAGGATCTCCCTATGTGAGGCCGTCATAGCCCTGATCATCAGCTGAGTCAAAGCCACCCTCCTTCACCCAGTGGCAGATAAACGGGGCCTTTTGCAGCCTGGTCTGAGTGTATGTGTGTTGGGGGGGAACAGCTGTCCATGGGGCAGGGCAACAGTTGAGGATGAGGGGGGCATACGTAGAGACAGCTGTCGTCGCTCCATTACCGCACATGAAACAACTGCCTGCTAAAACAACACACTGGGCTTTCCTCTACTGTCTCCCGTGATTCACTTTCCATTACTCTCTCACCTCTGTCAACACGTCTGACATATTCTTCTTATACACGTCTCTTTTTACGGGTAAAAACCCGGTATATCAAAAACAGGAACCGTCTTTTTAACTATGGGTTGAAAGACAGGCTATGCACGGTTTTCCCCTGTTTGTACCATAATATTAATATAATTCAGGGGGAGGCTTGTCTGTCCATAATCAAAAATCACGCTGACATAAAAACACAAACAGCCAAGCACTTATGTGGGAAAAAAACGGATTTTGTAACAATAAATCTACTCCTAAGAATTTGAGACCCACTTCAAACATTTTCATTACAAGATTTTCAAATCCTTCTGTACCCTAAAAGCCACAGCCATAGTCTTTTTAATCTACACTGTCATTCCAAGGCTTGTCAATAAAACTTAATTTCCGTAACTTAAAAAAAAGTCCTGTTTGAGTAAAAACTTAAAAGTTATTACATAACACTTGTCAGTTCAATTTATGAACATGAACAAAGACCCTCCTAAAAAGCTGAGAGCCAAAACTGGTCTGTGATGTCACTGGGAATCTATGTGGAGCAGCTCTCTTGACCATGAAAATAAAGCCCATATCGTGGATACAGGACCAGCAAGCGTAGATGTGACTTGCAATACGGATTTCATGCTTTTAGTTCAAACCACATCACTTTGTTAACTCAAGGACTGCAGATAGAATGCAGCTACTATAAATCTGGTACAAAGCAACTCTCTTTGCTTGAAATTAATGTTACATGGTCCCAGAAAAATACATTTTTTTAAATACTAAAAAACATGTTGGTACCTTTTAAAAGACTTGCCAGACTAAACTAAGCTTTCTTTTACAAGATCCCTGTTAAAAAAATGGCATTAACTACCCTGGCATAGATAAAGCATGGAGAATGATTAGAACTCCTTCACAAGTAAAAGGGGTATTAAATTACGTTTTAGGGAAATTTCACACTTCACTATTCTTAGGCTTTTATTAATACAACTAATACACTGCATAGTAAAAGTAATGAAATTATTAGAAAGTCATATTCCTGAAAGTCTCAGAATTAGTTTAGCTATTCTAGGTCGATGCCTAGTTCTAACACAATTTGATATAACTTATAAAGTATTCTATTCTACTGTTAATATCTGCATGGGAGGTGTGTACGAGATTAAAATCCAACATTGGTGCTCTACCTTGCCTTCCAGACGGGGTGCCGGCACCAGTCACCGTGGTACCTGCTGAGGCAGCACCTGCTGTGGCTGTTAGAGGTGAAGGAGAACCGACAGGTGTCGATGGGTTGGATGGAAAACTACTGCTAGTGTGGTCAGGTGAGTAAATCTGGGGGAGCAGAGAGAAGGAGATATAAGCAAAATCAGGAGCACAAAATAAAATATATATATATATATATATATATATATATATATACATACTGGTTACTGTTCTTTATATCTTTATATCTTTAACAGCTGTTACCATCTGCCAGCCAAAAATGTATCATTAATTATGGAGATTTTACTGCCAGGGATGTCATAAAAATGCATAACACAAGTGCATACACATGAAACGTTAACAATGCCTTAACAAAATGATAAAAAATTCAATTGACTTTTATGCCTTTCACCTGTGTCTTGTTTTTGTATCCACTTTGTAGTCAGTGCTGATCAACACCAAGAGTGAATACTGTATATCTTGATAGCACCATTCTTTTAATTAATGTTGCTGGATTAAAAAATGTGAATCTGAACTTTTAAAAACTGGACATTTGTTTTATTATCTTATATGTAACAGTTATTCATGTCAACATTAAGTGTCAATTTATTGAAAAAGGTTTAAACAATCGTATGTGCATGTAACACAAATTAATGCTACACTGACACTTTACTTGGCAAATTGGTTGGCTTTGTTTAATCTCCTTTATCAAGACAGAACAAAATAGAATTGTATATAAAATGGACATTAATAATTAAATAAACATTCAAATAAGAAAATGCAGTTTGAATAACAGGTTGAATTAAGGTCACACAGTTAAGAGGTTGGTGTTGAACTGGCTCCAATAAAAATATAAGAGTAAAAAGAGAGTTTTCTGTTGAAAAAAAAAAAAAAGACTCATAGTTAATTATAAAACTTTAAGGTTTTTTTTGTTGTTGTTTTTTTTAGTTTCTAGTTAGATTTAGAGGGAAAAGGTTTGTTTTTCACTTGTATAGAAAGTCACTCTGGTTATTATTCCTCTGTGGTTTCAAAAAGTGCAGACGACCAACCTGGAAACCCTGTTAAGCCAACAACAGTAAATCTCAAAGGGCTGCATTCCAGCCTGCACCAGATCTTGTATTGTGGACCATATATCAACACCTAGTATGATTCAAATGCTGTTTATGTTTTCATGTTTCTAAACTCTATGAAGAGCACAACTGGGGACAAATGCTTTGGTTGATTTTGAGTTACTAACAGACAACTCACAATCACTTTATTGTGTCAATGTATCCTCTGCTAGGTTACACCGAGGTCAATGAGCTTTAGGATGACATGTCAATCACAAGGGAACGAGGAGATTATGTCTTCAAACTACCACAGGGATTTCATCTGTTTAAACAAATGCTGGATTAAGGCACAAACACATCCCTGATTTTCTGTTCCTCCTGTAATAAAGAGGATATTGTGCCATAATGGACCATGTCTCAGGGAACTCAGGGTATTACTGCTGGATCCTGTCTAATTAGCAGAGGAAAAAAACAGCAGATCCACAGAGATTTCTCCCCGAAGTTAAAATCAAATTGAGCTTGCAGGAAACCGTTCGACTTCTGCAGGGATGATAGAATGCCCTCATTATTAATACTCTTCTTGTTCAATCTTGATCTCTGGGCTTAAGTTTTTCAATCAACTTGTAGTATCAGGATGGATGTTTCATTTAAGTGTGGAGGAGGGATTGACTGTTGTCTAAAATGGAGGAATGACTATTTATGCTTTTCTATACTGAAATATATCCAAATATTTCTCAGTTTCTCAAAAGCAAGCTGTTTATAACCGTGACGTCTGACCCGACAATATATATGACTTTCTATTCTTCTCACTCACTGGCTACTAACACTGCATTCAAAGTGAAACATGGCTCATTTTACTGGAATAAATGAAAGCTCCGCCTCATCATCAGTCACGCTCCCCCAGGCGGCATGGGGCCAATAAGCACGGCCAATTTAAAAGGGCGGACAACAAAAGCTCTACAAAGGGTGGCCCGTGGAGTTGAGCCACAGCAGTTATAAACTCCCCTGTGCCCGCTGCTCCATCGCCCACCCCCACCCCAGTCCAACCGTGTCCATTTCACTCCAGCTTTGTCATGCTAATAGAATTGAGTCTGCAAATATAAAGGACTTAATTTGTTATTAACGTCCCTAAACTCTCATTTTTGTCTAGTGAGAAATATTCTTTTTAAACCTACAGCTTGTGCTAGGGTGTGTGAATTTAAAATTGTCAATGCAACATTTTTAACAGTATCTAAAAAGATTTTGGTGACATTGTAAGGTTTAGACTTGCAAAATCAAAAGCAGCTTGTAATAAAGCAGAATGTAGTCTGGTATATGGAAAGGCAGAATTGCAAATACAATCCTAGAGAAAACATGTTGTTTGTCATATTTGAGGACATGTCAAGGCTGGGATAAGATGTAATGCCCATTATGTTATGCTACCTTCAAGTTAGGGATATTTTCTACACTTCTGTACAATTCAAGACATTTATTTCCATTTTGTTCAGCTGAAAGAGTTACCCAGTGTTAAGCTACGTGTTTAGGCTAAATGTTAAACCTGTTAATGGTTTCTCCTAAATTTCCATTTTAATTTAATGGGCAAATTTCCATCTTAGGTAAAAAAAAAACTGAAGACTGAGAGTAGTTCTTTCCAATCCTACTTGGAAGCAAGTATATTGCTAAATAGTTTCTTGTGTACTGTAAATATGATATGAAGGAGCTTTAAGGCTCTGTTATACAGAATAGAGACCAAATCTAAGTAAAACCAATAGATTATCTATCAACTGATTTATGTGAGCTACAGCAAATTAAACACTTTGATAGTATGATACATTACAGGATGTCACAGATATTAATGGCTGGTTTTCCAAAGTGTAATCCACTGGCTTTAGGAGTATTTTTAATGTACAATTCCCTTTCTTGAATGCTCTTAGTTTAAGCCCACAATTATCCAGGCTTAGCCAAAAACAAGTACAACCATGTCTTCTGAACTTTTTTTAATCAGCAGTTAGTATAGCACTTAATTCCTTGCATGAATACTGAGGTCACCTTCTTTAGAAAATAGAGATAGAAACAAGCTATTGTTTGCGCTTCACACCCTGAGAGGTTAGACCTGAGGGGATAGGCAGAGACTTCTGTGTGGTAGACAGACAAATCTGAATGTGTATGGTGTCCTGGTTATGGTCAGGCTTTTAGAGTATGCTGGTTATGTTGCGCATATAAACCCCATGTCATGGTTTCAAAAACCTGAATATGCTACCTGGAGTAGTCCAAAAGAAACCAGGATACTGTGGCATGTAAACACATTATCCAGGTTTCAGAATGTTCTTTTGTTTGTACAGAACAAGCAACTGCACAAAGATTATCAGAAACTTGGATACTGTTAAAGTCATGTATATAGGGATATGAATGACCATGTTTCTCATGTTTGATGTAAACATTTCCTGAACCAGGATAAGACACAAAACCAGGATACTAGGGTGCTCGGAAACACACTCATTGATGCTATGAATGAATAGTAAAATAAACTGAAGTCCAAGTTAAACTCACGGAGGCTAAAGCCTTGCCCAGTGCATCTCCAGTCTGTGAGCTTCCAATGGCGTTCCCCCGATTTGCTAAGAAAACACAGAGGGAGGCTTTGTAACAGCAAACTCAAACAAATCACAAGTGGTAATGGTATAGAAAGCAGCTGTCTAACTGCCTGCATCACTACAGAATTTTACAGAATGGATGTTCAACGCTGATTGCTGTACATCTGAGGCCATTCTGAGCAGGTAGCTGAACTGTCAACACAAGAACGTACCCATGGCCCCATCGGCTGAGTTGATGGACGGGGTGTGCGCTGCGTTGACGAATGGTGAAGTGCTGGCATTGCTTCGGCCGAAGCTGGACATGGGAGGAAGACTGGCATTCATGTCTGGAGAGACTGAGTGTGCGGGGTAATTCTGGAAAATAAATAAATAAAATACATAAACACTCTATTTTCAGTCATAAGAGCTTATTTATTCTCTGAATTCTAAATTCTCCTTGACATCTTCCAGGCTGCGATGAGAAAAATGTACTAGGGGACAGAGATAAAGAGAGGCCAGGCAGCATCTGCAGGCTCCCCGTGATTCCCAGCCATCTGAGGCAGGTGGAGATCAAACACTGACAAAAAGGGTCAGCAGTGTCTTCACTGATAATAACCAACAACTTAAGACACACCCAGTCTGACTGTGAGTGGGTGAAGTACTGAAAAACAATTGACATGCTGTATGTACTATAGTATAATAGGTAAGCACATACAGCATGTCAATTGTTTTTCAGTACATGTGATGCAAGATTAAGTAACTAACAATCATTTATCACCTGTTTATATGCTTAGGTGTTACCAGCTGAGAGGTGCTGCTTACCAAACGGTCGTGCGAGTGCAGGCTGCTGTAGTTTCCTGACTGTGGCATGTGAGATGAAGATCCGGCGAGCATTCCCCCATAGCCAGGCTGACTGATCCCATTGGATGAGTTCCAAGGGTCAGAAGAACTGTGGGTACCATCTAAAGATAATAAATGAATAATTTCAGTAAATTATTGTATACAACATGCACTTTAGTTTTGACACAATGCCAGACAGCGGCTAACCTCCGACCCTACACTACACTAAACTTGGGATCCTTTGGCTCTTGGAGCTAAAACATGATCCTCATCCTGAACACAGCTGATATAACACAAAGACAAATACCAACAAAGAAGTCTGCTCTTCTGTAAGTCACAGTGAAATGGATACTGAATACAGGCTATATATATTACTAAATACTAAACATAAGCTCTCTGGCAACATCAAAATGTCAGTATTGAAAGTAGTTTGGTATAATATTCTCGCCTTTGGCATGTCATTGTGATGACTGACGAAATGATAATAAATTGACGATTGAATGATGAATGATATTCTTAAAAACAAGCCCCGTGAAAAAAACAAATACTTTAAACTTTGCACAGACCGGAATTTTACATCGTTAATAAAACACAGACTTTAAAAACTCTAGACAAGACTCTAGAATATAATAATATATTTTTGGAAACCACTGCTGTAAGAATAAGATACATTGTAAACATGGCAACTTGCTTTTGAACTTACCAAAGAAAGTGCTTGCAAACATACTGCTGGAGGGTTTAGGAGAAGAGTAGGAAGGTGAATCTCTATTGAAGTCTTCCGAGTTTGGAGATGGTGCGTACACCTGCCGTGAGAACATAAATGTCAGTAGAAAGTATTATCAAGCATAATGATGTTGAAACCTATAAAAAGCACTAGCTTTCGAATCTTAATTCCTATAAAGTATCACAATTAAGATTTTGGGTATAAAAGTGATCTCCCACGTACAAGTAAAAGCACATGTGCAGATATGGCCCTAAAACAACAATAACACTTTAATGACTAGCAAGCAATCAAGCTCATGATGCAAGCAGTGGATTACCTGCGGTATTTGCATTTCAGATCAACTCGACCTCTAATGGAAGTATAATGATACCCGCTTACATGCATAGAGTAAATGCCTGGCAAATTAAGCATTCCCAGAGAGGCAGAAATCAAATAAGTGGTACAAAAACTGCCTGCTTTGATTTCTGTATGTTTGTTGGTGGTGGTACATTTAAAGGAGAGGCACAATGGACATGCTGTGTGTGTGTGTGTGTGTGTGTGTGCGTGCGTGTGTGTGCGTGTGTGTGCGTGTGCGCCATGCTAGGCAGGACGATCAAAGAGACTGGAAGCCAAACACCAGTGATGTGGTCCCTGACTTCATCCACTCCAGATGGAGAGAGAGAGGTGAGGTTAAGGGAGATTGACAGAGCACGAGAGAGAGAAGGTTTGAACAAATTCTCCCTGCTGCAAGACAGGACTGGATGATGATGACCCCACCATGGTGTAACACTAATCAGAGCCAGACCTGCCAGCTTGATTACACCTGCACATTTCCAGCCTGTGTCTCAAACCGAGAAAGATGAATTCCTCTTTTAATGGCCTCATATTGCACTCAGATGTTGGCATCATTACAGCTCACTTCTCAAAGGTTGTTTGCGGATGTGATGACGGTCACAAAGGTTGTTTACTCGCTTAAGTTGTTTTTATGACACAGTGCTAATGGAAAATATGCCACACAAGCAAAGTATACAGTATAAATTCAATCCCTTGCTCGCACACACATCACACATGTGAACATAATATTAATATAGAGTGTAGCTGAAGTGAGATTCAGTGCTGCTGGGCTTTGCTGAGAGAGCTGGACTCCAGCATGTTGTTCTCTGGGTATGTAATTAAAGTGCTCTGGGAGGGGTGGAGCTCTCATGGGTCTTCTGGATTACACATGTGCCCAGGGTTGATAGTAGTTCCATGGAGATCTCAAGTTAGCCCCGCAGAGGAGGTTGGGCTTTTGTCTTTTGCCTCTGTCAGACACTCAATGGGCAGCATATGGCAGTGGATAATGCTAATTGTTCTTTTTACCCTGGGATAACCAGTCAAAGCATTAATAAACCATACCAAACACTGGGTGCCTCATTCCGCCAGCCTATGGAAGAGAGGGCCCACCTGGGTTTCCTTTTACAAGGCCATTAATTAAAAGCCGTCACTCACTCACACGGATCAGCACACCAACACAGACCTACACCAGTTGTTTGAGCATCAGCAGATTTTTAATCAAAAAATAAAAATAAATTCCCTATACTCTTTCTCTCACATATCCTAAACTGAGGCTCCCTAGCATAACATGTGTCTTTGTATTGTGAGTGTACAGCAATAAATAATAAAGTGTGCAGGTTGGGTTCGACTCCAACCTGCAGCCCTTTGCTGCATGCCATTCCTCCTCTCTCTTCCCTTTCATGTCTTCAGTTGTCCTGTCAAATAATGGCCTAAAAATGGCTAAAAAAAGGTTATCTGCTATTTATGCATCAACAGTCATTCACATTAGGGGAAGGTATTGCAGAAAAATTAATGACAATAATTGAGACTATTCTTAATGTCTCAGTGAATATCTTTGAAGTTCATGTGTTAAAACACAAGCAGTAAACTTACAATGGGGATGTAACTTAACAGGAAAGGAAGGGAGATTTAAAAAAATAAATGAAAACTGAGGAAAAATCTGGCTAATGGCCAAGGAGCTCCAAGAGAAGAGTTCAAAGGCACTTTTAATGGTGTGTCCTGTTTTTGTGCTGTATGTCATTATTTGAAATCAAACCATATCTCTGGGGCATTTATGTTTCAAGTCCAAATCTAATACACTTACAAGGCTTACTATGCACAACAGACACCATGCCTCTTCAAACAACTGCTCCGCTCAGCCTGTTGGGAGGGGCGTTGTTCGACATTTGTGTGTGATACTTGCCAATGCTTTATGCATGCATTAAACTGTGTCATTTAAACAAAGGTCTCAGGGAGAAAAGACCAACATTTACTGATGAGACGTTGTTGATCGATGAAGTTAGTTAAGTTAGTTTGGTATTAGAATGTGTTAAGCAAGATGCAGTTGTTATCAACGCGATGAGCTCGACAGGAACATTTCACACTTAGTTGGTTGAGTTTGAAAAAACTTCCCTCATAAAAATCTTACTGTCCTAAAATGATATTAGTAATGAAAGGCAATATGTCACATAAACATATAGAGCTTTTAAAATTAGAATTATTCAGAATTTCAAAAAAAACGGTTTAGTTTACTTTCATGGAACTAGAACAATTTTAATTTAAACAGTTCACAAATATAAATACAGATTATAATAAAATAATAATTACATAAAAAATGTAAAAATATCAAATATATCTTATTAACTAAAGTCAATGCACAGAAATATGCATGTGGATACTTTAGTAGTCTTATAATAGAAAGAGAAGAGCCAACATGTTTAGTTTCCTTCTTCTTTAGCAGTGCAGTAAAATAAGTTATCCAAGTGCACATTTTGACAGCAGAGAGTTGCTGGGAGTCAGATATAACCTGTTGCACTACAAAACAACAACGGGCCCCTTAAAGAGCATATTTTGTCTCTTTATTTTATGACATTCCACTTATGGGGGAAAAGCTTCCTGTTTCCTAAGGGGAAAAAGGCTCTAACAATCACTGCAGCGCTTTCATTTCAATCTTTTTTATTTCACTAATGGAAGAAACGGAAGAAAGATCACTGAGCTGCTCCATCTGTATTGGTTCTGTGCCACCAGCTCACAAGCCAATAGCACACTGCAAATTCTCCCAGTGCTCCAGATGGTGAGCCTGCTATTAGAGCCCGACCGATATATCAGCGGGCCGACATTATCGGCCGTTATTAGGCATTTCTACTATTGGCATCGGCATTTATAATTGCCAATAAAAAAATATGTATCCACACATATTATTATATACTGTATGTATACACACACACAAACAAACACACACACACACACACACACACACACATATATATATATTTAAAATATTTATTTATCAGAATTTTGATTCTGATAAATGAATATTTAAAAAATAAAAACAGACGGTCAACCATGTTATGATGTTGCATTGTTTGTCCATCAGAGGGCGGTGTACAACGTCCCTGTTGGCAACACTGATTCATTTTTTTTTTTGGTTTTGTTCAAAGGACTTTAAGTTTTATATCTTAAATTTGTATTTTTATACATTTAATTTATCAGAACCTTAATGTATTTTGATGTTCCTCTGTGCTGTTGTGACAATAAAACAAATTATTTTAGTAACAACTAATAAATAACTACAAATAACTACTGTTAGGGAAATCTCTTTATGTTTTGTTTCTGAATTTGTTTTTCAATATATATCGGCCGATATTTCGGCTTTGTAAACAACCAAATATTTCTATTGGTATTGGCCTTAAAAATCCTTTATCGGTCTAGCTAAACCTGCTATGCAACTCTGCATTATAAATTAATGTGGATGAAGTTGATGCAAATAATAAATGCCACCTTTTCTTTTTTTCCTTGCAAGGAACACAGAAAAAAGAGTGACTTCAAAAGTGCTTTTGATCATTAAGTTTGCCCGTTCTGTCCACGTGCTATCAATTTTCTCCGCATCACCAACTATAACACAAGCCTGTTAATACTTAATATGAAAAAGATCAAAGTTATCAGCGGGAACAAAGAGGAAGTGCTGTAACAGGTTATATACAAGGAAAAGTTGAAAAACAAGCATGAGTAAGATGACCTTTTCAATACAATATCATAAAAAGTCTATCCTCTTTATTATTCCATCATGTACCCTTTATGTAAAAGCAAAAATAGCACATGCAATGACAGGTGTGTGTCTGCCTGTGTAATTTGCTTATGGTAGGCTCATCACTTAAGGATTACTGAAATGCACTACAGAGCTCATTCAGCCATTGTCAGAACTGTGTCCTTGAGCAGATTCATAGGGCCCACTGGATTAATTTTTATGATAACATTGACCAAAGAAACAGGAGGAATTATTTCAAAAGAACACATTCTAAAAACTTTCTGCATCACACAAGCAACCTATCAATAACTTAAGTTTGACTCAAAACTCATTAAGTACAAGTGCAGCGCGCGCACGTACGCATGCACGCACACACACACACACACACACACACACACACACACACACACACACCTCATACAGAGAACATTTTCAGAGCAACAAAAATCAAAGAGATCATTACAGAGAAGTTCAGAAATCACATTAGGCTTCCTGTGGTGTCAAGAATGCGAATGTGATTAAATACAGATGGAATAACAGCAACACTGGTGCTTAGAGCTCAATCTGCAAACAGAAAAGTCTAACCTCAACAGGCTGCCTTTTTCCCTTAATCATTCCCAGACTCCCACTTGTTATTATTTCAACCCAGTCTCAGAGCTGAAGCAACAAGCCAGTAAAAATAAATCCAAGGCTGCAAAAAACTTTTTCTGCCAAAACGTTTAATTTCTGTGTATGAGAAATAAGTTTTTTTTAAATGGCATAACTTTTCTTAATGCGTTGCCAAGAATATGAACTTGTTTGTACACAGCTGGGGTATATAGCAGCATACCAAGTTTAAAGCAAAACACTTGAATTATTAAATTCTATTGTCACAGAGCTTTAACTGATGTAATAGAAATGGAGAAAGGAGCCTCAGGCACATGCACTCACACAAACAAGAACACAGTGCTTTTATGTTCAAATAAATGAAATACTAAAATTATAGACAGGACAGTCAGATGAACAAGCAGACTGAGACCAACAGTCACACACACACACCACACTTCTTCTAGGTCTTCTCTGTATAATACACACACATTCCCAAAGAGACTACTCACCGATTTCCCGTTGTAGTAATACATTAAAGAGTTGCTGCCCATTCCTGGGACAGGGTAGGCGCAATACATTATAGCTTTAACAGTTTAAGTGATACAGATACACTACAGCAGCACACTAGCTTGCTCTCTCATACATCCAAGCCGTTCAAAAAGGTCTAATAATTCTTCCAGTACTGGCCTCCACACAGACCCACTCAGAGGAAACTTATGCAAAGTAGGGCTGTGCCATTCCACACTGTGTGAAGGGGTGGCTGTCAGAAGGAGTGGCTGATGTGGTACATCCCTCTCTTAAGCCTCTAAGTGCTGAGGCAAAGAGGAAAAGGAAGAGGGGGAGGGGAGGGGAGTGTAGAAAAGATAAAGCAAAGGGGGCGGGACAGAAAACAAATGTGTGAGCGGATTTTAAAAAGTAGCAGAGTAAAAAGAGATTAATTTCAAGCATAAAATATTTCTGCAGGGAAACCCCAGCAAACTGAAACAAAAATAATTTCATTCAAAGCTGGATTTCATTAATATGTGAAATTAAAAGGAGTCCAAATTAGTGGATAAATAGTGTGAGCCTGTTCTCTTCCACACTATTTAATCCTTCTTTGTGTCTTTGTGATGATTCAACGACTTTACAGGCAGGGAGGAAAAATGTATTTTCGTAAGAACGCAAACCTTTGGCAACACATTTAACCTGTTCACACACGTGACTCACATGCACATCAGGAGTCATTAGTAAGAGAATGTGAAGGCTCAACATGGGCATAAGGCAAAAATCCATGAAGCCAAATCCAAATCAGAGGAAAAGAAAAATGAACAAACTGTATTTATGAAATGGGAAATATGAGTTTTGGTGTTGACAGAGTGAGACCTTTAGCTGAAGTGCCTGTAAACACAGAGTTGTAAAGCATGCAACAGCTGCAAAGGGAAGCTGGCTTGTGACGTTGGAACATGAAAATAATGCTCCATTTCCTAAACCCTGGGGGCCTCAGACGGGGGGGGGGCACAGGCGGCAGAACATCGACAGCCATTTTACCATGGTTTACTGTCACTGTGAGCCACATCGCTCCCCATTAACTTTATCATGTAGGAGGAGGGGGAGTAGAGGAGAGCAAATGAGAGGAGAATAAAGGAGAGGAGGAGAGGATAGATACCATATTCCAGTGAGAGCCCGGTCTGTCCTGTCTGACTGAAGCCTTTCATGTCTGCCACTTGAAGCTTCATGGACTAAACACAGGCCTGTAGACTCATTGAGAACATTATTATAATAGAGAGATGAAAGCTTCCACTTCCCGAAGAAAACTAGGCCTTTATTATGCTTTCCCTTTTAGTGCTGTTATTATTTATCCCTCTTTCTTCTCTAGGACTCTTTTAAACTCGTCCAAAACACTGGCTCTACATGCGGTTACTGCTTTATATCTGGCGCTGTTTCAAGTTGAAGCTTTAATGGAAAATGGTCATGATAGAAGTGTTTGAAGGGGTCTAAAACAAGTCCAGACATACATGGTGTTGCAAGGAAAACACATGAAAGTGGGAGAAAATAAGCATTCATTTGGGAAATGATGTACATATACTGTATCGTACCAGTGCTGGCTGACTCAGGACACTGCGGCCATTCTTTTGATACTGACTCTGCAGCAGACAGAGAAAATGTTTTATTTAATCAAACTGAATGAATCTCAGTGAAGGATTCAGTGCTTCAGTCTAGGAGGTTTTCCGACTGTGAGGCGAGAGTTGAAGAGGGGTGTGGAGGGTAAGGCGTGAGGCAAAATAGTGTGGGAGGTGCAGGGTGCATGCTGGGGTTGTAAAAACAACAGCAAGTAAGTTATTGTAGTACTCTGGTTGGTTTACCAACACGGTGAGCAGTTGGAGCAGCAGCAGTGGCTCTGACACAGCTCATAGAGGCTGTTAAGGTACTTTGAAAGCCTTAGCAGCTTGACAATTCATTTGCACTCCTTAGAGTCATAACTCCGTCAACTCCGAACACACAGACATGATACACATATTTCTAGATTCAGTGTGACTGTGACTGTAAATGTTCGTGAATGTCATTATTCCTGATGTCTATTATTATAAATCAATCTGCTTGGAAAAGACACTGTTTATAACTCAAGTACTTCTGAGAATCATCATGTTTTCAAGTTTTTTTTTTTAATATCAAAGTAATCCAGTGATTGTTGAATACAGGAACTCCTTATAGCTTATGGTGGACATAGTTGTCTGAATTTTGTCTGAGGGTGGGCTCACAGGGTCAGACTTTTAAAAAAAGCCTTGTCTAGGAGATGAAGGCTCAGCTCCACCCACCTGTTCACACTACCCTCTCTAAAGACACTCGAGTCATCATAAGGTGCTTTTCTTGGGATTTGTTTGGGTGTTGAAAAACACAGAGCAAATCCACAGGCTGAGGTCACCCCCATCTCATGCATGGATTTAGGGATGATGTCATCAGACAGGAAGATTGTTTCCTGTAAGCTCTGGTTCTAATTAGAGAGGGCTGACTCGGAAAGTGAGGGGGGTACATGGGGATGGAGCCCCCCCCCCTCTCAAAACTCCTGGCTGTATCATCAATGGAATAACTTAGGGTTCCTGAGTGGTTCATCAAGTTAAATTTAAGATGATTGTAAGACATTCTTAATACACATATAATGCAATTTAGCTTAGTAGGAATATTTTCTTTTTTTCTTAGTCACTACTGTTTCTCTCAGAGAGCAGAAATAGAGATGTTGTGATAGAAGATAAAGTAAAACACAATGGAAACCTGTCTGACCCTGCTGACTGTCACACACTGCATCACAGGGCATCTGAGTTTAGACATGACTACTGTAGAAGAATGCAGTGATGTCACAGCTGTATTCATTAAAGTTATTGCTTTTGACTGACTGACTGTCAGAAAACTCCTAGTTCCCCGTATATAAAGGCACAAAAAGAGAATGCTGAGCTTGTTTGGATCCACATACAGTAAGTGAAGAAACATTATGAACTTTAATAACTCTGGAATTTAAATGAACTTTACTAACTGCCACCTACTTTAGGATTCTGAGACTGTCGACCACAGCTGGCAAACACAATATCATCCCCCCCTCCACCCACACCCCTACACACACAAACACACACACAGAGAGTAAAGTAATTATGCAGGAAAAAAAAGAATATTCTAAGAGTGCCCATGTTTTTAATTACAGATTAAGCTTAATAACTTGTAACTTTAAGTTTTAAAAGTCATGTAAACAAGAAACACAACTTTCCATGTGCACGTGTTTGATTTTTACAAATAACTTATTTTCTAAGACAATGGACAAGCTTTGGTACAACATGTCCATGTTGTGGATATATTGTCATATAAATTACATTTTAGTACAGCTACGCTACTAAATACATCCATTTCCCATGCAACTAAAAACCCTGAGACCGGATTCTCATTCTTTACACTAACTTATTTCTATTGTTTCACATTACAGAATACATGTGACAATGAAAATCAGAAGTTCATAAGAGAGATGGAGATTGAGTAGTAGGAAAGTGAGGATGTTTTTCAGCTGATTTCAAATGATGAGAAGTGATTGTTATGTTGTGGCAGAACCAGGACGGTCACTCTGTCATTGGGAGCCGGAAATGACAAGACTGAGGTCTGAGGAGCAATGACCAGGGTGAGTCAAGAAAAGATATTACCGTTTTGAAATGAATAGGATTAAGTCATGTATTGTTCGAGCTTGATGAATTTGTCTACCACCTACCATTTGAACACATTCTCTCATCTTCTTTGACACTGAAACCATTACACCATTCTGTCTAGCAGAAATTACTTTCACGGAATTTTACAAAACCATAACAACCACTTTTTATGGCAAGCTCATTCAAAAAATATCTTACCTTCAATATTCAAGCCTATTTACAGTATAAACCTTGCCGATGAACTTTGAGGAAAAAAAAGAAAATCACAAAATTTTTTATTATTAACAATAATTATTATAAATTATTGTTAATTTATCATTATCGAGTTAAAAGTGCAAGTAATTGTGATTTTGATTTTAGGTCATATTATGCAGCCCTAACTAATAGTCACAGTGGAACCCAATCAAATGTGACCCTGGGAATATTTAAAAAAAAAAATGTTTGCATCATTTATTTCTGAATCAGAAATACTTCCATTATGGAGTATATCAGAGTCTGTTTTTATGGAACTAGAATCAGAAAAGAACTACATGATAATGCTCTTATGGTTTCCTGGTGCTGATAAACTATATTTTATATTTGAAAAAAGGAAATGCAAAACAAGGGAAACAAACTAACGGACACATCTTGCAGACTGAGCAGGATGGTCACCTACTATCACCATTACATTTAACGGGTGTGATTTACCCCTCACACACGTCACTTTCCAGGAGTTAAGAACCTCAGGGACAACATGAGCCTCATGTGGTCCAATGATGTACTCGGTCACAGCAGCTTGGCTTAGATGGCCTCTAAATTACAAACACGGACCCTACCTTAGTGATTGTTGACAGATTGTGTTCTGAGCCTGCCAGCGATCTAAAATCAAGGTTTGCATTAATGTTGTAAACTCACGCAAGCCCTGCATGAATAATTTACAACAGGCCAGAATGTGAGTAATGACTTTAATCTGTGCATTATTTTTGTACTCTTTGTCCTTTAACTCCTTGTTTTCCTCACAGATGAAAGGGGTCAGGCCTCTGGCTTGCTTGCCTGTTCCATTATCTGCAGCCTCTAATGTCAGTGGTAAATTTTAGCAACCCAAAACAGATAAACACAAAGGCCAGGGTCCCAGAGGTGGCCAAGACTGTTCAGCATCATCCCTGTCAAACCAAGAGTGTCTATCTAATCAGCCATCTGATGAGGTCATCTCTGGGGAGCTTACTAACTGGGGTCAGGTTGGAGCCTAACATATTGTCCCCTGCCAGTTGAACAGGCTGAACAAAGAGTAATAACATGTAGAATACGCATTACAGACTTTGTAATACACAGTGTAGTCCAATTAACCCGTGTTTCTACTGCAAAACTAACCCACACAGATCAAAACATTTTGGATAAATGACCTATTAAAAAATATATAGTTCACCCACAACATCTCTGAAATTCCAAACACACCTACTGTAAAATGTATTCCAAATAACTTACAACAGCATTACACATGGTAAATCCATCCAAAAGGAATAAAAAAAACAAATATACTTAGGTCTGCATAACAGCCACCATGTACAAGCAATGCACTATGCGAAAGCTTATGTACACTATCTAGGACCTTCCTACCTACCTTTACACATCCAGAAAACACAGAGGAAAATTGGTAAGTTTCACTTGATGACAGGAAGCACAGCACTCACTTGCAGGTCTGGTATGGTGTGTCATCTTGCACTGGGCAGGCAGCATATATATGTACTTGGCTTGTTTGCGGCCTATGATTTTATATGGGTGGACTTGGGGAAAGGAGCGAGACTCAACCACGCGGTTTCTGTGTGGACCAGATAACCAAAACAATGATCTCAAGGCAGGTGAGCTGCTTAGGACTGCAGAAGTGGCTGTTAACGTTTTGTAAGTGTGGCATGTAGTTATTTGTTTCGAAGTTAATATCAGGTCACTCTGGCACTGACACAAGTTGGCAAGCTAAAACAAAAATGTCAAAACGTCATTGTACAAAGATCATTCTTCTCATTTTCAATTTTCTAATTTCATTTAAGTGCTTTGCTGTTTTTTAAGGCATATTTACATTAAATTAAGCACTAGTGCATAAAGTCAATGTTAATGTTTAATAAAACAGGACCTTCGTACTTGTATTGATAAAACAAATTGTAGACATTTAGAAAAGACACTTTGGCGAAAGATTAATACTAAAATAATTCAGATTAATATGCTAGAAAATGCATCTTCTTCGCATCAACTGAAATTATTTACAGACCAAAATAATGTAAATTATTATTTGGTGTATTACAACCTGTGCTGCAACTATTGTAGTCATTTGTTACACATTTGTTCAACGTCTAACAAAGACATGTCAAACACCAAAACAGAATGTAATTTCTTACATTATTAAAACAAAACTGCTGATATATAAACATAGTTGAGTTTACCAGGCACTCATAATGATATAACCAGAGTAATTGTAATTTCCACAAGCATAAAAACCGTGAAGAATCATTTTCCATGGCACAACTAATGACATACTGAACAGAACATACACTGCCGTTTCAAAACAGTTTGGAAAGTTTGACCTCCATGAAGGCACAAAAGAGCCTAATGTTTTCCTCACCTAACCTGCCTTGCTTTATCACATTTGTGTTAGGAATTGGCTGCACTGTGAAATAATGACACTGGACATTAAAATCACTCATTAAAAATTATTAATACACTTCAATCAGTGGACTTTGCAGGATGTAATGTGAATTACATGAATGTACAATTTCTCCCAGTGTTGATGTTGAATGCATTTGTTGTTCATGTGCAGCTTTACACCACTGTACTGGGAGGTCCTAAAATCTAATTTTGCCTGGAGACTTATAAAGGCCTGGAGTGATCCTGGATGTTTACATAGGGCTTTACTGATGCATTTCATCCACAGTCTATTCACCAAGTCCTATTACTACGCCCTGTGGTTCAAAGGAAACAAACAAAATACTGTGGTTCAAAGGAAACAAACAAAAAGAAGCTGCTTTCTCAGCAGCAGGAATATTAGGTTACTGTAGTAGTTCAATATTATGATAGATAGATAGATAGATAGATAGAGAGAGAGAGAGAGAGAGAGAGAGAGAGAAGGGGAGAGAAATATATCTTTTGAATGTCAAACACCAGGCAGCATTGCAAGAAACATCTCTTGGTCTTAAGATTCAACGCCTAGAGCAGAATCCCTTTCATACAGGTCACACAGTACATATCTCTGAGAAACAAGGGTGTCTGAGTGATCTGTCAAAAGCAAATGTCAATCTATTTTGTCATCCACACTCAGGGTTCGGACTTGAAAAAGTCCCTGAGGGGAGATGAATCTCAGCCCAGCACTTTCTTTCTCTCATCCTGCAGCCATATCGTAACCAAAGCCAGAGAGGAAGTGTCACATCAAGCTGCCTCTGACAAGGGTGCGTGTGTGTGTGTGTGTGTGTGTGTGTGTGTGTGTTATTTACACAAACATACTGGCGCGCGCACACACACACACACACACACAGCCCTTGCAGCTTCCATAAATATCCTAGATGCAACTTTCCCCCACAAGCCACAAAACCTTCTCTTTCTCTCTCTCTCTCTCTCTCCATCTTCAGTCAGGTGCCCACGCAGCTGCCCATCAGCATCCCTTAGCGTAGCAGCCTGTCTGTCCAATGACAACATGCTCTGTCCTTTGCTCACAGCGCTCAGATTATACAGTCAAATAATGCAGTCAGCCAATTATAGCCAAAGGGTCTACTGTAACAAAAATAAAAGCCTTCATGCCTTAGCACTTTAAAGATGTTCTTCTGTCACACAAGGCGGTACGCGATATTCCAAATTTGTTAGAAAGTAAGTTTTTTAATTACTGTTCCACTCCTGCATTTGACACGGCTGAAAAAACTAGGTTAAACAATTATTAGAATAATGGTAGAAAATAAGAATTTCTTAGGCATATGCATCACACAATTACAACCACATCTGCCATATCCCATGTCTGCAAGCACACATCCAGCAATCCACAGAGGAAGGTATGTGTGTGGCTGAGGGAGGAGGGTGTCTGTATATATGATGAAGAAACATTTAAATGTTTGCAATCAGGCAGCTGGCCTGTCTAGATAGCCTTCACATCCTGGTGCACTGCAATGTCAAAGCCTAAATGCACAGAGGATGTGCTCCTGTAAATATTTTGATTCAGCTCCATCATGTAGTGTACACAACACATCATGCTTGGGCTTGCAACTTACATTGCCAATCTGATTTAAAACTCTGAAATTTATTTTTAGAATACAAGCTGGAGGCAAAAAGGGGATTTCAGAATGAAATAAATAAATAAATAAGAAAATTCCCAGCAGTAGACATAATGATAGGATGCACTGTTGATTTTTTTTTTTATAAATCAAGCAGTTATTCAGGTCTCTGGGGAGGCTCTCACACTTGCTTACACAAGCAAAAGCTTTCTATGGCATCTGCAGCTGCATTCAGGGTTTACAGGTACGCTGCTGGCTCTTCACACAGCTGCCTCTGGCAGAGTAGCTCTGACTCCAGGTGTGCCTTCCCCTCGACACTTCTTTAACATCACCCTCACAGCTTCCAGTGCCTGTACCAGCGACACAAACATGGGTCTTGGCTGATAGCCATCCTTAGACATACAGCAATCTGCAACAGTCACTTTACATATTTTTAAGGGCCACAAGTAGCTCTTCACACCATCGTATAGGTCATGCCACCCTACCTCACCTATTCCTCCAGTACCAATATCTTAACACGTCCTAAAAGCTGCCAGACAACCTCCTACTCAAACATTTTCCACATAATACCACCTAACAAAAAAACGGCTTTATGTTTTCCTTTCTCTGTCAGCAGGTTATAAGACACTTATAGCCCTTTATTCAACACTACCATCTTTATTCTTTCAAATGGGATCAAAGACTAGCTGGGATAATTCCTTTGAGCTCCAGGCTTTATCTTCTGAGAAGCGCTGAGTGACAAGAAGAAGCTGTATTTTATCCCATGCTCTGTCACTGTTTTTCCCCATATAGCATTGTACTGCTTGATTGTACTCTTATGAGTCACAGAACCGCACCTGTGCCCATGTGTTAAGTACTGACAAAAAAAAAAAGCCCAGCGTCCATTTACACAACAAAGAAATGTAACCCGCGAGGCAACCATTTTTTTGCCTCTCTTCCTCCGTCTGACAAATATATCACTTACTTAAGAGGAAGGCAGCACACGCTCCTGCTGCTGTCAGAGAGACTGTTTCTCTCCCTCATGCTCTGACAAACTTCTTTTCAAATACAAATCCAGAAACAAAACACATGTCAGGCTTTTATGTTGAGCAGCCTGTTCCATATTTGATTTCAGAGAAACAGGAACAGAGGTGACGATTATCAAAGCTCTGAAAGGCAAATCCAGTCTCAGACTCTCTCACCCAAAAAAATCTGAAAAGAAAACCCTTTTCATTGTTTAAGGAAATAAAAGAGTGGGCTTTTGGTAAACCAGTTGCTTCTTATTAAAAAGAAAAGAAAAAAAGAATTGTCTTTTACCAGTTCTAGGAATTTTAAGCAAGGCTTAATAACCTTTGCTAATCCACCGGGTTTTTAACAATGAACATCTGACTTACTGATTTATGCATATTAATGAACTCCAACACACGCTGTCTAAGCGAATGCAAGCTGAGCTCGACACTTCTCTGCATCCTAATGGGTCCTGCTCCACCGGGATCATTACCAATAGAAATTTCAGATATTCTGTGCTATTAATCTCTGTCTGTCCTCCTGTTCGGCTACGTAATGACTAATTAAACATCAAAAGAGCAGAGCTGGGGATTCGCTCTGACAGCCTCTCTTTCTCCCAGGAGAGGTTGTGAGGAGGCTAGACTGTGACAGGGCAGCACTGAAAATCAATCACCTCAAAGTGCACGCACACACATTCATGCATGTACACATACACACATACAACCATGAAAAATGTGCCCTACAGAGACATGTACATATTAATATGAAACAACAAACATAAAAAGTCAGAACTTAAAATAAAAGGCATCACTGGTGTCACTGAGCTACAAAAAGCAACTGAATTTCTATCCAAGAAGTGTGTTAGTGATGTCAAGAGTGCTCTCTGTGTGCAAGTGTTAAGAGGGAGGGAGGGAGTGTGTGTGTGTGTGTGTGTGTCTGCATAAGTAAGCTCACTGTGAAATCTATTTATATGAGAGGTAGATGATCTTCCACTCACAGATGAAGGCAGGCCAGGAGGGACCTTGCGAACCTTTTTTGTTTGTAGAGGATCTGTTGAGAGATGAAAGCACATCTAGTCATTCGCAGGCAAAAAAAAGACACCAACAAACTCTACTTTGTGGTATTGTTCTGTATAAAGTAAAGTATTACAACCTTTAAAAATTCCAACTTCAGATATTTACAAATTACATTTTCATTCTGTAATGGAGTGCTGAAATGTGTCTTTATTTACACACTTTCACTTATCTATCTAGTCTAATTCCACTTTGATTATACTTGTTTTTCACTGCATTTACATCGCTGACCTAGACTTTAATAATAGTTCTGATTGAGAGTAGGGCAAGTGACTATCTCAACCCCAAACCGCGTTGTGTGTCGATATTGGTAAAAAAAGAAAAACAAAGTGTGGTCAAGCAATGCACTAAAGAGGATTAGACTTTTGAAAGACTTGTTTGCTGGGTTTTTCCTGCATGGAGTGTTTAGGGTGCCAGCTTTACCAAAAAACTGACCATGTGTGCGGTAATCAAGGCCGCTTCAAGAGGCCTGTGTTAAATGCATCCCTGCCAATTAAACTCACTCCACAGTGGCACTAGGTAAAAAGACAATGTAGCAAGATTATACAATTGCTAACATGAAGAATGAGATCATATATAAAACATAATGTCCTTTTTCCTTAATATAAAAAAGCATACATTTCATAGTTTTTTGGAGTTTAAACCTTGAGTAACTGTGTCATCAGTTCAGTTGGATTCTGTTTATTGTGAGGTTCTGATTCTAATTTCATTTACATTTGAGCCTGAAGAGAAAACTATAAAGTGCATTTTTTCTTTTAATCATTGAGATGGCACTGACCGATGGACAGGGGATCTTGTAGAGGACGTCTTCTAGGATTGGCTGCAGTGAAGGAGTAGAAAGGAGCAGCTGACTTCCCTGATGGAGTCACTGGACTCGGACTCACCAACCCGACGTCCGACCTTACAGAAGACTGAAAGACAAAACCAACACCCAAATGCTTAAAATCAAGGATAATATTAGCTTTCATTCTCAGAAGTGTGTTTACTTTACCTGTTTATGGCAAAAAAAAAGAAAAAAATAATCTTGTACTCAGCTAGTAATTTCAACCACCATCGACTACATTTGTAGTGTGTACTTGCCCTCAATAAAAGCAAAAAGCATGCAATTATTGACATAGTGTTTACTGTAAATATTTTAAGATTATAAAGATGGAATAAAAAAATGTGATATGTAACCTGTTGTTTATTCTGTTCCAAAGGACAGACTGAGGCAACCTTTGAAAGAGCACCACATCAACCTATCACCAATATCTATGTAACCTCTACAACCCCAACAAACTGGGCTAAGAGGCCCATTAGTTTGGTCTAACAAGGGTAACAGGCTGCAGACCTAAAATGTAGGTCCTGAAAAACTGTTACAGGCAATGTAAGACAAATGTAATGTAAAAATAAAATAACCAGGTTCTGTAAAATGACAATGTGTCACTGGAGCCATAGTATTCACATGACACAACAGACACACTTTTGCTATTGCCTTTGTTCAATGATTTTGAATCCCTGCAGCAACACTGGCTCTGGCCTCTTTTACACTTTTGTAGCTATTTAGGAAAGAACCACTAAGAACACGTGACAATTTGGATGCTTATGACTCTTTTTGTGAATATGTTTTATTAATGCAAGAACGAGAGAATCAAACTCTATCCAGCTGGAACAAAGGGGGGGGGCTATATAATACCTTTACCTCTGTCTGTAGCTGGTACCAACTCAGATGTTGGGTCTTTTGAGCCCTAACTGTTTTGTGTTAACACACTTTTTGATACATTCTTGCTTAAATAGGACTAATAATTGAGAATGTGTTGCTTGATTAATTTAATTAATTTAATTTTAATTTGTTTATTAATCCCCAGTGGGGAAATTACAATTTACACTCTGTGTACACACTTGTTTTTGTTAGTAATCACACACAGGCCTGAAATACACACACATGCTCAGGACCTATACATGCACTAATGGAGAGATGTCAGAGTGAGTGGGCTGCCAGCTGAACCAGCGCCCTGAGCGGTTGGGGGGGTACGGTGCCTTGCTCAAGAGCGCCTGGCAGTGCTCAGGAGGTGAAGTGGCATCTCTCCAGCCACCAATCCACACATTTGTTTTCAGGTCAACCCGTTTTATGTTATTGGAGAATATAGAAGCTAATTTATGGCTTAAAAATTGCATATAGCTCTGCTTTGAACTCACCTGGCCACTAGATGCTCCAGGACTCTTCCCATAGCCAGGAAATGGAGCCCTTTCCGATTTACCTGTAAAAACACACAAAAGACAGTAGACAAACTGTTATATTTTATAATAGTTGAGCACACACCTGGATGAACACTGAATAATAGATTACATACACTGTTATGATTGTTTTGTTCTGCAGTGCTTCTCGCAATATGAACACTTAATTTGCTCTTGTAAAGTGTCTTAACTTTATTGATAATGATTGGTATGTAATTGTGCTTATGGGGCTGGAGTTTGTTTTTCTACACTAATAAAATACCATTGGAATATCTAAGAGGTGTGGTTCCTTTTAAGCTAGGTAAGCAGCTGAGTTGTGTTTGTTTTCTTTGGATATCATCTGATGCTGGATGGAACCAAAGAGACCCCCACAGGTCCTGTAATAATGTACCATGCCGTCCTATCAAACAAACATACGGTACCTTGGCTCTCAAGAAAAAACAAAACCAAAACCTTCACTTGTGTAAGAACAGTGTTATGTGTCACAAAGTTTTCAGTATGCAGTACATTTTCATGTGAATTACTAATAACAGTGTCAATTGTCAGGGAGTCCTATCAGTGTCACATTCCCTGTGCAAACCTCAAAGGAAGGCTCACAAGCAGCCATCATGGGGAAAAAAAACTTACAGCACACAACACACATGAATCATACACATCACAATATCCAAACTCAGCAGTTTTAGTCCCCTGGAAAAACAAACAAACAAATGAGAGCTCCTTGGGGAGAATGATGAATAACTTTAACAGCAGCGTATATTATTTTTGTCATACTTCCAAATATTACAAGCACAGACACAAGCATTGGAACTAAATTCTGTTTACTCTGGGGAAAAGGTAAATATTTCTTTGCGAGTTAAAAACTTGCATTCCCTGGATCTTTTGTTACACCATGGCTGATCTGTTTGAACGTTGCGTTCAGAAGCGCAGGTGAACAGAAGCAGATCTAAGAGAATTCACTTGTGCTTATCTGCACAGACCTGCAGGAGACAGTTGTTCTGCATCTGTGCAGGCTGCGTCTAGAGACGAAGACGCTGAGGAAATCAGGGAAGATGGTTCAACTGGCAAAGCTGCTTCTCTTCTAACAATAATGTGATACAGTTCTGAGCCATCGCTCTTGCAAAAAGAAATAGGATTAAGTTGTCGCTTACCACCAACGTTTACTATCATGGCAGCACGAAGAAACATTTTCCTTTGATGAGAATTTGAATTTCTTTATTTTCTGTTTAATATCTAAAGGTGGTTTAGTGGAATTCATTTTCATTCCAAAAATGTCTTCTGAGGAATAAGAGAGTTAAATATTCATTGGCAGCATGTGTTCTGTCACACACACTGTGTCTGATGTGAATAATTGATGGTCACTGTTGTAGTTTCAGGGCCCACCGGGACAGACAGATGTGTTTGTGAAAACAATGTCTCAGTCCACACTATGAGACAGAGAAGCCGCAACACAGCGCCCCCAAAAACTGTGGAGCCTGCCAAAAGAAAGTCTACAAAGATGCTCGATCAACAGTGAAGCCTTAACTTTGAATACACGAGAATACACAGTAAGGAATCACTCAGGAAATGACCTTGCATAAACATGTACCAACATGTGCCAATGCATCTACAAGGACGCACTAATAGGAAAACACATGTATATAATGAGCGAGCAAAGTTGTGGCACATAATTTTTCCTTTACTGCAGCTATCATGTCTGCTTATTTTATGCAACATAAAAAACAGTTCTTAACAATGTATAACACAAAAATACATTGACAAGTTATCAACAATGTATCAATTGAACTTGCCTATTTTATAAACACAGCATTGAGTGTATTCATATCATTATGCAAATAGTCTATATACTACTACATGCCATCCTTTCTGTCTCCCACCCTGCAAAAATCTCTCCAAAAACACATAATGGAAATTTAATAAAAAATAATATTGTTTTTCTTCAAAACAAAAAAAAAAAACTGACTGAACCATGTTCATCTACTGGGAATTGGTCTGGATTTGCTAAATCTGAGAGAGCATGTGAAATTTGACAGACAGATTTGGTTCAGGAGGCAGAAATTTAAATTTAATTGCGAGAAGCTAAAGCCACTATTGTGCGTGCAGTGTATTTAGAGGAATAGATCAACACCACTGTATTACTACAATTTGAATGTGTCTGTCTTTCAATATGACACAGAGTCTGTGATTTAGCATTGAAAGGCTCCCCATCCTCCTTAGGACTGGAAAGAAAAAGTCCAATGTCTTTCAAAGATAACTAGTCACTTGTATTTAGTTTGAAATATGGTAAGGCAAAATTCACTTACTCACTTATTCATTTTACTTATGACCTTAATTTGTTTTGTAGATTAGAAGAAGATGAAACAATAACCAAGTTTATAACATGAGCCGCATACACGGTCAGAAATCATAGGGCAAAAGTCTGTGAAAATCACCTCTCACACAGCAAACAGCACCAAAACGTTTCTGACAAACTGAAGCCAGCTGAAGCACTTGTGTGACGACTAGACACGACTAGACCACCCACCCATACACACCCACACAACCACACACACACACACACCTGCAATGACCTGAATCAGCCAGCAAGAAGAGAAGGATACTGCAGTGCTCAGGGGACTGGTGGCCACATGGCAGCGTACTGTGGAGATTTAACTTCAGTATCGTGTGCAGAGGTCATGGATAAACAGGTCTCTCTTTGTTTGGACCACATGTGTCAAATTCAAGTCCGCCCCTTGCAGATTTTGATATGGCCCACAAATCAATTTAGGTTCACAATTAATTTTGGTCTACTTAGTTTTTTTCAACTTTTTTTCTATTATGGCGGAGGAACATTTTTGCTGACTTTTTTAGGGCATTAAGTCAACCAAACTATAAATGAGAAAGCTATATGAGAACGTGCAATAATACAGTCAAAGATATTTCATATTTCCTCTTAAATAAAAGCATGTCTAAACTATACATGTCTGGCCCTTGGTGTGATTCTCATTTTCCAGTGTGGTCCTTAGTGAAATTGAGTTTGACACTACTGGTTTAGACTGTCCTGCATCTCTGATCTGAGATGTGATCATGTATCTCATCTCTCCCCTCAGCAGTGCGAGAGCAGTAACTTGTCACCTCCATCTTCTTCACCTGCTGGAAATGAGTATTTTTCCTTCTTTAGTAGATAAAACAGATATTAAAAAAACAATCTGACAAGAGTCGTCACTTTTCAAGATAATCCCTTATGTCCTTCTGACAGTTTAAATCCCTGTTTAGACTCTTAAACTCTACAATAAAGCAACGACCCGAGAACAACTTCTGCTTATAAAAGGCTCAGTAAACTAAGACTATGTGGCTGAATTGCTTTTCAAATTTCAGGAGAATGCATATTTATGATGCTGAAGTTAAGTAGAACAAAGTGATATATCAAGTGGAACATATCGCTGGGTTGGCCAGTTCCAAAGCCAGGAGCCTAAATTAGCTGAATAAAATATACCCTTATCATGCAGTGACACAATCTCCTGTCTGACGTACATAGACTGTAACTCATTTAGAGGAAAATAGGTCACTGTAAGAATCTGCATTTCCCAATAAAAAACTAAACTTATCATAAAGTTCCACAATTGAAGTATTTAAGTTTGAAACACTATCTTAGAAATCAAAGACTATTCCAACTGCAAGGGAAGAAGAAGAACAAATAAAAGCAGAATTAATTTTATAAGTTACTGGTTTGTTATTATTAATGCTTTGCTTTGTTTTCTTTCCTCTGAGCTTGTGTGATCACAGCCTTACAACAAGAGCAACACCTTTATTGTTATTATTATTTCTTGAGTAGGCCCATTTGTTCTGAGCAGAACTACGCAGGTCTACTAATGAGCCCAAAGTGCAGTGATTGATAGGAACACAAAAATGATCATCTGCCTTAAAAAAGCAAAGCACGCAAAATATAAAAAATGCAAAAAAATGAGTAAAGTGGCTTAATTACTGCACCATACGTCATTTCAATTTAAGTATGCAGACTGCCGTCACACAGTGTATTCCCAATGCAATGAAAAATCTATCTAATGAGGGGAAAAATCCATCAATTCTGATTAAAACATTCTATGAACTTGCTTATTAGCATATCACACAGATGTGTGAAGGTGTAACTATTACCCCGTTCCCACCTGGTTGTAAAATCCAATCTGATCTCTCTCAGGACGCATTGAGATCCGATCACTAAAACCACACTGAGTTGTGGTCTAGGCCTCTAGGTGAGAACGGGAATGTTTCCTCAGCCACATTAACAACTTTGTGTGAGCAAAACTAGCACTCAGAGTGAATCACAGAAACAATTGAGAGTGAATCATATGTTTTGGATGTTTGTTTTTTAAGGCCAGAGCTTTTTGCCAGAGCTCCACAGTGATGTGTTAGCTCTGAAGGCCGGCGTAACAGTGGCTGTGAAACGGTTTAATTTCCTATACATTTTTCACAATAAAAGTCCCGCGTTATTTTTTTATTAAAATACTTTTATTATGAAGCGTCAAAATCAGGAAAAGTTGGGTCTTCATTTGCAGTAACACAACTCAACTAAAAGGTAACATAAAAGTAAATAAGCAGATATAATATTGAAACTAAACTTTAAACCACAAAGATGTAGTTAGAAACTACAAACTGAGAGCTGACACACAGAAAATGTATTTTTCTCATGCACAGGTCCCGCCGACTGTCAGACATCTTTATGTCGGCACACAACTGACGTTTATAAACACACAACCAGCCTATACGCAAACGGAAATGATGTACATCTTTATTTGCATATAGAGCAGGGAAGTGAGATCTGATCATAAGTGGTCACAAAGCATTTGGAAACACATTCTACAACCAGGTGGAAACACCCGTACCAAGCTGTCTGCTTGTGATCCGATCACTCAGATCCAATTCTAAAACCAGTTTGGAAAGGGCCTAAGATGGTGAAAATTTGCACAAGAAGAATTTATAAAAAAGGTGTCCTGGCAGACAGATTACATTAGTTCCTGATTTTCCATGGAAACAAATTGTGGCAAAAAACTAAAAGGTCATGCTTTACCCTTTCCATCCCCTGAGCTAACACTGCTCATTAGCTGTTAATATTATTTTTTTAAAAACTACAGTACGAGCAGCCATGTAAACAGCTAGAAGAGGATGTGCGAGGATGAGCTACATTCAAGCTGTAAACTGTACAAAGAGCTGAGTGTCAAGCTAAATGACACAATACCATGTCAATTCCAAGTAAAATACTTAACTTAAAATATTATTTATTTTATTCAAGTCGACACATTGAAACTTTTGCCAGCAATTATAACTTTGTGTCTTTGGGCCTTCATTACTGTATCCCTTACCGTATCACCCACAATTGCACTAGTTTGTTCAAGCTGGTTAGGGAGCAGTGATTTTAACTCTAAGCTCAAAATGCCAGAGGTTAAGGTTTTGTAAGGAATCAGTATTCCAATGTAAGGCACTCTGAAGCAGGATATGCTCAATAATGTGCCTGTATCTGGCAACTTAGTTGTTCAACACAGCTTGATAACATCTCAGTGATGCACTGTGCCCAGTTGCTGCTAAAAATAGCACTTTGTATTGGACATCAGCTATTGTTTAGCCAGACCCAAAACTCTCATGCTTTCAGTCTTTCACTGTTTTTTCCATACTCCAGGCTGCTGTCATGTGCCTTTCATCAGGAGAGGCTTGTTTCTACCCATTCCGCCCATACAGCCAACATTTTAGTAACACTGATATCTTATTTTTCATTTCTCACTGCTGCCAAGGAAGAGCATTATTTGGACTGGTTGTCCAGTTTGGTTGGGATGAGCAGCTCCAGGTCTCTTGTTCCACATTTTATTTCTTAATGATAAAACCTGCTGAGCTCTTGCAACACTTTGCATTAGACTGACATACACTGACATTCACTGCTGTCCTAGACACCCGGTACACAGCCAAACTACACAAGATGGGGGTTAGGTGCTTTTCTCAAAGCTAGTTTAGCTTAGTGTATTTGTTTCACAGAACATAAAATACAAATTAAATTGAAACACTAAAATACATGTAAGGGTGTGGTAGAAATTTGTAATGGCTTATATAAAAACCACAACCAAAGGACATACACGAAATGTAGACTACAGATTTAACATTAGAAAGGACTTTTCTCTTTCACTTTCCTTACCCAGATGATATCCAGACTATTTCACAAGATTAAACCAGCAACATTACACACATTAGCTTGCTTTTTAAACTGCATTCCACATGCTTTATTCTGCAATTCTGCTTGATAACCCTAAGAGTGACATTTAGTGAGCACCTTCTTCACAAGCCTGTGCAAACAAAGCAATTTGGTGTTAATGTGAACTTAGTAATATTGAGATTGTTCAACTCACTCCAACTAACAAAACACCCCACACACTCTTTCACCAAGCACAGAGAAAACACAGGTACACCTGTTCAATTTCCATAATTATAAATTCAAGTGTGAGCAATAGCTTTTCATTGTGATGCATCCTCTAACTTCATCAGTGATAACTTATTATTATCACATCAGTTGTAACTCTACAAAAGATAATAGTTTGAATTAAAGGACTTAAAATAATGACAAGAATCTAGAAAATTTCAATCCAGTTCAACCTCAGCTACCAACATGCTGAGATCGTGATGTGAAAAAACAACATTGGGTGCTGAAATCCTACTGAAGGATAAAGCAAGCTGGCCAGTCATTCATAGTGTGCCTCGTTATTGATCACAGTGCTGCAGTATAGCCACTTATTCTGATAATGTGAGAGGTAGTGACCTAAGCGTCTCCAGGGATCAATTCAAAACCCTTGCCCCAAAAACAGCCAATTAGTGAGCGTGCTTCACAAGCCTCGCAGATGCAGTCCAAGGGCCTCTTTTTTCCATCCAGATAACAAGTCCATTTTCCTCACTCAAAGGAAAGCCAAGACCATGAAAACAAACACATAATACAGGATGAGGAAATGTTGAAACCACACGTGTTTGCTGTTGGTGTCCGTGCGTCTGTGTTCATGTTCTCATGGGATGTCTTCCATGGCACCAAACCACGAAACATTAATCCTATAAAGTCAATCGCCCATTTGTTAATGTGGGACCCCTAGCAGGACTAATTTATGGCAAAAATAAATTTTTATGAATATCTATTGCGATCTCCAAGACCTAAATACTGTCATACAGATGTGTGTTGTTTTTTCTGTTTTATAACAACACACATGAAAGGGAGAGAATATGATTCTTATTCTGTGAGGATGTAATCATGAACAGGATACCCTATCCTATATAAAGTCAGGTTTTGGCCTCTCTGGATGGCTTGGAAGTACAGCAAGACAGGCTCCATGGTTACTAATGCATTCATCTGGCAACAAGAGACGGCACACGGAAAAATCAGATGTACACTCACTCACTTTTTCCCCCATACCTTTTAAAATGCCTCCTTTTGTTTCTTTTTCTCAAGAGTTTGTGTACATCCATCCTGTCAAAGCCATTTGATGCTTCCACCAGGTTCTGTTTGACAGTGAATAAAAGCTGGCTGGGTCAGTGTTAAGGTCAGTGTGGATGAGGAAACAGGGAAGGGAGGTAGTGTACCACATCAGCTTCCTCCCTGGCCGGGGGTGAATGTCTACAGCCCAGCATCAGGAACAATAGTGGGACAGAGAAAAATGATAGAGCCACAAAACACTGAGGAAATATGTCTCCCCTGCCCTGAGCTCAACATTAATTTCTGCATACAGCCTTGTCAGCAGTGACATTATTCAAAACAGCAAGAGCAAATGTTAATGAGTTCTTATTTGCATATTTATTTTTTTCTTTGTTGAAATGTCACTGATTATTATGTACTATGATGATAAATGCATCTGCTCATGCAGCTTGATGTGTAATTATCCATTAGGTGGAATAAATAGATCAATTAAAGGAGAGGGGCCAGGATTAAGAGAAATCAAACCAGGAGGAATGCAGGAGTGAGAAACAAAATAACACATTAGGCTTGGGAGGGCGGGAAGCTTACCTCTATTGCTTTTAGATTTGACTAGAAATCTAGAAAAGGATACTAATCAAGAACTAGATCAGAAATATCAAAGATTTTACAGCACATTTTTTTAACCCTGACTTAAAAAATTAGAAACTGCTGCACTTCGCAGGTTTATTTTCTCCTAAAATCCATCTCTGTGTGAGAGAGGAGATGTGGATTTCCTGACTGTGTTTATCCCCTCCTGGGACAATCAGGTGCCATGGCTCCGTCTATTTGAATTTTTTCTAATTTGGTAAAAAGGAAAGAAGGGGAGTGGCAAGGGGAAAATGTTTTTGCTTGGCCTTTGCCTTTATCCGAGCCCAACTATTCTCCTGCCAGCGCTTGTTATTCACGAATGAGGGAAAAAAATGCATTACTGCAGACCAGATGGGAACATTCCACATGACCAAACCAATCAATCACCTTGGTGGGACACAGGTGTGACACAGCCGTGCAGCAACACACCATTTCACAGTCTATCAGGCACAAACACATGGTCACCAATCAATGGCACCCTGAGGACCCATGAGGAGGGGTGCTCCTCCGCAGCCTCACTGGTTCATGGCTGATGACTTCATAATCACACATCCATCCTCTCAGAGGAGGAAGGCGATGAGCTCCTAATAACGTCTCCCACCACAAGAACACCAACACTGTAATGGATGCTGCTTTGATAGGGATGCTAACATGCTCCCCATGCATCACACATTCACATATGGATATCCAGAAAAACAAGAGCACATTTGACAAGCTGAAGAAATGTCCCCCAGTCGGATATTAGAATCAAGTCAGTGTGTGACATCAAAGTGTGTGTCAAACAACTGTTGAACAGTGAAACAAAAGAGATCCGAGGCGAAGGACAAGTAAGGATACACACATGGGTTAGGAATGCTGATCCATCTTCAAACACTGTAGGCATATTTCCTAATTTCATGAAAAAGAAACCCCTGCAAACCCTTTAGGAATATAAGCCTGCATTAAATAAAACACCCAAACAGCCTGAAGGGGATAAATCGTTTGATGAGTGCACTCTGTGGAGATGGCACTGTATTGTAGGCAAAAACTATAGCAGCCATTAAAAAGAGTTTTGTTGATACTAAAATTAATGAACCTCCCCACCCCCATATTCCTGGCTGTGAAGAAAAAGTCTCACAGTGCCGTGCTTCTCTCTACACATCCCACACCTCCCGCTCTCAGGCCTGTGCCAGGCATTGTTAAGTGGGTGTAAAGGCGAAACAAATGTTTGCATTGTATTAACCAATCACAATCCACTACAGTCCAACAAGAAGGGACTGCAACATTATCTAGTGCTTTATTTGCCAGCCCACCCAGCATGGACGCAGCACACATAGGAGAGCATTTATGACTGTGGAAAAAATGGAGGCGGGGGGTTAGGAGTGGTGGGCACGAGAATTAACCAACAACTGTTGGCCAGGTTTTCTGGGGCTCGTCAACAAAGGACTCAACCTTAGATGTGTTTTCAAGTAAGAGGCTTTCAGTGAGTTAAACTATACAAACTTAAACCTGAATTAGTCCATGTCACAGAGATTGATGTCAAGTTGTTCTTAATTGAGAAAAAAAACAGTAGCTTAGTTTTAATGCTCTCAATTGTAACATCTGTAAATTCCAAAAGCACCAAAGCCAGGGTCAACACTACATAATGCATCAAAGTTTACAATACGTTTGCTATGTATAGAGATCATATGAAAAATGCGTCCAGCCAAATAAATACTGAGTCACATACTCACTGGCATGGTTTTTGTTTACAATCCTATACAGTAAATACAACTTTCTGCAAAGAAGATTCAAGATGAAAAGTTAAGACTTAATGATTGTTGTTCTTTTTTTGTGTATATCGAAGTTAAACAGAGATAAGATATTCAGTGCTGTTGGCAATGGCAGCGCTGAAGTCAGCAGACTTTAATTGTTCCAATAACAGAAATAGTTTTGAATGAATCTTTTCCCTTTAAGCTTCGCGCTTGTCTTAAATAATCTCGAACATTCTTTTTGGCATCAGCTGTCGGCAGCATGAGGCGAGAGAAATGAAAGAAAGGGGGGAGGGGAGAAAGAAAGGAAGAGTGGAAAATAAAGCGAGATGTCAAGAAGGCCAACAAGCACAGTGGGTCTTAGCGACAGAATTTGGATTTATCTATAACTTATTTTAACCACTTCTCAAAAATTTGTATTTTCAGCACAAAATAAAGTTAAGACAGAATTTGACTCTTTTGTTGTGCAACATCTGTGGGCTCACATGTACATGATTATGCACAAGTATCCTGGACCCTTATAACCAACTGCTTTTGGTCTTTCCTATTAACATATATAACAAGCATACAGTAGCTACACAGCTACACAGACAGCTTTTCCACTGATTATAAACACAATTGTGTTGTATGATGACTTATGTCATCATACCTTGGCCTTCCTTACTCTTTGGAGAGACAGCCCCTCCGGGCCTACTGGGACTACAGCTGATCCTCTGCAGCTGGGAAGCCTCGCCAGTCGCATGCTGGGGGCCAGGGTCTAGGGAAGTCAAGGCCTGGGCTGGGCAGGGCCGAGATGGGCTGAGAGCAGCACGAGGACTAGGAGGGCTGGGATGTGTGGGGAGATGTAGGCAGCATGTGAATGGAGAAAGGGGATTTACGGCCTTTCAGCTCGTCTTCAGCTCTTCAAGCTCCACTGACCGCGGTAATAGATAAGCACACCCTGCAGCTCTGCATAATGACCGGCTACATCCACTTAACTGTACTGCAACACATCTCCTTGTCTTCCCTTCTCTGCTCTCTGTTGTGGTCATATGTACAGTACATATATACACATTTTACACTCATCACATTTGAGGGAATGTGCAAAAATGTGATTACCGTGAATTAGTACTGTATGCAGCGCTTACTGTGAAAGCTTGCAGTATACTGTATGTGTGGGTGAATGACAGAGTGGGGAGAGAGAGCAGCATTGGCAGCACCTGCGACCCATACTCTAGTTGAAAGTGGAGTGCACACCTGAACAACACCTGGCCACAATCAAAGCCTGGGTCTGAGGAGGGTCTCCCATGGGACGAAGCATTAGTACATGACACCTGCCCCAGTGAAAACACACCGGGGATGCCAATGTGATATGAGATTGGACACTTCACCAAAAGCCTTGAGGAACAATTAGAAATGAAAAAGGAAAAGACTGAAAGAGATTAATTTTGTTCTAGTGAAAAAGACAAAAGAGAATGCCTTTTTTGTATCCTAAAAATGTAAACAACTCCATTTTGAATTTAATTCTTTAGTTTTAAGAGAAACAAAACCAAGACAAGAAGTAGAGTAAAGTTTTGGTCCCACAGTATGTAGACAAGGATAGGAAACAACTGCACAATTAAATGCTAAATATGATATACGCAAACAAACACACTGGCTCTGAAAAGGTTTCATGCAAGTAAATGTAACATCATACCACAGGTTGTAGGTCCTTTATTTGGTTAAACAAATATCTGACTGCACTAAGAAAACAGATTTTTTTTTGTTAGACAAAATTTTGTTGAAGATTATTTAATTGCTTGGTCAGATAATACAAAAATGCACAGCCCCTAAAAGTGGTTAAAAAAAATTCTGAGGCCTTTATGAGATTGAGCTCTGAGGTGCCTTAGTTTATGCTGACTAGTCTGAAGCCTATTGTAATATAACTCAATGCAAAAACTCCACCTAATGAATGGAAATAGAGACCATTAACCAAAGTAATTATATAACAATGACAGAACGTAGTCAATTGTGACTTAGTATGTTCTGTTTACTGGCATGTGGAGTTTTTTAAGCTGGTAATACTACTTGCAGGCACCTGCAACAGCCTGTGAAAGGGGATATATAGAGGTGGGCAGGGCTCGGTGATATGACGATATACTGTATATTGTCAAAACAATATAAAAATGTCTCATATATATGTTTCTATATCCTTTCAACATCATTTGAACATCACATTCTGATCCTTGCAGGTTGTTCATTTTGCATTAAAGTTATTATTAAAATAAAAAAATACTCAGTACAAATCATTTGTCAAGAATTTAATTCACACAGGAGTAGACACAAATAGGTTTCCCATGTGGTTGTTTCATATAGACTATTTAGTTATTTAGCAAATTAGCAGAAAACATGCTATATTGTGATATATATCATTATTGAGATATGAAATTACCCATGTTGGAATAAAAGATTTTGGCCAGACAAAAAGACAGGTACACATTAAGGTCACATGTGGCTGGGAGCAGGATGCATGCGACTGTATGAGTGTGTTGATGACAGTGTTAAGCTGATTAGTATTCATGCCGGACTAAAGCTGTATGAGTATTATGTATGAAGCACACCAGAGAAATGTGAGAATTAAAGTAGTTGACTCAGCAGTTGTGATATCACGCCCTCAGGCACATGGCTGGATAAAGGAATGATGCACAAGCAGTCATCACCACACCACAGGTATGCAGTCAATGTGAAACCCAAAAGGAAAACATCAAAAGAAAAAAGGCAGCTGTTGGAATTTCTAAAAACTTAAAAGTTATATAGCCTATAGGGCTATGGAGTCATTTATAATCAATCAAATTTCAGCATTTTCAGCCTTTATTTTGACAGGACAGCAGAAGACATGAAAGGGGAGAGAGTAAGTCAGTTTTTAAGTATTAAAATAAAAGACAGCCAATGTAGCCTAAAAACTGTTAAATGCATGACAGCATAATGGACTTCATAGTTCTTTCGATGTCCCTATAAGACTTTTTCCTTCTTATTACAATGAAGGGCCACAAACTGTGACTCTTGACAGTTGTGAATAGCTGCATCAACCTTGTGTTGCTAATTAGCATAGCAACTTAAAAGCGTCATCCGAGGTTAAGCATGGGAATCAAAAGGCTTTTTACACTTGGCGAAAAACAATATCAGTCCATTAAGTACATAATGACAAATAAAGCAAACACTAGGCAGTATACACACACAATCATATACATTTACACACACACACACACACACACACACGTCCAATCACTATGAAGTAAGGGAGCAGAGTGCAGCTCTTTCAGCTCATCGCCTGTGTTAATTGCCCAGATTGCTTGAAATCATCCTCCCCCACTGGCTTCCCATCATCGAGCTAACACCACAAGAAAAAGTCTTAGCAGGTAATTAGACCTAACCATTTTCTAAGTCAGGGCCATGAACTGTTGACCATCCCTGTGGCTACACAATTAGACAAACTGAATGAGAAACAACCCTCCACTATAAGCCCTTAAGTCAAGTGTTACTGCATATGGTGAGGAAAGAGCATTACAGTGAATTACATCGATTTACCTCATCAGCTGTGCAAGAACATGAGACAATTGAGGATAACAACTGCATGAATTTAAAAGATTAATGTGTAATCCTAGAACAGTTTGACGGTACAACATTTATCTTTAGACCTTGGATTCATTAGTGAATGTCAAATCATTAAAAAAACAATATAATGAGAATTTAAATTACCAGATAATCAGTGATGTACAACTATTACTCAGAGATACTTGCTCTTTGGTCACAACAGGTAGGAATCGGGGAGGGTGATATGGCCGTAAAATAAAATCGCAATATTGAAAGACATTTCTTTGACAGGGATATTTTTCACAATATATATTAATCAAAATTACAATTACAATACAAATATGACTATATGATATGATTGTTTAATCATTTCAGCTAAGCTGTTTGTGGATTCACAGGATGTTGTGGGGAAGCAGACGAAGGCCGAACTATGGCTCTGTGCTTTGATTTAATATAACTCTCCGATCAGTCATTTTTTCTATTTTTCCACCCACTGCATCTCATTATTAAGACTGTACATCTGTGTGACACCCTGACCAAGAGGTGGGAAAAGTACTTGTGTGTCTGTGAGGCCACAGGAATCACACATTATGTAACTGCAGATCACTTTGAATGATTTGTCAGTGGACTTAACGAACGCAGCCTCTTGCAACGCATGTGATGAGTGGTGGAGTCAAAAGGACTCACATGGCTAAGACTGAAAACGTTTGTCTATAGTGCCCAATAATATGCATGAACAATGTCGCTGCCACCTGCACGGCAGCATTCAGTGGATCACCTGCGTGTTAGTAAGAGGATTGTAGCCCAGAGGGTGAGGCTTAGTGCACGTGAGGGCCAAACTAGCTGATGGATACTAACATGGGAGTATGGAAAGCCCCTCCCTGGAGAGAACTGTGTCATCGTTAAGCAGTCAGTGCATTTAACCCAACCCCATCCCTAAGTCTGAACCCCCACACACTTCTCTTGTGAGCTCCCCTTGTCATCCATCTGATACCGCTATGAATGTTGAACCTCTGCTCACTCAAACCTTTAAATCCATGGAACCAAAAGCTTGCTTTTTCAAATCAAAATGTTTGTATCATAATGTTTACTGTAGTTTACATACACACTGACACAACTTATGTTTTTCATCATCCCACTGTGTATAAGGAATTCCTGGTCACGATGAGTCACACCATTCTGAACACATTCAGAAAATACTGACAGTATGAATTCATGTACTGTATATACAATACTTTTACTACACACAAACCACATATTCTGTTCTGCAAAAAACTGATCATTAGTCATGCATTAGCACAATATTACACTAAGTATTGATATTGTCCAGTGATTTTGTGGTATAATCATGTGTTATTTCAGTTGTGAAGCAGTGGCTGAGAGTTTTAGCAGTACAGAGGTCCACTGTTGGTCCAGTGTTTCTAGAGTACATCAAAATTCAACTGCATGCAAATAATGGTATACAAGCTCTGAACACTATATAATACATAGTTAGTGATTGTTTGTGTCTGGTTTCTTTGATCAACTAATACTTTGACTGATAGACTTCAGTATGTTTTCTCCAAAGGAAATTTCTAATCATGTTGCACTTTTTAATACAAAGCAAGGTCAAAGTCAAGCATGGTTTAGATCTACTGTGCTGATAAACTAAACCATGTAAACATGGGAAGTATGTCATTAGGGTTATGAATTGGGCACTTCCCATCAGGAACATTACATTGAATAAAAGGCAGGAAACATGAAAAGGTTCTTAGTGCCCTGACACACCAAGCTGACCGCCAGTCACTATTAGATTTAACATTTTAATCAAACATATTTCAAACTGGGTTTCAATGCTTAGAACAGAATTACAGTTGTAAAATTGGTAGGCTAGTTATTTCTTGTTTTCTTTGTTTTGATCTTACTGCAATCCTGGGTCATCTACTTTTCTTATTCAATTTTACGAATACACAGACGACTGACTAGTTATTTTGTCTCATGCAGGTGGAGAACCTGTATCTGGCTCTCTGCTGTAGTCTTTGCAATGTGTTCAAGTGCAACTTTAAACAGAAGACACGAGGTGACATAAGGGGCAAAGCATTTGATCAGGTTTCTTTGTCGGCAGCATTTTTGTTTTTTTTGGCATGATGTGTGAGAGCCGTGATTGTAAATTCCAACACACAGCCTCAGGCAAACTATTTGCTACATCTCACATAAGGTTTTCACACACCTGATGGAATAACAGCTACAACAACCGGAGATGTTGAGATGCTACCTGACTTGAAACCCACCATTCAGAGTGACTGACTGGATTCATTACTATAAGAAAAGATATGGTATAACTGTATATGTCACTGTTGTGTGGTTGTTCTCACCTCTGTTCATCAATAAGGAATAACCCCTCAGACATGATTTAATATGGGTGCTGAAAATTCCATACATCTATGTAAGTCACAGATATTACTCTGGGAAATCAATTTAATAAGACCATACTCATCTTGAATTCAAAGCCTAAGATAAGCATACGCAATTCCAAGTTTACAATCAGGCTGTCTAAATTGGACATATCACATCAACAAATCATGTCCATATTCTGCAGCTCGTAAGCATAATTACAGACACAGTTCTTTGTGTGTGTGTGTGTGTGTGTGTGTGTGTGTGTGTGAGATATCAATTACAAGAAAGATAACATTTTGTTTCAATTCAGTAGCACCCATTTGCAAACTAATCACTTTTCTTGGAAACCAGGGTCATTACGTAATCAGCTAAGATGTAGTTAGCCATAAAACTATCAAGTTGTTACAAATCACAATGATGCCAAGCCAAAGAGCTGGATAATGTACCTCATTCAATGGAGTGATAACATTTGAAACGGATGTCTGCTGTGAAAATTTAATATAAAATGCAAATATGGAAATCTTCCCATTATTATCAGGAAACATTATCAAGCAAACAAAGCATGATTTGCTTGAAAACTAAAGACAGTAAAAAAACATAGAACACTGTTCAATATTTTCAATAGTTCAATAATTTGATTCTTATGTGAGAAGGTCTTTGCTACAACAGTCTGTTTAACCCCACTCTCCAAAACCACTACCCTGCTGCTGTGGAAGTTGCTTAGGGCAGTTTGCATGTCTAGGAGACAGCTTCTTATGACAGAAAGCTATACTGATGGCGTGACTTCTAGCCTGGGGGAGGGTCATCACAGGAGGAGAAAGAGGGAGATACAGAGAGGGGGGGGGGGATTAAGAGAGGAAATAAAGACAGCAGGAGATGGAAAGAAAATACAGCCCTGCAGCCTGGCAAGCCTTTCAGTACTGCTACCTTGAGATGCATGATGTGCCTTAACCTCAATCAGGAAAATTTCTAACTCAATGTCTTTTCCCTACTAAAGGGCATGTGACGGGTGAGTTGAAGAGAATTACTTACTTACCCATTATGTTCGAATTCATGAAAGGTGTTGGGGACAATCCTTCATGGGACACTAATCGACTGTCACTCAAATGATCGCTGTAATGAGGGCTGTCAGCAAAACCCTGGGGGAAGAGATCAGAATATTAAGCACATTACTGGGCAACTTCACTAATTGAGTGATATGGTATACCTACTAATTAGTAAGAGAGCCTAACTGGTCTGTTATGCTAATAAACATCCCCCTTTCTTGTGTAATTGTCCAAATTCATTAAAGAGAAAGTAAAGAAAAAAAGATCTTTACATCTCATCTCTTATTTAACTGTTGGGTCAGAATAATAATGGATTCATGTTTATAATCCCAGTATTTGCCATTAAGATACAAGCATTTAGTGGACAAACCAACAATGATATGTAAAACTGTTGTAAAACTGTTGTTTTTTTCCCTTATCTATTATCAGTCGTGCCCAGTTGTGTACTATTTGTTTGCGTACCGAAGCAAACCTACGACGCAGTTTAAATTGTGGCTCATTTCAAATGTTATTCAACCACTGTTCCTATAGTTCTCAAATTCCATACATTAGTCAAATGCTATTATAAAATGAAAGGATGTTTTGCCTGCCTTGACATTCTTATGAGTAAATAGTTAATTTAATTTAATTTTTAATTTGTTTATTAATCCCCAGTGGGGAAATTACAATTTACACTCAGCGTACACACTTTGTTAGTAATCACACACAGGCCTGAAATACACACACTCAGGACCTATACATGCACTAATGGAGAGATGTCAGGGTGAGTGGGCTGCCAGCTGAACCAGCACCCTGAGCGGTTGGGGGGGGTATGGTGCCTTGCTCAAGAGCACCTGGCAGTGCCCAGGAGGTGAAGTGGCATCTCTCCAGCCACCAATCCACACGTCGTACTTTTTGGTCCATATGGGGACTTGAACTAGTGATCCTCCGGCTCCCAACCCAACTCCCTACGGACTGAGCTACTGCCACCCCAAATAGTTAGTTAGTTAGTTATTAGAAAAAAACATTTAATTCACCATACAGCAATGTTTTCTTGCATGTGTTGACGTTGTGAATCAATCAACACACCTTAAATGTCAATATTACAACTTTGACCATTCCTTTTGTTTTGATTGTCTCTCTTGCATGACATTTGCTTTAGTGATGATTGGATCTTCAAGCGCTTACATTTTTTTTTTTATTTTAACTGGATTAAGAATATTGTACTTCCTCACTTGGAGAAAAAAAGTGGTACGCTATGGCAGCACTAAATTTATACTGTTTATTAAATTACAATTTACACTCTGTTTTGTTAGAAACTACTACACCACTGCTGGGGTATAATGTATTTAATGAAGGTGGAAGAGGTAATAAATGATAATGATAATTGCTGATATACTGTTGTACATTCAGATCATTTAACTGTATACGATAGTAATATCATTTTTGGCCAACTTTGACTCGATTAAGTGTAATCAAAAACCAAGCTCTTTATAAAAGAGGCATGTTGTTAAGGAATATTTGAGCTTTAACATTAACTAACATCCTACTTCATTCCTCAGCATATGAACTTCATACCAACCTTTCATCACCAACAAACAGGTGAGTGTTATGAGTGTTAAATATTTGTGCTGGTTTCTTGGCTCTTAGAAAACAACTGGACCTGTTGAGCTTCATCTTTATTACAGTACATATATAAAACAACATCTAAAATGCTAAATATTAATTTGTGTTTATCTTAAAGTTTTACTTTTAATCTACTATTTTATCTCTATGATAACAGGTTTATATATCACCCCACAGCTCATAAGAAGGTGTTGTTAGAAGAAGAAGGAACAGAGAGCTGCAATCCTACATCATTCCCAGGTACCTGCAGCTTAAAAAAATTGCCTTTTTCTCCTGCAGCTCAACAGTGCCTTTTCATGACAGTTATCAGCTTCAGGGGCTTAGGTCTAAATATCAGTCACAGTATGGTTTTTGAAACTCTGGGTCTCATGTAATAAAAGATACTCCGTTACAGTGCTAATCCCAAGCCCTGTGAAAGTCCTCATGTGCTCCAGTCAAATACATCTCCCCAAACTACATTAACTCCCACCAGAGGGACTGAGCAGCAGTGGGCTTGCATTTCTATAGAGGTATTTTCACCAACTCATATCTTTTGCATTCAACATACAGTAAAAAAAAAAAAAAAAAAAAAGTAAATCTTATTATCCATCTTTTTTTGTGAGTGGATGGTGATGGAGTAATTTCAAAGGCAGTGGAGTGTTGTGCTGTGTTGAGGGAATCCTCAGAGATTCCCCATTGTGCTCCTGCCAGGCCGCACACACTGTTAATCACACCATGAACAGACTCAATAACAACAGGCCTGTGAGAGAGGCTCTAGCAAACTAACACACAAAGACTTACACATACACGGCTAAGGTAAGCAGTGAAAAAACATGTCCTCTGCTCTGTAGCAGAAAAGGGAAAATTCTTCAAACTACAGACTTAAAGGAATAGTTCCACGTTTTAGTAAATACACCTATTCACTTTCTGGCAATGAGATCAATGACAAAATTGATACCCCTCTTATATTTGTCCATTAAACATTAGGCTACAGACAGCAGTCTGTTAGCTTAGCTTAGCATAAAGACTGGAAACGGGGAATCAGCTAATTAACAGGTTGTATCTAGTTTGTTTAATCAGTTTTTAAAGTGTAAAAACTACCTTCTGCGATTTTACATGGTTATGTTCAGGACTTTTTCTGGCTAGGATCCTTAACCATCTGCAGTCTCTGCTCGTTGCCTGGCAACTGTGATCAGTCAAGAGAAAAAACGGCAAATTGTCATAATTTTTCTTCTGCAAATTACACAAACAAAATTACTGAGCTTTAAAACTACACTTACTGGACAGATAAGAGAGTGGCATTCATCGTATAATCTAATTCTCCACCACAAAGCAAATTTCCCAAAATTCCCAAAACTATTCCTTTAACTAAATATTAGAAAGCACTTGGTGGTGATGAACACTTTGATCCCTTACCAACAAGTCTTCTTTGATTGTTACAACTGTGTCAATGCAACCAAACTGTGTTTGCTCCTCTGGGACTGTTGAATCATCAATCACAGGTCCCTCATCATTCCCAAACACTAGTGGCCTGAATCTATTCAAGACACACACGCTGTCATCGCTGCCACAGGGCTACGTTGGCTAAATAACTGTCAGATCACTGTAGCCCCCAATCACTTGCCACCATGTTTAAAAAGTCATCTCTCCCACACTCTGTGCTGTGTCCCAGGTGAATGTGTGGCTGCATGTGGCTGCTTGGGAAGTGATGTTATGGTTATGATGGATGCGTGTGGGGTTGAGTATCAAGTCGGAGCAGGGCACTGGGGATGTGGGGGTTGTCATGCAGTGGCGGTGGGCACATCCCCGATTGTCAGGCCGCCAGCCTAAAGCTACAGCTGCCCAGGATACAACGGCTGGCTGGGAGCCAAGGTCAGCACGGCAGGTCTCGGGACTGTTCACAGTTGACTGATCACACACTCATAGCTCACCAGCTCAAACAAGCTCAGGGACAAGAGTGAATTCCCTTTGTAACAAACTGAAAGATGAAGCACTGAGAATTTCTTCCAAGAGCCTTGGACAAATATTGTAAATAAAACAATTTCGAAAAAGCTCTTATTTTTTTAATCAATTATTTGATTCTCATTTAATAAAATAATGGAATGAAACTAGTCAAAAACAACTTATGACCAAGGGCATTTTTTTCGCTTTCGAAAAGAATAATACCAAAGCTGTCTGCAATGCTGATGTTACCACTAACTTTCAAAATCAAGTAGAAGTAGAGAATGACAATAAGACGCATCTTAGGGACTGCAAATATGCACAAACATTTCAACGTGGAAACTTTATTCAAACATCAAAATATTCGGTTCAATTAGGATAAATTAATTTCATCCATACCTTTCCACATTCAAATAAATAGACAAAACATTCAGAATATAAACATTTCCACTCCATATATTCTCAATCGTACTTTCAACCCCATTTATATACAACACACACAAGTCAGCTCATTTTTTAGTAACTGGACACTACAAATTAATGTTGCAACAACTTTGAGCATTATCAATTAATATATTACATAATTATATTTTAATTGGTGATTTAATGGTCATAATGATTGACGATCATAACAGGATGTTACATTCCTCTTCCTATGCTCCTCATATCTGGAATAAACTCCCAGAAACCTGCAGATCCGCTGCTACTCTCAGTTCTTTTAAATCAAGGCTGAAGACCTTTCTTTTTGATGTTGCCTTTCTATAAATGACTGTTCATTTCTTTAATGTTTAATTTCTTATGCTGCACTCTAACTTTTATTCTTGTGTTTTATGTGTCTTTATTTATTGTGTTTATTTTTTTGAGGAAAAGGAATAAGTATAAAGGTTGTGTAATACAGAGAAAGACAGACTCAAAGGGTAACACTTTAAAGAAAAAGTGTGAATGAGTAGTGTTGAAAATAGACGCGAAAGGCAGCACTAGATTGGCTTAATTAGTGTGAGGAAGAGTCCAAGGAGACGAAAGGTAACTTCTCTAAAAATAGAGTCGTGAAGGGTAGTGACACTAAGGGTGATCACAAAAGGTAGCACTAAAATTGACTAATTAGTGTGAAAGTAGTCTCAAGTGGGTTAGGGTTAGGGTTTTATCTGTCTTAATGTTTTTACTTTTAACTGTTTATACTTGTGTTTTATCTGTTTAACTGATTTTGTGTAAAGCACTTTCAATTGCCCTGTTGCTTAAATGTGCTATACAAATAAAGCTGCCTTGCCTGCCTTGCCTCTGAATCTAATTTAGCCACAATTCACATGGGTTATAAAACATTTTTTATTGAAAAAACTGACATCATTAACATTAAGTTAGCATCAAACACAACAAATGCTGTTAGCTGAATGGTGTTATGGAGCTAACGTTAGCAATCAAGCAATCATAGATAGCTAAAACGTTTTTTGAAATGATTTCCATCTTCTGTTATTGTTTGTAATGAGACAAGTTTATTATTTCATGGATTTCACAAATGTCAGTATGTCATGTTGCCGTAAGCCGTTTAAATCTGAGCATGCGCAACTCACATCTGTAGTCGACCACAGCTAAAAAGAGCTAAGGGCTGCGACCATGCGGAACTTTGTGCCCGAATGGCAGCCACCTTTTCTGGGCTTGACGTCACTGCAAAAGCCACGAAAAAGAGCGTGACCTCATGGCTGTCTGTACCCAGGGCACAGTCACTATCTGTCTGCTACGTACAGTACGTTGAACAGAAGCATGCATGGCGGCGTTGGCGGCTTTAGCACCAGTCAGAATAACTTCACTGGCTGTGTAAAGGCTGTGCAAATTTTTTTTTTACGAGTAACTAACCTGAGTACATATAATTTAATGTGAGCACATGAATGTTGAAATGAATGAAAATGACTATCCCTATATTAGCTGTGATATAGCAAAATGAATGAAGCTCAACACTTAACGTTACCTGTTTAGGAGGAAATTAGTCAACTCAGTGTCCTTTTAGGCTCTAAGCTGACTCCTTTTAAATGCATCTCCAATATTTACCCACGTTTTACCTCGTCTCTGGTTATGCAACCTTAGAAACATGGTGAGTTTTATTTTTTAGGGCAGCTAGAATGAATCTATCTCTGTTGATCCCATTAGTTTGTTTGCTGCTTCCATGGCTGTACTGTAGCTGTAACGCGCTGGGTTTGCGTTTTTACAGGCATATCTGGCCACAGGGCCCGGCTGTCAAAATGGGCAATTGATACCAACACACTGGAGATACATTCTGTGGAACGGAAATTTGAAAGGAGAAAATACTAGCTTTGGCATTGTTGTCAGAAAACATTGTATTTCAACTTAGCATGTTTCCTTTTTATCTGATAACACACTGTGGTCATTTTTTTATTAAATACAGTAAATATATTACATTTTGCACCTTTAAACAGCTTTAACTGAGGTTCATAAGACATGCCACTCACTTCCTAAAGCATATCAATATAGGCGTATGCAGCTGCTGTGTGTGTGTGTGTGTGTGTGCGCCATGTGCTTGTTTGCGTGCACGCCTTATGGTAGTGCAGACAGCTGTCTGCTGGCTGACGCTGTGCCTTGCAATGTCAGAAACACTAATTTATATGCACCTGGAGCACATATATCTCAAGAGTCTCTGTCTTATAATTCAAATCAAGCTGCCTATGTTACTATAGCCTGTAGATGTTCATTCGGGAAGGGCACAGAGAAATAAACAAGGTAACGCAGCCGGAGTGGCTCTGACATTTAAATGAAATCTAATGGAAAGTGACAGGAGATTGACATTAAATGAAATTCATACAGGGCATCTAGAACAACCAATGTGTGAGGGACAAACAAACAGAGGGAGAGCGGTTCACACTTGCTCACACAAACAGTGCAATGTTCTCACTTTAACAGAACAATTGAGATGCAGATTAATATGCACAATTTCTTCTATATTATTATTATAGAAATACACACTTATTGCACTTGGTGCAACAAATGTATTTTGCATTGTCCCTGTTAAATAAACAATAAAAAAATTGTAAGTCAATATCAATAATTTGCATTGCATTATGAAATTCCCATTTTCTTCTTTTGTGTACATTTGTAATCACTAACACAATGTCATAGTATAATCTGGAGTATTGAGGCTACACAGGAGACATGCCTCCTCCTTGTATAAAGCAGGATAAAATAAATTGTGGCCCAACACTGCAACAACAGTGAAAGACAAAATGTTAATTTTGCTTCAAACCAACTTTATATGAGTCATGGACAAAGAAGTGTTTAGCTGTGCTACAGAAAACTATTATCTAATCTATGTGTTGGTGTATCCCCTCTTTTTCACCACTGCTCATACTTTTTTATGACCATGAATTAGTTGGTGTACTGTATTGCCTCTGGCTGCATCAGTTTTCTTATTACTAGTGCATATAGTGGAACCATGTTACCCCGAATCTAACAAGAGTCATCAAATAGTAGTTGGGTGCCATTTGCAGTGACAAATACAATTTATTGTAAATACTGCAATATCTACAAATATACTGAGCATGTGTAAAACCTATGAGACCAGGATTACCAGTGGAAAGAAGAGCTTTCAGCCATCATGGTTTTACTGTAGTTTACGGCAGTTTACTCCCGCTAGAGGTTTACAGGACGACTGGCCAGTAGAGGAACAAACCAATGGAGATCTACCAAATGTAGGTCAGTGAATCCCATTCAACCCCTGATTGAACACACATCACCTGCAGTGTCACTGCATTGGCTTGTTTACCCACTGTTGACAGACTGCTTTTTACTCCCCTTGCCTGCCTAAAAGATACACTATTGGAGGTGAAACTAATAGTCGGTAAGTCAACAGAAGAGTAAACTATTTTTATATTTTATTATTTATTTCAGCGGTTTTCTATCAAAAACACCAAGAACTCACTGGTTCCAGATTCTTAAATGTGCTGCTTCTGTTTTATAAGTTATTGTAGATTAAATATCTTTCTTTTCTGGACAGTTGGTCGTACAACATAATACTTTTGGGGAGGTTGTTGAAATTAATCATTCAATTAATTGGTTCATTAAGAAAATAATTGGCATATTAATCCAAAATGAAAAGAATCCTTAGTCAATAGAATACATCCAAAATTATCAGTGATGTTTTAAAATTGAAGACCTATTTTTTTAGGGTTTAAAAAATCCCATAGAGAGCTGGGATTATATTTTCAAGGGGTGGAGGACCCATAAATTAACTTTTGTTTATTCATTAATTGTCCTTTTTATTAACACTGTTTCCCCATTTTATATTATAATGATCAAGAGTGAAGACAATCCCTCAAAGGTTTGACTATCAAAGGCACTACAACTGATCACATGCTAACTGCTGAATTAGTTTTAAAAAATGTAACAGTATCAACATATAATTTGAGCAAAAACCTTTTAACAGACCTCTACGACTAAAAAGAAGCTTGATCCCACTATGATATCAGATTGCAGTAACTGATTTCCCTGCTAACTGTAGAACATATTTGGTTCCACATATACAGTATATCTATAAAAATCAATTCTACCACCCATGGGAACATTAACTTGTTATTTCTGTTACAGGGAACTGTGTCTATTACAGGTCGTTCAACATGACTGGTAGTCAGGATAAGGTGGGACTATAACATTGTAAATGTACCGGTTTAACGTAATGAGTGTTAAAATGATGTGCTGCGGAGCAGAAAGGTCATTCAGAGGTGTTAAGGTAAGGGTCATCTTACCCGGGAGGACTCATAGGAGGGACTGGACTCGCCACCTGGGGCCCAAGACGCTTGGTTGGTCCGCTCATCTATACCTGTCAGAGAGAGAGATGCACGACTCAGTCAGAAAGTCAAGGTTACTCAAATAGTTCAAAGTACACACAGTATATCTACATTCTCTGTACTTGTCTCACACACCTTGTGATTGAGTTTACCTATGTGTTTTCAGTTTGAAACATTTGATATGGACAATCCTACACTTGAGACAAAGATGTGCTTTCCTGTTACCTTACAAGAAATAACGAGTGAAAAATGCTTGTTTTTCTATATAAAATATTTTTTAAATAATGACAGTATAAGCAAAATCAGTCAATCACTTGAAAATTAATTGCCAACTATTTTAATAATTAAAATAAAAACCTTAAAGTAAAAAAATTAAAATGGTGTCAAGTAAACATTTGTTTGTACCAGCTTCTTAAATCTGTGAATTTCCCCCGTTTATATTATTGTAAATTAGAAATCTTTGGGGTTTGGATTGTTGGTTGGACAAATAAAGATGAATGAATTTGTCATGTTCCACTTTTTTGCCCTCAACTTTGACATTTTATTTAAAAATAAATAAATTAAGTTGCAGCAATAATTAGCAACCAAATCAAACCCTGAAATCCACTTGCCTTCATCAGAGGTGATCTGCATACAAGTTGGCAATGCTACAAATAATTAGAAGGGAATGCTCATGTTAAGGTCTGATTAACATCTCACTCAAGTAAAAAATGTTAAGTAACGGCATTATCTCATGATAGGGATTTTACTACATTTGGTAATTAATAAGAAAAGTGACTAATCAAAGGTTAAGCATCATGTCCTATATTAATATATATATATTAATTCATAATAAACAGAAACTGTTTTATGTGCTTCAAAATGTAATTTACAACTCCATGATTTGGCATTGATGCATGCCATGCTACTTTCAGAAAGCTGAGCACTAAAACATGACAAAACTCATGTTTAAATTGAAGAAAACCTCTATGCTTCAAATGTCAAACAGATAAACAAATAAAATCAGTAACTCCAACTAACTCCAAAGCAAGACCATCTGGCATATATTGAATATAATATCTGAGCTTTTAAATCTAATTTCTGAGATAAAGTCTGTAAAGAATATTTGATGCCTCAATTGTTGTTGCTGTTTGAAACAATATTGTGTTGCAGTAAAAGCCAAAGTTATTGATTGTCGCTGTTGTAATGTCATCTGTCTCAGTCAAATGCAATACCGTTTGTATATTTTTAACTTCAAATAAAAAATATGAGATTTGAAGAATTGTGTATGAATAATAAAATAATAATAATAAAGCCATTAAGCCAAACTTGTCAATGTCAAGTACATTTTTACCTTAAAATCTAACAAATTATATGCACTGTGGTGCTTCTATGTAGCAGGGTAAGGAATACAATCCAAAAAAAACATATTTACACGACTGAAACAAACAACTTCAATAAAAGCAGAAGTAGCATCTGCACTGCAAAGCCTGTAATTACAGATAAAAACTCGTGGACTAGTTCTCTGATTCAAGTCAAAGTACAGTTTAGCAAGCAGCTTAACAGAAAGACTAGCTATTGTTCTATAGGTTCAGTGCAGCTTTATTGGTGCTTCTTATGCTTCACTAAGACTATTAAAATTCAATCTGAGCACTTCAATATCGAAGAGAAACAATGAAAAGGCAGTGTGACATGGTTTTCAGGATCTGTGAAGGTAGAACAATGTCTAATCAGAGATGTGATAAATTACACACTTTGGAATTTTAATATTTTGTAATTATAATATTATGTTTTATAGTATAATAATACTAGATTCATTTTCCACAGGCATGCTGCCAATCAATTCTTAGTCAGAAAACTATACAAAATCATACACTGAACCAGAAAGTGTGTGACAGTTCTCTTAACCAGGAATCACGCTTCAGTGAGCAGAGATAAGTTTCATACTGACAAAAATGTTGTTTTGCTGCTAGCACACAGCAGATTCATTTCCTCTTTAAAAAGTCTGTGATAGAGAAACTTGAGTTAGTAATTTTATCATACTTGTGTTACTAAATAGCACTTGGGTCTACATTGTGGTACTGTGACAACACCGATGTGACATATTGTAGCCCAACTGAGGCCTTTTTACACACTGAATGTAACAATGGTCAGTGTTTGCTCTCTGGGCCACTGGCTGTCATCTGGTCTGATTACCATCTCCTACCACGGCTCAAGGGTCCCCTCTCTTCTCCAGGCACAGACAGGCTGCACAATAAGATTACTCACTGACACAAGAGGAAAAAGGGAAAAACACAAATTCACTGTCTGTAATTTAGGTCTAATGAATTGGGAGAGCCATTGCTGCTCTGCTGTGAAGTACTCTGTGACAAAGTCCTTCTCACACAGTATTCTCACAGCTATAACCAATAGTTCTATATGAACACTGCATGTGTGTGTGTAATGTTTAATAAAAAACACAAGGAATTATCTTCAAACTCTGGGGCTGAGCTTTTTAGCCTAATTTACCTTACTGATTTGGTTTTACAGTCACACATACAGTATATATATACTGTATAGTTTATATAACTATTCTCAACAACCATGTTTTTAGTAGAAAACTGCAAATTATCATAAAAAGCTCAGATAACCCAAATGTACCCTACAGTAGGGATAGGGGAGAAAAAAAAAAGAAAAAAAATCAATACAGCCTAGTATTGCGATATTTTCAGTGGCAATACTGTATCGATACACAGGCACCAAGTATCGATCTTTTATTATATATGTGTTGGTCAGTTTGTCTGCTTGACAATCCCATTTTGCAGCAATAAAATTGAAGTGAGATGAACAAACAGAGAAATGTATCTTTTTAGATAAAACAGATGTTGACAGAGTTTCCTTTTGGGGACATCATTTGAAATAGGGAAAAATTAGTTCAAAAAAAGGTTATAAATTGCAATATATTGCAGATTTTGTAATGTTTAAAATCGCAATAGCACCAAACTGCAGATAGACAGTGTTGCTGAATATTTGATGAGCATACACCAAGTTGTCAGTTTATTAAGTACCTTTAAAAAGGAATGCAGTCTAATAAAGTAATGCAACAAATCCCATCTTCATGAAGGTTGTAATTTTTAAGTTTTTGTTGAAACGGTTTTAAAAAAGTGTTGCTTCAACTTTATAGTGATGTCAAATGATGTAGTATAAATCAAATATCAGAAAGCCATTTACATGTACCAAACATCTGATGGGTATTTTTTAATTAAGACAAATAATAGTGAACCAATATGGATTTGTAGAATTTAAGGACAAAATTCCACTGTTGGAAGAGATATTTGGCTACATTTTGGGTTCGTTCCAGAGGGCAAAGGGTGAATTAGAGGATGTAAGAAAGTCTTTCATAAAAGACAGCTGCACTAGACGGAGACACCTGAGGGAAATGTTCTTGCTTGGTCTCGGTCACTCCCCACACTGCTTTAAGATTCAATATTATGCATTTACTTGACTTGTCCGGTCATGCAATCAAGTTTGGGTTGAAACTTATAACTAGTCTTGTAGAGAACATGCAGATGATTAATAAAAAATAAAAAAACTTAATTAGAAAAAAAATATATTCAACCATTTTTATACTGGCCATATAGTGGATACATTTTGTATCCTTGAATGTCCTGAAAGTATCATGACTCTCAAATGTTTATCTATCCAGCATAAATTATAGGTCTATGAGTATTTGTACTGCTGGAATGTCAGGATTCAAGACACACAAGCAATTTAAGTCTGATTGATTAAGTATGTCTGTGTTAAAACATCAAGATGAATAAATTTGGTGTAATGATGCCACAGTTGTAAATGTCCTGTAAACCTGATCTAATGGTTTGATAAACAGAGTAAGCACAGAGATTTGCTATCATAACTGACTCGTACCTTTTCACCGTCTCATTCATAAACCGGTGCACCCTCCCCAAGGAAGCTCCCAATTCAGTAAAACGTCATCCAACAGAAAGACTGAGGTCTTCTCATGCGACACGGCTACAGCATTGCAACACCTTACCTTACAAATATTTGGGAAAAATAAAGTCAAATCAGGTTGTTCATTCACAATGTCACCAACAGTCCTCCTGCCATATCCAATAGAACACAGTCCCACACTGAGAAGACGACCTATTTTCTCCATTTACTGTCAGGTGCTTTTATACGTAACCTGTTGGTTCAATTAAACTGAACTCTGACACCCGAGTACATAAATATACACATAAGAAGCATTAAAGTGCAGAAACTGCTGTAAGTCAACAGAATTTGATTTCCCCACATGGGTCCATGATGTAGCGCAGATGATGTAGGGTGACATTAACAAAACTGTCCAATCAATGAGTTACCTGTCCCGGTCAGTCTGTGTAACTTCACGCATACTCCTCTTGGTTCGTTTATATAAATTCAGTCAGAACATGCAGATCACCAGACCAACACTCAAATGTAATAATGCAGAATATTCTCCCCCTCTGTTCGGACCAAATTAACCAAACTACAGGTGTGAAAGCAGCCACAGAACACATTGTGTATTAAATTATCAACTTACCAGTGTCTTTATTGTTTTTGAAATCAATCATTACATACATGGAAAGTAGAGTGATTATCTATATATGTATTTATTTTTAATTCATGAGAATCAGATCTGATTATTATTTACCACAAAACACCTCATAGCTGTTTGGTTATTCTTTTGGAAGCTGAACTATATGTTTTATATTAACGAGACAGAGAGAAATTACAGACAAAAACTAAATTGGCTCTGAATAATACAGAAAAGTATAGTAAAACATAAAAGTGAAAAGCCCCAACAAGATATAAGAACTATTACATATACATACTTTACATAACTATGACTGTGATTACATCAAAATTCAAACTGGCCCAACTATTTTACTCAGGTCAAACGGTTAAACAAACTTTACAATATAAACACAGAAACCCTACTCGTGTTTTCATTTGCCTCCAATAAGCTCTAAAACAACATTGAATACATTCACAAGGAAACAAGGATCAACTTCAGTTTGATTGGGGAATCTATGAAACCCCATTCCTTCTGAGATCAAACACTTCCCGTCACTCAAACACTGTTGGCAGCAAAACTACAGGGGTGAAAAAAATAAAAAGGGAAAAAAGAAGCTTCTGGTCCGGGCGGCATCTTGAATAAAATGAGAAATGAGAAACGTCAGACATTTAAAAACTAGTTAACCTGATTCGAAGCACGAGTTTCCTATGACCAGAAATAAATGTAAAACCCTGATGGAGCGTTATTATATATATTTATGAGACTATGGAAATTCATAATGTGTAACTTCTACTGCAGTGTAATTAGTTCAAGACCTGCTTCCCTTGCCTTTAAACAGACCACATTCACAATCTGGCAAACGTTTAATTGATGTCCATGTTAATGCAAACAAATCCCAACCACCCCCCGCCTGCTTTGCTGACTTACAGAGAGCTTTTGACCTAATTTAGTTTCCTGTATAAATGAACTGAGAGCAGTACTAATGGTAAAAGCAATGACTGCATCAAACGTCTATATACAAATAAAAAATGTGATGTAAAAGCTAGACTGAGAAGAACCAAACCGTTTTTACAAGGTCACATGGCGTTGAGATGTCTCAGCGCTCCATTACTGTGTATTACATTTTATTTAGAGAAATATTCTGCACCAGGTCCTACATTCCTGGAGAAAGAGGCAACATTCCTCCTTTTGCAGAGAGACAGAGAGAAAATGCCCACTGATGTGTATGTCACAACATTAGCTAAGAGATAAACATGACTATTATGATCTATTATGATGGACAACACTTAGTAAGAAAACAATGGCCAGTAGCCTATATCAACACAATTATTGACATTTTTACACAAATCACGAAGAAACAACATCAGAATACAGGCAAAGAGATAAAAAGTGTTACAAGAATAAATAGAAAATGAATGTCCATGCATGCCAAGAGTCACTGTATCTCCAGTGTCCATAGCCACCATAATGTACAGTAATAGATTAGTACATTACAGCTGGAAATCCACAAATGTGATCCAGGGACGTGTGTTTGAGCTTAAACAGTTCAAATAAACTGTACATAGAGCCATAGAGGACTACACAAATCAACATGTACTGTTATTTACAATTTTACAACAAGCAAGTACATTGTTGTTGCTTTGTGTGCTGGAGAACTCATTTCACATACATATCACTTCCCTGTAAGGAATTTAAGCAAGATATTCAATTAAAGCCATCTTTATCTCCCATACAAAAAGGTGAATCTGTCAAGTAAGACCCCCAAAAAGAATATTTTAGTGATATGAATCTTATAATGAATCATTTAATAATGTGTCACTAGCTTGAGAAATGATTCACATCAGTGATCTTTGGTTCACCCATCAAGCTGAACTCAAAGTGCTGCAGTAGAAAGTAGCTGTGCTTTTAAATTTTGGGATCCAACTGACTGACAAACCAACCTACACTCACTGCTGGTCACAGCTAACAAATGCACCACTGCATACCACTAAATGAAAATCACCCATTCAACAGCAGCCATCCACTGCCCCCACTACAGTCAATGGCCTCATCAAATTTGCATCGTCAACACAACTGGAAGGGAGAAATGATGACTCCCTGTTAGAGACACTTTGGGTATTTTTTCCAATCCATCTCCCTCTGGCACACTTTTGAAGGCTCTTGCCCGTCCCACTCTGCCTCAATTATCTGGCTATGCCCAGCTGAGATGCAATAATCCAAACTCTCATTCCCTTCAATTTCCACACTTGTGTCTGCACACTCACTTGCCTTATGTTCACAATCACTTATATAGGTGCTTCTTCCCTTTCCTTGAGGATCAGAGACACAGGAGCACATACTGTGGGCTGAAGGAAGGAGGGGTTTTACCCACTATCGGCCTGTTACTGCTGAGGTGACGCAGTTCATTTACACATTAATATGTGATTACGTGATACAGGTTTAGTTTTACTGGATTTCATCAGATTATACAGGTGTACCTAATAAACTTGTAACTCAGTGTATGTTTTCAAATAATAGATAATGAAATGTTTTCACAAGCCAGTACTGTATGTTGAGTGATTTCTGAAACACATTGTGTGCAGATAACCAGACTGCATACTGACTGTTTACTAGAATGATCATAGATCTCATCCATGTACTGTATTTAGAAGACATTGCTGTGTGCTTTATGATTTTAAAGATTTTAAAGGGGAACTATGCAGTTTTTTTTTCTTATTTTATCTTAACTGAATAGCTTCGGAGTCATTGGAATGGTTATATGACTTTTTTCAAGTTGAATGGTCGTCGTCGTCGCGCTTCCCCCTAGCGCCTGTGAGCGGAAAAACCACCCTTGCAACTTTCGGCCAGCGAGTCGTCGGACTCGTCCAAAACTGCATAGTGCCCCTTCAATACAGTAAGATGTGGACATCATGTGGATAGCCACCTTTAGTTCTGGGCCTTGCACTCTGTGACTTCTAAAATAGACAGCATCAGCACGACGCTTTATGTGTTTAACAGAAAAGAATTGGGGACTGTCAGGAGAATCATGTGTTACAGCCTAAGCTTATTGTCATGACTGTGTGTTGTCGGGTGAGCAGCTTTGTTCTTTAGAAACATAAAGTCTGTTTGTAGGCTGTTGTTAAGTACCACTACCAACCCAAACTTTATTATTTTTTTATTTTTTTTAATTTGGACATGACTATAAAAACGAGACTTAATTCAAGTTAATGATTTTATTTACACATTATATTTATAATATCTTAATTTGCCATAAAGATTTTTGTTAGAAATTTACTGTGATTTATGTTGACTGTTCTTTAATTGACACTATTGTTGATGTCATCCATAGAGGCCTGAAAAAAATGCAGTAAAATTAGTTTTAGAAGGCAGTCAAAATACCCAGATTGTTTTGGGTGACACACAATATTGTATCCACATATGATAGTTAGTGTGATGGTGAATACATTTTGTTTTAATGGAAAGATTTGCATAACTTTTAATTCTTAGACATGACCATTGTCTTAGACTACATGGACACTACGTTTTAGTTTAAAAAGGAATCTCTTTTGCTGCGTTCACGCCCCGCGTTTACACTACTCCAGGGTTTCAGAGCTCCTAAAATGGAGACATTTGAAAACACTGCTGCCCCTGTTTTGGTTTGATATGCCAGGGTTGCTTTGTAGTCTGGACGGGCACAAACGCAGACCTTTGGAAACAACGCAGCATGTCAGTCTTATTTGTTAGGTAGGCTTACATACAGTCCAAGCAAATAAATCCCTGGTCTTACTTTTGCCATTGTTGGCCTTTCTCCAAAGAATATTCTGTATTTTCAATTTATACATCCTTTCAACCACAGAGTAAATTCAGACATCTGTAAATTCAGATCTGTTTCCTGTTCACACCGGCACGCGCACAACATATATAACATAAAAAGACAATTTTGATACAGATCCCTGAGATTAGTATTTATAAAGAATTGTTGTGAAGCTACATACTGAGTGGGACATTTCACAGTTTAAAATTAAACTTGTGATTGCTATCTGGTGGACAAACTATATTAGTTTGGCATTTCTGTACTACAACTTCATGTCACTTATTGGCCAACATATATTTCATTAATTTCATTATAAACTACAAGGGGATGTGGTGTTACTGAGCTTCATATATATATATATATATATATATATATATATATATATATATATATATATATATATAGAGTCCATTATTGTGATTAAAACCACCTCTAATATGATCCTTGAAAAACAAGCAGAAACATGATCGTATGAAGCCTTTGTGACATTAATACAATCATCTTTGTGGGAGCCTCACCAGGAAGGTGTGACTTTACAGTACAGTTTCCTTGTTTTACTCAAGAGATCACACACCCACACACAACATCCTCCTCACTTGAATGATTAGGTATACTAAAATGAATCCTCAAAACTCCATAGTTCATGCCAGACAGCTCTGTTCTCGTTTCTTTGTCTTTTTGTTCAGTTTCCACTAAGAGTGTGTTTTTCCTTTCACCGATAACTGACTACAACAAGGCTTTGTTGATGCACACAAAACATGCTTTCAGAAAACATAATGCTTGATTGTTGACTTTCTCTAGTAGCATATCAGACATTAGATGTGCTTCGGATTAATGCCCTGTAGCATTTATAGCTGGGAAGCGATCCAAGAGCAGGGAATCTGACCTCTTGTTGTTAAAACCAAACCATACATCAGGAGGCTCATAGATCAACAAAAAAAAGACCAGTATTTTTTGGGAAAGACAACTGAATGTGTGTTTGTGTATATGAGGGCTATCAGAGGTACTGGCCAATTATCAAACTGCTACACAGAAAGAAAAAACACTACAGGATAACTCAATGAGAGGATGTCTCACCCATTAAACTACACTTCAATTGACAACCAGCTCCACTTCTGATTGCATCTCACTCAGACATATGAGTTAACCTAATAATAATTGCCTCCAACACATCTTATAGCAAACCATGATAAGAAAATACTTTAACTGTGAACACTTGACACTTAATAGCACACTATGACCAAAGCAGCCAAACCATGCAAGATTTACATCTTATTGCATCTGACAGTAAATGATAAAACATGATTCACTGTATTACACCATGATCCTAATTATGTCTATATGTCTATGGCCTGATCCGTGTTTTGTTCTATATCTTTACTACACTTTATTCCAGGTGGAGAGCCCATAGAGGAGGGAAAAGCATCACATGCAATGCAAGACTTGAAACTATAAGAGCAGAAACTATAGGAGCAGATCAAAGGGTTTATTGAAATAGGTTTGATGGATCTTACCTGATGCAGTGAACTGACTGCTTCCAAGTGTGGTGGGCCTGTTCTTCGCTCCACTTACAGGTGGAGAAAACATCTGAAAGGAAGAATATAGACCTACAATTAGAGCAAAGACTCAACAGTGTACAAGCAACCACTCACAGAATCTGCTGCAATTATCCTGAAAGCACCTCATTATTTTCAAAAATCAAGGATAGTTTGTCAAATCATATTAGCCAACACTAATATGAGTTGATCAATTAGTCATGCTTTATATCCTATTTGTTCCTCGCACCTGTAAAAGCTCTCAGAGCAGCATGGCACCAAGAGGTAAAGAATAAAAAAAGAGAGAAAAGCGTTCCTACCGCACTAAAATCCAGCAGATCACTTAATTCCTTGTCTGTTCCAAAAGCGGCAATCCGCTGCTGAGGATTCATCCTGGCGATCTAGAAACCTGAAGAAAACAGTGACAGTCCATCAGGTCACAGCGTGGCTGCTTTATTCAACAGCGGAGTCACAGGAAATGACCATGGCCACGAGCTAATTGTTATGGATGGAGAATAAAAGACCGTCACTTAAAAGTAAAGTTGACTCTGGCATTGCTGCAAATAGAGACAGTGACCGTTCAACCAGATTATAATAACACTAGATTAAAGTAGTGCAACCATTTTGTGTACACCTTTAGTTTGTTAATACACTGCGTTGATTAAAGACAGATGAATGGATGGCACAGCTTGCAGGACCTGCAGCACCGCAGTAACAATGTTTCTCTGTAGTAACACAGACATTTATGTAACTCGTTAATAAGGTTGTCACTGACGATGTTAATGTCAGTGGTTTCTGTGGCGGACACTCCGAGCATAACGATGGTTAACATTTTCTGAGGGAGGTCATTACGTCCCTTAACGTTAGCTAGCTGGCTAACGCTAGCTGCAGTTTCTGGTTCATTTGTATGGAAAATGGCTAGCAACCTATTGCAGCGGTGTTAGTCAATGCAGACATTAGTGTAGAGAAGACCGTTTTCTCCAACGAGTGAAAAAAATAAATAAATAAACTGCATAAGCTACTGGTTTAAAATAAGTAACTCTGAAAAACAAATATTTCAAATGACCATCTGAATCTCCAGCTCCAGAATACAAAACGTAGGTCTTTCTCAACTCCCAACTTCTTTCACTGGTCCGAAAGCTTTTGGTAAACTCCGACTGATATTTTACCTTTTTCCGATTAAAATCCCGACTAGGGTGATCTGGTGAAGACTCCCTTTCTTGCAATACGCCTCAAAAGAGAGAATTTTGGGTTTAAACGGCAATACCTGGGTAAAATATCCTCTATATATCAGTTACGAGTTTCCCTTAGGCAGACATTTTTGGTTTGCAAAAGCCTCGGCACCACGATGACATTGGTTGTTGTATCCCTCCGCCAAGCACAGTGACATGAAGGTCCCACACAGCAGGAGATGCTGCGGGAATCAGAACGCGCTGCCTGTATCTCAATGTACTCATTTTTGAATAAGTTAAATTCAAAACTTGAAATGAATAATTGTTATGTTTGCATCTTAATTATCACAAAGCTGTTTATTTCTTCATACTGTGAAATAAGAAAAATATGTAATATATTTGTTGTAGGCTAAATAACTGACATCATCACCATGGTCATTAGATATGGAAACAAGACTTTATTCTCTTACAGGCATTATGTTCTTCTTTGAAATTTCCATTCCGGTCCAGAACGTTTGTTTTTGTTTGGCATGCGTTGCTGCACTGCCCATTTACCCACAGCAGAACACAAACACAACATGCTGCAGCCATGGAAGCAACCAAACGAAAAGATTCTACACGACTTAAAAAACATCGGCACCTTTCTAAACTGTTGCATGACCAGAGACGTAAATATACCTGGGTAAATATTGAAGATGCATTTGAAAGATGGAGACAGTTAGAGCCCAAAAGGACTTTAAAATGGATGCAAAGTTGGCTACTTTCCTCCTAAAATTTTGTATCAAAGTAGGCCTACAGTTGAGACACCCATTCCAAATGAAAATATTTTAAGTGTCTGACAACATTATGGAAAGGATCCTTACAGAGATAGACCTTTTTGTTAAAGATCCAGGTAATGTTAAGCATTGAGCTTCACTTATTTATCACGGATAGGCCTACTCACAACCTAGGCAGCAACATTGTATCCTGGGCTTAGCACCGCCCAAGACGATCATGATTGGTTTAAAGAAATGCCAGTTAACTAGAGCCCATCCCGGAATACTGTGTGGACTAGCTAGACCCTCCTCTAAAGCGCTGTGAAGGAAGGTCTGGCAATGTAAGACTAGTGTCCATTTAAAGGTCCCATGACATGGTGCTCTTTGGATGCTATATAGACCTTAGTGTAGGGTGACCAGACGTCCCCAGTTTCCGGGGACAGTCCCCGATTTTGGTGACCTGTCCCCGGCTGGATCTGTCCCCGGAAATGTCCCCGGTTTTCACTGTGACTGACAGACCCGAAATTGGAATGAAAGAAAGAAAACTCTGACCAAACGGAGCCGATCCAGCAGTGCTGCTCAGAGCTCAGAGATGTTTTAGAAAGTCATATTTTACGATGCTAAAATCACTGATTATTTACATGGAGTCTGGTGGGTTTAGTGAACGCAATTTCGCAGACTTTTATGTTTTAAAAAATTATCTTTACCAGAAAGGTCGACCTCCTTAGAAATCCTTTCCATAATGTTATCAGACACTTAGAATATTAATCTGAGTCTGTCAGCGGCAAAACGAGCACTTTAATGAACGTAAATACAAGCTGGACAATTATCCCATTAACTTCCATTGTTGCTTGTTTCTCTGCTGCCCACTGCAGCAATCTCGTTTCATACTGCATCAATGTCAATGAAAATCTTTCCTCAATAGTTTATATTGTATCTGATACTCAGCTCTAGGTCTAGTGTCCCCATTTTAAGTTTTACAAAAAATTAAAAACATGACGTGTTTTGGAGGTATATACGCTTCTGAGCTGAAAATGTCCCCGGATTTTGTCTGAGAAATCTGGTCACCTTACCTTAGTGTTCCCCTAATACTGTATCTGAAGTCTCTTTTATATAGACCTTAGTAGTCCCTTAATACTGTATCTGAAGTCTCTTTCCCAAAATTCAACCTTGGTGCAAAAGTACAGCCACTAGAGCCAGTCTCACAATGAGCTTTTCTTAGTATGTGCCATTTCTGAGTCTGTAGCTATTGAGGAGGAGAGAGGGAGGGGCAAGGTGGAGGCTGTGGGTGTGGCCTTGACCAACTGCCCCTTTGCACGTTTGAAAGCCATGATGTTTCTCCCTCATGGATGGGCCTTATTCTCGGGCGGGCACAGCAGAGATAGGGAGGTAACCCGATTTCAGATCGGCCCATCTGAGCTTTCATTTTCTCAAAAGCAGAGCAGGATACCCAGGGCTCGTTTACACATATCACCATTTCTAGCCACTGCTGGACCATAGGCAGGCTGGGGGAACTCATATTAATGTTAAAAAAAACTCATAAAGTTAAATTTTTATGCCATGGGACCTTTAACTTCTGTTGAGATTGTGCTTGTGCTTTTATTCTGAAGGGTTCAGGGGCACAAGTGGTGTTGTGAAAATAATCAGTCTGCGTTTCTAACATAAACTACAGTCTTTGTTTTCTAAGCCAATAAACCTTTTGTCAAATTCAACCAAAGAGGAGAAGGTCTGACGAACACAAATTTAAAAAGAAGGTGGAATGACAGGTGGAAATTTAAGGAACTAATTGCAATTTACTCGCATTAGTGTAGGCAAATTGAGTAGTTTGAGTGTACTTTTAAAAGTAGTTCAGTAAAATCAGTAATTTTATTATTTCTTAAAGCTTTAGTGTATAACTTTTTATATTAATAAACGTCCGTTATATTCAAGCCATTACCAAATGAGTTGCTACAAAGCTAATTAAGACCATCAGCTCCACCCAACTCTCTCTGACGTCAGGTGATTTTCACACTCAGAAGCTCAAGTAAAGATAATTACCACTTCAGAAGAGGTCATCATGTTTTTTTAATCCTCCATGTCCTCCTTGGCTACTAGCAACTGCATGGAGGAGGGCGTGTGCCGATCCCGCTTGTATTATGCATCTGACAGTTTTGTTGTCATTACATAGAATTCCTCATGGGGCGACAGAAACTATACACTATAGCTTTAAGTATGTTTTGTTTGAAAGATAGTAGGTTACAGTTTAAATCGCATCCATTAGGCCCTACTGAGTAAAAAAAACTCAGACACTTGAATGTGGCTTGGCTTGAATGATATAACATAGTTGCGCACTATAACTTTAAGATAAAGGTTATCCAAGTAATAGTACTTTTACTTAAGTAGAATATTTTTGTATGCTTTCCACCTCTGGCTATGAATAGGCCAGTTGAAATGTAGGCCATGAATACAGTTGCTCTTTTTCTGTTTAACAGGTGGGTAACAGTTTTTTCTGGGAAACAGATCTCCTCTCTGCCTGTTAGCTTCGCAGCAGCAACTGTAGCAACAGTTTGCTCACAACCTAACGTTGGCTAACATTGCATTGGTTGTTGTGTCGTTATTAGCGTTATTAACACATTTGCTTTGTTAAGATTGTGCTTTTATTCTGAAGGGTTCAGACCAGAAGGGGAGTTGCTGTTGGCGGAAATCAGGCGGGCATTTAAAAACAAGCTATTTTAAAAATGATTGATAAGCAAAAAAAAAAATTAAACCAGTCCATCGATTTTAAGAAGGTGGAGAGCACGAAAGGCACGCGACCGTCTGCGAGTGAAAACAAGGATAAAAATGTCTCACAGCTTCACACGGTGGAGAAAGTTAAAGGAGGAAAAGAATCTAGATGGAGACGTCGCTAACTACCGCTTGAACTTGTAAGTTGTTGGTGCCCCATTAAATCAAGTTTCTGATATAATAGCGCTGCGGTACCGCGGATGTAATTGTAATCGAAGTTTATAAATATAGCAAAGGCTTGCTATATAAAACAAAAGCAACACTAAAAGTACATCCTGTAGTCGTCACATAATGTATAACTTTGAAATGCATAGTCGACATGTAGCCTATACATAAACGGTTAATTTAAAACAGGAATCACAGGATATGGTTAAAGTAACGTTAGCGCTCTGTTTCTCATGACAGCTCGGTATATCTACAGGTGTGTTCAGGGTCAGTAGTGCGTATTGTCAGCCCGACCATGCGATGCTAAACAAAAGTCAGACACTGCCTACAAACTTTAAACTAACAGCCTGTAAACATATGTAATATGTGTAAATGCAGCACCTTAATGTACTTAAACACTTCCCATTTTTCTTGAAATGCTCGTCAAGACCACCGTAAAAAACACAGTACAGCGTGGTCCACTATGTGGGGACTACTTTTTCCTCCGCGCTGGCGAGAAACCAGACAAGAGGACTGCTGTAAAGTTGGGTTCATATTGGCTATCGCTGTGGCGTGTTAATGAAAAATTGCCTTTTAGTAGTCTGTGACAAATTTAACCTTTCATTACCTCCAGCAACTGCTTTTGTGGATTTGTTTTTAGGTGGTTAAGTAATTAAAGTAGCATTGCATAGAGGCTAAAAAGCATTAGTGCCCCCCCTCAGGTGTTTAGATAGATAGATAGATAGATAGATAGATAGATAGATAGATAGATAGATAGATAGATAGATAGATAGATAGACAGATGCTCAAATGTCTTATCTTTAGGTATGTGACCATTTTTTAATGAAGACACTTACATTTAACATCTGAGGATGCGTTTAACCTGACCCATGTCTCATTTATAAGATGGTGAGGAGGTAAATTGATGTCACACAAAACAGGGCTGAAAATGATCTTTTAATATTTTAAGGCCTCGCACATGTCCATGTCATTCCCACTGCTGTATTATTTGCGCTTGTACTGAGTGATAATTGTTCCATAAACACCTTGTAAAATCCAACTCAAATCTTAAATCAAAGTGTGTTTCTATTCTCCAGATTTATTAACTAAAGCATGTTCAGAATTTGCAGAATTATCTTCGTCACTGGCCTTGGTGGGTGGTCAACTTGATAGACACCCCCCACGAAATTCTCCTTTGACAAGCCAGGCCAAAGCCCTCTTGTCAACTTGTGGAGAAATCAACCTGGTTGATACATGGCAAATGCTACACCTATCAGAATGAGAATTCACCTTTTACTCCCCTCCTCATAAGTGCCACACACGAATTGATTTTTTCGTACCCCAGTCTGTGATGCAATCTGTGTCTTCTTGCTCAAGAGGCAATAGGCAATATTGCCAATACCTTATTGGCACTTAAGGGCCTTCAGTCAGGCAAGGCACCAGGGCCTGATGGCCTGAGCAGTGAATTTTATCGAGAATCTCAAGATGTGCTTGTGGACCCCTTCTTGGAGATGTTGGAACATTCTTCCATCACTGGTAGCCTCCCCCATTTACTAAGAGAAGCCAATATTACCTTAATTTAAAAAAGGGAAGTCTCCTGAGGACTGTTCGGGATACAGGCCTATTGCTCTTCTAAATCAGGACATTAAAATACTATCCAAAACATTGGCATTGCGTCTTGAGAAACTTCTACCTTTTCTCATCAGAGGATCAGACAGGCTTCATCAAAGGTAGTTCTAGTTACAATGTCAGGAGGCTTCTACATATTATCAATATTTGTCAGACACAGGAAGTTAATAGCATGGTCATTTCATTGGATGCAGAAAAGGCATTTGACCGTGTTGAATTGTGATACCTGTTTACTGTTTTTATATAAATTTAATTTGGGAGACAGTTTTATTAGATGGGTCAAATTATTATATAAAAAATCCCATGGCAGCAGTTATCAACAATGGCTATAGATCTGACAGCTTCCCACTCAACACGTCAGAGCTGCCCCCTTAGCCCCGGCCTTTTTGCTCTTGCAATAGAGCCTCTCGCTGAGGCCGTAAGGCGAGACTCTGAAATATTTGGCATAACTGTGGGTGGGATCCAACATAAAATTTCTCTTTTATGCTGATGATGTTTTGCTTTATGTGCTGGAGCCTGAAACATCTGTGCCATGCCTTGTTGATGTAATCACTCTGTTGGATGTTTCTCAGGTTACAAAATCAACTTCTCAAAATCTTTGGCTATGCCAATGGGAAGCCTCCGAGATAGAACGAACACACTACCCTCTTCCCCATTTAAATGGTCCATTACAGGTTTTGTCTACCTGGGCATTCACATCACACCTTTGTTTCATGAAATGAAGACTCCTAGACTCTGTAATGAAGGACCTGGACAGATGGACCTCACTCCCTTTGTCATTGCTTGGCAGAGTTTCTATTTTTAAAAATAATATTTTGCCAAGATTATAAAATCCCCTACAGATGATCCCTCTACTTTTGTCAGGCAAAGTACTGAAGCTGCTAAATGGCTGGCTGAGTGACTTTATTTGGAATAAGAGAAAGCCAAATTGCAACTCCCTAGTTCGAAGGGAGGTCTAGATCTTCCCAACATCAGATGGTATCAGCTAGCATCCCATTTAAGATTCATAGCAAATTGGGTCAAGAAGGATCCCATTTCTGATTTGTTGAATTTAAAAAGATCACAGACCTCATGCTCCCTGTTAGGCCTTTTGGCCTTCAAGGACTTAAAGTCAGCCAGGAGCCATTATAAAAACAACCCTATAATCATTAATACATTAAAAGCATGGTTTATTACACAAAAGCTTGAAGGAAGGTCTGGACTAACATCCCCATTGGTTCCAATTCAGGGCAATCCTAACGTCTTACCAGGCATGGTGGGTGGTGGGTATAATACTTGGACATCTCAAGGGATGAAGAGGATCTGTGATTTGTTTCAGGGTGCATCCATGCTATCATTTGCACAACTTCGAGAAAAGTACGATCTCCCCAGGCTTGACTTTTTTAAATACCTGCAGATTCGGGACTTCATAAACAAGGGAACTACACTCAATATTGATGCCACTACATCTGCAGTTAAACAATTGCTCCTCCTTGGCCCAGTTAAGAAATCCATTACTCGCTTTTACAATGTCCTAAGCCAGACTGATGTGTTAAATGTATAGGATGTTGTGCAAAAATTGCAAGATGAACTATCTTATATAGATATTGATTGGGATAAATGGACTAAGATATGGACTCAAACAAAGAAATATCTGTGTATAACCGTGCTAGATTGCTGCAATTTAAGGTTGTACACCGTTTACCAATCTTTCCTAACAAAAGACATAAAATTAATTCCCAACTCTCACCTGCATGTTTAAAATGTAAAATCTCAGTGGGCACCTATACTCACTGTATCTGGTCTTGTTCTAAAATTTAGACATACTGGCTGACTGGATTTTCCAAGATCTGGAAAATATTTTTGGTGTTACGTTGCACATGGACCCTCTTTCTTTAATCCTGGGTTACCCCAGTCAAGATACTATTGTGGATGCTAACTCTACCAGACTGTATAATATCCTCACATATGCAGAAATGAAGAACATCTTTCTGTCTTGGATAAGTGACAAACCCCATACTAAATCAAACTGGCATAAGGTAATTATGAAATGCTTTCCTCTTGAGTACCTGACCTGTCTGCTTCACTTTTCCAGCACCACAGTGGCTTCAGTGCTTTCGAGTGTTTCCCTTGGCTAGCCTCTGCCTTTTTCCCTATGTCCTACTCATAGCACTGTACTTGTAACCTGATCATTTTGAACTTCTAGAACTGAGGTGTGTGTGTGTGTGTGTGTGTGTGTGTGTGTGTGTGTGTGTGTGTGTGTGTGTGTGTGTGTGTGTGTGTGTGTGTGTGTTTCTTATTTTATATATTTCCTATTCATTCTACTGGTTGGATGCATGTGAAATGTAAAGGTTGTTGTTATCATATTGTTGTGTTTATATTAATATGCAAAAAAGTTCAATAAACATATTTTAAAAAAAAAATTACAACTGATCTAATAATCTAAGGTGGCAGTATGGTCATTTCAGACAGATTTTGTGCACACCACGCCAGTGGATACTTTAGCTAACCATGCAGTTTAAAGGAGAAAATGTCCATGTCTTGTCAATTTGTTAACAATTGAGCTCCTTTTCAGTTTATAGTGTAATAATAAATATTGTTAGACTGGGTAAATCCTGATTGGATTTCGCCAGTTTAATTCTCCTGCTTCAGTTCACAATTTTGAAGATATAAAAGGGGATGGAGAGGGGGAATGACATGCAGCAAAGGTCTACAAGTTAGAGTCGAACCCTGGCCCGTTGTGTCGAGGAGTAAAGCTCTATACATGGACGGCTGCTCTACCAACTGTGCTACCTGGCCGCCCATCTACCTGGTGCACTATTGATGGTTTTAACACAACGATGACGATAGAGAAACGACCAAGCAGCTTCTTGTTTACATTTTACTCTCACTCCCCGATGTAAGTCAAGTGCAGATTTGAGTTGCGCATGCTCAGATTTAAGTGGTTTACGGCATAACGTGTCATACTGAAATTTGTGAAATCCATGAACTAATAAATCCTGTCACTGCCGTGGACTCTACTGGACACTTTTCATTATATCTTTCATAATTCAAACAATGCTAGGCTGGAAGTTTTCATTCTTTGATTTTCTTTTACTGCAATTTCTGTTTGTGGGCTTTTCAATGTCATGCAATATGTAAACGCATTCTCTGCTGTTTGGGTTCATGTTTAGTTGCCACTTTGTGCAATAAAATGGTTAATTTTAGACAGATTTTTGTCTATATTGTTGTGTACAAACTTTTTAGACTGAGCTTTGTTGGTTGAGCAGTACTGCTATTGCCGTGCAGTATATGTTGGAAGGTAAAATTGTTGCTGTTTTTTCAGTTTGTTCTTTTTGCTAATTCTACATCTTTTTGAAAATGGCCCACCCACTTTTGTACTGGCCCGCCCAAAGTACTATTTCTGCCTACGCCACTGCCCCAGACCAATGCTCAATCTCAAATCTATTGAGCTTGGCTTGTTCTGGCGATAGCCAGACTAAAATGTCAGCCAATTAAGATAACAAAAATATTTAAACTTTTACATTAGAATTTGAAAGTCATGCAAGAGGAGATCTTTTGTCATATACTGAAACAAGGATTCATGGGGGTCACCCCTGACCTGTATCATTTATTCCAGACTGCCACCTGTTGGACAAATTCAGATCACACAAACTTCACCAGATGTTCTTCACTAATGAAAACACAACCAGATAAGCAAATTGTTTTAACAATGTTTCATCATGTATTTCCAAGATTTCTCAGATATTGTAAATAAACAAATTTAGTAAACGAGAGACAAAATGCAAACTGATGTTTCCCAGCTATGTAGTAATTTTAAAACATTATAAATGTAAATGCTTATATGGCATTTTTTGGCCCCTTTAAAAATGTATTTGCCCTTTATACCACCTATATCCACCGTTATTCAAACTGTGTGGACTATACAGGGAGGGACATGGTAGCCTGTCAACATTGCAACATTTTTGGGGTAAAACGCTATATCTTCTTAAAGGTGGGCAGCGGTTATTGGTCTTCCAAACTGTGTTAAGTGTGACAGTTTAAAGGTAGACACCTCTCAGTATAACACAATACAATTCCAGTATCATAAAGTTAAACCAACACCTCTCTAAATCAGTTTCAACAAAAATTGAACATTTTAACCTTCAATATGTCATGGAGTTCAGCCTATTTGGGGGATTTTTTTTATTTATTTGAACCACTCCTCAGACCCTGGTGGGAAATCATGGCAAGTTCTGCTCTTGCTTGCAAGTGCAGCCACACTATACACTGGAAATAACGGGTCTGCACTTGTTCATGTGGTGTGAAACCAAAATGCACATTGGCACAACAAAAAATTGAAGCAGCAGAAATATCCAGACTCTAATATGGGTCAAGCTGCAGAATCACAGGATTCTCTATTTCCTAAAGCAACAAACAACTTATTGTTATTGGAGCCTCCCAGCCCAGTAAAATCCAACATCTTTTAAACTTCATGCAGCCAGTTTGTCTTGAAGTCCAAGATGAGATAACCCTGATGATATCGCTATCACTTCATCAGGGTTATTTTTTCTAAATTGACAAAGCTCCTCCACAGCCTCGGAAAGCATCATACAACACGGTTCACAGGTTGAGTACTTACAATGAAATAGACCTTTATGTGTTATATCAATGAATATCCCGTTACTATTACTTTATCTGCTTTGTTGACTGACAGTTTGTAGGTCCACTACAGGACATATAAACACTTCCTGTCTCTTAAATAGGCGTGGCCTTGTTTGAAAGTGTAGTGAAGATCGTGTGGATGGATGAAATCTTATATTTGTAAAATGTACTAATATTTTCATTCTCTAACATTAGATATTTACACAACTAAAAGCCATATTAAGCATTACGAAAATTACTTTTATTTTTATTTATTTTTACAGCGTTCCCAAATGTTAGGTGATGTTAAGCTTATCTGTTTGGCCAGATCTCAAGAGAGTTTGTTCCTGAGACAGAAACAGGTCTCAAACAAAATTAATTTTCTCCTAATTTGTATATCTGAAAAATGACATTTTAGTGTCAAAATGTTCTGGAGATTGGCTTTGTGAAAATGGATGGAGGATAGACCATAGCAGCTACGACCATGGCAGAAAATCCTATGAAGAGTCTAAGAAAAGTTTCTGCTGTGGATGCTCCACATTTAAATGACACTCTGCATTCGGAAGAAGGGTTAAAGTAAAAAAGAAAATGATTAACAGTGAGAACAAACACGGCTCACCATTTTCAGTTTGCCATAAAAATGTATTCCCTCTCTATAATGCACAAATGATATACAGTATTTCAGATGCTACTGCATCTCTTCATCCTGGCCACTATATTTTAGCCTCTAAAAATTCACGAGTACTACGTTTCCCAGAATGCAAAGCGACAACATATTTACGCTCAGCGGTCACGCTCACCAATTGCTTTAGCAGCGCACTGGTGGTCAGTATACTAAACTCAGAAATGGTGGCAGTCATTTGTCTGTAATTCTTAGTTTCTTTGACACTAGTTAGTGTATATTTTTGAAACAATGCCGGGGATGTGCTCTGTGCCGGGCTGCAAGGGCTACAAGAAGGCGAGGTCCCGGGGAGTCGTCTTCCACTCGCTCCCAACAAGAGACCCGGGGCGATGCAGAAAGTGGTTAAAGGCCATACAGAATCCCAAATTTGACGAAAACACACCAGTACGTAAATACGGCAATATAAGAGTCTGTAGCCAGCATTTTAAACCGGAAGATTACGAACCGGACATACAAGCAGAAGTTATGAAAACAACGCCCCGAAAAATCCTAAAATCCGACGTAGTTCCAACCGTTTTCTCTGGAAGACCGCAAGCGGACCTCAGAACATCCATGCCAGCAGATGACAGAGGCCGACCAGAGGTAGAACATCTACTTTATTGTGGTTTTGTAGGTTAAGTTAAGGAGTCGATGAGGGATGAAGGAAGTTAATTATAGCGTTCACTAAGCAAAAGTTGGCTCCAATTTATGTATTTCATGTACAGATTAGTCACCCAGCTTTTCAAATAAAAAAACAGTTGCCCTCTTTTCTCAATGTAACACTAACTATGTTTTATTTTTATTTATTTATTTTACTAAAGGGTCAGAGTACATCTTCACAGGCTTTTTTTCTGGGTGTCCATGGTACTGGTGTTGATTCTGCATCATCTCCAGCCCTCCCAATTACTTTAAGTATAACATATGACATTGTAGCTCTTATTCTGTGTAAATGGTTATTACATGTTGTCAAAAGTTATGTGTGTGGGCAGAGGTTAAATTGAGATTTGTTATGTGGGGGGTGGAATAAAAAATAAACCATCTCCACTTTCTGGAGAGTTTTGTGCAAAGAAATGGAGAAATCAAGTCTTGCATGATATGTGCAAAACTGCAAAGTAAGGAGCATATACTTTGCATTGTTGTAGTATCAACAGGTATTAGGACATTTAGCATTTACATTACTGTTTATTAGCCATCGCTTGATTGACCTTGATTGATTGACCTTCTTATGATATAAGAAGTGACCCATACAATGTGCCAAACATAATGTGCCACATGAAGAGACGACGGTAGCAACAGCTGAGAAGATTTTGGAAGTTTCAGGAAGGAGGTTTAACAAAAAATTCTTTTTGGTTCCACAGCTGATTTGAGTCGGTTCAATCAACTCAGAGTAGGTTGACTCAGAGCTATGCATACAACAAAAAGGCAGCATGAATGGAGCCATGATACTATGATTTTCCATGGTAACATCCACAAACAAACTGGTTGGCGGAAATTGTCATGTGCACATACAGCAAGTTTGAACATGTATTTAGTTAAAAAAGCATCACAGCGGCTGCTGTAAAATAGCGAGAATTGGTGTGGGAGAAAATTGCTGCTTGAGTCAATGCATACGCTCTAATATAGGGTATTAATTTCATATTTAATCACAGGTAACCTATAATATTACTGGTGAAAACTGGCATGGTAGTAGGCATAGGTTATCATTTCATTTAGGTGCAATACTGCAGGCGAAAAAGTAAACCACTACTATCCCATCGTGAGGTTGCAGCACCATCATTAATAGACTTATGATTTACAATAATTTATTTATTTTTAATGTCTTAGTGGTTTGTGTCCAGGGAACTCTACACAAATGTTAAAACACGTTTAAAAGCGAGTCACATTCTTCTGAGGGCGCTTTTGCTATACAGTGGCTTTACTAATATGCTCCCAATCAACAATGTTGTGAAGAAAATGTTGTGTCAGAGGGAGGGGACCTGAGAGAAACTCGAAGTTTGTTGAAAAAGAAAAGAGAACCTGCTCCCGATCAGGTTAGGTTCACAGGCTCAGTTTCCATAGTAACTAAGTTACCTCTCTTTCTGAAATGGGCTGGAGTTACCCCTCACTCTCAAGTTGGATTAACCTCTTTTCTGAAACAGAAAACTCAGTTTCGCTCATCTCAGGGTTAACAAACTCAGACTTTTCACTAAACCTGCTTTCTGAAACGGACCACGGGTCCACCTCACAAAAACTTCCCATTCTCTCTTTACTAGGTTACTACAACACACACACACACACATAAACACACTACCTAGTTGCGCATGCGCGACCAGTGCACAATGGTCGACTGACAAGATTAGGCAGCTGAACCTAGAATACGGCCGTGTTCCAATTGTTCTCATCTCGGCTCCGAGAACAGACATGCCATTTCATAAATCTTTCATTTAATGTCAGAAATATGTTTTTAAAAGCATTACTTTCATCAACTTTTATGTGACATATTTTCAGTGAGCAATGAGCTGGCTTATGTGCCAGGGCTGAGCCCCGTGGAGCCCCTGCCCAATTTAACCACTGTGTGTGGGTATTGTGAACCCTATTTAGAAGAGTTGCACAAACAGCAACTTGTAACTAATTTCAAATATGTCACATATGTCTCTGTTATCCCAGATTGCCTCAAGACCTCCAAGCATCCCCTCCGAGCCCCCTCTTCCAGCTGAACTCGGTGGAAGTTTGTGCCGTGTGGCATCTGTGGATCGTCCGAAAGAGAGCTTCCACCAAGAGACTGAGTTGAGCTCGACAGTAACATCAAAATCAGATGACAACACAGAAAAAGACTTGAGCCAATCAAAGACTATTGTAAATGACAGCTGTTTGATGGAGCTGTTTAAGAAGTGTCAGACCTGTGGACAGCCCATAACCAAAAATAAGGTGTCTCACTGTGGTGCACAGACAAAGGTGAAGTGGGGCTGCCTTGGTGGACACAGGGGCATATGGATGTCATCACCTCACCTTTGGGAGGCGTTTCCTGAAATCCACTTCTTTATAACTCTTGCTGTTCTTTTTTCTGGAGGCACCTTTACACACTTTAAAAAATGGGCCAAACACCTGCACCTGAATTTTATGGGGCATAAAACCTTTTTTGAAATTCAAAAGGCATACCTCAACCCAGAAATGAAACGGATGAACAGGACTGAGCAGGTACAGATCTTTGCAAAGAACGTCCACAAACAGCCTGAAGGCATTCTTCAGATTTCAGGTGATGCTTTGATTCTCCTGGTTTCAGCTTTTCAGAGAATAAAGTGTCAAACTTCTCAAATGTCTAACTTTTTTAGGGGATAGATACATGAAACTGTGTAGGTTCAATACTAAAAGTCTGTGTACACACAAATATGCATATACTGTTCAGCTTAGTGAATCTGTGATCTTGCCATGTCTGTGTGGCTTTTCCTTATTTTTAATGTCAGCCAGTGCAAAGCAAAGCAATCACTTATGGTGCCAGTTACAATTTTTTATTGGACATATTCCTAATAACTAACCCTAACCCAGAAATTGAAAGCTCAGTACTGGTTACTGAATGTTTTCTTGTTTTTACGGTGAAGATCCTCTGAAGAAAATGAAGGCCAAGTCAAGGAGAAGAGAGAAAGAAGCTCTTTTGTCGAGGTGAGGCAGCATTTACATATTACAAAGAGAAACCAAGTTTACTCTATTTACTTTTAGTGAAAAGTACTAATCAGCATGTCAAACGGTTGTATAGAGTAATAAGTGGATCAAGAGGAAATTAAAGAAAGACAATACAATTACTTGACTGACATTAATCAGGTAATCTGATTGTGGTTGGGAGACTACAAATTTGAAATGGAAAGCTCACCTTGAACTGGGCATGTGGAGCTTTAAACAAAGTGAGCAGGGTAGCCCTATTAATCAGCAATTATTTTTTAATGTAAAAATTGGATATCAATTCTAGAGAGATAGGCAGTTGGGTTTAATAAAACTGATAAAAGCCATAGTTGAATTTTTTTTTACTATGGCTTTATTGGATAAACTTCTGAGTTGCACCTAGTAATGGAGTATGAGGGCACTATTTTCCAGGAAGTGTAAAACGTGTTTCATGCTTCTTGTGTTCAGCGCTGTCAGGGTGGTGTGGATGGCAATATGACGCAACTGCGGCCTAGGCAACTGTGCACGGATGGTCTGAATCCGAGCCGCGTACCTCCCAAGATTTTGTAACAATCTCCTAACTCTTTATGCAATATGTTTGGTATAAATATTAAGAGTAGTCCTTATTAAATTGATATCTACCATGCTTGATATATGCATTGCTGTGTCTTTTATTTTTTTAAATGGCCGGCTATGTATCCTCATCTGTTGGCACAAAATAAAGTGAAAAAAAAAATTTTATAAAGGCATTTAACGTTTTTATTTTTACAACCAAACTGTGCCTTGTGCCTCAGGGGAACCTCGTGACTCTTATTTGTTGTCATATTTTGCAACACTAGTGCAGTGTCTGTTCAAATCATGCCTGTTTGGAATGGGTCGATTGCTTGTCCTCCTGTATTACTGCTTGTAGCTTTCTCCAGAACCATTGTATGCCGAAATAACTTGCAGAAGGCCTTAATATGCAACTGTAGGCCTATACTACTGACTTACTGTGTACATTTACCTAACAGGAAAACGTTACATTCCTATTCTCCTCACAAAATACCACAATTAAAATATAATGCGTTAAACTATCCAGTATTTATTAGAGTTGAACATCTCCACCTTGAAGTAGCCTATATTGTGCTAAGTGATGATGCCTCTCTTTTTGTGAAAGCAGAACTTGCACTGTTTTCTATGGTATAAGTGAAGCGCCTCGTGAATGTGTTTTTGGCAGGGATACAGCAACTCCCCATCCCCGCTGTTGTACTGCGCATGTGTGGGGGGACACGCATAGATATATCTTGATTATTGTGATACCGGGGATATGATCATTTTTAACAACTGATTAGTCGACCGATCGGCTAAGAGCATTGAACTTTAAAGTACATTAAGAAATAAAAGAGCTTTAAAATATATGAAGCTCTTTTATTTTGATGGCTACTGAGCCAACCTATATGATTAATTAAGAGCCATGGTTCTTCATTTTGGGGTCATGAGGTGGTTCAACATATAAGCTTGTAATTTGCCAAAGCATAATGAACACTTTTTGGTTTTAAATTTGGTATACTAGTTTTTTTATAATATCCTGTTCAAGTAATGTTTAATATAGTCTATATCCTTGACGTTCCATTTCCTGGATTCCTCAGTTGCCTGTGGAAAATCTGCCGGATTTCACTCATTTAGGCTGGATATCCATAGCCTTGGGCTTCTTTTTGTATTGGCATTTTAAACTCCGGTCGATTTATGAGGACTATGGTTAACCTTTTCGCAGATCTCTGCAATGTAAACAACCACCAAAACAAGTTTCTTTCATGACTATTTTGCAGCGGCACCGCATCTTTTCTCCAGTGCTTAGCACCGCCCAAGACTATTGTGATTGGTTTAAAGAAATGGCAATAAACCAGAGCACGTTTTCCTTCCTATGTGGAGTAGCCAGACTCTCCTCCAGCGCACTTTGGAGGAGGGCCTGTTTAATCAAACTACCATCCAGGTTGTGAGTGGTTTTACACTCTAACTGGAGCACAACTAGGTTTCTACACATAAGAGATTGATGAGTCTATGCCTACACCTTATTACTTCTACTGTATACAGTCATTTCAGCTCTAAGTGCTCCAACCAGTTGGTTTTGTGGTATACATACTGTATGTATTTTGATCTGTACTGTTTTTTTCAGTTTAAGGACAAACATTTGTGCTGGTACTATTATGTGGAGGGTTGGTTTACCCAAATAGACATGGTTGTCTGTGTAAAAAAAAAAAGAAAAAAAAAGATCTATGCTGAATCTTGGTTGCAGTACCTGATTTCACCACTGTCTCATTCAGATGAAATCTGCCAGATAAAGTTGAAACAAGTTGACCCATAACTCAGGGTTTTTTTTCAAGCCAAGGTTAAGTTTACATGTTTAATATTTCAAGATGAGGTTTTGTGTCTGACAAGGTTTTTGTTTTGTTTTTATAGTTATGAGAAGAGATCCCCCATATTGGTGTCTACTGAAATGTGCCTGCGAGAGCCAACTGCCCAATCAAGTCTTAGACGTCTATCGATCTCTGAAAAGTAAGCAGTCACAACCTTGCCTTTGTTTTTTCTCCTCACACCAGTTGTACGAAGAGAACTGGTATGGTATTGTATTGCTTTGCATGCTCTGTGTTTTTCTCTGGCTTCTGCATTTGATAACATTATATATTGATGTTGTTGATTATATATACCGACAGTCGTTCATGTTGTGTTCACTGCATGGGTGTCACACTACTAGGCAGTCATTGTCCACATAATGCAACAACTTTTAAACTGTCAGAAAATGACTTAACTTGTCTGCAGAGGTAAACGGAAACATGAACATTGGAGTGAAACCACACCTATGGCATCAGAGGTGGACTGTCTCCAGGACAGGTAAGTGGTGGTCTTTAGGTTCATAGTGCATGTCTGTCATAACTGTATCGACTTTCCTAAGATACATTTTCACCTTCTCTTTTTCAATGTCCTTGCTGTGATATGTTATTTTCAGTTTTGAGGAGATGGAGGTCACTATTGAAGACGACGAATGCAACCGTGTGAAGAATAGACTGTAATTGTATACTTTATTATACAGAATATATATCTTGATTTTTGCTTCGGAGGCTCATTTGATTCTAATATGATTTTTATTTCATTTTATTTATTTATTTTAAATATCTCACAGATCTGACTTGACTAGTGACATGGAAAACGTTGAAGAAATAACTGAGCTGAGTGCTCCAAGAGCTGCTGATAGCTGTGATGAAGATGTCTATGTACCAATAATTCCTCAGAGGTACGTGTTTTTTTTTTTACCTTCCTTTAGACGACATCTGTATATTGGAGTTATAAAGATTTTATACTTAGTCCACAATTTTGATATCTGTTTCCTGTATTTCCTTTCTTCTGTCACTTGTTTTTTTTCTGAAATAATCATATCAGAGCAGTGGTCTCTAACCTTTCTTCATCTAAGGGTTACTTTAAAGTAAAGAGTGGCCAAGAGCTACTTGCATCACATTGCTTACATTTATTTACATAACACACATAAGCTGAATGAAGCTAACGTTTGCTGAAATTGCAATAGCCAAAGCTTATGAAAAATCTTCACTGAAAGTATTACCATCAGGGTCCAAGAAAAAAATACCACTTTACACGTCTATGGCCTACAAAGTTAGTTACCTCACTTTTAATATCGGAGTAATTTTGTGTCTCAGTTTGTCAACCTATCCGGGAACATCTGGACACCTGCTCGCAAGGTACCAGTAGCTCAAGAGCTACTGTTGGACACCCCTGTTGTAGAGGGTAAAATTGGAGCAGCCGTACAGTGACAACTTCACAGGTACACCTATATATTAGGGACACAGATTAACGTCTACAGGTTTGGGCGAGGGTAATGTCAATTTAAAAGAAAGGGTGCCATAATACTAGAATTAACAATATAAGATGACTCATAAATAGCCTACTTAAGAAGGATCTTGAACAAGGATATTGTTTACTATTTAACCATAAAAGTACCTTTTAAATTAATTTTTTAATGCTTGAATGAACTCTTTTGGTCCGTCTGTCAAAACTTAAGGCAGCTGGTCTTTGGAAAGAGAATATCAAGATGGTACGTTAGGAAGTGGGTACCTTGCAGTTATGCTGCCACAATTATAAGAGAAGGTAGGATGGCTGCAGTGGTTAATAGTTTACCTCTTGTTAAAAGGTTTCCGGTTTGATCGGTCAAAGGAATTTAGATTAAAAGAATAAAGAGTATTTTTTCCTTCCAGGATGAATACATTGAATCAGAATTAACTAAATGCATTGCTTTGCAATAAGGCCTGATACTGTATCAGTTACTTTTTTCCTTTGGGCCCAAAAACTGATTCCGATTTTACTGACACTGTAGACTTGATACCAATTGTACGCCTGTCAAACGATTAATCTTTTTCTTAATCGCGATTAATCGCTGAATTTCTATTGTTAATCACAATTAATCTCATGTTTTATCACATGATTAAAATTCTGTTATTTTGCATTTCAGAACTGTTTTAAGTACATATATAGCAATGGAAAGCAATTCTTACCAGTGTATCTTGATTGGGAATCAAATTAACGCAAAGAAAGTTACATTATGAACTTGACTTTAAGATTTGTATATGTTTATTATTTATGAATTTACTGTAAACAAAAGAAAAATGTGTGAATCTGTCATTATTGCTCAATTCATCCAAGTGCCTAACTAAAAAAACTGAAAATCTCTGTCCTTACACCACAGCAATTAACTGATGTAACACTAACACTTTGCTAATACAATCCAAAGGTTGGCAACAAGCGCTCTCCAAAACACTACTTTGCCTGAGCCCGCTAGCATCAACCTGAGTCATGTTAACTGTATAATGCTTAGCTCATAGGCGGTAGCTCAAGCTTGATGTGCGTCGGTGAATATTTTAATTTAGCTTTACGCAATGTGCATATTTTGACATTTGACTTGTCTACTGAGCAATCCGGGAGATTTGGAAACTAAAAAAGCGCCATTCAGAATTGGGTTGCTGCTGTCTTTCTCCATCATGCCTGCAGCAGTAAGATATGTTTGTTACGAGGAAGTATGGCAGCTTGATAAGTGCGGCAAAGCGTCAAAATGTTAGACATGATGTAAAGCTGAATGCTTTGTGTAAAATAAATTAATAAATGGCGGCATGTGATTAAAACCAATTAACGCGTTATGCTCTGCCCTTAATCGCATCACGATTAACACGTTAATGCTGACAGCCTTAGCCAATTGCAATCAAAATTTAAAGTGACTATACCCCAAAAAAAGTTTCTTTTATTTTGAAAGAAGTATACCAAAAAAAAAAAAAAAACATTTAGTCCGGTGGGGCTCTTTGGCGTAAAGGGGCAGCAGCTTGAGTCATCCCTGTTGAAATCACAAAATCACAAATGATTTGCTGCAACTCTGTTCCTTCACCCTCCATTACTTGTCTGTAACTGACACATACACTTTACACTTCAAATTATAAGTATAATGTTAAAAAAAAAAGAGAAGAATACAAGGAAAAAGAATTGTCTTTGGATTTTGTGTATTACTCAAACCAGGTGTGTCAGTCTGTTGTCTTCTGTTACAGGTCCAAAAGATCTGAACTTTTACTGGAATGTGAAGAAGAAGAGCTGGAGCCATGGCAGAAACACACTTTACATGTTCGCTTGAAAGAAGAGATTGATGTTGAAGAGGAGGATGTGCGAGAGTTGAGTATGTCACACCAAATTCTTAAAGAACATGTCAGTATTGAAGTTGTAAAACATCCGAGTTCTGTACGCTTCTAAAACTCAAATAACTGTTGAGTCGAAACATGTCATTATGCATTTTAAAATAACCTGCTACTGTAGGTTGAATTATTGTTTCTGATAATATTAATGATAATTAAAAATATTATATTTCTGATATTTAGAAATATTAAAGGTATTTAATTGGATTGAGCTAGACTGTCTGTGTGCTGTTGCACATATTTACACCTGTGGATTTGCCATAGTTTACTTGCATCCTGTTTAAATTCTTTCGTATGTTCTTATAGATGATGACCAAACAGACTGTAAACCAGATCCTTCATCTCTTCAGAACTGGTCAGCTGGTCAGCACACCCTAAAACCTGAGGCCGATGGTTTTGTCCACACTTCTGAGGTGCATCAAATCAGCGACAACCCTGTGTCTTTATCCAGTGTCCAGAGTCCAGTAGTATATGCAACATCATCTAACCAGCTGCAGTCAGAGCAGTCAAACTCACAGACCCTGTCTGTACTTTTGTCTCTGCCATGCTTTGCTGAAGTCAAACTTGAGTCAACTGGCACATACAATACCTAGAAGGGTATTCAGAGTGTTGGCCTACACCAAGGCCATACCCTAGAGCTCTGCACTGTATCCTTAATTCCGCTCCCGATTGTGGTGTGTGTCTAATCCCACCGACACCTGCTAAAAATATAATTTTTATATTTCCAAAAGTTCTGTGAGAAGTTGATGAGGGGAAAACTGCTAAAATCAGGAAGACACCACAGTAACTGTAGAAAGAGCTAGGTTGTGAGGTTGTGGTCCCTCTTACCGGACTGCTTTTTCTTACTTACCATTTCACGTTAATGAGAAACACAGTCAGAGCCGGCGAGCGGTTCATAATCTGCTTTAATCTTGTAATGAACTTAATTTGTTGACTCCCTCCTTTGTCTTCCATACACTGTTGTCTTCATACATCTATGGCTCCACTTGGAGCAAAGATAAAAACTGCCAGCTACCGCGAGAGTTGTTGTCCTGTGGGATCCCAATGCAGTTTATTTTTTAAAGTGAAAAATAATTGGAGCCCCATTTATTCCATGATTTGGAACTGCTCCAAAATGTAGTGGGTTCTTCTTTGGCCCTTGCTACACCCTTCCACCATGGTTTCATGAAAATCAGGCCAGTAGTTTTGCGGTAATCATGCAGACAGACAAACAAAACCAACAGACAAATCGAGTCGAAAAATTAACTTCTGCAAAGGTAATAAATGTTATGTACCTACAGTTATAATGGGTAAGTTAAGAAGTTATCATAATTACACACATGGCTAACATGAATGTGTCCTATCCAATGCACAAATGAACAACATGGCAACAGTCTGGGAAACCATGCACATAGAACCTGTTACCTCATTTTCTAAAATCAACAACTTTGTTGTTTGTCAGTACATTCCATCTCAAATGTACATGTTTTATTGTAATACTATTGTACAATAAAATAAATTTGTAAATTAAAACCCATTTTCAAGTGCTTCATTGCTTTATTATTTAAATGCATACTATTGGTTCATATAGTTTCTCAACAATAGATTAACATGTAGTTGGATTATTGTAAAGCCGAACAGAAGTATTTAGTTTGCTGCTGAGGGCTAACCATGGCTGTTTTATATTTATTTATATTTATTATTTATAAAAGATGGTCTATTCAGTTTTGCCTAGTCAAAACTGAATTACAGATATCTCTATCTGTCGTTTTGACTAGTCACAATTACTTTACAGATATCTTGAATGACAATTCCAACTATCCAAAATGTAATTACGAATAGTCGTCAAGACGTTATTGATATCTACAACGTTAATTCCGGATAGTTGAACTTAGCTTTTAAATGTTAAAAGGGCTTGCCATAGAAGATACCCCTGCTGCCACGGCAAGGGATGCTGTACGCCATCAGGAAGTGCACCATGCGCAAAGCAGACGTGCCATGACAGTCAATAACCCAGCATGTTATGATGATGCTGACTTCTTCCGAGAGGAGCTTTATGTGGATTACAAGCAGATGCTAAGCAGTACACCAAGCAATCAACTCCGAACAGGTATGTTTTTAATGGGTGCTGCACTAGTCATTTTTTAGAGTTGGCACAAACGTGGATTTGCAGAGTGCTGCCTAGTGGTAGGACTAGTAACATTACAAGCAGACACAGATTTGTAAAAGACTTGTTATTGTTGTCAATATTGAAATTAAATGGCATAAAGTAAACTACAGACCATCATTATGATAAAGTAAACTACAGACCCTAGCTCAGCCTAATATACTGTACTGTACTGGGTACAGCAAAAGCTATTCTAATTAGCCAGGTAATTAAAACCGATCAATTTATCCAACACAATTTTATAACACGACTAAACTCTAGGTTTAAACACGTATTTTAATGTCCAAACACAAACTCTCTAAGACATTGTTTACTCAAGTTGCCTTCCAAAGGGTGACCTCCTACCACCAAATAAACTAAAATAGTCTGGCCTATTTAAAGTAGGCTCCTTGTGATTCATCTTAATTTAATAACTCTAATATGGCACCTTTTCGGTTTAATTTTAGCTGTCACGTCACAATCCACCGGTTTTTATTGGCTGGGCTGAAAAGCGTCTGTGAAGCAGACAAAGGGAGGCTCCAGTGACGGACTGGGGGGAAAAAAGGGGACTGAGTACCCAGAGCCCTCATGTGAGGAGAGCCAGAAAAGATGCTACAATGAATAGCTGTGAATGCGGGGAGGGGCCCATAGGAAATACCTTTCTACAGGGCCTACAAGTTTGTGCTACGCCCCCGGGAGGCTCAGACGAGTTCAGAGAGACTAGATGACAGACAAAGTCAGTGAAGGAGACGTTTCTGTTTTGTCGTGATGTCTCCTCACCAAGTTTGTGTTAATGTTATGTCTGTATTTTGATTGTCTACAAATGAACTGTCAACTGTCACACTGTTATCACACCGCACCGACTAACAAGTGATGTGGGGCACGAGTGGAGAATATACAATGTAATACACTGTTAGTATATGCTTCGTGGTGCAGGTGGGCACAGTTTGTTTTTGTTGCTGTTTGTAGACTCAGGGCTGTCTACCGAGACCACGTTATTTTACAGTGTGTTCTGGGGACAGGCAGCTTGCGGATAGTGAGATGTTTCCTGTATGTGACAACAAATGTTCTAGCCTAAAACACAAGTGGCATCGCTTAGAGCACCTTTAAAATGAATGTGTTCATTTTATGAGCTCTATGCTGCCTCTCTCCCCTGCTGCTGGTCATTGGCATAAATTACAATCAGTGGTATCTAAATTTATCTTATCAATCTTCCACGTTGCTCTTTTTTTTACCTTCAATTAAGATCAGCACTCAAGGCGTACAATGTCCCCTGGCAGAGGCCTTTGTCCATCCATCCTATCCATAAGTTATTTCCTGTGCAGCCTAAAAACTGTGGGATGGTATCCAGGCTTTATCAGTTCTTGGTGGAATCTGGCCGCTCTGCCCTTCCTATTGAGAGGATCTGGCCTCGCTCTCTACTGGCATGATGGTCTAGCATTCCAGAAGTATCATGCAATCCAGACCACCAGCAGATTCACTACAATATCATTCATAGGACATATCTCACCCCCCGTGAAAATAATTGACTGCCCTTTGTGCACTTTCTGCCCAATAAAAGCACAAGGCACAAATCTTCACATGATATGGGATTGCTCTCCTGTTGGTCAGTTCTGGAACAATATTGCATCCAAAATTTTCTCGTTGTTAAATGTTATTGTGCCTGTTATTGTCAATGTCTTGATTCTGAATGACTTGTCAGCCTTTCAGCTCTCTGGAACTCAGAAACATGCTGTGTTTTCTTACAGCTGCGAGGAGAAAGATTGCAACCTGTTGGAACACACCTCACGACCTTTGTATGCGCATGTGGACCCTTTCCTATTTGGATGTATTGTACATGGAAATCTTCACGGCGCGCATGCATGGAGTGCCGGGAAAGACTCTGGACACTTGGCAGAACATTGCTGAATCTATGAGGCCCGGACCTCTAACTTGCGCAGTTGTTTGGTCCGTTTTGTCGTGTGTGTGTGTTTATGCGTGTGTTGTTTTGTCTCCCTCCCTTCCAGCTTTTATTTGCTTTTTATCTCTTTTTTTGGCCCTGGGACCCGTTCTCTGTCTCAGTGTATTGTTTGTAATTGTTTGTCATTGTTTGTTTCTTAAATATAAAATCACAAAAAGAACATAAATGCACAGCTGACGGTACAAATGATCCCTGATATCTGTTAGACCTGGCAGGTTTCAGTAGGTATACCACCTTCCTGATGGTAGGAGGCAAAACTCCGTCAAGTAGGTGAATGGTGTTTGCCAAAAAGGCCATTTCCCTCTGTGTGGCTCTGGCCTCATACATATAGGCTGTTAGGTCAGTGCCAATTATTTTCTGTCATATGTTTACAGTTTTTCACAGTCTGTTTTTGTTGATTACACTTAAATTGCCAAACCAGCAGATCATAGCAACGGTTAAAATTGACAGATCAGAAAAAGAATGGAGTTGTGCATGTGACCTGTGGAGGGCAGCAATACGTCTTTGCCGCATCTAATCCGCCGCAAATTTTATCAAACGAAGAAGAAATGCGACTGGTAATCTGATTGGTCCAGACAGTTTTAGCATTTCCGCCGTCTTTGGGCAACCACAGACATATGTCTATGGGGCAAGCGAATGTGATACACTCCCCCCCCTTCCTGCGTGTAGCTAGTTTCCTAGAGCCGCACTGTGTTCCTGACCAGCGACTAACGTTAGTGCTGAAGTTGGTGTCTAGACACGGCTCTGCCTTGAGACAAAAGGCTGGGTGTGAGAGAGGTAGGCTGAAACACAAATCTTGTAACCTTTCCTATAACTCTGCAGTCTTTGTCTCAATATTCACCTCCCGAACAATGTGAACATGCTACCGTAGCCTAGCTAATGTTATTGTTGTTTACCGATAACTTGCGACGTAACGATAGGAAGAATTGGAAATAAAAAAAAATGTATTGAAGTCTAAAAATCCTTTCTAAAAAACACTAACTACATACTGCAGCATTATAAGAGCAGGAGCATTGTAAATCAGAAAGGTTAGCTACTTAGCATTAGCTTCCTGGGTGTTGAAAGGCTAACAACAAAGTAACGTTGCACAGCGCAGTAACGTTAGCTATAACCACGCTAGCTTTGCTAATGGTTCACAGTTAAAGTGGTGACTGTTAAGAGGTTTGAAAGAAATAAGATAGTAGTTGTTTTACTTTTATTTGTTTTTATACATTTTGGGTTTGATTACGAAGGGAACCATGTTGATAGCTAGCTCAAAAATAAAACAGCATCTCTAGTTACATTCTCAGATTAATTTAATCAAATTGTATTTTATCACTAGGAAATAACTTGTGCCCAAGTCCATTTCCTGTCAAAGCAAACAATAATAAAATGCCATATTATAATGTTTGGTGTCTTATTTGGGCCTAGGTTTGACTGCTAATGTTATATCAGCAATACTGACGCCATTTTGGAAGGCGATCGAAAAGCTTTGTTGACCAATTATTGCTGAATGATGGTCCTCGCTGCAAAACGCGAAATGGGGTGGGGTCGGGTAAAAGGCGTGGTTAGATGTCCGACCCCGCCCACTTCCATATGATGAATGATTCCCGCTGCATTGATTTCCTACGCTGAGTGTCGATCAGCCGCCTACATATCCGCTCTTCATTGGCTGTGCCATTGTTTTCCTAATGAGAAGAGCAATGGAGACAACTTGGAGAAAGCGCTACCTTTGAGGTGGCACACCCCCGCAAAATTGCCGCTAAATACTGCTCAAAGTTAGAATTATTTAAACTTTGACCTTGTTGCCGCTGACCTTTTCAAGGCGCAGCCAAAGCCAGAAGCAATTATGACGTACACTTGCGCTGAGCTTTGTCTCTGTAGGGCCTGCCATATGCTATGCGCCTTATCTTGCAGTTTTTCTTCTGATCGTGTGTAGGCAGCTTTAAACCGTGATCAGAAAGAGCGCGTTTGTTGAAGACCCCCAATCAGACCAGTTGCGTCTTTTTTTATTTTTGCTAGGCAGCTATCGCATCACCCATCCTCAGCCAACCAACATTTTGCTGTGGAGATAAATGAAGTCAGGCACTCCTGTAGAAAGTGGAGCTCTCAGCGACATTTATCAAGGATATGGAATAAATGCTCAAACGGCTTGCCATACTGCCACTCTGCACTGTGCCCTATCCGGCCCAGGCTTCAGTGGGCGATCAGAGGCAGCCACAAGCTAAGGTTGATGCTTGAATGGATGGTCCAGAGGTAGCGGCGAAGAGGTGCGTCATGCCTTTCGCCTTTCCTTTCAGACCACCCATTCTACCATCAACAAAGAGCTAACCATAGCGGTAACAGAATTGGGGTTAGTAAGCTCACACTCACTGGACTACCTGGCTTCTGCGGGACACCCGTGCTATCAGTGGCTAACCTCTGTATGAACACCAATCTTCTGCCAGAGCAGCGGCGCAGATGACCAGCCAGCCGGTGGGACGTGGACACAAAGGGAGGGATGGACTCGCATCCACTAACATGAGCATGTCACCGGACCGGCTACCAAAACATGAACAGAATGAATAGTACTATTTCTTTAGGAACAAGTGTTCACTACATTCAAGAATAACATTGGTGGTTAAGTAAAATATTCATATTGAGCCTGATGAAGGAGATTGGTAGCAGATTTTCTGCAAACCAATTTGCCAGTAGTAACTGGATTTGTGTATAGAAGTTTTTTTTGTACGATACTTATCCTCTTACAAAAGTACAATCAGGAAAAAAAATATGGAAATTAAATACATGTTTTGCAGTAACCAGATTATTGCAGTTCATATAAATGCATCCTAAGATTTCACACTTGAATGGGATGTTTGCCAGTAACCTCTTTTCTGTGTGCATTTAAATGTAGTTATTGTACCAGTGGCTTGTGTATTGACCAAACTTTCAATCCAAGACATACAGTGCAGAAGGGCCATTTTCAACCGCAGATACTATGACCCGCCATAGTAGGAAAAGAACAGGTTTTACAAATAACAATGACAAAATATAAAATTAAAAATATTTTGATTTCAGCTTCTTAAAAGTGTAATATTTTCGGGGCGGCCTCTAGCTCACCCAGAAAGAGCGTTTGCCTCATGTTGAGGGTTCGAATCCGACCTGCGGCCCTTTGCTGGGTGTCATCCCCCCATCTCCCTTCCCTTTCATGTCTATCCACTGTCACTTAAATAAAGGGGAAAGCCTTAAAAAATAAAAAAAGAGAGAATATATTCTAGTTTCTTCTTTCCTCTGTGACAGTAAACTGAGGACAAAACAAGTTGTGGACAAAACAAGACATTTGAGAATGTCATCTCGGGCTTTGGGAAACACTGATTTTTCACACTTTTCTGACATTTTGTAGACCAAACAACTAATTGAGAAAATATTCAACAGATTAATCGACTATGAAAATAATTGTTGGTTGCAGCCCTATCAAAATGTATAAATTGTAATGAGTCTCCTTGCCACATGTGCTGATGCCTACACTGTTAAAACTGATGTTGAGGCATTTCCTGTTCATACATGTATAAAAACAGTTACATCTAGTTAAATCTAGTATCTAAAAAGGGTATTACTACTATTTTTAGCCCAACAGGCTTGGTTTAGATGCCATTTTGTTTTTGTAAAGTTAATTTTGCATTGCAGTATTAGTATAGTATACGTACTACATCAAATCTATTGTATACAAAGTAGTTTTCAGGTTGGCTAAATATTGTATTTTCTGATTCAGGTCCACAATGTCTGAACTTTTTATGGAGTGTGTTGAGGAGGAGCTGGAGCCGTGGCAAAAACAAGTTCCTGAAGTTAACTTGATTGATGAGGATGATGATGATGATGAACCCATCTTCGTTGGAGTACTCTGTATGTCATTGTGCATTATGAATATATTAAAGCATTTAAATACCTAATTTTGCTTGTTTAAGCTCCACAGCATCAAATTATTATTGCTGCTTAGTAATACCCAATTTAATGAGCTTCTTGTTGATAGTTTATAATCAAATGTATATTTGTATAGGTGTTTATAAAGGTAATATTTAATCTTTTTTGCCTGCCTTAAGTTTTTATATATTTACTGTAAAGACAAAATGTCCTGTTGTGCTTATATTGGCCCTTTTTGTATGTTCTTACAGCTAATAACCAGAAGGATGGTAAGCCTAACCCTCCACCTCCTCAGAGAGACAATGCAGGGAAACAAGAAATAAAACCACCTGCTCCTCAGCCTGCCATTGGCTCCTCGCCAATGATGCTGCCATTGAGTGTGGCTGGAAATGCAGTAAATACTGCAGTACCCAATCTGAACACAGTGACCCCCCAACCTGTTATTATCAATAACCAGGTATTGCTGGTAATAAAATATTGTTTTGCAAAAATGTTCGACAATAACAAACAGCCGTTTTAATGGTGGATTTGTTTCTTCTTTTTCAGGGCTTCATTGTCACGTCTCCACAATTGGCAAACAACCGTGAGTTCATTGCCTCTCTTGGGAGCCAGTACCCTCCTGGGACTTCCTTTACAATTGTACCAGGTAAACCCAAGTATAATTTACCTCTGGGGAAATATTACAGAAACGTCTTAACTTGCAGATCCTATCTTAACTGTTTTGGTAACCATGGTAATTAGAGCCCGACCGATTTTTAAGGCCGATACCAATACGAATATTTGATAGTTAAAAAATCCGTAATATATATATATATATATATATATCCAGAAACACGTTACAAAACACATCACAAAATTAGTTATTTGTAGTTATTTATGAGTTCTCACTAAAATAATATGATAATTTGTTTTATTGTCATAACAGAACAGAGGAACATCAAAGTATAGTAAAGGTCTGATAAATAAAATGTATAAAAAAAAAAAACTTAAGATATGAAACTTAAAGTCCTTTGAACAAAAACTCAGTCGTCAGAGCGCCCTTTGGCGGACAAATCATGCAACGCCAACGCACATACAGTGGGTACGGAAAGTATTCAGACCCCTTTAAATTTTTCACTCTTTGTTTCATTGCAGCCTTTTTCCAAAAATCAAAAAAGTTCATTTTATTTCTCAGTAATGTACACTCAGCAACCCATCTTGACAGAAAAAAACAGAAATTTAGAAATTTTTGCATATTTATTAAAAAACAAAAACTGAAATATCACATGGTCATATGTATTCAGACCCTTTGCCGTGACCCTCATATGTAACTCAGGTGCTGTCTATTTCTTCTGATCATCCTTGAGATGGTTCTACACCTTCATTGGAGTCCAGCTGTGTTTGATTATACTGATTGGACTTGATTAGGAAAGCCACACACCTGTCTATATAAGACCTTACAGCTCACAGTGCATGTCAGAGCAAATGACAATCATGAGGTCAAAGGAACTGCCTGAAGAGCTCAGAGACAGAATTGTGGCAAGGCACAGATCTGGTCAAGGTTAAAAAAAATTTCTGCTGCACTTAAGGTTCCTAAGAGCACAGTGGCCTCCATAATCCTCAAATGGAAGACGTTTGGGACGACCAGAACCCTTCCTAGAGCTGGCCGTCCGGCCAAACTGAGCTATCGGGGAGAAGAGCCTTGGTGAGAGAGGCAAAGAAGAACCCAATGGTCACTGTGGCTAAGCTCCAGAGATGCAGTCGGGAGATGGGAGAAAGTTGTAGTAAGTCAACCATCACTGCAGCAATCCACCAGTCGGGGCTTTATGGCAGAGTGGCCCGAAGGAAGCCTCTCCTCAGTGCAAGACACATGAAAGCCCGCATGGAGTTTGCTAAAAAACACCTGAAGGACTCAAGATGGTGATAAATAAAATCCTCTGGTCTGATGAGACCAAGATAGAACTTTTTGGCCTTAATTCTAAGCGGTATGTGTGGAGAAAACCAGGCACTGCTCATCACCTGTCCAATACAGTCTCAACAGTGAAGCATGGTGGTGGCAGCATCATGCTGTGGGGGTGTTTTTCAGCTGCAGGGACAGGGACGACTGGTTGCAATCGAGGGAAAGATGAATGCGGCCAAGTACAGGGATATCCTGGAAAAACCTTTTCCAGAGTGCTCTGGACCTCAGACTGGGCCGAAGGTTTACCTTCCAACAAGACAATGACCCTAAGCACACCGCTAAAATAACGAAGGAGTGGCTTCACAACAACTCTGTGGCTGTTCTTGAATGGCCCAGCCAGAGCCCTGACTTAAACCCAATTGAGCATCTCTGGAGAGACCTGAAAATGACTGTCCACCAACGTTTACCATCCAACCTGACAGAACTGGAGAGGATCTGCAAGGAGGAATGGCAGAGGATACCCAAATCCAGATGTGAGAAACTTGTTGCATCTTTCCCAAAACGACTCATGGCTGTATTAGATCAAAAGGGTGCTTCTACTAAATACTGAACAAAGGGTCTGAATACTTATGACCATGTGATATTTCAGTTTTTGTTTTTTAATAAATATGCAAAAATTTCTAAATTTCTGTTTTTTTTCTGTCAAGATGGGTTGCTGAGTGTACATTACTGAGAAATAAAATGAACTTTTTGATTTTTTGGAAAAAAGGCTGCAATGAAACAAAGAGTGAAAAATTTAAAGGGGTCTGAATACTTTCCGTACCCACTGTAACACGGTTCAAAGTCTGTTTTTATTTTTTAAATATTCAATTATCAGAATCGTGTCATTACAAATGATTATGATGAAGGAATATTAAAAAATTTTTTTTTTAAATGCTTTCATTAAAGCTTTAGTAGGTAACTTTAGTAAAAATTTATTTTTTTACATATTTGTTAAAACTGTCACTATGCCCTGACAGTAGAATATGAGACAGATAATCTGTGAAAAAATCAAGCTCCTGTGGCTCCTCCGTGTGCTTTTACTGCCACTTGCAGAAATACACCGCTCCCGGTCAGAAACAGCCAATCAGAGCCAGGAGGAGTGTCTTAGCGTTGTCAATCACTCTCGTGTACGCACTGCTCATACCCCCCCCCCCCCCCGCACAGCGCGTACCGTGTTCAAGCTCAAGACTGCCCGTGTGCTGCAGCTGTGCTAATCGCGGAGAAACAACTTTTCAGGAAAACTGCCAATTTCTCGAGTGACACCTGATCAGAAAACAAAGACGGGCAAACAGAAGAAGACCGATGACGAAAAGCGACCTAAAAAGAAAGAATTAAACCGAGCCCGAAATAAAACGAGGGTCAACATCGGAGCGGCTTTTCAAAGGTGGATGGAGCTACGCCTCCTGAAAGGATTCAACACGGATTCAGAGCTAGCCACATTTCTGCTTAACATGTAAGTATCCCTGCTTGATTTGTTTCATTTTGTAAGAACTACACAACTAAGATAGCGATGGTTACAGTATCACTGGCGATAGCGCAAATCTCATTTTACTCTGTAGCTTGTCGCTAAGGCTAACAGTTAGCTTGTTAGCCTGTAGCACGGCAGGAATGCTGTAGAAGGTGAAGTTTACCTTTTACCTGCTAACTCCTTCACCCTCAGTATAAGCAATATTGTTTAGACAACTACATTTAGTAAGACAAAATGTTTTGTCGATCACAATTAAATGTAGCTATGGTGAAACTACTTTAATTGTGTGCTGTCCCTGTCAACGTTTGGCAAGGCAGAATTCTGTTTTTGATTATTTTTAAACATACACGTTTTCTTCCTCCTCAGATTGTAAATCAAATGTTTCATACAAATTCTTTATGCTCCTTCAACAGGTCAGACATTGCCCCAGACACAGAGGCACGTGAAGGAATCGTCTTTCAGTCCAAATCAAGATCTTCAGTATTTCCTTGTGCAGAAGTACTTGCAAAAAAAGCTGATTTATATGCAAAATAAAACCTAAGACATATTTCTAAGATGTTGTTATTCCTTGGCTTAGTGAGCTTCCTCAGTGATTCATCATTCCTACTGAAAGTGTTTTAAATTGATCCAAAAGGTAATTCAGTAATGTACTGTGTAGTAAAGTGCTGCTTTTGTTCTCACAAATGAGCGATTACATAAAAACTAATTTTAAACCCTTTTATTGAAAAATATTTACAAAACTTTTAATAGAAATATTTTAAACAAGCAACTTTTTTTTACATAAAGTATTCAAAGTTTTAAAAGCACAGCACACAACAGCTAAACCCTCCTCAAAATAAATCCCCTGTATTGTCCATGAGGATGTGGAAAGCATCGGTGGCCCTGCTTACTAGCCTGCTCATGGCAGGTTCTGCTGTGGGGGAGGAGCTGTGGAGGGAGGGCTGTAGCGCAGCAGAGAGCAAGGGGGAGGGACCTGTAAGGTGTGCTTGTTCAAATTTTTAGGCTAAGTCCACGTTTTCTCAGAACTCCCTACTGCAGCTTTAATCATCCATTATAAATGCCTATACCGATATATCGGGAAATACCTAATATCGGCCCGCTGGTATATTCGTCAGGCTCTAAGACTCTGATCTAAAGCCATTACAGATAAATAGTTTCTTAGTCAATGCTTCTGTCCTAACTTAAGATAGGAAAAGTGTATAACACAAGCATCCTATCTTCTGAAAAGCTTAAACAAACTCCATATTTTGGTACAATTGTTAAGCTTTCACTTTTCCACCAAAGTGTTAGCGAACTTTCCATATAGCTGCTCTTTTTTTATTGCTTTCAAACAACCATCAAAACATCAACTGGTAGGGCTTATTGACTGAGAGACCTTTGGCAGACCCTAGCGATATGTTACTGGTGACAAAATGCTTGTTAGTAGACACAAACTACCCTTAGCTATGGTCCTGCAGTTAGCCAAGCAACTGCGACTAGCTTTGGAGAGGACAACCCGGCAGCATGGGGCTCTCGTGGTTGTGGTTTAACTGAAAAATGACTATTGTTCTTGCGCCATTTTTTTTTTTGCTTCTTTAATACCAACATGGGAAGGGGGGGGGGGAAATCTTAGATTATTTTTTCACTTTTTTAATCTTAACTGAACGGGGGAACGTTTCTGTAATACAGCCACTGAGGAGTAAATCTTTTTTCCCCTCATCAGTTATGTTTGTAGTTTGAATCTGGTAATGCCAAGTTTGTTGAAGAGTTTGTATTTTCTGTCTTTCAGCTAGTCAGCAGCAGCTTTTTCAGCAAGTCACTTCAGCCACAGTAATGCCTCGTGCAGTCCACAGGCCTCAGGTGCAACAAATTAGCAACAACGTTGTGACTTTGTCTAACGTGCAGAGTCCTGCTGTGTATTCAGCACAATCTCACCAGCTGCAACTCGTCCAGTCCAAATCACAATCTCTTCAGACCTTTTCTGTGCCTGTGAAGGCCAGTAACAATAACCAAGGTAATTTGTCTTCCAATATAATATTTTAACCTGACTTTACCATAGTTTCAGATCAATCCGCCTGCAATTAAATGTTACCTTATTTTTTGGATTTCATACAGATCAAAGTTTCGTCAAACTAGGATTACAGCCAATAGAGAGCGCAGCAAAACGACCCAAGCTTGATTTGGGTAAGTTTCTATTACTAGAGTAATTTAATGATACCGTTTTTGTAATCTTATTACTGTAAGCAAACCTAATCTTATTTCCTCTCGTGTTTTAATATCTTGTCAATTGTAACATCTTATTTGTTTTTTTTGTAGGGTCAGCAAAAGTAATTGTCCCTGTGGAAAATGGGATTTTTAAGAAAAAGTGCCCAAAGTGTCAAGAAGAATTCCTTACACAGGATGCCCTGAAATTTCATATGTTGGTAAGTAATAATCTTGTGGAATGATGACCATGATCAGAACTAAACACAAAAAATGTGGTAGATAAGTGTCCACCAAAAGCTCTTCATGGCATTTCATACAGTTTTATCATGAGGACAGCAGATAAACATTGTGAAACATTAATGTTGGAAAACAAAATGTTTACTTTCATAATATCATATAATTCATGTAAAACATCTCTATTTTTTAGAGCTGCTGTGCAGTTGTGGAAAGTACTGCTCCATCAGCCCTGAACTTTGTTGCAAGCAAGCGCATCATGCTGGTCTCAGACTTCTACTACGGACAGGTTGAGGGAGATTGGGACAAGAAGGATGGGCAGAAGCCCAATACTACTTTCAAGTGCCAGAGCTGTTTAAAAGTTCTCAAGAACAATATCAGGTATGATTATGTGTTTGCTTACCGTTAGTGAAATGAAAGGCTAATATTCCAATCTTTCCGTATGTCATGGTTATCCTTGCTAAATATCCAATGTCAACACAAAAATGTATAATACAGCAATGGTGCACAGCAGCTCTGATTGTTGTCTCAATCCCTGCCTCCTCCTCACCTATCCTCTTGACTGTTTGTAAAACCTCCATAAGGCCAAGCCTTTCAAAAACTACATGCTCTCAAAATGCAGACTGGGCCTGACTGATATCTGTCCATGCCAGTAAAGACAGTGTGGTTGTCTTTCTTGGCCCTCAGTGCAGTGTTCCTCCCAGATGGATGACAGTATCCGAACATTGTCCCTCATGGGCCTAAAGATGAAAAATGACTGCTGGTCTAGGTGGCGTAAGATCTACTCCTGTGATAAAATAACTTGGCTTCAGAACATTGCAAAAAAGCTTCAGTAAGCTGCTTTTAATGGGGAAACACATTTGTACTGCAACCCCTCCCTACCATCTTACAGAGGTCATAGTTCATCCACAGAAGAATTTCTATTAGGGGAGCTGAGGCAGCAGAATGTACAGGCTGAAAAATGGGACGTGCCTCGTCAGGGCAGCAGTGGCAGGTAGCTGTGGAGCACTACATCATTAGGCAAAACAAAAATCTTTGTGTAATTGCAGATATTATAACGGCCATTATACATGCTTAGAAAATGAGGTGCAAGGAGATTACTTCATTTATCTTTAAAACCTTTGGGACCTGGACCATAACCACTGTATGCACACAGGCCAAGAATATAATTTTTTTTCCCCCTACTACTTGACATTTTTTGTATTTAATTGCATCTTTTTTTAAATGGAAATACTGCACACATTTCATGCATTTGTAGATTAAGAGGTGTGTGTGTGTGTGTGTGTGTGTGTGTTTGTTTGTGTGTGTGTGAGATAATGGTACCATCTGGTGAATGAAATAAAGAGGTTTTGTGATTTTTAGAGCTGCGAGTTTTACCATAATTTTCTTCATTAATTGGGCAATTGTTTAGTCTATTAATGTCAAGTGTTGACAAAATGCACAAAACCCAAAGATATACAAATCACTACCATATATTACAAAGAATAGCAGCAAATTGTCATATTTTAACTGCTGAAGTCTAGGGGTGGGGAAAAAAATCAATACAGCGTAGTATCGCGATATTTTAAGTGGCAATACTGTATTGACACACAGACGCCAAGTATCGACCTTTTATTACACACAGTATGTTGGTCAGTTTGTCTGCTTGACAATCCCATTTTGCAGCAATATAATTTAAGTGATATGAACAAACCGTGAAATGTATCTTTAGATAAAACAGATGTTGCCAAAGTTTTCTTTTGGGGACATCATTTGAAATTGTTAAAAATTAGAAGTTGGAAAAAAGGTAATAAATTGCAATATATTGCAGAATATTGTAACATTTAGAATCACGATAATATCGTATTGTTGCTTAACTATCGTGATATCATATCGGGAGGCGTCTGGTGATTTCCCCCCCCCATTGAAGTGTTGTTGATACATTAGTGGCAATTGACTTGAGAATTGTTTCAGTTCTATTTGAATTCATCCTGTTAACAAAACCATTATTGCATTTGTTGAATGTATATGAATGCTTTTGGGAAGGTGTTTGCACCTGATTCCATAAAATTCAAATAAATCACTACAGGGCCATTCAATGATTCCTTCTTATTTTATTAAAGGTGTGTCTGTGTCTCCTCTATTGCAGGTTCATGAACCACATGAAGCACCACCTGGAGCTTGAAAAACAGAACAGCGAGAGCTGGGAAAGCCACACAACTTGCCAGCATTGCTACAGACAGTACATGACTCCATTCCAGCTGCAGTGCCACATCGAGAGCGCTCACAGCCCGATCGAATCCTCAAGTATAACATAATTGTCTATACGGCTCGATCTGACATGACAATTTGCTTAGTGGCCATTTGTAACTTTGTTTTCTTTCCTTTTCAAGCCAATTGTAAGATATGTGAGCTAGCGTTTGAGTCAGAGCAAGTTCTCCTGGAGCACATGAAGGACAACCACAAGCCTGGGGAAATGCCCTATGTCTGCCAGGTCTGTAACTCAATACTGAGCTGTAATTTGGTTTAATGTTGGAAAACATTCACTGATACTAAACTTTTGTTTTACTGATTCAACAGGTCTGCAATTTCAGGTCGTCTTTCTTCACGGATGTGGAGACGCATTTCCGAAGTGTCCATGAAAACACAAAAGACCTGCTCTGTCCCTTCTGTCTCAAAGTTCTTAGAAGTAGTCATATATACATGCAACACTACATGAAACATCAGGTAAGATGCTGCATTTTTTTTCTAGTGTTTTTGTAAAGCTAGTAAAGTATTTCTGTGTGTCATTTGAAATATAATGTAGATGTCATGCTTAACAGCAGCAATGTGTTTACACAACTGTAAACAGATTGCATTGCACAAGATCGTTAAAACTGTCTTTGCAGGATTTTAAACACCCTGTTAGTTTGTACTATTAGCTCCAAGGTTGGATTGATTTAGTTGTCTGCCTTGCACCTTGCTGTAATATATAAAAGGCTAACAATAAAACCTGGTTCTCTTCATCTGCCCTAAAGGTGCAGGTAATATGAGTTGGAACCAAACTAAATTAATTGCTTCCCTATTAATAGCAATGAAAGTATTTCATGCCTGTTACATTTGGATTCACTGAAAGAATATAACAAATCAGCCTCGCGTCGCACCACTTATTACGTTTTTATGTATTGTACACTGCAGTGTTTTTTTTCTATTTCAGAAAAAAGGGATCCATCGCTGTGGAAAATGCAGACTGAATTTTCTCACTTACAGGGAGAAAGTGGATCACAAGACTCACGTCCACAAGACTTTCAGAAAACCTAAAGCCCTCGAAGGCCTTCCTCCAGGAACAAAGGTCTGACCCTGTCATAACAAGATCAGTACGACATTTGTTTTAGACTTTTTTTAACTATTTATAGAATAAAACTAATTTAAATCAGCGTCAATGCATATGGTGTTCTCTTTGCAGGTGACCATTCGAGCCTCCCTTACAGGAAAGACACCCACATTGGTGACCTCCCCTGATCAATCTGGCTTTATTGTCAGTCCAGAAACACTAAGTTTCAACCCGCAAACCAAACCTCCAGTCAGTGTATCCAAGTTTAAGTCAAACGTCTCTGGAGCAGGAAAAGCCAAGGCTTCTCAAAGTAAGAAGCAAGATAACCGGAATACTCCCAAGCACAATCTGGCGCTCAGGAATCTCAGGTTGGGCTTTTTCACACAGCAATCAAAGACACTGCAGCAATAACTAATATAGTTTTTATTAAAAAATAATTATCTTCTAATATAGACAAACAAGACTTTTTATTTCTAAAGGTTTTTAGGTTGGTAACTGCTTTATGTCTGATAAATTACTTCAAGTGGCGTCACTTGAGTCAGCGTCAGATGGGTCCAAGGAATAAAAGTTTGAAAATTAGAAATATCTTGGGGCGTGTGGTGTTAGAATAAAGGGAGCTTACCAGACTTTGTAGCACACTCCTCGTGTGGAGGTGTTATGATTTTAATGAATGGATTTGGCCAACCGACCACTAATATCAAGCCCTGCCTCCTGGGTATTCATGACAGGGCGGCAGCAGATTAATAGGCGGTATTAAAGCCGAGCAATACACAACATGGGTAATTGCATTTTCAATTAATTTTCCAGACAGTCTTCATTAGGCTGGCTAAAAATAATATGGTGTATAGCAGATAGTGTGGGATGTCTTTCTTTAAAAAAAATACTAATGAGAACTAATGTGATATTTGGCTAATTGGGCTCAGTAATCAAAAACAATATGCTGGCATGAGATATGGGTTTTTAAGCAGATTAGACATAAGGTAATATAGTGCTGTAATTGAAGAGTTTAGACTAGTAGAATAAAATTAGGAACTTGCAGACCTCTTAGCACACAATTTCCTTTTCTGTTATTAGTTTGTACATCTGCAATAATGAACCAACTTATATTGTTGCTGATGAAATAAATAACAGCCTAACAACACAAATGTATCCTTATTTATCATTTATCCTTTTCAGTGTCTTAAAATCTGACTGCCCTCAAAAAAGGTCTTATTTTAAATGTTTGAATGTCTTGTGCTCTCTTTTTAATTTCCAAATTTCAGAGTCAATGGAGGGCGGTTCACTTGCATTGAGTGCAACACACGAGTTGATCACTTCTTTTCTCATTTCCCAATGCTTTCAAATTGTGGTGCGTGCAAATATCGGACAAGTTGCAAAGTCTCCATTGGGAATCATATGATAAGGTCAGTAAAAAAAAAACAATTGCTTAATTTTAAGGCCCAGTGTGTTTATCTGACAAATCTTGTGACAAATCTTTATTTGGGCTTTTGTTAGATTCCATAGTACCATAACCAAAAACAGATTTTTGAAAATGGACCATAAGAAATATCCTTCTGCACCAAGGTAAGTACACTTCATTAAGGGCGTTTTCACACCTCAAAGTATGAACCAAGGTCCCGGACCAAGTTTCATGTTTTTGTTACATTGTATACATTTGATCCAATAAGTTTTTGTTTCACACTGCAGTTATGCAAGTGCACTAAAGATCTATACGTGACAAAACAACGTCCTGCCGTCATCGCAGACGCAAGCTGCGTCTCCAGATACTTAGAATTGATTGATTTGTAGATGAGCTTTCCCGTCCTCTTGTATCCTCTCTCTGTGTCAGGAGTTTTTTCAACTGACTGCTGCTATCCCGTACTGCCACTGCTCTTTTTGTTGCGATGCTGAGAAGCTAGACACAGGAACTTTATTTCTGGAGCATTTATTCAGACACAAACGGAAACCTACACTGTACATTTACTACCACTTAACAAGTAAATTGCTGATGTATTCTCTGCTCTGATAGCAGACAGCTGTCTGCTCTGAGCTGATTCACCGTCACTCACTCTCATGTGCAGTAGCATACACAGTAAGCACCGAGCTATTCCTTAAAGGAGCTTCCCTGGTCTTGAAACACAAGGAGAGCCTGCCAGAGCTTCTTCGGTTTGATCAGAAAGTCCGAAACCATCCCAAAAATGCTTTCACACAATAAACAAACCGGACCATGGTTCAGTTTGATCTCGACCGAGACCACCTCTTTTGATCGGACCAAAATGTAGTCTTTTGATCCGGACCGTGGTCTAAGGCACCTTTCTCACCTGCAATGTTGGTTCGTACCAAACTGAGAAGTCCGGACCAAAGGAGGCAGGTGTGAAAACGCCCTACATCTATTCTGCATTCAACCATACAGATTGTTTTCTGTTTGAAAGTGATGAAAGCATACAATTCTGTTTCCCCCCCAGATTTACCCTGGTCTGCCTGAACTGTGACCTCCTCGCAGGCGCATCAGGCGGTGACCTGATGACCAAACATTTAACTGACAGACCAAATCACGTATGCAAAGTCATTCAGGAGAACGGTATGTGCTTTACTGCATGGACCACCTGAATCAGAGTATTTAGTGTTATACGTTTCTTGAAAAAGTTGTCTCTTGTTTTTAACCCAGCAGATAACAAAGCCAAAGATCGAGTGTGAGTAGGAACTACTACCCACATTACATCACTTCACTATCTTTAATCTATTAAACACTTGACAATGTCAAAGACCAAAGAACATTTAGTAAAATCTAAGTCCAACTGAAATTAAACTGTAAGAAAAAAACTGCTTTCACGTTGGCGCCCCGTCTTAAAATAATAAATATATAAACCAGTTAAAACACTTATTCTTCCTTATCTACGTGGATGAAGAATTTGTTTTACATAGCCAAACTAATGGTTTCATGTTAACCATATTTGCATGTAGCATTTGCTCTTCAGCAATCGTCACACTAACAGACAGCGAGACAGCTGTTAGTACAAAGACAAATTTCTACACTAAGTATAGATTTAGTATCTAAGTAAGTATAGACTACCCAGTACTGCTCTTTAATATTGTTTGGAAGGAGCGTGTTCGGTTAACAAATTGATAAAATAATTTAACAAAAGGCTGCATGTAAATGTAAGCATGCTTTAACAATGACGTCCTCTTCCTTTTGTGCAGGCATCTCATCTTAGGGCAGCCAGCAAAAGTCTTGTACGTCTTGAATTCAGCACCTTCTCAAAGACCAAAGGAAATGGACTTGAAACCAGTTGAAAGTGTCACATCTGAAAGTGTTAGTCTCGCCACTGTTGACCAACTACAATCACAGCCCATGCTACTAGCAGGTGATCAGGAAAAGGGTTCCACAGAAACAAGTTTTGTTGAAGGTTCCTCTGAAGGACATTTACAGCAGTCGTCCCTGGACCCTTTATCGTCTTGCTGTACATCAGACAGAGATTTAGATCTCTGTGAAGAGTCAGTGGGTAACTCAGAGAGCCAAGATTTCATAGAGCCACTCCCTGAGCATGAGACTAGGGAACAACATGTCAAAGAGCAGGTCCCTGAGCATGAGACTAGAGAACATGTCATAGAGCCGCTCTCTGAGCATGAGACTAGGAAACCTGTCATTGAGCCGCTTCCTGAACCCGAGACTTGTGAACATGTCACAGAGCCGCTCCCTGAGCATGAGACTAGGAAACATGTCATAGAGCCGCTCCCTGGGCCCGAGATTAGTGAACATGTCATAAAGCCGCTTCCTGAACCCGAGACTTGTGAACATGTCACAGAGCCGCTCCCTGAGCCTAAGACTAGTGAACATGTCATAGAGCCACTCCCTGGGCCCGAGATTAGTGAACGTGTCATAGAGCCGCTCCCTGAGCCTAAGACTAGTGAACATGTCACAGAGCCGCTCCCTGAGCCTAAGACTAGTGAACATGTCATAGAGCCGCTCCCTGGGCCCGAGACTAGTGAACATGTCATAGAGCCGCTCCCTGAGCCTAAGACTGGGAAACCACAAACTAAATCAGAAGACCTTTACATCAACTAAACAATGTACATGAAACATGAGAAGATAATGAATCATCAGTCATACCACTGCATTGTTTCTTTTAGAAACATATGATAATGTTGCTTTGGCTACTAATCACCTCAAGATTTGTGTGTTTGACAAGTCAATTTCAACAGGAATATTTTATCATATTTCTCTTCTCTTCTCTCAAGCTTCCATTGCCTGAATAGATGTAAACTATCTTCTTATTTATGAATAAAAAAACATCCACCACAGTGTTCTTAGTTGCCACATAAACTATGTAATAAAAGAATTTGCATAGTTATACTTTTAAACATCAGAAATGGAACTTGTTGCTCATTTTTGTATTTCTTAAAAAATTCAAAAACTGTTCGAAGTTGTCCTTAAAAAACAAAGAACATCTGGCATAAAGAGGACATTATTATGCTCTGATCCTAATCCCCGTTGGCAATTAGATGATTTGCCTAAAGGGACTGTACTTGACATTCTGAACATTAATGTAGAAGCAAACAAATATTTTCTATGTACAGATATAGTGAAGTAAAATGTTCTGAATAGAGAAGTTCCTCTCCCTCTTTCTGTTCTGTAGATCTCAGATTACAGAAACTGTTAGTTTCTGTAATCTGAGCTTCTGTGTTCTTTGCTTTGATAGCCGGTCCAGCCATGTGTGCATGTTAGTGCATGTGACTGAAAAAGAGTGGGTATTTCATATATTGGGGAACTGTCTGAGAGAGCTGTGTGGAGGCAATCTCAACCCTCAGTTTTTTTTTTTCAGTATTTTGAGTAGAACACCTTTTAATTGAGAAAGATGAACACACCTGACTGTAAACTTATTCCGTGGAACAGAATATACCGCTCACGCGCTCTATTGATGCAATTTATATTCTCAATGTAGTCCCTTAAGTACATATACTAAAATAATTTTGTAATAAGTTTAAAGGTGGAGTTTGCTATTCTACAAAAAGATTATTTGAACTCAACACCCAAACAAATTCCTGGTTTGTGGCAGAAATACTGGTTCATGATTGATGTGGTACATTATATTGTTACCAACTGGTTTTGGTTTTGGCTCATCATTCAAAGTTGCTGAACTAATAAGAAGTATATAGTGAATGTATAGATAATGCTAGTTTCAAAATTGTATTCCCTAAGAAAAAGAATATCAAATCTGTGAAACGTGTGGATAAAACAGAAGAATTACACAATGGTTGGAAATATTAGCTAGAAAATAACCACAACTATTTGAGGAATGAGCAGAATAATTCTTTTAACTGTGTTGAAAGTGCCGGCTCATAAAAGATTTGTGAACACATTACTTTTGGTGGATATGCTTAGCATGACACTTCAACTCGATGAAATCTGTCAACCAATTTTTATGCAAGTGAAAGTTGCTTGCAACTATGGTAAAAAAAAAAGTAACTCCCTGTAGCTCTGGGATTATTTTATACAAAAGATGTTTACTTTGTGTGACGTAAAAGTTGTCGTTTATTTCATAGGTTTTTTAAGGTTTTTCACTCTCACTATTAGTATATTTTGAGCAAGTCAGTAAATGCATCCATGTATATGATGGCACTGTAATTGTAACCCTGAGTCTGTTTTGAATACATTCCTCTATCCTCCATCCATAATCAACTGGGTTTTGATCAGTTTTCCTGTTATGTAAATAAATCTTTCTTACAAAAGAAGTCTTTGTGTGTGTGCATGTGTCCGTGTTTTCTGAATGTTGCTCTTGAAAGCATTTGATTTGATACTGTACTAGAATAGACAAATACACACTTTAAACACCATGGCACTTTTGGGTATTTAAATTTAATTGTTAAACAATTCTTTCAATTTCTTTCTTTATTAAACAAAAACACATCCAGATTCACAGTGCACTATTGTGCAAATAAGCGTTTAAGTTTTATGAAATTGATTAGTATTGTACAAATCTACAATTAATACTAGAATAAATGTATATAAAAGAAAAAATACAAATTACAGTTCAGGGAAATGTTTCTGTGTATGTCAAATTAACACATTTAGGCTACAATAAAACAAAGATTTAATGTAATAATCAGTCTTCACAACTGCAACAGAATGACCAGTGTAATTGAAGATATTTTATAAGTATATACTGTAGGTTATATGTACAAATATACATTTAAAAAAAAAAAATCACCAAATAAGTGCAAAACTGATTCTGACTTGCTATTACTAAATGTTCGATTGTTGACGTGTGGTGATGTGCAGGAGACTCGCACTTTTGATTTTCCCGGACCAGACGTCATTGTCAACGTACGTTTTAATTGGCTGAACGTATGAGGACCGCGGCGTTGCCAGGACAACGAAACGCCAAACAACCGAGGAAACCCAGCGTCATCTCAGGTTAACAATGGTTAATTAATCGCTCATGACGACCGTGCATCGAAATTAAATGCAAGTTCATTAATCCAAAATTGTTTACGCATTCAAGAGTTAGGAGGCTTTAATTCAAAAAGGCGGGAATCGACGAAAGCACCGCAAATATGGTAAATCCTTGTTGCCAAACCGCAGTTAGCGTTAACGTTAGCTTCACTGCTACAAACAGAGCAGCTATAGTTACCACAATATTAACGCATCATTTGTTATTGCTTACCTATTTAGATTATTAAATGGTTTCGTATATGTCTTTTTCACAGAGTCGTAACTGGGCGTACAGCCAGCAGCAGAGGTTAATGTCTCAGCGCCAGAACCAGGAGCAGCTCAGGCAGCAGGAGGCCCGGCGTGTGGACAGAGAACGGCAGCTGCAGGCCGGTGTGCGGGACGAGGAGAACTATGAGAAGAGGAGATACCTGCGACAGGTACAGGACGAACTCAAGGAGAGGCAAATGGAGACCGCTCTGCTGAAGGTACTGTATGTCATTCTGTTGGGCAGATAATGTTATATAGTTAACAAGTTGCTAGTCTCAATTATGTTTTGTTAGAAAAAGTTCTTGCCACCTCCAGCAGCAAACTGTGTTCCAGACCCAGACTTCTCCATTCCTTGTCTAAGAGCAGAACAGACACTTGTGACCATTATAGCTGAAACAACTACAAAACACACGGATTAGCTTTGTTGTCATACTATACAGGATTTCACAGTAAAGTTAATTTGCAGCCTACCTCATGCCACACAGTTTGTTTAAATAAGACAATATAAAATATACAGTAAAATATAAATAAACAAATGTAGAATAAAAATACTTAAGTAATAGTAGTTTTGAAGAAAAAAATATAGCAATGTGTATACATAGTACAATATGACTGAATAACTGTAGTGCAAAGAAATGAGGTAGTAATGGAGATGGTGTCAGGGTTTCTTTGAATCGTCTGCTGTACTGTTATGACTACATTAAAGAGGTCATACAATTATTATGAGGAAATTTAATATAATTGTTAAATAGACTTTGTTTTATTTTTTACTTATTTTGAGGTTCAGTTCCATAACATTTTCAGATACAGAAAACTTCATTAATCCCCAAGAGGTAATTCCTGTTTACAGTCTATCCCATCCACGTGTTCATCAATGTGTACTGAACATTTGTTTGTTTGTTCTACAGTGATGCATCCTTTTCTGGTGGCAATGAATGTTTCTTTTAATGTAGAGTAGAACTTGATTTGATAATCAGACTGAACTGTCCTTTAATTTCTGCTGAAAAGAAATCACAAATGTGGATTCCGATTCAGGTGTTTGAAACAGGTGAAAACATTTAAGAATTGTTCGTTTTTAAAGCAACCTCCTTTTGTGGTTAACATGGAGAGATTGTGAGGAAATGGACAATAGTCTACATTTATCAATAGTTTATTTATTTTTTATTGGCATTTGCCAAAACCACAGGCCATTAGTGGCACCAGATCCCAAATTTGAAAAGCAGGGCACAACAATAAACTGTATCATCAAGATATTACTTGTAATTTACCTAAACTCAGATGCAGATTATCATAATTAAACCTGACTTGCAGGCAGAGGAGGAGAAAATAAATCGAGAAAAGCAACTTGAACAAGAGGAGAGAATGGCTAAAGAGCTGGCCCGCATCAACTATGAGACACAAAGAGAAGAGAAAATGAGGCAGTATATTAAAGAGAACAGGTACGCACACTTACTGCATTAATGGGACTTACTGTATATTCTGGGTTAATATACACATGCAACACTTGTTGCTTTTGTGTCATCTATGTCTGCTTTGGTTTCTTCATTATTTTTTTTAACTCTATTTAAATACCAAATTTATGTAAACTGGGGGACCAAACAGAAATGCCTATTATTTCTAAGTATGACTTCACAGTGATAAATGTCGGGGTGGTTACCGCAAATTATTCTGAGATTATCGAAAAAATACAGCTCCCCTGGATATTAAAAAGTGGATGGAATTATTGTTAGAAATACAGTAGTATAGCATGAACACATGTTAGCTAGGGTCAATAATAATGATGATGGGAATTTTTAGAGGGCATGGGACAGTTTTTTTTTGGGGCGGGGAGATTTCGAAATATGTTCATGTATCATAAGCCTGTAGTCTATTTAAATACTTTTCAGCATTGAGCTTCGAGAGCTGGAGTCAAAGCTGAAGTCTGCATATGTGAATAAGGAAAGAGCTGCACAGATTGCTGAGCAGGAAGCTATGAGGTTTGACACAATGGTGAGCACTGTCCTCATTCATTTCAATAATTTACCAAAAAACAACCAATCTGAACTGCTTGTTGTGAAAGATGTCTGTTGAGTCTGTTCCTCAATATTGTACTTTAAATAGCTCTGGATGCTTTTCTTTGCATATTAGCCACCGGGCAGTAATCCATTGTTGTTAAATATAGAAAATGCATTAAGGTACTATTCATTATATATAGTTTGTTGACAAAAGCTTTGATTAGCTTTATGGATCAGGGCCCATATTTATCAAAGTAGTTGAAATTATACTTAGGGTCAATTTAGTAAAAAAAGATTGTCATTCCTCCTAGCTCCTTAACTTTACAAAATTCTAAATACATGCTATTTCCTACAGGCTATATACTGTGTGTATGTTTTTTTCTGACATTAGCGTGAGGAGGCGGACTTAGCTCGCAAGATGAAGAGTGAACATGAGCGAGCAGACGTCGAGAAGCAGAAGCTGGAGCAGAAACGCCACGAGGAGCTGGCGCAGTATCAGAGACAGCTGGAGCAGCAACTCCTGGAGAGGGAGCGCAAGAGACAAGAGGCATACGAGGAGTTCCTCAAAGAGAAACTCATGGTTGATGAGATTGTCAGGAAGATTTACGAGGAGGATCAGATGTGAGTCCTTCACTTTCCAAATTCTTAAAGGTCCCATGACATGGTGCTTTTTGGATGCTTTTAAATAGACCTTAGTGGTCCCCTAATACTGTATCTGAAGTCTCTTTCCCAAACTTCAACCTTGGTGCAGAATTACAGCCACTAGAGCCAGTCCCACAATGAGCTTTCCTTAGTATGTGCCATTTCTGTGTCTGTAGCTATTGGGGTTTTTAATTCACTCACTGGTGCATAAGTATAGTGGCTATAGCATGTTTCCTACCAAAAGACTTTGGTAGTATGCTGGATTTATAAAAAAAAAGATATGTTTCCTTGAAGGGAGAGACAGCTGAAACTGGAGAAGGTCAGAGCCACTCAGCAGCACATTGAAGAATTCAAGAAACAGCAGGCCGAGTGGAGGCGCATGGAGCAAGAAAAGATGGAGGCAGAGAACAAACGCATCATGGAGTTTGCGAGCCATCAGGAGCACATGGAGGAGAACAGAATGGCTAAGATCAAAGAAAGAGAAGAAGCTAAGGAGCATCTTCATAAAATAGTTGGGACAACTTTTTTTTTATATGCCGCATATTTTTATCTGTTTATTTAGTAGCACGTGCCTGTATTTGGCACCAATAATCACTCCTCTCTGTTATCCTCTAGCTGTCTGAGAAGATCAAAGAGGAGAGGCAGCAGCGTGAAGAGATGGAGCGAGTCCGTGAGGAACTTTATTTAGAAGAACAAGAAGAGGCTAACAGGCAGAGAGACCTTGTAAGTATCATCGCTATACTGTCTCACTTTATAAGCATCCATGCTCAGCTAATCTGACTATTTTCTAATAATAGGGGTGTAAGTAATGATTAAATGTAGTAACTATTGATTCATATTTTTATCGTAAAAACAATAAAAAAAAGACCATTATGAGACAAGACACATTCTCCTGATTGCTCCGGGGCTTAAATTTATAAGCGCAAATACATGATCTTAATGTACTTTTTGAACTTCCATCTAACAGGAAGAGATGGAGAAGAAAATCAGACAAAGGCTGATGATGCAGCAGACCTGCCAGCAGCAGATGGCTTTCAAAGAGATGCGGAGGCAGGCAGAGAAAGAGGAAGAGGAAGCCTTCAGGAAAATTATGATGGCTAAGTTTGCAGAGGACGATCGGCTGGAGCAGATGAATGCTCAGAAACGACGCATGAAGCAACTTGAGCACAAGCGCGAGGTGGAGAAACTGATCGAGGACAGAAGACGGCAGCATGAGGCTGACATGGTATGAGCCACTGTGCATAATTGAGGGGGGGGGAGTAAAAGATTTATTTGAGGAACATAAGCAAAACACACTGTAAATATTACACTGTGCATCTTTGATTGTAATGTCAGTTTTGAATGACCTGCTTTGACAGTAACATTGATCTCTCTCTTAAAGGAACTGGAGGCTAAAGAGAGAGCGATTGAGCAGGAGAGGGAGGCGCTGCGTCGGCAGATAATTGAAGAGGAGAGGCAGCGACTTCTTAAACGCCACGCAACAAAACTCCTTGGATACCTACCAAAGGTATGATGCACTGTATGAATCATGAGTAAAGTTCCACAGGTTTGTATCTTCTGTAATTAAAACAAATATATGACCATGAGTGTATTTATTCTCAGGGCTTGCTCCGTGAAGACGATCTGGAGCACTTTGATGAAGACTTCAGAAAAAACTTTAAAACACGGCAGGCAGATATCTTTTCTGACGACGGCTGGGAAAGCGATGATTAAATTTAATTAATTAGATTAAATTGCATACTATGTCACCTCATGGCATTTTAAGGTTACAGTGTGCTAAGACACAATTCTTTGTGACCACAACGTTCTTCATTTCTCAGTATTCATGATTGTTTAGCATTCAGAAATATCAAAATCATTTTAGGACCTGTTTTTTATTTATTAGGATTTTGTTGACAGTATCTTAATTAAAATCATTCCAGAAAAGATGTGAGGTTTTCTGGTGGCTAAATGTGATCATAATTGGGAGACAAATCTCTAAATTCCCTCTGAATTCAAGGTCTTCTATATATCTGAACCTCTCCGTGTTTCGGACTTCCCCCAGTCTAGAGCTTTCATGAACTCGTCTTCTGTGAACGACAGCAGCTTAGCAGCTTCCAAATGCATCTGCACAAAAAACAAAAACTCAGTTAAGATTTCGACGATGATGGTGGGTATCTACAGGGTACGTGACAGAGCAGAGACACTTACTGTACCTTTTGTCGTTTGAGAATGTCAATCAGCTTGAGCTGTTTCTTGAAACCCACGATGAGTTCTGCTTTCTGTTTTTTTAGCATTTTGTTTTCACCAAGTAGATTTTCTTTACTCTGATGTTCCTCGCTTATCTTGTCCTAATTTAAAAATAATTTTAAAGACTGAAGTTAGTAGAAGTTAAGCAGGTCCTAACATTTGTGCAACCTGAGGTCTTATTTGCAAGCAATTAAAACAAAAAATTCAGTTGTAGCCGCTGCTTTATGTAAATCTAAAGAGCTAAATTAACTTTCCTCTTTCCATCTTCAAATATCACATATATACATGAGAGCCTCCTGATATCCCTGCATGCTACAGTTTTGTTGTATAGGTCAGGTTATCACTCCCCGGTATTAACATCACTTTGTGGAGGATGTGTTCTCTAAAATGATGCATTATCATTTTTCTTTTGATCTTAAAACTACAATACTAAGACACTGGTAATTACATGACTTTAAAATAGCCATATTAAATGATTAGATGATTGTATTACAATTTGTTCCTGCTATGCCTTATACAAGTGGAATAGATTTTTATTCAAATAAAGATTCAATTCTCTGTGATTGTTATTGTCATTACATCACATTTGATATGTTTGTTACTTTGTATAATTTTCAATTATTTTAAATGCACACTGGATTCAGTTTTATTTGTTTAGGTTATTCCTGCAATGAATGTCTGGAAGTAATAAAAAGAAAATCTAATTAGATAATGTGTTTATCAGCACTATAATTTGCTTACCTTGTTCATCTGTTTCATCTTGTTGAGTTGAGTCTTTAACCTCTCCACCTCCTCCAAGGCTCTGTTCAGGCGAACCTCCACAGTGCTGTGGACGCCCGCTGCTTGTTTCTGGGATCTATTCAGATTTTCTATTTCCTGCACAGACAGGAAGTGATCACACATGAGCAGTTCCCATGAGTAATGGAAGATGATAGGAGTCGATTCACATTCGTATTGCGATTCAAGCTCTAGAGATTCAAAGTTGTTTCATAGAATTCCAAAAATCGATTTATATGTATATATATTTACTTTTTGTAATAACTTGTATACTATCATATTGGAAAAGTAACTACATTTACATACTGTGAATTGTTTTTCATTTGAGAATCAGTTTTGAATTGAATCGTGACATTTTCTGAATAATGCACCCCTTGAAGATGGTGTCACATTTAACAGTTGTTAAGAAAGCATTGATATGTTGCAGTCTATTGTCAGTCTTTTACAGACCTTGTGTAAAGCGGACACTTGCACTTGAAGAACGTCACTTTTTTTGTCCGACTCCAGAGCCAAAGCTCTGTGCTTCTCAATCTGTGTCTGCTGGATGTTTGTTGTTTTCTGCAATCTGGCTCGATCCTCCTCAAGCTCCTTCATTTTTGCACTAAGTTTAGCATTTTCGTCATCCTGCAAGAACAGAAACGCAATCTTATTTACAAATAATGTCGTCACCATTTGAGTTTAAAACCATCTCTTTTTTTTCCTCACTGGATGGTTCACAGCTGTTTGAATGAAGCTTTGTCCCCCTCTGCTGATAAGCAGGGGCAATAACAGTTCTAGTTGAATCATTGTTTATCTCCACATTTTACATTACCTTTTTATAATATTCACATGAGAGTTGATCCAGTTCCTCTTGCATGATCCGTAGTTTTGCCTTCAGAACTCGTATTTGAGCATCTGAAACGCCTTAACAAAACAACAGAGCAACACAATTAGACGTAGAAGCCCTACCCCCCCCGGTAACAAATATGAATGTATCATTTATTGTCATAAAATTAGAACTATTATTAGAACTCGCATATCATAAAACACAGATTGTATGACAGTGAAATAAATGGCTTGTTAAAACCTGTGGATTTTTTTGGTAATTCTAATACAAAATAACATGTCTTTACATAAATGTAAGCTTTACAAGTCAATTCATATATTTGAGTTCATTTACATATCAACATATCAAACCCTCACGTTACATAAATATTTGCAAAATTTAAAAAATGGTTAATTTGACATTATTCATCTCTATTAATGAATAAAACTGGGGTTTACTTTTCACAAAGTGACATAAGCATACCTGATCCTATATTGTCTCCAGCGTTAGCCACATCATCCACAACATTTTCATGAATCCCGGTGTCGTCCATCTTCTCCTCCATGCTACGTATCGTCTTAGCCAGGAAACAATCAGCTGAGTCTGCCACAGCTGCTAAATCATCCACATGAGACATCTTCGGGGTTCTGAAATCAACAGAACATCGTACACCTTTTATGTATGTCCTACACCATGTTATTTTCTTACAAATGAAAATTGTTGGAAATGGCCCTAAAAATGATGGGTTACACTTTACTTGGAGGTATCTATATAAGAGTGACATGACACTGTCATGAATGTGTCATAAAACATTATAAACAAGTCATACGTGTATGACATTACTTTTCTTTTAGTAAGTGTCATTCGGTTTTGTCATGAAAAGTTTTGGTTATGGTTATGGTTCCCTCTTATGTAGAAAACTTCAAGTAAAGTGTTACCAAATGATTTACAATCAAACTTACGCTGTTTTCCAGTGAAGCTCATTTCCTTGTTTTCCAGTACACATGTTGTGTGATGTTGATGTGACTCTTCTTTTGCTCATCTGTCAAGAAAAACAAGGCAAATATTTAAAAAAAAACATATGTCAATGTAGGCCTACATTATACATGTGGTTTGAAAACTAGTGTCTGTTGAGCAAAGTGTCTGCAGATTTTATAATTACAGACAGCTGAACTTTAGAAACTGAACTGATACCTTCACACCGGGCTCCTGCACAGTGCACTGTTGAGGCTTTATTATCCTGTAGGTGAATAGATAAATAAATATATATATACAAAGAAAATGAAAGAAATTGGTAACGTTGTGGATTAAATTGTTTCTCTTACACTGCTTTAATTAACAATGAATATTTGAATGGTCTGTATGGAGGCTTCACTTGAAAAAACGTCTACTTTTGCAACAGTCGTTCCTGTGGCATGCCTAAAGCCTCCAAAGATCTGAGCCTCAGATAGTTATTACCTTGACTTCTCTTCATCCTCAATGTCCGTGAGCAGGAGGGTGGATAATGGTTTTGCCAGAACTTCACTCTGTTCTCTCTAAAATCCCCAAAACACCAAGAACCAGATTCCCTTTTAGAGCAGGTCTCAGCAAATGTGTTATTATTCAACTCATTAATGTGAACATGCCGATAACTTACCATAAGTTGTTCTGCCTGCCTTACTAGATCTGCTGTTTTGGCTTCCAGCTCTGCATTTAAAAGTCTGAAGGAAATAAGACAGACAGAGAGAAAACCCTCTGTTGATCATTAATGCCATATTTACTTTCTTACTTGTGATCTTAAAGTAATTAGAGGCATTTACTAAAATGTTATGGTAAAGTCACTTATGATTATTAATTGCAATTTTACACAAGAGGAATTTCTCTCCGGGTTTAATGACAGAATCAACTGAAGCAGGAGTCCAATAAAGTTCAACTAGACCAAAAGAGATTACAAATAATAAACCAAAATTAATCAGAAGGGTTTTTCAAAAGGCCTTTTACATACAATCATTCAAACTGAATCAAAGCAAAGCCAGCAGCTATTGGAACAGGTCGCCTTACTTGTATTGCTCTTCCTTAGCAAAAAGGTCATCAGTGTTCTTCATCGTGGGACCAGATACAGATTTTGCCGGCGGTCTTCCTTCAACCCTCTTGGACCTCTCAGCCTTACTGCTGGAGGACAGACGTTTCGTGGGCTAAACAAGACAGAGCAGCGGAGAGCAGCATTGTAACATTGATTCGCTAAGGTTTGTCCCTTTGCATTAGCTACATGTTTTCGGAATGGGAACATTGAATGAAAGCAACGTATGACCGATGTTTGGACACAATCACGACTGCATGGGATTAGCTTGTCCTGTCTATTTTCCAGCCACAGCATTCATATAAATTATGATTCATAACGCACATTTTCTTCCACAGAATTTTGGAAGAGACAGAATTGGTGAGCCGTTTATTAGCCAGCCAACCATAATGTTAGCGGAGCAGTTAGCTTGTGTGTTCTCTGTTGGCTAGCGAGTTCACCCGTTGAAAACAAATAATTAGCTAGGTTTTAACTTTTGCTGCCGGTACACAAACAGTTCTGTTAAACATTTGAACGATAAACATGAAACAATGACACTGCACACCTGCGAGACGACGGGTTGAGACGATCTCACCTTTTTATCGCAACTTCTTTCAGCCATTGTGTGACATAGAGAGAAGACGCGGCTCTGGTTGCATAGCAACTACTTACTTGTACGGTAGCCCTTGTACGGACTTCTAAAGGCGTACTTTCAACAAAAGCACAACAAAAGTAGGTGCCACAAGTGTGTCTACTGTTTTTTTTTTCGTTAATACCAAGGATTCTGTTAAATAATGTAATAACACAATACATTGGCATTACTTAAATAGTTTGTAAGTTAACACAAAACATTGGCTATGTAATGAGCTGAATATTGGCTTTGTGGAATTGGTAGTTGCCTAATAAACACTAATTCTTTCAAACTTTGTACTTTCAGTTTAACGTTAAAAAAGAAATGAAGTCTCAAGCCCAAGCAGAGATAACCTGATGACAACATCAGGGTTTTTTTTCTTTCTCAGACTTGACAAAGCTCCCTCCCTCCAGACAGCCACAGAGGTCAACTGGTTCAACTGCTCATTCTTCAGCACAGGGTTGCACAACAAAATGCAAGTTGTCGACCTTTATACTACACTAAAGAAGAAAAAAAAACAGAACAAAACTATTTTATTTATTTTATTATGGTGGAGTATATAGCCTGTACAGTGGATACTTCTGTATTGCTTGCCAGACGGCAGCAGGGTGAACAGGCTGTCCCTGGGGTGGCTCTTGTCTCTTTTTAAAAACCTTTGGGCTCTGCGTAGGGCACCTCACAGATATCACTGATGCACGGTAGATGGGTACTAATGATTTTCTGGGCGGTTTTAATCATCACTAATCTCTAATAAGTGAATAAATGAATGATAAATACAAAAAAACCCAACTTGAGACTGTTCCATCATGTACCTTTGAGACATATAGCCCAAAACTCAGACACACACACACACACACACACACACAGTCAGACATACACATTCACTAACTAATCATAAGCCTGATATAATAAAAAATGTTTTCAATTTGCTTTTAACTGTAGAAACACATGTGACTGATCTCATGTCATCAGGCCTGGGGCAAAAATGAGCTGCTGGGCCTCCATAAATCTGTCTCGTCCTCACCCGCATGACGATTAAGTTCACTAGCATGGACCACGCCACAACCATGTGTTAGTTAAAGATTTAATAAACATTATGAATGTGCAGATGAACATTACAAATGAGCAAAATGGATGTGGATGTCGTCTAATGGCTGGTCTGGGAGGATGTGTGATGACCGGGTGGAAGAGACTCCGAGTGGGGGTTCCGTCTCAGAAGCAGTTTTCGTCCGAATAGTTTACAGACCCCCAGACGGTACCTAGAAGAGACATGAGAGAGATGTGGAGCAGGAAGGGAAGAGGGGGAAGATGGATGAAGGAGAGGTAAAGGGAGGGTGGGTCAAGCAATCAGAGACACGAGCCTGGCTGCGCTGAAGAGTATATGTAGGTTTGTCTGGTGATTAGAGGTGTGGTTTAGGCGTGGCCTTGCTCCCGAACCTAAGTTAACAAATTAACTCCATGTCTTACATTTTGATCCAGGGACCCTCTTCCAGACAGAAGCACAAGATCAAGCAGGGTAATCATCAGGGAAGAAGTATTCAGATCCTCTACTATCTGGTACTTGAGATACAATGACCACAACATGTAACCCATGTACCAAGACCTGAATCAAATCTGCTACAAGCACATGTCCTGCTTTACACACAGATTGCAGTCCTGGACCAAACATTTTTTCAAAACACTACACAAAATTGTTTACATTTAGCATGCTCTTCTTAAATAAAATATCTTGTGTTCACAAGCAACACACTGCCTTAAAATGGTACGCTTAAATTTCCTATCCACTTTGACTCCTCCCATGGGCAAACACATGTTGCACATTTGTTCCATTAGCAATCAGAGCTTTAGCAATAAAAGGGCCACATGTGAGCTCTTGTGTTTTGAACAACATAGGAGAGAGAGTGGCAAGAGGAGTGTTAGTACAGTAATAGGGGGAGGATGAGAAAGAAGAAGAGCAAGACCATAATGAGCCATAATCTCTGATGAGATTTTGGCCACTTTTCTCTAACAATGAGGGAGGTCGGGCAGAGAACACAACCAAACTCAAACAAGTTCACAGTAACATATAGTACAGCAATCCCAAGATACATTATACTGTACCACTTCTGCAAGCTATGGAAGATGCACATGCAGATATAGCTGTAGAAGCTTTTCAGGGCTGGAGAACATAGCTGCAGTGTTGAAGATATGCTGTGGCCAGATGAAACACTAGACATGATGCCTATTTTTATTTGTTCTGCATATAGAACACCTTACACATCCAACGTTGTGTTTGCGTACAATATTTTTTCATATTCATCTGAAAAGTAACTGAGATCTACACCTAATAAATGTTGTGGAGTAGTAGAAGTAAAATAAAAGTGGCTCAAAAGTTGTACTTTAGAACAGTACTAATGTTGGCCACAAGTTACTTTCTAACACTTGTAGTCATCAGGTAAAGCCTGCATTATATATTGTGCATTAGTAGTTCATATTCCCAAATAAAGATACATTTTACCAAATTACCACAAACAAATTGACAAATTTTTAAGATGGGGCTTTTAAGGGGGATGGTAATCAAGCCAACAGCTAATGCATATAATAATAATAATAATAATAATAATAATAACAATAATATATAATATTAATAATAATATTTAACTTATAAATAAACAATAACCTGCTTAGATGTATGTTGGTTTTATTGCTGGGTCAGTGTTAGCAACATGCAGTGGTGTATTCAGTAGATCCTTTACTTAAGTAAGTAGGCCTACTAATACCACACTGTAAAATATTTTGTTACAAGTTAAAATGCTGCATTGAAAATGTTACTTAAGTAAAATTATGTAAGTATTATCAGTAAAATGTAGGCTACTTAAAATAAGGTAGGCCTAGTCAGTGCAGAAAATCCTCACATTTTAGAAACTGGAAACGATCCAAACAGTAACTGTCAATCATTGTGTTTAATCGGCTAATCGTTTCAGCTGTACTTGGCCGATATAATGTTGATAGTTTGACTTATAAATAAACATAGTATTTTATGAACTAGCCTACATATGGTGTGCAAGCATCTAAGCTGTCACATAAATGTAGTGGAGTAAAAAGTACATTTCCCTCTTAATTTATGGAGTAGAAGTAGAAAGTGGTTTGAAAATATACTCAATTAAAGTAAGTAACTAAAATGTGTACTTATACTTGAATAAATGTAGCCTAGGCCTACTTACTTGAGTAAATGTTCTTAGTTACATTTCAGTATTTTATAGGCCTGTATGAATAATGATATCCATACATAAATTCACATTGATACAGCTTCTCCATTCATACTCGTGGTCAGTAACGTCTTCTGATGACATGTTGTTTTTCATGCAGGGGGTCTTGGTGCGCATGCGTTTGCCCAACCGCTACTACTCATGCACATGCAGAGAAATCCCATAACGTGAGGGGCACACACGGAGGGGCACAGGCCAGCACACTGGAGGACTAGCTAGTTGTTTTGCAGCTGCCCGTGTACTGTTTACTCGCGCCTTTATTTATATCCATGCATCAAGTCTTGTTTGACAGCGACACGTAGTATTGTTTCACAGCGTCTTTAATTCACCAAGTGTTGGGACTTGAAGCGAGCGATGTCGGAGGAGGACTGGGTGGCAACAAAAACAACAGGGCGCGCTGCTGTCCCGTTAGCATCGCAACGACCTCCAGTCCACGTTGTTTAACCCGAGTACACCCGTCAACGCCTCCTGTTCAATCCAGTCAAGACTCGTTCTGAGGCCCACTGTGATGGCCGAGGAAGACCCCCAGCAGCAGCAGCCGGACCGCGGGGCTCGGAGCCTGCCCGGCCTGCTCACCGGGCTGCAGGGCGCTGAGGCCAGTGCTCTGCAGCTCAGGATCAAGAACTCCATCTGGTGAGAAGGTGTTCACATACTACTGTGCGTACTTTGATGCTTGAAGGGAAAAGACTTCAAAAATCAAATTTAAACGGAGTCTTTTCATTGTTCTTAGTCATTAAAGTCACTACACAGAGGTGGAAGTAGTGTTCACACCCTTTAATTTAGTAAAAGTAGCAATACCACAATGTACTTCATTACAAGTAGTACTTCATGCAAAAGTACACACGTATAATCAACAAGATTTACTTGCACAAGAAGTAAACATTACCCAGTTAGCAGACAGTTGGCCCCTTGTGAGTATTATTAAATATTATATTATATACTGGATTACTGATGCACTATGTAAGTAGCATAGCCTACTGTTATTGTTGCTCAAGATAGAGCCAGATCTACCTATTGTTAATCTATAACAGTACATCATATTTCATGAGTCAATCATATGTATTATATGTAAAATATTAATCTGCAAACTAACTGTTAAATAAAGGTGTGAGTGCATTAAATAGAAGTACTCACAGTACAAGTACCACATACAGTACAGTATTAGGCCTACAGTAAATGTACTTAGTTGCATTTCACTGCTGTCAGTGACTGACAGTGGGCAATGGGCATGTTAGGCTTTTGATTAAGTGCGTTAAGGTGAGTTTTTTTTTTTTACTGAAAGTTGAACTGCAGTATTATGGAACTATGTCTGATTTATCGGACAGGTTTGTCCTTTATCTGTGACCAGCAGCTGCTTGTATGTGTCTGTCCCAGGATTGTTTGGGCTGGTTGTGAAGGCTGACAGACTAAACTCTAAAGATTGACTTGGGATCAATAAGAACTCATATGTTTTAGGGTCAGGTGTTGATAAGGACAGTGGTGGACTGTAACTAAGTGCATTTACTCAGGTACAGTACAATGTTGAGGTACTTGTACTTAACTTCTTAGCTTCTTTACTGCTACTCAAACCACACCTTGCCAGAAAACATTGTACTTTTAACTACACTGACTGCACTTACAATTTGACAGCTATAGTCACCAGTTAGTCTGCAGATAAATATTTTACATATAAAACATGATACAAATAAAATATAAAATATGATGATTCATTGATATACATTAAACTACCCACCATGGTATTTAGTAGTTGGAATAAGCTCAACCTCAACATAAAATGCTGCTTACACTTTAATGCACCAGTAATAATTATCTATGACTTTTGCAGGACTTTACTTGTAATCAAGTATTGCTACTTTTACTTAAAGTGCCCATATTATAAAAAAAAACACTTTTTATGGGATTTGGGTTAGTTTGTGTCTCTGGTGCTTCCACACGCATACAAACTTGGAAAAAAAACTATCCATGCTGTTTTGAGTGAGATACAGGTTTCTGAATGTCCTCTGCCTTCAGTCTCTGGGTGAGCTGTTCAAAATCTGCACGGCTTTCTACGTAACTAGTTGAGATGAGGTGGCTAACCGTAGCATGCTAGCGCTAGCATGCTAGGTCGTTCACAATGGCAAAACACTGCTACAACACACACTAGTTCACCATAATCTACAATAGAACTACTAACATGTCCCTGTTCAGCAGGTGTTCCACAAGTGTGCCCACGTTTAGAAGAAGTCTTCCAGCTAATCTTGCCTTGTACTGACCAAAGACAGGAGAAATAGTTATCTAGCTAATGTGATCTTACCTAGCTACTGCGCATGTGCAACTCCCAACAAAGATAGTATAGAAGTGAGATGTCTCATTCTGTAGTTAAATCAGAGACCTAAACACACAGGGTGAAAAGAGGATATGCAGCAATGTGCAGTACAACAAAATATGGTGTTTTTTGAAAACAAAACCATGTAAACATATTCTGCTACAACCTCAGAATACAATTATGAACTTCAAAATGAGCATGGGCCATATTGGCCATATTGGGCTCAAATGGGCACTTTAAGTAAAGGCAACATGGCGGTAGTTCACCCTTTCCTTCACCTCACACCCACCTCCTCATCTCCTGCTTGTTTTCTGGTTAGTTGAAGGTGTTGTTGCAGTAGTAGCCATCTAAATTCCCTAAGTTCCCTTTATTTCCTTCATCAAAACATGCCAAAAACCAGTAGTTCCAGTATGTAGCTCCTGGGGCAGTGGGTGAATAGACATTAAACGATAAACATTAGTTACACATTATGTAGCTGTATTTAACCCTTGCACACAAATATAATGGCATGTTTATCACCAAGATCTGTTTTTGAAAACTGCTCACACATACCAGGTTTTTCACACCAGTTTATTTAAAAGAACTCACTGAACTGAAGATGTATTTTCCTGGTTTTAGGCTACAAATAACCATTTTCAAAAAAGAAACCAGACAGAATCACCTAACTGTAACTTACCTTGAAGTATGAAATTACCAGTTTGAAATAATGAGAACTGTCTCCTATGGCTATTTGCATAACGAAATCACTGAATAAAAGCCATGTGTAAAAGTAAAATGTATCAAAACACAATGAATGGAAGGCTTGCATAGAGCTGCCAGTCTGTTTAGCAGTTCCTTATAATACAGCAGTAAATCAGTCTGTCTGCTGGGAACTACTCTTAGAGAGAGAGAGCAGTGTCAGGGTAAAGCTATTTCATATTGAAAACAATAGTTAATTTTTTTTAACAATAATGGTGTTGTCTGTGGTTGAGATGTTATTTAAGGTTATATTTTGTCTGAAAATACCCCAATTGTTTCTGAATGTGAATGAACTCACATACTAAATAAATGTCAAACAGCCATAAAATGTCAAAAGGCTGTACTACCACAAAAAACAACAGTTCAGAGATGAAATGTTTGTAGGAAAACCTCAACTAAAACACGTCACTTTGCTGACATAAAAGGGATATTGAATATTTGTCATGATCATTAAATCTTTAACCTTTTAAGAGGTTTATAGCATAAATAATGACGTTGACTTGAGCGTATGTCAGGTTCCCAGTAGAGTGAGGCGTCTTACTCAGGGTCAGCAGGTTCATTGACTTTACCTTTAGGTCTTAATATGCAGTGATAATCTATACTAGTAAAAGTGCTTCTGTTCCTGTTGGCTTTCAATCAAGCTACCCAATCTGCGACTGAATTACACCTGGATATTATACACTGTGATTTCAAGGATCTCTTGTTCTTCTTATATCAGTTCAATGCCTCAAGTGTCATTCAGGGCATCTGCCAAATCTGCCTTACAAACAGCTTAATGACGGCTTTTCAGCCCTGGGAAATGATCCTTGGCTCCCTAGTAACAGTGAATTAAAGTGAACTGTTCTTGTCATGGCTTATAGGATCTTCCGATTCTGACCTGCCCAGGGTCATTGAGTAAAAGTCTTTAAATGTGCCCTACCTTCTGTCTCACAGTCAACAACAGCCTGACCTGTCTAAAGATTAAGAATTAGACCTGGAGAAGGTATATTCATGCATCTGGTTTAACTCTGAGCAGTGTTTCATAATTGATTTAAATCTGTCTTTTTAATACTGTTTTTTTGCATAAATAAATGCTCTTGCATAGGTCTGTGTAGTTCGTGCTGTCAAAATAGTGGTTATCTAATTGGATAATATCGGGAGTAACAATGAAACATCTGCCTTTCATAAAATGTGATTTAACATAATGTCTATAAAAACACTAATAAAGGGTGAAAGTTCATATCTATATCAAACTCTTCCTTAAAGGTTTAATTGAAATGTGATAAAACAGAGGTATAGTTAGGGTTTGTCATTGACTACAAGTGAATAACTGTGTTCTTCTGTCAGAGACAATGTGGTAACACCGTAGCTGTCTCTCTGTCTCTCTCTCTCTCTCTCTCTCTTTTTATACATGACAACATGTGTTCCTGGTGGTGGGATACATGACCTGAGAGATGCTGAAGGGAGGGTCGTCAAATACCAAACATTCCTCTGCTTTATAAATAAATACACTTTAGACACAAGCGCTCATGTTACACCAGCTTCATACTAATTTATAATTTGTCTCTGTTTTGCAGCAAATCTGTTCAATCAAAAGTGGAAAACATTCTGGTGAGTATCTTTACTTGATGTGTTTTAAACTATAAATAACAATTTTAATGAAACCTTTTTAAGTGTTAATCAATGGCAACATTTTCAATATTGCTTGAGTGATGCTAAAAGAAAGGCTATGGGGTTGTTAAATGAAAAACTGCATTTGTGATATTTTTTTTTTTTTAGCTCTTTGGAGCAAATTTATTATTTTGGCCTGAAGGTGACACTAGTGCCAAAAACAGAAAAGGTCAATCTTTAAAAGAATGACAGAGCACTAGCAATTATAGTCATTATAAATTAATCTGCTGATTATTTTCTTGATTAATTCTTTGGTCCATGAAACGTCAAAAGTAGTGAAAACATTCATCACAACTCTGCAGAGTCCAAAGTGATGTCCTTTAAATGCTTGTTTTACCCATCGTCCTGTATAAAACCCATTACATCATAATATTATAATATTATAATAAAGTATTTTGGCCCTAAACCATTTTGTCATTTATAAACCAGCAGAAATATTTTGAAATATATACTTTGAGGCACAGGAAGCCAGTGTAAGGACTTCAGAACTGGAGTGATGTGATCCACTTTCTTGGTGTTAGTGAGGACTCGAGCATCAGCGTTTGAATCAGCTACAACTGTCTGATAGATTGTTTTAGGGAGACCTGTAAAGACACCATTACAGTAGTCAAGTCTACTGAACATAAAAGTATGGACAAGTTTTTCCAAAGCTTGTTGACACATACGTCCTTTAACCCTTGATATATATTTTTAAGGTGATGAAAGGCAGACTTTGTTATAAGGACACATAAACCATTAGGACTCCTCTGGGCACCATGAGTACATTACTGTATGCTGAATTGGTATCCAGTATTGTACGTGCCAGCACAGTTTCTATTTAAGAACAATATAATAGTAATTTGTTTTTTCAATTGTCACCGAGATGCAGAGCTAGAGTTCAGTAGGGTGACAGCCGAAGGAAAGAAGCTTCCTCTGAACCTGCTGGTTCGGGTGCGGAGAGACCTGAAACAACTCCTGGTCATGGGTAGAGCAGTTGCCATACTAAACTGGGACACAGTTGGTGAGGATGCTCTTGATGATGCAGTGGTAGAAGTTCACCAGGATCTGAGGAGACAGGCGGACCTTCTTGAGTCTCCTCAGAAACAAGAGACACTGGTGAGCCTTTTTGATCAGGGTAGAAGTGTTGAGGGTCCAAGAGAGGTCCTCAAGGATGTGAACATCCAGAAACTTGAAGGTGGTGACATGCTCCACCTCAGTCCCGTTGATGAGAATAAGTGTGTGTGTGCCAGCTTTAGACTTCCTGAAGTCCACAATGAGCTCTTTGGAATTCTTGGTGTTTAGAGCCAGGTTGTTGTCAGTGCACCACAATGATAGGTGATTGACCTCCTCCCTGTAGGCCGTCTTAAACTTGACAATGGTGTTAGAGCCATGTACAGGTTTGCAGTTGTAGGTGACGAGGAAGTAAAGGAGAGGGCTCAGTACACATCCCTGTGGTACGCGATGTTCAGGGTGATGGTTGAAGAGGTGTGATTATCTAACCTAACAGACTGAGGTCTGTTGATTGGGAAGTCCAGAATCCAGTTACAGAGGGAGGTATTAATACTCAGTTCACTGAGTTTGGTGATCAGTTTGGAGGAGGGGATGATGGAGTTAAATGCTGAACTGAAGTCAATGAACAGCATTCTCACATAGGTGTTGCTATTATCAAGGTGGGACAGGGCAGAGTAAAGTGCCGTAGAGATGGCATCCTCTGTGCTCCTGTTCTGTGTGTAAAGAAACACTCTATTCAAAAATTCATTGTGGATTTAAAGCTAGTAGAAGCTGGCCGGTCTTTGGTTGTCATCTAATACTCCATATATAATGTGTGATATCATGTAGTTAATATCGAGTCGTTGATCTACCCTCATCCTTGTCATGCCTTTTAACCTTGTATAACTTCTCTTCCTCCTGATCCATCCTTGCTCTTGCCTTAGAAGACAAACCCACAGTTTGCGTCGGTCTCTTATCTCAGGAATTACTACTTCATAGTGCACAAATCTGCACTCAATAACTGTAAACTGTACGAATTAACTACCACTCCTAAAATGTACACTCCAATACACATGCATTCGCCTGCAGGTAACATCTTTGTTTCAAACTAAAGTGAGTTAGGGGGGGGAAATAGGAGTTCACTGTGCAGATCTGATGATGACACAGTCACATATAGAAATTGACCGCCAATTTAATTCAACAGAGCAGGAAGAAGTGGTCACACTAAAAAAGGCACAAGGTTTTAGCAGGAGTACAAATTGCCACTGTTATTGGCTAGTTTAAAAATGTCGGTGATTAATTTGGAGGATGATGTGTGATATGAGATGATGTGAACTGTGGTTCCCTAAGAACTAAGAAGTTAATCAGAAAAGGTAAAGGAGACAATTAAAAGACTGAATCAGTGTGTTGGCAGTGTGTGGATGTGTGTCTAGCAGCGAGCTGTCAGGGGTGAAGGGTTAACAGCAGAGGATTCAAGTTCACCTAAGCTCCCCGGCTCTGCAGAAGCCTGTCTTTCTCTCTGTGTCTGTCTGCAGCCATTTAGACTGTATGTGCACATACGTGTGTGTCACAACTGTACAGCTGTATGAATGCAGCATATTAATGCTTTGCATGTCTATACTGCTAGGTCTAAAGTCAAGAGTCAAAGTGTGTGCTCCTTACTCTTTCACTGTGGGGAAGATACATTTATGATATGCAGTGTTTAGCTTACACTAAACATGGTGTTTAGTCTGATCAAAAAGTCTCATCAGACGCTTCTTCTAGCTGACTTCAGAGTCTCCCACTTGCCTTCTGGAAAACTATAGCTGAGATGTCATCTATGTTTTTTGTTTAAGTGGCTTTTTGCCTCTCTCCTGGCATCTGAGGAAGCACCCGTTTGAAAGTTGTATGCACCATCTCTCCAATCAAGAAAAGTGTGGGGAGGGGGTGAATACGTTTTAGTATAGTTACTAAATTCCCTCAGTTCACTCACTCAATTCACTTCACTACAGGGTTGGACTATTGCTTGGTGTGTAAACACTGTTGTCTGCTACCAATTAAACTAGCAGAATTTAAACTGCCTTCTTTGCGCTATCATGTTTCTTTTTCCTTTTTGAAGAACATAGTTAGAAGCGGTAAAGACTGTTTGTAGCTGCGGGCCATGCCAAGGACGTTTAGTTAGCACACATCTTAGATTCCAAGGCTAACAGGACACCCCATATGCTTTCTTAAAGCTAATAATTAACCTTAGTTTGTGGAGGGAAGGCTGATCTGCAGAGTTGCATCCATGACCCCAACAAAAGATGAAAATGGTTCATCTGCTTTCCTGATTTCCTAGATGTTTCCCCTGTATTCCATCAAGTTGATTTTATCTATAGTTGAGAATATTATAACCGAGTTGGCCTTTGATTAAATGTTTAATATTCATCCAGTGAAGCAAATTGTTACATTTTTGTTGATTGTGTTAGACAAGCCTTTGTATGTTTGTTACTACAAAGGTGAACGACCGACCAATCAACCAACTGTATAAACTATTGGCTCTGCAGGTGTAACAGGACTACCTCTTCTTTAAAATCCATGGCAGGTTTATATGTTATGCTGATGAAAGGAAGGTCAAATATTAAAACTAAGTATTTTTTTGGCCCCCTTTTTATTTTACAGCAAGATGTGGAGAAGTTCTCAGACATTGAAAAACTCTACCTCTACCTTAAGTTGCCTGCTGGTCCGACCAGTAGCATTGATAAAAGGTAAGAATATACACCTGCTTTAAGTATTTATATTATTGATAGTGGCATACATTTATCATTGTCTTAAAAAGTGTATTATAAATGATATAGGAAAACAGTAAAATAATAATAATGACCGCACACACACACACACACAAACAAACAAACAAACAAACAAACAAACAAACAAACAAACAAACAGACTAGACTAGCTTTGGTGAGGATGAAGTCTCATGACTCTCATGTATACTCATGACATGAGTTGTTGTTTTGTCATTTGTCAATCAGTCAATAATCCACATATTTTTGCAGTGACCAGAGCGCCCTGTCATCAAGCCGCACACAACAGATGCATGCGTTCAACTGGATCCGCCATCATTTAGAGGAATACCCAGAGACGTCTCTTCCCAAACAGGAGGTCTATGATGAATACAAGTAGGTACAAACAGACAGAGGCGAGTCAAAAGCAGAAACTTTATTGTTACTCTCATATAATTTCTATTCAACACGTAAAAATATATAACTAAGAATTAATCTGATTATTTTACTGACATATATAGAGGTCACTTTGTATTTGAATATGTATCATTGGTGATCACCTTTTCAATACAAAACAGTTTGAGATTCTTTCTCCTCGAAATTACTGCCAGCTAAAGCATCCGTATAAATAGACCCAGCAGGCATGGGAATCACAGAGAGCAGCATGTGGTGGTAATATTAGAATGGAAAGTCTGAGACAGCCATTGAAATGTTCTGACAGTGTTATGTAACTGTCTTTTTAACTCTACTAGATCAGAAATACAGCGCCCTCCAGAAATATTGGCGCCTTTAGGATAGACAGGTGAAAAGGCTTTAAAAAGACGTTATGTGCGTCACTACATAACATTAAAAACATTTTGTTTTGTACAAAGAAACAGACCCATGTTTTAAACTTTCTTGCAATGTATACTAAAGTCAGCTTCAGCGTTAAAATGCCATGAAAAAGACAAGATTACCCCCCGTTTATGTTAGATGGGAATGGAGATGATGCAGAATGCACCACAATCCAACCACAATACAAGACTGTTAGATACGGATGTCACTTAGTGTAGTTACAACACAATTAACTTTAACTTTATTTTATACCATTATTGTAAACACAACATTGAGATTATCAATTGTCAAGTTGATATAGCGCATGTGTTGGCAAACAGTTTCCTATTTATTCATCCAGCATTTGTGTTTCTGGTCAAACATTAAGGAAGAAAATAATCTGCTATGTTGACATGATTTTAGTTACATTTACTATGTCTGTTATGTCATTTCAGAAGCTTCTGTGACAATCTGAACTATCACCCACTGAGTGCTGCAGACTTTGGAAAAATGATGAAAAATGTCTTCCCCGAACATGAAGGCGCGTCGACTTGGCATGAGAGGAAAATCAAAATATCCTTCACTTAAATGGATTGTAACTGTCTGGCCTCTGTCTCTTGTCACAGACCATCTGCTGTAGCAGTTTATAGACTCTCTAAATATAGATGTGAAATGAAATAAAGTCCCCCTCTGCCTCGGAAGCAGAAGCATAATACAGAGCCTCTCAGGAGAAGAATCGTGATCTTGGCCTTTGTGACTTAATTGTGATTCTTTTTTTTCTATTTTGCTGATGACGTCAAAGTGCACAACTTGATTAATTGATTAATGGTTCTGAAGTTTAATTAAATTATCTTTGTGTAAGGTGAGATCATAGGTCTTATATGTTATGGGTTATGAAAAAAAAAACATTGCCTGTTAAAGGGAGTTTGCTTAGAACTTATATTAGCAAACTGCTAATGTCCAAGGAATAAAGGATTTGTTTTATTAATACATATTGACACCATAAGCACTAATTAAATCTGTAAAATATTGGTTCAATATCAGCATATTAAACACATGTTTAAATTAAAATAGTTTTTCTAAGGCAAACACTTGAATATTTAATTGCATGTTAATTTATATTATTGTTATTTTCATATTTTTGTATTTTCTATCTAACAGGCCCACGATAAAAATGTAATTAATTTCTAGAATCTTAATGATATATTGATCTGACAAATGAAAAATAAAAATTTTCTAATATCTATTTTTTAATTGTAAAATTCAACTAATAAGCGTTACATTGACCACACACTATATGTTCATTTTCTGGAATCACATGCTTTTTTTTATCTTAACACCAGCTTACATATTGTTATAGTGGACTGAGGAAGAGGCTCTTTGTTCACATGCCATCTTTACCCACTCTGGATCTCCATAAAACAGGGGATGAGGTAAGCAAATTTACATCTTCCTTATCGCTTTAACCCCATTTTTGTCTCCATCCTATCATATAACCACATGTCTTTTTGTGTAGCTCCAGTGTGACGTCCTCGAGTCACCGGGCCAGCTTAGCAGCATAAAGGAGGACGTGCGATTTGCAGCCTGTGATCTGGTGTGTGAGTGGGCCCAAAAGGTGCTGAAACGCCAGTTTGATGCCGTGGAAGAATTGGCTCGTTTCCCTAATCGACAGCCATTACATCAGCAACAAGTCTCTGGCAGCTCTCACCATTATGACCGGCACAGCAACAGGTCAGACACAGTCAAAGTTGGTGTAAAAACAGGTCAACAGTGGCATCTGGTGGCAGCTGCCTGCTACTGCTCTTTTATTCCAGTCTGGTTTTGGCTGGACTAAGCTGGTTTAGTAATGAAGTTCCACCGTTGGTTGAATGAGTGTGATGACGTCAGTGTTGGTGTTTCTATTTTGGCAGTTGCCCTTTTTCAAAATGTATAAGCACGACAGAGACTTTTACCTCCGCTATCGACCTTGTGTGCGTGTGCGCGTGTGCCTGGTCCTCTCTGTCGCTGCTCTCTGTAGACATAAATAATTGTGAGGAACAAAACAGTCAAACAGCAGTGACACAAGGCTATTTCTAAGTAAATAAATAAAGTGGATGGGCATGTTTTGAAATTTCATCATGTAGAAATCGGATGAATTGAAACTCCAGAGAACAGCAGGAAAAGGGACAGGGAAATCAAAAGGGTTGGCAAGAAGGGGATGCATATTTGATCATTTATTTTACTAATAACAGTAGCATGATGCAAATAAAATCTCCCGTTTCTTTTCTTTAGAGGTTAAGCCTCCACAGATGGTCTCAGCATTTGTCCCCACTGCTGAGGCTCACTCCTTCCAGCCTCATGTGATGACCCTGTCCTCGCCTTCTGTGGATGCAAAGCAGCAGCTCCAGAGGAAGATCCAGAGGAAACAACAAGAACAGAAGCTGCACTCTCCTTTACCTGGAGAGGGACAAACCAAGAGGGCAGATGACAGTGTGCCTTGTGCCAGCCCCACCGCTCCGTCACCTCAGCCAACCATAGGCATCATGGTCGCTGCTGTCCAGAGCCCTATCACGGTGAGAAAGCAGCAGTCTCAATGTAGATTAAACTGGTGTGTGTCATTTTGTCCCATCTATTGTATTCACCCCAGCTTAGGGAAAATAAATACCTAGATTCATTTAAAATTTGCTTAAACTAATTAGTAAAGATGAGTGCAGTCTGACTGGTGTATTATTTTCAAAAGCACACCTTTAAAATTACACCTAATTTTCACAGACTACTGTTAAACAGTTGGTCAATCATATTTGTTACATCAATGTGAGTAGTTTTGTTCAATTATGAGTGTAATGCTGCCATTTTTAGGAAAAAACAAAAAATGATTAGTCAGAACTTAACAGAATTTATTTGACTGCAGTCATAAACAACTTACAGAGTTAGAGCCCTATCTTGCACTCGGCGCAGCGTGGCGCAAAGCCAGACGTCAAGTGTCTTGCTATTTTAGGACCGATGCAGTTGTTAATTTCCCGTCCCGAGCCCACGTTGTTTAAATAGCAAATGCACCTGTGTCTATCTTTGCGCCCATGGGCATGTTGGTCTTACAGGGAGGTGTGTTCAGGTGAATTGTTGGTGTCTTGGTGTCTTGCTATCTTGCGGCAGAAAGTGATCGCGCCATTGACCAAAAAAAACCTGGTCTAAAGTCAATAGCGCAGCATTTCATTGAATTTTAACAGCGCATTAGTAAAATGCGCTTAGGCTCTTGCACAGTGCGCACACACTATGCTTGTTACACACACACAAGTAAGCCCAGCAGCACACACACACACACACACACACACACAAAAGATTAAAACTAAAATTAAAATAATACGGTGCCCAGCACATGGACCCTTTTTCCCCTGTCAAACTAGCAAAAGTGGATTTGGACACGCCCTAAACGCACCTGCGTCATGCGGTTCACGCCGTGCGCTTAGATTGTTAAAATAGGGCCCTTAATGTATTTTTCACTTACATTCAACAAAACCCATCTTTGTACCCTAATCAATGTCACATAACCTGTTTTTATATATATAGACATTTAGAAACCAAAACACACATCAATGTACTTTCAACAAAAACAGAAAATGGTCCTGTGTTTCCATTCATACTAAAAATAAACATAGACTGTATTTTGCCACACCGAGATGTATAACACCCCGTCAACATCTTCATGATAATCACAATATTATGTCATTAGGTGTCGATCATCCGTTGTTTTGAAACTTTGATGCAGTAAATTTCAGGGTTTTTTTGTTTGGAAATTGCATCCTAACATATTTCTAATATGACAAAAGATGATATTCCTGAATAGCCCAGCCTGTCCTGAGAATAATACATGGCCTGCTCCCTTGATGGCCTGATTCATAAGCCTGATATTCAAGATATACAACCACATAACATAACTGTATAACAGCAAACAGTACTCTCCTTGTAGGTAATGAGAGTTAAATTATAAGAACTCAGAATGTTACATTTTGGATTTAAACCTTCTGATTATCATGTAGAATTCAGTTGTTCCACTTTCTGATTGACCTTTCCTCTCTGCAGGTACAAAGAAGCAGGCAGCTGATGTCCCCCAGTCCAATGGGAACAGTAGAGAGCAAAATGCTGCCTATTAACTTCCAAATGGTGACCCAGCCACTTCAGGCAGTGAAACAGAGCCCCAAAACCCCGCAAAATATTCTAGCCAGTCCAGTGGGAGAACGCACTGCTCGGCAGCGCTACGCGCAGATCTTGCCCAAACCTGCGACCCCGACTGCTGTCACCTTGCGCTCGCCCTCCACCATGATCATTGGCAACAGCCCCGTTAAGACCGTGATGACTACGTGCCATGTCAGCCCAGTCAGTTTGGTCAAGATGACAGCCATATCTCTTGCGCCCAACAGCAGTAATACCACCACTTCCTTCACAAAAGCCCCTCTGCGGCCGGCATCTGCAGGCACTAGTACTTCTGCAGTTGCAGAAAACTTCAGTTCCAATCAAAGCATTAGGAGTACCTCTGCAGTCCCCATTCTGACCCCAATGGCAAGGCCTGGGCACACTACTAACAATCATACCATTGATGTTGAATTGGAAGTTGAAGCTATACATAAAAACAGCCAAATGCAAAATCCTGGCACTCTAGTTTTCACTCAAGAACCAATGGCAAATAGGACTGGAGGGTCTTTACAGAGGGCTGCCAGTGTGCCCATACCTCAGTCTAAAGGCTTCCTGGCTCTAGAGGAGACATCCAGGACTAATTGCAACAGAAAGTCCTCTTTAAGCCCTAACACTGTGGCCGCTGTCCAAAATTGCAATAACTGCGCTAATAATACAAGCACTATGCACTTAACTCCCTGCACTCAGAATATCAGCGCTGTGTCTTTACTGAACACCAACATACCACCTTCTTTTGTGGAACGCAGCAGTGTAACAGCAACAAAGGAAGGTTTCTTGTCCACTAAGAGCCTCAGGAAACGTTCAGGCCTTAGTCCAGACCTTTCTCCAACCAAAAGGGTTTTTATGCCCCAGCAGCCAGAGCTAGAGGGCGCTGCTGGTCTTGGATATGGGATTAGAAACATGGTTGGGAACATCCTCAGGCCAGGAGCTCCAACTAGACCTGAAAGTGCACCAGCTACCAGGGAGGTAGAGATGAAAATTAGCTCTCTTCCAGTCCACGCACACTGGACTTCTTCTTTCAGAGCCAGTGACTTCTTCTCTGTTGCCAAAACACAGAGCTCAGTGCAGAGGACAGACCCTTCCACTGTTATGGAAACTAGCACCTCACTTACTCAAGCATTAATACAACAACAGCAGGGGCACACAATGGCTAACGTGCATGCCATACCTAATAACTCCGGCCTCCAAAAACATTCAGGTGTGAGTGATGTTAGGAGCTCAGCCACAGGGAGCCTGGACCCTCAACAACATACCTACACTCAGTCCAACCCTGTTACTGAACACTTTATGAATCAAGTTTCATCGTTGAGCCAGCTCCCTATGCAGACTGATATGGATTACTGTCCCTTTGATGATGATGTGACTCAGGACAGCATTGTGGAGGAGCTGGTGCAGATGGAGGAGCAGATGAAATTTAACAACCAGCAAGAGTTTGGAGACTGTGTCACAATGCAAAGCCAACAAGCTACGATGCCAGACAACATAATGTCCACCAATCAGACCATGACTGCTTTCTATCATGCTTCAAACAGCCACAGCAATCCGATGCAAACTCCAACACCGACACCCACACCAACACCCACACCCACGGAAATGATGGGAGGAGCCCAAGGCCTCTCCGGAGAGAGCCCTTTCTCCCGCATCGCCTCCACAACCCCAGTGGACAGCGTACTGGGAAACAGTCGTCACACCCCAGTTGGTACACCTCACTCCAACTGCAGCAGCACTGTGCCTCCCAGTCCAGTGGAGTGCAGAAACCCGTTTGCATTTACACCCATCAACTCCAGCATCACTGGTTTCCATGACGGCAGCACGGTTTCCAGCAGCCCGGTTAAGCCCATGCAGAGACCAATGGCCACCCACCCAGACAAGACCCGACTGGAGTGGATGAATAACAGTTACAACAGCAGCAGCGGGAATCTAAACAAGTCAAACAGTGGAATTGGAATCCTGCCAAGCTATCAAGGCCTGATAGGTGATCATTTTCAAAAGCCTCACGCCTTTGCCGTCCCTCATACAAGGCACCATGACAGCCATTTTGGCCGCTTGACTCCGATCTCGCCTGTGCAGCAGCAGGTAGCCACCATGACTAACATAGCCAAGCAGGAGGGCTTTGCTGTACCTGCCCCTCTGGATAACAAAGCCACCAACACACCTGCTACAACCTTTCAATGTCGCAGTGTAAGCCCCGCCGTGCATATGAGGAACTTGAGTGGAAACACAGGGAACCTTCCCCATATCCCTCGTTCAGTAGTGTCTCCCTTTAACTCTCCTGTTATTCCTGAGATGTTAAACATCTTTGTAAACAGCCAGACAAATCTTGGGGTGAGCAGCATGGCTCAGAGGAGCCATTCTGTGCCGCTCAACATCATGATGCAAACTGAGGTCCGGCACACGTCGAGCCAACAATGCAACAGCAAAAACATCACCAATGTCCTTTTGAGCAAGCTGGATGGGGACCATGACGACACTATTCGGGGTCTGGGCATTAATAATTTACCCTCCAGCTACACTGCACGCATGAACCTCACCCAGATCCTCGAGGGGGACCCAAACCTCTCCTGCAGTGACAACCATCTCAGCCTGATGACCTCAGACTCCACCAGCACATGCAAGTTGCAGAGGCCAAATTACCTCATCGAAAATACTATCAATGAACAAATAATCCTTGCAGCAGCTGATAGCCAAGTACAGTCAGCTTCTAGAGAGCAGCATCAACAGCAGGCGCAGGCTATGTTGCTCACTTTGAGCTCACAGCAGGATCAAGAAGAACTACAGCAGCAGTTGGATTTCAGCACCACTGTGAAAGACCTCTTGACAGACAACAGCCTTACTGCTGGCAGTCAGCTCATGGACCAGGTGTCAGAGCTCACCACAGGTGCGGCGGATTTCCCCTGTGAAATCAGAATGGCGTCGGAGCTCTCCAGTAGCATCAATGACCTTAACGCACTGGACACAGACCTTCTGTTTGACCCCAACCAGCAGCATGGGCAATATCAAAATGCTGCTGCGGATGAGTTGGTGAATGATGCGCTGTTTCAGCAAATTACCAGCGAGACGGCACATTCAAGTGGACTTGACTGGCTCGAAAGCAAAGATCATCCAACTGTTGGGTTGATGGGGTGAGAATAGTTTTTTTTTTATAGTCATGTTGAACATGTTAACATGTTGTTGCCGTTTGTTTTATTTATTTTCAGGCATTTACACTTTATAATGTAACACTAAACACATTGATGTTTATCCAGGTTAAGTGCCAGGTTGAAATGCAATGATGCTGCAACCCTGATTAAAATGCTGGTCATTTCCCTTTAATCAGAAGACATTGCCTCACGTTGTTTGATCAAGAGCATTTCCAACAAGTAAACAAAGGTTACTGAACAAAAAACTGTTTTTTTATGTTCAATATTTTATTGAAAAGTCAGAGGATAAATCAGAGCCATGGATTTCTTAGTGTAAAGAAATGAAACATTATAAGTAATACGCCTTTTTCAAAAATGATTTCTTTCATCATTGTGTCTAAATCTTTTAACTACAGGCATTATCTAACTAAAGTGTATGGGAAAAATGACTAAATAGATTTACTGCTGAACTAATAATAATTTGAAACACAGATTCATTGAGAAAAAAACTAGAAGTATTACGAGTTATCTTTGCAGGAGCTTTAAGCAGTCTGGTTTTAAGCGCATTTTCCCTAAGTGAAAAATATATTTACAACAAGACATGTTTAAAAATGTACACTTAGTGTATAGAAATATAATTTTGTGATAGAAACATCTAACCAATTTCATCCAAATAAAATCCATGTAATATATTCTTACAATGTTCTAGAGTTGGCATGAAGCATATAACAGGATGTGGATGATTTTAAAATAATTAACGCAGTAGTGTTACTTCCGTTAATGATGGTTCACTTTGATGGAATACATGAAGAGTATCTGTTATATTTAAATACAAAATCGTAAAAGTGATAAATGTCTTAACTGTCCATTTATCTGGTTTTCAGATCCACATTTTCAAGCTTTGAGATGTTATTCTTTTATATAAGGCCTTCCTGACAATCATCACAGACTTTGTGCCTCTCAGAATGAGCCAATCGATTTAAAGAGTCAAGTCAACGTTTCATCTTTTAATCATCCCCAAAATCTCTTTTGATATGGAGCTCAGACAGCTTGAAGATGGTGATATCAATAATATAATTAGGACTCTTATGCACTTTGTTTTGTTTTCAAGCCACATTTTGCAAAAGTTTGAATTTACATGCACAATATGTCTTTATTAATCTTAAATCCATAGATATATTAGAAAACCAAGCAGTGAAAGATGAGGGCTTAACTCTTAACCACTGTTAGATAAAAAGGGAAATCATTTATAAAAGAATCCATTTACCTAAGAATCAAACTAAACCCCATGAATGTGGGTTTTTGCACTTTTAAAGTATGATTCTTATATAAAAGAAGAATTATGGAACATTGTTTTAGCCATTTTCCTTAGCACTCAGAAAATGCATTATTTGTATTGTGTGAAAATTATATTGGGTGAACATAATATGGACTAGGTAGATGAAATTGAGCAGAAATGAACACTATTTCAAAAGAACTTGAACAAGTTTGTTTTCATACAGCACTGACAATCTGTATAACTTATGTTTCTTTGCATAAATGCACTGTTTGGTTTGGATGATGAAGGAACAGCTTTTGCTGCAAGGCCCATGGATTTCAATCAGCAGGTCTAACAGCTAATTACTGATCAAATGTGAAAGTCTTGTTTTACACTGATGATTATTTGTGTGTAAAGAAGTCATGCATCCACACATGAGATTACATGAACTCACAGGTGCTCCCTGAGGGTTTTGGTTTCTGAGCCTTGTGTCCATACCAAAGACTAACTTTTAACTATAACCTGCACTAAGATCTCGGGTGACATACTTAGTTATGTTTTCTAACAGCCATAACAAATCTATTCTGTTAAATAGTTCTTTATCAGGACAGTGTTAAGGAGTTATTTGTTTTCATTGTTGATGCTTTTGTTTTTTTATGGAGGCAAAAAAAAACAACCTGTAATTGATCCTATTTCTCTGCCATCGTTCTGTGTTTTTCGTTTTTACTATTTATTTAAAGTGTGTTGTTTGTACAGAAGATGTAATCTTGCAAACCGTTTAATCTTGTGAATTCACAATAATCTGACCTGCACTGTTATGATGTTGTGTAGCATATGTTTCATGGCATAATACCACATATCATTTACATTACTAGGTGAATAATGAGAACATGTAACAGAACTCAGATTTAAAACTCTTTCAGAACTGGATTTTGTCAGAAAAGTATCACAGAAAATATTTGCACACACTTTGAAATGTAGAAATCAGACTTTACATGGTAATATGGTTTAATATTAATGTCATGATATATTGCAAACGCAGCACATTGAATCTCTTTCAGTGATTTGAATTGACAGTTGTTTTATACATTTTAGAAAACTTTAATTTCTGTAAAAGCAGATTATATCATTTTAATATATTTTGTGAGTATAACTTACTATTGAACAATTTGGACAAATGTTTATTTATGTTGTAGTTCTCTTTACTGTGTCTGTGAAAACAAACAAAGCATTTATTTGGTTCACACTGATGTTTGTGTTTAAAGAAGACTTTACCCTTCCCCTTGTTAAAAGTGGTACAGAGCTGTAGAAACGCCCTCTACTGTTATGTTGCTGGTGTCAGTGTACAGGGGATTTTTTGTTGTTGTTGCATTTTAGCAAGTGCTTTTATAAGGGGGAGTGCTTGTTGATACTGGTTTTCCAAGACTTTTTAAAACTAATAAACATTTTTAAGTACATTGGTATCTGGGAGTGTTTCTTTAATATCTGCATAAAAGCATTAGGCAGGTCTTGACAATAGACTCTGGAGCTGCCTGCGCAGAAAACACATGCTTCTTCACTTTTGAAATGTCACAGAAAATGCCACTTTAGCAGTGGTGGAAGAAGTACAGATCCTGTACTAAAAAGTAAAAGTAACAGTACCAGAGTGTAGAAATACTCAATTAACTACAAGTAAAAGACCTGAATTCAAAAAAGTACTCCTTCATTATGGAGAAAGGCCCATTTTCAGAATGTTTATTATATTATTGATGCATTAATATTTACATTACTTTAATGTTGCAGCTTTTTTTCACTAGTCTATATACTCCCGTAGCTTGTGAATTTCCCCCTCAGAATCAATAAAGTCTTATCTTTATCCATCATAATACATCATGAATAATTGTTGTTTTGTATTCATCTGAATTTGCAAATTAACTAAAGGTATCAAATAAATGTAGTGGAGTAAATTGTACATAATTTCTGTCTAAAATGTAGTGGAGTAGAAGTATAAAATAGCAGAAAATGAAAATACCTCAAGATTTTACTTAAACAGTGCTTGAGTAAATGAAGTTAGTTCCACTCCACTTTAGTGAGTAAAAGTAATTTGTTGGCATTTGACTGCAACATTGATGAGTGGAACATCTTTTGTTTGGCTGAAAAGGACTGATATTTATTTTTGATAACGGTTGCCGGTGTACAAAATCTCTCCCCTGTTCACTCATTGACTATTCCTACATAATAAGCACTATAGTAAACATAGAGTAAATTATTGACTATTAAGCACTAAACTGAGATTTTAGCAGAAAGAAGCATGCTATATACTATGTGTACATACCACATAATACGAATGCTGCATTATTTGTTCCATTGTAGGATCTTTTTTGGCATTATATTTTCCCATTGAGAATTTAGGCACTCAAATGAAATTGTGGAAAATAAAAATGCATTGGATAGCGAGCAGAGAGTGATTTAAACATGGCTTTAATATACTCGTGTCTGTTGAGTTGTCATGAGTGTGATAGCTAAGGTAATGCTAATGTTCACATTAATAATCAATAACATGTCATTTAATCACTAATTACTTACAGTATACTTAACTCCCTTACTCAAAGACTCTTCAGAGGCAGATACTGAGGTAAGGGTGACTGTCATTCACTTCCTAGCTCATTCGTTTACTTCTGGTTCAGGGAATGGAACCAGCAATCATTAACTTTTATGCCACTAATTATACCAATTTGAAACCACTAAAACAAAAAAAAAAGCATTTTGATGCTCAGTGCACATTGCAGCCTTGATTTGCACATACAGGTGTTTTCATAGACCATGCTTGATCTCCTGAGTCCCCTGTCGTTTTAGTTAGTACTAGCTGTTAGAGCAGGACAAACTCTGGGTAATTCTGTGTTTTGTTTACAATTAGATTTTGTCAGACTTTATTTTTATGCTATTTGACACCAAAACATAAGTTCTGTAAAATAGTTGGGATTAATTTTAAAATGTTTATATACTTTGGCGGACTGCCTGATCTGTTGTACACCATTATAACTTTGCACCGACCAAATGTAATGGCTCTAGTTTTAAGCCAAAGACCCCTTAACTGAAAGAGAGACGGAGCAGGGACCGACCCCCTACTACATATATTGTATAACATGAAGTTGTATAACTGGGCCTTAACAAATATGTAAGGTGGTATTAAAGTAGCCTAATGATTGATGGCACAATTTTATAAATTTTAATAAAGTTTTAATGTCAAACATAGCCTACATGTGGCACAGTGAATACCTGTATTTCTGGATGGCTACCTTAGTTACTACCTTACCAATAGGCCAATAACCCTATGTGGGGATTTATATTTGATAATATGTTATTTATGTTAAGACTAATTTGTAGGCCCGCCTGCATTGACTTCGAGGACCCCTTGTTGAAGATCCCTGCTCTATGAGTTAGGCTATGTCTGAAGATATTGAACCCTAAAAATGGCTTCTGGCCTAAGAAGTCAGGTTTCCTAAACATAAAAGTTAATGATTGCTGCTGGTTTCCTAACTTCTGCCTAAGAAATCAGGTTTCCTAACTTCCAGGCTTGCTTTCAGTTTCATTTCAGTAAATTCTACAATTGCTACAAAGTAGCCCACCTCAAATACTTATATATATTGTATAGTATATAGTGTTACACATATTATACATAGTAGTAAATGTAACGTTACTTAGTTACATTCCACCATTGCTTTTTGCTGACAGAACCTAATTACTTTTAGTTAAGTAACACTGAATGCACCGCTTTTACTTAAAATGGAGCTTGTTTGTTTTTACACTGTGTGGTACTTTAAGTGAAAGGATCTGATGTGACAGGAAGAAGGAAGGAAACAAGAAGAGGAGGAGGAAGAGGACGAAAAAGAGGAGGATAGATATGGAGTGACGACGATGTCACAGCTAACCAGGGCAGGTAAACGGTATCTACCAGCGTAAACACCTGACAGAGGGCATAAAAGAGGCAGAGTAGTAACTAAACACCACTGTTGAACCACCGGACCACTGTGTTCTTCTTCTTGGTTCTTCTTGTTGTCGCTCTCTAGGTGGAAGAAGGGCGAGGATATTATGGCTTCACTTACTCCACAGATCCGAGGACTTCAGACAGATGAGGTAAACTAACGCTTCTATCACATTTACTAGCATTCATGCGATCACGTCGTTAGCCAACTGGCTAACTAGTTAACGCTAACTGTAAGCTTACTAACTAAACAGTGGGAGTTTATTCGCAAGCTAATTAACGCACTAGCTGGCTAACTTGCGATATGACTTTTGTGGTAGCTACAATTTGTTACTTATTGCTTGAAAAATCGATGTAATTGATCAGCCCTACTTATGAGCTAATGCTATCCAAATTTATAGAGCCCTAGCTATCACTTTTTTTACACCAGGAAACACAACAGGCTCCTTAACGCCTCTGTTTCCCGTACTCACACACGCACGCACGCACGCACGCGGACATCGACCAAACTCATGTCAAAAATCATGTTGTCAGAGCTTTCACTCCATGTAACAGTGGCTGGGCCCTATTTCAGTTCTTTTCGCCATGCGTGTGATTGATTGCAGAATCTCATGACGATTCACTAACTTTACAGTGAAAGCATACATTAGGGTTGTGGGTTACGGTAAATGTGCAGCAGTGCCTGTATTGTCAGGATGTTGCATCATCGCGTAAAACCCTGATTGTAATCAGGGTGTGTGCACGGCATGCATGTGATAGGGAGTCATGATAAATGAGTTATGTTAATATTATAATGATCCAGTACCTTGCTATTGATTTCTATAGTATTAACGGGACCTGCAGTCCTGTACCTGTCTAGTGAAGCACATTACAATACCAACACCAACGCCAATTCAGTATCTACTGGACTTGCATTAACTATGTACAGAATTTAACAGGCGCTCTTATTATATATAGTAAGAGTTAGAGTATGGTCCTAGTTTTTTAGGTTTAGTCTAGTTTGTAGTCAAGATTTTAGTTTTTTTTCTTTTCATTTGCAAATCACATTTGCCTCTTTGAGTGTCCTTATGTGTTTTTGTTTGTTACTTATGTGTGATGGCAAGTCTTTATGTCTTTATCATATTCATAAACTCATTAGTATGTTTTTTTGTTTTTTCAGGAAGAAAACAGAGTCCTTAAAGTGAAAGTCATTGCTGGAATTGGGCTGGCCAAAAAAGATATACTGGGAGCCAGGTAAGCTGTAGATAGTTACTATCTAGTAAGTGCTCTATAACTAATGAATATGAGTAGGGTTGGAGGTAACTATTAGTTTGATTAACAATTAACCTTCCTATCATTTTCTCCATTAAACAATTCTGATATCATGAAATATATTGCTTTCTTTTTGAGTAAGCAGTCCTAAACCCAAAGATAGTCAGTTTACTATTTCACAAGACACAAAAGCCTGTAGAAGCCAGACACATCAAATGTATCACTAAATGAGTAATTATTTTGGCTTCATCAATATAAAATTGATTATTTTCAATTAATTGATTAATTGTTTACAATATATGTCATAAATTGTGAAAAATATCTCTCACAATTTTGCCGATCCTAAGATGCAGCATAAAATAGCTTGTTTTGTTCGACCCAAAGCCCAAATATATTAATTTACAATAATATTTTAAAGAGAAAAACAACAAATCCTCACATTATAACCCTCACATAATGAATAAATTCAAAATTGTTGATGACAATTTTCTGTAAAATCGAAGTCATCATCTTCCTGTGCATGTGTCCGGTCCATTTCCTGTTAGTTTCCTAATTATTTTCAGAAAAGCTGGACAATTAGAACTCACTAAAATTGCATCCTCTAGTCCACTGTCAAGGAAGAGTGACAGGAAGGTACAATTTTCTTTGTGTGACCAAACATCACACGTATGCCAAAGCCATCTGTTTGAATGAATCAGTACGTGCAAATGCAATCAGACAATGACATCTATCCAGAGTCCATGAAACGTGGATTTTATGCCTTTTATGGGAAATGATCAGGGTTCAAACTGCGAAGCGGTAGAACCCTTCTATGTTTGTCTGTTTTAGTTATTATTATTATTATTATTATTATTATTATTATTATTATTATAATAATTGAACACAAGTCAGCAACCATAAGGTCAATCATCACAAAACTCACAGTGTATGTTCAGATAAGTGCCCCAGATATACCTAGACAGTTTTAAATACATACGCCACTAGGGGACGTTACAAGCGCAAGATAGGTGAGTGGCATTACACACATTTTACTATAAATCACATATTCATTCAATTAAATGCACAATAACTGGAAGTGGTTTGAGCTTGGAATTGCAGCTTGCAGCTTTATAATTATTAGCAATTGTTTTTTTGTTGGTCATCTGCTTTTCTCAAATTGCCGTAAGCTGGACTGAGCTACATATCACACTGAATTGAAAATAAAGGTTTTTGACAAATCAGTTGTACACTGTTGTCCAATCATTACAAAGCATGCAGGATAGGTTTTATAACGACATTGGACCACATGTGTGAAAGTACTTTGATGTTGTTACTGAGAAAATGGTTTAAACCCGCGAGTCGCCGCTTGCAGCTATATTTTTTGATAGTTAATGTCATCACCAAAATTGCTGTATTAGCATCACTCTAATGTAACACCAGTCACTTAATATATTACTAATGGCACAACATTGCTGCAGGCCTAAAGTGGCATAAAAATTGGGCAATGGATAATCTGATTGATTGATGTGGTTTTAATGCACGTCTTAGTGTATCAAAGCATCATAAAATAACAATTAGTCATCTTTGTGTTGAGCATAACTGAGCCGGAACGATTATGTTAATGTTTCTCAGGTCTGAATGCAGCGCCTGAACTGATCAGACAATGTGTTTTGCCTGTTTTAGAAATATAGTAGAGAGTCGGCAGCAGAACCACACAAACCACTAATACATGAAGAGCAGAAAGTAGATCATAACTGTCTAAACTTAGTTTTTTTATTGTTATTTTGACAATAACACAGACAACAGACAAAACAGACAGACAAAAATAGACCAAACGGGACATCAGACAGGGTCATCATGGGTAAGGTGAAATGTTTGACCTCATGAAAAACAATATATTAAAGGAGACCAGGTTTAATTTGCAGTGTCAAGGTCTGTGGGGTCCTTTTCTGTCTAAGATGTCATTTGAAATCTTAACAGTCCTTATGATCATTCTTTGCATTAACGCTAGTACAAAAAAACAAAGTTCTTCAACCTAAATAAATATCCATTTAAGAACACATTTGAACACCCTGCTATTTTGCAAGTTCTCCCACTTAGAAATCATGGAGGGGTCTGAAATTGTCATCGTAGGTGCATGTCCACTGTGAGAGACATAATCTAAAAAAAAAAAATCCAGAAATCACAATGTATGACTTTTTAACTATTTATTTGTATGATACAGCTGCAAATAAGTATTTGAACACCTGTCTATCAGCTACAATTCTGACCCTCAAAGACCTGTTAGTCTGCCTTCAAAATGTCCACCTCCACTCCATTTATTATCCTACATTAGATGCACCTGTTTGAGGTCGTTAGCTGCATAAAGACACCTGTCCACCCCATACAATCAGTAAGAATCCAACTACTAACATGACCAAGACCAAAGAGCTGTCTAAAGACACTAGAGACAAAATTGTACACCTCCACAAGGCTGGAAAGGGCTACGGGGAAATTGCCAAGCAGCTTGGTGAAAAAAAGGTCCACTGTTGGAGCAATTATTAGAAAAAGGAAGAAGCTAAACATGACTGTCAATCTCCCTTGGACTGGGGCTCCATGAAAGATCTCACCTCGTGGGGTCTTAATGATCCTAAGAAAGGTGAGAAATCAGCCCAGAACTACATGGGAGGAGCTGGTCAATGACCTGAAAAGAGCTGGGACCACCGTTTCCAAGGTTACTGTTGGTATTACACTAAGACGTCATGGTTTGAAATCATGCATGGCACGGAAGGTTCCCCTGCTTAAACCAGCACATGTCAAGGCCCGTCTGAAGTTTGCCAATGACCATTTGGATGATCCAGAGGAGTCATGGGAGAAAGTCATGTGGTCAGATGAGACCAAAATAGAACTTTTTGGTCATAATTACACTAACCGTGTTTGGAGGAAGAAGAATGATGAGTACCATCCCAAGAACACCATCCCTACTGTGAAGCATGGGGGTGGTAGCATCATGCTTTGGGGGTGTTTTTCTGCACATGGAACAGGGCAACTGCACTGTATTAAGGAGAGGATGACCGGGGCCATGTATTGCGAGATTTTGGGGAACAACCTCCTTCCCTCAGTTAGAGCATTGAAGATGGGTTGAGGCTGGGTCTTCCAACATGACAATGACCCAAAGCACACAGCCAGGATAACCAAGGAGTGGCTCTGTAAGAAGCATATCAAGGTTCTGGCGTGGCCTAGCCAGTCTCCAGACCTAAACCCAATAGAGAATCTTTGGAGGGAGCTCAAACTCTCAGCGACAGCCCAGAAACCTGACTGATCTAGAGAAGATCTGTGTGGAGGAGTGGGCCAAAATCCCTTCTGCAGTGTGTGCAAACCTGGTGAAAAACTACAGGAAACGTTTGACCTCTGGAATTGCAAACAAAGGCTACTGTACCAAATATTAACATTAATTTTCTCAGGTGTTCAAATACTTATTTGCAGCTGTATCAAACAAATAAATAGTTAAAAAATCATACATTGTGATTTCTGGATTTTTTTTTTTAAGATTATGTCTCTCACAGTGGACATGCACCTACGATGACAATTTCAGACCCCTCCATGATTTCTAAGTGGGAGAACTTGCAAAATAGCAGCGTGTTCAAATACTTATTTTCCTCACTGTATTTCTATACAACTATTTCTATCCATTCATTATTTTTGCAGCCATTTTCTGGTTATTGCTTTCTTACTACCTGCTAGTAGTATTTGTGATAAATATCTGTCTATATCTAATAAATATTGATCTTTCTGCTTTTTTAGCCCTGTTAGTATGTTTCCCAAATACATAACACTGAAACTGAAAAAGCTCTATGCCAAGTATTGACTTGATCTTTATCTCCTTTAGCCAGTAAGAACAAATATAAGGATCCTACCAAAAAAATATTAAAATGACCACCAGCAGACATATTGCCACACAGTCTCCAGCACTTACCATTTTATATATTTTTGGGGTTATAAAGAACCTAAAGTATTTTTCCATATGAATTCCCTCTAGATCTGAGCTCGAGATGGTAGACAGCAGATCACAACTGATTAAATATTATATAGACCTGAACCTAATGTGTCTCTCTTTATCCTGCAGCGATCCATATACAAGACTGTCCCTCTATGACCCTATCAATGGAGAAATCACAAGTCTTCAGACCAAAACAAAAAAAAAGGTAAGGAAGTGAACGCCTACATTTGCACGTAGACTTGTTTTGTTTGTGAACTCGTATTTTATTTTGATTTTCCTTTCCATCTCATGTTACATGAAGACACTGGATCCAAAATGGAATGAAGAATTCTTTCCGAGTAAGTGAAACTTAAAATAAATCACTGTTAAACATTTTCAATGCACCTATGTATGTGCCAGGAGATCATTTGGGGCATTTTCATAACCGGAAACTGGATTCATTTACTGTATATGTCATCATATCTAACCATAAAATACTAAAAGCCGTCCTGTTGGATTTGTTGACCATGGCTTATTTCAGCACTCTGACTTTCCAGTCATTATGTTTAAGGTTGATCCCAGAAGGCATCGTCTGCTGTTGGAGGTGTTTGATGAGAACCGCCTGGTAAGTTTATTTATTTATGGTCAACCTTTCTGTGTGTAATTCTGAAACTAAAATTCTTTGGTCGCTTTTTGGTTGTTTTGTTAGAATCACTTTATTTCTGTTATTTAAGTATTTAATTAAATCTTGCTGTTTTAAAAGAATGTGGATTCCAAGTGTGGAAGACCTGGATCACTTTAGGGCTGCAACCAATGATCATTTTCCTTATCTATTAATTTGCAGATTGATTATTTTCTTGATTAATCGTTGGGTCTATAAAATGTCAGAATATAGTAAGAAATGCCTGTACGCCCAAGAAGATGTCTTTAAATTGTTGCTTTTGTCTGACCAGCAGTGTGAGTGTAAAACCCAAATATATTCAGATTTTTTATTGCATAAGACAAAAAGCTGCAAATCCTCACATTTGCAGTTAGAACACACATCTTAACACACATTTAATTGATAGTTGTAACACACGCAGCATATTGGACACAGCCCAAAATTGTTCAAGCCAGGAAAAAGTCTCACTGGTAGATTGATATATTAGTTTAAAACATATTTTGATATACAAACGCCATAGTTTTCTCGTTACCTACTGTATACCACAAAACACTGTGAATGCCAAACAAGGCAACGTGTCATATTCTGAGGATAAGGGGATCCTCTGTCAGTGCAAAGTTATCTTTGGTTTGTCAGCCTGATACAGACGCCCTTATTGCATTATTGCCAGAAAATGTCTAATATTGTTGGATCCCTTTTTATTCAGAGCTAATAATATGGACAAATCTGGCTGCTTTTTAAGGGTTTGTTTACAAGGGTGGATAGAGATTGAAAAGAGTCCAATTTCAGGTCAAGTGTCAAATATCATGTAGATGATAGTGATATTACGGGTATTGATACTTAGTAGATAGATACTGAGAAGCAAGCTTGTGACCAGGATGTCGTCCGTTCAATCCCCAGACCGACAGGGTAAAATCTGGGGGGGCGGGAGCGAAAGAGTAGTGCTTGTCCCTCCCTCGATACCACCACTGAGTTGCCCTTGAGCAAGGCCCTTAACCTCCAACCGCTCCAGTGAAGCTGCTCAGTGGCCAACAGATCGGACTGTACTTGTACTGGGCAGCTTCCATGTGTGAATGGAATGGCACTGTGTGAATGTGACCAGGGTGTTCCTGCAAAAGAGAGGCTTCCTCTCAGTGAACCTTCCCTGAATATATAAAGGTAAAAAAAAGACTTACCTAAGTTTCTGTTATGACACAAATGTTTGTGTCATAACCATGTGTGATGGTAGATTTTAGATAGGAGACTGCAATAGGGATTGACTGATACTGTTTTTATTAGGTCCTATAACGATTACTAGTACTTGATGAATCCAATAACTGATATTTGGAACCAATATACTGTACATTTACAATGAAAATGAAAATCTTTGAGTCAAAATTAAGATTTTGGAATGTTACAAACTCCAACAGTAAAAAGATGTTTAAATGTTTTAAGCAATTATTAAATACATTAGAAATGTTCAATATAATACACACTAAAAGATAAACAGATAGTGTTGTGGCCGGGACAATTTGTGATACATTTAAAAAAAAAAAAAAAAATTATATTCAAAAATTAACAAAACAAACAATTACAAAAACCCTGAGCCAAAAAACACAAAGAGAAAAGTTGGGAGAGAGGGAGACGAAGCAACACATGCAGAAACAGACACACACAAACACCTACATAAACAGACATAGACAGACACAAGACAAGGGACCAATCACATGCGCAGGTTGAGGTCCGGGCTGTAGCGCAAGTCAGCGATGATGCGCCAAGTTTCCAGGGTCCTTTCCACACCACCACTGTCTGTTATCTGTCTGTTATATAAACACAGTAAAGCAGTTGGCCCACATAAACAGTCACTAAATTGAATGTGTATGATGACACATAGTGAATACATTACATTGTCATCTCAGGATTGTCAGCTGAGGAAACCACAATTTATTCCATCTATCCATCTTCATCCACTTATCCGGTCGCTGGGGGAGCAACTCCAGCAGGAGACCCCAAACTTCCCTTTCCCGAGCCACATTTACCAGCTCTGACTGAGAGATTCTGAGGCGTTCCCAGGCCAGGTTGGAGATATAATCCCTCCACCTAGTCCTGGGTCTTCCCTGAGGGCCTCCTCCCAGGTGGAGGTCCCTAGGGAGGAGCCCAGGAGGCATCCTTACCAGATGCCCAAACCACCTCAACTGGCTCCTTTCGACGCGAAGGAGCAGCGGCTCTACTCTGAGCTCCTCTCGGATGACTGAGCTTCTCACCCCATCCCTAAGGGAGACACCAGCCACCCTCCTGAGGAAACCCATTTTGGCCGCTTGTACCCTGGATCTCGTTCTTTTGGTCATGACCCAGCCTTCATGACCATAGGTGAGGGTAGGAACAAAAACTGACCGGTAGATCCAGAGCTTTGCCTTCTGGCTCAGCTCTCTTTTTGTCACAACGGTGTGATAAATTGAATGTAATACTGCATCCGCTGCGCCGATTCTCCGACCAATCTCCCACTCCATTGTCCCCTCAATCATGAACAAGACCCCAAGGTTTTTAAACTCCTTCACTTGGGGTAAGGACTCATTCCCTACCTGAAGAAGGCACTAGATTGGTTTCCTGCTGAGAACCATGGCCTCAGATTTAGAGGTGCTGATCCTCATCCCAACCGCTTCACACTGAAGGTCACAGGCCGATGATGCCATCAGGACCACATCATCCGCAAAAAGCAGCGATGAGATCCCCGGCCCCCGAGCGGCAACCCCTCCTCACCCCAACTATGCCTCGATATCCTATTAATTTTGGAACAATTTAATAGAGCTTTACATAGAATACAGTATTAGGAAAGTACCACATTCTGTAGCTACTGCACCTTACCCTTAAACTCAACAGTCTTTATTATTTGTGGCTGCATGGCCATATATATTGTGTAAAGTCGTACATAAACATTTTTGGAAACTTGATACCTGTTTTATTTTGGCTACAGTAGCTTAATATTTGCCTTTCCCCCCACTGTAATTCCCTTTTAAGCTATTTTCCACACTGTTCTGAAGCGAAGAAAAAAGCAATTCTTCAATATATCTTGCAGTTTTCTTATTGAGTTGCAGTTCAAATGAGTTTGGACATATCTTAGCTGCCCGGTTCTCCCTGCTGCTTCATCAACCTGTTAGAGTGCTACTCTATGCACGGTTAGTGTCACTCTGATTCTGTTCTGTGAATATAACAAGAAGCAGCACTGTTGATGCACAGCCATGTCTCAGATAGCTATTTCTAAGCACTTGCCGCCATGCACAACATGTCACATTTTAGAGAGGTTCAGAACAAACAATGCTGTGCTGTGAAAATGTTTTCTGCGTTCTCCTACTCCTTTGTTTTTCTTTATAATTCTTCTTGGTTGTTCATAAAGGATCTTGTACAACATAGAGCAGTTGCTGCAGTTTGGTGTTTTGCACAATATTTGGCTTAGATTTTAATCTACAGTCCCTCAACAGGTCACAATAAAGAATAAGTAAAAACATACACATACACATGTTGTCCACATAAACATAGCTCCTTCTGTAGTCTTAGTTTTGTTTTTTGTAGTTTGGCAACATGTTTCTAGAATGTACCGTCAAACCTGACCATGACTGACTCAAAACTGCCTTGTCATGTGGTACATTTTGTAAGAGTTTGAAGGGTGTGCCAGCACTGTGAATGTGTTTCTGTGTACATGTGTGTCACTGCTGCTCTGACATTTAGAGGAATGAGTAGGAAATGTAGCAAACATTTGCATACATTTTTTTTGTCTTGCTAACAGCAGAGTCTGTGAATGGAACTGGGTCTGGTGGTCTGTTTGTTGTATAATTATTGATCAATGATAAATACTAATAATGTTTGTGATTCACAGTTTGACCTTTCACCTATTGCCATTATTATTCTCTAAACATATGACAAATCTAATTGGTGGATTGCCATAAAAGTAAATATCAACGGTTGAGGAGGCTAACCTTTAGCTGTAACATGTAGCTAACGAAATATGTACATTTAATTTATGCTGGGTTTAGATTAGGGCTGCACAATTAATTGCTATTTTATCGAAAGCCCAAGATAGAGTACCGCAATATCCAAAACGCAGGGGAGGGGTGCGCATTATCGCAGGTGGGGCCCCATTTTTGTTAAAGGCAAAGTATGTGTCAAACCATTCTGAATGACGTATTGTGGTGCTGCAGAAACGTCCCAGTCTACAAATTGTATCCTACAGACTGAAGAAAAAAATCTTTGTTTAGTGCAGATCCTCGAAAAATCAGACTATAAATCGTTTTTCATTTTTTAGATTTTAATATTTTTCAACGAAAATGAGAACAATAATACAAAAATGATTATCCCCTCCAATATCGTAAATCATATCGCAATCACAATATCAGTCAAAATAATCGCAATTAGATAAATTACCTAATATCATGCAGCCCTAGTTCAGAGGTTCAGTGACTTGCTGAGCAGGTTAAGCTGTTTAGTGAAGACGGAGAGTGAAGGAGTGCTCCAGGTAACAACACGAGAGACCCCATGATTTAAAACCAGTGTTGTCCTTACTGTAGACACACACACAATGGATGACAGAATCAGACACTTCAAAATCTAAATAAGATACTTTCCAAGGTTTCCTTCCTGCTCCTCCATCACACTCTGCCTTGGAGATGTCTGTGTAGCAGGTCCTGCAGATGGCTGTCAATCTGCACCTGCTGATTGATAGCTCTATCTCCTCTACTCCTCTATCTGTCATGTCAAGCTGCTACTCTAACACACACACACACATCACTGTGTGTTTAGTGCCACTCAAACAGGTTTTCTAAAGAGTTTATTAAATATAGCTTGTCCTTCAGTGTTTCTTTTGGTCACAATGGTTTTATGGTGCCACATTCAATGTGTATATTACAGGCGGCGTTGCTTTATTATGGGCCTATTACACCATACCGTATGACTTGGCATAAATAGTGTAGCATGTGTCACCAGTCTTATCTTATGGCCTAAGCACCACCATCAATTGAATCTGTTTTTGGCAGGATGAGTGATTCATAGCCAATCACATGGTGTCCTGGTAGCTTGTCATGTCGGTTTAAAAAATAGACAGCTGCAGCAGAGAAGTATCCTCTGGTGAATCATGTCTATTCTGGCTGTGTCTTTTACTTTTACATCTAATACTGATAATGATTTGGATGCGGAGAAATACCATAAAATAGGCCAGCCTGACTCACAATAGGCTGCCATTAATAAATAGGTCTGTCAACAGCCATGGAGAAGAAATCAGACCAGCACTGACTGTTACATTAAGTGTCATATAACAGGTGTCATGTCACTGTCAAATCTTGTTCTCATCTTCTATTTGTTTTCTGTAGGCAGACAGATAATATGTCGCAGCTTACGTTGTCATTGCTTAACACACTGTTTCTTTGCGAGCAAAACACATTTTCTCAAATATTTCTTTGCTTTAGTTGTACTTTTCTATGAAATAAGTGAGGCAGTTTACAAAAAGTTCCCTGCATATTTTCACAGGCTGTGGTGTTTTCTTGTTTGCTATGTGATTTTACACCGCAGTCCTCTGTTTGATACAGAAACATTTTGAAAGTCATTCCCTTTTGATTTCCTGTAATTCAATAGCAGTTGGTAAAAATATTTCTGGAGGCACAGAGCAGCAGAAACATTAGAAGCATAGCTGCAGCAGGAAGTGAGTGAGTGGCCTGCGGCAGATGTAACAGTTAACCAGAGCTTCAGTCTAAGATGTAACGTAGAGCGCTACCATGTTGTTGTTTTCTCCAAAGGGTGAACAGGAGTGAGGCTGCTGGAACAGACATGAGGTGTTAGACATTAGTCTGGCTGGAACTCAGGAGGTTTCGGTTAACTAGCAGCTAAGCTAAGGTTATAAAGCAGGTCAGTAGTAGAAGCTTTGTCCTTTTTAAGTTTTAGTGTAACTTTGTTTTCTGTATAGGGTTTAAGCTGCTTAAAGGGGTTCCTCCTCCTTAAGGATTCCTCTTGTTTCAAAGGTCATATTTTTGGGTCATGTCTCCAAACCGAACCACTGACCTCCTCTGACTAAAAGCTGAGATCAGCCTGGAGAGGAATGTAGGTTGTCAACAGAGCTATTTTGGCAATGTACAGCCACTAATGATTGTGATCACAGAGCAGAGCTTGGAGCAGTTGCTTTGCTTTCCTTTTTTCCTAGCAGCAAGTTTGATCATGCAGTTCTCACCGATGCTGCAGGGATTAGTGAGTTAAACGAATGGCACGTCGGCTGCGCTTGCATTTTGCATCAAGGAGAAGCAACACGGACCCTCTGTCAGAAAGCCTCAGCAGCCATGGTGAGCAGAGCGGAGTCGGTGTGTCAGCCCGTAGCCCTGCAGAGAGTCTGGCGCACAGTTCTGTACACTTGAAGGTGACTCCTTTGTCACCGAACTATGCTAATTTACAGCAGTACTCTTCAGTATTCGTACCCAAGGTTAACACTGGAGGATTTAATAAAAAGAGCATTCTGCAGATCTCGCTCCAGCCCTATGGAAAGCTCAGTGGAGAGCTTAATGGCAATATAAAGGATGGAGACCCGGGGGCCAATGAAGGAGGAGCAGGCAGTGGCTCTGACGGAAGCTCGTGCAGCAGCATGGCCAGCGATGCCGGGTACTGCAGCAGCAACAGCATATTTGAGCCAGAGGCTTTAGAAAAGCACAGGACCACCCAGGAGAGGGGTCTACTCAGCCGCAAGTCCAAAGTCCCGCTGAGACGGTGCTCCTCCTTGGTTATATTTCCAAAGAGCCCCTGCAGCACTCCACCGGCTTCCCCAGTCAGTCCAGTGGCTCTACCTGTTCTCCCACCAGCCAGGGGGTCTTATCAGTCATCTCTTCAGACATCTGCCAGTGAATTCTTACAAGATGAGGAATTGAATTGCAAAGAGTCCACCACCACAGCAGCAAGTGGCCGACGTCTCCCAAAAGGAAGCTGTTCATCCGAGTTGAGGGACACCAAACACATAGTGCAATGTAATATTCCTATACATGATGAACCAAAAGGAAAAATGGAGGACATGAGTACAATAAGGGAACTTTCCTCAACTGTAGACAGATTAAATCGTCACTCTAGCAGCGTGCTGCTGCACTTTGCCCACCAGAGACCAATGATGTCTGTGAAGGGAGCTACAACTACCACTACATTCAATGTGGAATATCCTGAGGATCCTAAACCAGCCACACATCTCGAGGGTGAACCGCACCCTCACAAAAAACTGTATCGTAGTACTTCTGCTTGTTTGTTCTCCTCAAGTAAACTGTCAGAAAAAGCCCACAAGGTCTGTTCATCAGAAAAAGGTCAGGAAAGGCCTGATGAAAACCATTGTTATCGCGCCATACAAAGGAGCTTTTCCCTGGAGGTGCCCTACGCTAACACTGGAATTTCATGTCACGTTTCAAATCCAAAACTCAGTAGCCCTCTCTCTCCACATGTGCACATTCATTTGTCTCCTTGCTGCCCAGCTAAGTTGCCGAGCTTTATTAGTGATGTAAACACAAGCCACAAAGGAAATAACACACCAAAGAGCCCGGTTCAAAACACCAAGGTGAGTGTTCATTGGATCTAGTTTATGCTCACTGATTAACAGGAACAACCTGAAATGCCTGAAACTTGTATTCAGAAGCAAACAGCTTTCAATTAAGTCTTTACATGACACATGAATGTCCTCTAAAGGAACCCTGTGGAGCCACCTATGGAGTTGTTTAACTGGTTTAAGTAGATTTCATACTGCTTTCGTTTGACTGTTCAGGTGACGCCACTTTTATTCCTACTTTCATGTGCATTGTAAAATTAAAGTTGGACTCTCCTGAATATTGCAAAAAACGTCTACTTTGGCTTGCTGGCTTCATGCTAAAGTTTATAGTTTTTGACACTCAAAATTTTTCAGAATGGAATATATATGCGGTGATAATGGTGCTCTCCTTTACTGCTCGCCATTCAAAACTCTGTTTACTCATAGTCAGCCATTAGGTTTACCACAAGATAGAGTGGCATTCAGTAACTGAGAAGATCGCTACAGCGAAGTCATGCAATTAACAAGCCCAATGTGGACAAACATTCAGAGGTATTCGTTTACATTACAGTAAATCTATTTGCATATTGGTTTCTAAGAAAAGGGTGAATGAGAAGGAAAAGTTGCACGTCTTTCATCTTGAGTATGCTCGTTTGTTGCCGTGTGTGTGGAGATTCTCAACTTTAGAGTAGTTCTATATTTTTACTATTCTGTTAACGCTATGAGTAATCGACTTAAGTATTTACCCGGGCTAATTTTAGTGGTGGGAAAAGCAGTGCCCCTTGCTGATATAAATAAAGTGCCTCTGAAATATTCTCCCTGACTCCAGATAGTCTGGTGGTCTGTAGCACTGCCCAGTCCCATGGATTCAAATTTAACAGCATGATACTAGAGCAGCGCGCAGTCATGCCAGCCATCTGTGGACATGGTGTGTGTGTGTGGGGGGGGGCTGCAGGCAGGATGGGAGCGGGAGCCTTTCCCAGTAAAAGGTTGGTGCGTTCCCTTCGCTGTGGGTCCCCCTGCCAGGCAGTGTTTGTGAAGTATCAGGTGTCAGCTTCTCCCCTTGCATTAAGCAGGTTGACAAGCAAGGAGGTCTCTTCTTTACCTCATTAGCCTGTCATTTTTTTTCTTCTTTTTTTCTTTTAAAGATTTTTTTGGGGCATTTTCAACCTTTATTTTTGATAGGAAAGTGGAAGACATGAAAGGGGAAGAGGGTGAATGACATACAGCAAAGGGCCGCAGGTCGGAGCCGCACCCGGGCACGCTGTGCCGAGGACCAAACCTCTACACGTGGGCTATCTGGGCGCCCACCTTTAATTTTACTTACTTACTAATTATTATTACTAATAAATTACTAAATATGGTTAAATGAGCTTTGTACTCCTTTTCCTTTTACAGCAGCAGTAAAAATTATTACCTCATGCCTAAAAACAGTCCAACAACAATGTTTATCTATAAAAAACAAAGGGGGAAATAAATGGCTATAACAACTGAAAATTTGACAAAATCTAAACTGCCTATCCCCAGACCTATTTGGGCTTATTGTAACATCTATACAAAAACTGCAACAGAAACAAAGTTAAAGCTGATGAACTATAGCCTGACAAGCCAGACCGCTGGAAATGACATTTGCTGCTGCTAGATTTCTATGCTAGATAAACTATATAAGATAATCCTTTTACTGATCCCTAGAGGTGAATAGAAAATATATAATGTAATAAATACAATGAGGTGTATATACAACTTTTACAATAGTAGAAGTAAGAAATTAACTAAACAAGAGCACTTAAAGACAGTTGTGTATATATAGTTAAATGTGTCAATTATGATGCAGCTGCGGTGGTGTTTTTATGAACATTTCAGGTTTCTTATCTGCAATTCTCATAACCCTGCATACCTCATCTTACGAGTTAATGAACAACCAGTAGTGAAAAAGACGTACCACGCCATTTATTAATCACGCAAGAGGAAATTACATGTTCTGAACGTGAATAAAATGAAAACATAAGTTTAGGAGTCGTTCTGCTGTAATTTGAACAACCCCAAGAAGCAAGTAAGATTTAAATGGCCCAAATTTAACTTTAATTAAATGTTCTAGGTTATCAAGTTGACATTCATGTCATTATGGGCCGTCCAGATTCAACTCTCTCAACTAGTTTTGTGTAGCTGCCACAGGCGTGTGTGTTTGTGTTGGCAGGTTGCATTGCCTGATTCAGGCCAAGGAAACCTAGATTTTCTTTCTAAAATTTCTTGTTTCAAGCTAGACCTCTTTTTGATTCTTTCAGAAGTGATAACGTGGTTTCGAGAAGCAACTCACCCATTATGAAAAGAGCCCTGCAACACCAAGCCTAACTCTTAGGCCTCCTGCATACCGCTTGCGTGGCGTTTCTGTTGCGTGTCCGTTGCGGAGTGGCTACGTGGCATTTTCTCTATTTGCACACCAGAAATGTGTCTGACGTGGTGCTTCTGCTGCTAGCTTTGTCGGTACACATGTATGTTTCTTATTGATAAAATGAAATAATAACAGTAGTATACTTAATGTTAAACATAAATATATACTGATTTCAAAACAGCAAAATAGGCTACAGAATATTTTGTTCTGTATTGACAGGTGTAATATTTGAAAATCGATAATTATTAATTATTTTAAATTACATTTATATCTACATTTATGTCAAAACCTAGAGACTTTCAAACCTCAAAATGTCATTTATTAAATGTATTTGTGTGAAAATGACATATAAACATCTTTTTGTGTTCTAGTTTGCCTGAAACTGCTTCCAACACACTAGTGACTAGACGCGTAAAAAATAGGCGCCTGTCCTCCTTTCTAGCATGCACGCGTTTTCAGCGCGACCTGAGACGTGAGTGTCACGCAGGCAGTGTGCAAGCTTTAACCTGTTAACATGGGAGCCAAAATAAAAACGGACCCGCCACCCAGCTGACACGCCATGTTGGCAGTGTGCAGGAGCCCGTAGGCTTTAACTGTCAAAACTGGAGAGAAATAGAAAGAAAAATATGACTTTTTTTCTTCCTTTTAGAGTTGATATGTTTTGCTTTACACTTTCATCAGCAAAACAAATTAACAGAACAGGCCATCAGACTTGGTGTTACTGCCTCCTGCTGTGACAGCAAATGGTGGATGTGTGGAAAACGAGGGCTTCCTCATTTTACAGCATCGACTTTACTTTGTCATGACAATCAAACATAGTCTTTGCAGCTTTGGCAGTTTTTAATGTGTGTGTTTGCCAAAATATAACTTGTTCCAACTTATTTGATGGAATTTTTGTTTTTTCTCAGGTGTGTACATATACATTCCTGATCAGGATGGTTTATCATCAGACACTTTTTTTGGCTGCTCCAATAACATAAGCTGAGTAGTTCTTCAGAAGTTTAGGTTTCACAAGCTGCTGTCCACCTGTTAAAAGTAGTTTGTCGTTGCAGAACTAAGATGGATATCACTGAGCTTGCTCCACAGATGCCCAACATGTGTCTGTAACTGTTTGCCACAACCTCATACATTACGTGGTCAGCACTGCTGAATGCCACATGCTAATCTGAGTTGCATTTACTGTAGTGTCACATGAACCTTCAGGGGATGCTCTGAAAGGATCTATCTATGGCTGTCTTTTTTATCTTGGACAGTCTTGTCATGTGTCCAAAGCATATAAACGATTTGTTAAGCTTGGTCTCACTCATTGTTTATGCATTGTTGTTTATGAAATACTGGGTTTTAATTTAAGACAGCGGGATCAGTTGTCCAAAAAGTTTGTCATTATTTTTATGGTTCAGTTTCTCGTCATCTGAGCGGATCATTAAAAGCTATGAAGGGCAGTGTATTGATACATATTTATACATATAAGTAGTGGGTGGCTGTTACATGGGCTCTGGGTTTAAGTGTAAGATCAAATATGCTGTGGAGTGAAAGGGAAATTTAGATGAAGGTAGATCTGTGTGACACTAAGATGCTCTCAATTTATTGATTGAAATGTAAAACAATGCCATCAAATAAGATTATCCACACAAACATATTGTGGGAAAGGACAGTGTGGTTCAGAAATGTCCTTAAAAATGTCTTCGTCCAATGTCTTTAGTCAGTTTTCAGTTATTTACATCTTAGGGGGAGGATATCGGTTCATGACAATGTTCTTTATGAAACTACCTTACTGTGTGTTCTCCACAACACTGGCTGTTCGTAAACAATACCAAAAGAAATATTATCTTAATATCCTGTGGACTGTGGTATGTAAATAAATATACTGTAACCAACATTATACTGTAACCACTAAATACAGAGATGTTCTTAAACATCAGTAGTAGTAGTAGTAGTAGTAGTAGTAGTAGTAGTAGTAGTAGTAGTAGTAGTAGTAGTAGTAGTAGTAGTAGTAGTAGTAGTAGTTCTTAAGTCGGATTTCCCCTGTTTCCCCCTTCTTTACACCCTGTTAAATATAATAATTATATAAAATAGTCTGACTTGTTACTGGAACACAGTCAACCTTGATGTGACATCATTCCCAGTTCCAAGCTCCAACTTCTGAGTTAAATGGAACACAGCATTATCGTAGACTTGTGTGTCTTTACTTGTTGATTTGGTACCTTTTAGGCATTTTTAATTAAATATCCGTTACAAGACCCATTCCGGTTTGTGACAATATCCAATAATTACCTTTTATTTTCTATGATGTAGTTCAAGTTAAATACCACATGTAACGAGGGGGGGGGCAGATAGCTCAGTTGGTGGAGCGGCCGTCTATGTGTCGAGATATTAATATGAGTTTTCAGGCTCATTGCTGGTGTGGACGGACTTGCTTTTCTTGGCTGCACTATTAGACATGCAAGGGCAGGACGAAGGAGGCCTCCATCTATATTTGTTCACGTACACACTCTATATACTGCTGTTAGACAGTTTGACCTGCCGCGGGTGTTAATTTTGTCACAAAGCTGACTCCCTCAGTACACTATGTCTTTGCCTTCAGGCCTCTGCCTTCAAGATTCTAACGACTGTGATAAAGGCATGCAGTGATTGTGTGAAGTATTAAAAAAATGACAGTTCACAAATGCTACATTATTTTGGTCCCAGTCTCTCTAGCAATAGCACAGTGCATCCATTTATTGTGAGCTAATAAACACTTTAATATCTAGGCTACATGCTAAATATGTATATATGGAGATCAAGTTGTGTGTCTGTGTGTGTCTGTGTGTCATGATCCTCATATCTGTGTGTGACTCTCTCTCTGTCAGACACGTGATGACTTTCTGGGACAGGTGGACATCCCCTTAAATCAGATACCGGTGAGTCCTTGGTTGCAGGAAACTCTTGTTCTTTTTATATTGACTGTGACTGGTTTAAGTTCATGTACTGTACGTTTTAATTTATTTTGTTTTTTAACTGTAGCTTTAGCTGCACAAGCTCTTGACCTCAATCTCACCAATGTCACCATGTAAAAAAATAAAAGTAAAAAAAACCTGCACGCCCTTAGTCAGGTGTCTGTTCCACATCATTGTCTATAGTTTTGGAAACACAGTCCGTCATGTTTATGTTGCCTTCCTACTACTGTTTCATTATAAATACAACACCAACAAATTAGCCCTCATGGTACACAGTCACCATCACCAGTCTGTTTAAATGTACTGTGTACTACTGGTACAATACCAGATTTATTCATGCAGCTGTAAAAATGTTGGGAGAATTTAATTTAATTTCCTTTTTATTTCATTTTTTTCTCAGACAGAAAATCCTAATACAGAAAAGGCCATACACATTCAAGGATTTTCTGCTTCACCCACGAAGGTTGGCATTATTGCATGATCTTTCCCTGTTTAACATTTCATTTTTACATACGTTTATTTGTAGGAGAAATGATAAGCCACAGTTCTTTATTTTCAAATATCCTGGCAATATTAATCTCTTCCTTGTTAAAAAATAAATAAATTCATTTTGTTTGTCCTGCAGCCACAAGTCCAGAATCAAAGGTCACCTGCGTCTCAAAATGACCTACCTGCCGAAAAACCCAGATTCAGAGGAGGAAACAACAGAACAGACAGAGGACATGGATGTAAGTCTGGCTAATAATGCTTGTTCAGCAAGGAGATATCTCCTACAGATCCTCTTGTGTTGAGTTTGCCTACGCAATAATGCTTCTTAAGCCCCTGACACACCAACCAGACGACCAATCCTCGGCAGAAAAGGCAGTTAGACTGATTAGTCTCCCTGAGTTGGTTAAAAAAGTGCCTCGGAACACACTAAAATGACGAGACGTAATACGTCTCTTTCATTTGTTTTTCAAGTTTGTTAGGCCATAGTAGCATATGTTAGCTCCGCCTACCCTCTCTGACGGACCAACCACTGCTGGGTGATGAAAAATGTTCACTAACTGTGCACTGCTTGTGATTTTTCCAGAGAATGTCAACACAGACACCCAGTTGTAATACTGCAAATGCAAAGGCTTTCATCAGTGTGCCATAGGCTCAATCACCATTGTGTTAACCCATATGGTAATAGATATCGATAGATTGGATATAATATAACCTTGGCATTGTCACTTTGGTTTTATGGTTTTCACCTTTAGAGTTTTGAACAATTAAATGTCATAGCAGTAATATGTGCTCTTTATAGCGTCTATTGTCCATTTCATATTTGTCCCACTGTGTGTCCATGGCCTTTGTAAAATATACTGATGCTGAGTCAGAGCTCCAGTCTGTGAAATTTCTTCCAGTTGTTTTTTGTCGGTGCAGTTAAACAGCTGGCATTAGGATATTGTCTCCATCCTGCTTTTTTTTTTTTTTTTAACTTTGTTACTTTGTTTATGTCATGCAGCCTGGTTGGGAGTTTCTGGAGGCTCAGGACATGTCAGGTCCCAGACAAAACCAGCTGCTGCCCGCTCTGCCCCCTGGTTGGGAGGAGCGGCAGGACAACCTGGGAAGAACCTACTTTGTTAATCATGAGAGCAGAACCACACAGTGGACACGACCCACAATTCAGTAAGAAGGCTCCCCCTCTCCCCAGCAAAGTTACTTTTTCTAGATCACTTTTCTTGTGCAGTACTGCACAGCCATTCCTTGGATGCTGATAAACACCCAAGGAATGGCTGCCTAGGCTACATATTAAATATATATGGAGATTAAGTCATAGTGTGTGTGTGTGTGTGTGTGTGTGTGTGTGTGTGTGTTTGTTTGTTTGTTTCTTTTACAGGAACGTTGATGGGGAGATGCAAAGAAGACAGAACAATAACATAGATGCAGAGCATGCTATTATTACACGCAGACAGATCTCGGACCATGATGAGAACACCACACGAGAGTCTCCTGAGGTAATTTTAACAGTTTTTATAAATGTTTTTAGGTGAATCGGTGAGGAAAGGAAATTAAGGATGGGGCAAGTCTGTTCTGATAGCTATGCAGATGCCATGTTAAAGCCAGGTGTTGCAATGGGGGATGTAGCAGTGTAGTTCTGGCCTGTTCTCTGAGGGCTTTGGCATAAACGCTTAAGGAAATCCACTTTTATTAGGTATAAACAAACTAACTTTTAGGTTTATATGTTTAAACAAAGTCATTTGGCAGAGCTGCTGATGTCGGATCTAACCTTGGATCAGTCCCCCACTGTGTCTTCTTAATGAGGGTCTTGTCTCATCTTCTAGAGCTGGGAGATCATTACAGAGGATGTGTCCACCTTGTACCACAGCAATAACCAGCTCACATCAAGTCCACCCCACGGGCCTGCAGAGTTCCACCCGTCCCGCGCTGAGCTGAGAAACACTCACATTTCTCGGGCCACAGCTGGCGAGCTGCGCACTTACCAGACGGTGAGTCATTTTCTTTTCATTTATTTTTTATATATATATATATATTTACTGTGTGTATATATATATATATATATATATATATATATATATATATATTTACTGTGTGAGTGTATATATATATATATATATATATATATATATATATATATATATATATATATATATATATATATGTATATACACTTTAAATATAATGTATACGTACACACACATTCTGGACTTTAAGCCTTGGGCCACTCTATAGTTTGGTAAATTAGGAAACGATGCAGAAGTAACATTGTGAATGACTAGCAGAAACAAACCTTGAGGAGAAAAGGATAAAGAAAAGAGTCTTTGAATTTTCTTTGAAAGAAAATTCAAATTCAAGTTCATTTTCAAAGACCTTCCAGATGGTTCCAGATGGTTCTCTCAAATTATTTGGATGTACTGTAAATATAATACTTAATAATACTTTTTCAAATAATGTTTTTGTATCACCCTGTTTTGATCCCACTTAGTAAAACGGGATGTTTCTGTGTACTTTGATTTTCCCACATGTGAGGTTAAACACATTACATGCAGCAAAGGCTAATACAGGTCCGATGTCCAGCTTGAATGTGAGCTTTACCAGAGAATTGTCACGGAGCCTGGCCTAAGGGGCAAAAATAAGTCGTGTCCTATCGGGCTCTGGCTCAAATGCAGGGCTTTACCATACCAGACAGTGCAGGTTATTTACAGATGCCCCTGAGACAGTCCAGCACATAAAGGTGGGATGTAAGATGCAGGTAGGTACGCCATACAAGGAACACCATGACCAAGTGACTGGCATTGTGTACAGGAACATCTGTACTGACTCTGAGTATGGGCTGGAAGTCACAAAGTCAAAGTGGTGGGCATCTCCAAAGGTGGCAGAGAATGACAGAGCTAAGATCCTGTGGGACTTCCACATCCAAACTGATAAATGGTGATGGTTGACCAACATGACATTGTGGTGGTCGACAAACAGCAGAATAAGGCAGTTGTGATAGTTAGCAATCCCAGGCAACTGTGTGTAGTCAGAGCACTCAGGGCTGTACCCCCCAAATTGGGACAATTGCTCCAGCAAAGTCCAGGAACAACCTCTGCAATGTCTGTCTAGAAGAGCGGAGTCCTAGGAACAGCTAACATATTGCACAGAACCATCAGGCTCCCAGGACCCAAGCTTGGAGAAAAGGATAAAGATCGCCCAGTATTTATTTGATGTTGTTGTCTTTGACATCCTTCCTCTGTCCTGCAGGATCATGCTAATAATTCAAGCCATTCCAGTCTCAGAGGAAATGCCCAGACTTCAACAGGAGAGGAACATCCTGTTAATCCTGTGGTGAGTATTTCACTCCTTGTTGAAATCACTCCTTCCTACTTTCTGCCAAACCTGTCTTACATCAGATTGTTGCTGTTTGAGTGGACGGATGTCAGCTTTTTTTCTTAAATCAGTTTCTATGGTGTGAAATAAAATAGTTTTTAGCAAGGTTATACTGTACGTTTGGTTTACTTTCTTAGTTTGAGTTAGGCACGATTAATCGTTGTGTATCGTTGTAAATGTATAAATGGACTGTTCTTATATAGCGCTTAGCGTCGACTATGACTACTCAAAGCGCTTTTACCTCGTACAGGAACCATTCACACGCATTCATACACTGTGGCCGAGGCTGCTGTACAAGGTTCCACCTGGTCATCAGATAAACGCTCACACACATTCACACTCCGATGGTGCAGCATCGGGGGCAACTCTGGGTTCAGTGTCTTGCCCAAGGCGATCGAACTACCAACCTTCGGATTGACAGGCAACCACTCTACCACTGACCCACAGCCGCCCCTTTATTTTGGCACAAATAGCACATTGCTATTGTTATAAAATTTAAGATTTAAAAACTTTACATTTTTTGTAATTCATTTTTTTCAAATTATTTTTGTTTTATTTTTTTAACGACTTCAATTCTAATTTAATTTTACGACTGCATCACAAACGCTACTACTTTCTTCTGTGAGTTTTAAAGCTCTCCCAAGGGCTGCAATGCTTTCCCTTCTCTTTGTTGAAGCCTCTATGTTTACAGGCTTGTAGTGATGCGCAGTGTGCTATAGGTGCCAAAATAAATCTGTGTTTGGTACTGCCAATTAGTTTTGTTTTGTCATGGTTCATATGTGCAATAAACATATCACAGAATCGTGATATCAAGTCTAAGCTTAAAAAACGGGATTCATATTTTTCCCTGAATCAAGCAGTAAGAGTTTGAGGTTTTCAGTATTGATCACTGTATTCATTTATGTAATTCAATAGCTAATTCCAACCTCAACTGGGCTGCCTCCAGGCTGGGAGGAGAAGCGAGACAGTAAAGGGAGACGCTACTTTGTCAACCACAACAGCCGAACCACTTCATGGACACGACCCCTCATTCAGGTACAACGTGTTTTCTTTTATTCTTTTTTATTCTTACTGATACTGAACAGGTGTAAATGTATGTATGCTGACACTCCATTGCCAGTTTTAAGCCCAAGTTCTCCATACATCTCCATATTATATTTTTGTATAATATAACAGAAAACCTCAGATGCACCAGTAGCACTAGCAGCAGCTGCAGCGGCAGCAACACAGAGTGGGGCAGGTGTAGCCCAGAGCCTGACTCCACCCTTGCCATCCATGTCTCCAGAGGAATCTCCTCAGCACACCCCAAGCCCAGAGGTCACACATAAATCTGGCTTCCTGCCAGCTGGTTGGGAGGTTCGCAGTGCTCCCAATGGAAGACCGTTTTTCATCGACCACAACACTAAGACAACTACCTGGGTGAGAAAGCAGCAGACTTCAGATGTGCTTTTACCTCTAATCGTAAGTGGTGACCTGTTCCTTTAATGGCCACTAGGGGCTTGCTCTTAGAGAGCTAATACAAAAGACATCCAATGCTTATTTTATTTCCACAACCAGAAGGTTACCAATTGCTAAGTTAACAATTTTTAAATGCGTTTCATGGTGGCAACATAGTCTGTAGTATCTCAAACACCATTTCTTGTTTAAGTATTTCCTCTTTGAAGGAAACACATCCTATTTGTTTTTCTCTAAACAGGAAGATCCCAGGCTAAAGATCCCTGTGCACACGAGGAAGAGACATTCACTTGATCCATCTGATCTTGGCCCTCTGCCGGTAAATTCAGCAATTACAGAAAATCATATGTTGGTAAATATAATCAGAGCTGAAAGTACTGCCTAATTTGATTTAAAAGTCTAAAGCGGTGGCTCCCACCCTTTTTTCAGTTTGACACCCAAAAGACAAATTTGGTGACTCCCCGGCATTGTAAAGCATTTTACCCCTTACATACATATATATATATATATATATATATATATATATATATATATATATATATATATATATATATATATATATATATATATATATATATATATTCTTATAAATGTATTTCTTTCTAGCCTGGCTGGGAGGAGAGGGTCCACAATGATGGCAGGATATTCTACATAGATCACAGTGCGTATGACATTTAATACTAAGAATACATCTTGGACTAAGTGTATATGTTTCCATGTTAATGAATGGCTTCTGATGTATCATCTTTCACAGACACCAGGACCACACAATGGGAGGATCCCAGATTACAGAACTCAGCTATAACTGGACCAGTGAGTATAGATTATATTGGATTGATTATTCTTCAGTAACAAGATATTAGCACACAATAAAAATAGTTATGTATAGTTTACAGGTTTCCTGTAAATATATATCATTGACCACAGTGCTGGTTAAGATGTATTTGTCACTGATCACTGTCCTTTGTTGATTATAGGCAGTGCCTTATTCCAGAGATTATAAACAGAAGTATGACTACTTTCGGAAGAAAATGAAGAAACCGGTGAGTGTTCTCAGAGCATGAGCAACTGTGACTGAAATTGTTAACAACTACCTCTGCCTTGCAAATACTTATAAAACTATTCTAATAAGGACTGGTGTTGCCTTTACCTCTGATATCAGTTTGTCACTTTCATATATTATGTATTTTTTCAACCATCATTTTTATGATCATTTTTAATTTTAAATGTATTAGTTTATTTGTCAGGGACAATGCAACACACATTATTACATACATAATTATCACAGTCACAGCCATAACAATATCTGTAGATGTGTTGCATAAAAGGCTAATTAGCATAAATAGGTTAATTTGCAACCCCAATCCCTGATAAAAAGATAATACAAATATATTATTTTAAAGAACTACATAGTGTGAGTTACACAATCATGCAGCATATACATTGTATACTAATATAGTACATCAACATTTCACAGATTCATGACCACATTACACAAAACAGTACATCATGTAACAACACAAACCCCAGGCACCCAGCCAGTTGCAGTGGTTTTGTGCCCCTCTGCTATGCAGTTGTCACCCACTTCTCCCTTAGTGGCCACTCTCCTAGTATTTGTTTTTGCCATAAAAGGACAGAGTACGGCTGGAGCTAGATTATTTGCACATTTAAAAGTCAGTTTGAGAAAAGATAACTTAATAAAGCTATCAAAATGTAAAAGCTTGTATTTCTGTACAATCAAACAGTGGTGCCACATTGATGGCCTGTTTGTATAATGATATGATGGGTTTGACTGTTGTCTGGCAGGCTTGGCCCCATGCAATAGCACAGTAGGATAGATGAGAGAGTATCATGACATTAAAAAACAGTAAAGCTGCCTTGACAGGAATGTGTTGCCCCTATCATTCTGAAACAGTTCAGGTTTGTATAGATAGTCTTACAGAGTTTGTTAATATGTTTATTGAATTTGAGTTGGGAATCCAGAATAATACCTAAACATTTAAATTCCTCAACTTCCTCTATTACCTCTTGGTCTATTTTGATAGATCACAAACTTTCTTTTTAATGAACACAATACATTTCTATGTAGGCTGACATCCCAAACCGCTTTGAGCTGAAACTGAAACGTAATGCGGTGCTGGAGGACTCGTACCGGCGCATCCTCTCAGTAAAGAAGGCAGACCTGCTGAAGGCAAGACTGTGGGTGGAATTTGAGGGAGAAAAGGGACTGGACTATGGTGGTGTGGCCAGGGAATGGTTCTTCCTCATGTCCAAGGAGATGTTCAACCCGTACTATGGACTGTTTGAGTATTCTGCCACGTGAGTCCAAACACTGCCTCTTTTTAATCTTCCTAATGTTCTTATACATCATTATGGTGTGTTTAGACGAGTACAGACATCCAAAACACAATTGTATTGCACGATCCATACACATTTAGAGGAACATGCACTGGTTCACTGACTTGTATGAAGGAGCAGTAAATGAAAGGCATTCAGGACAGATATTCTACCTCTAGGTCTGAAATTAATATGTAGAAATACTAACTCAGAGACATGCAGATAATGTATCACTGCTCATATTGTGAAGTCACTGACTCTGTGTGTGAGATTTCTCTTGTTTGGAAGATATTGTACATATATGTTTACACAATGTCAGGCCACATTCTTCTTTACCATACAATGTGGTCCGGAAAACTGTAATTGTGAAATAAGTAAGTGCTACTTATTTACTTGTTATGAGCATCAATAAAAAAATACAAACTTCAAGTCAAAATTGCCCATACAATCACAGCATTGTATTTGTTATAATAGTGGCAATTGAAAAATACACATAAAATAACTATAATTATCTTTTGGCAGGAAGCAGGACAGCTGATTTAGGAACATATTTGTTCTTTGTAGTTCCTCTTAATGTTGTGATTTGTCTTCCAGGGACAACTACACACTGCAGATTAACCCCAACTCAGGTTTATGTAATGAGGACCACCTGTCCTACTTCAAGTTCATCGGCCGTGTGGCAGGCATGGCTGTATATCACGGCAAACTGCTCGATGGTGAGTGCCACCTGAAAGTGTTAATGTTGGTGGAGGGGAGGTCAAAGGGATTAGAGCAAACTATGGGATTCTAATAGATCCGGACATTTTTTGTTCCTGGCCTTCAAAGCATTCTTCATTCGGCCTTTCTACAAGATGATGCTGCAGAAGCCCATCACTCTCCAGGACATGGAGTCTGTTGTGAGTGCCACATTTTTTCACTGCAAATAATTGAGTGCATGCCCCAAATCAGATAATCTGGAAGATGTTCATTTTTTTCTGTTGTCTTTTCAGGACAGTGAATATTTCAACTCCTTGAAGTGGATTTTAGAGAACGACCCAAAAGACTTGGACTTAAGGTTTACCATCGATGAAGAGCTGTTTGGACAGGTGCGTTCAAACATGCTGTCTTTGCCTCTACAACCTTTAATTTGTGGTTAATAAGTGGTTTATCTGTGTAATTTATATGATATATCCCATTCTTCCTGTTCAGACTCGCCAGCATGAATTGAAGCTGGGTGGTGCAGAGATTGTCATCACTAATGAAAACAAGAAGGAATACATCCAGTAAGCAAAAAAAATAGTTTTCTTCATTTTAGAAGTGTTAAAATGATGGTTTGATGCTAATCTGCTGTTTTGTGTTTGACAGTCTGGTGATGCAGTGGAGGTTTGTGAACAGGATACAGAAACAGATGTCTGCCTTCAAAGAGGTTAACATTTGATTGTATACATTGTTTGTAGCATACAATAGTAGAAAGTATTAAATGGTATAAAGTGAGAATAAAAACATTTTGTGTTTTAGGGATTCTTTGAGTTGATACCTCAAGATCTGATCAAGATCTTTGATGAGAATGAGCTTGAGGTAAGTTTTCCGATGTGCTGAAATTAACCAGATTCGTTCCAGAAAGATGAATAATTGGGTGTCCACCTGTCCTCCACAGCTGCTCATGTGTGGTCTTGGCGATGTGGATGTGAATGATTGGAGAGAGAACACCAAGTACAAGAACAGCTATTGCTCCAACCACGTTGTTATCCAGTGGTTTTGGAAAGTAAGACAACTTTCCATGCCTGGAGCCATTAAGTTGGGCTGTGGACCTTTCAGAGTTTATATCTCCCTTCTGAGAAGAGCTTTGTGTTAGTTATTTATTTGTATATTGTTTTGTGTTGTTCTAGACGGTTCTGTTGATGGATGCAGAAAAGCGAATCAGACTCTTACAGTTTGTGACAGGAACATCAAGGGTCCCAATGAATGGCTTTGCTGAACTCTATGGTGAGATAACACTGTTTATTACTGCCAACTACATTGTTGTTAGAAAGTGGTTTCTTGCTTAATGAATTAGTCTAGGTTATCCACTCTAGTATCCACTTATGGAATGAATGTATTTGCCTCATCAAATCTTTTTCCTCTATACTGTACACTTGTCTCCAAATCACAAGTGGCTTGAACGTTTTTATTTTGTATTAATATCAGTTAAAATCAATGTTTGTTTGATGGTTTTATTTTCCAGGGTCTAACGGACCACAGCTGTTCACTATTGAGCAGTGGGGAACTCGTGATAAACTCCCCCCGAGCCCACACATGGTAAGAACTACACTTAGATTGTTTCGTTAATATTTTCCAACATTTAAAAAAAAAAAACGGCTGAAGCAGATTGTGCCAAAAATGCTTTTTGCTCTACTTGACACTGATTTGTTGGCTATGTTTAACAGTGACAAATGTGATCACTTTACTGCAATGTGACTCAGATGTTCAGAGCCCAGAATGTCTCTAAAGATGACATTTGATTGTATGCACATGATCCATTATTCATAATTATCTGTGCATGTGAAATTCAAAAAAAGATATATTTGGGGCTCCAGGGGCTTCACGAGGATGTTGTCTCATGTCAGGCTCAGAGAAATAAAATAGCATTATTACTGTAGAGTTGTACATCAGCCCTGATTAACACTTTGCTTTCTTAATCTTAGCTCGCAATGAGGTTTTGTGTGGCTGTGATAATGTATGAATGAATGAATGAATGGATAAATAAATGAATGAGTAATAGTAAAAAGGGCTTGTATAAAATAATATCTAATTAAGCATAGTGGGTTGAAGCCCTTTAGTGGCTGAATACAGTCATAGCTCTCACTCTGTAAATGTAAATGGACTGTTCTTAAATAGCCCTTTCCTAGTCTTAATGACTACTTAAAGTTCTTTTACATAGCACAGGAACCATTCACCAGTCACACATTCACACACTGTGGCCGAGGCTGCTGTACAAGGTGCTACCTGCTCATCAGATAAATACTCACACACATTTACACTCCGAAGGTGCAGCATTGGGTTAAGTTTCTTGCCCAATGACACTTTGACATGGGACTGCAGGCCCAGGGATCAAACCCCCAACCTTCCGATTGGCAGGCGACCACTCTACCACTGAGAGAGTGATATCCCTCATTGTCAAACTCTGCTGTTGTCATTTGTATTGTCATTTGTCTGTGACAAATGACAATACTGTTCTCAAACAGAATACTGTCTGTGACAAATGACATTTCTTCGCTGTTATCTCGCTTTTTGCTCGCAGGTTTCTCGTTAGAGCGCCCCATACAGCTTTGGAATATATATTTGGCAGCACCTATGTTTACTTGTGTCTGATTCCTAGTCGAGCAATCTGCCTTTTCTTCTTCTCTGTTCCTCCGACAATGCTTTCCTAGCTTTCTGCTTCTTTTTTTCCGGCTCGGCCATGATGATAGTGTGAAAAACTCTATCGCTACCTTGTTAGCCGGTTCCTGAATTTGTTACATCGCGAGACCTAATATCATGCAATACTTCCTGATTCTGAGTCCAGCGACTCGTCAGCAATACATCCATGCTCGCCAGCCAAAAGTTGCAAGGGTGTTTTTCCGCTCACAGGCGGTAGGGGGGAACGCGACGACCAACATTCAACTCAAAAAAGTAATATAACCATTCCAATAACTCGAATGCTGTTCAGTTAAGGTACAACTGCATTGTTCCCCTTTAAGGGAGAACTCCACTGATTTTAATTGTCAAAGTAAATTTTCGAATGAATGCAAAAGTTGCATTATGGGAAGTGTTGGATCCAGGGTTTTTGGAGCTTGACGCATACCAGGGACTGAAAAGTCAGGATATTTCTGCCTCTGCTGCACCACATTTGCCCATTCCTTTGTAAAATCTATCTCTGGAAAGTCCCTCAACGTTATGGAGGTGTGATAATAAATTGGTTTAAGAATTGGTAATGACCCAATGGCAGCTAAAGTTGATTCCTGCAAAATATTATTTTCATTGACCCCTGCTTGGATGTGATTTCTTCCTTAATTCCTTCATTTTCTTTACTTTCACCTCATAAAGCTTCAATCGACTGGACCTGCCTCCTTATGAGTCTTTTGAAGAGCTGAGGGAAAAACTTCACATCGCCATTGAGAATGCACAAGGCTTCGACGGGGTGGATTAAAGCTTGTGCCTGGAATTGAACTTAACTGACATTACTGCATACGATGGGACAAACAAGCTGTGCGTCAGATTCAGGTCTTAACCTGTCAGCTGTGTGACAGATGAAGGACCGTCGCACAACTTCACTTTGGTCCTCTGTTGAGGCACATGTGGAGAAAGGACATTACATCTGGAGTGACAGAGGTATTTAATCGCTCTACATGTTCTAAAGTTTACAAAGCAAACATACAAAGCTGTATACTGCATAACGAAAACATCTAACCTTAAACAGTAGTTTCATTTGGGCTGAATTGCCTCATAAAAACTTTATACTGAGATTCTCACATCAGGTACTTGTGAGGTTTAGCTTCACATTGTAGTTGGTGGAAAATTAGTTTAGTTGTGTTAACTTAACTTGTCCCTTCACCACATATTAGTACTGGAAAGAGTGGGCTGTGGGTCAGAATAGTCAATAAGTTATGTTTTACATAAGGATAACATCAACTCTTGATATTTGAATTTAAAAAAAGAAAACAAAACTCACAACCCATGTTTCCTATCATATATACTATTCAACATTTAAAATAAAGTTAACTAGTCTAAAATCCCTTTAAACATGACCGTGGCCCAACTGGAACAGAATTTCAAAGAAAACGTCATCCAAATGTTTTAAAATTAAAAGATAAAGACAGCAATTTGTCAGAAGTTTTAAACATGTATGATCAAATGGCAATACAACCTAAATAAAACGGATGTGAATATATTTTTTCCTATCTTTAAAATGTATACATAATTATATTTTTTTTCATTCCATCACACTAGAATCACTCATGCAAATCCCAAATATATGCAAGTTATATACCTAAGTAAGTTTGAGCGACTACACTGAAGGAAGGTGTATCATTGAATCATTATAGCAGTGATGTACCAATGCCAGGACCAGTAAAAGGCTAAACTAATTTTACAGTAGTTTGTATCAGACTACATGCAGTGTTAGATTGTGCTGAAATACTATGCATAATTGTACATATTGACATGAGATCATCAAAACACCTGAGGCCTGTACTACATATAAAAAATTTGGTGTTACTGAGGTAACTTTAGGTTCATCCCAGGGTTTTCTCTATCACAACGTTGGGTCAGTTGTTACCGGGTTAAATCTACGTGGTAATTTATACTGAACACCTAACCTGGTCGGGAGCAGGTTAAGTTGGAGATTAGAGATCAACCGGTGTAAAAGCACCGACCTACTGACCACTGATTGATAACGGCATCACCGATGGAGCTTGATGCACAGAGAGAGAGGTGCGCTCATAAAAGTAAAACATTTAGAGTCCAACAACCCTGTAAACATTCCCCAATGGGTATCCTAATGAAAGATATAAATTCTAAGCGGAGGGAATTACGTATATTTGTGTTTTACGATTATAAAAGTACTGTTTATTTAAATGAAGTCTGGTGGGTTTTGGTGATGGTGATTTCGCCCTTAAATTTATAAATATAAAAACATTCAAATTTTGTATAGGTTGGCTTCTTGAGATGTGTGTTACCAATGCGCATTTGAATTATGTTTTAATATTTTGTATGCTCTCAGATCGCTTCCCACTGCCAGGGTAGCCACTAAAATAATAGGCCAAAGCAATGACAGTTTATGGAAAGCAAAAGTGTAATTATGGTCAGATCTTGTGCGAAAGTGATATTTATTGAGCGTTGTGATTTACGCATTTACAGCGTAGCGACTGTAATGCGTTTTGCCTCTAAAATTGCGTCTGTGTTTCTTATAGCCTAGTTTGCTCTGCTTACGTAAAATATGCGGCTCTGTGTTTTTGATTGGTGATGCTGTGCAAACACCGCCTCTTTTATGTGAATGCGCGTGTCGCTGGATTGAGAAACCCTGGGTTGATTGAGCTATTGTTAACCACCGTCATGACACAATTTATGCGGGACCGTGGTTGTTAGGGTTAGTGCCAGGTAACTGAAAGAAATCCAGGGCATGTTGATCTTGATTCGTAGCCTACTTTGCACAGCATGACCAATCACAAACATCTACCAGAACCGCATATTTTACATAAGAAGAGCAAACTATAATTCTACATAAATATGAAGACCAAAGACACTGTTACTTCCTAAATCAGGAAGAAAAGCTGGCAAAAAATAGCCGACACTGTAAATGCGTAAATCACAACGTTTATCAAGATCACTTCCTCATCAGTCAGGCAAGATCTGACCATAATTACACTTGTGCTTTTAATAAACTGTCTTTGCTTTAGCCTATTATTTCAGTTGCAACCCTGGCAGTGGTAAGCGATCGTGAGAGCAAATTAAAAAAAATATATAAAAACATAATTCAAACCGATGTGCACATTGGCAACACACGGCTCAAGAAGCCAACAAATAGCCTAATTCCCTAAAAATCTATATATTTCATAAAAAACCCATCAGGGAATGTTAACGGGATTCTCGGTCTCTAAATGTTTTAACTTTTATAAGCGGAATATCTCTCTCTCTCTCTCTCTCTCTCTCTCTCTCTCTCTCTCTCTCTCTCTCTCTCTCTCTCTCTCTCTCTCTCTCTCTCTGCGCACCAAGCTCCAGCGGATCTTCTAAGAACGGTGACGCAGTTATCAACCGAGTATTAGTCAGTAAGTACATTTACACCGGTTGATCTCCAACAGGTGTTCAGCAAAAGTTACCACTGCAATTTAACCCGGTAACAAGTGATCCACCTTGAACCTGAAGTTACCTCGTTAACGTCAAATCTTGCTTCATAGTAGGCTACAGGCATGTTTTTTGTTTTGTTTTTTTCAGTAATTTCATAAATGTATTGTACATATACCACATTACTTTGCTTTCTACAAAACGAAGTATTTATTGTTTAAACTGTTCACTCAAACATATGACATTGGCAAATAACTGTTATTGGTACACATTCATAAATAATTTACTTTTATGATCAGTACATGCTCATACTCAAGTTTAACATTGACCGTTTGTGTATCAGAGGAAAAAAGAAATGTACATACACATAATACACATATCTCCTGGCCAGTAGCTTACAGAAACATTATCCAATAGACGGACGGTATCACACACTTTGCATAGAGTATGTCAGAAATTGTGTTTTGATGCCTTTTGTCAATGAGTGATGTTTGTTTTCCTCTACTCATCATGGGTGTCCAATTGCAGCACGGTGCTCTGTTTTTAAGAGTACAAATTTAATAAGATTTTGTTGGTTGTCAAACTGTGTACAGATTGTCAGTTTTCAAAATGAGTAACACTTGTTGATACCTTTATAGGAAAACAACTGTTTTTAAGCAGTAGTTTTTAACATTTTCTGAATGGTAAAACATGTGTTTACACTACCTGCCATGTTTACAGGTTCTTGTCTCTGACAACACAATTTTCTACTTCATGCTTTTATAAAGTGAAGCACTTTGTTAATATCGATGAGTCTTACTTCTGAACTGTCTGAGTCTTTGCCAATCTGTCACCTGCAGACTGCTTAAACTGCTCTTTAAGAAAATTATTCTATGCTTCAAGCGCACATGTGGTTTTAAATGTTTACATGTAAACATTGCTGAAAATAAGCACATTCTCTTCTTTCACTTATATTTAAAATGAAATACAGAGGCCTTCATTTGTAATGTATTGTAGAATTTGATTGTTTAATGATGTTTTAATCTCTAAATGGAAGTACTGTTATATATTGTCTACTGAAGAATAATAAATAGATCAACATTTAATTTCTGATATATCAAATTTACTTATTATAGAATTTATTATAACACCTATAAGTGCATTACAACATACACACATACATACATACATGCAACATATACACAACAGTTTAAAAGGTGGAATGAACTGTAGCTGTTTAATACCAATTTGATGACATGTATCACACCAAATTGAATATACATATTTAAAAAATAAAGAAATATAAAAACAATTATCCAGTGTTTTTATGTCTAACTTTTCCACTGATGTATTTTTATTGCAGTTTCTCTCCTTTGATTTCATCCACTTCAGGTATTCTATGGAGTGATCTCAACTTAAAATGCATTCACTAACATTTAATAATTTCCAGTTCTTTTCACACAGTTCACAGTCACGCTTACTTTAACAATTAAAATAAGCTGTATACAAACATTGCATACATTGTTAAAAGACTATATTGTAGTTATATGCAGATATAAGGGTTTATTACAGTATTTGTCAACCAGTACAACTCCTCCTGTGGCAACCATATGTGGAAGCTACAAAAAATATAAATATGTCTCAATTTGAGAAGTTATTGTTAATTGTTGACTAATAGTAAATGTACATTAATAAACACTTAAAATGTCCTTATCTGAGTACAACTACATTATAGTGTCTTAATCTACTCCTTGTAAATGCTTAAAAGGAGGGTTAAAGTGCTGCCTAGTTTTGTCACACACCTATCACGTAGAAAACATGATTTGCAGAGCATTCAGCACAAGAAATTGAGTGCAGAATTCACCAGACGGTCATCTTTCATATATATATATATATATATATATATATATATATATATATATATATATATATATATATATATATATACATATATATATTGTATCTGGGTAGAGAACCATCGGACCATCAGACCCCCGATGGAATCTAGACACCGGTGGTGGCAACGAAGGAGCCCGAATACCAGACCGAAGGAGGCCCTGGACAAGTCAGCTGGAGTTGATGACTGGAAGTGGAGGGTTGCACTCTTTGCCTGCAATGACAGCTGAATAGCAAAGGGAGAAACGATTATTTAAAGCAGGGTTATGACTCTGTGATTGGCCCTTGCCATTTGTGAACGATTCTGTTTGGTTTAGCAAGAAGGTGAACGCCTCCAACAGCTGATTCAAATTAGGTAGAGCATTAATTAAGAGTGAGGTCTTAATCAATTTTTAACCTTATTTTTTTAGATTTTTAGATTAGATTAGGATTAGCAAAAAAATTCATAAGAAGCATTTCTCACACTATATATATATATATATATATATAAAAACAGTACAAGTATTTGTATATCGTTGTATCCTTCAAAAGGCACGATATGTGTCTCCATTTCAAACTTCACATGCAGTTTGACTGCTTTTAGCAGCAGAAATTGATTGTGGGCGACAATACTGTCGTTGTTAGCTTGCTGAAACTCTTGTACCAAAGTTGCTGGCCGGCTTGGCAACATTTGCTCATGTTCGCAAGCATACATACAGGCTAACTATAGACAGTTAGCTTTGCGTATAACATAACAAAAACCCTCCCAGCTTGTAGGAGCAAAACTTTATATTTTATTGAATAAAATTATGGTACAAAAGGAGCACTAACGCCAAAAGTCTTATTTTGACAACGTGGACGCAGATATAGGACACTCCGAAGGCGGTCGTAATATTTACCTATTAGGTTAGGCTAACGCTATTGCATTAATGTTAGCAAGCGTTAGCTAGCTATCTAAACTTGTGAAAAGCCGAACATCCTCGCCTGAACTGTGCTTCACTTTCCCTCCAATATTATTATCAATATAACAAAGACACCTGGACTCTGTTGAGCCCAAAAGCCATATTTGGCAGGACCAGTGGCTGAGACTGAGAAAAGTCTGACTACAAATACTAGCGAGTCAGAGACAAGTCTGAGACCATAGAAAAACGGTCTTGTGTCCAAGACTGGACTGGAGTACTACAGCCCTGGCCTCTGCAATGGCATCAGCATTACTGTGTTGTGCTGTGCTCTTGTTTGCCACTCTGCTAAGAGTTGGAACCAATAAAACAACATACAGGAGCTACACTTTAAGCCGCCATCTCTGTCTAGCCGATCATGTGACTCTTTTATTACATCAGTGTTTTATATTGTTTTATACCGTACATGGTACATTACAAATAAACAATATTCTGGAGAAAGCAACACTAAATCACTGTTTTTTGTTTTCCATGAAAATTTAAAAACATGGCACAAAATGTCAGCAAAAGGTGACAAAAGGTTTTTCAGTGGCTTAAAACAATAACCCAAAACCATCCATTAATTATGTAGGCCTAATTATAATTAAATGTATTAATGCTTAAATTAAATATATATGCATTAATGTAAGTTGTGAGTTACAGCTGTATCAATGTAACTTGTGCTTCACTGTTTGACTCAGCCCTATAGCAGTATGCAGTATACACAGCAGTGGAGACCTGTGCAACTAACACTGATATCTTGCTTCCATCATTTCAGAATATTCTTAATTAAGTTTTTAAATCCAGAGTTGTACTGTTTCTTTTTTGGATGGCACATTTTTGTTTGTATAAATGTAGGTGTTTGTAGTACTGAATTGTTCTAGTTGGGGGAGATAAAGCACATTGTATTTGTGATTGGCATCACCCAACTTTTAAACATTTAAACTAACACCCATTGAACCAAATTGGTTTGTTTCAAATGGTATTGCGCAGGGAAACATTGAATCTTCTCTTTGAATATTCAGCTTTTTTATGTTCCAACTGTTACCTGCCGTTCATGGGTTTTGTTATGGGATTTATCTTACACTACATTTCACTGCATAGCAGAGCTGGAAGGACAGCTTGATTGTTGATAACTTAACTGCATTCAAATATACATCTGTTATCTTTCCTGTGTGCTCATTGACTTACAGTATAGGGCACTGGTTTACAAGAGCAGGGTTTGAGGAGAGGACTCGTCAACATCTCTGTGGTCATAGCCTTTTGTGTGACTCAGCTGAACACCCACAGTCCTATGTTCTCCACAACCCCCCTGTTGTGGCACTAAAAGCCCCTCCCCTCCACAGGGGTCAGTGGAAAGGTCGCACACGATTCAGGCCAGCCTTTTGGACACTTCTGGGGGTCAGTGGGGATGGGCATGTATAACAGCAGCAAGACACAGGCCTTAGCCAATGGCAGCAGGTCCTGGGAAAGCGGGCTCTCCTTTACCCACAACTTTACCACCATTCATACCCTCGACAATGACTTTTACTCCATTGATCCGGCCGCAGAGCTTGACCCGAGTTCACATGCAGGCCGGCCTTCACTCCACCTACAAACTGTGCTATATTGGCAGGTGCCGAAACTGAATTTGATTAATTAAACACCCTGGGGAGAGCCTTACTGACCATAAATGAGGCCAAGTTCTCACTTTCTCACATTATGTAAGAGAGCACCCTGCAATCTGCTCTGAGGCTATGGACTATTATTTTGTTATATATATTAAAAGTACTTTACATGGAAACATAATAAGCTAAAATGTTGGAAGAGGTTAGGTTTTTGATTAATTGTATACTATTTTGAGATTATTCTTTGAATGAATTTGGGAATTTTACATTGTTTAACCAGTTACTATTACATTTACATTTATGTAAACATATTTCTGCATATTTGTTTATGCAGATAACTATGAAAAATAATACATTTAGTTTGAGAGGACACTTGGAACAGATTTGTTTTAAAAATGAGTTGACTTGTTCTGACTAAAGTTACACCTGCGTTCTAATTAAAAGTAATCCTGGTTTCTGTTTCAAATTTAGGAAAGAGTCGGCACTCTGGTGTTAGGAAAAAGTGACAAAATCTTGATGACGATTTCTTTGTCTTTTTTATCACCTTTTACTAAATTTGTTTTGGAGAAACAAACAAATTTAGCACCCACCTAAAATTCAGTTCATTGAGGCAGTTTGAACCTTTGGACATAGGATCCTCTGTATTTTAAAATATACATAACAACATACATACATACATACATACACATACATACATACAACATAAATACATAACATACATACAATTTTGAATATACCATAAACATGTTATTAACAACCTTTAAAACAGTGACACAGTTAGGTTATAAGTAGTATTTCTGCATAACTCTTCATTAAGGAGTGCAGTTTTTCTTGACCAAATCAACCCTTGGTGTTTTGTTCTTCTGATTGAGTGGACACCACAGCTGAGCTGCGGTCCTGCTGCTGAAAAAAGGTTCACACGGGGGGGGTCCTCTAAGTGATGGAGATTGGATCAATATCGACATTGACACAGCAGCTGTCCTGCTGCTATGAATGCTTCCTCTTAATTGCAGGACCCAGTTATAACGGACAAACTCATTTCCATTAACATTATTTTTCAGTCTGTAGAGACCATAAAGTGCAGTTGGTCTCTGATACTGAGACAACGCAAGTGTCTGACTTTCTGTTTTGCAGAAAAGTATCTTTTTTATTAGTATACCCCATCTTTATATACTTAACATCTAGAGATATACTGTACATAATAACACAAAATAATTACCACTTAGTGCCATTTTGTGAGATATTATCAAGGTTGGATTCGCACCTAGTCGAAGTGGGCAACTTCCCTGGAACCCCAGACCATCAGTTGACTTGAAGGCCTCATATTTATGATTCAAATTGTTTGTGGATTTTTGATTAATTAGACATTTGTTTGGTAATGTGCCAAATTAAAATTCATGTCTATCTGTCTTATAAAGGAGCCTTGTTGGAAAAGTGCATTTTCCTGAAAACATTAAGTGTAAATTAAGGGAAAATGTGGGGGCCTACATGTAATATTTGCCCTTCTAACAGGTTAACCTGGCCATGAACAGGCATACTTTACCCCACTAGTTTACGAGCAATATATTGTACTTTATACTTCACTACATTTATCTGACAGCTGTAGTTAGTTACTAATTATCAAATAAACACAAGTGTTTTACATTCAATATGAGAAATGTTTATAAAATATTACACATTATGCCAAAAAGTATCACAAAGAAGTCAGATCTAGTGCTGGAATACCTTCAACATCAGTATAGCTGTATACTATTGATATATTTACTTGAGTATATTTTACTGCCAATATCTTTGTGTATTTTTTTGTTTAGAGAACTTGCAGAACTTGTATTTGTATGTATGTATATAATGTGTTATGATGTGTGTATAGACTATATTGTAATCAATATTTTTCCATCATTAGCAGTATAATCTTACGTAGGCTAGGTAAAAGACAACTTGCTATGATCAAACAGGTAACGTTAACTCCGACAACATCTGGATCAGAGCTGAAGTGTATCTACATTCAGACGTGGATGCACGAGTTTAGGAGGTGTGACTGTCTTCTCTGTGTACAGATAACGCTAGGTGGCGCTGGACTAAAAGCATCATTAAGACCTACAGACATGATAACCTGAATAATGTCCATCCCAGAGAAGGGAAACTAATACTCCTGCAGCTCCCACAGCTCCTGCTCCTCAGTAGCAGCGCAGTTCACGTGGAGAACACAACTATGAGAGAGTAGCTAGCATGCACAGACATTTAATGTAACTAAATGGCGCCTGTCAAAAGGAAATTATATCAGCGGTTGCTGTTCTTTGTGGTTTTCCTTCCAATCTCAGGTATGGAACGTTTTCAGTTATATGTTGTAAGATATTTAAAACACTAGCTAGCAAACAAACTGTTAGGAACATCACTCGGACTAATTTACCGGTACACGTTTGACTGTATCCTCAACAGGAGCTGACTGCACAGCTTTAAAGTAAAGTTTAGCTAATTAACGTTACCACTTAGCTAGCTAGTTTAAAGCGCCTCTGTAACTTAACGTTATGACCAAAGTCGGCGTCCTGCCGAGACTCTGTCATGTTTTAGCTAGCTAGAATGTTTGTCAGTTTTTCACGTTAGGTTTGATACAAATAATACAGCTTAATTGCAGACACAGGTCCATATTACACATCATATAGTATATAAAGTATAAAAAGGAGATATATTAAATAGGCTATTAACAGTTATAATATTTTCCAGCAGTGGTTACACGCCATTTAACCAGCTCTAACTGTTAGGAGTGTTAATTTAAATATAGTTACACAATTCAATATTGTTCTAAATTACAGATAGCTACATATAAAGAGTATGTAAAAAAAAAAAAAAAAAAAGCTGTGAATATCCAAAGAAATTGCCACATCTAACGGTCATATTAATGCTTAAAATGAGTAGCAAGAGTAAGAGTAAAATGACTTTGATTAATTTATATTGTTAAGTATTTAGTTACAGTGTGACTATATGATCTTCTTAGCAGGATTATCCAATTATAGAGCTGAAATGACTGATCATTATGTCAATCCACAACAATTTAATATCAAATATGGTGTTAGAGATATACGGCTCAGGAAAGACTAAAGAGACTTATTATGACCATGCTTTATAAATGGTCCCTTGCTTTGATTTGGGAGAAAATGTTGCAGGTTGTCATGTTGGAAGTTGAAAGTAAAGAATGTGCAATGTATTCTGTTGATATATTAAAGTATATCCTGGCTGTTAAGAATGACACTGTGTCTTTATATTAGGTCTATAAAGGTCACATTACCGACACATTACATTAAGCTCATGCTGAGAGTTTAGTAATAGGTTTCTGTGTAAACTAAAGGGACTAATATGATCAACAGTTTCACCTTCAGCTTGTGGCTTTATGAGCCATACGTAATTGGATTAAAGTGGTGCAGAAAGAAAGCTAAAATATATATCCACTGTACAGGTAGCCCTCCAAGCCTCTCAAATGTGATATTTCACCTTAGTACAGCGTTTTAGTTAGTGTGACACTTGTATCAATCTGAGACTATAAACACAGAAAATACCCATCCAGAGAATACTGAGCCACAGTCTTCAATGTGTGTAAATACTCACTGAAAACTCACCTTTCAAATTAGTTTAAGTCAGTAGTTAGGTCTGTGTGTAAATACTTTAAATGTTTGACTGGACTCCTGTTAGTGCTGGCCCCATGCTAATAACCACCTTCACTCAACCTCACATACTTTCTTCTCTCTTTCTACAGGTGTTTTATGCTTTAGCGAGTTATTTTTCATCAAAGAGCCCCATGATGTCACTGTCATACGGAGAGAAGCTGTTGTTTTGGACTGTCAGGCGCACGGAGAGTCACCTATCAACGTCAGATGGCTCAAGAACGGAGTAAAAGTGTTGGAGAACGAACGGGTGTACCTGCTCTCCAATGGCTCCCTTTATATTTCAGAGGTGGAGAGCAGAAGAGGAGACAAATCAGATGAAGGGCTTTATCAGTGCCTTGCTCAGAACAAATACGGCGCAATCTTGAGCCAGAAAGCCCGTCTTACAATCGCAAGTGAGTATCATGCTGGAGTTACATTAGAAACATAACAGTGTTGAGGACATGAGATTGCATGTAGGTGATGGACAACTAATCATTTGCAGGCAGGGTCTGATGTCTAGTATTCTGGCTGTTTGCACCATTTACTTGTAATAATTACTGGGTGAGATTTAAATCTCCCTGCTGGAATCATCCAAGGGGATTTCAATTACATTACTGTTTATTTAATTTATTTAGGTTTTTTGCTGCTCAGTGTTGCATTAGAGGCAGCTTTGATTGTAGCAGTGGAAGAAGAGGGACAAGGTCTTCAAACTTAGAGCTCCCAAAAGATGCTGTTTGGAAGGGGAATATGCCCATTGGTGTGTTAATGAAGGGGCAGCAGATTTAAAAGGTCAGGAGCTGTCCAGGATACCAGCTCTCCAATGCTAAAGAGCAGATGACCCCTATTCACAGGCTGGGGCTTTCATGTTATTGCACCCTGATCGCTTGAGGAATTGTTCTTTTGGAATGCTTTCTCCTCCAGTGCTGTGCGAGTTGGCCTTGTATTTTAAAGGGGGGAGTAGAGAAGCTTCAGGCAGAGTTGGTCTTTTGGGTCCTTACATCCCCTCCTCCCACATGATGGGCCATGCATCTTGTTGTGCCACTTTTGCAGAATGTATGTTAACCCTTTTACCCTGCCTGCAATTTGTTCCCTTCTACTAAAACTCGCATTGTCAACATTGCTATAATTTATTTTTAATGAAGCAGAAAGTACCTGTTTTGCATGTCCTGGGATAGTAATCCCAGATGTTGATAAGATTCAAGTAATTGAGAAACTATAGCTGAATTGCCGACGATAAGATGATTTTCTCAATTTAAAAGAAATATAATAGTCTGCTCTTATGTAAGACATGGTTTTATTTCTTCTATGGCCAGCATAAATCACCTATACAGATTAATGGGAGCTTGATAACATTGCCCGCAATTTCTTAATAATTGTTAATGAACTTTGGTTTAAAGTGCACTTAGGTGTGTGCATAACTGTATTCTGAAGTTGTACTAAACTATATGTGATGCTCTCTGGTAGAGATCCCAGTCGTAACTCTGATATTTTCTGGTACTTAAAAAGTTTATATAGTTTATTAATTAATTTAGTGGTTTATCTGCTTTATAGTTTGAAGTTAAGAGGTGATAAAGTCTGCCAGTAAGCTTTACTAGTTTGTTTTAAAATGGCACTTAGAACTGCTTGAGGGTCTATCTGGAAGCTCATAAAATTTGCACATACCTGAGAAATGCTCAGTTGAAGGACACAGGGATAGCAATGGGGGTTGTTGAGAGTGGTGTGCCCACACACATACGCACACACACACACAAATGTGAATTGTCGTTTCCCAGTACCACTGCCTAACCCCGAGTGTCTAAATGACCAAACTTTATTGCGGGTCTTACCAGGTCAGTAGGGGCTGGATGCTTTGCACTGAATTTTTTTCTGCCTCAGCACTCCGATAGAAGAGTGAAAAGCTTTTCACTCTGACCGATTTTGTCCACATTGCCCCCTTGCTCGCAAAAGAAAAGAGTTTGTCAGTTGTTTGTCCTCATATCAGTGGACAGAACAGCTGGACCAGGTCACCACTGAAAGACTAATTACATTCATTGTAAAATTTAAACATCAGAGATTGAAGTTAACAATTTGATTGAAAAGTCTGGGTGGCAATCATCATTTAACAGCATTTAACAGGCACTCTTTTTCAAACCTGTCAACTGCCTGAGCTACTCAGTCTGCTTTGAGATTTTGGCAATATGTGGTCATTTGTTTTTGTTTTTCTAATTTTAGCTCTACATGAATAGTGTAACATGCCATGCTAGTCCTTTAGAAGCTGTGGTAAGAAAGACAATGTTTTATGTTTGTTTTATGTTTTACCCTTGGTGAGCTTTTTAATTGTATGCTTATGTGTTGAAGCTTTGGACCTGCTAGTTGTCCTTTGAGGAATGTGATGGTGATGGGGGTAACCTTAAACATTGGGTTTGCTAAAGCACAAAGGTGAAAAAGGATTTGGCCTCGATGAAAAGGAATGTGACACACAAGCCTCACCATGTGACTTTTGTCAACAGACTTCAGATTGATGGGGATTTCAGTAGAGGGATTGCCTCCTGAGTTAGCTTCCTGTTTCGCAGGTACATAAGGATAATACTGAGGAAAATGTCAGATTTTCACATTAACCTTTACAGGTATTACTCAGTTGTGGTGTTGGTGTAAATTAGGCACTGTCAGATGGTGTAAATTGCCCAAGGATGTCAAGTTGTATGCATGTTTTGCAGTGATGCAGGTTTTTTGACATGATGGTTTAAAGAAAAGCATTTACAAGTTGGTTATGGTCATATGTGTTGTACACTGGCATTATTGTGCAGTACAAGCTGGGGACAAAACATCAGCTCCACTACTTTGTAAAAAGTAGATGCTTGGGCCTGTATTGGACGATGGCTTTATTGACAGCTCAGCTGTGTTACATAACAATATGTGTTGCATTCCCACAGATGGATGTGTATTTATTTATAATAACTTTACTGATTTTTTTTTAACATAAGATTACCCACAAAAAGCTTAACTTGTATGCTCTTGCTGCTTGATGAATGACAAGTAATTTAGTCAAGTGCTTGTTTTGTGGTGACCACTTAATTTGCAACTGTCCTGACAGAGTAATCTGTTTGAATAATGCACTCCTCTAGCTCTGGTAGGGAGTATGTCATCCTCACAGATACAGATCTTATGTATCTCTTATACAGAGTATTATTCACTTTATTCATTCACTTTATTTAAAGCTGGGACCAGAATGAGCTTTAATTAAGTTAGTTAGTGAAGGAGCTGCTGCTGTTCATGTAAAAAGTTTATTTATCCTTTCTGGTGTGTCCATAGAAAGCCAGGGCAGGACCACAGCATTATTTTTAGTTGCTAAAGAACGATACTGGCCCGGCACAATTGGAAACCCCAATAAGAGAAAAGCAAACCTTGGACAGTGTGGGCTGTGGTGTGAATAAATTAAATTGCCTGAAGTGAGACAACTCAAAGCCTGGAATCTTGTTTTTCTCCTCTGCTGGACATGAAAGGTTACCATGGTTCCCCTGAACGGCAGGCCCAGAGGTCAAAGGTTTCTTTATATTGTTCAATAGATGGAGGGCAGTGAGACAGTCACAGGACCTAAATCTTTACTACAATGCTCATCTAGTTTTATCATGGGGTGTACTTTTGTACTTTTTTTTTCTCTCTCATTTGTAGTATTATAACACAACTTTTATTTTGTTATCTGCCATCAACTTATTTTTCTAATACACCATGACAAAGTATAAAACTGAACAGAATGGAACAATTGACTTATTCAGCTTCATGTTATGATATGGAGATAATAGACAATGAAGCCTCTGTGTGTGGTGAGTGAAGAGTTGCTGTTGAATGATTGGAAAACCTTTTAGCAAAGATAAGGGGTTGGAGGAGGGGATGACTTCTCCTTCCAACACCGCTCCCCCACCTCCCGCTCGGTGCTTTCAGAGGCCATGCTGCTCATGGGAATAGTTCTTTGTCAGCCAGGCCAGTGGTCACTTGACTGTCCTGCAGCCTGTGCAGCAGCAGCACATCTGCCAGCCAGCTAGTGATTGATTTGTAGGGGTTTCAGCTTTGCATTCTTCTCTTTCTTGCTTATCACTCCTCTTTCTTTTCCAATAGCCTTTTACTAATGTTCATTGGGGTCACTGGTCATGGTAAATAGCAGTGTATGTAGTAGGAGTTGTGGAATGAGTAAATGTAGAATTCTATTTTGGTATAACCATGTGGTGCACTCCAGTTTGCAGGAATATGACACAAAAGAAGAGTAGGCCTACATGTAAAACTTTTCAGGGTTGTTTCAGTGATTCAATGAAGGTTTTAAGATGCTGAAAACCATCAATTTAGCATGCAGACTGCAGGATCAGGAGAAGATGATCAATTTTAATGTCTCCCTTTCTTCCAAAAGATTGGGCCCTGGGAGGGCTGGGTTGTGGAGGATGGTTGGGGGCCATCAAAGCCATCCACACATAGCTAAACATAGCATCACAGAACACAAATGGCTTCTGTCATCCAAAACGTTAAAACCAGATTGAAGTGAACGTACCGTCATTGACTGTTAATGACAACATTTCCGTTTGTTAGGAAGTTGAAGAATTACTTTAGATGTTGATATCTTCTCAGATTTTTGTTTTAAGTAAAAACAGTTTGACAATTTGTCATGGCACTGTGTGCAGTTTATTCCCTTAACTGAATAATAACTACATGTAGGAAATAGAAAGTGTAAATTTAATATGATATTAAAATGTGGTTTGGTGTTTATCACTATGACAGCGCTGTCAGTGTTTGAAGCTCACATGCAGGTAGACTATGCTGTGCTGTGTCTTGGCTAAGAAAGTAACCAGAAGAGAGAGGGCTAAACTAAGTCCTGGTATTTGTAAGTCTTGTAATGGGAACGGGCCATTAAGTGAACCTTTGTTTGGGCCTGACTTGTCCACTGACCTTCAGTTTGTTGAGCTGCTAGCGATCGGTAGGCCAATCTGTTGCAAATATATCTTTACTTTTTAGGTTTGGACTGTAGGAAGTATGTACTGTAATAAACCAGGAAGGCATGTGGGCTCATATTTGTGTATCTTTAGCTTGATTTCTGGACATCGCTGTCACTTTATGTCAAGCATGCAATTAGTTTTAACATTGTGATTCAACATGCAACAGCTGGACCACATGTATTGTTTTATTTGTTGTGGTAGCAGCAACTGGCAGATGTCATCTATAGAGCAGAAAAAAATATTACAAAACAGCATTTTAAGAAAATGCAGCTGGAGTAATTTCTAGGCATGTTGCAGGGCAGCGCTGTGAGCGGTAGTCCTGGTTTGGGGTGATTATATAGGGGCTGTGAGTTGGGTGCTAGCCAGGATTTGTGGAGGTCAGAGGTGAGAGGTGAGATAGCTGGGAAGTCAGAACTGTTCCTTCATGCTTTTAGGGAATAGACTGAGGAATTTCTTCTTCTAGTCTTCTAGTTGGCAACAATGTTATGGCAAACAAGACCCAAGGTTTTAAACTCATATATTTTGGAGGAATACAGAGACAATTTTTAAAATATTTAGTAACACAATACACAACACTGCAACACGGAATGCAGATAATTAAAGGAAAGCACAAACAGCTTTTCATATTTGCTTTATATATGATACTTTCATCTGCACATTAGATGCCCCTTGGCAAACATCATTGCTCAAAGCAGAAGGTTAGCCTCTTATTTTAAGCTTGGAGTATTCTGGTCAATGCTCAACAAATCCTAGCAGTTACAGATTTTCCTCCTTAGTAGTTCATCAATAATCAATGACCGTCCCACTGTTTGTCAATCCAGCATCATTTGATTGAAGGGAAAGGCAAAGTAGTGAGGCAGAGGATCAGGTCAGCTCATCTCTCATGCCCTGCAGTCACATCACTTCAGCACATTAATGCCATTTTTCTAAGAGCCTGCGTTAACACTGGGGGTAGGCGAGGGTGTGCATGTGAAGTAGGGGGTTTAAATGCCTCTTGGTGCTTCTGTCTTTACATGAAAGATCCACAGTGGAGGTAAGATGGGTAGAAGCTGAGGTCAGGACTAATTTAATTAATTGTTAATTAAGTGTGTCTATGGCGAAAGAACCTGATCTAACGAGAGTTTGCCTCTTATCTGGCAAGAACAATATTAGGCACATACCCCGGGATGTTCCATGTATGCATCCATTCCTTTAATAAACAGAGTCAATTCGATTGAATACTTTTCTCATTTCCCTTGTAACAGGTCCCATGACAGCACTGTGACAATGGGGAAAAAAAGACAGCAACCCAGTAATACAAGTCAAGTCAAGTCCACTTTATTTATTTAGTAAATTCCATAAAATGTAAGCTCAGTGTGCTTCACACCCAACAATTATTAACTAAATAAAATAAGAAATGAGTAGGAAAAAAGTAGGCGTCTGACTTAGACAACATGGATTTTACTTTGAAAATATTTTTTAGGTGATAAAATGCTGTCCAAGTTATACTTGTAATGTGGCTTGGGAAGTAGGTTTCTAACCAGCTCACTTGGTTTCAGACACAGCAAGATCAGTTTGGAGTGGATCTTCTTTCTCTGACTTCTCTGCGACGATCTCAGTCATGTCTTTAACTGCAGATTGTTTTGGGTCATCCAGTGTATAACGTCATTGATAAAGTTGACAAATAAAAAGGTAATTTATAGGGCTGGGGGTTCTTATGTGAAAGTCGAATATATAATTGTGTGTCACCATCATATGAATGGTAAGATACATTTGTACATTGTGTCTGTCTGATGGAACCAAGTGGAACCATATATATATCTACGTTAACAGTAATGGGCCTAGAACTGAGTCTCCACATCAAATGTTAAAATTTACAGTTTTAAAGTTGTCAAGGAAAAGAGAATGTCCTAAAAAAAGTAAAATGTTGTGGTCAACGGTGTCATAGGCTGCAGTCAGGTCTAGAAATACTAAGATGGAAGGTTTGTTTGGAGCATTGTTGATCTTTATGTGATTAACTACTTTTATTAGAACTGTTTCAGTGCTGTGGTTAGTCTTGAAGCCAGATTGGTGAAACACACTGCATATATTGTAGACTAATGCAGTCACTATGCCGCTGTTTGTAAACAACCATTTCCAGTATTTTACTAAGAAAGGGGATTTTGAAGATTGTTCTGAAGTTGCAATACAAATTATTCTTCATAATTCTATCTCAGCAAGCTATCACCCTTTTCTTGGCCAAAATAAGGCGCTCTTTCCTCCAAAAGTCAGCTTGATTTGAAGGCAAGGCACTGTCAATTGTGTACAAGTTATATCTTTTTTTTGGCAGTCATAGCTCTCATGCTGTTTAGCACCACAGCACCTGGCAGCACTGCTTACACGCAGCCATCCATCATCATAGACCCTACTGTGTTTAGAGTCTATGAGAGCCATGATGGATGGCTGCATGTCCATCCACCTTAGTGTACGCAATAATGGGATATTACATAAAACAAAGAGTTATATTTGCTTAATGTTTAGTTACTTACTTAGGGAATATTTAATTAGCTTTACAGTTAGCAATTTATTGATTTGTCCATCTCTGTCTGTACCATGGATTATTTGATATATGGTAATGAATTAAATGTTAGTTCTGTCTTCTGGTAATTTCTGGTCAGTATTTTATCACAGCAGTGCAATTGATTTCTCTTAACAAATGATTGACCTCAGGCTTCTGAAGCTTTTTGAGCACAGATGGGGGCAGTACAGCAGTGGGTGACCTTAATGGCTTTTAGGGCTTTTACTGCCCGGGAGGAACTGCTGTCAAAGAGAGCATTTATTAAAAAAAAGGGCTAAAACAACTTAAATCATTATAAAATGCATAAACGTCTGTTGGCTTTTCAGTTTACTATAAAAAGCCTTATTGTAATTTATGTTGGGCCTCATTTGCTTGCTGCTCAGCTGGTGGCTGACAACAGATAAGTTTGAAGGAAACCCTATCCACGCAGGATGTAGCTGTTCCACTCCAGTCATCACCTTTCTGCAACACTCAGCAGGTCTGTAGCTTTAGGCAATAGGCATCTCTGTTTTGACAGCCATTGGATATGACTGAGATGGAGGATTTATGAAATACATCAATATGTTTGAAAATAAATAATTCAGTAATAGATAATAACAAGATAACCATCCTTTGGATTTAATTTGTAGAACCGGCCACACACACACTTTATGTTTATAATTGCATTTAATAGTACAGACCTTCCTCCACAGTGCTTTGGAGGAGGGTCTGGCTAGGCCACACAGCATTCCGGGATAGGAGAGAAAGTGCTGTTTTATTGGCTCGTCTTTAAACCATTCACAATCTGGCACTAAGCGTCGCACAGAACCCCGGTGCCAATGCAAAACAGCCTCAAGAAGGAACTTGTTTTGGTGGAAGATGTGTACGTTCAAGAGTTGTTTTAGTCGTGCAACAGAAAACTCTGAATGGACAAATTGGAAAGCGTAAGGTAAAGGACATCCGTCTAAAAAAAAAGGACATACCGCGAAATTTCCTGCGGCAACGGAGTAATCCCGGAAATGGAAGGTTGTGGATATAGACTAGGAGCAGGTAACCATAGTCCTCATAAATCAAGAAAAGTTTAGAATGCCAACACAAAGAAAGCGGAAGGTGACGGACATCTGATGACATTTCCCGGCAGCACCTGAATAATACCTGAATAGAAATGTCGTAGATATAGACTATATTAATAGTGATTTAACTTCCCCTCGTATCATCTTTTCCTTGCCGATTGGTTAGTTTCTTTCTAATCCTGACATTGTGGGCACTTGTGTAGTAGTGTAGGGCTTTTGACTGATTTCATGTCTTGGCTTAGACAGACTTCTAATGTGTTTTATGTTTATGTCAAAGAAAGTTTTGTGGTAACACATGGATTGAAATACAACACCAAGTTTTACAACAAAGAAACACCTCAAGGAAAAAGAGTGTCCTCTGACTTTTTCTTAGAAAGACCACATGTAAGAGATAAAAACATGAATACTCTCTTGGTTAAATTCTACTGCACGAGACACAGTGAATTGTGTGTGTTAGTAGAAGCTGTTCATCTGGGCCACTTCTCGCCTTATACTTACAAATGTACAACCTTAATATGGGGCTGAAGAGAAGTTGATAAACAAAGCTGTCGTACTAATTTTGGGAGACAGTATATGCCATCTCATTCTAACACACTTTAAAATAAAGGGAAAAAACATGTGTCTCTTGTTGCTCTGTTTTGCTGCAGGTATGTCAGCTTTTGCAATCCAGCCAACGTCCATAGTGGTGACTGAAGGCTCAGTTGCCAGGTTTTCCTGCAAAATCAGTGCACACCCTCCTTCCATCATCACTTGGGAGTTCAATCGGGTCACATTACCCCTTGCCACTGAAAGGTATGGACTCTTGTTTTCAATTTAACTTCATAGTATTCATATTTTTACATACTTAAAGGACAGCAGATATTTTAAAGCAGGACATGGAATATAATCTGGATCTATTTTTTAGTAATTATCAGTTTGTGACTATCTGGTGTGTAATTGCGCCATATCCATCCATCCATCCATCTTCATCCGCTTATCCTGTATTGGGTCGCGGGGGCAGCAGTTCCAGCAGGGGACCCCAAACTTCCATTTCCCGAGCCACATCAACCAGCTCTGACTGGGGAATCCCAAGGCTTTCCCAGGCCAGGTTGGAGATATAATCTGTCCACCTAGTCCTGGGTCTTCCCCGAGGCCTCGTCCCAGGTGGACGTGCCTGGAACACCTCTCTAGGGAGGCGCCCAGGAGGCGTCCTTACCAGATGCCCGAACCACCTGGCTCCTTTCAACGCGAAGGAGCAGTGGCTCTACTCCGTGCACCTCTCGGATGATTGAGCTTCTCACCCTAACTCTAAGGGAGACGCCATCCACCGTCCTGAGGAAACCCATTTCGGCCCCTTGTACCCTGGATCTCGTTCTTTCGGTCATGACCGAGCCTTCATGAACATAGGTGAGGGTAGGAACGAAAACCTTTTTTCCACATTGCCTTCTGGCTCAGCTCCCTTTTCGTCATAATGGTGTGATAAATTGAATGTAACACCGCACCCGCTGCTCTGATTCTCCAACCAATCTCACACTCCATGGTCCCCTTACTTGCGAACAAGACCCCAAGGTATTTAAACTCCTTCACTTGGGGTAAGGACTCATTCCCTACCTGAAGAAGGCACTCCATCGGTTTCCTGCTGAGAACCATGGCCTCAGATTTAGAGGTGCTGATCCTCATCCCAGCCGCTTCACACTCGGCGGCGAACCGATCCAGTGAGTGCTGAAGGTCACAGACCGATGATGCCATCAGGACCACATCATCTGCAAAAAGCAGCGATGAGATCCCGAGTCCACCGAACTGCAACCCCTCCCCGCCCCGACTATGTCTCGATATCCTGCCCATAAATATTACAAACAGGTTTGGTGACAAAGCGCAGCCCTGGCGGAGGCCAACCCTCACCTGGAACGAGTCTGACTTACTGCCGAGAACCCTGACACAGCTCTCGCTTTGGTCATACAGAGATTGGATGGCCCTTAGAACACAGCACCTTCCACAGTGTCTCCAGGGGGACCCAGTCATACGCCTTCTCCAGATCCACAAAACACATGTAGACTGGTTGGGCGTACTCCCAGGCTCCCTCCAGGATCCTTGCGAGAGTGAAGATCTGATCCGTTGTTCCACGACCAGGACGGAATCCGCATTGTTCCTCTTCAATCAAAACATACAACCGCAGATCAGATGAAACAATTATAAAATCGATCATTGACCTTTGGCCTAGGGTGCTCTGGTACCACGTACACTTATGAGCCTCCCTATGTTCAAACATGGTGATTGTTATGGACAATCCATGACTAGCACATAAGTCCAACAACAGACAACCACTCTTGATTTAGATCAGGGAGGACGTTCCTCCCAATCACGCCTCTCCAAGTATCTCCATCATCACCCTGTGTGCGTTGAAGTCCCCCAGCAGATCTATGGAGTCCCCTACTGGAGCCCCATACAGGACTCCATTCAAGGTCTTCAAGAAGGCAGAATACTCCAAACTCTTGTTTGGTGCATATGCACAAACAACCGTCAGACTTCCCCCCCCCATCACCTGCAGGCGTAGGGAGGCGACCCTCTCGTCCACTCAGCCGAGGGCTTGTGAGTAAGTGATAAATACTGTATCATATCTTTGTCATCCAGAATCACAGTCCTGCCCAGTGGTGTTCTTCAGATCCATGGGGTGCAGCGGGCAGATGCTGGAAATTACCGCTGCATCGTCACCAACATTGCCAGCCGCCGCCGAAGCACCGAGGCCACCCTCACTGTCACCCCAGGTGTGTCAACCAGCTCTCTTTTTGTTGTGTAAAGAGCATCAACATATAGTTAAATAGTAAAATATCCATCATGGAGCATAAACTGTGTTTGTTGTAGACATTTACCTAAATCTATGCAAAAGGAATATGTGATGGGTGTTCTATAATTAATTTTCATCATATTAAAACCAATACTGCCATATCACAGTAAGGTAACTGCTTTGTGTCGCTGGTAAATAGTTTGTTGAAATGCTTAATTATTCGCTAAAGGGAAAGTACAGAGATAGCATGTCATTCGAATCTACAATGTCCGTCACATCACACCACATGCACTAAAACTGTCTTACTCTCTCTCACTACAGCTCCTATGCCCTATCCTCCCCAGAGGCCACGCATCATCGCAGGGCCACAGAACATTTCAGTGTCGCTGCACCAGAGTGCCATCCTGGAGTGCATGGCCACAGGCAATCCCCGACCCATCATCTCCTGGAGCAGAGCGGACAGCAAGTCTATTGATGTTTACAACACAAAAGTGTTAGGAAATGGCAACCTCATTATCACAGATATCAAACTTCAGCATGGAGGACTCTATATGTGCAGAGCTACCACTCCTGGCACACGAAACTATACAGTCGCTTCAGCCAATATCACTGTGTTAGGTAAAGATTTATTTATAGTTTGGATTTTAAATTAAAAATTCATAATTCGAAAACAAAAATTCATAATATATATATATATATATATACTATGTGTGTGTGTGTGTATATATATATAAATATGTATATATATATATATATATATATATATATATATATATCTATATTTGTCATTGATGTTCTTCTTCTTAAGCCCCACCTTCCTTGGTTGAGTGGCCAGAGAGCCTGACCCGTCCACGTGCTGGCACCGCCCGCTTTGTCTGTCAAGCTGAAGGAGTTCCAACGCCTGAAATCACTTGGTTTAAGAATGGAGAGAAAGTTCAATCCAATGGTCGAGTTAAGATGTACAACAGGTATTATTCCTCCTTCCATTTCAAGGATAATTCTTCAGATCCATAAATCTGTTTTTCTGGACATGTATCTGCGTCTGTATGCACAAAGATAATGAAAACAGAGCCCTAAATCCTTTTAGTGTTTTTAGTGTTCTACTATATGCTCGTTTGACAGTCTTTGTTGGCCAATTTAAATAAATAATTCACAACTGTCGTTACAGTACACCAAGGAAACTGAATAATTTACAGTGCAAATGGGGTTTCAGTTAGTTTCCCTATAATTTGCTTGTGCTTCTGTCAGTGCTTGGTGAAGGTAATTATAAAATGATTACACCTTGGTAAAGGAGCCTCAGGATGAAGCCATCTATGTTCATACTCTTCATATGTGTGTCTGTGTCACATAGCAAACTGGTCATCAACCAGATCATCCCTGAGGACGATGCCATCTATCAGTGCCAGGCAGAGAACGAGCAGGGGTCGGTCCTCTACATGGCGAGGCTCATTGTGGTGATGTCTGAGGATCGGCCAAGCGCTCCCAGAAATCTCCGAGCTGACACCGTGTCAAGCTCTGCCATCCTTTTGGCTTGGGAGAGGCCTCAGTATAACTCAGATAAAGTTATTGCTTACTCAGTGCACTACATGAAGGCTGAAGGTGAGTGGTGTGTAAACACCATTACCGTTATATATTTAGGTATTTCATGTCAGTGGCCTTTAATAGGGAACTCCATTGATTTAGCATTGCACTCCTATAACACTGTTGGACGCATAATAGACAGTTTACAACATAAAGGATCATAGTTATAAAGGATCACATCTTTATGTCCATTATTACTCCTTGTTAAAACCTGGCACCTACATTACTTTTACTTTCATTAATTTCTTTCTTACTCCACACCCCCAGATTTCTTTCATTTTCAAACGCCAATTTATTAGTCTTCACACAGCTCCTTCTGGAGCTTATACAACATTATTCAGATAGGCATTAGTACTCCCTAAGACCTGTAAAGACTTTGATAATGAGTTACCCTTTAAATCCTCAGAAAATAGCAGTTTAGGTTACTTCAATTCTGCCACTTCCTGTTTAGAAAGTATATTGCAGGAGCTGACTATGTGTTGTTAATGCCTATGTTGGTAAGCAGAGGTCAAGGGAAGAAAAAAAGAAATTCCTCTCTAAAATAAGGAAGAACAACAGCTTTTTCTTGACGAACAGGAATAGTCTTCTATAGATCCTAGCCCTGTGGCCTTTCAAGATGGTGGGTCCCTTCCTTTTGGCTGATAAAATGCAGGATACACACAAAACTGTTCACATAAAGCACAGGGGTTGTGGTGTGGCAGCAGGAAAGTCTTAAAGCCTTTCAGCTTTCCTGGGAACTCTTGCTTTTGACAACAAGAGTCATATTCAAACAATGCAACATTTGAGAATGAAATTCAGCTTATTCATTCAAGCACTGCACTTCATTATAATGCCACTGACTTCCATTGGGGAGGTGAAATGTACAGAATTCAACTAGAGAGAAAGGAACACCTGCTGGATTTTGTTGGACATAAGGAGGTCAACATAAAAAGGACAAATTAAACAAATTCTTTGAATAATTGGCATCTGTCTGGGATTTGTCTGCACTTGATATAGTGACACACTCTCCTTGGTCCCAGTCACAGAGAATGGCTGTTCATTGACATCGACAGAGTTTCAGACAGTACGCTCTGCATTCTCTGAGGTTACAGAGCTCAGCACTAAATGGAGGCTCTAATAAAAGGAGGAACTAATTAGCCCGTGTTATGGAGTGTCCAAAAGTGTGTATTCTCTGAGGGCCGTGGGAGGGTGTGAATTGGACAGGAAGGCAGACTTTGTTACACTTTTCATTGAGGCTCACTGAGACATTCAGAATACAGAGAAAGCTTTTTTGTTTACTCCTCAAGTACCTTGTTTACCAGGTCAGAAATTAGACCAGGTAATCTTTTTCCCTGAGACAAATATATCTTTACTTTGCTAATCTGCTCTAATTAAATGACTATCCCGCAATAGGTCATCTGAAAAACTGTGGACATGATAATAAGTAGGATTTTGATCTCCTGCTTTGTTTATAAATATTTTAAATCTTTAATATGTTGTAATTTATATAAACAATTGTCTGCCCTGTCTTTATCACAAAACAGGGAAGATTGCTTTTTAGATTTTGATATAAAGCTCTTTTTACAATCTTGTCATTTGTTTAGGATTAAACAATGAGGAATATCAAGTTGTCATTGGAAATGATACTACTCGGTACATTATTGATGACCTGGAGCCGGCTCGCAACTACACCTTCTACGTGGTGGCCTACATGCCCATGGGAGCCAGTCGTATGTCGGACAATGTGTTCCAGCACACGCTTGAGGATGGTGAGGAGCCTAGATTAGTGACATAGACTTAGTGAAGGTCACAAACAATATATTTCTTTTCACAGTGAATACAAAATTAGAAGCTTTATATAGAGAGTGAGATCAACAGGTAAAGGACAAACTGCTATTATCGATCTTTTAAACATTATTTCAGTGGGAGCTCAGAGGATGTTCAAAGAATATTTTTACTGCATTGAATGATATCATTTTATAATAATAATTGTATGTTGCTAAATGTTGTGGTAAGGTTCATTTTTTGGAAAATCGATTGGGGGAGGGGGAGGGGGTCAAATTCTGTAGATCCATAAAACAGCCCTGCATTGATTTGCAACATCCATAAAACAACCCTGCATTGATTTGCAACATCCATAAAACAACCCTGCATTGATTTGCAACATCCATAAAACAACCCTGCATTGATTTGCAACATTGTCCACAATGGCCTTATACAACCAGACATATGAATTAGATTGCTACGATATAAGTGGCTGACAAAGTTATATTGCCTTTTAGGGTATATTATCGTCTTACTGTATTGCCAAACCCTGTCTTCTGGACTGGTGCAGTATGTACACATTTAAACACAGGTGACATTTTTCATGTTTATTTAAGCTCTTTTTTCATGCTTAACTCAAGTTATTGATTTCATGCTTTAATGTACCAATTAAAGTCACTCATGGGGAGGCCACTGAATGTTTATGGTTATCAAAATACATTCAACAGTAATCTAGTGTGTCTGCGAAAAGTTTAAGCTTTCAAAACCCATTCCTAAGGTTACCCTTTTCCTTTTTAGTACATAAGGAACAGCTAATCAAAGCATCAAGGGTGACTTTTCTGTTTTCTTTGGCTCATAGGAGTTATTTTGGTCTTAATCTGTCTGTCTTGTCCGTCCACAGTTCCACTCCGCGCCCCAGAACTCAGCCTCACCAGCCGCAGTCCTATGGACATCCAGGTGTGTTGGCAGCCCCTTACCGGCAAGCTGAGTCGTGGCAGAGTCTCCGCCTACCGTTTATCCTATCGCACTAGTTCTGAGAATACAGTTTCACAGATAGAGCTACCTGCAGACAAGACCCAGTATCTCCTGGAAAACCTGCAGCCTGACACCATCTACCTCCTGCGTATTGTTGCCGCCACCAGCGTTGGGTGGGGTGAGCAGTCTGCCTGGACATCCCACCGCACTCCGAAGGCATCCAGTGCTCGAGGTACATTTGGAAGAGTTGCCTTTATAATTTAATGAAGAGGAAGTAAGGATTTTGTGATTTTCAGGCAGGCAACATGCATGCACAACATATGATCATCTACACACACACACGCACACACACACACACACAGAAGTTGACGCAAAAAGCTGAATTATCCCAGAACTTTTCTCTTGTGCTTAAGAGGAAAGAGAGGCTTGCACTCGTAATCCTGTTAAGGCATTCCGTTTGTTACTCTGTGGCCTTTGCCCTGCACTGTCAGTAACATTGGAAGGGTTTCAGTCATGGGTCATAAAGGGAGCAACTCAGGCCTTTGGGTGGGAAAGAGTATATGGCTGTTTAGAGCCACATCTGAAGCTTTGAGATGGGGGAGGGGAAGATTTGTTTTTCCTTCCCATTTCTATTGCCCTCTTGTCTCCAGTTTAAACTCAGACAGGAGTGTTCTGTTGGTAAACTTTATTCCCCTCATTCCTGAAAAAATGTGTGAAATGGCTCCCCTGACTGCTAGTGTGGTTGTTTCTGGTTTGCATTGAGTGTGACACAGCTGGTAAGGCTTTAGATGGTAGTTTCACTTTTCAAAGAAAAGTCTTGGTCAGGAACCTCCTCTGTCCCTCACATAAACACTGGAAACAACTTAAAAAGAGGTAAAGAGGTTCCACTTTTCTAAGAACAAGTTCCTGTTTTCTGAAAAGCTTCAATGATAGCAATACACATACAGTAGCAGAACAATGTCTATGAAGCAGCACTGTTTTTGTTTTATTCACAGTTAATCACATGGACTTTTATCCAAAATGTTTTTGTTATCATGAACTCGAAAAGACTGTTTGAGGACACTTTCTTGTTTTGTAATCCATCTTCCAATTTCTGACTCTTCTCTCTTAAGTTCCGATGGCTCCCGAGCTGCACTTGGAGCCTTTAAACTGCACCACTATCTTGGCACGTTGGCAGTTGGCACCTAGGAACTCAGTCAGTGTTCAAGGCTACAGACTCTTTTACCATGAGGAGAGCCAGTCAGAGAGGGCCCCGCTCCAGCTGCGTGCCTTGGATAATACATACACCATTGGAGGCCTTGGTGAGTTCTGTTTCAAATCATTTGAGTTACCGGCTCCCACTGTACCTGGTATGCAGGACACAGGACAGTATTTTCATTGTTTTTTGTAAACAAGAGCACTCAACAACACAACAGAAGCATCATAACATTGGAAGTCCCCTTCATACAGTGGATGATCTGTTACAATTTGAGAGCATCTAGCTGCATTTTTTTGCATTTTGCTGAAAAGTAATTACTTTTCCTACAACTCTTAAAACGTGTTTGTTGTAAAGAGGTATGTTTGTGCTATCTACAGTAATTCCTAAATTATTATTATTTGCCTTACTAGCACAACTTATAACAGTTTATATATGTTAGTGGTTATAGTGGGTCATCTATGACAACATAGAAAGGTTTGAACATGCACCCACATTTTTCTACATGAGTGAAAGACATTCCCAAAAATTGTATAAGTTGTTCTTATTTTATAATTAAAGCTTGCATGTTTTAATTGTGGTTTAAAATGTTAAGCTTACTAAAGCTTTATTAAAATAGTTTGTGGTGATTAAAACCAGCAACAGCATTTATTGATATCCAAGCTTATGAGTGATCAATTGGCTTAAGTCTCGTCATGTGTCGAGCAGAGCGTTAAAACTGCACCACATCCCTCCTCTATGACCTTCTAACCTCTGTGCAGGATTTCAGTGTGTGTCTTTTCAGCAGCTGCTGGATGGTGTTTTGGACATATCACAGCTCTTTTGGCCTTTAGGTCAGATTTATTTTGGCTTTTTTTGTGCGAGAGAGGAGAGGGGGCTCAGGCCAATGCAGTGGACATCTGACCATCTGTGGCTAGAGGGGTCAGCCAGGTGGTCAGCAGCTGACTTGTAAATCAGAAAGCTCAGTGCTTGAACAGGATCAGAAAGAAAGAAAGAAAGATGGCACTATAAATTAGTTTAGGTATTAACTCTAACTGCTGCAGGTGTTTAGTTAGTTAGATATTTAGTTCAATGGGTTAAACTCACTACTTGTAATGTTTCTAATGATGATATTGACATTAATAACGATGAACACTAATACTGAACATTACAATAACTACTTAAGTGACTTAGCTAAATATAAAATCATATCTGGCATGGTAGTTTGATAAAATCTAGAAGTAAGAAATAACATAAAAGAATTCACTAAATTCAGTTCAATTTGTGTTTTATTAACTAAATGTGTTCCATATTATTAATTTATGTAATTGTCAAAATGGTTGTGTATTTATAAAGCAGTCCAGTTGCTATTCCTTCAGGAGATTGTTCTGAATGATGAATAAATATTCTAGGAGACAGACAAAACTGCTGATAAATATTAAGATAATTAACTAAATTAGCACCATCAAAAATAGAGCTTTAGCTGAATAAAAATAATCATTGTATTGTTCCTCTCTGATAAAGGAGCTTTGCAGGGCTGGGTTTTGAAGAGAGGAAAGCTATTTTGTGGAGGCAGATTTAGTATGTGTTTTATGACTGCTTTGCGCAGCGTTGCTGGAGGAGAATTGACATCAAAGACTCTCATTGTGTTTGGCTTCTGAAGCTGTTTCTGTTTGAGAGCCACAAAGATAGTTTATTAGCCAAGACCTAAAGAAAATGCAGCCTCTCACCAACTGAGCTGTTGGCCAAACAATGAGGATGTCATGTGAGCTCACTTTTTGGCAGTTCTAAGATTTCTTTCTCATGAATTAGCTGCAGCCCTGTGCACAAGGAGAGAGGTGTAAAATGCCTCATGTGACCTCCTGTGTGGCAACACATCCTGCATCAGAGAAAATCCTGCTGTGTTGGGGGGAATCTGACTAAATGCTTTTTTACCAATTATAACTTCCTTCTTCAAGACATTAGTTTTTGCTATTATTACCACTGCACCATTTATTAAACACAAATCTCTTGATATAGCGTACGTAATACATACAAGAGGCATTTTGAAATCTTTGAAAGATTTGATTTAATTTAATAAATGGAATACACGAATGTAAACAGATGTATGAATTTGGAAGCAATCCTGATATATGTTTAAAATCTAGGTAGCATAAATGGAGAAAATATTATAATGTCAGTTTAATAGCACCATCTACTGTATCTAAACTATGCTAACATTAGTCACCATAATAGAGCCCAACCAATATATCGGCAGGCCAATATTATCGGCTGATATTAGACATGTCCCAATCTATTGGTATTGGCATTTATAATGGTCAGTTTAAAAAAAAAAAAAAATATATATATATATATATATATATATATATATTTTAATATTCATTCATCAGTATCATTTATAATGACAAATAAATGATTCTGATAAATAAATATTTAAAAAATAAAAACGGACTGTCAACCATGTTATATTCATTGTTTGTTTATCAGTTTTATAGTAGTTTGACAAATAAATATATGATAAATAAATATTTAGCATAAAAATAACCAAATATTCAACCATTTAAGCGTTGCTGGTTCATACCAGGCTAAGGCTGTGGAAGCAAAACCTCTGAGACTAATGAATTGAGCCAGGATACATTTTATTGCAAATTGTGTCACTTTTCATGTCCAAGGGGAAGAATATATTCTTGACTTAAAAGTTATATAGAATTGCTTTACAGGTGATTAGGGGAAGAGTTGGGGCACACCTTAGATTTAATGCAAGTTGATCTCATTAAATAATAACATCTACTTTAATGCGACTGATGCATTCTAGTATAGTCCTAGACTACCAAATGCTGACTGTAGAATTTTCTCAGCAGGGAATTGCTTTGCAAATTAAATCTGCTTGTACTGTAAATTGTATTTCATGTAATGCAACAGCAGCCATCCCTTTTTACCAATAACATTGATTTCTGAACTGTCAGCTGTGGCAAAACTGGATGCTGCTGATTCAGCTCTGTGTACGGCTGCAGAAGGACATGCTCTGAGCTGGCTGTTAAATTATCACTTATGACCCATTCAGATGATTGAAAGCACACCCTGAGAGACAGGAATGTGTTTGAGAGGCTCCAGTTGGGTATAAATGACACAGTGATGTGACCTTTCCTCGCATGTGTATTCTCTGCTTGGCCCACAAGATGAACATGTAGTCGTAGTCAAGGCTTAAATACTTCTCATACCTGTTGGCACCAGGCAGCACAACTGTAGATTTATTATCCCATAGCTGCAGGCCATCTTACATCTTGTCCACTCCTATTATTAAACACAAGGCAAAGTGTGCCTTAGTGTAAAACCTAGATTTGTATTCTGACCATCATTTTGAAAGGTATTGTTGTGCTTAACTTAAAGAGCACCGCCACACACATGTCCATAAACAAGGCTAGGCTTAAGTGAAAAAATGAAAGTTCAGTTCAATTTACAGTGAGGAAAGTGTCGTGTGTGTGTGTGTCAGCATGCGTCTGTGTGTTGATTTGTGTGAGTAAGGAGCAAAAGAGAGAGGGGGAGGAACAAGAGCAAGAGATGATAGATTCTGGTGTGAGGGTTCATGCAGGAGTTGACATTTACGGCCCCTGTTCAGGCCTGGCTTGCTGCGGCCTGGGGGGCCTTTCGTAAGGCAGAACGAAAACCTCAGGGGCCAACAGGATCTGCATTTGGGCTGTAAAAAGGGGGTGACCACTAATGGCTCAAATATGCCCTTTAATACAAACAGCATCATTTCTTATTTTTTTTAAGATAATTTTTTGGGAATTTTTGGCCTTTATTTTTGACAGGACAGATGAAGACATAAAAAGGGGAGAGAGGAAATCATGGCATGCCAAACAGCATGATTTATGGGAGTAAGGCCATGTGAGATGTATCCCAGTAGGAAGAACAGGAAAATGTCTACACTCAAGGAATGGAAACTCGAGCAGAACACAGCACTCTAAGAATATGTGTAGTAATGCAACCACATTTATATTTTGTAACTCTGAAACAACGCTGAAACAATAAGTGGATACATTGAAAATTGATTGACATTCATTTTAGTATTTTCATTAAGGAACATTTTTAAACATTAGTGTTTCCATCTTTCTAGATCTGAGGATTTGCTGCTTTTGTGTGTTTTATATCACTGTAAACTGAATATAATTCGGTTTGGGACTGTTGGTTTGACCAAAGAAAACATTTGGAAAAGTTAACTTTGACTCTGAGAATTTGTGGCACAAACATTTTGATGTTTCACAAATAAATCAAAACAATAGTCAACAGATTAATTGAATAGAAATAAATGTTAGTTGCTGCCTTGATTTAAGAGTCTTAAAGAAAAGGGTAATACATGTAATTAATTATGACTACTGTTATCTGTGGTAGTACATGGTCAAATCATATGTTTTAAGGTAAGAGCCTTCAGGTGTCAGGTCCACTATGAGTGAGAAACAAACTTGTTCTCAGAGTTTTCTCTTATTAGGACACTACTAATGTGTCATCACCTATTATATGCCATTTCATTTTGACTCTTGTAGTTTCCCTGTTTTTCCACTAACTTCCTCTGCTTGACCCTCCCCCCGTTGGAAAGAGCCCTATCACCCCTCCTTTTGCAGGATTTAGCTTGCCCAGATTCCATGTCAAAGGTTATGGCCTAGATGTCACAGCTTCCCCCCTTGCATAATTATGGGTGGCCCATTGTATCGTGGGGCTGGGTAAAGGTGCATACTATGTGCCTGCTCTTCTTTTGAGGTACTGAAGCATAAGAAATTAGGCAGAAAATTCTGGATAGCAAGATGGACATTGTATAAAAAGTACAGGCCTTATGGTTTTATTTATTTCTTGCAGAACCTATTTTGCTTCAGATTAGTGTTGGTATGCAAGACATTTATCTGCCCTGTGAAGATAATTCTTCCTGCAATTCATGATGCGGTTCATATCATATTATTTTTCTTTTAATTGTCATTACAAATAGCCATATAAAGTTTTAGAATCTCTGAGCAAAAAGAGAGACTCATCTCATATTCCACACCCGTGACCTGAGATTCTTTCAGAGTTTAATCTCGGCCTGACCGGCTGGCCCTGGTCTGGCTCCAGTAAAACTCCTCAGGGCTGCATGTGGGTGGACTACCCCTCCTAAACTTCCGTGGACACAAATTCATCACCTGTGGTCAACTGTCTCATATAGCAATAGAAGTGTATCTGTTTGTTTTCTGAAGGGTAGAAAGGACTGTCTTAATAGTAATAGGGTTGTGATTATTTTAGTGTCAGGTTGAGCAAAATGCACATGTTCATATTTGAGCTATACATTTCTTTATGCACTTCTGTAACCAACATGCCTGGATATATTGTTCTCGAGTGGTCACTATTACAGCATATTTTACTTTAAGATCATAGATTAGAAATAATGTATTTTGACCAGCATAAATAATATTGCAAACGTGATTTTCATCTTCCCACCAAAGTGTGACCAAGCATTGCAGAAACATGAGGTTGAGGATCAGTGTGCATTTATTTGTCTGTCTCTAAGAGTTGAAAGGTATGGCTCACAATGTTGATATTGCATGCAACATTCAAATCAGACCCTGATCATTATTCTTTTAGGGGTATAAGGGACATTTGGTCAGATGGCTTTTGTTCAGCGCAGGGTCTTCAGGGTCACTGATGCCTGCAACTGCTGTTGACGGTCAGCGATGTCCTTCCCAGGGGATTTTGTCCGTCGATTTGACCCCCAGATTCTGGTCCTGAATAGGAGTGGCCACTGACCACTAAGCAGCAAGCCTGACTGGGGCTGGAGAAAGGGCCTTCTTATTTTATCAAAAGACTCAGGGTGACAGTGTGATGGATAGTGGAGCTCTTCTGTTCTGCTGCCCTGAGTGCTGCAGAAACTGACCAAAGGACTTACGGCACTGAGCATCTGTCGCACTATACCTCACCTCTGGTTCCCACCACACCATCAAACCAGAAAACCTCATTGACCCCACACCCACACAGCCCTGGTCTCTTTCATGTAGCACCCCTGCTTCCTGTTAGCTGTAGGAATCACATTGTCATCTGTCTTGGTGTTGTGGTCTGTGGTAAATAATTGAGTGTTGAGAATAAATCTCTATGGATGTTACGATTTGGTTTAAAAACAAATATCATTTACTATGTTTACACCTTGCATTCACACTGCTCTGGCATTTCAGAGCCCCTAAACCGGAGAAATTTGAAAAACTACTAAGCTACTAAAACGCTAGCTAAGCTACTAACGTTCTGTGCATGCAGATCGCTTTTGCCTTGAAACCCTGCTTAAAAACCAAAACGTAGAAATGTTAATGTAGCCTTAGACTGCACAAAGCGTGATATATTTTGCAGTAAGAAGAACCTTTGGTGTTTTTCCACATTTATATCATGTGATTTATTTAGATATTTTGGTTTCTTTTTTTCTTTCTTAATGCAGACCCAAGGAAGAAGTACCACGTTAAGCTGCTGGCTTATAATTATGTCGGAGAAGGCTACCAGGCAGACCAAACTATCAGCACCCCTGGATGTGTCTGTAAGTCCCACAATATACTTGAAAAGATATTTTGTAAGTGTGTCTGAAGCACGATGGTGTCACTTGTATTTGAACAATAAATAACTTTACCCTTACTGTATCTCTCAGCTGTTAGAGATCGCCTGGTGCCCCCTCCACCTCCTCCACACAATGTGTACACAAAGACCAACAGTTCGACCACTGTGTTTCTGCACTGGGGTCGACCAGCCTTCACTTCCAGCCATGCGGTCAACTACACAGTCCGCTGCAACCCAGTAGGCCTGCAGAACGCCTCCTTGGTGCTCTACCTGCAGACGTGAGACTTCTTTTATAATACAATTTTTCATTTAAGGCTGTTTTATGTGTTGAGCTATAATATTGATGAGTGCAGCTTTAATAAATGTGTGGGCACTGCAGTATTTTGCTTTCCCGTTTGGAGATGGGGATGTTTTAAGAAAAGTGAAACCAGGTGTAAAACCCACTGTATGTTTTTATCTTACTGTGTGATGACTTGGTCTCATGCCACAATTCAGCTCTTATCTTCACATCAAATCATAGTATTGACAATAATTTGATATTTTACAAGCTCAGCTATATCATATCACCAAAACAGTTTCTTTACAACATATATACTGTCTTCACACTTGTTGGGGAAAGTTGATTGGTCACCAGAACCTCAGTTGTTTCTTCCCCCTGCCAGCACAGCTCCATATCACCATCTGCTGGGCAAGAACATTTATTAAAGGACCATTTCATAAACGCAGTAAAACTTGATAACATAAGTATATGGGTAAATATGACATCATAAAATCATGACAAGACACAAGCTGTTAAAGTCATTGGATGTATTTATTTTTATTCTGCGTCACACAAATGCTATTGAGTGAATTTTATTAGAGTGATCTACAAAAGTGATCTTAAAACCTCAGCTAGTCACATAAACTGATTTGGATGATAGAACCTCTTCTAGCCAAAAGAAAGCCCATGTTATGTCTTTCTTCTGTAGGAGTAAGCAAAGCCTCCTGGTGCAAGATCTGGAGCCCAACACCAAGTATGAATTTTCCGTTCGCCTTCACATTGACCAGCTGTCCAGCCCCTGGAGCCCTGTGGTTTATCAGAGCACTTTACCTGACGGTGAGTGCAAAATGATCAAACATTGCAATCTTATTAATTGTATCTTTGTGTACCAGGAGTTTGGTATTGCTGCTGCTGCATGATATATTTTTTTGACCTTTTTATCCACCCCACACAGCTCCCACTCAGCCCCCTTTCAATGTGAAAGTGACTTTAATTGAAGAGGACACAGCGTTGGTTTCATGGAAACCCCCAGATGAACCCAATGTAGCTGTGACACATTACACCATCCTGTACGCCTCCAGAAATGCCTGGATAGCAGGGGAATGGCAAGTGCTGCAAAAAGAAGGTAAGGAGTGGTTCCCCCTACAGTTGTGCAGGGGGAACCAGCAATACATCCTCCTGTCCCACACAAATGGCCCATTGGAAATCAGTAACTCATTTCATCTTCCAGTCTTGTCTCTGGTCTAAATGGTGCTAAAAGTTAAGCCCACTGCTTTTGTCTTACTGATAAAAGACCATTTTGGAAGTTTAATGTGACCACAACAATGACTTTGATTTACCTATTTATTGACCCTGTTCACATAAAGACTATTTTAAATCGCTGTGTATATATGTAAAACAGACCATATCTGTCCCAGTGATGGACTTTATGCACATTAAATTATTAATTTCCCATCAAAGTTCAGCAGTGTTAAAACAATGTTTAAAAGTGCTCTCTTCAGAAAATCAACATGATCAAAATACCAAATGATTTATATAATATCTTGCACCAAGCAAAATAAAGTGAGAAATATTTGTAAGTGACCATTCAGTCAAAGGCATTCGAAAGCAGGCAGCGTAGGTGTTTTTCAAGGCAGACAACTTCAGGAAACACATAAAAAGACACACACATTCCCCTGCCCCTAGTGAAGGGGTCAACAGTGAAGGGAATGTGTATAGCCCTGATCTCCTGACCCCCTTGCTCTTTTCTCACATAGCACCTCTCAGCCACGAGGATTGTTTTTATGTGTGTCTTTTACTGCATCACAAAGTCCCGGTTAGTCAGAGATGTGCATGTATCACGACAGTAACATATTAGAGTAACAGAACTACATGTGTTTATTCAGGATTATTTCTTATGTCAGGCTGCTTAAACACATTTGGAGGTTAAAGGAATAGTTTAATTAGTAGTAATTTGCAAGTTGTTAGCTTTGTCAGGTTTATACTTTGTTTTTTGTATGGATTAAACAAATGAGATATAACATAATGTTAATGAATGAGTGTTAAAGGTGTGGGCAGGTGGATTTTGTTCCCTTTGGAGAGAGACAGGCTAGCTGTTTCCTATTGTTTCCAGTCTTTATGCTAAGCTAAGCTAACTTGCTGCTAGTTCCATCTGCATATTTGGTGTTCAGACGAGTGAGTGGGATCAATCTTCTTATCTAACTCTCATAAAGAGAGTGAATACACGCATATCCCAAACTTTTAAACTCCTACTTTTAATATTTCCACTCAATGCAGTATGTAAACACCTAAGTCTATATCGACAATGATTCATTTAGGGATTTGCTCCGTTGCCACCGGAAGATCCGCTGGATGTCCCTCATTTTTGGCCGAATGGCACCTTCCACTTTATTTTTTTTGACATTCTAAACTCTGGTCAATTTATGAGTACTATACTTAACTGCTCATCACATCTCTGCAGGGTGAATCCAGACAGCTAACTAGACTATCTGTCCAATCTAAGGTAAACACCAGAGTTTAATCTCACTAAACAGGAACCATCACCATGGCACTGCTGGAGAACCTGAAGCCTGGCCAGATTTACTTTGTGAAAGTTTCTGCATCCAACAACATGGGTGATGGGCCGTTTTCTCATACGGTGGAGCTGACGGTCCGAGCAGATCTCTCCTTTGGTCATGATCCCCCGGCTCTCTCGTGGCTCCACACAGTCCTCAGGTCAGTAACATCAACATCATCCTGACAGAATCCCTTCATATTTTAAGATTGTGGTCTTCCATCACAGAACTTGTAATATATCATGCTTTTTCAGACTGCACCACATATGATTGATAATCTGGGGCTCCTAGGTGGCTCACCTGGTAGAGCGCATGTCCATATATAGAGGTTCACTCCCTGACACAGCAGCCGTGAATTTGACTCATTCCCCCTCTGTCTCCCCTTTCATGTCTTCAGCTGTCTTAATAAAATAAAAATAAAATCTTTAAAAAAAGATTGATAATCTGAGGATGTTCCATTGACCCTTCACAGCATTTTCTGATGGCTTCTACCACCTGGACCAAAAGTCAATGACAGGGATTACTGTGGGAGTCTGCATTGCTCTCATCTGCATCATCATCTGTGCTTTCATCATCATCTACAGAGGCAAAAACAGGTACTTAGTATGTCTGAAACAGTAGCCAATAAATATTGTTTAACAGTAAAAGCCCAGTTTCCCTGAGTATCTTCTGTCTGTAGTGACGTCATGTTTGTTTGCCTATAGGAAATTTTTAGCAGTTAAAACGCTCAGAGAAGGAGTGAACACATCTGCAGGTCATCTGGGCTCTCATGGACAAGCTGTGAACGCTGATGGGAGCGTTCCAATGATGAGTGAAAACCATTTCATTGATGCCAAGGTCCTTAACAAGTTTTTTATTTATTCACATAACATGTAGTTGCAAGATTATCACTTTTATCATATTCATTTTACAGTACAGTACTGGATATGGCTCAGTCCTTTTCATACTTTAAAATATATATATATATATATATATATATATTTTTTTTTTTTTACTTTACACTCGTAGGGTGGAACAAATCTCATTATCAATTCTCTCGGCCCTGTTCAGCCCAGCACTGAGAAGAAAGAGAAATGGTTTTCTTTCCGCAGTAATGTGAAAAAGGACAGTAAAGCAGTGCAGGTAAGACTCAGAATGAGGAGTCCTGCTTATTAAATTGTCATCAGCAACTTGGAAAAACTCCCCACAATTCATTGCTTACCAGTGTTAATTAAATTACAAATGACTTTCTTGTCCTGAGTTGAGCCTCAGGCTGCATATAAACCTGGCTTTTAAAATGAATAAAGGATTGCAGACCCAAACCTCAACAGACCTAAACAGACTTATTTGATTGATGGGGTGTGTTAGAGGTTGAAATAAGCACTACTTGGTCAACTCAGACAAAGAAGGCCTTATACTTGTGAGTGAATTTTGATATTTAAAGTGTATTCTCAGGTGCTCCTTTTATAGAAATTATGAATCCAGTGTACCTGAGAATTATGAATGATGTCAGGATCATATAGACGTTTTTTTTATTGTTTCTTAAAGTTACTCTAAGAGAGACAGAATTAAGTGAAAAGGAAACTGGTTAGGTGAGTAATTAATATAAATAGGTATTTTTTTTAGGAAATGCTTTAAAGACTATAAAACTATATCAAAAAGATTTATGAGGCTCATATTTGTAATTTGGATGATGGCATGGAAAGGTAGAATAAGATCTTTTCCTGCAGGTTTGCTGGTGAGATCACGATAGGTCTGCAACTACACCAACGAAGCATAAACACTCAGACTAACTGAAGCAACATTTTCTCTGTGCTGTAGAATATGAGACAAGGCGCCGCCTCCTATCAGCCCGGTACCACAGTGTTAACTTATGAAGAGGAGCGGTCGATGTCTCCAAACCAGCCCACCACTCTGCAGCCCCTGCTCTGGCGTCCCGGTGACTCGGAGGGCTCATCCAACAGCGAGGGCAGCCATGCCACCGGTGATTCGGGTCGTTACTCTCACGACGAGACAGAGATGACCAACCTGTCTTCTGGTACCAGCAGCCGCCCTCCTTCTCTGACAGCAGAGGACAGCGGAGGCTCGGACTGCAGTGGTCTCCCTGAACAGTCAGTCCACCTGATGGAAGAAAGTCAGATTGACCTGAAGTTAATGGAGTCCGTTGAGAACGGCTGCTGTCATCCTGATGCGCAGAGCAGTTCCAAGTCTGCTCTTTCTCTCCAAGTGTGTGTGTCCGAGTGTGTGTGAAACTGTGTGTGTGTGTGTGTGTCTGTGTGCGCGTGTGTGTGTGTGAGAAACTGTGTGTGTGTGTGTGTGTGAAGGCAATGGTACACTTGCAAAAAACTGCGCTGAAGTAGAAAAACAGTTGTGTACTCATTGCAGCTTCATATTTTTTTGCTTAGTCACACTCACTTCTGGTGGATAGTAAGCTCTTATCCAACTCTCGTGTACTCAAGCATATTTCCCAAAATGTCAAACTCATGTTAGTTTATCTATATTTATCTACGTCTATGTTTATCTATGTAGCTGTCACCAACAGGAAACAATATTGACACTCAGAACAATCAGAAAACATCAAAGCATGATAGAGAAGGGGAAATGCAGATTTTAAACTATTTTAAAAAGCTCTTTACTCTGATTCAGCAAGTCAACTCACTAAAATTCATCAACATAAACCTGCAGTTATTTTCCATTGCAAGTGTACTGCAGGCCTGAATGTAAGTATTAGAGACAGGTGTAAAGAAACAAGGAGAGAGACCTTTTTTTATCCTGTTTTAAACACAATGAACACAAAGCCGATAAATGCCTTTTACAGTATAAAATGTTTGCAGGGAGGGGTCTTTTGAGTTTTTTTGCTTTTCTTTTTCATTCAATGAATGTCATTTTTTATTTTCTCTTTGTGTGTATGTCTAAAAAAAATATCTCACCCACCATGAATGTTTTTAAAGATTGTCGAAAATGTGACCAAAAGTGACATTTCTGACATTATTTAAGAGAGTTTATCACTGGAGCGAAAGGGAAGCGTGAGTCCTATTCACTGATTATCTACCTCGGTTTACCCCTGGTAAACTTCTATTGTATATTTAATAACTACTTATACCTATGTTATGTGATGGGCTGCTTTAGTTCCATTGCATTTGATACTTCCTGATGACTTTTCTTCTGATTGTCATCCAATTTTGTCTTTTTCTCTTACTTTGTCCTAATTTTACTGGATGGTAAGGGCGCTGCAGCTCTCTCCTCTCGCTCCACCTGTTGTGTGGACTGAAGGATGGAAAACACACATACAGTTTATTTATCTCCCCGGATGTTGTTGAGGTACTGAGCCACTATAAATCGTATTTTTGTTCATTGTGTCCATTATTGAGTATTGGAATGAAAAGATAATGAATGTCTGCTTTTGTTTTGTATGTCAATGTGCAGCTGCCCTTGCTATTCATGTTTTATACTACCTCGATTAAGAATTAATTTTTTTGCCTTGTTTTCCTAAACTCAGGGAACAAAGTTTAGTACATATGAAAAGTCATGTAGTGTTACATGTTAAACTGACAGGGTATCTTCTCAGTACTAAACTATTGTAGTGTGTATTTGCCTAATAGAATATGCGATGAATGTATCTCCATTATGTGCCAGTAGCTCAGACGTTTGTGCTGCCCTCCCCACAGATGGATACCCCCTCTGTAATTTTTCCTTTCCTCACAGATTCTTTTTTTTTTTTTTTTTTATTGACTTCTTCCTTTTTATTTGTGTAAAGATTCACACCAGAAGTGCTTGCAGTGGCGTGTCGGTACAGAAAAGCTTTATAATTGGCCTAATGTGGGAAAGCATCCCTCAGATGTGTAAACCAAAGCCTAATCTTTCTGAGGGAAAAGCTCCACGTGAGGATGCAACACGTGAAGAATGATTGTAGTAAAAGCAATAAAAGTGTTTAATCAGAGTAGAAAGTGAAGAATTGAATGAACACAAAACTATATTTTTGTTAGAAGATAATGTACTACTGAGTACACATTGTAGTTACCTTTGTTCCCAGTATTTTTTTTCTGTAGCGTAGATGAAGTTTAGCACTTGTCTGTCAAGTAGTTATGTATTATCGGCCAATGTGCAGCGGTGACTGACGCTATTGCCCAAAGAGTTGTTTGCTACTTGAGTTTATTTTAGTCTCTCAACTAATCTCTGGCATAAGGTTGCGAAAAAATGTGAAATAATCAAAACACGTTAGACCAAAGATGACAACGCAACCTTTGAGATCAGTTGAGCTCCTCAAACAAAGCCTTGCACATTAGTGGCCTTGACCTGCGACAAAATGAGTGAAGAGAGTTGCGGGTTAAAACTCTGAGGAAGTGCCAGCAGGATACACCGGCACTTAATGATGATGGAGTGACAATTAATATTCAATTTTATGCACATAAACAAAAATATCCTGTCGCAGAGTTACTCAAACTGTTGCAAACAGATGTCTGTACATTGTAGGTGAAAATGATTAAATACAGTATATTATATTGAGTAGTGTCTGTGTTGCAACAGTGCAGTCGTGTGTAAATGTGCACCCACCGACTTCTCACCTGAATGAAAATTAATTCACAAAAGGATTTTAAAGTTTGTATTTGAGTGATTTCCTCAAATTTTACACATGTAAAGTACTTTTTTTTAACAAGAAATATGTGAAGTATTTAAATCTAATGCCTATAAATTGACAGTTTGAAGATCTCAAATGATTTTAATTTCAATTATAACAAAGAGTAGAAAGGTCAGTGGGTGCACAAATGTTTTTCACATTTCTGTATTTTTAATCAGAGGATTCTGCAGAGGATTCAATCATGGGAAATTCTTTGGGATGAAAAGTGACACAATCAGTTTAACTTTCTTTTGAAAAGCAAACAATGTAAACCAAAGATATTTTTAAAGGTCACCGTTGCATATTGGCATATTGACAAAGATCTGTTTAAAAGCATCCTATCTTTGTGTGAAATGTTGTCATTTTCAGTGTTCTAATTTCACAACTGTTTGTCATATTATGAAAAAACAGGATGAAAACTGTTTCTTAATCATCATTAATTTCTACAAAATCAAGTTTTCCTTTTTCTTTATCTGTTGTCTTTCAACATAAAATTGATTTTTTTGTAGTCATGTTGATCATGCTTTTGGAAAGTAAAAGGATATACATTTCCATTTGAACTTGAACCATAATGTATTCATATATCTTGTATTATAAGAGCTTTAAGGGCTCAATCCAGAATCTGAAAGATCTAAGACACTGACTTCCTGTTTCACAAAAAAACTGTGTGTTTGTTTTCAAGTCACGATAAGTACAGACAGACGTACACACCAAACTGCTGGAGCCATACAGGTTCTGAATTGGGCCTTTTGTAAGTCATACAGGTACATAAATGCTATCTCAGGTTTTTAATTTTTACATTTATGTGAAAGGTGCAGATACTTGGGTCATTAATGTCTGTAAGATTTAGGTCAAGATTATTAAATAAATAAGCCGTCTCATTAATAGTATTATGTTGGAATTATGTACCTATCCAAGCATGGGAATTTCAAGGATAAAACAGTCTTGTTTTCCATTTTTGCAGAAATGTTGTTTATATAATGTTAGGTGGAGAGTTGCGGGTCATTTACAGTCAAACTCAGGGGAACCCACAGCTGCTCCTCCTTAAAGAGAAAGCAGGTTTCAACTCTTGAAAATGAATGTACCTTTTAGTAATTATTATGTTTTATTATGATATTTTCTGTTACTGTTTTGTTGAACTTTGTCAGTTTGTCTTTGTCAGAAAAATCACTTGCAATAAGGTTTTTGCCAAAAAATGTTTAGTGAGGAGATTTTAGACAGCGGTTAATTATGTATAAGTCTGACTCTCAATTTCAATAAAAGTCTAAAAATTGCAACTTGTCTAGTCTAATGTTTAATCATTTTATCCACAATCCATCTTGTGCCTTTAACTTTTTGAGTGGCCTTTCAGACAGGGGATCAATTTGAAGAAAAAATAAAACCATGTGTACTTGTACATTAATTTGAGAGGCATGATTAGAATAATACATCATTATGTTTGTTAGCCATCACTCTCAAAGTTGGTTGAAGTGGTGCTAATATTGAACTATTTTGTATATGGGTGCAACTGATTATTTTCATTCTGGATTAATCAGCTTAATTTAATTAATTAATTAATTTAAGAAATACCTGTCATAATTACTCAGAGCCCAAAGTGACACATTCACAAATTTGTCCAATCAAGTCCAAACCTCACAATATTTGGCATTTTGCATGACAAATTACTTCAAGAATAATAAAAAATTAATTATTAATTTTTATTAATTAATAAAAATTATCAACTATCAAGATAGTTGATAATTAATTTATGTCAATTGACTAATTGATTAATTGTATCAGCTCGACTTGTGTATACTGTTGGGTGTTATATATTATAACAGAGCATAATATTTTATAAGCTCTTCATATGTTTTGTATGTAACCAGTACCTTAAATTTACTGCAAGTTAACAGCACTAACTAAAATGTAGGCTACTTTGTTCCATTGGTCTAAAATGAATGCCCCTTATTGATGCATATTTTAAGATTATACTATTTTTGCTATTATGAAAAACCTTTGAGCAAAGCACTTGCACATTTAAGTAATTGCCACTCAGCTACACACGCACACACGCGCCTTTACCTAGTCAACAGTGACCTCTATTGGTATATAGCAGCAGATCAAAGAATTACTAATCAATAATTAAGTTATCTGAAAGGTTGATTCCATTATGTTTCCTCATTCTGTAGAGACAGAAAGACAGGTATAGGCCCACTGTATAACAATCGTACGTCTGTTGTGCGTTTGTGGTGTTATGTCAGTATTTTAGCAGTGTTGGTTAATTTTTGCGTAAAATTAAATGATAAATAAACCATGATGTGGTGGTTTTGATGAAGTCTCTCCACATGCTGCACAGTAGCGTCATATAATAAGTCATCGTACCAGCAGTATTTATAATTAACGTTACTAAATTTGGAACTCAACCTACCAGTGAGCAACATAACTTTTTATCAACCCCTATGGATAAGAACTGCGGTCAAGCCAGCCGAGACTCAGATCTCCGTGGTCAAATCAGCCGACGCTTAATTTGTAGTGCGCTCTTTTACCGGCAAATATGGTAAATGCATTCTAACGGCCCAGAACGACTAGCGAACAATACACATGCGACTACTTCCGGTTTTCAAAATAAGGTGTTAATATAAAGTACATTTAAAACAAGATTAATGGATTATATTCACCACAAGTTGAAAATATGTAGCCCTTGCCTGTCCCTTATACAATTCCAATAAATTGTGAAAGAAATGTGTTGGAGTTATTCTTTCTTAATAACATTCATAATTAATATTTTTAGACAACTATTTATTTCAGGGGCGACACCCATATTTAAAATCAAGCAATTAAATGTTATACATTTTGAGATTTTATGAAATTAAACGTCCCTAATTTCTAGGCTAAAACGACAACAAATATGAAATTGGAGGAGCTCTAAAATTAATTTGCTCCATAGTTCCAGGCAGGGACTGACATATTTGAGTACAGGGCATCATGTACTACACTTATACTGAAAATCAAACATTTTTACTGTATAATTTTTGAGATATTTGCATGCAAAGTCCCATACTTCTGCCGTTTGACAATAAAAAAAAAGATGAAACTGGAGAAGCTCTAAAATGAATTTGCTCCATAGTTCCAGGCAGGGACTGATATGGTTGAGTACAGGGCATCACCTGCTACACTCATACTGAAAATCAAACATTTTTACTGTATACATTTTGAGATATTTGGATGCAAAGTCCCATACTTCTGCTGTTGGTTGATAAAAAAAAAAAATGAAACTTGAGAAGCTCTAAAATGAATTAGCTCCATAGTTCCAGGCAGGGACTGATATGGTTGAGTACAGGGCATCATGTACTACAATCCCACTGAAAATTAAACATTTACTGTATAATTTTTGAGATATTTGGATGCAAAGTCCCATACTTCTGCTGTTAGACGACAAAAAATATGAAACTGGAAGAGCTCTAAAAAGAATTTGCACCACAGGCCTACAGGACATCTTTGACCAACGGAAAAGGTAATCTATTTCTTATCATTACATATATGTAAATGAAGCTTAAAATGTAATAAATTTGATGTGTGTCATAAACATTTATTTATTTATTTGTTAGAGCACATTTTACCACAAGCTCCACAGAATATGAGAGCTTTTCCTGACAAGGACATTAAAGTGGTGACATGCTCTCAACATCTTGCTCTATCAAAGGTAATCCATTTTTGTATTGTTTACATGATGAAAGGAAAATTATTCATCTAAAACAACTTTTTTAAGAGGTATTGTTTGTTGCTTCATTTGTTGTATTGCCATGAAATGCTATTACCAATAAATATTTTATGTTGGTTGTCAAAAAAGCATGTAATTACAATAATATTGCTACTTCTATATCTAGAAACCAACAAAGTCAAATGTCAAAAGCAATCCACATCCTTGACAGACCATCATGAGAAAGATACACAGGGAAGCACCATTCAAAGTAAAGTTGATGACCTATCACAGGTAATATTATTTACAAAATATTATATCAATACAGTCAATGCAAGAAATGTATCTGTATTGTTATTTGTTCAGTGCAATTATTTATACAGGATATACTGTATGTGTCTCTCCAATTGACAAAAATAATAAACAAACAAGCGATAAAGTGAAATAAAGGAGGAAATAATTACATTAAGAAAAGGTGGCAAAATTAATTTAAAAAAAAGTACATCCATTTACAAGTCTCATTATTCCTCACTTCTTCCTGCTACTCCAATGCTGCCTCACACGGCTGTTGCTCAAAGCTTGCCTCCACCACCCCAGCCTCCACCTTCCTGGTTTAGAGTGTCATTATAAGTTATGTCTGACATTTTTTTAATGTCTTGGATTTGGCACACTCTTTTGTACAGGGGGTCTCAGCAGTGTGCTCCCTGTTTTAGCTTAGCATGCTGCTTGGCTGATCCAGGGAGCATCATTAGAACAGAGCCTTCATTGCCAAGCATAACTGTATCGCCATTTGTTGCAATAATTGGTTTAATCTATGACGATAGTTTTCCTGACTGAACATTCAGTGTATTGTTTTTTTGACTCTCAGCTCAAGGAATTGTGGAAAAGAAGTGACACAGAAGTGGTTGTGTCTGTGGTCCCCTCTCACATAACAGGGAACAGCATAGTTATCCACCACAGTGAGCTACGGACACTTAGACCTCACTACTGGCTTACAGGCGAGGTATGTTGTCCTTATAGAACAGAACCAATTATACGGAAAAAGACAAACAAACAACATTATTCTGCCAGCACATGAAGACCACAGTGGTTGTTGAGTAATTGAAATGATTCACTATTTATAAGAGGTGTTATGAAGTGCAAACACAATTAAATATGGACTTAAAAGGCATAGCATGTAGTTTGTACACTTGCGAACAAGTACACAAGTAAACTAGTTTTCCAATCATATCAGCTGCATGTGTGGTTGTAATGGTCATAAATTTAAATTAATTTCTTCTCTGTCAAATATCTCTCAAGATCATTGAGAGTCCCTTCCATCACACTGTCAACGACCTCATTTTGGGGAGAAGAATTTATATTCTCAATCATTACATAGCTGGTGTGATCCTCTTTGGGAAGAGAGAAGTGGTAAGAAGGAACAGTTTATCCAGAGTAAGTAGTCTTTTTGTTGTGTAGACATTCAGATGTTTCATTGTTAGCTAATAAACAATGTTTGGGTGACTGTGTGTACAATATACGAAGCAATAGTGTATTTTGTGAACGTACATAATGTACACTGGAAGTTTCTGGTTAGTAGTGACTCAGTTTGTATTTTTATGAATTCTTTTCATGAGATTGGGAATCATTTGTCAATAATACTTTATGTGGTTTTTGTGTTTTCAGTACATCAGTACAGCAACAAGCAGCGTGTTTTTGGTTGATCCAGCACGCAGCTCCACGGAGCTGACAGACTCCAACCTTGCTGCAAAAAGATTGAAGTATGCCATTTTTTTACTAAGTACATATAATCCATTCCCTTATCAATTTTTGTCACTATATTAGTCTTGGTAGTAAAAGGAACATTAGTTTAGAAGCAATGGTCAGTAACAGACTAACAATAATTGGCCGCTGGTCATGAAATACAACACATAACGCAGATTTACAAAAAAGGAAACAGGCTGGACAAAAGTAAAGCAAAATTGGTAAAAATAAATAAATAAATAAATAAAGGATTGGTTGTATGAGTTCAGTTACATGTAAAGGTGACTGGACTATGAATTTGGAGAAGGTCTTGGGATTTGGTAATGAAAGTTTGATCCCTGGAAAATGTGGGGGTACGTGTCAGTTCCCTCACTGGTATCTTTTTATTGCATATTCATCCTTCTAACCTTTAGATAAAGACATCCAAAGAATACAATAGGAAAAACATTTTTACTAAACATAATATCTCAGGCACCACCATATCAGGCACATCAAAAGTGTACCATCAGTTCCTGATGAGAGAGGAACAGCTGGATCTCTTGTACAATCTAAATAAGAACTGGCACTTGTTAATGTTTAGCATTTATTTTGTTATGGACTGAAATAGTTGTTGGACCCTGCAACCACTGAGTGCTGATTAATCTTAGCACAGTCTGAAAAATGTAGATGGTTCAGACATTGCATTGGTAATGCTTGACATAGAAATAGACTCCTGCTCTTTAAAACACAATTTTATTTAAATTTTTTAAGAGTGTCATTGTTTCATTTTATGAGTATGACAAAGATCTCACTGTATCATGAGTGAAGGCCTTGACAGTGACTTGATGCCAACCTTAGGGAATATGTTTTTAACAGATTGTCTTTACCTTTTTTATCCTGTGTGCCAAACTTACAATTTAACGTGTCATAGGGACTTTGTAACAATGCAGTGCCAAGTCACAAGTGTAGTGATGTCAGGAGACTGAAGATTATTTCAAGAATTTTATTTGTATTTTCAAAAACAAAAAATTCAGCCAAAAATTGTCTTTTAAACAAGTCACTTGGCGACCTTCATTTTAAAGCACAGAAATAAATTAACCAAGAGAACAAAAAGAGATGACTTTCTCTGGTACTCAGATGTTACAGGGGATTCAAATTCAGAAACCAGTAAACACCAACTGGGATTTTAAATTTTTTATGAAAAATAAGGAAATTCAATAATTACACAAGGAAGTTAATGTTTGGAAGTTCCTGATTGTGAAAGCCTTGACATTGCTGAATAGCTTCCTAGATGCTCGCAGCACAAGGATTTTTGAATGATCTTGATTAATTCAGCATTTAGAATTTAATTCTGTTTTCCAGCATTTACAATCGCAACATTATTTTATCAAAATTACATCACATATTGTGTCATTGTTTAGATGGCAAAGGCAGTCATGGGGGCCTTTCCGAAAATTCACAAAATAGCATTTGGTACAGCAAAGACAGAGATGGCACAGCCTCAGGTGGGTGAGACCTTTTCTTAGTATATGATATTGTAGTACTACAGAGCTAAAAGATTCTTTTGTATATTAGTGTTTGAGACAGAGGGCAACTGTGCAATGTGCGCAACGACAAAACCACCCAGCCACGGACATTCCATCACTGACTGGGTAAGTTATTGTATGAGTCTTTTAATGTTTTGTTTTAATTGTGCTTTTTTATTTGAAAATAAAACAGATAGCTGACAGGAAGCAAAGGTGAGAAAGATGGAGAATGACATGCAACAAAGGTGTCTGGTCAGAACCTTTCCATAGATCTTGAAGTTCAGCCATCACCCACCGTGGCGTCAGATGAATGCAGACATAATAGTATGTATTTTAAAGTAAAATTGGTTAGGTATTGAACTTTTACAGATTCAGTGTGACAGCTGTTGTCGGTGGTTTCATGCCCAGTGCCTACAGATGAACACAGCACAGCTTGATGCTGCAAAGACAAGTGATTGGGATTGCAGTTTTGTGTCGCAAATAATGACACATACTACTGTATGTGTACAGTATATGTGGTGTCATACCCTAACAGTTTTGTAAATACAGTAAATGTATCTTGATTTACGGAGAAAATTATTTTAATAGCACCTCCAGTTTCATGTAGCTATTTCACTGTTGAAAATTGTGAATGTTCTTTAAAAATTCTCAAAAGTTGTATATTAAAAAATGTTTTCACTGTGTGTGTTGTCAGATATGTCTTTAACTCAAATATGTCAGTCCCTGCCTGGAACTATGGATCAAATTATTTTTAGAGCTCCTAAATATTTTTTGTATTTTTTGTTGTCCAACAGCAGAAGTATGGGACTTTGCTTCCAAATATCTAAAGAATTATACAGTAAAAATATATCACTCACTGCCTGGAACTATGGAGCAAATTCATTTTAGAGCTTCTCAAGTTTCATATTTTTTTTATTGTCAAACGGCAGAAGTATGGGACTTTGCATCCAAATATCTCAAACATTATACAGTAAAAATTTTTGATTTTCAGTAGGATTGTAGTACATGATGCCCTGTACTCAAATATGTCAGTCCTTGCCTGGAACTATGGAGCAAATTAATTTTAGAGCTTCTCCAGTTTCATCTTTTTTTTTTATTGTCGAACGGCAGAAGTATGGGACTTTGCATCCAAATATCTCAAAACTTATACAGTAAAAATGTTTGATTTTCAGTATAAGTGTAGTACATGATGCCCTGTACTCAAATATGTCAGTCCCTGCCTGGAACTATGGAGCAAATTCATTTTAGAGCTCCTACAGTTTTATATTTTTGATCGTCTAACGCCAGAAGTATGGGACTTTGCATCCAAATATCTCAAAATGTATACAGTAAAAATGTTTGATTTTCAGTATGAGTGTAGCAGGTGATGCCCTGTACTCAACCATATCACTCACTGCCTGGAACTATGGAGCAAATTAATTTTAGAGCTCCTCCAATGTCATATTTTTTTTATCGTCGAACGGCAGAAGTATGGGACTTTGCATCCATAAATCTACAAAATTATACAGTAAAAATGTATGATATTCAGTATGAGTGTAGCAGGTGATGCCCTGTACTCAAATATGTCAGTCCCTGCCTGGAACTATGGAGCAAATTAATTTTAGAGCTTCTCCAGTTTCATTTTTTTTTTTTATTGTCGAACGGCAGAAGTATGGGACTTTGCATCCAAATATCTCAAAAATTATACAGTAAAAATGAGCAAATTCATTTTAGAGCTCCTCCAATTTCATATTTGTTGTCATTTTAGCCTAGAAATTAGGGACTTTTAACTTCATAAAATCTCAAAATGTATAACATTTAATTGCTTGATTTTAAATATGGGTGTCGCCCCTGAAATAAATATTAATTATTAATTATTAATGTTATTAACAAAGAATTACTCCAATAACACATTTCTTTCACAATGTATTGGAATTGTATTTGTTTTGTATTAGGGACAGACAAGGGTTACATATTCTTTACTTGTGGTGAATATAATCCATTAATCTTGTTTTATATATACTTTGTATTAACACCTTATTTTGAAAACCGGAAGTAGTCGCATGTGTATTGTTCGCTAGTCGTTCTGGGCCGTTAGAATGCATTTACCATATTTACCGGTAAAAGAGCGCACTACAAATTAAGTGTCGGCTGATTTGACCACGGAGATCCGAGTGTCGGCTGGCTTGACCGCAGTGGATAACAGCCAGACTATAAACGCAAGCGGTCCATAACAACGACGAGCACGTGCTTTCTCATAGACAGTTGAACTTTACAGTGACAAACTTCTTTTAAACGTATGCTAACGCTACAACACGGTACAAAACACAATAATGAGTTCATTTTGTTCTATTTTCGTGCTGATTAATTCTGTTGGAGATCTGCTTTGTCACGCTTCCTTGTTTATGTTTTTTTCGGAACCGCAAGATTTGTTTCTGTTTCCACCCTCGCTGAGCCTGTTTGGCAACCGCGCGGATCTGTAGGAAATGTAGTTCAAAAAATTCAGCGAGGGTTTTGCGCTGCGTGTCCAGCGACACACAGCAAAACTACGTTTCCCGTCTACATTTGGCTTTATGGTAATGTTAACGGATAGCTTGGGCTGTGTCATACTGCAAAAACTCTGGAGCTCAGTGTAAACAGTTGCTTCGTCGTTGGGCACAAAACACAAGTAAGTTAAGTAATTTCCCTAGTTTTTAAAAAGCTATAAGCTAGTGATGTTAAAAGGCTGCTTAAGATGACGTTTTCGATACGGCAATAAGTGTTCCGACGATGCTCAGATAGGCGGCGTTAATAACTAGCCTGTTAAATTAGTTACCTAGCTGCGAACCAACTGTTAAATGTCAGTATTTAATGTTACAGGCGAAGCTAATGTTAGCTACAGTTAACAGCTGCAGTGTCAACCGTTGTTGTCTCTGTTGTTAAGGCTGTTTTCATTGTCAGGCCGCAGGAGCTATAAGTTTTCATTGTAAGCTGCTACTGTTGTCTACCACCGATGTGTGTCGCTTTTTACACGCGTTGGTTTGTTTCATACACGTGTAGCAATTTCCTTTATTATTTTATATTTTTGTTATTTCTGTATGTATGTCTAAAACAAGTGGTGTGACTCACTCAGGTGTGACTCATAGTAATGTAACTACAGTATCTCTATACATCTGTGGCACATTTTCATTAAAAATAAACCAAAGGTAGTCTCCAGTGAGAGGTACTTTCCAGTACACAACAAGTTAAACAGTTGCAGTCTGCATTTGCTGCTTAGTCAGCTACACCAGCGGTCTATTGGTGTACACCTGCTTCAGGATTAGATGTTTAGTTTCATTATTTGTTGTTCGTGTGACACCACACAAATAACATGCAGGTTCAACCCATTTGTTTTTTTATCAAATCAATAAAGTAAATAAGTAGCGTATGCTTGTATCAGGTTCCTGTTTTTTTAATGCCTTTTATAGCACTTAACATTTATGACCATCTAATACACCCCAAGAAACGCAAAGGTTTATTCGTTTAGCACACTTTCAGGCATATAATGGTATTTCATATCTTGATTATTTACTATAATAAGATTGTTTTGTTTAAAACTGAAGATCATGACACTGTTTTCACCTTGTGACACAGTGATCTACTTTATCTTTTTCCACACAAGCTGTCTCCAATGTTTGACCTACTTATCTCCTCTAGATCTCCGTATATTGCTGACAACTGACAGAAATGTCAGAGACGTCAAGTGATGCAGAGTCGTCCTGTGGCTGGACCATTATCAGTAATGAGGTATAAATCCTTTTTATGAAGTTCCTAATCCAAGCTATGTTTAGTTGTTGTATTTTTTTTTTTGACATTTTAAGGTGGCAGCAAGGAGAGACAGGTGTATTGTTATTTAAAAAAAAAAATGAAATTATGAATAATGTGAAGAAAAAATAAGATATAATTATTACTAAAAAACAGTATCAAGACAATTTCAGTTTATTATCTCAAACATACAAGTTTATTTATTTTTTAAGATAATTTTTTGGACTTTTCTGCCTTTAATTTTTGACAGTTAGGTGAGAAAGTGGTGGAAGGCATGCAGGAAATCATCACAGGTCGGATACAAACCCTGGACCTCTGCATCGAGGCATAAACCTCTCAGTACATGTGCACCTGCTCTACCACTGAGAGAACCTGTCCACTCAAACATACAAGTTAATCACAACTTTCAGCAAATTGTTGAAAGATTTTTCCCAACTCATTAATTGAATTGTTGAGACAACTTTTGTACAGTTTTATATTATATTGAAATCAAATATTTCAAGACATACCGTGATGTTACAGCACAAACTGCCAATAAACATTACCACATAACCAAATAAAATCCCATAAAAGGTGACAATCAGCAACCCCCTAGAATGAACTGCAGCAACTTGTATGCAAAAACTCTTTTTATTACTGAAATGGGGCTTTAGTGATCAAATAGTGAAGCTATGGTTGTGCAATTAAAAACTGAATAAAATAGCCAGTAACTCTGTAATATATATTGTGTGTATGCGTGAGAGTTACTGGCTATTAATGATTATTGTTTTTACAGGGCTCAGATATTGAGACGTTGGGATTGGAGGCTGCAGTGGAATATGGAGCCGAGCTGTTAGTGCGCCCTTCATTGGAGGAAGCAGAGTTGCGGGAAAAACAGGCTTCAGCATCTAATGGTAAAGGATTTATACAGTTTTATTGTTTTTTTCGACCTGAGTTTAACAATAGCAGATGTATCAGTAATATCAAATGTTAATTATGTTAGTATGACAGTATATGAATGAAAACGGTTTTATTTTTGGTACATTGAGTGTTTACGCACATACAGGAATTTAAGGCATTAATAAAAAGTGAGAGCTGGACTGAGCTACATATCACACTGAATTGAAAATAAATGTTTTTGACAAATCAGTTGTAGACATTTTAAACAAAGTGCACTGTTTGTCCAGTCATTACAAAGCTTGCAGGATATGTATGTCCAACGACGTTGGACCATATGTGTGAAATTACTTTGAAGTCGCTATTGAGAAAAAAGGTTTGAACCCGCGAATAGCCACTTGCAGCTATATTTTTAATTTGTATTTATTATATTTTCAGCTCAGTGTGTTGAATGAGTTCAGCTACATATCACACTGAATTGAAAATAAATGTTTTTGACAAATCAGTTGTGACATTTTAAACAAAGTGCACTGTTTGTCCAGTCATTACAAAGCTTGCAGGATATGTACTTTGAAGCTATTGAGAAAAAAAAAGGTTTGAACCCGCGAATAGCCACTTGCAGCTATATTTTTAATTTGTATTTATTATATTTTCAGCTCAGTGTGTTGAAAAGAAGGTTGCAGAGTTCCATGATGAAACTCTGGAACAACAAACCATAGATGAGACATTGTGTGATTCAGAGGTGAGAACACTATAAACATTACCTAAAAAGTGTTCTCATGATCCAGAATCTGCTCCATCTGCCTTCGATCTTCAATATATTGTATCTTGTCCAGGCCGAAGACACCGCAGGGAAACAGCATGTGACTATATTGTCCTCCAGTGATCACTCAGACATTGTGACTCTTGGAGACTTAAAGGAGGACGAGCAAGCTGATGCAATAGAAGAGGTGGCAACAAACAAGGAGTTTTACCTTGGAACGTCCTGCAGCAGCCAGTACGCCTTTACTGCTACAGAAGCTGGTAGGGCTGCAGCACCACACACACGACACACTGAACTGTCCTGATGGTTTTAATTTACACTAACAGCCAAAGAGTCAACAGAGAATTAGACCCATCAACACGACAACTTTTTTCTTCTGCCTGTTTTCTACGTTGCCAAAGCAGGTTTGATGTTGAGTCACTGGAAACTTCCACAGAGTCTTGTGAACTTAGGCTACCATCTGAGAAGTCAGCTCACTGGAGGTCGCTCTTTTCCAGGTGGCCTGTTTGAAACTTGAGTGAATTTAATACTGTATGATGCTAAGCTTGTCAGCAATGCACATAACTAATCCTGATCAGTTTCTTACAAGAATGATGTTAGGCAGCTATACTTATTAAAAGCATGATCCACCACATATGAAAAAAAGGTTTTTCCACTCGTTTGCATCTGTGGGTCTTTGTAAAGGTCTGGCAACCTTAGAATAGAAGTGCAGCTCATATCATGAATGTAGTGATATTAAAATGATGGTGGAATTCAGTCAGTCTAAGAATTGTGAACAGATAAACAAGAAAGTCATAGCGTATGCCTGCATATTAACATCTGTGTGACTGAGCAGATTTATGGTGTGAATTTCTTTGATAAATTTTCCTTTTTGATGAACTGAGGTAACAAGCAACAACACATGATCCCCCCCAAAAAAGTGTTTATTTGCTTAAACGGATGGTTTAACATTTTGGGAAGTACGCTTACTCGCTTTCATGCAGAAAGTCGAATAAGATTGAGGCAACTCTCATTAGTATGAAGCTACAGCCAGCAGCAGGTTGGCTTAGTTTAGCACAAAGACTGAAAAGAGGAAACAGCTAGTCTCGCTCTATTTAAAGGTAACAAAATCTACCAGGACTTTAAAGCTTATTAATTAACACATTATATCTCATTTGATTAATCCATTTAAAAACTAATGTGTAAAAACAACAAGTTGTAATGTTACGGGGGTTCTGTGCCTCATATCTTGTCCTATTTCTATTTTTTTCCTTGTGCATGAGAGTGAGATTGAGCTTCTTATCTGACTCTTGGCAAGAAAGTGAATAAGTGTTGTTTGAACTATTTATTGAATGAATGAAAACATTTCACAAAAACAAAAATGAATCAAGAATTTGCAACAATATTGTTCAGCGGGGGAATTTTTGTGATCAATTTTTAAATTTCATTTAAAGAGCCATTGTTCAACATTTGTGAATCAGCTGATTATAATCTGCAATATTTGTTACCTGCATGATTAACCTTACTTACACATGATTTCTGAGCGTGTTATTTTTCTGTGTACCTCTTTTCTTTCCACCATATACTCATTGTAGCCATACCTTTGTGTATTGTTACTGTAGTTTTCCCAGTGCAGCAGCCTACATTGACAAACTCAAGCAGCAGTGAGGATGAGGGAAGTCGAAGCGCCAGCACTGTTGTTCGAAGACGAAGGTTAAGGAAGAATACCACGAGCATTGTCACAGAGCCTGAGGAGGGGGAGGAGGTGCTGGAGTATGGCCAGAGTGAGGAAGAGGGGGAGGAGGAGGTCAAAAAACAGACGTTGCAGCAGGAAGAGGAAGCAGAAATTAGAAGTCTGGATGAGCGAACGCAAGGCCGGACCAGCAGCATCCTCAACAGCTGTATTTTCATCGCCCTCGTCGTAGCCATCAGTATGGGCTTCGGCCACTTCTACGGTGAGAAGTTCTTTGCAGAACTGGAAGATTTTACTGACCTTCTTGTAAATGCAGAAGTAGCCTGATGTTCTTCCTGCCTCCAACTGTGTCACTGTCACACCAAATAATGGCACTGGATGCAGGAGGGCAGAATTTGCTGCTGCAAACTTTTCAGTCAATATAGCATGCACTGAGGAATTTATACCTTCAATCAACTTCACCATCAACCATTTACCTTTAACACTGATTGGACATCCACATACAAAGTAGGAAAATTTCTCCATTTAAGTAAGGTTTTAGTTCAAGTTAAGTCAATGTTATTATAGCCCAATATCACAAATCACACATTTGCCTCACTCAGAGGGCTTTACAATCTGTACAGCATAGACCGCCCTCTGTATTTTGACTCTTTTAACTCTTGCATCAGATAAGGAAGAAAGGAAAAAAAACTTTAACTGACAAAAAAAAAAAATGGAAAGAAACTTAAGGAAGACCAGCTGGAAGGATCCTTCTCCCAGGACGGACAGATGTGCAATTGTCGTGTGTACAGAACAGACCGGCATTATGAAATTACAGTATAAACAGTTAATATGAGTGAGTGAGTGTAAGAAAAAGCATTGTTATAATAACTGAAGTATCAGTAATAATTATGTAAATATGACTAAAGATGATAATAGTAGCCGTTTGTGTCAAGCAGGACCACAGCAGCAGCTGCAACCACGATACAGGTGCTACCATGACGATCTATGGAAATTTGATGTTGTGAGGGATCTGATTCAACAACATGTTAGAGAGCAATCTTTTACGAACCAGGTCAGTCAACACAGGTCACAACTCAAGCAATAATAAGCTCATTAGTAGCAGCAACGTACATAACAATAATCCTCAACTTATTCTGTACCATGCATTTGACCATTGTAATTTATGTCATGCATTATTCTTTTTTTTGTATTTATTTTATTCTTAAATGTTTTTTTAACCAAATAAAAGAAACCCTGCACATTCCAATGCAACACAACAGTCGGCTTCACTTTTCACATGTCACTTTTAATTAACTCTGGTCATTCTTGAGGGTTGCAGTTTGTAGTGTTGTATTAGATTGCATCATAGTGTATGGGAATTATTTGCTTGCTATGTACTGAATGTAAAAGAAGTGGACAAAATATTAAAAAATAACTTAAAATATAATATAGTCCACCACAAATCCTTAAAATCTACCACTGTGTTGAGTCACCACATCAAGAACTAAAGCAGTTTGAAGTTGATCATTCTGATCAACTTCAAAATGACCCATATAACAACGAATTTAATGGCCCATAACTTGTTTCTTACTTTTCTCACTCAGGTCCAAAGGGGTGATGATGACCTAGATGACCTGGATGAGCAAACAGTTAATTCGCTGCTCACAGAAGTAATTGAGAAGATAAAGACAGAGAACCAGGAGCTCAACACCAAACAAGCGCAGATTCAGGTAACTTGAAAGTCTGTGTACTGCTTCGGTAACATATTAAAAAGGAAAAAGTTGTAATAAGGAAATTATGAGTCAAAACCGAAGAAAACACGGCTTCATTTTTATTTTTGCAATTTATTTGACTGCTTGAATGTTGAATGAGTAATCATTCAATTCAATCACCATTACTCTTGTAAACACCACTTTAAAGGTCCCATGACATGGTGCTTTTTGGATGCTTTTATATAGGCCCTAGTGGTCCCATAATACTGTATCTGAAGTTCAGCCTTCGTGCAGAATTACAGCCAGTCCCACAATGAGCTTTTTTTATGTGTCATTTCTGTGTCTGTAGCTATTGAGGAGGAAGGGGGGGCGCAAGGTGGAGGCTGGGGGTGTGGCCTTGACCAACTGCCACTTTGCTCGTTTGAAATCCATGATGTCTCTCTCTTTCTCATGGATGGGCCAAATTCTCTGGATGGGCAAAACAGAAAAAGGGGAAGTAACCTTACCCCTTATGACCTCATAAGGAGCAAGATTCCAGATCGGCCCATTTGAGCTTTCATTTTCTCAAAGGCAGAGCAGGATACCCAGGGCTCGGTTTACACCTATCGCCATTTCTAGCCACTGGGGGACCATAGGCAGGCTGGGGGAACTCATATTAATGTTAAAAAACCTCAAAGTGAAATTTTCATGCCATGGGACCTTTAAAAGCTATAACTTGTGCTCTTTTGTTCCATCTTTTCCCTTTAAGGCCCAGAAAGATAACCTGGAAATGTTGCTGAAACAGAAGGCCGAGGAGAGGAATAACATTGTGTCTCAGCAGCAGAGTTTGACAGCTGAGAACCAGCTGCTGAAAACCTCCCTAGAACGTGAAGAAAAGTCCCTCTCCACCTTACAGGAGGAGCTGAGAAACCTGCACTCTAAGATTAGAGATCTGGAGGCAATGGGAGCTGGTGCTGACTCGCTGCTGTTTGAAAACCAGAGGCTGAAAGACCAGCTAGAGGAGGAGAAACAGCTGATCCAAAGCTTCCACGTCCAAAGGGGAGACATGATGGCTGAAGCGCAGACACTGAGGAAGAAGCTTGAGAAGGAGAGAGCGATTATAGGTGAGCTGAGGAGAGAGTTAAATGTGCTGAGAAGTCACATCCCCAGAGCTGGGAAAGAAGCCGGTTCAGAACCAGAAGATCTCCAGTCACGTCTGATGGAGCTGGAGGAGAGACTGAGCTTTGAACAGCAGCGCTCGGACCTGTGGGAGAGGCTGTACGTGGAAACCAAAGAAGACAGAGTTAAAGGAGACAAAGAGTCCAAAGTGAAAAGAACAAAAGATGGCATGGCAGGGAAAGTGAGAGAGACATTTGATGCTGTGAAGAACTCCACCAAGGAGTTTGTTCATCACCACAAAGAGCAGATAAAGAAAGCAAAGGAAGCCGTGAAGGAGAACCTGAGGAAGTTTTCAGATTCTGTCAAATTTACTTTCCGACACTTCAAGAATTCTGCTTCGACCGTCCTCAACAAAGCTAGAGTCTTTTATGATAAAGACGGGATGAGAAGAACACAGAGGAGTCGTGGCAGCACAGATCCCACAAGCCTCATCACAGACACCAGCACAAATATGACTCCTCCCAGAACAACCACAACACTCGAAAATCAGGAGATAAAGTTCACCAAGATCAAGGACAAAATGCACACAAGGCCAACTTGAACGGATGCTACGGCGTTTTTGACTGTGCCTACCAGGAGTCCATGAGTCTCTTCAACAAAGCCATGGATCCAATCAGAGCAGACGAATTTTACCAGCTGCTGCAGAGCTACCTGCACCAAGAAGTCGACCACTTCCACCACTGGAAAGAGCTGGAGATGTTCATCAACAACTTCTTCCACAATGGAGTGTTCATCCACGAGCAGATGCTGTTCACAGACTTTGTCAGCGGCGTGGAAAACTATCTGACTGGCATGCACGAGTATCACGGCCTTGATGACGACGTGTTCAGAGATCTTGATGACTTTGTCTACAGGCACTTCCTTTGGAGAGGCTTACAGAAAAAGCTATGGCCCAAAGTAAGTTGCAAAGTATCTTTTCTTACAAGTAGGAGTCCATTTTATGCTAAACGTTCCCAGCTAAGAGTTTAACATCTTAATAATTTCCAAGAATTATAGCTAGCCTAACCCTGAGAACCTTAAAATCAGTGTTCAGCTGAACATGCAAAAATGTGATGGGCAAACATATTAGACATAGAGGTATAGAAAAGTTTAAAATAAAGCATTACAGGATAGGACAGATTAAGGATAGATTCCATTCTTATTATTTCACCCGCCATCAAAATAAGCTTTTAAAAGTTAGATATATACTGCAGGTTCACAACCTACAGCTGACTCACAGATTGTGCGCAGGTCTGACTGTCTCCAACTTCTCTTAGACAAAACTTTTCTTTAGAGTTAGCACTGATATGTCCTATCACCAGGACATATCACGGCTATCACCAGACCTAGCCAAGCTCAATAGAGTTGAGATTGAGCATTGGTCTGGGGAGCCTGCTCTGTATTTTCTATGCACAAGAGGCGTGACCAACAGGTATGGTTCAAATGACTCTGTACGCAATTGGATTGTCCTTCAACCAATCAGACCAACGATACGGGTGACGTAGAAGCGATAGCAGCATTGACGGGTTTAGTGGCGTCCGGTGGCCGCTTAGTTGAATGTAAACAAGAAGCTGCTTGCTCGCTTCTCTATCATCATCATGTTAAACCCGGCAATAGTTTTTGGTTCCCGCAAAATTGTGAACTGAAGCAGGAGAATTAAAGGTGCAGGTTTCCAGACTGAGCTGCAGGGCGAAATCAAATTACCGGCAGAGTGGGCGGGGTTTACCTAGTCTAGATATGTCCCTTATTTCTAGATGCTTCTTATAACTCAGTTTGGGGAAACGTGGTTGTTTTTCAAATACAGTCCCTGTTTTTTTCCATTATCATGCTGAAGCTTTAATGTATTTGAGTGTAACACACTAATATTATGTATGTATGTATTTTTGTGTTTGAATCACACAGTGGGCCATTTGAAAGACCCGACACAGACTCAAAGGAGCAGAGGGCGAAGCATCAACAGCGAAAGCAGCAGAGAGCCAGGTCTCGACCACACGGTGAACGCAAGTGGAGCCGATCCGGAAGAAATGCAGACGGGCACATGGCTGATGTCAAAATAGAACTGGGCCCGATGCCTTTTGATCCCAAATACTGAAAATACTTCAACGGATTTAATATTAGAGCAACAAATTCTCTTTTGGGTTGTATTTACATGCAATGTCTAATTTTATGTAAGTTTGCACAATGTTCATTTTTAATGCTACTGAACGTCCTTGAGCTGTTTTGTGTTTAGTGAAGTTATTGTTATATTCGAGTGGAAGATGTGTGTAAAAAGAAGGAATTGATTTAACATTTTACAAATGTGAAGATAAAACACTTTTTGGCTAATTATGGAATTATGGTTGAAGATTTCTTTCTGAAACACGTGATAAAAATAAACATTAAATTATTGAGTGGAGAAATGTTGATTGGGAAACTTAAAAAAAGAAATGGAAAATATAGACATGCCATGTTTTGGATTTTTCTGTGTTCAGCCATGTAGTTGTTTTAATGCGCTGCTACAAATACATGTTTGGGTGACAATTTCTTTGTTTTTAAAATTAATATGCATTTCTAACATTCCACCTCAAGCTTGTTTAAACTGGACCTGGCTATTTACATGTGTTGGGGGAAGAATTACTGGAAAAATAATGTCACCAAATTTAGATGTGGAAAAAAGTGTTATACATTTGAGATACATCTGACAATTGGTATTTATAAAAAAAAACATTTCAGTTTAAAATATTTATTTCAGTAGCAAATCCATATCATGTGACATTGTCATTAAGGAATAAAACTTGCCGTTGTTCCAGTGTTTGTCAGTGCCTTTCATAAATAAAAATGCTTCCTCCAACTCTTCCCTCGGGAAAATGAGTATGAAATATCTCTGCTGTCCTCACAAAGTGATTCCCTTGCAAAAACACAGAGATTTCCTACAACAAAAAAAACACACACACACATATATAGACACACACACATTTTGACAAATCCATAGATACATTTCATTTGTGAATATCTCACCTTCTCCAAAACATCAAACAAAACCAGATGGGTCGGTAGAGAAGATTTATATGGAAATGAAATTCTGAGCCAGTGAAGAGGGTCGTCATAGAACCTGTCTGCTTCATCAACGTGACCCTCCTCTCCGAGATCTGGAGGACACTCGAGAAACCTCATCTTCATCGGGCAGTGGACGTGGCTACAAAGAGAGAATACAGTCAGCAGCTGCATGTAGCATGTTGCCAAAAACCCTTTTAGGCTGGTAAAATCAAAGTATAACACAAGGTAGGAAGTTCAGCCAGCCAGTATCAAGTTATTAGTCCACACAAACCTATATCCAGAGATGGACCTTGGCACTATTTACTTTGCTCAGATATTTCCTGATATAAATAAATAAGTAAAATTCTTAATATTATTTTGTACGTAGGCTAAGTTATTTCACAGCTGCTTGTATTGAGAGAACATTAACAATGCTGCATCAATTTTGGCATAATTGGCAAAGATAAAGGGTTTTGTAAAAAGACATTTTTATATTCCCTTCATTACCTTTATATTCACAGGTATTGCCAGGTATTTTAAACTATACCCAGCTTGTTATGTACATAAGTGTGCAGCAGAGAATAAATATGCCACATCAATGTGGCATATTTATAATGTGCATAACAAGCCAGAGTTTCCTGATTTTATTTTGATTCAGTTTAAGCTATGGACAATATTCATTTACTTTAATAAGCTTTAATTTTACTTTACTTTTTTGTAGTCACATTTCCAAAGTTTTATTTTTGAAAAATCAGAACCAGAGCATTGATCTTAAGAATTTAAAAGAAAAAGACTGCATGAGAGTTGTGCAGCTTTCCAATCCTTTCTTTGTTACCTGTAAAAAGGCGTTGAGTGGCAGGGCATGAGGAAGAGGACGTCTGGCTGCGGAGGGGTGGAGGCTCTGCCGACGTCACATAGTGTCTGGAGGTGGCTCATGGCGTCCAGAGTGCCTCGCTGGTGGATCAGGCCAGTGTACAGAGCTGCAAACAGGTTGCTCACTAACAGGATGGACGCAGAAGTTCGTCGCCATGCTTTCAAATTAGCCAAAGATATCCCTGTAGTAGAAAAATAATTAAAACAAATCTGGCTGTTCCTTATCACAAAGACATGTTCGATGTGAAAATAAAAACTAACCACAGAAGATCATACAGAAAGGCAGCACCGGATAGATGAATCTGAACTCCTTGTGAGGAAGCAAACTGAAGGAAAGGATTCAAACATGTCAGGTTGTCTGCCGAGCAGAAAAACATCATGACTGACTAGGGCCCGTATTCATTCATTTGGACCACTATCAGCACTATAAAAACAATACTTTTGTAAGTGGTTCCCGGTTAGGTTTCTTTTTACGCTCGAAAAAATGTTTCATGAGGAAGAAAATCCATTCAACATGTTTGTTTGATGTAAACAAGTTACATGAAAACTCCACAGGGTACTTGTGTGTACAAGATAAAGTTACAAATCCATCACTATTACTCTGACTCCTACCCATTCTGAAAAAATGTTTCTGAAGGACATTATCAGTCATAATTTTTGTGTTTTGATTTGTTATCTGAAGCAATACAAGTTATTCAGAATTGGGTACTTTATACTGATGCTTTTTAGTAGTAGAAAAAGGTTTTGATAGGATGTTACACCACAAACCACCTCTAATCTTAATCCCTTTTATAAGAGTGTTATTATATCAAAACATTTCACACAAAGAAAATCAACTAAACATAAAATATGCATCTGCGAATAATCTCACTGAGAAAATTTGAGGATTTTGTTTGAAAGAAACAAAAAAGACATCTGTGAATTAAATCAATGTCACTAATGGCTCTTTAGAGTTTTGTCAAGTGTAATTCTTAGAAATTTTAAAGATACAGGCTCATCAATGTGAACCCGGGAATTTTACCTGTATACCACGATTGTCCAAATGACCACTGCTAACAGAATTTTGTATCTTTTGAAGGCAAGGCTGCACCCATGAAGAAAGAGCAGAAGATGAGGACCGATCACGACGGCAAACCCCTGAGTGAAGTACCAGTGCCAGGGATGAGAGCCGTAGAAATCGGCCACACTGTTAAAGACGTTAAACTTCAGGAAGTTGAACTGCACCATGGTCCACTGGGGAACAGAGAGAGAGCAACTGTTGCATTAGACTTTATAAGCCGCGGTTACTGTAATCTAAGAATCACATGGATTTTATGTTTTACCTTTTCATAAAATATACAGTCGATCACTGTTGAAATCACAACAGCCAAAGCTCTGGAAATCAGGGGAGGGGGGGAATATATTATGCAATAAAGACTTGAGAAAGAAATACAGATTCAGTTGACAGGAGATTAAAAGTACCAACCCTATAGGAATAAAGTTATAAGTGATGAGGCTGAGTTTGTTATCTTCCTGCCAGAAATGATACATCAGCAGAGGAAACCAGACAATCAGGGCGGTCGGTCGAACAATGACAGCCAAGGCTACCAGGGTCAAATATATTTTGCTGAAAAAACATCAATGTTTCTGTAAATATCTATTTCAGAAAAGAGATGAATTTAAAATAAGAAAGACGTAATAAGCTAAGACCTGCTGTGTGTTTTGGATCCAGGGAGGGGAAAGTAGAATAGAGCCAGACAGGTGATGGTGGTCTCCATGCTGTTGGTCAGAGTCCTGGTGCAGCAGTACCAAGAGAACCACGAGCACATATGACAGAAGAACTAGAGACCAAAACAAGAGCAAGACAAGTTGTGTATCTTAGGTAACCAGAGAACTGATATAGCATGAAACTTCTGGGAGAGCTGAATAGACATTAAGGGCTTTTTGGAGGATAACCTGCAGTTAATCACACAGTATTACGGGTAAACTCCGTACCGTCCATTGTGCAACGTCAGGACTTTCCAACTTTCGGATGAGGAAGAAAAATTTAACATCTGCAAAGGCAGCGAAGAGTGCTTGAATTATTCGTGGAAGCCATATCTGCAGAAGCAACCAGACCAGGATTAGTGAAAAATAGTGACTATAGGAAATATAATTTGTCAAAGACATGTCAATATAAAAGCTGTCTGGATAGAAAATATGTAAATTTGCCAGGAGATTGACTGAGTCGTAGTTCATGAAGTATAATATCTTGTATATGCATGCGAAGAAGAGTGGATAGGTGAATCCTCTGATTCCGGCCTTCCATTCCCAGGTCAGATATCCATAGGTCACATTGTTAAGGTCGGAACAGCATAAAATAATACAACAACAATAATAACTGGTGTACTTCCATATAGCAGGTGTGCAATCTGAAGTGTTTCTTTACATGCAATTTCTTGTGAAGGATCCAACAAAGTAAAAAGAGATTTTTCTTCATTGTTAAATCATACTTTCTACATGGTAGTAATGTGAAAAGTAAAGAGACAAGAAAAGTATCTGCTGTCTGTCCCGGATGTACAGAAAGTGTTCGTGTTTCCAGCCACTGTAAAAGATACATGGTACATGGTGAATGACTCCTGTGTTAATTTTCTCTTAGCTTATTCTAGCCTTCTTAGTATTGTTGTCATTTTAGTATTATTTTATCCGTAGCCTGATTTTGTATTGTATGCAGCTTTCGTGTTGGCCAGGTCTCCTTTGCAAGAGAGGTTCTCAAACCTAATGGGACATACCTGGTTTAAAAAATTAAAATTAAAAAAATAAATAAAAGAGTGAAAACGGTGTGAAGAGAATGTGAAAATTAAAGGTTACAGTATGAGACCAGTTGAACAAAGGTAAAAAAAAAAAGTTTGAACTTATTGATTGTTCCACAATACATACATCACTTTGGGATCAGAGATTTCTATGGCCGTTGATTATTATTTATCAGAAATGTATATAATATTGAGAAATGAATAGCAAATTAACACACAATGAAAATGCTCCTTGTATCAGCCTTTACTACACTGGCTGATGATCATGTTGTCAAAGGATATTTGAAGACCATACGATGGGAAACCTCCAGAGACTGCCAGTACTCATCAGGGACGAAGCTGGTCTGGACCAGGAAGCAGTTGATCAGTCTGAATGCCACAGAAAACACTGCAACTCTGGTTCTCAGCCTACCTGTGGAATGCAAGATAAATCACATCACATTAGAGACATTACTGGCTTTTTATTTTTATCATCACAGCACACAGTTGTTTGGTCTCCATTATTACTTCAATATCCCATCGAAGGAACCCACCGTCGTTAAGACTTTCATCTTCTTGTGAGTACAGTTGGGATTTTCGTTTCCTCAATTTCACAACTTCGGTTTTACTCCCAAATTTCAGACGTGCTCGGATGTTCTCCATGTGGACATTTTGTCTATCACAACATAGAACACCTGTCAGAACGTAAATAAGAGATAGCCTAGATAAGTCACGTTCAGTGCGTGAACTCTTCAACACAGTGAAGTTTAACTACACAAAATTAACGTAAGATTTAAGTTGTTGGTCACGTACTAAAGGCTGCACAATCCTCCCGTTTATTTAACCAATGGCGGACTGCAATCTTTTTGCTGTTCTGCCAGAGTAGAAGAAGGCGGCTTGCATGCTGCGAATAGACTCCTTTTGTGTCCTTGTTGTATCTTGGGATTTCACCTCTGTGCCTTTCTGTTTTGGTGTTTATAGACACTTCGAATAACCGCTTCTTCGGTGAGTTATGAATGTTACAGATAATTGCCTGTAAACCAGCTAAAATGTCATGTTTTAATTGTATTCAGCTAAACGGTTAGCTAGCAAGGTAACTGTCAAGCTAGCAGATGCGCTGTCCGCATATCCGGTCAGAGATTTCCAAAGTAAGACTCGTCAAAATGTCTAATTCTCAGTGGCAAAAGTTTTAATTTTAAGAAAATATTACTTTTGTATTGCATAATCGTTTATAGTCGTAACAATACAGTCATTGTTGCAGTTTGATGATGACATTGAGCTCAAATTGATTGACCTATTGAGGAAATTATCTATATCCAATGCAAATTATTATAGATAAGTAGTATTACACCTGGCGACATTAGGTACCATCAAGCATAGTGTGTATATGCTAATAAGAGGCTAAGGATAGTACATGGAAATCTACCAAACAAAACCAAAGTTATGCCTAACATTTAGTAAGAACATGTAACATCCAACAGAGTACAGGAGATGCAAAATGTGTCTGAATAAGTGTCTTAATTAAATAACACCACTTTACTCTTCTTTCAAGATCATCTTGTGTTTCAACATTTGGATTTTATATCAAAAGACATCATGTTTCGAAGAAGAGTACCCTTCTCACAGGTCGCCTTAGCTACACTGCTTGGAGTCGCTGGTGGTATTTATATTTACAGACCTTATTTTGAGCCGGTGCAGACCTCGAGACAACAAAACCAGGATGTGCCAAATAAACAGAATAAAGCAGACTGAAAAAAATCATCACTGCCTTTCACCAGAATAACTACTGTACATCAGAGACTGCTGGACTGTCAGAGGTGGAGGCCAAACTAAAGACAAGACCAGCATGGATAAAGTCATGCTTCTTTGGAGTTCTTTGTATGATTGTTACTGTACAAAATAAAGTATTTAATAATTTGATCTTCTGAATTATCATCTGTTTCAAAATGGCGTGTGTCAAAGTTTAATTATACATCACATATACATTCACCGGCCACTTTATTAGGTACCCCATGCTAGTAACGGGTTGGACCCCCTTTTGCCTTCAGAACTGCCTCAATTCTTCTTGGCATAGATTCAACAAGGTGCTGGAAGCATTCCTCAGGGAGTTTGGTCCATATTGACATGATGGCATCACACAGTTGCCGCAGATTTGTCGGCTGCACATCCATGATGCGAATCTCCCGTTCCACCACATCCCAAAGATGCTCTATTGGATTGAGATCTGGTGACTGTGGAGGCCATTTGAGTACAGCGAACTCATTGTCATGTTCAAGAAACCAGTCTGAGATGATTCCAGCTTTATGACATGGCGCATTATCCTGCTGAAAGTAGCCATCAGAAGTTGGGTACATTGTGGTCATAAAGGGATGGACATGGTCAGCAACAATACTCAGGTAGGCTGTGGCGTTGCAACGATGGTCAATTGGTACCAAGGGGCCCAAAGAGTGCCAAGAAAAAATTCCCCACACCATGACACCACCACCACCAGCCTGAACCGTTGATACAAGGCAGATGGATCCATGCTTTCATGTTGTAGACGCCAAATTCTGACCCTACCATCCGAATGTCGCAGCAGAAATCGAGACTCATCAGACCAGGCAACGTTTTTCCAATCTTCTATTGTCCAATTTCGATGAGCTTGTGCAAATTGTAGCCTCAGTTTCCTGTTCTTAGCTGAAAGGAGTGGCACCCGGTGTGGTCTTCTGCTGCTGTAGCCCATCTGCCTCAAAGTTCGACGTACTGTGCGTTCAGAGATGCTCTTCTGCCCACCTTAGTTGTAACGGGTGGTAATTTGAGTCACTGTTGCCCTTCTATCAGCTCGAACCAGTCTGGCCATTCTCCTCTGACCTCTGGCATCAACAAGGCATTTCCGCCCACAGAACTGCCGCTCACTGGATGTTTTTTCTTTTTCGGACCATTCTCTGTAAACCCTAGAGATGGTTGTGCGTGAAAATCCCAGTAGATTAGCAGTTTCTGAAATACTCAGACCAGCCCTTCTGGCACCAACAATCATGCCACGTTCAAAGTCACTCAAATCACCTTTGTTCCCCATACTGATGCTCGGTTTGAACTGCAGGAGATTGTCTTGACCATGTCTACATGCCTAAATGCACTGAGTTGCCGCCATGTGATTGGCTGCTTAGAAATGAAGTGTTAACGAGCAGTTGGACAGGTGTACCTAATAAAGTGGCCGGTGAGTGTATAATTATAGGTTAAACTACTTGATACAAAGTAATTAGGGGGCTGTGGGGGTGGCAGTAGCTCAGTCCGTAGGGAGTTGGGCTGGGAACCGGAGGGTCGCTGGTTAAAGTCCCCATACGGACCAAAGTATGGTGGTGGACTGGTAGCTGGAGAGGTGTCAGTTCACCGCCTGGGCACTGCCAAGGTGCTCTTGAGCAAGGCACTGAACCCCCATCTGCTTGGGTGCCTTTCCACGGGCAGCCCCCTCACTCTGCCATCTCTCCATTAGTGCATGTATAGGTTCTGAGCATGTGTGTGTAATTCAGGCCTGTGTCTAATGTGTGTAAGAACAACAAAGTGTACAGTGTAGTTTCCCCTTGTGGGATACTTAAAGTATAATAAAAAAAATAGCAGATGTAGGTCAGTGGTCCCCAAATTTATTCACATGAAGAGCCCAACTGACCATGGACCCCCATTTGACAAGATTTTGTCCCAGGATCCTGCATCTAATAGGATTTTTGCTTTTAGATGTTTTATTACAGAAAGTCTATGAAACCCATTACCAAAAACGTCATACATAATGTCATTGTGTTACCTACTTATGTATGGGATTATAGTGAAAATAAAATATTTTTGCTGGGGATCCCCTCAGAGACCCCTGGGGGCCTCGGTTCCCGGACCTTATCTAGTAGCATAATATGAATCTGAAATGGGCATCTGCATAATGAACTGTTACTTGGGTAGGCTACTTTCTACTGTACTATGTTTTAGCCACATACTTTTGGAATAAGGAGTACTTTATTTCCTTTTGAAAGGTATTGGAGTAGAAGTATAAAGTAGCATGAAATATGCCTACTTGAGTCGAGAATCTTGAGCAGCCGACATGTAGCTAGTGTATCTGTTCCGCCTCTGGGTGTAGCAATGTTTCCCCTTTAGTTTAGCTTAGCTTAGCTGTGAGCAATGAAACGGCCCTAGGCTCCGGGAGGAGGAGTTGTTTCTCAACAGCCACGGTAAGTAAATTAGGTGTTCAATGTTAATTAAGCTGGTCTCATGTCAACTAATAGCGCAGAGTCAACGAAGAAAGTAAAGTCCTCATTTATTCACCTCTCAGTAAAGGCTTAAACGGTCACTTGTAAACTACTTCTTTACACCAGGACACTGCGCAGCAACAACCCGGGGCTGGTGAGTTTGTTAACAGAAAAGTCTTTTCAGGAAATGTGAGTTGAAGAAATCCGTCTGTAGCATCTGTCAGGAGTTAGCAAGGGGTTGAAAAGTTTTCTTTTAACTTTAATTGACTCGGTGATCTGCATTTGTAACAGTCTGTCAAATTCACCCTCGCATAACGATATGTTGGCGTTGGGAAACATGTTTACACCTGCCTTATCCTCTTTTCAGAGTTTATCGTTTAGTCCACATTAACACTTGCTCAATAACTGTTAATCAACACCACTGTTTATACAAGACGTAAAAAAACCAGCTTGCCCAACGTATTGCCACATGAGAAGCCTTCCAGCTGAGGCTCATTCGATTTAAAAGAAGAAAAAAAACGTTTCGGTTAATCGATTAGCTAGTATTTATTTTGTTAGAGAATGAGTTTATTGTGCCTCCCTGCCTGCTGCTGCTGCTGCTGCTCCTTCTACAGATAAATCCTCACATGGTATTTTAATGAGCAGATAGTTACCAGCTTTGGCATCCAGAAGTTTTAAACATACAATGTTGCCTATAGCCTAATCATTTGATTTTATTCTGAGTTGCACATGTTATCGTGCTGCACCCTTTGAAGTTTATGGTATGTGTCTATCCGGATTTTCCCTAAAGAGCTTCCATGTTGGACAGCTGCCCAGGGTGGGTCTTCCACTACTCCCTGATGAATGATTAAAGCTGCTTTTTGTTTGCTGGTCTGCATGGGTGGCAGTACTTAGCTATCTTAACTTCCACTGCAGGAGAAAATGCCAACATATAGTAATGTAGACTAAGGTTTATTTAAACTCTATCTAAGTAGCAAAGCCTTGAGATAGAAAAAAAAACTCTTTCAAGAGAGTTCTGGCCAAAAATATGCAGAAATGACAACATGTTACAGTAAAACAACACAAGATAGATAATAAAAAATATTTCACAAAATCAGAATTAAACAAATACAATTATAACATTGTAACATTTTATTAAAACATTAATAAAATGTCTAATACAATCATGTAAAAGATTGAATCAACCTAAATAGCAACTTAAGTCCTCCCATGGGCTGTCAAAAGCCCTAAAAATAAATAAGACCAGTCATTCCAGTGATTAAGGCCTGTGTCCCCATTAAAAGACTCTGACAGGTAACATCCAGTATTTTCTCATACACATAGCCGAGATATTGTTTTAATTTATGAAATGCTTTATTTATGAAAGTGTGAATGCAGGTGCAACACAGGTTAAGGGTTTCATACATTCTTGCAAGATAATTTAGACATTTTAAAAGAAGGATATGATAACTTTATTCAGTTTTCTAGTAGGGATGCACTACTAAAAAACACAATTAATGCAGTAATTCATGAGAACAATTCGCAAAATGGCACACAGAAAGAGATAAAATACACTTTAAAGGCAGTAGAGGGCACCAGGGGAAAATACACTGTTATCCCCCTTTCTGCACATTATATGTAGAAGTTAGTAATTAATTTGTGGTAAATTAAAGCACACATTTAATATTAAAATGCACCAAGTAACCACACTGTATACTATAATAATAAAAGCCTTAAAGGTAGATATTAAATTAGGTCCCCTCCACAAGGTGGGTACTCAACATTGGGTAACAGTGCAGCTGTGTTTTAGAAATTGTATTATTAGTACATTAGTAAAAAATGTAAACGTACTGCGTTCCTTTTCTAATTTGTATTTAGTGACTCCTATTAAAAAGATATAAAAAATATTCGTTTAAAATATCGCAATAAAAGGAAAAGATACTGATTATTATATACTGAGCTTATTAAAGCTGACATTGACTGATATACTCAATACGCCAATATACTGGAGCATGTCTTATCAATTAAGAATGTTAAACTTTCCTCCACACCATCCTGCAGAACAGGATAATCATCGGTTTTATGTTGGTTTTGTACTAGGCTAACCCTAACCCTTCTGTTGCTGTTAATGACAACTATTTGGTTAGGATGAGGATCTCACTTATTTAACTGCTGCTTCTGAAGCCCTTACAACTGAAGGGAGTACTGTATTATGTTACGCCTTAATCTGGTAGTACAACAGGGCCTTGTTTGTTTTCTGTTAAAAGGTTGTGGGAAAACGATACTGTCGAATGTCATTTCCTCCTAACCGAACCTAACTTACTTGATTTCTAAGACATAAAAAGTAGTTAAGGGAAGTTAAAATACTGAGATGGTAATTGAGAGACCAGACCTCTCAACAACAGGCATGGATGAAGTCTCAGAAGTTTTCTTCTTCTGTTTTCCTAATGTCAGCTCTTTGATGTGAAACAGCATCATTATGTTTCATTTGGAGAGGTCTCCATCCAGTAGAGGAGGCCTGGTAGTGAAACTGTTGCTGGAGAAAGGTTTATGTAAGGCAGTATTTAGGATAAGACGTCTTGTTCTTTCTGTTGCACTGTTTTCTTGCCTATCGCGGAAGATCATACTCTGCCATCAGAGCTCACTTCCTTTTCACAGCTGTGATAGTGGACTGGGAAGTGTAATATGAGTGGAAAATGGCCTTGAAAGTTTAGTTTTTAGCACATCTTTGTGTACTAGACATATTATGCATGAACATAACATTCATAAAATTCACTGAAATTAAAACTAAACTAATATACTATTTATTGTTTGGGATCGGGGCTCCCTTAGAAGTCTTCTGATTAGCCTGATAATGAGCTGCAGAAATGTGCTGACACAATCTGCAACTCCAGCAGTGTGGTTTTTCTTCTGTAACCTGCTTTCACTGAAACAGAAATCATATAATGACTCAAGGTTTTGTACCATGGTTTTCAATAATAATGTAAGTAATGTATGTATGACAGTAAGTTGGGTAGAAAAATACAGGCGTTGGAGATCTTTAATATTAAGAAGTGTAAAAATATTTTCAGTTTAGTTTGAAACTGGCTGGACAATTTAGACTCTGGTGCTACAGTCTAGGTCATTAACACTGTGTGACGCAGCCACAATGGATTATATAATTATTCTAATAGTAATAATGTCCTGCTATGGCAAGTCCAAATGTCTGCTGTGAAAAAGGTCTACTATCATGCAGTTGCTAGTTTATTAGGTACAACTAGCTTAAGCCAATGTCATCTACAGAACAGGAGGTGTTGATTCATGTTTATAGTAATTTTGGATGTCTACCGTCAACATTTTAAAGAAATATGCCCACAAACTACATCCTACAAAATTGTCATTAAATTGATTTAACACTTCTCTAAAACAGTTTGAACAAACACTGAAAACCTGCATGAAGGGAGGATTTACTGCAGGGTTCTTGTATTGGACTGCATTAGTTTTTAGCTAGATTCTTCTATGCATCCATCTTCACACGCTTGTCCAGGGTTGGCAGCAGGTTCAGCAGGGGACCCCACATTAACCAGCTCCGACTGGGATTCCGAGGCGTTCCCAGGCCAGAGTGGACTTATAATCCTTCCACCTAGTCCTGGGTCTTCCCCGAGGCCTCCTCTAGCTGGACATGCCTTGAACGTGCCCAGTGGACATCCTTACCAGATGCCCAAACCGGAGTAGAGCTGAGTAGAGCCGCTGCTCCTTCGTGTCAAAAGGTGCCAGTTGAGGTACTGACTCCTTTTGACAAGAAGGAGCAGGGGCTCTTCTCAGAGTTCCTCACGGATGACTGAGCTTTCACCCTATCTCTAAGGGAGATGCCAGCCACCTTCCTGAGGAAACCCATTTTGCTGCTTGTACCCCAGAATTTGTTCTTTGGGTCATGACTTGTAGCTACATGTACATAATAAATTAGTATGTTTATCAGTGGGCCTTTGGAGTGGAAGATTAGAGGAAAGTGGTATGATCAAAGATGAAGTGTGCAAGGAAGTTGTGATCTGAGCAACACGATTTTCACTGACCAAACAGAAGCAACACAGTTTACAGTTTCTTCAGTGCTTTACTAACAGCTACATCTTGTTTATTTTTAATAACATAACAGAGTGGGACAAGAATCTTAACTGTGTGGGTTTGATTGCGACTTTGTTTTTAACTTTTAACCCACATGAGTGAAAACAGACCCACAGGCAGGAATGTGGACTTCATAGTCCTGGGCCTCGGTGGTCTTTGCTCCCCGTTTATGGCCACATCAGTGCTTCTGGGAACTATTTCCATCACAGTGCATTTATCATGGATCTTGATTTTGCACGAGAACATAAGCTGCTTATGGCTGCTGATAAAAGGTTCAGTAGGAGTTAAAGTGAAAGAATGTAAGATTTATCTGAAGACTTTTCCATGCACTGGTCATATGACACATCTGTACTTTGAATGTTTTGGTCGAAATTATTGACCATGTCAAATGTTTTATCCAGTAGATGGAGTAGTATGCTTCTTATTCTCATGTGCAATGGAATATGTTTGTTACTTGTTATAAGCTACTAATCTGTGGAGAAAAACTACTTTCTTGCAGTGCAGTGAATAGACAGAAACGTAAGGCTTGTCTGTAGCTGGAGATGGAGAGAGGAATCTAAAATGCTTCCTGTCACTGTGTCAGCAAGATGAAGCAGCTCTTACGTTACACACATTAGCCCACAATGCTAACAATTGTACAGATTAAAGATAAAAATTTGGTTTTGTTACCTAGGTCATGGTTAGCTCCTTGTAAATGCACTGTATAAGCCATTGCTGAACAATTTGGAAAACATTTCTAATTACGATTATTTTGACTTCTATTGCAATAAAATTCACAAAATTGGATGGAAATTTTATTTTTGCATCATAATTCTCATTTATATTGGAAAACAAATTAGGATCTAGTACCAAACAAAAATGTTGTCTGTAATTTATAGACCGGTACATCTCTGCAGCATCACAATACTTTATTCATAATGGCATTTTGACACATATTTTGCCAAAACAAATATTGTGCTTCCTACTATTTAGATATTGCACTAGTACATTTTGCAGTTTTGATAAAATTTTGATTAATTGCTCAGCCCTAGTATACACTATGTTACAGTAAATGTGGGAAGATTGTGAGCTCTCCCTGTGCTGTGTGTGTGTGTGTTATTGGTTCGATGTACAGTTGTGTTTACATAAATATTAGGACATGATGTTCCTCTTGTAACTCTGTATCAGAAAACTGGATTCAGTTGAAACCATGTAGAAATGATACTTATTACTTAGATTAAATGTAATTTACATCTGGTAAATCAACCAGTTGGACTGGAAAGACGACAGACAAGACAGCAGACCAAATGCCTAAAATGTGTTGACAGAACTGCATGAACAGATTGAGGTAATCCATCCTTCCAATCTGCATCACCTTTAGTCTGCAGAGGAATTAAAACAAACAACAATATATGATGTTTGGCCTAAATTATCGCTAGGAATTTTGGAGACGGATCATAAAACCCTTAGTACACACACACACACACACTCACACACACACACAAATGTTTTCATTTGTGTTGCCTGCTTACTTCCCTCAGGACTGTGGAAAAGTATTGTACAAACTTGACTTGATTGACATTGCCCTCCCTCTCCTGTTAGTTCTGTTGTACCTGTTGACGGAGCAAATTACTTTGCTATCATTCTTATTGGTCAGTAGAGTGTTGTGACATCACGTTACATGAAATATTGATTTTAAAAGTTGCCACAATGTAATGAAAAAATTGTGTGCGTGGCAAGAGCTAACATTGCCATGCATTGCAATGATGATTCATAAGTGTCCAGGGAGTGTCTATTAAATAGAGAGCCGTTAAGGAGTGACACTAGCACATATTTTTCTTATTGTCAACTAATGCCATGCAATGACCAACACCAACAATTAATTAGTCTCTCTCTCAATACTCTCCAACCTAACCTTTCTGGGTTGAGAGTATTGAATTTATAGTCCCAGCCCATGGACCTGCTTTTTTACAGTGCTGTTTCAGTGCTGGAGTAAGGTCTGGCCACACTGCTTGCCATGCTGGGATATGGGGGGGGAAAACCCCTCTGGCTTGTTTGTATTTCATTAGACCAATTGTCTTGGGCGGCACTAATCTTCGAATTCGGCTACAGTGCCCTTGCAAAATAGATAGCGGAAGTGGAAGAGAATCGGATAAGGGGCTTTATTCTAGCACTGTATTTTCGGTCAGCCAGACTACCATGGTCACGATCCTCTGTCGTTGCTTCACAATTTCATCGTATTCACTGTGTCATTTGGGGTATAGGAAAAAAAGTAAATACCACTTCATTTAAAGATGTATTTCTTTGCTAAATAGTATGATTGTTGGTTGACTGAGTTGTTTTGTTTGTGTGTTTCAGAAATTAAGCACTCACTATGTCTGATGGGGACTATGATTACCTCATCAAATTCTTAGCGCTAGGTGACTCTGGTGTTGGAAAGACGAGCTTCCTCTACCAATACACAGATGGCAAGTTTCACTCCAAGTTCATTACTACAGTTGGAATAGACTTCAGAGAAAAAAGAGTGGTAAGTTTAATCAATTTTGACTAAAAGCCAACATTTTAATTGTTTGGATTTCTTTTATTAAGTACTTGAGTAAAAACACACTACAGTCTTTACTTCTGAAGAAACATTTGCTTGTGTCCAAGTGTGCTACAAGCATTTATGCCTGCCTTATTAGGGGCTTAAATGCATTCCCACACAATTAAGTAACTCTTGTAACAAAAGGCTACTGATGAATGTTGCAACAGAAATCAGAGTAATGACTAATGTTGAGGCAGCACCCTCCTTAAAAATAAACACTTACATACCATTGGCAAACAGCTGAGCAGTGTTCATATTTACTCAATGTTTACTCTATTGCTACTGACCTCAAGCTCCAAGAATATAGCCTGACAACAGTTTTATTACAGCTATACTGGAGTTTTAGCCAATCCATGAGAAGTTATGTTAAGTGACTGAATGTCATCAGTGTCCAATCATTGGCCATCTTTTTATTACAAGTGTTTCCATCATCTCTGATAAAAAGATAAAGATACAACAAGTAAATACTCTACAAGGACAATTTCAAAATACCTGTTTTGGCAGCTGTGGTTTAAAAAGTCAAACTTACAGAGTAGTATGGTTGAACTGAGTAAGTTATTGTAGTACATCCTAAAACAACCCAGAAAAGTGCTTCTTTTCTCAATTCCTACCAGCAGCCGGCATCCAGTTTACCACCAAACACCAGATTATTGCTGATATATAAAACACATTTACATTGGTTGTACATCTGTTAGGCTGTTTTATTTCTGTTTTACAAAGTCAAAAGGCCTTAAACCAATGTTTACTTATTATTTTTTTGTGGCATAAAGTTCTGTTTCTTGCCACCACACCTGTACAGTGAGCTGAACAGTTACCATCAGTATTAGCCAAGTAACCAGAGCTACTCAGTAGTTTGTGGCCTTTAGTTGCTGTCCTCACTGAGGGTTTGCAAATGCTCAACAACATTTATCAAACCTATTTAGATCATGTAGCTAATAAATTAACATGAGCAGCTAGATGGACGTTGCCAAGTATGCCTAGTGGAGGCAGTCAAGTCGTCAGTAGCAACAAGCCAAGTTCCCACAAATTGAATGTTTTTAGGCTTCTTTAGGATTTATGGCTGTTATATCAGATTTAGATCCAAATTTTATTACAGTTAGTCTGACCTCACCTGTCTCTGTTTCACTCAGGCATACAAATCAACAAATCCGGATGGATCTTCAGGTAGAGGACAGAAGATCCACATGCAGCTGTGGGACACTGCAGGACAGGAGAGGTATATGAAGTGCTTTCTCACCTTCCTAAAACCAGGTCTTGTCCTCAGTTGTTTTCAAAATGTGTCTTTTTCACTATTTATTATATTTTTCATGAAGTGGTTCTTTATTTGTCTAAATGTTGTCAGATTTCGGAGTTTGACGACTGCGTTCTTTAGAGACGCAATGGGTTTCCTCCTCCTGTTTGACCTCACAAATGAACAAAGTTTCCTCAATGTCAGAAACTGGATGAGTATGTCTCTTTATATGCCACTTTACATGTACACATTTAGTCTGACTGACAATCCTATCAAAATATTTTACATATTTATTAAGTTATTAAGAACACAAGACATTAACAATATTAAATTCCTTGTTGACTACCAAAATACTTCCAGTCCCTTTGTGTTCATTAAACATATAATATTCCAGTTAGGAATAAGTCTTTTTCTGCTATTTTAATTTTGACCTGAACTACTGCTGCTACAGTACTCAACTTTCTTCTTTCATGTGAATATTGTACATGAATGCTTGGTATCTTCCTGAAAAAGAAAACATATTACACATTAAAACAGGACTAAATGCATAATAAATTGCTGAATGTGTCTTTCAGGTCAGTTACAGATTCACGCATACTGCGAAAGTCCAGACGTTGTTTTGTGCGGTAACAAATGTGACCTGTCAGATCAGAGAGCAGTCAGTGAAGAGGAGGCCCGTGAGCTGGCAGAGAAGTACGGGTATGTGTCAGTTTTGATCCATCTGTACATCAACCTTTCCCTCAGTTGTTTGCCAAGAAGGCAGTGGCTGAACTGTGTGCCAAAGTCTGTGCAAGAGAATGTGAGACTAAATTGGTCCTCCTCGAAAAGCAAATATTTGTGCATGTGTCAAATATATCCTGCTCTGGCCCTGTTAGACACACCTTTACTTAAAAAACCTACAGCTTGTAGTGGAAATGTACCCTCTAAAATGTTTTGATATGAGAGAGAGAGAGAGAGAGAGAGAGAGAGAGAGAGAGATAAGAGAGACCCACAGTTAATATTGTCTCCTTTTATTATCTTGAATTTTTCAGCCATTAGCCTGTATGATTAATGTATTTGGTTCAGATATATTTAGTAAAACCAAAGAAATGTATTCAATAAACTTGTGTGTGGATTTCAGTGTTTTGATCCTTATGGGACTCATAGCCCCACATTGTATGATTTATGTTTTTAAGTTTAAAGATATAGGCTAATGATATTTTAAATTTTTGTATGACAACAAATCCCAGGAAAAGACCAAAAACCAACAATAAATGTACCCAACTAACAAAATTGTCTGTGTTATAGAGCTCTGTTGATGCCCCAAAACTATTAAAACAGTGTTCAGCTGTTCTAGGAAATAGCTGAGCCTTTAAAAAAAATTCAACTATATATTTGGTGACGTGTTTATAAAGATTTAAATATTTAGTAGGAAGTAATGGGTTTGAGAGCAAGCACAAGATTTAAATATTTAGTAGGAAGTAATGGGTTTGAGAGCAACACAGAAGACTAGGGAAGGTGGAAAGTACTGAGAGACAGACTTTAGTGTGCTGGTTTTTGGTCTTTTTACGGAGCTGAAAACAAAAAGATTGTAACTAAGTCCAGCATTTTCTCATTTTCTTCCTTGCAGAATCCCATACTTTGAGACGAGTGCTGCAAATGGGCAGAATGTCAACAAGGCTGTGGACGTCTTGCTGGATCTTATCATGAAGAGGATGGAACGATGTGTTGACAAGTCCTGGATCCCTGATGGGACTGTCAGAGTTAATGGACCCACCAACCCAGACATCTCAGAGGGCTCTGATAGGAGCAAATGTGCTTGTTAGAATGAATGATGATGGTTACACATCTATGTCCGTAATACTGAGAAAAAAGAGGAAGGCATCCAAGGTTAATCGTGGAGTATATATATTTACTGATAAACTTTCATTGACATGCTGTATTATTTGTCAGAGGAGAGACAAGTGCCTTTTGAATGTAGGCATTTCATTTGAATTCATATAATGGGTCTTTTGACTAATTAATTCATATTGGGGATATTTATGAAGTCTTGATGAAATGTCCAACTTTAGTCATCAGATAGATATGCTGATCATACTTTCAGGTATGAATCTTGTGCTCAAAGTCGCAGCAAACAGTACTGCCCTGCCAGGTGTGCTATAGATATACTGTTAATAGTCTTTACTTGATGTAAAGTTAGCGTAGATTCACACTGCAATTAACTCAAGAAAGAAGCATGTTTCTCTTTACAGCCAGATAAATGTTGACTGTGATACCTGCAGTCATGGTTTAATGGTGGATCTAAATTTGCCAAGAAATTTACTTTTAGGAAACTTTAGTAACATACTATTGATGCTCCGCTAAATACTGCAATCTCATTGTTGCTTACATTGACCATCTAACATGAGCTAGGTGGATGATTATCCCCCATGTATTATCTTTTCTAAATCAAAGTTTGTACCAAAACGCAAATTATATAATACAGGCTGGCCATGTCATTGACAATTCATTATATACAGCGACAAGTTTGGCCAGAAATTACAAACATTGGTGCTCAGTAGTTTGAAAAAAGGAATAAATATGTCAAAGTAAAAACTTAGCAGGAACTCAGGTAATTCAGGTTGTTCATCCTGCCGTTTTTTTTTTATTTTATTTTTTAAATCTCTTACTATTCTTAGAGAAAGAAATATAAATGCAAAATCTTACAGTAGCTTTTGTAAACATTAAGTAGCACCAGCTGGTAAAGCTGACACTCTTTCCTCGGTATAGAATTTTTTTAAATCATTATTCACCTGTGATGATGCCTTCAGTTTTAAAATGTACATGTTTTAAAGTATACAGGATTTTGCTCAGGCGAGATCTTAGATATTTACAACTTATGCCCAGGACCCAAGATGATAACATACGGATATTAGTTATCACCTAAAACAATCACCATCTCTGCTGCCATTATAAAAATAAATACACCTAATCCTAACCCATACACTTCAGGGAAAATGAGCACAGGTGCTATTTCACACAGCAAATAGTATGGTTTGATGAGTAGGGCTATGGTTTAGGCCATGATCTCTTAATTACATTTATCATAAGACAAGATGTACTAGGATCTGAGGTGTTTATCGCCTCAGCTAAACACATTTCTGATAGAAACCCTTTATTCAAGTGTTAGATGCAGTAAAAAGAGGTTAGGTGCATGATGATTGCTCCATTTCTAAATTCTCTATGCCTCGCTACATTAATGAAAGCTAGGCTGTTGAATTTGTGGGGTTTTTAACCCCAAATCTTTTTTATTGATAAGTTTTATGAGTAAGGCAGTAAGACTGCTTGCATTTCAGTTTACTTTTAAATCCTAATGCTCACCTTTCAAATCTGTTTATATTACTAATGATATGTTATAATATATATTTTAATAGCTTCACACACAAATTCACATTGTATTGTGCCTGTCATCCTTTGCTGTATAAAAGGCTGAAAATTAAGTTTTAGTTAAGACACACAAGTCCATTTTAACATGGACTCACTGTTTCAATTCACAGATTTGAATAACTACCACTAAGGTTTTATTAGACTAGTAAAACTACACTGAAATATTTACATTTTTCAATTGTGCCATACAGTTTCATATGCAAAATATGTAAATTATGTCCAAAAATAAACATTTTTATTTATGTATTCCTTGAAGCAGTATCTCATTTCATACAATCAATCTTCAAAATCTTGACCACGTGATTTGTAAAAGTGCAAGTGATACCAGGTCCCATTTATAGGCACTAGTATTCTGTTAGGTGTGTGAATAATGGCATAGAACTCTGAATGGTAATCATCTCACCATTATACATGAAATATTCAACCTCCTAATGTTCGTTTTACAGCATTTCATGATACCACAGCCAGAAATATAAAAAGCATTATTTTTATCTGCATCTCACTGATTTGTGCAGAATACCCCATTGTACCAAATATATTATTCACACTTGTTTACAATTAATTAAACATTTAAAGCAGTGAAACACTTTTCTTCAGGTCATCCTAGATTTGTCTACAGTGTGGCTGGAGACCATTGGCTGCCAATTCAATAATTGGATGCGACTTAGAAACTGTTGTCAGTCATTTCCATCTTATGACAGAGAGTGCAGTTCACCTATGACATTAATGTTATCACTGTTGACAAAGCATTTTTAAGTCCATTATGGGTTCACATTATATCCTCATCAGCATCAATTGTAGAAAAAGTCAAGCTTTTCTCAACGTTGAACTTTTACCTCTTTGAAAACAACAAAACAGCTTGGCTGCAGCTGTCCTTACCTCCTGCAGGGGGCAGCACGTCCCCCGCACAGGTCCAACTACAGGAGTGTTTATCCGGTGCAGAAGAAGCATCTACCAAACAGCCTGCCTGCGAGCGGTGGAGGAGTGTTTGGAAAGGTATCTTAGACACGCTTTTTGTTTTAGCAACATTATAACTGAATTCTAACATATATGTAACACAGGCACTAGTTTTAATAAAAGCCAAGGCTTAAGAGCAGCTGCATTAAGACTATACTTAAAAAACCTAAAACTCGCTCGCTTCTGTATTTGCTAGCTAACGTAAAGCTGTTTGCTGTCATTGCATTGCTTTTCCTCAACACTCACGTTGAAATAACTTGATGTGTAAAACACACGACCTCTAGCTCTAACGTGTTTCTCAAACTGTAGAGATGCGAGTCTTTTAACCCTAACACATTAAAGTGCTAATGGTTGCTGGTTAGCGTTACCTTAACTATTTAGCAGGATTATGTTTAAGTTACCTCATTGACATGAGAGCAGAATGACATTTAGCTTTAACTAGAATATTTTCTTTTACACCGTTTTTGTCTCATCACATTTAATGGATATATTCGTGGGAAGACGGGCCTTGCTGTAGTTGCCATAATAAACAATAAGTAGGACATTTATCGTTATGGCAGCGGACCTTCATTTCTTCATCTGAACGGTGAATAAATCGCAGACAGACTAAGTTCAGTTACTCAACAATAACGGTTAATACTGATACTTTTCTTGCCTGTGACCATCACATTCACGTAAAGAGTGTACGTGTTTTTATTGATTAATCCAACTATTGTAAAACAAAGCATAAGGCACTTAGTAGTAGCAAGGTTATAGTGTGTGTCTGGTGAAGTCTGTGCGTTCACACCCAGGATGCATACACATAATTACCCAAAGAGTCACCACATTTGAGGTTTTGAGGATATATGTATAATAATGGCCGTGTTTACTCTTGCAGAATGCCTTTCCGTTTCTGCCCCCAATGTGGGACAAAGTTGCAGCCTGATTTTAGATTTTGTCCATCATGTGGGGAGAAGCTTCCCTGTCCTGTCGGTGAATCTGGACCTGTGAGCACAACGCCATCGTTAAGTCTCTTTCAAGTCAAAAGGGATGAAGCACTAACATCAGAAGTTAAATCAAGTCTTGCTTCAAGATCAAGTTTCGAGCTCATGGGAAGTACGGGTAAATATCTTGACAATATTTAATTAGGAGTAACTTGGTGTTATCCATAGATTTTAAACTTGGTTTGATTATAAACATTTGAAAAAGTAAATTCTCTTTTTCTACAGCCCATGCATGTAACACCACAACTCCAGTTACAACTCGTCCTGCACTGCGAAAGACCCGTAACTCCCTTCGTCTAGACAGGGAAGTTGAATTCAACATTAAAGATGCCTCTCCACCTGTGGTGCCCTCCACTAGTCCTTTTAGAGATGACAGGATCAAAGGTAATAAAAATGGCCTGGAAGCAGCTACTCTGCTTTGCTGTTCTGAAGGAGAAGATTTGCTTTAAAGATTTTATTTAATTTTCTAAACTGTCAATGTGATATTTAGCTTTATCCTTCAGGCAACACATACTGGTGGTGCAGATGTATAGATAAAACAATTTTACAGATGATGCCTTTCTTTGGATCAAAAACGCTATGATTTGTATAAGCAGATAATGGTGTTGGATTTGTTGGATCTCCACCAAAACAGCACACGGCAGAGTCAGCTCTAGAGCCTTCTACTGTCCTAAAATTCCCTCGAACTGGTGAGCTGAAACACAAGACATTCCTCATGAAAAATACAGCGTCTCTCTCTTCTCTTCTGTTGAAATCTTTCCTCTCATTCATTTTGATTGTGGCTGGATCCATATGCAGTAAGGGGAAAGGAAAAACTCTCCAGCCCTGCTAAGCAAGTAGAAGAAGGAAAGACGCTGACTGATAAAACAAGTTTTAAAGCAGAGAAATCAACGATAGACGGCTTTCCAGTGGCCATCTCTTCCCCTGTTACCCCACCAATCTCCAAGTCCCCTTTAAAAGGTGATTAAAACATTTTGCTGTTATCACACACACTATTACTTGGTTATTTACTTATTAACTAAAAGGTTAGTTTCAGCAGTAAAGTTAAGCCTTTCACTAGAGGCTGACAGAAGTTTTAGGGGACGATGACAACTTCCTCCTAACTTTCAGAAAACGTAAAACACCAGATACGATTACAGTTTTTGAAGTGGCTCATTTATGAGAGTAGGAACAACCAAAGGGCTCAGTATTCAGGTTGTGAACTTGCATTTCAGGTTCCTAATACATAAATTGGTTTGTAATCAGGATAACTGGAGACGTGGTTAATACTTATCAAGTCACTGTGTAGTTGTGTAGTCACAGTTGTGTATCATTTGTTCTTGTGAATGTGTAACATTACTTTTTCTCTCATACATAAAACGTAATTGGTTGGTCGTGTTTGTTTGCATGTACAGTGACAGGAAAAGGCAAAGCCAAGAAGGCAAAGCATGCGTCCACTGTGGAACCGCTACAGGAAAGCGAAGAGGTGACAGACACAACAGGCAAGAAGTGGAAGCTGGTGAAACTGCTCAGTCAGAGCACAACAGAGCTCATCTACGAAGGTGAGACAATACTGGAAAGGAAAATAAATGTACAATTAAACAGTCTATTATTCTTGGAGAGTCAGATTACATAATACTGATGATAATATCACAATTCAGTTTAATACTTTAAACCTGATACAAATGATAAATTATAAAGACAGATCACAACAAACAAGGAAATGTACATTTAGAAACTGAAGGAAAAAATGACCAAAGTTTGTGTTCTATTTATATTTCAGGAGAAATGATAATACTTATTGTACACTAAATGTTTCTTCAGGTTTTATAAACAACTAGTGAACTTAGTATGTTTACTCATCATTTACAACATAGCTAGTTTACCAACAAAAAAAACAAACAACAAAATAGAAAGATTATGTTTTGGTGGTACTTGTTATCAAATTATGAGTAAAAATGTATCTTAACAGTTTCTTTTTGTCCAGTTAACTTCATGAAATCAGATTTTGTAGCAGCCGTACACAAAGCGATGGCTAACCTAGTTCAGTGGACAGAGCTGTTGTCGTCTACAGCAGGATAACAATTGACTCTGAAAAATAAATAAAAATAAATGGTAGAAAATAACCAGTATTATCATTATTTAATAATATTGTTTTTTCTTTTTTCAGTTTTGCAGATAGTTTCAAGATCCAATTCTAAGGAGTCAAATCACATCCTCAAACTGGTAAGGGCCGTCTCGACACTCATTGCAGATTTTAAGATTTTCTGAGTACTACATCCAAAAAGGGAATTATTATCACTATATATGACTGAGGTGTCATAAATTAGGAAATAATCACTCTTCCACTTGTGTATTAATTGTTTTTATTTGTTCTCTACTCCCCTTAGACTTCCCTGAGTGGGATCAATAAAACTTGTCTTTTCTTTCTTTGTCTTAGGGAGCTAAAGATGGAAGAATCTTCAATGAGCAGAACTTTCTGCAGAGAGCTGCTAAACCTGCATCTGGTGAGGATTTAGTGTGTTTCAAGTTTAGCACCTCCAAATTAACACTTTTTTGTCACTCATGGAGGGTGGGCTGCAGTCATGCCGTGACTAATTGTTCTGATAATAAAACAATAGGAGCAGAACTTATTAAAACGTACAGTGGGTACGGAAAGTATTCAGACCCCTTTAAATTTTTCACTCTTTGTTTCATTGCAGCCTTTTTCCAAAAATCAAAAATGTTCATTTTATTTCTCAGTAATGTACACTCAGCAACCCATCTTGACAGAAAAAAACAGAAATTTAGAAATTTTTGCATATTTATTAAAAAACAAAAACTGAAATATCACATGGTCATATGTATTCAGACCCTTTGCCGTGACCCTCATATGTAACTCAGGTGCTGTCTATTTCTTCTGATCATCCTTGAGATGGTTCTACACCTTCATTGGAGTCCAGCTGTGTTTGATTATACTGATTGGACTTGATTAGGAAAGCCACACACCTGTCTATATAAGACCTTACAGCTCACAGTGCATGTCAGAGCAAATGACAATCATGAGGTCAAAGGAACTGCCTGAAGAGCTCAGAGACAGAATTGTGGCAAGGCACAGATCTGGTCAAGGTTACAAAAAAATTTCTGCTGCACTTAAGGTTCCTAAGAGCACAGTGGCCTCCATAATCCTCAAATGGAAGACGTTTGGGACGACCAGAACCCTTCCTAGAGCTGGCCGTCCGGCCAAACTGACTATCGGGGGAGAAGAGCCTTGGTGAGAGAGGCAAAGAAGAACCCAATGGTCACTGTGGCTAAGCTCCAGAGATGCAGTCGGGAGATGGGAGAAAGTTGTAGTAAGTCAACCATCACTGCAGCAATCCACCAGTCGGGGCTTTATGGCAGAGTGGCCCGAAGGAAGCCTCTCCTCAGTGCAAGACACATGAAAGCCCGCATGGAGTTTGCTAAAAAACACCTGAAGGACTCCAAGATGGTGATAAATAAAATCCTCTGGTCTGATGAGACCAAGATAGAACTTTTGGCCTTAATTCTAAGCGGTATGTGTGGAGAAAACCTGGCACTGCTCATCACCTGTCCAATACAGTCTCAACAGTGAAGCATGGTGGTGGCAGCATCATGCTGTGGGGGTGTTTTTCAGCTGCAGGGACAGGACGACTGGTTGCAATCGAGGGAAAGATGAATGCGGCCAAGTACAGGGATATCCTGGACGAAAACCTTTTCCAGAGTGCTCTGGACCTCAGACTGGGCCGAAGGTTTACCTTCCAACAAGACAATGACCCTAAGCACACCGCTAAAATAACGAAGGAGTGGCTTCACAACAACTCTGTGGCTGTTCTTGAATGGCCCAGCCAGAGCCCTGACTTAAACCCAATTGAGCATCTCTGGAGAGACCTGAAAATGACTGTCCACCAACGTTTACCATCCAACCTGACAGAACTGGAGAGGATCTGCAAGGAGGAATGGCAGAGGATACCCAAATCCAGATGTGAGAAACTTGTTGCATCTTTCCCAAAACGACTCATGGCTGTATTAGATCAAAAGGGTGCTTCTACTAAATACTGAACAAAGGGTCTGAATACTTATGACCATGTGATATTTCAGTTTTTGTTTTTTAATAAATATGCAAAAATTTCTAAATTTCTGTTTTTTTCTGTCAAGATGGGTTGCTGAGTGTACATTACTGAGAAATAAAATGAACTTTTTTGATTTTTGGAAAAAGGCTGCAATGAAACAAAGAGTGAAAAATTTAAAGGGGTCTGAATACTTTCCGTACCCACTGTAGGTAGAGGCTGTATGCATCACAGTCAAGTGCTTCAGTGTTTGAATTGGCTGTACCAGGCTGATTAATAATCATAAACTGTTCTGGCAGTTTGTCATGTGCTCTAGTTTCACAATATATATCTGTCTTTCATTTCATAATCCAATCCTTATTCAAAAGGAGCGTTGTCATGGCAGTCTGGGGGACAAATCAAATCTCTAACTCTCTTTAGGTGCAATCCTGGTCTGGCAGGAGTGTAACTTCACAACTTTATCACTGTACCACACACATAATAATTAAAACCTATTGTCTCTCTTTAGTGGACAAGTGGATCAAACAAAACAAGATGGATTTTCTGGGGATTCCTTCCTGTGTTGGCTTTGGTCTTCATGCAGAGTCCTACAGGTGTGAAAATGAAGACATATGAAAGTTTGACATTGACTTTAGGTTCTGCTATAAGTTGGTCTTCATCTTTTTTTTGTTATAGGTTTCTTATTTTCCCCAACATGGGCCAGTCTCTCCAGTCTGTCATGGAGGAAGAAGATGAGTTGCTTTCTGAGAAAGCGGTCCTTCAGCTCGCCTGCAGAATAGTGAGACAGTATTCTTAATTCTTAATATTTCTTAATATTCTTAATCATGATCCAGAACTTGTAAAGAATTGTGATTTCCCCCTCACTAAATAAATGGTACCATTTCTTTCTCCTTGCAGTTAGATGTACTGCAGTATATCCATTCAAACGAGTATGTTCATGCTGATATTAATGCAGAAAACATTTACATCAAACCAGGACAGAAATCACAGGTTAGAAATATTCTGAAGTACAAATTGTAATCTGTCAGTGTCCATGATTGAAATGTGTTTTACGCTTACCAATCCGTGTGTGTGTGTATGCACGTGTGCGTGCCATGATTAGGTATACCTAGTAGGATACTGCCATGCCTTCAGGTACTGTCCAGGTGGACAACATGTAGAGTACCGTGAAGCCAGCAGAACACCACATGAGGGCACCATGGAGTTCATCAGCCTGGATGCACATAAGGGAGCAGGTGAGTCACTTCTGTGGATCACTGATTCCTTTTCCCACTAACTTCATCGAATCGGATGCCAATTCACTCTAGAAGCTACTGTAAACCAAACGCTATCAAAATATATTTCCGTACACTTGTACTCCTCCCACAGTCCATCTGTCTGAACACACAGGCTTCACGTAATGAGACTGATTTGATTTTTTTCCTGTGGAGCTGCTGATTGTGATATTCTTCAGTGTAATTCTGCATACTCATTTGAGTCATTTGACTATTAAAATCACAATGTATCACAGTAAATGTGGGAGGGAAAACATATGTCGTCATCACTGTTTTGTGTATTTTCCTTTTAGCTCCGTCTCGACGCAGTGACCTCCAGTCTCTGGGTTACTGCATGCTGCGCTGGCATGCTGGGACGCTGCCGTGGGCCCTCCTTGTTCACCCGGACCAGGTAGCCACGCAGAAACAGAGGTGAAAGAGAATTGATCATCACTGGGATATTTAAAGTCCATGCACCTTTGAATTACTGAATTTTCAACATCCCTGCATAACATTAAACCTGTATGATTAAGTTAGTAGTACAATACAAAGAAAATGCTAATTACTCAGAGCTCTCATTGTAGGTACATGGAGGATGTTCCTGCCCTGTTAAGTGACTGCTTTGGGAAGAAGAGAGTTTCCAGTGAGTTTAAATGTCTGTTATATAACACATGACTAGTGTGTAATTATGTGCCCTTGTCTGATTATATTTCTGTGTCTCGGTGTAGGTGCATTTGAAACGTACCTGACTAAAGTGATGACCCTGCAGTACTCTGAGCAGCCAGACTACTCATTGCTGAAGGCCGGACTCAGCGCCGCTTTACTGCAGCTGGGGGGGTTACCGGAGCAGCCGCTCAGTTTTTAGGTGAGGGCAAATGTATTTGTTTTATCTCACAGCGTTCAGACACTTTTTTTGCCTCTGCGCCAGTGATAGCTGTGGCCAGAGGCCTTATGTTTTCGGGTTGTCCGTACATCCATCCGTCCCATTCTTGTAAACTTGATATCTCAGGAACACCTTAAGGGAATCTCTTGAAATTTAGCACCTGCTTCCAGTTTGACTCAAGAATGAGCTGACTAGATTGGAGTTCAAAGGTACAAAAGACACATTTGGCCATAACTCAAGATTGCATTGCATTTTGTATCCAAACTATGACAACTTCACTGTGACATCATAATGCAAAAAAACTTTCTGGTCATTGTAACAATGCCATAACTGACAAATGTCTCCCCAAGAAGGGGAGACATTTGTCAGTTTCTGAATTGCTGACACTAATTTTTGGTGCCCACGTTGAAACTGTGGTGATTGTTTAGATCTTGTGCTGCCGGGTTAAATATGTGCGCAAAGCATCCATGGTATGCCAATGAATATGTAACCTAAACACCAAACTGTGTGTACGGTTTATGTTGTAAGTTGAGCGCCTTGTGCATTCTATGTGAAAATATAATGTTCAAATATCTATTGTTTTATTTCCAGAGAAATGGAACAAAAGGAAGACAATTTGGAAGATTTTAAACTTTTTTTATCACACTGTTTCATCTGTGATGTTTTCTTGCACTGAAAGCAGAGTGTTGTATAGAGTTCAAATTACACGCATGTTAGGCTGATGGGTTTTGATTGGGATCATCATTTTACGCATTTGTTTTCTTCATATTAATTGCACTGCTTTTACTGTTACAAGGGCAATGTGACTCTCATATCAATGTGAAGGCAATGCAAGTTCTCAATATTTGATGCTCAGATTTGGGTTTTTCTTGACGCTTTGATAGTTAAATGTGTCACTGTTACTTTTTTAACAGTGTGTGTGTTACAACTGTTTTTACTTTGACATGAATTTAGGACTGCAGAAATTTTCCTTAATGCGAGCAAACAGATGTAGATTAACATAAGTTAACGTGTAGGTAAAGTTAATTTTCCTGAATAAAAAGCAATATTTCTTATTTAAAACAATCTTTCACCTTTAGTCTGAAAACACCAGAAACACTCAAAAGAATACAAGAAGAAATCGTTCTTTTTCGCTCATTGTGATGTTTTCTGTACTTAACCATAGTCTTGTCACGGTCCTAATTACAGATTACACATATGCTGATTCATGTCAACACAGACATGTTCATTTTAAAGAAACCTTTATAAAGTTTAAACATTTCTGAACATAAACATTTTAACATTTCAAGACATATACAATTCTTTATATGAAACAGTAAATATCTCTTATTGTGCACACTCTTTAAGTAATTCAGAAAATAAACACTGTTATCTTTTGCCTGATCTCTCCTGTCTGTGGCATTTACAACCTTACATTTCTGTCACTTGAGGCACTTTCTGAATGAGAGGCTTTTGTAGAACAATGTAAAGCATGATGCTGAAAGACTATAGCACCCCCACGAGGCGACTTTTGTACACAGCTACAGACCCGATGGCTCGCTAGCTTACACACTTAAACTGATCAGTTGAGCTTTTTATACAGACATGCTGGCAGTGTGAGGCAGCTTCACATGCAGGTTTAAATATAGTTTACACTGCAAATTGTTTTGTTTTTTATGTTCAACCAAAATTAGTTTTGAGGAGAAACTCCAGACTCCTTAATTGTTCTTAAAAGTCATAATATTACTCCTTTTATAGTGTTCCTTGTTGTTGCTTTGAAGGCTGAATGTTGAATGTCTATACTTTGTGTTTTTCTGAATAATTAACATTCTCTGATGACAAATGAAAAGATCCTGTTGGTGTCCTGTGTAGATTCCTGGTTTGGAAATGACTTCATGTCCACAGCATGTTGAGGAAAATCTTCTGACAAACATATGCTCACAAAGTCTTTTCCTCTCTCACTTACGGTGAAAAGAGCTCTAGGCTGTACACTGATTTAACACTGAAAATCGTAACTTCTATAGTTTTCATATCCACAAACACTGATAGTTTTTAAAACATTTCAATGAACTCAGCATGTGATTGTATGCTTCTCTATAGATTGAAGAAATCGTCAACTTGAATTTATAAAACCATTTAAACATTTTTTAGATCACTTCAAAAATGCACTGTAATAAAGTCACAAACAAGGCCGCTTTTAGCTGTTCCTGAAATGTTTTGGACATTAAATTTTCACATGACAGGAACAGTTTATGAAAGTGTAAACAAAGTGGTGTCCCACTTCAACTCAGGCAACGTGATGGGAGTGGGTGTTGAAAGAATGAGGAGTTTGAAGGGGGAAGGGGGGACGGGACTTTCAGTCATGACTGAGGCGCAGAAACCTTAAGGTTTATCGTTCTTGGTCAGGACAAGGCAAATCTGTGCACAAACTCAGCCATAAGGGAAGAGCTTGTTTGTCTGAGCAGTAAGTGGAACATCCTCAAGGCCTCCGATCCTGCAGTGTAACAGGGTGATGGCATGAGTAGATCAGATGGGGAGAAATGGTATAGCTATGCTTCCACTGTGTTATTAGAAGACAGTAGTGGCCAAATGGGTGGGAGTAGAGGGACGCTCCTCCTGACCATGTGACGTGTCCTCTCCTAAAAGATTAAAAATAGAAAATTAAACTTCTCAGGCCTGCAGTCACATGAACAACTGCAGCCTCTGTTTACTGACAGACTCCTCTCACCGTGTTGTTCATCTCCCTTTTCCTCGCTGTGCTCCTCCTTCTCCTCGGGCATCTCCATCTGACACAAATCCTGCACGTCTTCCACGCTTGACTCCTTTAAAAAAAGAAAAAAGATTTATTTTTATTTCATTCGGTTAACGTGACAATAAACCTACTCACATAATAGAGTGCGGATCGGGCCGGATTTTTCTGTCCCGAGCCCGGCCCGCGTCCGACAGAGCAGTAACCGAACCCGACCCGAGCCCGACAGTCATTAAGATATTTATGCCCGACCCGAGCCCGACACAGTTAAAATCGCATTTGTTTCTCATACTAATGATACATGTACGTTTGTTTGTGTGGAAAGCCGCTTTTATTAAGCAATTGTAGGAAGGCATTCGGAAATGTCAACAGATGAGCGCATCAATGCACAGCTGACTTTCCTTCGTTTTCAATAGTTTTAAAATCTCCTGCGGCCAACTTCTTTTTAACATCTTCCATCGTTGCGCTGCCACATGGAGCTTAACACGAACGTCTTTCGTTGTCACAGCACACAGGAAGACGGATGTTAGGGTAATATTTGACATTTATTTTAAGCTGTTTTAAATTCAAAATGTTCAATGCCTTATCGCGCTGATGTGACCGAGCCCGACCCGAACCCGAGCATCCTTTCTAAAAATCTGTCCGAACCCGGCCCGACTCGTCGGGTACCGTCGGGTCCCGTCGGGCTCGGGTCGGGTATCCATCCTCTATCACATAACTGCATAAAAAAAACAATCAGACACTTTGATTACCTGTGATTCAGAGAAACAATCTTCATCCGAGTTCCTGAATCCTTCTGGGGCTTCCATAAGTATCTGTAGACCGTCTGCCTCCTTCATCATCACTACAGAGTGAGACAACAGCGACATACATGGTGGGTCAGATAATTACAATTAAGTGGAAACCCTTTTATTACATTCATAAACTGAGTGAAATAGTCAAACCCATGATTCCAATTTTGTTTTGTTTGCATCTGGATGTTTTGTACATCATTTTATACACATTTCACAAAAATACAGCCTGATTTTGTGATCTTTACATAATGTATGTTTTCACGGATACATAGATGAATAAAGTAAAGTTGGTCAGTGATATTTAAGGGGTTTAAGACACCATAAGACCTTCTTTAGTGTGATCTAATGGTGCGCCCACATTATATCATTCACACAGTATATACTGTACAAACACCTGAGATATTAGGAATTTCGGACCGCTACAATATCTCCTACAAGCCATTGGCAAAATGACCCCGAAGCCTCTTTCACTAGCAGTTACATCTAAATAGCAATTTATTTGATTACTTACAATTACGTCGGCTTATTTAAAAAGAGCAGAATGTATTTTGTATGGTTTCCCTTAACACAAATGTAGCCAATGTAGGCTTTTTCAATGGTGTTATCGTGTTCATACATAAAGTTAATTAGGTATGTGAAATGGGATAAAAATGGACATATGTTCATTTGAAATACTTACAAGACAATACCTATTCAGAGCTCTACAATGACCACCATCACTGACCTTCCTCCAGAGTAAAAGTTCTCTTCATCTTTTTCTTCTTCTTCCATTTTAACTTCCTCCATGTTGTTTTGGTTCTCTTCATGTTGCCCATCATCCTTTTCTCCTTTGTCTTCCTTTTCCTTGTTTTCCTCTTCTTCCTCATCTTCCTCAAGGTCAGAGCAGTTGAGAAAGTCAAAACTTTCGAGGGCTGTTTCAACTTCCAGAGTGAAACTAGAAGAAGTAGGAAAAGGAACCTACAGAGAAAACCAATGCAGGTCTTCAAATATCACCGTCAACATGTTAAGAATTTACAAAAACAGTAAATGAGATAAATGAAACTTACCGTTGGAGTGGCCTCCAGTTGTTTTGACTCCTGGACGGACTGATATGGCTCGCTGCGTTTCTCTGATGCTTCTACCTGGCGTCCTTCTCCAGCCTCAGTGATGCTGCCCTCTATTTCTGCTTCAGTCTGTCCAGCGTGCACCAACAAGTCCTCACATGCGTCGTCTTTTACCTCCACCGCTGAAATACACACTTGTGGGACGGCACTTTCAGACAAATCCAGTGTCTCCATCAGCGACACAGGAGATACAGAGGAAACATCTGGGCATGAGCAGTTCAGGTCTGCTGAGCTTTCAGACAGGTCGGCTGATTGGACAGACGCTCTATCAGTCGCAGTACAGTCTGGACTACGAGAGAAGGAAGTCTGCAGATGGCCGTTGAGAACCTTATCCGTCTGACAGAAAACCTCCCCGGCTTCTGTCTCATCCTCCTCTTGGTTGGATGAGAGCGACGGCGTCGACGCGCTGGACTTGTGAGGCGTGAACGAAAGCTGAGTGGTGAGAGTGGTTTGTAGCATGTTGGAGGCGGTCAGCCTCTGAGTGGGGTGAGCCAAGGCCGGACTGGAGGAGTCGTCGGAGGATTCAGAGGAGTTGGACCAGACGGTCCCGTTCTCCATTTCTCCCTGTCGCTTTAGCAGAGACTAGACAGGAAACATGACCGAGAGACCGTTAATTAGACTTATTAATTGCTGTTGTGTCTACATACAGCAGGATTACAGGATTTGTGTACATGTTGGTTATCAAATGACAAAAAAAAAAAAAAAAAAAAAGAATATGCATATGATAAATACAACTGACAAACTTATTAATCCAGTGGTCCTCAAACTGTGGGTCAGAGGCATTGAAATATAACAAGACTAAATATATGAAGTAGAACTAAATGTTAAATGATAAGGATTAATTGGAATTTATTAAATATAAATAATTTACCAACTATAAACATAGCAAATATTTGCTATTTGGAGTTTCACAGGTGTAGATTTAGTTGTATCATAATATAAACTGAATATACTACTTTTTAACTACAATATGTAAGCAATGTTAATATATCATTTTGGGCTCTGGTATTTTACACTAAATGATTAACATAATTCTCAATTCATTGAAAAAGGCAGTGATTATTTAGTAAACCATAATCTTACAAATAATCATATATACAGCAGTATCTGCACAAGTTTGTTTTAGAATAAACAACTCAAAAAATGAATACAATTTGGAAAAAAATAGCCATGTTGCATCTGACAAAATGTGTGATTGTCTTTCTTCAGATTTTCGCTCCTAATGATTACAAAAACGCATAAAAAAAATTTGTTGATTTGTTTCAATGTTTAAATACAATAATTGCAACATCTTTCCAAAAGACTGAGTAATTGTGTTAAATAATCGTAATTTCAATATTGACAAAAATAATTGTGATTATGATTTTTTCCATAATCAAGCAGCTCTATGATCAGGCTCTTTCTATTATCTGTTCTAATCTATCTATTGTTTGGTCACTATAACTACATCTACGTCCCAACACACCGACTGTACAGAGGTGAATCTGGGTGTTGTACGGCTGAATTCACAACGCAAGGACGCCGTCCTGTCTGCCAAGACACCATGGAACGTCTCCACCAGTGAGCAGCTCTGTCTGGGCCAACCTCGTGGCACACTCTTCAGCAAGGTGGGGAAAAGGAGGGACATATTGGAGCTCTACTCAACCACTATTAAACAGCTACAGGGGCCACAGCTCCGTTCATACATGCTGCTGCTGTCACACGTCCCGCTACTGCTATCATTCATTCTCCTCGCATTAGGCACGGCACTCCCACAGCCACATGTCCTAACACACAGATCTCTGTGTATCTCCTCACATACATCAGTGCTACCACTACACACAAAGCAGTTGGGGAGCAGCTGAAATAGAACAAGCCATTGAAATGACAGTAATAATAGCCATCAGTAAGATAAAATAAACAGTACATGTTGTAAAAAATAATGGTTTAAAAAAACCCTAATAAAGTATAAACTAGTGGTGTAACTTTGAAGGTGTGCTGAATTGTTGAAATTGCTGATATTCCTTTTAATGTGACTCACATAAAACACCTGCTCCCGCATAGATGGCGTGTCAGGAGGGCTCTGATTGGACAGCAGCCGTTTGGAAACTGTACTGGTGGAGGATGTCTGGTCGTCCTTATCAAACGGACTGAAAAAGAAAAACAAAGCAGGACAAAGAGTGGAAAACACGTGATTAAACATGTTGCATTACAAAAATAAAAGACCATGACATGTTTAAATACCTCCATGTGACCTCCAAGTTCAGTTTCACTGTCCCAAGGTCGTTGATATCCACGGCGAGTGTCTGGGGCAGCGGGCAGAACAGGTCGATCATTTCACAGGACACGCTGCCCACCACCACGTGATTGGCCAGGCTCTTCAGCTCCGTCACCTTGACAACCAAAACATGCAAACCTCAGAGAAATGAGGATAGGCAGAGACCATAGGAACTTAACAGAAGACAATAGGCTAAAGCTGGCATTTCGTGAGAATGCATGTAGTATCTCAAATGATAAGGCTGGCAATAAACATATTGTACTGTAGTTTATTTTGAGTCAATCCCAAATACTGCATCCTACTGCTGTAAAATTCTCACTAAGCAAATATGTATTAATGCACAGCTGAAAATACTAAATAACCGTTTACGGTTTGAGTTACATTTGCCAAAAACAACTCTTTTAATTTAGTTAAATATTTAGCCTTTTTAATAATGAAACTATGCATTTGTGACCTGTTTGAAGATTATGTCTTAGGAACCAGTGGCCACAAACAAGTTATGAAAGTCAAACACTATTGGTTTTGGTCTTTCCATGGGATTTCTTTACCACAAGAAAAAAATAGGAATAATGCTAGCCTTGCCCTTTTAAAGCAGATATCATTACCTTGATAGACAGCAGTTCTGTGACGAGAGGCATGAAGATGTACTCTTCACTGTCCCATATCTGCTTGACTTCTACACGGCCTCTTAGCCTCCAGCGTTGCCGCCCGTAACGCATTAGGACCTGATGGGGCCAAAAAACAGCTGATGTAATGCAGCAGATGCACAGACTCTGTTGTCTACGTGCTTGTATTTGTGTTTCTTACCTCATACTGGTCACCAGCACACAGTCGTGCAAAGCCAGCAAGGCCTAAAAATTTTTTTTTTTTAAATAAAAAATGAACACGAAAAATGAGAACTGAACAATGCAGAGGGGAGAAAATAGGAAGTGGTAGAAAGTGACTCACCCTTCATTTTGACGTGAAATTCCCCCATCTGGCTTTCTAATTCACTCTCAAGTGAGCACATGTGCTACAGAAAAGGATGGAGTGAACGGTTTGAATAACGTAACCAGAGATTTTTTAGAACATTAGACTATACAGTGCATGGTCTGATATCTATTTTAAACAAAAATAAAAGTACAGCACAGAGAACCACACCCAGTGTACATTCTGAAACATACAAACACACTGACATCAGCTCAGTCACTTACCTCTGTACATTCCCTGTAGCCCTTGTTGGCTTCACTCAGGCTCTCTCTGGCCTCTTTGCTGCCAGTGGCAGAGTTAAATGCCGCTACCATCTTACTTGCTCCATCACGCAGTCGCCGCTGTATACAATAAGCATCGTACAGCTCCTCAACCTGGAAAAGCAAATATTAAAAAATTTTAAAAAGTTTCAACAGATTCTCACCTGAAGAGTGAATAAAAATGATCATTATAACAAATATACTTTTATTTAGTGCCTTGGTTATTTTATGAAAAAGATCTTTTTTTGAAAAAAAAAATCATAATTTCTATGTAATAAAGCACTTTGGTGCAGTGGAACAAGATGTAAACACCGCATTTTCACAATATCACCTTATTGGGTCTAGACCTACCCTAGCTGAAAAATGTCTTGAGATATAAATGTCTCGTGTTATAATGTGATACTATAAATAAAATTCAATGACACATTTCACATAGCCCTTTGATCCATTGTTTTAAAATAACATTTTTATTAGTGCAGCTTCAAATAAAAAAAGAATATAATTTATTTAATCAATTCCTCATATAAATACACACCTTGCTGAGGTGGAATTCCAGGCGACGCATAAACCTCTCTATGGCTTTCACTTGCTACAAAAAAAGAGAGGAAATAAATGACATGCTAATGCAGAAAGTCTCTCCTCCATCTTTATATAGTTTCAATGTGCTGCACTCACATCTGTATACAACAGGTGCGGATGAAACTCACCTTATCCAACTCATACAAAGACCCCTGCAAAAAAAAAAAAAAATTAAAAAATTAACATCACGAAGTATCAAATTAACTCTAACTGAGGACGGGAAACAACAGAATCCAGCCTGGTATAGAGTAAGTCAATACTAGTGTGACTGGTTTGACTATGTGAGCTCTCACCAAACGACCGTTCCTCTTGTTCTCTCTGGTCTGCTGACCCAGACTGTCCAGCTCCAGCTGGTGGACCTGGAGGTATGACCTGACAACAAAACCCAAATCACAGTTACATCTTCATTTTCAGAGTCAAAAATATTTGTATCCTACGTATTCAGTGATTTTTCCACCTGGCAGCCATCCACTGGAATCAATGCAAACAGAGCCTGAGAAGTGTTTACTCACTGTAAGCCTCTGCGTAGGGCAGCGTACACTTCATCCAGCCGCTCGGGCTGCGGGGTTTTAGTGGGTGGCAGTTTGGTTGAGCCTGTGAACATCCTGCTTCCTTACAAGGCACGTTTCTCTTGGATCAAACAGTGCTGAGAGAGGTAGAGGAACATTAGATCATTTTTTGATAAGGCCTCCATGGTTATTTCAATTGAAGCACCTTCAAGATGGGCATCAAGGAAACTGACAGGACAGAGAGTTCTGCTCACCTGCTATGTAGAGAGAGATTGTCACTACTGTAGCATGCTGGGAGAGTTGAGTGTAGCACTGTGGCTTTAACAAACCGAAGGACATGTCCTGTAATTATATAAAAAGGAGACATTAGAGACAAAAATGTCCCTCTTCACTTCATACCTCACTGTACCTTACAGATTTTTTGATCCAACTCTGATTATCAGGGATTTGGATAATTACAGTGGTCACTGGAGGGAAAAAAGGAGGATAGAAACCACTCTTTCACTTCCTTGGTCTGGCCACATTGTTTTGTTGAAAGTCTGAGATGGTGGACGACATGCATGTAGCAACCATAGTGGCCTCCACTGAAACAGTAAGGAGTATAGTCTGCTTGTGCTTCTCTTCCCCTTCCTTCCCTACTTCTCCGCCCCCTTCCACATTTAACACCAGAGTACAGGAAGTCTCATGGCTGACTCTACACAGGAAATTCTACACAGAAGTTTGGCCCAAGAATATAAAACCACCCCTCCTCTGTGTGCCATGGGGTAAAAACTGACCCTTTTTCTTACTCAAAGTTAAGTCCTTAAACATGCAGATTAGGGTGATGCCAAAGGCTAGGGGAAACTATAGGAAGAGAGGGTCGTGCATGAGCTAATCTAGTCACAAAAGAGATTACAGATTTAAACCAAACGAAAGCTGTCATGTAGGAGCTATTAACACATTGGATCTGTGAATGAGCCAGAACAGGACAGAGCTACTGGTGACATCTTCTGTCCATTGTCTTACACTAAACTCAAAACCAGGAGAGAACTGTCTTATTATACCAGATTAGATCAAATGTTCCAACTGTTGGAAATATAACACACAGATTATGGTCTTACATGATCAAAGCTTTGTTAGGGACAACATTGCTGGTGTGAGAATAAGCTTTATACACCCTGCTGTGTTCTCATGCCACACAATGAGGATGTGGGCTCGGGGTGCACCAGGCCGGGGGGTTTAGTTAAACCGCTAATCTTAGCTGCACACTGGGAGGATTAACTGGAGTTGGTCAGGGGTTAGAACATGGCAAAGAAAGGGTGCCATACAAGAAAGCCTTTACACATAAAACACCCCACCACCAACCACCGTTTGCTAAACATGGCCAAAGAACATGTGCAGGACTCGGTTCTGCACACTGAGGTGGGCACAGCTATGAAAGTGCAAAGTCATCATGATGATACACACATCTTACACACTCCCACCAACCCATAAATAGCTCAGCAGATTCAGTAATATTGATAACTCAGTTTCCTCTCTGTCAGATGTGCTTTTATTACTTCCCTTACATTAGGGCTCATTAACTCGATTAATCCTCTCTTGAGAGCAGAATGAACAAAGAGGACACTGTTTCCAATCACCTCACAAGACTGGAGATTTGTTTAAAAAAGCCTTTGGTGCACTCACTGCATTCAGAACCACATGCAGCCTTGTTTAGCCAGTAGATTAGGCCTACAACCATCTCAGAATCTGTTTTATTAATGGGTTACTTTTGACAAATTAATCAATCACTGATTAGAGCTGCAAGTAATGACCATTTTCATTATAAGCAGATATTTTTAAATTAAACAACTGTTTAGTCTACAAATTGTTACAAAAAAAGTTAAACAAAAGTCCATCTCAACAGATGAATAGACTAGAGAATGTGCATAAAAACAAACAATGGGATAATATGGATAAAAGTTTAACATTAAAAAAGATAGAATTAGTGAATCCTTTATCAAGTTTTGCTTGATAAATGACCTAAACCATTAGTCAATTATAATCAAAATAGTTGACGATTCATTTTCTGTTGATGATCTAATTAATGTAATCATCACAATGTACCACAGCCATAAGTGATTTCCAATTCCTTTAATCTGAACAAATGCCACAAAAAAAAAAACAGTTGGTTAGCCTAGATATTAGAATAAAGTCATGTAAGTAACGTTTAGAGATTAATCATTCTCATTACTGGAAGTAACTGATTTTCTTTCGATCAGTTGAACCACTAATCACTGGCTTCAGGGAGCATTAGTGCAGATATAAACAACTGCGTAGTTCACACCCCAGTAGACCACTGCTCATCCATACTTTGTGGGTCTTTTAAGGAGGAAGAGGAGGAGGATGAGGGGTAACGGTGTTACAATAAAATACAACCACCTCTAGGCTACTCCAGATTACTGGCTTAACCTAAACCGGCGGCAGCAGGCCAATGAGTCGGATCAACACGCTCACACATCACGGACTTTAATCAAAACAGCAAATGATGGAGCTCAAACAGCTAATTTAGGGAAACAGTGTCGTGCCATATTTTGTATTCCGTACATATCCCACCCCAGCCCCCAGAGCTCATCACAGGCCACAAAAAGTCCACTCCCGTTCTACACCAGGACCCCCAACATCCTGTTATCTGAAAGTGTTGGTCCAACAACTCACAATAAACACCAAAAACAGCAGGGGAAAAATATGGATTAACTCCATCACAGCCAGCTGGCGGATACAATTTCGATACCGTCACAGGAAAGCAACTTCACGTCGGACGGACTCATGCCCATCTAGAGAAAAATCTAACAGGCTTCATCTTGTTGTGACCTTGCCGATAAACAGCAGCCCCCTACCTCTGTTTTAATGTCCGACACCCCGGAGAATATGACCGAAGTCTCATTTCCAAGACGATGCTCCACACAGTTTGCAGAGGTTTACAGTTATTCTGGGCGCTGTCCCTCTCCTTGATTTCGCAGTTTTTTGTGTCCACAATCAAGTTAGCAACAGCTACCAAAAGGACTTCCGGTTGCAGGTTTTCATTATAAAGGCTGCCTACCCGAACCGGCATTTGTAGCTGATTTAATAGCACAAATACACAGACATTAACGAAATTTGAGTGCATAAAGTCCCAAGGTTAACAAAAAATAAAGCTTCGCCAAAAAAGCCTATTAAGGGAACAAAAGGGGGCCTATTTGGAGATTTTTTCCATCTTTTCTTGGCTTCTTTATGCACATTAATACAAATTTTTACCTGGGGTGCCTAAACTTTCAAACCCCACTGTATACTGAGTAGACAGACAGTGACTAGATATAGGAAGGAATAGTCTATTGGTCTGTTCTAATGGTTAATTATACAATTGTTTCCATGACTGTGACAAGAACCTGCTATTTCTATCCTGTTGAGGCCATAGATATGGTTTCCCCAAATTTAACGTGTACATATTCTGGCAATATTCCATGTAGGGAAACAGCCATAGATCAGTTGCATGTTGCATGCATGACAGTGTGCCAAATTGTAGACTTAAAGTCTTACAAATGTTCAAGAAAACCCCAACCACATCTCTGATGGAACAAATGTTGCAACAAACCATACAATGACATACAAAATTAGTTTAGCTAAACCAAATATCTAGGGCTGTAACGATATGCAAAATAAGAAGAAGACCCCAAAACTTCCCTTTCCCACATTAACCAGCTCTGACTGGGGGATCCCGAGGCGTTCCCAGGCCAGGTTGGAGATATAATCCCTTCACCTAGTCCTGGGTCTTCCCTGAGGCCTCCTCCCAGGTGGACGTGCCTGGAACACCTCCCTAGGGAGGAGCCCAGGAGGCATCCTAACCAGATGCCCGAACCACCTCAACTGGCTCCTTTTGATGCAAAGGAGCAACAGCTCTACTCTGAGCTCCCCACGGATGATTGAGCTTCTCACCCTATCTCAAAGGGAGATGCCAGCCACCCTCCTGAGGAAACCCATTTCGGACGCTTGTACCCTGGATCTTGTTCTTCCGGTCAGGGCCCAGCCTTCATGACCATATCATCATCATAGGTGAGGGTAGGAACAAAAACTGACCGGTAGATCCAGAGCTTTGCCTTCTGGCTCAGCTCTCTTTTCGCCACAACGGTGCAATAAATTGAATGTAATACCGCACCCGCTGCGCCAATTCTCCGGCCAATCTCCCGCTCCATTGTCCCCTCACTCACAAACAAGACCCCAAGTATTTAAACTCCTTCACTTGGGGTAAGGACTCATTCCCTACCTGAAGAAAGGCACTCCATTGGTTTCCTGCTGAGAACCATGGCCTCAGATTTAGAGATGCCGATCCTCATCCCAGCCGCTTTACACTCCGCTGCATACCGATCCAGTGAGTGCTGAAGGTCACAGGCCGATGATGCCATCAGGACCACATTATCTGCAAAAAGCAGCGATGAGATCCCCAGCCATGTAGACCGGTTGGGCATACTCCCGGGCTCCCTCCAGAATCCTTGCAATCCTTTCGGCCAAACCCTCCTTTCCAGCACCTTGGAGTAGATTTCACTAGGGAGGCTGAGAAGTGTGATACCCCTGTAATTGGAACAAACCCTCTGGTCCCCCTTTTTGAAGAGGGGAACCACTACCCCGTTCTGCCACTCCCTCGGCACTGTCCCAGACCTCCACTCAATGTTGAAGAGGTGTGTCAACCAAGACAGCCCCTTCACACCCAGAGCTTTCAGCATTTCTGGACAGATCTCATCAATCCCTGGGGCTTTGCCACTGTGGAGTTGTTTAACTACCTCAGTGACTTCCATCAGGGAAATTAACAACAATCCCTACAACAATCTTCCTCCAGTTCTGCTTCTACCACAGAGGGCGTGTCAGCTGGATTTAGGAGTTCCTCAAAGTGCTCCTTCCACCGCCCTATTACCTCCTCAGTTGAGGTCAACAGGATCCCATCCTTACAGTACACAGCTTGGATGGTTCCCCGCTCCCCCTCTGAGGTGGCGAACGGTTTTCCAGAAGCACCTTTGTCCCGACCGAAAGTCCTTCTCCATGTCTTCTCCAAACTTCTCCCTACCCGCTACTTTGCTTCTTTCACGGCAGAGGCTGCAGCCCTTCGGACCCTTCAGTACCTTGCAACTGCTTCTGGATCCCTTCAGGATAGCATGTCCCGGAAAGACTCCTTCTTCAGTCGGACGGCTTCCCTGACCACCAGTGTCCACCAAGGTGTTTGTGGGTTACTAGGGTGCTCTGGTACCACGTACACTTATGAGCATCCCTATGTTCGAACATGGTGTTTGTTATAAACAATTCATGACTAGCACATAAGTCCAACAACAGACAACCACTCTGATTTAGGTCAGGGACGCCGTTCCTCCCAATCACGCCTCTCCATCATTGCCCATGTGTTAAAATCCCCCAGCAGAACTATGGAGTCCCCCACTGGAGCCCAATGCAGGACTCCATTCAAGGTCTACAAGAAGGCTGAATACTCTGAACTTTTGTTTGGTGCATATACACAAACAACAGTCAGAGTTTTCCTCCTGCTGTTTTGTCTGGTAAATTTAGCTTATTGTAAAGACAGCTAAAAGTTGAAAGTGGAGGGAACCTAACATTAACAGGTGTTAAGTTATGAATGCCCGCTGTTCCGACTCGGGTGCCTGGGTCTGTTTCCCGACGGTTCAGTAAACTGCCGTTAGCATCCTTAGCACCGGAGTTAAGTGCTAACCGGGATGGCTGCTTGCTGGCTGGGGGCTGACTGTAGATGTGCTGCGGTGCTGTTGTTAGCTCTCATCCCGACTGAAGCCTTGCAGCACCAGGAGACTGAGGCAGACAGACAGGGTTGTGCTAGCTAGCTAAATTACCATTAGTTTAGTCGTCTATCTATACTTGGGTGACCAGACGTCCCCCGGTTTCCGGGGACAGGCCCCGATTTTGGTGACCTGTCCCCGGCTGGATCTGTCCCCGGTTCACTGTGACTGACAGACCCGATACTGGAATGAAAGAAAGAAAACAGTGACCAAACGGAGCCGATTGAGCAGCGCTGCTCAGAACTCAGAGATGTTTTAGAAAGCCGTATTTTACGATGCTAAAATCACTGATTATTTACATGGAGTCTGGTGGGTTTAGTGAACGCAATTTTGGACTTTTATGTTTTAAAAAAATGATCTTAATCTTTAACAGACAGGTCAGGCTCCTTAGAAATCCTTTCCATAATGTTATCAGACACTTAGAATATTAATCTGAGTCTGTCAGCAGCAAAACGAGCACTTTATGAACGTAAATACAAGCTGGACGATTATCTTATTAATTTCCATTGTTGCTTGTTTCTCTGCTGCCGACTGCAGCGATCTCGTTTCATACTGCATCAATGTCAAAGGAAAATCTTTCCTCAATAGTTTATATTGTATCCGGTACTCATCTCTAGGTCTAGTGTCCCCGTTTTAAGTTTTACAAAAATTAAAAAACATGACGTGTTTTGGAGGTATAACGCTTCTGAGCTGAAAATGTCCCCGGATTTTGTCTGAGAAATCTGGTCCCCTTAATCTATACAGTTAATGTTACTGATGAATTTGTGGGTTAACCGTGGTAACAATAACTGAGCGTCTCAAACAGTGTTATAATCTTATATTACCCGCTGCTAACGTTATAGACCTAGCATTAGCGACTTGCTTGTCAACCAGCACCTTTACAGGAGGCACCAAAGCACTTTTCCTCTTCGTTCCCCCTACAGGTTGGGAGCGGAATTCTCCATTACTTCTCCATGTAAATTCACCCCAAAGAGCAACACAAAGTGAGAGCACTTGCTTTATTTTGAAAAGTCACTCCTCCAAACGGAAATCATGTTTCAGCTAGTTGCTGTGGCAACAAGGATGTCCCTCAGTCTGTCACTGTTTTCTCCTTTGCTGCTTGTGCTTGGCTGGCGACGACACTATGCATCTAACGGGGAACAAACAAAAACAGACATGAGGAGTTTCCGGAGGAGAAAAAGTGTCAACGTCTCCCACAACCACAGTCGTCGCCCATGGGTGACCCAGTAAAACCTGTAGGTTTAATTTTAACATAGCAGTTAGCTAGCTAGCGAAGTTAAATCTATCAAGAGCGGCAGCGTCGGGGGCCGTTTGTGCGAGTTTAACGAGCCGGGGACGGAGCGGCGATGAAGGACCGCGTGGCGCTTTTTCCTCCAGATTTCCTTCAAAACAGGACGTATAGCACCAGACAAAACCAAGAGGGTTGCTTTTAATCTTCCAGAATAACATAACTGCCCACTGCCAGCCAAAACTAAACTGTGCGATAATAACAATAATTCAGATTGAGGTTAACGTTAACTAGCTGACGTTAGACGATAGAAAAACTGGAAAGAGAGAATACTGCTACCGACGGGTAAACAAAATTTCAACAGTGTACGCTAAGCGCTATATAGCTAAAGGTCTCCTGCCACTATCACTAGCTAGTTAGCTAGCTAACTAACGAAACACGATTTCTTCCCAGAGTCACACATTTGCTAGGGTTTTTGCTTTTAGATGTTTTATTTCAGACCGTGTATGGTCTCATGAACAGACATACGTTCTGTCATTGTGTTAGTTAGCTTTAGCTACTTATGGATGGAATTATAAGGAAAATAATATATTCCCCTTTGAAAACCACTGAGTTACAACAATAATTAGCTTTAGCCAAAGTTACAGGGATCTCTAGCTAGCTATACTTCTTGCATGAGTTTCCAAAGTTTTTCCGGGGAACCGTCTGGTTACCCTATCCCAAACCTAAGAAACCACCAAGACTCTTCTCGGGATGAACAAAAAAATCATTGAGCGACCTATTTCACAGGAAAGGCGTATCATTAACGCTGAGAGTATTAGCTACGTTGAATAATTTTTTTCACATTTCATGTCTTTCGTCTTTCGCTCTAAAAAACGTAACGTTTTAAAAGATGTGGTTAAACAGAGAAGTGCCGTTAAACTTCCGGCCTTGTTTCAGTAGTACCGACATTTTTTTAATAGAAGCCTGGGGCTCAATGCAAGTGTGAAGGCTGCTGTGTCTAATGCCTGGCAGCTAATGGGGATTAGTCTTTTGATAACTAGTTCAAATAAAGAGTTCCTTAATTCAAGTATCATTTGAGGCACATAATCATCTTCTCTTTGCCATTGAAGCAGCTGTTTGATATTTATATACAGTGAGGAAAATAAGTATTTAAACACCCTGCTATTTTGCAAGTTCTCCCACTTAGAAATCATGGAGGGGTCTGAAATTGTCATCGTAGGTGCATGTCCACTGTGAGAGACATAATCTAAAAAAATGATGCTACCACCCCCATGCTTCACAGTAGGGATGGTGTTCTTGGGATGGTACTCATCATTCTTTTTCCTCCAAACACGGTTAGTGGAATTATGACCAAAAAGTTCTATTTTGGTCTCATCTGACCACATGACTTTCTCCCATGACTCCTCTGGATCATCCAAATGGTCATTGGCAAACTTAAGACGGGCCTTGACATGTGCTGGCTTAAGCAGGGGAACCTTCCGTGCCATGCATGATTTCCAACCATGACGTCTTAGTGTATTACCAACAGTAACCTTGGAAACGGTGGTCCCAGCTCTTTTTAGGTCATTGACCAGCTCCGCCCGTGTAGTTCTGGGCTGATTTCTCACCTTAGGATCATTGAGACCCCACAAGGTGAGATCTTGCATGGAGCCCCAGTCCGAGGGAGATTGACAGTCATGTTTAGCTTCTTCCATTTTCTAATGATTGCTCCAACAGTGGACCTTTTTTCACCAAGCTGCTTGGCAATTTCCCCATATTCCTTTCCAGCCTTGTGGAAGTGTACAATTTTGTCTCTAGTGTCTTTAGACAGCTCTTTGGTCTTGGCCATGTTAGTAGTTGGATTCTTACTGATTCCATGGGGTGGACAGGTGTCTTTATGCAGCTAATAACCTCAAACAGGTGCATCTAATTTAGGATAATAAATGGAGTGGAGGTGGACATTTTGAAGGCAGACTAACAGGTCTTTGAGGGTCAGAATTGTAGCTGATAGGTGTTCAAATACTTATTTGCAGCTGTATCATACAAATAAATAGTTAAAAAAATCATACATTGTGATTTCTGGATATTTTTTTTTTTTAAGATTATGTCTCTCACAGTGGACATGCACCTACAATGACAATTTCAGCGCCTCTATAATTTCTAAGTGGGAGAACTTGCAAAATAGCAGGGTGTTCAAATACTTATTTTCCTCACTGTAAGTGACAGCACTAGAGAATAGAAAACCTGGGAAAGTAATATGGAATACAAGTGAAGGCATTTTTAATGAATCCCAAAACTTCTCACGATATGAATTCATGAAAAATAATTTGTATGTTTTGCATTTTCTACATGAAACCAGAGCTTGCCAGCTTTGGATTGGACTTCACAGAGGATAAAAGCCACCACAGCCCTTGGTTATGTAAACTGGGACTGCAAAAGCAGCAATCAGACTCAAAACAGGTAAAAATTTTAGTTTGGAAGAATACGTGTGGAGAATAGTCAAGCCCACTGGTGTCTTGTCAGTTCATATCCATTCTTTAGACATACAAAGGAGTGAAGCTCTGAATATAAAGTTGTCCATTTAATAAAATAGATTTGCAAGCAAAATACAGACATTTGTGTTAGCACTCAGTTGTTTCTCAGCTAATGTTGAAAAACAAATATCAAATATCCATGATTGACATTACAGCTACAAAAAAATAAACATGAGTCTTAACCTCTACTTTTATTGGTTGTACAGTCAGAGCTGTTCTCGTCTGCCACACAGTTATTAAAATGCCATTCAAGCTGCTACGTTGCATTGCCAATGGCACAAAATTAAAACATCAACCCAAAGTGGAATGGCTACAAAAGGAGAGCAAAACATGTTCTTGCACTTTGTGACACTGTTTAGCACATAAGTCATCAAGGGGTGTTACAGCAGCAAGAAAAGCATAAAGATAAGCAGTCTTAAGCTATTAAAAACTAGAATGGGCTTAAAAAAAAAAAAAAAAAAAAAAAAAAAAGGGAATTACCACAGAAAAAGAAGACAATTAATATTGTGGCTTTGATTAACAGCAATATCATCTGTTACCTCTGTTTTTTGCAATCGTATGACATTTTTGATGATGTGTCCTTTTATCTTGGACCTAAATGTACATTTCTTTGCAGACTTCTGCTGCCCTAAAAAGTTGAAGCAAAAAAGCCAAATTTTCATCTCCAAATGTGACTGGAGAAAAGTTTTCTGTTCCAAACCGAGAGGTACATGATGCTCTTCAGTGAGGATATTAACATTGACTTGACTGGAATTATGACCAAAAAGTAAGTCCACATTATGGGTGCATTGCTATCTACTTACAACTTTTACTGAATGGCACACAGGTGTATAAACCAGAAAAAAAAGGACTTAGAAAGAAAAGATAATTTATGCATTCTTTGGGTAGGTAAATCCTTATTAAAAATGTTTAAACTCCTCTAACTTTTTATCAATACATGATTAAAATGCAAATCTTAAATTACAACAGTGATGTTTTTTCTGTGCTGGATGGAAGTGTTTGTAATCCTAAATGCCAAGAAATAAAAATGAAGATGTAATCAGGCGTCTGTGTGTTTACAGGTTCGACCCTCGCATCTATCACCGGTCCATCATGCTGAGGATCATCTCAGGAGTAAGGTCTCCGTTGGGTGGGGCTTCAGACTGCTGCACCTCCGGTGCCGTCCCTTGTTCCTGGGACATCTCCTCCAGCTGGATGGTTGGATTTCCTCCACCAACCACCACCTCCTGTGCAGCCTCATCGTTGCCGTCCTCCAAGTCATCGGCTCCAACTTCTTTCTTCACAATTATGTCATCCACCTCTCCAGTCACCTCGTCCTCCACACGGATGATAGCAGCCGCTGTTAAGAGTTTCAGGTTAGATTCTAGTACTATAAGATATAAATACTTTTTTTTAAATAAAGGAAATGCTAATGATTTGATATTTTAGCTATGTACTTGTGATCAGACACAGTCCATTAGCAGCTATCAAATCTCACTTTGTGAGCTCAGAAACAGTTAAAAACATTCCCAAAAGTATTGTAGTTCAACACTTACTGTCTAGTTTGCTCTTTGGGGGCCGTCCACGTTTCCTCTTGACTGGTGGCCCCACAGGGGCTGGGATAGGGACAACTGGTGGGGCCTGTTCCACCTCAATCTCACTTAGCCCCTCTTCTTCCTCCACTTCATCCAGTTCATCTGCTACAGATGAATGAGTAAGGATATCATGCAGATATTAGATTTTGACATCAGCATGTGCCAAATCATTGCAATACATTTGCCTGCACAATCTTCACTAACGCAAACTGTTATGTTAGCAAGACTGAGGATTCTGTAGGCTGAAACATTTTTTTACTGACTTGTCCAGCTAGGTTAAATGATAAATAGGCCCTTTGGCCTATTCTGGACAAATGTAATTGCATATTCTGATGTCAAATTGAGCGACTGCTTCCCAGAATAACAGATTTGCAACATATACAATACCTGTGTCATCACTATCGTCCTTCCTAGCCTGCATCTTCCTCTTCCTGCCCCGACGAGCCTTTTTGGGTGCAGGAGTTCCATTTTCTTCTTCTTCTATAACCTCACCCGTGCAGTTCTCAGAGTGACGCAGCATTGTGTTCTGAGGACCACACATAACCATCACAATTTAATGACATACTGTTAAAATTGAAAAGAAAAAACAAAAAACGGGGCTCAGTCTTACCCTGCGGGTGAACGTCTTGTTACACTTGCCACATACAAAGGCAGTGGGGACAAAGTTGGGATCATGGTAGCGCTTGTAGTGCATGTCCAGAAGCTGCTTCTGCCTAAATGTTTTCTCACACTGGCTGCAGGCAAATGGCTTCTCCCCCGTATGTGTACGTTTGTGCATTACCATGTGTCGTTCCTATGGAGGTAATAGGTTAGACAAAAAATAGGCATTTAGAATTATAAAAGTACAATATAAGCAATAAAAATTAACACTGCGTAAGTGTTTCATTTTCCACTTAACACGCACTTGTCTGCAGCAGTAGTCACACTGTTCACAGCGGAAGCGTTTCTCATTCTTATGGGTCTTCTGGTGTTGGATGAGAGCGTATCGTTCATGAAACACAGCATCACAGTAACGACATTTCTTTCCCTTCTCAATAAAAGAGTGCTGCTTCCGCAAGTGAACACCTGGAATACAAACAGTAAAGACATGACAATCTGTTTTGAAAAATGTTACTTTCGCCTATTATATAAATTAAGAAATGCTTCTGAAGCCTTCCCTTTGTCCGATTCCTCTCTACAAGTATTATATTTACACACCAAAAGATAACAATGATTTGAGCTGGCACGTTTACATACTCTATGATCCCATGCTCTAATGACCCCAATAAAAACTAGCCTTCCCAGCACTTACTCAGTTTTATTTTCTGCATATGATCACATTTAGTTTTAAGTAAAATGCAGCACATAACTCACCAAGGTCGCTCTTGCGTGCAATGACAGTATCACAGTGTGGGCAGTGGAACTTAGCTACATTCTCTGTGTGTTTCTGCAGAATATGCATCTTCATGGTGCCGCTCTGTGTGAAACGTGCATGGCAGATGTAGCACTCGTATGGCTTTTCACCTGCATCAAAAGGGGAGATAATTTAGTACGCAAGGTACAGTACTCTCCTCAAACTGGGAGTAACCCTTCTTTCAGCCAATAGATTGTGCAAGTACTGTATGTTACCTGAATGCGTCCTCATGTGTCTCTTCAGCTTATAAGTGTCTCTGCTAGCATAGCTGCACAGACTACACTGGAAAGGTCGCTCCCCTGTATGAGAGCGGATGTGCCTTTTCAACTTACTGACCTAAAAAAAAAAAAAAAAAAAAGACAGACAAATTAGAATAAGAGATTATCCCAGAGCGCAAGTCACAGACAAGTACTTAACACAGATCAACATGCGATTAACTTGCCTCCACGCTGCAATAGTCACACATGGAGCACTTGAAGGGCTTCTCATGTGTGTGTTTGTAGCGACGATGACGCACCAACTCACCGCTGGTCACAAATGCCATGTCACAATCTGTGCATTTATGCGGCCTAGTGCCTAAAGAAATGGAAGAAGTGAGAATGAAGAACACCGGTAAGATTTATGGATACATATTCTAAGTCTGAATTGACTAAAAAGTAGCATGAAGCACACAGTGGAATCATGGATGAAAAGTACAGAATGGGAGAAATGAGAAAATCCAAGTGAAATCTCCATCTTACCAAAGTTTAAAGTCTTACCGTACAGATTTATCTGAATTATAACAAACTGTAGCAAAGACATTTAACAAGTGTAAGTATACGTTTTTGCATTACCTGTGTGTGTATTGAGGTGGTTTCTCAGCAGTGTGACAGTTCGAAAAGCCCGTCCACACAAGTGACATTTATGTGGTCTCTCATCTGTGTGGCTCTTCATGTGTCTGTCCAGGTTGGAGCGCCTTGGACAGGTGTAGCTACACAACTCACACTGGAAAGTCTTCTTTACACCTGGACACACCATTTTAGTATTATAATAAGAACTTCACATCACACAATCTAAAATGAGTCTTTTTCAGCATCATGTTCAGATAGCTAAAGAAACTGTTAAGACCTTTTTTCTTGATTTTGGTGGGCTTTGGTGGCTTCATGTTGCCCACAACCTTCTCAGCATTCACTTCTGACAGCAGCCCCTCCTGCTGCTCTTCTTCAAAGTCATACACAGAAACATCCATGTCACGATCACCCTCTCCGTAGCGCAGACGGCTCTTCTTTCCTTTCTTCCCCCTACTACGGATACTAGTGATGGGCTGGTACTCTGGGTCCTTTGACCATTCTGGCTGTTCTTGCTCAGGCACAGTGGCTTCGACTTCTGCTGCCTCTTCCTCATCCTCCACATCTCCCCTCACCACTTGAAGCTCCTCGTGGGCTGCTTGAAGCTCTTCTTGCTCTACGGTCTCTACCTCACCATTGGCACCCACTTTTACCACCTAAAAGAGAACATTACAAATACATGGTATTGTGACCAGACTCAAAAGGGAGTTCACAGAGTGTGCCAAGTTGATCATACCTAAAATGGGCCGATCTTATTTCACAGTAGCCTTGAGTTATTTTCTCACCTGAAATCCCTCAGGCAAAGGAAGAGTGTGACAGATAACCGGATCTGTGTCCTTGTTAGCGGTTGATGCATCAACATAGGTGGCCTGGAGCCCCTCTACAGTTGCTGTTGTGACAGGTACATGCACCAGCTGAAGCTGTCCAAGACCTAATGCAGCCCCTGTCTGTTCCTCCATATTCACCACCTACATAGAAGAAAGCGCCTTTTCAACTTGATGCATGACAAAAACATTTCACAACAAGGCCAGTTACTGATAATCCAACATTATATTAGAATCAACTTTATTGCTTATAATGTGTGCTAAACCAACCTGTAGCGTGATGATCTGACCCTCATCCCCACCAGAAACAGTCATTGTGCCGCCGCCCTCCAACACCTCGGTCTTCATTTGCAGCAGAGTTGGATCCAGAGCGTCCATCACCATCATCTCCATATTGTCAGCCACCTCCCCCTGTGTAGTTATGACTGCCCCTTGTATTAAAGCCTCGCCACCCTCTGGCAGGACCTTTCCTTCAGGAGCCAGGGCAGCAGTCTGAGTGGTCTCCATGGAAATGATCTCACCCTCCATGGTGATGGGCCAACTGATAGCCTTAACAGAGAAGACATGTATCAAAAACTGAAATAGACAGGCACTTTAAGGGGCATCATTTTTATTATTGTAGTTGGTTCCTCCCCCCAAATGTATTTTCTGTAGTGATAGAAAATAAATTGAAATAGTTTAGGGTTATATAATGAACTGAGTTACTAAAAAGTGTCATATATAGACCATACCTCTACCATAGGGAGCAGTTGTATAGAGCATGTCACATATTACACGTAGGTGAATATAAAGAACATAAAGGACATCCTGGTACGGCCTGACTTATAGATGGGATTTATATAAAAATATATCTCACTGCACATTTGGTTGATCTGCCTGACTGGGTAGAGCTTAGAGTAAAACTCAAGTGAGCAATTTGTTGTCAAGAAGCAAACGTGTTAGTTTATCATGCATAATCCCACTGTAGTACTGTCCAACAGTGAGGACAACTTTTGAAAAGTGACTATTTACGTCTTCCTGTGGTGATTAGGCAATGGTAACAGTCGATCAATCAATCGATACTTCGGCATCACGCGTTCGTCTATTGTAATAACGCTTAACTTACTCCTCGTAATCAGTCGCAAAATGATACATTGTTAAAACAATACAAACTAACGTTACTAAAACATCAACTCGTGTCAGTTTACTCGGGAGGCGCGAGTAACGTTACGTCTGAAAACAGGAAACAAAGGGCACGATAAGATGGACGTCAGGCCTAAACAAAGTTAAACAGAAGTACTAATACATACAACCACCCCTGTGCAAATACCGCAAAATATAAGCCGAAAACCAAAATGCTCAATTGAGACATGGAGTTACCGTTTATAGACAGATTTAGTGCGTTTTGGATAACGATAGAGGGAGACAAACACCCCCCGCCAGCCGCCTGGTCGGTAAGCCCTACCGTGACACCTAGAGGCCGGCGACGGCTCCTACAAAAACGTTTCCGTATTAGAGGAAAACTAGCGGCTTCACTTACTCTCGACTGCTTCTTCCTCCCGTTATATTCAGTTGGATGCTAAGTGTATCTGATTGCTCTTCAGTTCCTGTGTGAACGTCCGTACTTGCTGAGCACCGGACTAATAATTTTCTCCCGCTTAGGAAGAGTGGGCCTAACACAAAATGGCGGTCCTTAAGACCTATCGCGCCTGCGCAAACACAACCCGAGGGAGTAAAGGGGCGTGGTCGAGCTGTGGCTGGGTGATGGGCGCCAGATTTGAATTCGGCCGTGGGGACTGGGCGCGGCGACCGGAAACTGACTAACTGCCTACTAGATTATTGATTACTTTTCGGACAAGGAATGCAGATAAAATTGCGTGATACAGTGACTAGACCTCCAAAAACGTCTAATCGCATTTAAATCGAAGTTACAAGTAGTTTTGTGAATTAAAGCAATTCATAAAGTAAGTCACAAGAGGGCAGTATGAGTGTAGCCTATGTGTAGGGCGGGCCTCACAACACAGAAAGTCGTGATTGTAGGCTACATACCATTCTCAAGGATTTGAATGTATAATTTAAAGGTTATCATAGAGTAGATTGAAGGTGCTATTTTTACATCCAAATAATGACTGTAGCCTATTGGTGATATTTGGTTACCAACAAAATTGATAGGCCTACTGTCCCAAATCCTAATATTACCATGGCTAGAAACTTGAGAGAGAAATGAGTAGCTGGGTCATCACACTCTCTGTTTAGTGTTAGTAGTTTTTCTCACTAGACTACTTCATGGCCCCAGATTTGTTGTTGGGTAATTTTGGTTGAAAAGGTAAAATAAGAAATAGCCTATGCAACATTTAAGGACAAAATAAATGAAAATAAATGGTAGGCCCTGGTGGTTCAGGAGTTTAACAGTAGTCACATCAATCCCACCATCCATGGTTCAAGTCTGACAGGGCTTTTGTTGCACGTCATCCTACTGGTGATATCTGGACAGAGTGAGTCCTAAAGTTAAACTGCTTATTTAACCAAAATTTTAATCTCATCTGGTCTTAAAATTGTATTTTATCTTTTATTAGCTCGCTGTTCATCAACAAAAACTCATTGTCATTGTGTTCTAACTTGAGAAATGTAGTTTTTGTTATGACCTGCTCTGAGAAGCAATATGTATTTTTTATTTATATATATATATATATATATGTATCTCATAATATATATATATATATATATATATATATATATATATATATAAATAAATAAATAAAAAATACATATTGTTTTGCTTTAGGGCTCACTCTGTCCAGATATCACCAGGGGGATGACGTGCAACAAATGATATATATATTGTCTCTTAGTTACACTAACATAGTCTATTACATCTGCACTCTAGCACTAAAATATTACTTATTACTCCACAAGGAAAATCTGACATGGGTTCATAAGTGCAAAACAAGTTATCTCTGGTTGTTTGTTGACCGCTCAGTTAGGAGACAGGCCTTTCAGTAGGCCTACCTGAAGAAACAGAGATAAAATAAATATGATCCCCATTGACAAATTGTGCGGATTTGGCCAGTTAGTTAAACTATTACAGTCATAAATCAATGTTGAATGTCTAATCTGCCCTTGGAAACCAGTGTAAATACTATCAAAGTGTTTCAAACTGGGAATTAAGCTGCCTGGTTTGAATATCAAATATTTAAACACAATTCCCATGAAACTCCCTACACAAGGGAATTAGTATTATGAGATACACAGAGATTGGTGCTTGTGGGTGTTTCAGTGTCTGTGTCTTATTTTATGGGTTCTGAACAAGTCTTACAGTTCATATTCAAGATAAATAATACTCCAGGACTATTTGGGACATTTTCATCTAGTATTGGTGAGACATCTTGCTTTGAATTACAACACTTCTGAGCGTCTTTTCCGCATATAAAATAAATTATTAATTTGTTACATAACCAATAGAACATTTTGTTCATTTCAGTCGTTTCCATTGCAGTATATACTCATATGTATGTCCCTGTCATAGGCTAGGATGCAGGGATGTAACAAATGTCACTGTTGTCATTTTATTCCTCCATTTCTCAGCCTCTTTTTATTTTATCACCATCTTTTTCTCATGGTTTTTCTCCCGGAGGGGAGGGGACAGAGAAAAGGCGAGGTTCTGTTTTCAAATCTGTCAGTCTAGCCAGCCTGGCCCCTCCCACCTCAGTGGAGGCATTACATACTGCTGCTGCTTGCGCTCTTAGCAACGGTGCCTCAGCAACAGAGCCACGGCAACAGAGCTCCACGGCAACAGCGTGCCGTGTCTCCCCAATGGAGCTGCCATTGGGCGGACCAGCGCTCAGGCACTACACCCAGAGCAGACCGAGACCTCACCGACAAAAACTGAACTATCGTCCCAGCAGACCACAGGTACTGTGAAGGAGGATCAGAGAGGTAGTTTTTTTGAAGATGGAGTGTGAGAGAAAAGGTGTTGTGTGTGATGAGAGAAAATGGAAGGGAGGGAGAGAGGAGAGATGTAATAGGGTACAGAGGGGAGAGGCAGGGGGAAGGGAAGGAATGAGAAGGAGTGCTATAAAAGATGCCTGGTCCCTGCTTGAATAAGGTTGTCCCATTGTACTGGTCACCGGCTGTTTGATGAACCCACACTTGGTATTTTCTGCGTGTAAGAGCATGACGACTATGTATGAGTATGAGTGGTAGTTTGGTATGAATGTCTTCTCTTTCTCTTACTGAAAAATAAAAACTGCTGTTTTGATTTTTTCATGGGATTGTATCCAAATGTGTGTTATCATCTCCATTTACACAGAGCTGATCATGTTGTCACAGAGCCATTAGGCTGTAGACATTCACTCAGTTGGAGCCAATGGCCGGGGATACAAAATTCAAACAATTCCCCTGACAGTATATCATGTAACGGTGACTTCTACTAAATTTGTGTTCTGCAGTCAACCTCCTGGTTTTTATTGCTACTTGTGGCTACAGATGTTAATATAATCAGGATGATGCAACACTGCAATTTTGATATTGCATTACCTACACATTGGCTAAATTAGTTATCTTGCTTTTATTCTCAAATGACCCCCCCCCCCCTCCCGTTGTACGTTACTGAGCAACTGACTCTCATGAGACTGGTTTGTAGCATGACTGGATGAGAGATTCAAACCAAAATACACCTATAGAGGCAGAAGAAACAGTAGTGCCATAGTGTGTGGGTTTTTCATAGGTGAGGGTTATGTAATGTAAAGTTACATGTGATACAAGTTGCTCTTCAACATCAGTTTGTTAGATCATTGGTGTTAATTGTTTCTCTGTGTATGTGTGTTAATTAGGAGACGATAATTGAGAGTGACAATGAAGTCCATGAGCTCATGGGGAGAGTTGATGAAGGAGTTGAAGAGTTCTTTACTAAGAGAGTACTTCCTACTGATACACTGTGAGTATCAACATCTGCCTGATTTGCCTCTTCATTGTTCCTTGATATTTAGCTAATCTATACATACTTATAATAAAAATATACGTATTCAATAGAACTGAATGCACACAGTATTGGTTTGATTGACAGTATATTATCCTTTAGGAATAAGCAAGATGAGGAATCTATCACAGTGCACGAAGTGGCTCCTGCCAGCTCTGTCCCTTGTCCACCACCCCCGACGAAAACACTCAGGAGAAAACTCGGAGATTTCTTTACACTCAAAAAGAGAAGAGGTCTGAAATCAGAAACAAGCCAGGAGGGGCGACCCAAAAAGACCTCCATCGCTGATCTCATTCGCCCGCTCAGGGAGGTTGCCAGAGCTGAGAAAGAAAAAGATAAGGACAAAGTCAAGGAACACGACAAGGAAAATGAAAAGGAGAAAATGAAAGAACATCCGAGTGCTGTTACTGGAGAGTCAGCTGTTCAGGAGACACCTGGTGCTCTGCTGCGAGGTGAAACTGTGCCTCCCCGTCGAGCTCTCAGAGAGGGGAAGTCCCAGTCTCTCATTTTGCTGTCTGGATCAGCCGCAGCAGGGACTACTAATGCCAGAAACACTTCAAAGGTGAGTGTTAGTTGAGTTTAAGTCATATATACATTTAGATCATTGGATATCTTTTTTTTTGCGCTTACTACTCACATGTTGCTGATTTCAGAAACAATTTGAAGGCCAACATAGTTTTGAACAGAAACTCCATCTCATGCTTCAACGTATTGGAGTTTCCAAAGTCCAGCCAGGAGAGACACAGGTGTGTGAATGTGTATGTCTGAATTTACATATGTACACTGTAGGAGTCTTCAGAAGTGTTTAAATGTTTCTTTTATTCTTGTAGAATCAGGAGGGAGAGATGAAAAAAGCAGAATCTGAAGGTATGTCCCTTTATCTCTTTTAATAGGATTAAAATCCTCTCTGCTCCCACTAGTGTTAATGAAGCAGAAATAATCTTTGAACTGAAGGGATTTTTATCAAAAGGTGAGACTTTTAAAACATGGTTCACTTCTCTGTTATAAAGATTTAATATCCCATTGGGCTGATACGACTGCTCTCCATCCACAATAGTGACATAATAGTGAATTAATTCCTTCTGTAAATGATCTTTGTGTCTCAGGTACTATCATTGACAGTAAACCTGAGCCACCACCTACTTTCACAAAACCTCGAACAATGTCTGCATCATCAGGTAAAACACAAGCACTCATTTACATTTGCATACAGAATGTATATGAGAAGCAAAATAATATAGACATTGCATTATTTTTTTAGATACAAGACATCAAATTCGCCCAAGCCTGTCAGCACACGAGTCAGCTGGGAAACCCGCTTTGCTTCCAAAGCCCCTTATCAAGCCAGGTCCACCCCCCACAACATCTGGCCGCAACACACCTGAGAACGAGCTAGCCCAAATACAGGAAGGGGAGACAAACACGCCGACTAAACTGAGTCCAACTGCAGCTCCGTCTACTCCTGCTCCTCCTGCACCCACTACTACCACCACTCCTACTGTACCGACAATCTCAAACTCAGTCCCAGACTCAACCAATTTTGCAAATACTGTACCTCCCTCTGACACAGATACATGCACTGACTTTGTTAACCCCGCTGCAGCAGCTACAACACCCACAAATGTTACAGAGACTGACAGCAAACCTTCAATCCCTGAAGATAATGCTACTATCACTGACTATGACTCCACCTTTCCGGCGTCCCTTACAAGCACCACTACACCCACAGTTTTAGTTACTTCCACTTCCTTTGAGTCCATGACTCCAATCCTCTCTGTCACTTCCAACTCAACAACAATAACTACGCCTTCCACTACCACCTCGGAAACAGTTTCTGCTCCCAGCAATGAAAGCTTGGTTTCCACAACATCAACAAATCTGTCAACTAAATCAACTTTCCCAGATCCAAATTGTGTCCCCTCCATCGACGCTACTCCTGGTGCTGGTGGTGATGCAGCTATTTCGATCATTACCACAGCTTCTTCACCCTCCACCAGCATATCAGATGTGCCAACAGGCTTGTCTGCTCCCACTAATTCAGTTACTGAAGCTTGTTATGATACTACTTCAGTCACCTGTACTAGCTCTGTACCTTTATCTTTATCAGTCAAAAAAACAACATCTCCACCTCCTAACTTAAGTGATATCATTTCAACAGCAGTTTCACCCATCGCCTCAATTACTTCTTCCTCCCCCCTGATCTCTTTTGCCCTTCCTCCCACCATCTCCACCTCTTCCACCACCAATACAAGCCCAACACCCACCGACTGCATGAACTCTATCTCTGCTTCGAACATTACTCACCCAGCCACCCCTGGCCCTGCTGATATCTCTGTTCCCTCCACTTCTTCCAGTGAAACAGACACCACTTCCACCACCACCACCAGTTTAAACCGTGCAGATACCACTTCCACCACCAATTCAGCTACCACAGCTGCAGTTTGCTCCCCACTCATGACTGACTCAGACCCACCTTACACTAACAACGTCAGCACTACCCTCACACCAACTACTGATAACTCAAGTGCTACTTCTCCTCATTTGACCAGTCCAGCCCCCTCTAATGGTCGTCCAGTCCAAGACAATGATGATCAGCCATCTCCTGAAGAAAGATCTAGTGTAGAGCATGCAGAAAAGGGCACAGGTAAGTTTTGAATTCTGTGAGTATGTATTGTATGCTTGTATATAATTCTCTGCTCTAACAAGTATGTTGAATGGTGTGTTATTTTCCTCTCTCAACAGCAGATGAAGAGCTTGCAATGGTTCGAAATAGCGAGCAAACTGAGGTGGATGAAAGGAAGAAAGTTGGCAACAGTGGAGAGAAGAACGAGAATGAAAACGAGAAACCAGCTCTCACTTCTGATAGCAAAGTCATAATAAAAGAAGTGCAGAAAGAAAGTGTTAAACCTGAATTAGACACAATGAAAGCCGAAGTGGGAATGGCTGAACCTGCATCAGGGAAAGATGATGAGCTGTGCAGCGACAAGGGGGAGATGGAAGGTCAAAAGCAAGAAGAGGTTGATAAGTAAATCAAAAATAAAGAAATTGCTAAACACGGGACCAACTACTGTGACGGGGGCAGGAGAGGCCACAGTAAAGGGTAAAGGAAGGGGAGGGGAGGGAGGGGGGGGGGGGTGATGATCCATGGCACTTCCTACAGGGACCACCACATTACAGCAGCACACCACAAAGGGTGGGCCACTGGACCAAAGAACTGAGATCCCCTTGTGTGTTGTAACCAACAAATCCAGCAGTGTCTTTGTCCTTTTTTAACTTTTGTTTGAATTTTTGCATTGCACGTATGATTATGTACCATAAGGCAACTACTGTGGTAAAATACACCATGTTTACAATAGATGGATAAGAGACATAGTTATGAATATTAAATGGAGTATTGAATAAACTGATCATTCCCTGTGCTTTTTGTGTGACTACATAAATTACTATCAAATTAATGTTTTCTGAGAAGAAAATCTATACTCAAGGTACACTTTTGTCTTTTTCTGGAGCCCATGGTCTTCATCAGTTCCCATGGAGATAGCTTAGTTGATCAGAGGTGGTTATATCATTGTCTCTATTCAACAATGGTCTTTGGTGGCAGAATAGCTTGATTTGCTGAGAAGGGCTGTGAAATGTTGAAAGCTCAAGAAAAAGTCAGTAAGCAGATCTTGAGTTAAGGTTTTTTTCAAACTGTTCTCAAAATGGTATTATTATATTTCATATATTTGAAAGAGATTTGTGTGTGTGTGTGTGTGTGTGTGTGTGTGTGTGTGTGTGTGTGTGTGTGTGTGTAGGGATAAATCTATAGGTCTGCTTTATAACTGGCTATTGGTTGGACTAGAAGTATTACAGTAATGATGTTGAAAATAATCTAAATCTCAGGTAACCCTGATGTTAAATGGTATTTCTTTATTTTATTTCTATGCTTTCTTGGTAATACAATTGTAAGACAGGTTTTAAAGCAAATGAATGCTGAAGTCATATTTTGTTTTACATTACAGCACCAAGCCAAATTCTCTTAACTATCTATAATTTACAGATATGTATATGAACAAACTCAAAAAAGTTCCCGTTTCTTATGAAGACAACTGGCCAAAGCCTTTAGTAGGCTACAGGATGTAATGAAGGTGATCCTCATTTAGCCTCATTCACAAAATAAAAAAACACTGTTTGCCTGTTGTTTGTTTGTTGTTTGGTTTGTTTTTTATTGTGGAAAAACTGCTGCTGTAATAAGGGAATTTCCCAATTGTGGGATGAATAAAGTTTTATCTAATCTAATCTAATCTAATGTTTCTTAAATTTAACTTGTGTTGAGCAAAATGTCTACATAAAAAAACTAGTGTGGAAATCATAATAATGCTCTACAATTTTATCTTGAACATAGGTATAGCGGATGATGAATAAACACTGAGTTTTTATAGGCTACATTTTTTTATATGATGAGACTGACACCCTGGAAATGAAAGGCCAGCTGGAAGAGGGGAGTGTAGGCTAATCAATTTTAGGTGTGGTTAATGCACAAAAACAGAAAACTATTGTAACTGTGGGAGTTATTTTATTTTTTGTTCCTTGTTTTAGAGGTGTTTAAGCCCTTTGATTCACAATAGCCCAGAACATTGACCCAGCAGCTCTTTGCAGTGCAGTCTAATGTGAATTTAAAATCTGACTAATATGTATTGCAAAGTACGTTTTCAATTACAATTAATTTGACTTGGTGTTTGGTGCATACATAACACATGAAAATAAAGTAAATAAATAAATAAATAACAAGTAGTGCAACAGACAAGAACATATATTTAGATAGATGGTTTTAAATAACCTGCTGATGTTCATCATCCAGACCAGCAGGTGTCGCTGGTGGGGACACCGTCCGGAAAAACCGCACTTCATCACCAGGAAGAGGAGGGCCGAGGGAAACGACGGTAGAGAAATTGTTGTGGATTGTCCACACAAGTGTTGAGAGTTTCTTTTGATATTCAGATAGTCCAGCGAGTTGCGAACCAACAATTACCCGAGGTACATTTATAGGAGGATTTAGCCTTGTCGTGCACACGTTAGAGATGTCGGTCGTGCCTCCCAATCGCTCGTCCACCGGCTGGCCGCGCGGTGGTGCCGTTCAGTTTGGGAACAAATACATGAGCGGGCCTGCTAAACCGCTCACACTGGAGAGGACCATCAACCTGTGAGTTCATGTGGACCAGTAATAATGCAGCTGATATCAGATTCTAAATGTTAAGATAACGACCCACGGCAAAAAAAATCCGTCTTAAAGCTCAATTAGCTAACGTTATTTTTGTTGATGCACACCGGTGAGAGCCGGGAGATGCTGACCCTTTCAGATACAACAATGTGTTTCACACAAAACATCTGTGGCCTCGTATTGGTCTTGGATGTGGTTGCTTTCTAAGAAATAAGTCTAAAGTAGGAGTTCAAATCAAATATAAATTATATTAATCCATACTTTCAGTTTTTCAAATGGGATTATATGTTTCCTTAATATATATTATATTTAATATAATATTATATATTATAGTCTATAATATCAAATGAAATATATTTGGATTCTGGGCTTATGGTCGGGCAAAACAGGCGATTTAAATATAATAATATATCAAATGTGGGTCTTGGGAATTTGTGATACGATTATTTTTCAATATTTACATCACACATTGTACATAGACTCTTTGGGCTCTGGGAAATCGTGATAAACAATCTCTTCATCCAAAAAGTAACAGATGGATTAATCAGTAATAAAAAAAATTGCAGTCCTAGATTAAAATTGTATTATAATAGTACATATATATATATCTCACAGCTTTACTTTTTTTATAACACACAGGTAGGATTCATACTAATGATCTCTGTCCATGCTTAATTCCTTTTTATGTGTCCAATTGTACTTCAGATACCCTCTAACCAATTACACATTCGGCACCAAGGAGCCTCTGTATGAGAAGGACAGTTCAGTGGCTGCTCGGTTCCAACGGATGCGGGAAGAGTTTGATAAAATGGGAATGCGAAGGACAGTGGAGGGTGTTCTCATTGTCCATGAACACAGGCTGCCTCATGTGCTACTGCTGCAACTGGGCACCACTTTCTTCAAACTGTGAGTAGTTGATGTTGGAAGGCTCCTATATGAAGCAGAAACTGTTATTTACAGTTGCCTGACAGTTTGCTTCATCTGCAGGCCCGGGGGAGAGTTGAGTCCTGGAGAAGATGAGGTGGAGGGTCTGAAACGTCTAATGACGGAGGTAGCTGAAATCACAGCACATTTTAAGCTTGTTTTTGCTGTGGTTATTGTTGAGTTTACGTATGTTAACTTTTGTTTTGATGTTAGATCCTCGGAAGGCAAGACGGCGTGAAACAGGACTGGGTGATTGACGACTGTATCGGCAACTGGTGGCGCCCCAACTTTGAGCCTCCACAGGTTAGTACACACATATTACAATGAAGTTTTGAGGAGTTGATTAACTGAAGGAACATTTTTAATAGATGTTATTTATATGATTTAAATTGTAAACAGTGTATCACTAACAGATTAGTACTGAAAAGTTTTTAGCAAGCCTTGAATCTGTTGTCCCTACGTGTTTTGAGATTTGTATATGATTTTGAGACTTAAACATACTTTCATACTTTGCACTTTGAATCCCAGACTGAATTCTCTGTTGTCAATCAGCGCAGATGTAGTTTATATCTGTGCAAACTGATGTGAACTGATCTAAAGTTGTTTGTCTTGCAGTATCCGTATATTCCAGCTCACATCACCAAACCTAAGGAGCATAAGAAGCTATTCTTGGTTCAGTTGCAGGAAAAAGGTCAGTATATCAAAACATATCTTGTGAAATTGTTGGATTCCAGCATTGATGTTTAGAAGTAAAGAATAAATGGTAGACAGAGGTATAAATAAAAGGAGAGGACACTCATGTAAAAAGTTCCATAGTATCATTGCTTCTTGTTTGGAAACCTGTGATTCATGTTTCCACAGCGCTGTTTGCTGTCCCCAAGAACTATAAACTGGTAGCAGCACCATTGTTTGAACTGTATGACAACGCTCCTGGATATGGACCAATCATTTCCAGTCTACCACAGCTATTGAGCAGGTATTGTTTATGTCATTGTGTAAGCAGCGGAAATTGAACTGAAACACCTGTTTTTTTTTTCTGTTGACTGTCACTGGCTAAATTAAAAATTGAAGGGCTGTAATCAAATATCATTACGTGAATTGTCTGTAACAAAGATCTGTTATGTTCAATTGCTGACAAAACCTGTATCTGTAACTTTTCTAACTGTAACATAATAAACATTTTATCAACACCTGTTAACACAGTGAAAGCACAATGAATATAGAGACTATTCAAGAGCGTTTTCAGATAGTATCCATCCTTCTGAAGTGTCTGAGAACAACACTGAAGACTGCACCACAGCTTATTGATACCAACCAAGAGGCAAAATGAGACGTATACCTGTACACACAGTATTTGCAGATAAAGATTGTACTTAAAATGAACAAGCATGCAAAGCAGTGTTTGTCACTTTTATTCAAGTTGATCAGCCTTCTGATGCAACAGTCACACATTCAGGTGTGCAGGGATTTTTTGTTGTTGTATTTGACTTTAAATTTGCTCAAAAGGGTTTATTACAAAGAGATAAATCAATATCGCAAGTGATGGTGCTCAAGTAACTCCTCAGAGCAGGAAATGACACCAACAAGACTCCTCCATGTACTCTAAAACTGAAAGGTGCCCTGTGGAGTTTTCTTGTATGTTTACCTTAAGTGGTACTCACAAAAACTCATTGTGTATCCTTGAGATCAAACAAATGTGATGAATGTATATCCTTCGTCATAAAACATATGCAAAGCAAAGGGAATTTTAAAATCTGGTATTGTTTACTTGCAAGCAGTTGTCTTCTTGCCTGCCTTTGATGGCACATTGTTATGGCCCACTCAAAAACATAACCGCTTAAAAAACTCCAGAGGTTTCCTTTTTAATAGAAAAAAATTAAAACATTTTTTTTTAAAGAAACAAAACAATTGCAGTGCCCTTATTGTGAAAATCATCACTTAAAATTATAATAATATAATAATTATCTTTTTATAGGTTCAACTTCATTTACAACTAACTTGAGTGAACAGAAGTACGTCTCGCTGTCTCTGTGAGTGCAGTCCTGTGTGAGTGAAGATGAGAGACAATGTGGAGAAAAAAAATACTTTTCATCTTTTAGCTCAACTTTCACAAAGGAAAAGCTTGTCATGTCAGGTATATTGACAGTTCACAGGGGTGTTTATATTGTTAGAAGAAGAAAATTAAAATTTCATGCGTCTTTTTTTTTTATCTTGAGAAACTGCTAGTTTGTGTAGTACTCAAGTCTGTCTATGCCAGTGTGTTTAGAATCTGCTTTTATGTCCTCTGAGGAGGCTAATGTTGGATTAAACAAACTACATCATTGAGTTTTCCTGTTTTAACCTGTAACAATGCTGTGCTCATTTTTTCTTTTTAATAAAACAGTCTTTTGAGTATGTTTTTATACAATCTGAAGAGCAAGTGAGTGGTTATTGTTTCTGTTTACCTGTCACTAAATTCCAGACTGAGATGAAGCCTCTTCTGTATTAAATTGCTCAACAGTTGCAACAGAAAGTACTATGATGACAAAACAATCAAATGCTGCTGTTTTATATGTTCAATCATTTGGTGGGTACTTGCCAAAAGAAAGTCAGTGATCTTGTCCCAGTCCGATATATACATGGGGATCAACTATCCAGTGTATACACATCAAGGGGTTGTGAAAACCAAAATATTTTAGATTATGATAGATGATGATTTTATGATAGAATTTATTTTTTTTGCCCACTTTTGAATGTATCCTGTGTGATATAATCATTTATCCATTTTCTAAACCGCTTATCCTGTTTAGGGTCTTCCCAGCACACACTGGGAAGTCAACTCAAACTGAATTGAACACAATAAACCATAAACATTTTAAAGGTTTAACAATGCAGTGGTTAAAGTGGTAATCACTGAAGTATTTCAAGGTAGATTCCACACAAGAATATTCTCACATTTAAACATGACACAAGTAATATAATTTTTCATGAGAACCAGTATTCTCCAAAAAGCAATCCAAATCTAACGTTTTCTGTTGAAAAGGTGCAAACATATAAGTATTAGAAGTAAAGATAACAGGTAACACAATATTAGCCTACACCAAACGAATAGAATGTCTGTGGTCTCTCACTACATCTGTATTGGAAAAACATTTTCCTAAACAATATTGTAAGTGTCAAAGATAAGCAGAAATTATATATTTGATAGTTTTTCTGAGCTGGTTGCTTGGGAAATCACCAATATTTATATTTTATGCCTTATCCCTCTTAAAGCTAAAACATATATTTTTTATGATATTTTATGATATTATGATAAACATTTAACAATGTATTTTCTGGTCAGTCTGACAATGCTGCTCGACAGTCTCACTCAGGGCAGAAATCATAGGCAGAAAAAAAAGAAAACAAAAAAGAAATCACTTTTTTTATCATCTTTAAATTTTACAAACATGGTAAACTTTTATTGAACATTTGGCATCAGGCAAAAAAAAAATAGGTAGATAAAAAAAATCCTTTCTATGCAGTGAATATAGAATAGCTTGAGAAAGAAAAAAAAAAAGGACATAAAAATATATACAAATGAATAAGTTAGAAGAGTGGATTAAAATATAAACATCAAAAACAAAATACAATACAGACAAAATGAGATGGGCTAAGGCTATATAATTATAATTCCTTAAAATCTTGCGGTAGATCAGCTATATAGATAGTTTTATTACTATTAATGATTTGGTTAGATTCACAAAAATTTCGAAATTCACTTCTGAAGTGAGTAAAAGCTGGTCGCGATTTAGCAAATTTTGCTTTATGGATATGAAATTTCCCAAAAAAGAAATCACAGGCAGAAATGGACCACGTTCTATAACGTCATTTTCCTGCGACGCAGGGGCCATTTCACCCACCACCACCATGCGTCAGTAGTGTGCTGCTATGTGTGAATGTTGTCAAAACTGTTCATAATTTGCGTGTTTTACTGGTTTCACACACCAAATCGTTAAATATATATATATTAAAAAGCTATAATGGCGTCCAAACGACAACCGGATGAGAGTGTGAAAACAGACAAGAAGAAGAAGAAGAAGAAGGCGACATGTGAAGAAACAGCTGAACTTTGTTCAGTTGTGGAAGACGAGCTGGTGAAGAATACTGTGAAGGAGGCGTGGAGCCAAAGGAGTCCCTGCAGACAGGGTTAGTGAAGCAGAAAAATAAAATTACTTTTCTAAAGTAACGTTGAGTTACAGACTCATAGTTAACTGACCTTCAGTCAGAAATTGGGACAAAGCTCTGCTACACGAACCAGTGCCACAGTGTTTGTATGGCCTGGGTTTGTCTGCGCGTGTTGCGTTTTGACACAGTGTAACGTTGCTAAATCATAAATATAACAGCAAAGCAAATATACGTGACACAGATGGGCCAGTTATGCACCCGGCAAAGAAACCCGGCTGGTTAAACTACTGAAACGTCCCCACCAGGTTTTATTTTGTTTTCGGGTGTGTTTTGGTGTTTTTAGTTTAGCCTTTTACAACAACTTCATCCAGCTTGACAATCGGGAAAGTACCATGTCTACCTTGGACCACCACAGATACTAACCAGTAACTTTTGTAGTGACAGTTGGTCGGTTCGGTCGCTTTACTGTTTTGGTATTTTATCCTTCTTCCATTGGTTTAAATTTGATTATATTTTCCTTCCAATAGGGATGATATGGATAAAAATTCTCTTACTGTAAATGCAGGATAAATTTATTTCAGAAAAAAAATAATTACATATTGGTTGTGCATAAGATAACCAGACAGGAGAAATTTGCAGCTTTTATCTGATACCTCCAGAGGCTATTAATGGCAAAATCTCTGATGGTGGACCCATTTATATATTTTACATCTAATATGTCTAAAGACTGGAGTGGAATTGTTTTCCCCATTTTATTTGATTTCAATTTACTTGCCCCACTTAAAGTAATATGTATGTAACTTTTGTGTCACTCCAGTAAAAAATTACTGCTAAAAAGTCTGTTTACCAGGCCAGGTCCAAATAATATTTCACTTCTGTTGTTAAGAGTCTGTTACTCATTAGTCTTGTTACGTTTATGTTTTGAGGCTGTAGCTCTGAGCCCTGAGATATTGTTTTGTGTAGTAGAGCCTTTGCAAAAGCAGAAGTGAGTTACTTGTCATCATCTCAACTAGACACATTGTCTTTTGTTATTTATGTGCAGGGGATCTGGAGTTGGACTGCCACCCTTTCCCTCACTGCATCATCAAGAACTTCCTCGGCAGCGAGACCTTCGTGGAGAACCTCCAGAGAGAACTGCTGGAGCTCAACTTCCACGAGAAGTCAAATGATCTGTACAAATTTAAACAGGTGTCTATCAAACTGACCTCATTGATTTATTCCTGTTAGGTTGTTGTCTTATTATCTTCACATTGTTGTTGTTGTTCCCAAACAGTCAGATGACTTGAGGAAGAGAACAGATCCCCATATCGCAGGACTGAGGTAAAAAATAATTAGTATTCTTGTGTTGTTTACTGTCCATAGTCAGTGTATTACCCAGTAGATGGCGGTAGGCACGCCCGTAGTGTGGTGGAGCAGGCAGGATTACTGGAAATGGAAGCAAAGCAATGAAAAAAAAAAGTCAGACATCGCTTTTCATATTGAAAAGTCAACAGGGCAAATTATGCATTTGTCATCATAAATTCAGCAGCGTAGGAAGTACAAGGCTGAAATGCTGAAGTTGGCCCAATGGTAGTGTGGCATGTTGGGGTTCATTTATCAACGCCACCAGGTGGAGCCAGAGATCACATCTGCCTACTAATGAGTCCATTTCCTTCATTTAGTGCTGTTGATTCTGTTAGCATTAACAAGTGGCATGGTGTACAGTGAACACAATGGAAAATGGGCTCAGCTGCAGCTGCTCACAGGGGATCCTTGTTAAGCAGAAGGACTGTTTGTTATTCAGTCTGGTATTTCCAGTGCTGAACTTTGCAGTGAGCACAAGGGTAGCGCACTATATGTTATTACAGCTGTGTAAATGTTGGGGATTTCAAAAACTGACTAGCAACAAAGATATCTTTGTAGAATTATGGAGCAGTAGAAGCCGCCAAACCTGCCAAGAGGGTCAGTGTTTGAAACAAGTCCAAGAAAAAATAAGATCTCAGTGTATGAATTAAGATGGATATCAGCTGGGTGTCAAGACCTCTGAGACTCAAAACATTACCGGGTTGCAAAAAAATAATAAGCAATCCTTTCCTTTTATTTTGAAAAAATGTGCCTTTGCATTACAATTATGACAAGCTGTTATTACAGTGAGAGACTACAACATGTAATTTCTTTTAAATACATATTTGTTATTATATATATTGCTACACCTACTAAGGAAATACAGCCCTGAGGAATAAACACCATAATTGAATACACAATAACGGCCTCCTCTTGTGATCATCTATTATTTATGTCACAACAAAATGTCACGGTAGGATTGAGCAGCTGAACAATCTGTCTATGTGGCGAGGCTTTCAAAATGTCTCATTAAATACAAGGTTAAAGGTTCAGCCACATTCTCAATACAAAATAGGATTGCACCATAAAATGTAAATGTATACTGTACATACACATTTCCCTGTGTCACTGTTTTCAGGGCAGCACTGTTTGGGCGTTTCCGCTCCTGGCTCGGGGAAGTGTTGGGGGTTGAACTGGAGCCCACAGTGGATATTTCTTGTGCAAAATATGAATACACAGGTGAGCTTGTTTTTGAAATCATGCAGGATGGTTGGTTTTATTTTTAGTTAGGTTTGATCAGATTTTTGATGAGTTGACGTGAATGTTCCTTTTTTCTGTATGTAATGTTCTAATTCACCCTTTATTAGATGTTCTTTTGTGTCATGATGATGAATTGGAGGGGAGGCGCGTTGCTTTCATCCTGTATCTCGTGCCTCCGTGGCAGATCAGCGACGGGGGAACCCTCGATCTTTACACAACAGACAGTGAGTGCCTTACTTTGTGTGTATTTCTGTGGTTTCAGATAACAGAAGTGTATAAGTGTATCATTTCCAACTTTGTCATCAGGTCATTTCCATCCGCAGAGTATAGTGAAGTCGCTCATACCCTCTTTGAACACACTCGTCCTCTTTGAAGTTTCTTCAGTCTCCTTTCACCAAGTAAGAATAACCGTTCCTGCCTGTTTTTCATCACTGTTTCATCAAAGAAGCAGTCCATCTATTGTAGATCGAATGTGTTGTGTTTGTCCAGGTGTCAGAGGTTTTGACACGGGACAAGTGTCGTCTGTCTCTGAGCGGCTGGTTTCACGGACCGTCTTTGGAGCGTCCTCCTCGCCACACTGAGCCCCCCGTCCCACGGAGCCCCCACTTACCAAGAGATGTGAGTTTGGTCAAACTTTTGTAAAAATAGTTTCACTTGCTTTCTGGGCTTTCTTTCTTTAGATGAGAAGATCAATATCTTGTGTTTGTATGGCAAATATGAAGCTATAGCTGGTTAGCTTAGCATAGCATAATGACTGGAAACAGGGGGAGACAGCTAGTCTAGCTCTGTCCAAAGGTAACATAATCCACCTACCACCCTAAATCTCACTAATAACACAGTAACCTGTTACATCAAGTTTGTCTTAAGGGTAAAAACAGCATGTTTTAGATTTACGTGTATTTACCGACTATTTTCTGGCTGTGAGCAGCGACTTCCTGAATACGCTCAAAGCTATGTGTCTCCTGGCTCCAACTTCATATTTAAAAGGCAGACGGTGGTATCAATCTTCTCATTGGACTCTCAGCAAGAAATTAAACAAGTGTATTTCCCAAAATGTCAAAACCTTTCCTCTAACGGACGGATGTTTTTTGTGTTCATGACAGGAAACATTGCTGCTGGAGTGGGTCAATCCAGTGTACCTGGACATCTCCTACCAAGAGCAGATTCAGGAGGAGTTTGAGGACAGCTCTGAAATTCAGCTCAAAGATTTTCTTAAGGTAACTTCTTACTCATTTTGTTCTGCCTCGTATGTGTCCCCTTGTTTCTTTCAGCTGAATATGTGTCTGTCCTCAGGAGGAGAAGTTCAGGGAGGTGAGGGAAGCACTGCAAGTCACTCAGATTCAGTGGACGAGGAGAGGTCCGCCTAATAAGAGGTAGAAGATGTTTCATAGATCATTTAAGAGCATATTCTAAGACTGTGGTTACAGGCGCTGTATTTGTGTCTATGTAGATGCTATGAAGCGGCCTCTCTGGATACGCTGCCTCAGTGTGTGAGTGCATGTTTGGAGCTGCTTCGTTCAGAGGCTTTCTTCCTGCTTCTCTCTAACTTTACCGGTCTTCGATTGCACTACCTGTGTCCTGCTGATGATGACGATGAGAATAAAGACGAGGAGAAAGAGGACATACTTGACAGAAAGGCCACGGGGTCTTTGACCGAATCTCCATCCGCAAATACTAGCAGAGAGAAAGGTGCATATGTCAGTTTGAGTGGGTTTCTTCAGCATTGAGTCTTTACAGCTGTTTCTGTGAGTTTTTTAACCTTTGTTTGCCTTAGAGCCGAGCACACCCGTGTGTTGTGGGGAACTGCGTCGATGGTCTCATGGCAGCTACACTCTGCTGCATGATACAGAAGCAGCGCGCGGGCAGAGTATGCTCTGGACCTTGTTTTACCTTTTTGCGGTGTGGGTGAGTCCACACACATGCACGCATACAGGAAGGACAAATCAGTCAATCCTGTGACCTTTACAAATCTTTCTTTCACAGACTGGCAGTCAGAGTTTGGGGGCTTCACATGTTATGTTGCTAATGAAGAAGATGAGGAGGTGAGTGTTGATTACAGTATGAAGTGTAATTGTACATGTATGGACAATAATTTTATTACTGCTTTGGTTTCTTCCTCATCACAGCTCCTGACAGTGTATCCAGAGGATAATTCCCTCGCCCTTGTCTACAGAGACAAAGAAACCCTCAAATTTGTCAAACATGTCAACCACAAAAGTTCCTCTGGTTCTGTTAAGAGTTCTACCTACGGAGCTTTTTATGACTTTTCTTTTGTGTACTATGAATAAATATTTTATGTATATATATAAACTGCCAAGCCTTTGATTACTGGACCAGCACCAGTTACTGGAAAACTTAACAGAAAAAGTTTAATTCAGTTAAGTTTTAATAGATATTGTTCAGACATACCTATATGCAAATTTCCAGTCCCCTAAAAGTCTGCTAGCTACTTTTAGTGCATCTTCATTTCATAAAAATTACATATTAAAGATTTTGTTTGAATTGGCACTGCTGCTGTTACTGCAGTTGACTTCAACCAAGTGTGTGAGAAGATAAGTGAGTGTAGATGGGATTAGACAGTTCGGTCCCAGCTCTTGTATTGCTTCGCATTTTGTGTGCAACGCTGCTCCGCTGTCTGATCTGCTCCCTGTATGTGCGCGTCGCGTAGCCGCCCACAAGGCAGCCTCTCGGGAATTACGTCACGCAACAAAGTACCGTAGTATTGAGTCAAAAGCGCCAGCCAATTTAAGTACACGGTTGTAATTGTCCCATGAAAAACAGTGAAAACTGGACATTTTCATGAATTTATAACCCCACCCCCGACGTCCCGGACAGTACGTAAAAAGTGGACATGCCCGGGCAAAAGAGGACGTTTGGTCACCATAACTTTACTCATTTCAGCACCAGTGGCTAAAATTAGTTGGCTTCACAGAAGGCTTTGCATTGTTAAGGGGTCTTTTAGCAGATTACAACTGTTACCAAGAATAAATACATTACAGAAACACAAAGCTTAACATGGGATAGAGAGAATCGACCTAGCCGTTAAAAATGACAGCATAGTGTGCCATGGTGTACAGTACCACTGATATCATTTGACCAAAGTGAAGTCTCCCTCAGACCCTTCCTTGATTTCCTATTAAACTAATTATTTTAACTCATCAGTTTTACTCCTTAAATTAATGTTTACAAATTTCAGTCGAAAGGATTAATAAGGGAAATGTTCACGTTAAAGATATGTGAGACATTCTTTAACTGTCTATAGATATTCCGCCATTAAAAAAGCACTTCCTTGCTGCCTGTCATGAATTTTCTCACCCGGCGTCATGTTGATTTTCACCAATCAGAGAGTTCTTTGATTCTTGTTCAGCCAATGGGAGGCCAGGAAGTTATTACCGTGTCAGTGGGTGTGATCCCGCAGAAGGAAGCGTTACAGGACAATATATCAAGGTTTTAAGGTAAGTTTGTACCGACTTTAACAAAGAGTTACTACAGTAAGTCTAAAGATGAGTTATAAAAACATTTCTGCCTGGCCCTGTATCTTTCAGCGGTATAGTATTGTGTCTACTGTACGTGAGGTTTACCAACACGAAATGAGCTCTCACAATAACCCACCGAGCTCATTTTACGTCTTTATCGTTTTAACAAAACTTTTGCCATTATAAAAAAAACAGACGGTTTATGTCTCAGGTTGGTTGAATCAAGCTGTAACGTTACTGCTGCTGTAAAATTCTTGATAAAAAGATTCACACCTGTGGCAGCAGGTAACTAGCTAACTTCACGTACTTTGTAACTGTAACGGGTAATCTCGTTACGTTACCTGTACGCTTGGTTATCCTAGCAACCACGTCTTTAGCTAGCTGGGGTCTGCTGTTCAAACCTTGGCTTAGCTAACGTTTTGGCAAAAACAGTTATCACCTTGACTAGCTAACGTTAGACATTTTCTTACAATCTGGCTGTATTTTTACTATAACAAATCGTATCATATATTTAAGCATTTGGATTGGTTTAGGAAACTATACAGTTTCATGCTCTACAAAACATGAGTGCTTTTACAAGAGCTACCATCTTTCAAAGGAAAAGTTCACATGCTATTTAAGTCTGTCTCAAAACAATACTTACATGGCCATGCATGTTGAAAGCATTACTAGTAGCACTGTAATTGTTTCTCTGTCCATACTGGTTGTAAAAGAAAAAATAACTGTCCTCGTTCAGTACAACACTTAAGTTGAAGCCAATTTAAGATCATCTTAGCAAAGAAACATGTCTGTGCAAAATTCAAAGGGAATTTCAAACAAATACTGTACCAGTACTGTGGAAAACACATTTTTGATTTGTCAAACAGACTGCTGGAGCCTTGTATTAGCTTCACATGAATGTTTGAATTCTTTATTGCAAAGAGTGCAAGGTTTGTCCCTCATCCCTCACAAGCTGGAGCCCCCACATTTTATCCACTTTGTTTTTTTGTTTATCATTTTATTATGTGAAAAATTGGCTAATTATTTCAGCACCCTGATTACCTTTCTAAGTAATAAAGGTTCCTTGTTGTAATTCATTGTTTTCACTTACCTTGTCTGTTGATTTACAAAACAGACGGTTCTGGCCAGTTGGTTAAATCACACTGTAATTCTTAGAATTGCTTTAAAGAACGCATCCCTTTGTGGCCAGCATGGATAGCAGGAATGATTACTCCGACCAATAATAATAATCTATGTATATATATACCCTGTGTATTGTTTAAAGACAGATTTGAAAAATGATATAGGCTGTACTTTAAGCCCCACAGATGTTTAGACTTTTTCCACCTGATTAGACCTCTTCTCAGAACTGTGGACATCACTCTCGCACTCTCCTGTAACTTCAGGATACAACAACCTTACCCCTCTATCATAGTAGTACATAGTGACATCCTGTAATTCCCTGAATAGCTTTATCCAACTTTTATTTTTTTATTTATCAGTAAAATTCTCATCACACTCCACAGCCATTTTAATTCCAGAGCTTGCCTCCCTAGGTGCACATGTTCCACCAAAACAAGTTTCGTCCCGAGGCCATTTGGCAACCTGGACTGGTGCTTAGCGCCGCCCAAGACAATTGTGATTGGTTCAAAGAAATGCCAATAAACCAGAGTATGTTTTTCTCCTATCCCGGGAATGATGTGTGGACTAGCCAGACCTTCCTCCGCGGCACTGTGGAGGTAGGTCTGGCAATGTGAGGCTAGGTCTATGTAAACAATTTATTAGTGCTGAAAGTCAATTTTACGTCAGTGGGTTCTATTAGTTGATTCTTTGATTGACAAAAAACTAGTGATAATTTGATATACTTATAATTTAAGTAATGTATCAATCAAAATGCCAAATTTGCTTTTAAAATGTGAGAACCTTTTTCCTTTCTCTGTTTCATATCATTGTAAATGGATTGTTTTGGGGTTTTCAGACCGGTCGTCAGACAAAACAAGCAATTTGAACATTTGGTCTGGTGAAGGGCATTTTACACAGTTTCATAGACTAAATAATTCACCAAAAGATAATACCAGATAACAGTCCCACAGGTCCGTTAAGGTTAAATATGGAGTTACAAAACACTATAGACAACAACACAAAATCGACAGAAACAATCATTTTCTCACATCGTCACAAAAAGGTAAAATTACTAGTCTGTGGAAGCATGTCTTTGTGTGAATTCAATATTTATTTCACCTAAATGTCAGATGAGCTCTCCAGGGAATACTAGAGGTGGCCTTTTGGCAGCAAATGCTAAATGATATATTTTAAGCTGATGATGATGATCACTTAATCCTTATACAGCTGTTAAATCTCACAGTAGACTTCCAGAGTACCGGTAGATAGGATAGCACATAATTACATACTGGCTAAGTTGTGGAGATTCTTGTAGCCCCAGTAGCCAAGCATACTGCTAGCATGTATTAGTGAAACATGAGGACACATATAATCCAGCTCAGAGGATGCTCTTTCCATGCAGAGAGCGCTGCATCCTGTGCATGGAGACGACACCAACAGTGAGCTAACGGGCTCCAGTGGTTCATTCAGAATACAGGAGTTAGGGACTGGACTGGGGGAGGGGAGGACTGAGATTAAACATGTTTTATGTAATGAGGGTTTCAAAAGGAAGCTGGGGTAAAAAAAAAAAAAAGAAAGTGGAATGAGGCCACAACAACCAGGGACCACTAGGACAGAAGTGGGTTTAACTCCAGAAGGAAACAAATTCCTAGCTGTCGCATACAGTTACATTTAGATATGTTGTATGATTTATTTCCCTCTTCGCGTTGATTGGGAATGGTATCATCGGCCAATGAAAGGAAAAGTATATGGAACATTTCATCACATCTGAAGTTCAGAATCTGATGGACAGTTCAGAGAAATGGTTGTGTAACTGAGACAATATCAACTCTTTTTGTCACCACGTTTCAGTTCAAGTATTTGAATTGCTATTTTTTCTCTCAATTTTTATCATTTTGGTGCTGGTGATTCTCCTTTTGGGGCTGGCTAAAACGTCTTTGGGGGGCGACAAAAATTCAACTATGCAGGAAAAACTTTGATGTCCGGTGTTTGCATACATTAAAGGCAAAGAGTTTGTGTTACCTTACTTCACAGAAATCTATGCATGTGCCTGTCATTTCTGACAATTTGATGAGCAAAAGTGTCTATTTTGCTTGAGTAAATTTAACCCCAGTTAACAAAACTGATTAAAAAATAATATTTAAATACTACTGGTAAAATCAGCGAGGGAGTCCCCCCCCCCCCCTCCCACAGCCTGAATCTTTGCAGTTAAACTGAGATAAGCGCTTCTTTTCAAGTTTATGTTCTGCTTGTTCAACAGTTTTTTGGTACACTGCTATTAAAGGTGACTTAGTTTTGTTATTAAATTGTCACAACAAAACAGTAAAATATCAAATGTAATCATGAATATTGTCATTTGCTACCTCCCTAATCCTTTGGTAGTGTTGACCTTTGTGGGTTTTAGTTTTATTTGGGTCTTATGATATTATCATTTGAAATTATTGTAGTATTATGTAATAGTAGCCCTTCTCAAAAATCCTTAAAATGAACCAAACAAGCAGTCACTTATTTTCTGTTAAAGTAAATTCTGTTGATTAATTAATTAATTAATTTGTATTTTATTGAAGAATTGTAAATGGACTAAGCAACAATCTTACAGATGTGACAAATATACACAGTGAAAAATAAATTCTGGTTCTGGATAACCATCAAACTGAAATAAAAAAGAGACAACTTCACATATTTATTGAAATTTGAATGGAAACATCCCCAGAGAAAATGGAGGATAATCCAGGCATTTCACGGGGATGGAATGCATCCTGATTTCACTTTAAACTTTTTGACCTTTACAACACCCAGTATCACAGCAAGCTATTTGATAACTTGACTTGTGAACTTCTTAGGGTCTTTACATTAAACCTGTTTGAAGTGAAGGGCTCTTTTTTGTCTTCAGGTTTACATAATTCTTTATACAGTTAACACAGATGTTGGGGAGAGCTGTGGACACAACATAAGTAAACATCTTTAGCCCCAGTTAGTGTTGTACAATTGTTATGAAGCGGAACACGCCTAAAATAAAGTGGAGATAATGATTCTTTCTCCAGGATATTTTACAGCAACTCAGCACACGGTCTTTGGGATTTACTCATTGCTCTACATGTTTAGTGTATTTGTAGACTTGAGTTATTTTCTTCTGCACATCAGACCTTTAAAGAGGATCCTTTAATGTTGTCTGCTCACCATTGAATGAACAAAAATGTGCTGTGTCTCAAATTGTGTTCAGACGATGGCAGACAAGACTGTGGATTGTGGTTCGTGGACAGGATGTGCGGTTATGTTTCTGCAGTCACTCTGTCCTGGTGTGAACCTGCTCTCTCTCTACAAAGACCGAGAACAGGGAAAGTTCATCGTTTTTAAAGTCATCAAGCTGACGCTTACAGGTGAGCAATCTAGTAAGGATCTGTTAGGCATACCTAGTGTACTAATTAAGATAAAAAACGCACTCTTCACAATTAAATCTGTATTTTCTCGGATGTCACATAAATAAATCAGAAATTCCCGTTGTCAGATTCTGCAGGAGGTCTGGGTGGTTATGAGATACTTAAGGTCCATGACGCTGATCCCTTTCTGGGGGTGGAGGTGAAGTTTGAGGATGTGGCAGCATGTCAACAGTTCCTTGAGAGCTACAGCTCTGGAGCGGTGCGTCAGTCCCTCTCACAACACGCCTGCCGGCTTCTTGCACTCCCCCAAGAGTTCACAGTGGAAACTCAGCTCAAAGCCAGCACCCACATCCTGGATCTCTATCTGGACAAGTTGGAGCTTTGTCTGCAGCACATCCACCTGTCACAGGTATACTGGATGTTTTTCTTTGTCTGTTCTTTAGCGATTCAAGATTTAAAATTTGAAGTAGGGCTGCACAATATGAAAAAAGTATTTATTTGCGATTATTTTGACTGATATTGCGATGGCGATATGATTCACGATATTCATTCATTATTCTCATTTTTATTGAATATACAGTGAGGAAAATAAGTATTTGAACACCCTGCTATGTTGCAAGTTCTCCCACTTAGAAATCATGGAGGGGTCTGAAATTGTCATGGTAGGTGCATGTCCACTGTGAGAGACATAATCTTTAAAAAAAAATAATCCAGAAATCACAATGTATGATTTTTTAACTATTTATTTGTATGATACAGCTGCAAATAAGTATTTGAACACCTGAGAAAATCAATGTTAATATTTGGTACAGTAGCCTTTGTTTGCAATTCCAGAGGTCAAACGTTTCCTGTAGTTTTTCACCAGGTTTGACACACTGCAGAAGGGATTTTGGCACACTCCTCCACACAGATCTTCTCTATATCAGTCAGGTTTCTGGGCCGTCGCTGAGAAACACGGAGTTTGAGCTCCCTCCAAAGATTCTCTATTAGGTTTAGGTCTGGAGACTGGCTAGGCCACGCCAGAACCTTGATATGCTTCTTACAGAGCCACTCCTTGGTTATCCTGGCTGTGTGCTTCGGGTCATTGTCATGTTGGAAGACCCAGCCTCGACCCATCTTCAATGCTCTAACTGAGGGAAGGAGGTTGTTCCTCAAAATTCTGCAATACATGGCCCCGGTCATCCTCTCTTTAATACAGTGCAGTCGCCCTGTCCCATGTGCAGAAAAACACCCCCAAAGCATGAGGCTACCACCCCCATGCTTCACAGTAGGGATGGTGTTCTTGGGATGGTACTCCTTCTTCCTCCAAACACGGTTAGTGTAATTATGACCAAAAAGTTCTATTTTGGTCTCATCTGACCACATGACTTTCTCCCATGACTCCTCTGGATCATCCAAATGGTCATTGGCAAACTTAAGACGGGCCTGACATGTGCTGGTTTAAGCAGGGGAACCTTCCGTCCCATGCTTGATTTCAAACCATGACGTCTTAGTGTATTACCAACAGTAACCTTGGAAACGGTGGTCCCAGCTCTTTTCAGGTCATTGACCAGCTCCTCCCGCTCACTGAGGGAGATTGACAGTCATGTTTAGCTTCTTCCATTTTCTAATGATTGCGCCAACAGTGGACCCTTTTTTCACCAAGCTGCTTGGCAATTTCCCCGTAGCCCTTTCCAGCCTTGTGGAGGTGTACAATTTAGTCTCTAGTGTCTTTGGACAGCTCTTTGGTCTTAGCCATGTTAGTAGTTGGATTCTTACTGATTGTATGGGGTGGACAGGTGTCTTTATGCAGCTAACGCCCTCAAACCGGTACATCTAATTTAGGATAATAAATGGAGTGGAGGTGGAGATTTTGAAGGCAGACTAACAGGTCTTTGAGGGTCAGAATTGTAGCTGATAGACAGGTGTTCAAATACTTATGTGCAGCTGTATCTTACAAATAAATAGTTAAAAAATCATACATTGTGATTTCTGGATTTTTTTTTAGATTATGTCTCTCACAATGGACATGCACCTACGATGACAATTTCGGACCCCTCCATGATTTCTAAGTGGGAGAACTTGCAAAATAGCAGCAGGGTGTTCAAATACTTATTTTCCTCACTGTATATTTAAATCATTTATAGTGCGACTTTTACGAGGATCTGTACAAAACAATGATTTTTTCTTTAGTCTGTAGGATACAATTTGTAGGCCCGGGACGTCTCTGCAGCATCACAATACTTCATTCAGAATGGTTTGACACATATTTTGCCTCTAACAAAAAATTGGGCCCAACCTGCAAGATTGCCCAATAATAAGTCAATTTAGGATTTGATGTCTCTGCACAATTTAACATTTCCCCTTAATAGCCTCCATGAGATTGGGAACCAAAGGTTATATACTACATTATTTAAAACAAATTAAATAATTAAAACAGCTCCAGGAAGATCTTGAATAACATCAAAAGGAAGAAGAACATCTTTGGAAAAACACTTTGCTTTCTCTTTGTCAAGTTTAATTGACATCTGATGCCACGTGTCTGTTTTTAAAGATTTCCTGTATATTAACTGCAAGAACATAGTATATGGTAAATACTATATACAATTAATATGTAGTATAGACATAGTCAATGTGAGTCTGATGTTTTAATAAAGCTTAGAGAAGCAAAGATCAGCAAAACCATAAAAACGTGAGTCCTGTGGGTGGCACGATGTACACTTGCACATTAGAAAGTAATTGTTCACCTAAATGTTCTCATTAATTTTATTAAGTGACCTTTGTCATTTTGTGTCAGCCGGAGCGCCTGCGCGATGAGGAGATTGATCATCTGGAGCAGCAGCTGCAGTCTCAGGCCCTCCGCGCAGCCCCACAGTCGACCCCTGTCACACAGGAAGATTCTCCTGTCCCCAGCAACTGCTTCAAATTTCAAAATAAAGTCTTTGGTGAGTCGAGACGACCATTTCTACTTTTGAATCTTGTGAATTGTGTCCTTTACAGACTTCGTGCCAGACCTTTGGCCAAAAGAGGTCAAGATAGAAAAAAAAATGCATTTATATTAGATAAAGATACTTTTTTCATTTTTTGGTGCCTTTTATTATTAGTTTCACCAGAAGCACACCCCTTAGTGACATATGGTGGAGAAACCTTGCTGTCAACTTAAATGACTACAGTTTTTTGTGTTTTAGGACTTTGCTACAAATTGTGTGCACACTACATTACTTTCAATCATTTTTCAAAGCACACCATTTTTATAAGATAAATTTTTTTAGTTCATCCAACAACATGTTAGAGGGAAGTTGAGATAAGAAACTTGCTTGTAATAAAAGATAAATATTGATTTTCTATGATTGTGTCATTGCTGCATCAATCAATCAACCAACATTTATTTATATAGCACTTTACATCAACCAGCAGGTATCCAAAGTACTTTGCATCAAGAACCATGAATAAAACAGCATAACATACAATAAAAAGAATAAAAACAATCAAATCAGAAAAAGGTTATATAGAAACAGGAGGAGGCAAGGGAATATGTCACCAGTAAAGGGAATAACGGCGTTATACATAACGGTGTTACTTTTTTCAGTAACAAGTAATCTAATTGATTACTCTTCCCATCTTAATTACGCCGTCACCAAAAAATGCGGTGAGTTACTATAATTGAAGCTGTTCTTTTGATCAGACAAAGTAGATTTGAGAGGTAGATTGATTTTTTTTCTTCCTTGGTTAGTGGGCCATGCACGAGACAAGCCCATAAATGATGACGATTGGCTGAGGTTGAGTAAAAATTCATGGTAGGCCAATCAGAGGTAGAGTTGGGCGGGTGTTTAAAAGCACGCGTAGTCAGACACAGAACAAGCATTATTTAACTTTGCCCAGTCGTGGCCTGTTGAGGGGCAATAAATATCAAAAGTTCCAAAACATCTTTTGATTTTTGCATCGATCCACTAGACATAATATCTACAGACATGGCTTTTGATTGGAGGCTAGTCTCACTTTGTCCCACAGCAACATTAAAAGTTAAGTGTCCATTTCCTTATAATATTCAGATTTATCATAAATAATTGAACATGCACATGTATTTTATGTTCCGTAATAGAGGGGTGGAGGTGGGGTCACATTGGAGCATTTAAAAATTTAATTGAAAGTAACGCAGTAGTTACTTTCTGAAGTAACTAGTTACTTTTAGAATTTGTAACTGTATCTAATTTAGTCACTTTTTGTCACGGTACGGTGTGGTGAGGACCCAAATGCAGAGAGGAGGAGGCAGGCAGGAGTTGGTAAACAAGGGCTTTATTGTCCAAAACAAACAGGGAGCAAAAACCAGGAAGCAAAGTCCAAAAGAAATGCAAGGATAACATCCACAGGGGTCCAGGGGAAAAAGGGCAAAAGCAGAAAGGGCTAACAAACGGGGACAAAACTTACGGGAAGGATGAGAACAGGCAGCAGGACACAGATACGACGAGCAGGCAAACAAGAATGATCCAACAAGAGGCAGAGGAAACACTGGGGTTAAATACATGAGGTAATGAGGTAACGGGGAACAGGTGAGACATCAGGTGAAGCACATTAGGGCGGGGCAGGACAATCAGACAGGCAAAAGTAAAGCTGGGCAAGACAAGACAGAACAGGAAACCAGACTATCAACATAAAACAGAGCAAACACTTACCGGGGAACACAAGACAGGACCAGCAACACAAGACCACGGAGAAAACAGACAAAAACACAAGGAGGCCAAAGAAAGAGAAACATAAACCCAAACAAAACCCCAAACCACAACACTTTTTGGAATAAGTAACTAGTAACTGTAACTAATTACTTTTAAGTAACTTGCCCAACACTGATTGTCACACAACTACTATGTATTAAAAGTTTTATTATTGCTATTATTATTTTTATTATTGCTTTATTATTATTATATTGTATTGTTAATATGTTTTGAGTTTGGATCTAAAGAGCTCTTTAGTAGCACAAATGTCAGGGGATAACTTGTTCCAGAGTCTTGGGGCAGCACAGTTTATACCTGGACCTTGGGACTTGTAAAACCAGTTGATTTGAAGACAATAATGACCTGCTGTGCTCACGTAGGGTTAACATCTCAGACATATACTACGGGCCCAGGCCATTGAAGGCCGCAAAAACAAACATTAAAATCGATTCTAAAATGCACCGGGAGCTATGGCCATATATGGTTACATTTTTTTTAAACCTCTTTAATATTGGTGTGTCCGTGTCCTTGTTGGAAGCCTCCTCACTGAGATTTATTGGTCTGCACTCAAGAATATTTTAATGCAAGGAGCCAACAACTTCATGTTATTTTTTTCACAACATCCCACACTAACAGCATATGTATTCAGTGCCGTTTGTCAGCTGACTCTCTAATCCTACCTTTCATAAATTGATCCTCAGTCGTTGGGAAGAGATTAGTGCCAGCAGATAATGTATTTGAATCGCATTGATTTTGAATTTGTCGACCTCATATTGAACTGTTGAACTGAAATTAACATTAACTGATGAGGCACTACAGTGTCTTGAAAGTTAATTTAAATTTTCTTGTTTAGTTAATTAAAGATTTGATTTGAGTTCATGTAAATATAGATTCAGCTTCCTCAGACACACTACTGTGTCTGGGCATCAGGGACTCCTGTTCCCTTAGTGCCGCTTTCAACAGCCTGAGCTGACCTCGTTTCAAGACTCTGAATAATGGAAACTGATTTAATCAAAATCACATATTTTAGAGGGGAATGGGTTCTATATCACATCGCCTGTACCAGTGATCTAAATGGCCTTAGAATAGATTTTATTGAGTATGTTTCTGAGACTCAAAGTGTATGCACACTGAGTTTCCGAGTATGAGTATTCACAGATTTTGAAAGTGACAAAGGTGGTGCAGACAGACTATGAGCGATCATTGTGTTAGAATCAGGGTGCTGTGAGTTAAATGTCTCAGTGCTATTAGGGGGGTGTCACAAACACCAACCTGCATGTGGTCCACTTTCCCTAGCATTGTTCATGGGTCCGTACTGTAGTCCTTGATAATGAGTCAGTTTTTCCATGGATTATATTTCCTTTACAAAATGTCCAGCCACATTTCAACCAGCGCCTTGTGATGGCTTTTTTTCACGCAATTATTTTGAATTTTGGATTTTGAATAGATAGATGTCCTTTTGAATTATATCCCCGGGTATCAGTCCCAAGTACAGTCCCAAGTACTGGGAATCTTGTATGATAAAGTCTTCTCAATAATCTGAAAAACCCTGTCCCGGAATGTTTGTATTGTCATACCTGGCCATTTTTTGTGAGTGATGGGCATTGATCTGCCAACACTGTCTTTAGCATTGCTACTGTTTAACCACTTGTTTATTTTTTACATAGGGTGTAATAGAAAAGCAGATTAAATTATTCTAATCTGAATTCCCTTCATCTTTTAAAGCTACTGGAAGTTTGTTGCATTTTACACATGGAATGTGAATTACCCTTCAACAGTTTAATGTTCAGTAATCAATGGTGTGGTAATGGCTCAAAGAAAGATACTCAACAACAGTTTCTATTGAAAAAAAGTGATTAATGTATATACAAATCTTGTTGATTCTGTAAGGTTAAGGTGCAAGTCAGTAAGTTATTCTTGGAAATATTTACTGTCTACACACAATTATTCTTATTAACCAAAGTTTATGTAACCATAGGAAAGTTCAGTTCTACATTAATGTCTTTTCCTCCATCCTTTACATCTGGCCCATCAGAGGACCGAATGCTGACAGCGACAGATGTTCAGAGCTTTTCTAACGGAGTGGGCCGTCAGTGGAAGCATGTAGGGAGGGCCTTGGGGAAGAGCTGCCGGGCTCTGAAGGGTCCGGCCATAGACAACTTGGCCTACGAGTATGAGAGAGAAGGCCTGTATGAGCAAGCCTATCAGCTGCTCAGCCGCTTCATCCAGGCGGAGGGCAGAGCGGCCAAGCTGAGCCGGCTGGTCAAAGCACTGGAGGACTGCAAACTCACCAGCCTGGCTGAAAACATTCTGGACGTACAGCCACGAGAGTAACTCTGTGTGCTTTCGTTTTGTGTGTACGCACCGTGAAAACTGAGGAGCAGTTGACTCTGTCCTGCCTGCTTTTACAGTATGTTTATTGATTGACTTTCTGTCATTCAAAACCTTGTGTGTGTGTGTGTGTGTGTGTGTGTGTGTGTGTGTTTGTGTGTGTGTGAGTGACGTGTTTCAGACAGGTCGTGTGAACACGTGCTAAGAATTGATTCATATCTTGATTTGCTTTTCAATTTTTAGTTTTATTGTTTTCATTTAGAGGAAATTATCTGTCATCACTGTTTCAAAGATATACTGTCTTGAGTTTAATGCACTGTTTGAACCTCTTTTGATTGTGCTTTATAAGTCAATTTACAGATGAAGCCTTCCACAACTGAACGTTATTGATTTTTTTTTTCTACAAAATGGATGCATACAGATTAAATGGTTGTAAAAAAAAAAGTGTTTATGTTTGTGTTTGATGCATTAGTGTAATTAAAACTGAAAACATTATTTTGTCAAAATTCCCTCAGGTATAATTTAGTGTTTAATCCTCCCTCCCCACCATCACTCATGTCACGCACACACACAAACGCACGCTCATATGATTAAACTGTGCTGGTTACTGATGTGTGTATGGTCTTGCATGTGTCATAGACCTTGTATCTTGTGTGTGTGTGAGTGTGTGTGTGTGTGTGTTTTATCACAGCTCGGATGTCGAAAAAGGAAATTTATATGGAGACTCTTTAGGTTGAGCTTCTCTGCTGGTTTCCATTCAGGGTCCATTGTAAAAAGCCCCCCCTTCCATTACTCCACTTGACCATCCATCCAGATGTGATGTGTGGATTAGAAGCTTTTATCACACACAAACACATAATATTGCTATATGGTGACAACCCCCAACATACACAGTTTTATAAGTTGTGATAAACACACTACGTTTGCTGTAACCAGGAAACGTATGTCCTCAGTAATATTTATGACATATGGAGTAGAGGAAAGTTGGCTTTCATAATGAAGGGTTATTACTTAAATCTTATTTGTAAATGTTTGTTTTTTAATAAAAAAAATACTCATCACAAAAAAGGTGATTACTTAAATCCATAGAAAAAATAATAAAATATGGTATAAATATGGTGACTGTTTTTATTTTTTTATAGTCCATGTCCAGGATTTGAATCCACCTTCATTGCGTTGTACTTAAATTTAATTTAAAGCTACCCTTCCACAAAGGATTATTCAACTATTATATATAACTATATATAATATATGAATATGATGTCGGCTAATTTAAAAAACAAAAACATAAAAATAATAGTTTGTCTTGTGTTCTTGAACACAAACACGTCCGTGTTTTAGGCCTGCTTCTGTTTTTAATCGTCAGTCTTAAAACCTTAGCGTAGAACAGGAGACTATCAGGTTTGTGGCGTTTTAATTTCAACAACAGCACAATTTCCATTAAAACCAAGACAAAAGGGCAACTTTTGCTATTTAAACGGCCCTTTCGTTTGATCAATCTTTCATAAAACGTGATTAAACTCGGTTGCTCTGACGTAAGCGAGATTGTCCCGTAGGTGAGTCTCGCGCAGCCAGCCGGCTTCCCTCCTCTTCCTCTTGCGCCCCTCCTGCCTGCATTCGTGAAAAGATACGATGACATAGCTCGCGCTCGCTGTCATCATCATCATCGGCGCCGCCCTGTAGAGAGAGAAAGAGAGAGAGAGATAGACCCCCCCCCTCCCCACCTAACAACAACCCCATCCCCGCAGGCTCGAGCACAACGACCCCACCCCCCAACCCCCTCGGAGAGAGGAGACGGAGCGAGAGAGGCACATACAGAGTCCGCGGAGAAAAGACCGTTTCGGGATCCCGGCTCTGTTTTGCCCTCAATCCGGGCCTAATGCTGTAGCAGACAGCGCAAGAGGAGAGCTCGAGTGAGAGACAACGCACTGATTGAGAGTCGGTGAGGGACAGGGCGGACCGGAGAGACGACGGGAGTGCTCATTCGTTTGGAAACATGGGATGTACACTGAGCGCCGAGGAGCGCGCTGCTCTGGACCGGAGCAAGGCCATCGAGAAAAACCTGAAGGAAGACGGGGTGGTCGCCGCCAAGGACGTCAAACTGCTTCTGCTCGGTAAGAGAAGAGCCTGTCCGGCCGCGGGGCTGCTGCGCCTCGGCGCGGCACGGCTCGGTTTAGTTGTGGTGGGACTGCATGGGGCGGAGGTGCTCTCCGTGGTACTGATTTCATTGCCGGCTCTCACTCTGCCCTCCGTTCTTTACAGGCGGCGGAGAGTCCGGTAAAAGCACCATCGTCAAACAGATGAAGTAAGTGTCTCTCTTTTTTTTTGCTTATCTTAACCCGCTCCGACTCAGCCAGAGTCAAAGGCCCGAGATTGCGCCTCCCATATCTGTGCTAAGGCAGGTTGAGCCGCCATGTTTCGAGAGGCCGTAGCCCCGGAGGAGTGCCGGTGACTCGAGCACCTCCTGCAGACAGACGGCTGCGGAGGCCGCCCCGGTGCGTACCAGGGTGCTGTTCATTCCCTGGGTGCTGAAATGTGGTTAACGAGGGTTTTACTGACTACAGGGAGTGTGCGACTAGGGATATGTGGTTGTTGTTCCTCCGTGCGTGCGCGCGCGGGCGTGTGTGTGTGCGCGCGCGCGTGTGTATTACATTGAGGTCACTACAGCTCCATTAGTGAATACCTCTGCTTTTAATCTTAATGGCTTTAAGTGCCCGATATCGCCTGGAGTACTTTGCCTATAAAGCGGATTTACGCAGAAATATGGCTTCTAAAACCGCATCTAAACCTTCCCGTCTAAGCTAAATCACTCTTTGATTTTTTTTTAAATCACTGTTTTTGTTTTCTCTAAACCTCTTAGTTAAGTTTCTAGATGTTTCAGTGCGGAAAACCAACGGCCCATTGTATATTTTTTTTCTTCATTTGAAACATCTCTCCTAGTGTTTGTGGGTAGCGGTGTTTCTCCTGGCCTCCGTCCTGCTCACCGCATCCCGGCCTGCAGTGCACTGACTGCACCCTACCTCCCTCTCGCCTTCCTTCCCTCCATGCCTTGCTTCCTCCTCTTCTCTTCACCTCATTATCCTCCCTGTGGTCTCTGGTTATCCATAACTCACTGCTGTACCATGAACACAAGACAATGGGCCAAAATAGTGTTTACAGATACTTTCCAGGGTTTATTTTAGCCAAAGTAAGCAGCAGATGGATGGGTTTTACTACATGTGTCATAAAGTTTAGCTATTGGAGGCTAAGTTTAGCATGTTCTCCTGTAATAGAATACAGGTTGAGAGTTTCATTTTGTGTAATTCAGGCATGGATGTGGTGGTTTTATAATTGCAATGCGATTGCTGTGTGTGTGTGTGTGTGTGTGTGTGTGTGTGTGTTTTGGCCATTTTAAAAACCTTAAAATATTCAAAATATGTAATAATTGAATCCTATAGCTGGAAAAATGTATACATAAAGTATATTTGGGGTTTGAATTATACTACTTCATTGAGGGTGATGTAGTACTGCAGAAATGTCAGTAGGCCTAGTATCTATTTTTTACACTTTTTTGCAAAACCAATCAGTTCTCATCAATTGTGCGTACTATATATAGAGCTGAAACAATGAGTCCCTAAAATTAAGAATTAATCTGCAACCATTTTGATAACCTCCAAATCATATCAGTACTTTTTAATAAAGCAACAATTCCCTGCTTCTGACTTTATTAAATGTGAATATTTACTGGTTTTATTACTACTCTATGATATTAAGTTGAATATCATTGAGTTATGAACTGTTGGTTTGACATAATGAGATTTCCCCTTGAGCTTTGAAAAATGTGTGTGTGTGTTTTTTTATTACTTTTCTAAATTCTTCATAGACCAAGTATTAATATAATGAAAAAATAATCAGCAATTTAATTGCTAAGGAATAGTTAGTTGCCGCTTTAAGTGCATATTAATTTAAACTTCTGTCTTTGGCTTGTGAGACCCACACACATTTTACCTACACTGAATGCACAAAATATAAAATATAAAATAAAAACACCTCCTCCCCCCAAGCACCAAGACACTGACACATCTCTCACCTAAAACAATTAGTTGATTAATGAATTACTTTATTGGCAGAAAAAATAAGCTGCAAGTATTTTCCTGATTTAATAATTGCTTTAGTCATTTTGTTAAATAGTTTTGTATCCCAAACATTGTCTGGTTCTTAAATGTGAGGATTTGATGCTTTTCTTTGTCTTACATGATAGTAAATTGAATCTATTTGGAACTGTTGGTCAGACAAAATAAGACATTTACAGACATGCCCTTCAGCTGTGGAAAAATAAAATGTGCATTTTTTACTATTTTCTCATATTTTATAGACAAAACGATTAATCGGCACGTTAATTGCTAATAAAAATGAACCGTTAGTTGCAGCCCTAAATTATTTTACATCCTTTGCTGAGTGAAACAACACATTTGCTCTTTCCTCCTAAAGGTTAATGTTGTATTTCCTAAAACTATTAATTTTTAGGATATAAGTGAAAGTGGCCACTCCTACCCCTTTTCATAACAAGCACTGGTAAAGTGAATTTTGCTAATATCCATCATGCCTTATTTATTTTCCTTATGAAACATCAATGACTGATCACAATGGAGGTAAAGAGAAGCTGCTGGAGTTTAAATGTGTCAGGAGGTTATGACCCCTTTATTTTATAGCTTCAGTCAGGGTGAGGGTGTGATGATGGCTAACTGAAGGTTTGCAGTGCACTGTGCCGCACTAAATGTAACAGTACAGTTCTGTGTGGTGTGATTGATTGGTGCTCTGACTGATTCCACTAATAAATTATGAATGGCTTAAATATCACATTACTATCCAATTACAGATCACACACTGAGTCTGTGATCAATTCCCATCCCATTATACAGTGACACACTTAAAGATGCATTTTAGATAGAGATGGCAGGATAAAAGGAGAAAGGAATATAATTGTGTTTAATGCCAAGAATCATCTGACACACACACACACACACACAAAGATAAACCTCTGCCAGAACATTGGGACCTCTTATCGTAAAAAAAGACAACTATTCAGGTCTGCAGGAAGATATGGATTCCATGCTTGTGTCTTTGTGTTAATATCTGTGTGCACTTGCAGGATTATCCATGAAGATGGCTTTTCTGGGGATGATGTGAAGCAGTATAAGCCTGTGGTCTACAGCAACACCATCCAGAGCTTGGCGGCCATCCTCCGAGCCATGGACTCACTGGGCATTGAGTTTGGAGACAAGGATAGAAAAGTCAGTCTCACAGTTACCCTCCAACTGAAATGTTCACTTAAAAACTGCTGAGATTTTATTTATGTTTAATATTTATTGAAATCCTATACTGCCAAATCATGGCTTGAGAATAATCAGAAGATTGTTTAATGTGCCTTAACCCAATCATCTGCTTGGGTTAAGTCCCTCACATGGACTTAATGATAGTCAAACTGGAACTGTCATTTAAAGAAATCAGGAATCTTAAACCACAATACCTGTACAACAGGTAATTAAAAAGAAATCCACAGTATCATTTTGTTCCTCTTTCCCTGATCTTATGAAATGTATCCATTCAGGCGGATGCTAAGCTGGTGTGCGATGTGGTCAGTCGTATGGAGGACACAGAACCATACTCTGCAGAGCTTCTTACTGCTATGAAGCGTGTATGGACTGATGCTGGAACTCAGGAGTGCTTCAGCCGTGCCCGGGAATACCAACTCAACGACTCTGCTCAATAGTAAGTATAGATATAGACTATAAGAACCCATATTTGCAAAAATAGCCACCCATTCTCATTCCCATTCTTCTTGATCTTTGTCGTTATCAGCTACCTGGACAGTCTAGACCGGATCGGGGCAGCAGACTACCAGCCCACAGAGCAGGATATCCTGAGAACCCGAGTGAAGACCACCGGTATCGTCGAAACCCACTTCACCTTCAAAAACCTCCATTTCAGGTAGTGTACATTTAGCTCACAACAACTTGGCCTTTGTCGTTGCCATTTTGTGCAAGATTAGGTTCAGGGATTACAACTCTTGGTCTGAATTGACTTCTTGCACTTTTTCCAGGCTTTTTGACGTGGGGGGTCAGAGATCAGAGAGGAAGAAGTGGATCCACTGCTTTGAAGATGTGACTGCCATTATCTTCTGCGTTGCTCTGAGTGGATACGACCAGGTGCTCCATGAAGATGAAACAACTGTAAGTGTGACTCAGTTAATTCAGTCTGAATCCCTCTGAAGCACAAATCACGGTGGGACTTTGACTAATGTAAAAGGCGTCCTGGTTAGACATATATGATATATCTTATAACTGCAACATCACCAGTTGGATTCTGGACGGGGACCTTTGATGTGTTGATATCATTAATTTGGACCTTTGTCTCTTTCCCTCTCTATACTGTTACATATCTATTAAAGGCAAATGCCACAAAAAAAGTATCTTAAAGAAGTTGATAGTTACAGATTTACAACGCCAGTGCATTTTTGATGTCTTTATTTACGTCTTAATATTCATAGCTTCACTCAAGTCAAGTCAAACATAGTTATAGAACATACATTCTTATTCATATGTCCAGTATGCAATTTGTAATTTTTTTTAACGGGGAGTACTAAGTAAGTAAGTATTTAGAGAATATTTAGATCCAAGATAAAACTGACCAAAGGGCGGGACTCAGAGAAAAAAAAAATCCAATTACAAATCTGCTACTTCAGCACCACGGACAGCACCATGGATTTCGCAATACACAGTTAGGCTACTAATATTTCAGGGTCATGTTCGGGCCACAGATTCTACACACAAACCTCAGTCCAATCAATGAGTAGACTAGACCAACATATTCAACCAAACTCTTTGCTACTATGGGATGGAGAGGGGAGCGTAATAGGTTACCATTTAACATTTAGGTAATGTTTCTAACAATGGGAATGGCATCCCAACGTATATCACCAATATGTTACAATTTGTCTCACAAGGTTTCACAGTCTGTACTAGAAACTTGCTTTAGACCCTTGATTTAAAAAACTAAAAATGCCCCGGGGAAGGAGAAACCCCATAAAAAGCAACAGAAAAGGGGTCCTCTGTCAGTACAGACAGTAAAACTACCACTGCTACTACTTTTAATAAACTGTAAAATTATTTATTTATTAATTTAACCATTTTTTAAATTGATGATTACCTATTTTACCTATTTCTTCATTGGACAGCCAGGTGCTTGTGGTTAGGGTTTAATAATATTTTAATTGTGTATTTGTTCTTTTTTTCCTTTATAATAATGAAAAAACCTTTGAAAGATGAATGTATAAAATCCCAGTTGTTTTCCACAGACAGTCACTTTGGTATTTATCAGTTACACATGAAGCAATTAGCTGTTGTTGACTGCTGTTTTAAGTTATTCTACTCCAGGCACTCTCCTCACACCAACACCAACCACATATTTATTCTTCCTGCAGAACCGCATGCATGAGTCCCTCATGCTTTTTGACTCCATCTGTAACAACAAGTTCTTCATCGACACCTCCATCATCCTCTTCCTCAACAAGAAGGATCTGTTTGGTGAAAAGATCAAGAAGTCACCGCTGACGATCTGTTTTCCAGAATACACAGGTGAGTATCATTTTTGTAAGCAGAGCTGCTTCACAAGCAAAATGATGAGTGTTGGCGCTTTATGCTTACTGCGTTTCTCTCTTTCTCTCTCTGTTTCCTCCTTTTGTCTCCAGGTGCTAATACTTATGATGATGCTACTGCATATATTCAGGTTCAGTTTGAGAGTAAGAGCCGCTCTCCCAATAAGGAGATCTACTGTCACCTGACCTGTGCCACAGACACAGGAAACATCCAGGTAGTGTTTGATGCCGTCACTGACATCATTATTGCAAACAACCTTAGAGGGTGTGGCTTATACTGAGGCCTGGCCAAGCACAGAGGTTGTCATGGAGAGTATGAGGTGTTAATAATGATAATTTTGATGATACTTAAACACATAAATATGTAATTCTACACGTCCAAATGGACCCAAAGAGCTGCCGTCTGACACCACACTGGATTATTGCCATGATTTGTTCCCTTCCTCTCATTTTGATTTCAGTATACAACCCCAAATTTTGTCTTATAAAAATGTGTTTTTGAGCTGAATGTTTCATGTTTAGTTGATGACTGTGTCAACAACTGGGAAGGTCAGAAGGGGCAGCTCCAGGGTTGTATTCAGCTGGAGCCTCGTTTTACAAAAGAAATACAACGCGAGGAGTGTGCAATGTCATTTTTAACCACAGCGTGGACTATAGTCCCATTCTTTACGTGACATTTTTATGTGGTTTTATATGTAAGTCTCGAGGCATTTATATCTATACTGAATATAGCCAGTTGTGCTCCGTTTGAAGAGCTGCTGTGTGTATGAAGGTGGAGTTGATGATGATGATGTTGGGGAGGTGCTGTACTTGTGGCTGGGCTCATGGTTGGAAAGCAGGCTATTTTAACTTTCAGAGGGGACAAAGCTCTTCTCTCCTTCAGACCCACACATGACTGAGTAGCCTGCAGGTCATTCCCACTCTCTATTTTCTCTTTTACTTTAAAACATAATGAGAGGATTCTTCTGTTCAGAGTGGCTGCCCATTTCCATTGGCCTCCTGTAGCGGGAGGAAATGCCAGTCAGCCAATGATATTTAAAAAACAAACGTCATATCGGTGCCAACCATCTAAGAACAGATTAGGATCAGAAATCATAGTTCATGTTCATACTATCAAATATTATTTAAGCAACAGATTATTATCAAATTATTTTTATTAAGCTTCAAGACCTACATGCCTCCTCCTACCTCCTGAAATCCCGTGCCACATATTTATTTCCTGAAATGAAAAACTGAGGTACACTGACACCTGTCTACAGTTCGGAGGGTAGAAAGCAGCCCTCCAATGAAATCTTGTTCTCTGTGTGGGGCTTTACCCTTTGATGTGAATCTGTTTAGCAGTAGAAGACTGCACGAGAACAAGATCATTTGAGGCAGCCTGTCTGGGGAGTTGTGGGTTTTTCCGACCCTCTTCTCCACTGATCGGTAAACAGGGAATCATTATCCCCCTGTCTGTCACATTTTCTTTTCACAGAGAAAACGTACAGCACTCCATTTTCACCTGTGCACCCAGAAATTCATCTTCCCATCCCTGTATACTCTTATCACATATCAGTCCCCATATCCTATCTCCATTTTCACCTTAAAAGCACCGTACTGTATATATATTATGATTATACCAGATTTTTTTTTTTACTGTGAATGTTTTTGTGCTGCACCCCCGTCCTATTTGGTAGTTTATTGGTTGCTCTCATGTGGAATGTTTGTGCTGAGCCAATCGAATGTTGTGTTTACATTAAAGCCACACTTTTCCTAACTATTTCCGTTTGTAGTCTGAGTCTGATTACACTAACAAAGGTAAGAGATGACAAACCGTATGCTCCCGGTGCAACCTCCCAGCAAAAGTTTAGACCAGGAACTTAGGCTGAACATTATGAAAATGGCCCACTTTTAATGCTTCATTGCATGGTGAACACAGCTTTGTATTTAGTGTCAGAAATATGTATAAAAGATTGTTACAGGTCTTGCATGGCAATAGGGCAGCACTTCATGAAATATGGCTGATGGCAGGGATCAGCGGCATTGCAGAGCGGCTCTCAATTTATTAGGTTAAATGTGTTCCATCATCACAGACAAGCAGCTATTCATATATTGAATGACTAGGCTGGATCAGCTGCCTGACCTGCTTTCAGTTTAATGGGTACGATGTTCATTACTGACATTTCACTGACAGCCGCAGAGCTCCACTCCTTAGTCCCAGGGTGTCCTCGTTTCTCAAAGCCAGCTACAGGTTAAAAGGCTGGGACTCCCCAAACAATTACACCTTTTAATCACACATTTAAGAGAATACTTGCACATTTGACAGATCATTCATATCAAATAGTTCACCATCTCTGCCATGTTAACCCCAAACCATGGCCCTAACAGCTGAGCTGGGCGTGGAGCAGAAGGCAGAGTCTGAAAACCTGTCTGAAATCTAAAGGATGAGCATTTTTGTTTCAGAAAAAAAGAAATCCCCAGCCATTTAGCCCCATGCCCTGCCCCACATGCATTTACATAAACATGGATTAAACCTGGATTGTGCAGAGCTCTTCAGTGAATAAAGCATCACAAGGTGGGTACTGCAAGGCAATCACTGTTAACCAGTGGAGTGGTTCATGAGTTACAGTCGCAGTCTCTTGATATCTTCACTTCTGAAGTCAACACGCAGCGCTAGAACCTGACGCACTTCCGCCGGGGTCAGCCGCCACGTCAGGGGCCCGAGTTTGGGCCCCAGTAATCCAAGATCTCAGTTACCTGTAGTACAAATAAGTACATGTGAGTAAACCAGGAGGAAGTAACCGTATCCTTTACCTAAGTATGTCAAAATAGCAATACTATACTGTGAAAATTACTAGTATCATGAGCAAAATGTATTTCAAAAGTAACAGTATTCATAATGCAGAACATCGCCCCTGTTATATATTATATTACTGGATTATTTTTCATTTATAAATTAATGTGTAATTAGCATTTCACTGTAGAATAAATGTATTGGCGGGGCAGGCCAAAGGGCCCAGGCCTGATATAATCTATCCTGCATCTACAGACCCCAAGGCTGCCTGGATGCCCCATTTTACTGCTGTAGTTGGTTGAGGTGGAGCTAATTTAACTGCTTTATATCTTCTCAGGAGTAATGTTTTGAAAATGCATCATATTTTATAACTGGTATCTAAATCTGTCAGATAAATGTAAGGGAGTAAAAAATACAATATTTCCAACTGAAATGTAATGAAGTAGAAGTATAAAGTACCATAAAATGGAAATACTTAAGTATCTCAAAACTGTACTGGAGTAAATGTACTTAGTTACATCCCACCACTGACAATAACTTCCATAAACATAAAAGAATTATGTGTGTAAAATGATCTAAATTACCCGCTCAAGGTTGAGGATGGTGGCCATTTGTGTGAGACGAGCAAACTTATCCCTGATGGTCCAGGTGGTTACGGTGGTGAGGTACGCCACAAGAGACCGAAGCTCTTTATCGAACTGAAGTCCTCCTAGCTACAACAGAAACAGTGGATGGACTTTATGTTGTAGAAAGTATAAACAGTTATATAAACAGTTATTTAGAAGTTTCCTGAAAACACTCTGCTCAAAATAGAAAGATGCTCTTGTGACAAAAAGGGAGCAGCCTCTCCTTTAGGCCTTTCTGGACTCATTAATAAATCTTTGCCTGAGGCCTTGCATCACATGTTAGTGATGATGCAATGTGATGCAGAGGGTGCTCGGTGCCACCTTGTGGCCGAGGTCAGCTCCTCACCCTGCTGAATGAGCATTTGAGGACGGTCTTCTCCATTTCAATGGATATCAAGCTGGTCATCAGGCTGGTCAGTATGTCGTAGATGACAGGAGACTGGGCCGTCTGGTGAGGGGACACAGAGGCGTTAAAAAATAAATAAAAGGAAAGGGGACACACTCACTCGCTCACTTTGGAGTCATAGCTGAAATATTACCTTGAACTCTGCCATGAGCTGTTCCAAGTTAACGATGAGCGGCTGCACCCAGGGATCATTAGCTTCATAATCATTAAACTCCTCCTGGGAGGAACACCAGCTGTTACAGCAACATGTTTTATGGACTCTGGTTTATTTTTGTTCTCTGTTCTGAAACCTTTACCTCTTCTATGTTGTGTGAGATGGACAGGAAGCTGCTGATCCAGGGTTTGACCTGAGGCTTTATGGCTGTTGTGTTTAATTCAGTCAGGCCCTCCTGTGAAATAAAACCATAGCGTATGAAACTTTTACCACTCAGTGGCAAGAGGTTTTCATGTTTCCTCATTCAAAAGACACCATTAAATTTGAATTAATTTGTCTATTTCCATAAAGTAAATCTGTCACTCTAACCCTATGAAAACACACAGAAATAATTGTTCCCCAACTGAAGTTGCATTATCTGCTTTTGTATTTTTAGCTGTTTTTTTACTGTTAATGTTTAATTTCTTATACTGCATTGTAACTTTTTTCTCATATATTTTACCCGTTTTTTAATTTTTCTTTTAATTGTTTTTATGTAAAGCACTTTGAATTGCCCTGCTGTTGAAATGTGCTATGCAAATAAAGCTGCCTTGCCTTTCCTGTTGTGTAGCACCTACTGTTGATAAGTAAATACACAGCTCTCAGCATTAATTAATGTGTGTGTCTCTCCAACCTGTAAGAGATCCTTGAACTTGGCAGATGTGTTGACGAGGTCGGACAAACAACTTTCAATCTTGGCTTGTTCTCCGGAGCCGGCGCCCTGATTAAACAGCTTGGAGCAGTCATTCTGAGAGGCAAAAAAGAAGAAGAGGAACATCGCCAAACAATGAGGTCAACTATTAGTGACAAGATGAATAGAAGAGATGCAGAGTGCTAGCACATGTGTGAAACTTACCTCAAGATTTCTCTTTAAAGTTGTGATATACTCACTACACACCTCAACGTTATTCAGAGTCACCTGAAAAGGAAAGAAAGAAAGAAAGAAAGAAAAACAAAACAATGGTTCAGTAGGATTCAGGGCAACTCTTTCTCTGAAAATATAGTCTGCAGAATTATTTGAGCCTTGAACCTTTTAAGTGTTTCTTGATTCTACCTTTAGACAAATTGGTTAAAATGTTTTTGAAGTTGTGCTTCCTTTAGCTAAGATACATTTTAAAAATGAAAGCACTACTTACATCACTTAAATCAGGAGAAGGGTTATTCATGCATTTCATTCCTGAGTTTAGTTACTGCTGCTTTTATATTATATATATCATAGTCTTTTTAACAATTTCTAAGAGATAGTGCCTGAGAGCGAGGTGAGGATATGTGTATGTGTGTGTGTGTGTGTTTGTCTAATCGTCTTACCAGAAATGCAGCCTTGGCGTGTTCAGCGCTCTCGATGCCCATCGTGTTGAACTTCCCCTGCTGTAAGCTGCTCTGCATCAGACTGACCGCACTGCTGACGCCACGCTGGATGTCCTGAAGCGTCGTAGCCGGGAAGCCCTGCCGCAGCTTATTATATAACACCTCCCTGCCAGGTGGAGAGAGATGGGAAAAGAAGAGAAAAATACATGCATGAGAACTGAAGAAGTGTATTAAAATAAATAAAAAAAACAAAAGAAGAAAAAATAAATATGTCAACTGTAAAGTGAAAGAGTGAGCACCTGAAGTCAGACTCCAGCACAGAGTTAGCGTGGTTGATCATGGCACAGAGGCAGTCGATGCTGGAGCTGGATAAAGCTCTACTGATGCACTTCTTCACAATGTAGAAACAGTCGTCCACCATGCTGGAGGTCAGCTGACCCTTTTCATATGTATCCATAGCAACAGCCTGAGGAGGAAAATGTATTTTATTTAAACTGAATTGAATATGCTCTAATGAGTAAATATTACATTATGTGTTAAATACACTGTTTTCCCTAAATGTTCAACACTTGAATTACCTCTACTGCAGTGATAACAATTTCATGGCATGGATTTATATCAAAATCTGTACGTTTTAAAAAGGGCCAAATGGATATTGTGAGAGTAGTTAAAATAATAAAAAATGACCTTCAAAATTTTAAGAAGAATCAGAATCAATACAGCAGAACCAAAAGACACCTTTTTTATTATTTCCACACATTATTTTTCCTTGTCAAAATCTGGTGCTTGCATTACCCACAAGGCAGAGATTCAAGAGTGTTATGGTAGCAACGGCTAATGTAGCCTCAAGCAGAGATGATGAGTGGGCAACAGAGGCCGCTTTAAGATTATTTTGTCAAATATTAAAATACAATATAAAATGGAGTTATTTACCTTGTTGACAGACTCTCTCATGTAGTACTCTTCCATTGGAATATAGTAACCAATCAGCTCCTGCATCATCCTGCTAAGCAAGCAGTGTTTCAGTAGCTTCTCAGTGTTCTGCTGATGCTCTGGGTTTTCCCAAAAATGTACAAACAAATTGGTATTTTAGATGGATAGAAAGTTTTTTAGCTCCACATCTCAAAAAGGCATTTGTGCATGCATCACCACATGTTCCTGTAAAACTACCCTGTGTGACGCTCTGAGCATCCCCAACTTCAAAGTCGGCCAGCATCCGACGGCGTAAGAAGCGCAGGTAGAGCTCCGCCCTTGCGTTCATCAGGGTTACTTCAGTCAGTACAGGGTCCAGCTCTCTGTTCATATGAGACAGATGTGTAAACAAAAACACCATAGAGAAAATAATAGAGGAGAACAGGACGTTGCCGAGACAAACCTGGGCTCGATCCCTTCTCCCGGCACGCTCTTCATCATGCTGCTCTGAGCGACCTGAAACTACAGGAGGGATACAAGTTTACATATATGCATTAAAAAACACCTGCATGCAGTTCAGATGGCATGCACACCTTGTTGTGGAATCCTCTCTGCTGTATAAACTTGTCGACTATTTTCTGGGCCTGTCGGTCACATTCCTGCTGCAGGTGAGTGATGAGTGTGTACAGATGCCCTGGACCGTAGTATGTCTCTACTATGGGCTGATGAGTCTCAACGACACGAGCAATACCTGTAATCACACGCCAAAGCGTTAGAGGAGTTCATCCCGTGCAAACAAAGTCAAATGTACACAGACGGAGAGCATCAGGCCTGTTTTCTCACCTTCAAGCAGCAGCGTCAGAGTGTCTGCAAATACCAGCGGTGCTCTCTTCTCGCCCAGATCTCCACCTGAAGCCAAGAGCAGGTTCTCCTCAGCTTTGGAGGAAAGCTGTGAGAACATGAATGTGTGTTAAAAAGACAGAAAAAATAAATAAATAAATTTCAAACATAACATATCTGCAACTACTTCTGTGCAAAAAACAAAGATAGCTTAAGAGATCTATATTCATTATCCACATGTACTTACAGAGTGGGAACATTCTACTGATTGAAGTATTTAGCTGAAACTCTTAAACTAAATAGAACGAGTGCACAATCAGGAAGGTATTTGTTTCCTAGAATTTACAAGCAACAACCAATAAATAATGAAAATGTTTTACCAGAGTGAATAATAGAAAGCAAGTACCTCAACCAAGGTCTGTTATTTTGTGGATTTTTTTTTTTTTTGAAATTTCAAAGCTGCATCTGGATCCAAAATCTTCATCTGATCTTCAACAAATTAAACATTGTGATCCAAGGAATATATGTGCCAATAGTATTTAAATCAAGTGCAGCAAAAACAAAAAAAAGTACCAATTCTTTCTTGGTCCCGCGTCCCATCATTCCACCAAAGTTAATTAAAGTTTTTGAGAAATACTCAGTAAGGTGGCCGACCAGGGCAAACCCGCTACAACAGCCCCAAACACTAACCCGATGCACCAGATGGTTTGTTAACACAGAACCATCTGATAAGTCATTGTCACTGCTTGGAAAAGGGAAGGCACGTCCGCCATTGATATTTTGAATGAACAGCTGTGGCCGTCACAAACACTAAACCTCGGCCAGCTCCTCACCTGACGCTGATTGGTCCGGTTTGCTGCTCTTCGGACACAACGCATTGTGGCCTCACAAGATGGATTTTTGTGTGATATGCAATTCTCGTGTGATATCGCATCAAATACAGAAACTATGAAAAGTGGTTTGTGGAACAGAGAGAGCGATACAAGCACTACATTTTAGGATCCACTTTAAAATTATTTTATTTTGCTTTTAAATACCTCAATGGTCTTGCCCCACCCTATAACACTGAACCGCTGCACCCTTATACACCTATCTCTTAGGTTAGCTGATCAACTGCTCTTGAGTGTCCCCAAAACTAAGCTTAAGCTCAAATCTACCGTGTCTTTGCTGATGGAGTATGGAGTGCGGCTCCTAAATTGTGGAATGATCTACCTCTGTACGGTCTGTATTTAAATCTCTTCTTAAAACCCACCTCTTCCTCTTCGTATTGTATTTTATGCCTTGTGAGTTGTGTATTTTATTTATTCTCCTGTACAGCACATTGGTCCATTGTGGATGTTTTAAAGTGCTCTACAAATAAAGTTGGCTAATGATGATGACGTTGTAGCGCGTTAGCCGACCACTCGGACACAAAAAAAAGCACACACAGCATTAAAAACAAAACTTACCTGACTGCAGAGATATTGGCCAAAACGGACGAGGCCCTGCTGGTGGAGGCCCAACAGAGGAAAGATCTTGAAAAACCTTTCCACTTGTGCAAGGTCGACTGCTGCAACAGCTTCATCCAGCTTTTCAGCAACGATAATCTTAAGTTTCTGCTCTGCCTCCTGCAGCATTAACAGACTGGCATCCACAGTACTGCCTGTGGAGACATCATGCATTCGCAGAGTTATAGTGCAAGCCTAGACGTATATTGTATTTATTTTACAGCTGATTTATAATGCTACTTAAGAGTTCAGTAACAACTTTTTTTTTATGAAAAACTATAATCCTATAATGATCTGACTAAATCATTGTCAAAATGTTGCAAAAACTCAAATAGGATTACAGTACTTCTTCACTGCAGTGTAAGACTGAATACTGAGTGATGCATTATGACAGAAAACTAGAAGCCTCATACTTTCTTCTCCCTGCCTGCTCAGCTCAATAACCGACTGGTCCAGAGAGAGGTATCGATGGATGTGAGCAGCAGCCTGCTCATAATCTTCATTACGAAGAGCTGTCTGCACGCCATCCGTGCAGAACTTTAGATCGAGGATATCGTCGGCACGCTGGATGACGTTATACAGCCGTGTCTACAAAAATAAAACAAGATACACACTTTAAGATCCATTACAACATTCTTGTAATTAATACAATATAAACTCTTATACACTGCTGAAAATTATACGTTTTGCAGAGGTGTTTTTGTCATTGTGTATTTACCTTTGCGAGGTCTAGCTGTCTGACTTTGCGGCTGACATTTTCAGCCAGACTGCAGGTAAATGTGATCATGCCTGACAGTTGACTGGCGTCTCCTTCAATCAACTGTAGGTTGGGCCTATAGAGCACAGAGACAGCATTTTGTACAACAGAGAACATATTCTTGTTGAACACAAACTGTGTTGGTTTTTTAAACTACACTGATCTGTACAAACTGTACCCCATCCTCTGCAGCGCCAGCATCTTTGTGTGAATGGACCCCTCCTGCCCCACCAGTCTTTCCAGCTCAGAATCCACTTCTTTCTGTATTAGGAGAAAACAAGACATGTAATGAAGAATTACATGAAGAATATTAATGTTGATTTCAGCATCCTTTACAACTTTAACATGTCTGTTTTTTTAATTCAGTGTCCAACTGCCTTCTTATTTTCCATCAAAACCTACACAAATGTTTTTAAGGAACCACATATATTGAAAACTTATCTAGGCATGTTGATGTCATGTGATAAATGTGTCAATTATTAGAAAATATGGCATGTAAGTAGTTTAAGATATATAGGGTGAGTTGAATAACTGTGTTGCATTAACAGGGCCATTATAGAACTCCATATCTTTGTACATTTTAATGTGTATGTTATTTGCTCTGTCAAGTTTTTTTTTTTAGGATTTCTGAGCAATAATTTATTCCTTACTTTTGTTGATGTGCTTATATACAGTGCCTTGAGAAAGTATTCGGCCCCCTTGAACTTTTCAACCTTTTGACACATTTCAGGCTTCAAACATAAAGATATAAAAATTTTATTTTTTGTGAAGAATCACCAACAAGTGGGACACAATTGTGAAGTGGAACGAAATCTATTGGATTTTTTAAACTTTTTTAGCAAATAAAAAACTGAAAAGTGGTGCGTGCAAAATTATTCGGCCCCTTCGAGCAAACTCACTCCAGAAGTTCAGCGAGGATCTCTGAATAATAGAATCCACCTGTGTGTAATCAAGTCTCTGTTTAAATGCACCTGCTCTGTGATAGTCTCAGGGTTCTGTTGAAAGCGCAGAGAGCATCATGAAGACCAAGGAACACACCAGGCAGGTCCGTAATACTGTTGTGGAGAAGTTTAATGCCGGATTTGGATACAAAAAGATTTCCCAAGCTTTAAACATCCCAAGGAGCACTGTGCAAGCGATCATTTTGAAATGGAAGGAGTATCAGACCACTGCAAATCTACCAAGACCTGGCCGTCCCTCTAAACTTTCAGCTCAGACAAGGAGAAGACTGATCAGAGATGCAGCCAAGAGGCCCATGATCACTCTGGATGAACTGCAGAGAACTACAGCTGAGGTGGGAGAGTCTGTCCATAGGACAACAATCAGTCGTACACTGCACAAATCTGGCCTTTATGGAAGAGTGGCAAGAAGAAAGCCATTTCTCAAAGATATCCATAAAAATTCTTGTCTAAAGTTTGCCACAAGCCACTTGGGAGACACACCAAACATGTGGAAGAAGGTGCTCTGGTCAGATGAAACCAACATCGAACTTTTTGCCCACAATGCAAAACGATATGTTTGGCGTAAAAGTAACACAGCTCATCACCCTCAACACACCATCCCCAGTGTCAAACATGGTGGTGGCAGCATCATGGTTTGGGCCTGCTTTTCTTCAGCAGGGACAGGGAAGATGGTTAAAATTGAGGGGAAGATGGATGCAGCCAAATACAGGACCATTCTGGATGAAAACCTGTTGGAGTCGGCAAAAGACCTGAAACTGGGACAGAGATCTATCTTCCAACAAGACAATGATCCCAAACATACAGCAAAATCTAAAAAGGAATGGTTCACAAATAAACTTATCCAGGTGTTAGAATGGCCAAGTCAAAGTCCAGACCTGAATCCAATCGAGAATCTGTGGAAAGAGCTGAAGACTGCTGTTCACAAACGCCCTCCATCCAACCTCACTGAGCTCGAGCTGTTTTGCAAGGAAGAATGGGCAAGAATGTCAGTCTCTCGATGTGCAAAACTGATAGAGACATACCCCAAGCAACTTGCAGCTGTAATCGCAGCAAAAGGTGGCTCTACAAAGTATTAACGCAAGGGGGCCGAATCATTTTGCACGCCCCACTTTTCATTTTTTTATTAAAAGTTTCAAAAATCCCATAGATTTCGTTCCACTTCACAATTGTGTCCCACTTGTTGGTGATTCTTCACAAAAAATAAAAATGTTATATCTTTGTTTGAAGCCTGAAATGTGTCAAAAGGTTGAAAAGTTGGGGGGCGAATACTTTCGCAAGGCACTGTATCTGATGGACTGTATCTGATGGACACGCCATTACCTACTGTCTACTGTGCACAAATGGCCCATGAATTCATTTTCTTTTAAGCCACTGTCCCATTTCTTAATTTGATTGCGTGCTTGTGATCCTAAGATGATCTCCTCAGATATACTTGTCAATCAATAAGTCATATCTTTTAAAAGTCTCTAAACAGACGTTCATAACTGATGCACTAAGAGCCGAAAGGCCGGCTGTAAAGCTTTGGGCTGGGCTATAGAGAGGGGGCACAGCAGTGTAGATTTTTCATGGTCGTAGTGGGATGTCTGTTTCGTCATATTTTTTTCTGGCACAACATTTAATTATGAGAATTTATATGTAAACATGGTATACATTATTGGTGGAATCAGGGTATATATTTAGGATGGTCTTACAATGGTAGTAACAAATCTCAGATTCAGCTGGTGGGACAAACTGGTTGACCTATTATCTACCGACCAGCGGTCACATATGTATAGCTAATCTCAGTCACAGAGAGCCCAAATGCCAACAACCAGAACCAATTCTGCGGTCAAAATCCAACACTTCATGGTATTGAACTGTCCATGGTAGACAGACAGGTGTGTAAACAGTGTTGCGTACCCTGCTAACTCAGCTGCTAACGTTACCCCTGTCTTCTGCCTTTTCCAAAAAATATTAGTAGCTATAGCCTGCCCTGCAAATACAAGTCATTTGCTCAATTGTTTAATTTCCATTAAGCCAAAAAATTAAAAAGTGGAGTTTTTGTTTTGAGCCAGCAGCATCCCGGAAGTTTACGTGATGGATGACGACAGTGAGTGTACACATCAAACAAACTGCTGTTAACGGTCGTTTATACAAACCTCCTCCGCGCACAGCTGCTGGTAAACTCTCTCCAGGTCCTCCAGCTCCGTCAGGGCCGATATGGTTTCCATACTCACAGAGGACAGTGAGCCAGCGTCGCATTTTTTTGCTGCCACGGGTCCGCTGTCTGCCATCTTCCGCCACCGATACAGAACTTCAGGACCCGAGGACCCCACGTCACAGGGGGGAAGTTACACCCAGGGTTTAGCCTGTCAGGCAACACCTTTTCACAGGAAGTGAGCTCCAGAGGAGACGAATTGTCTCTTTGATTCAAAATCGTGACCCCCAACATGACTGTAACATTGTTCTTTACCATCTCTAACATAAACCCGCACATTAATATTTTTTGGTGGTGGGGGCTTGCTGTGGCAGCACAGAAGCCTTACCTGAGAAGTCCAATTCTCGGTATATATGCTCTACTAATACGCATGCGTTGTACGTGTTTGTACTTAAACAGTGTAGGCTGTCACTCCCCGATGTAAGTCTAGTGCAGTTGAATGGCGTTTTGAGCTAACGTTAGCAATCAAACAGCCAGAGATAGCTAAAACGTTTTTGAAATGACTGCTAGCTTAGCTACAAGCTATAAATCAAGCGCAACAAAGGCTGTCACTTGAATGGTGTTTAGAGCCTAACCAGAGGCTCTGGTCGAGTGCAGATGTGAGTTGCGCATGCTCAGATTTAAACGGTTTAGCTACAGCATAAGCGTCATACTTAAATTTGTGAAATCCATGAAATAATAAACTTTTTTCATTACGAACAATAACAGAAGATGGTAATCATTTCAAAAACGTTTTAGCTATCTATGATTGTTTGATTGCTAACGTTAGCTCAAAAGGCCATTCAAGTGACAGCTTTGTTGTGTTTGATTGCTAGCTTGTAGCTAGGCTAGCAGTCATTTCAAAACGTTTTAGATATCTATGATTGTTTGATTGTTAGGCAATCAATTGATAGCAATCAAACACAACAAAAGCTGTCACTTGAATGGCGTTTTTAGCTAACGTTAGCAATCAAACAATCATAGATAGTTAAAACGTTTTTGAAATTATTTCCATCTTCTGTTGTTTGTAATGAGAAGTTTATTATTTCATGGATTTCACAAATTTTCAGTATGACACGTCATGCCGTAAACCGTTTAAATCTGAGCATGCGCGACTCAAATCTGCACTCGACTTACATCGGGGAGTGACAGATGGCAACATAAGCCATTCATAGGCAATAGATGGAAGTGATTTTCTTTTAAAATGTTCATTCACGTAAATAAAAACAATAACAAATTAGCAGAGCCCAGCTAATAATATGTATAATAATATATATAATATATATGATAATATTGGGGTTGCTTTGCATGGCAGCTTCTTAATATTTTGCCTGGAGCCCCTCAACCAGTTGTCCTGTGCTAAAATGGTACCCTACCTCAAGTTTACTGTGATACAATGATATACACCATGTAAGTATCATATAAATAACATGTATTAAAGCTAGATTTAAGAGACAAATAATTCAAGTTTATACTGTTCTTGAGTGGGTCTGTTGCCCATTTTGACGGTCAGTAATACAACTTTGGTTTTGGTTGTAACCGTTGCATCTGCCTCAGAAACTTCTGCCACAATACCAATACACTGGAGGTTAATAGAATTTCATATTTGGTTCTCAATGCATCAATTTGAAATTTGTATTCCCAATAATATCTCAGTTACCCACAATAAATCTGACCTCACTACCACCTTGTAAGCATTTTCCAACTTCAAAAGAAAATGTGTCCTTTGGCTGTGCCATAAATTAACCCCCTGATTCCTGAAACGTTAGTTATGTGTTGATTCACTAAAGAAGAGTGAACAATGTAATTATGTTCAAAATATTCTCTTACAGATCAAATTTAAATGCCATTACCTGCAGAGTTCCTGTAGGAAAGATGATACTCCAGTGAGAGTATAAAAAACATTTCACCAAAATGAAAACTGCCTTTCTTGACTGTTTCAAAAAAAGGTCAGTGAAGGAAATATGATGCAAACAGGGCCATTATTGAACTCCACATATTTGTAAACCACAAGTTTCATAACAGGATCACACCACTTGTTAAAGCCACGGTCTAAAAAAGGAAAGAAAAATCATGAAACCATTACATTTGTTTGATTGAGCATCACATCAAAAGAAAATCTCTGTCAGTTTTTTCCTGTCATTCCAATTTCACTGGCAAATGTATATTTTTTGCAACTGACCCTGTCTGCAGACTTCAGTGAGCAGCAACACATATTTTCATGACCAATCTTAATACTATATTAATTTGAAAATTGTTTGTTGCAGCAATGAGTGAGTGCAGAACTGCAGGTTGAGGTGGTGGTGGTAGTGGGGGAGGTTTGTCCTGGATGTCTATTCATTTGATACCAGAGTGATATCAGGACATCACACAATGAGACAGGAGCAGAGTGGGCAGAAGAGGAAGAAAGAAGCAGTGCAACACAGCTGTGATAAAAAACTACTGTCCATTGATTATTTGCAAAAGATATTTTACTAAAAGGGGAGTTTACATTTCTACATTATCATGTTTGAATTTGTCCAAAAGCATTTATAGACAATTTGAAATGATCAGGAGGCTTGCTGTTCTCTGGACAACAACAAGACAAGTTCTTCTCTTTCCTGCTGAAGCTCTTCCCATTTCTTCTGCAGCTGTGTCTTTTCCTTCTGGACCTCTTCTCTTTGTCTACTCAAGTCTTTGGCTTCCTCTAGCTGTGCTTTCCTCAGTGACTCAATCTGCTGCCTCTCTGCAGCTGCCTCCCTGGCATTCACTGCACGCAGATTCTCGAGCAGCTCCCTCTGATGCTCCACAGCCCGAGCTTCCTCCTTCTGCACTCTCCTCAGAGCTTCTATCAGCTCCCGCTCTCTCCTTAACACACGTGTTTCTCCTTCAGAAGCTCTTGAAACTTTCAATTTGCCTGTAATAGGGAGGGAAAGAGAAGGCCACACGTGTAGTCTTATTAGTCTCACATTCTTGGATACAGTAAAACCCCAACTCACATTAGGTGATTATGAGATACCAAATTGTTTTCTTAAAATGACTGAGAAAATGACAAGAAAATGACAAAACAAGTACAAGTACTATGACTGCTAGTGGTAAGTAGTGGTTGAGTAGTACTGAAATAGTGTTGGATTGTTGGAAACAGTTGGATTATAAAGGAAATTTACAAGGACAAATATATAACATTACTCCAACTGTATGTTGAAACTCTGACCATGATGATGCATGATTTGCTTAAAAACCAGGGTTGGATACCTAACCTCAATATATTTTGGTACAAACCAAAATGTGTCTATAGCTGTGTGTTGAAAACTGTCAAGTACTGAAAGCTGGTGTCAAATTTGTGGTGCACAATCTTTTTTTCTTATTCTTATATCAGACAGTTCCTAATTTAAATCTGAATTCTGCTAATTGTGTACTGTACATAGGATAATATGTTAGCTAGGTTTGTGCTTAGACAACATTTATTATTTGTCTCCCGATAAATGAAGAAATGTGTTAAAAACAACATATTGTATATTTCACTTATTCAGCAAGATGTCATTGAAAAAGTCAATATGAATGTTATACACAAACTGCAGTGAGCTATAAAACATTACCAGAAAACTGTCTGTGCTTCTTTGGCGCCCCAACAGTTTCGGGTGGTGTTGATGTGTCACTATTAGCACTTGAGCCCTGCGATGAGTGGGGTGGTGATGGGTGCTGCTTGACCGCTACCAGCTGAGAAAAGACCCCCGGGTGTCTATTTGACAAGTGGCGATGCAGGTTGCTGGTGCTGCTGCCTTTAGAGCACTGTAACTTCTTCATGCAAATGCGGCAACGAGCAGCAGCCAAACTGTCCAGGTACTCGTAGTGCCTCCAAACCAAGCTGTGTTTATTCCGTCTCTGTTTTACATAGCGGTCATCACTCTCCTCTTCGTGTGTTATTTGTTCTGCTAGACTTCCCTGTGCAGCTTCCAGGATGCCATTACTGGCAGAACTATTATCAGCATCCATCACGGTGGTATGGGTATCAGAGTCAGCCAGAGTCACTTCCACTAAATAAGAGGAAAACAAAAAAGTTAGAATTAGCACTAAAACTAACAATGCATAATTGACTAACATGTTAATAGGATTTTTGTTTAATTGATGTGTTACCATTAGCATTTGAGCCCTGCGATGAGTGGGGTGGTGATGGGTGCTGCTTGTCTGCTACCAGCTGAGAAAAGACCCCCGGGTGTCTATTTGACAAGTGGCGATGCAGGTTACCGGTGCTGCTGCCTTCAGAGCACTGTAACTTCTTCATGCAAATGCGGCAACGAGCAGCAGCCAAACTGTCCAGGTACTCGTAGTGCCTCCAAACCAAGCTGCGTTTATTCCGTTTCCGTTTTACAGAGCGGTCATCACTCTCCTCTTCGTGTGTTATTTGTTCTGCTAGACTTCCTTGTTCAGCTTCCAGGATACCATTAATGGCAGAATTAATATCAGCATCATTCACTGTAGTATGGATGTCAGAGTCCTCCAAAGTCACTTCCACTAAATAAGAGGAAAACAAAAAAGGTTATATATATATGACTATGTCAAATTGTCAATGATCTGCATTGCAAGCATTACACAAGGTGACACCACATCTCTCAGCTTTTTCAGCGAATTTACTACTTTGAATTTACCCTCTGTATGAAATGTCAAATATAAAGGACGTTGCCTTGCATTGAATACAATTCATGTAACACTTAATTTTAGAAAGCATTTTATTGGCACAATAAAAAACAACTATTGTAACTATAATAGAAAACAGATTTTAATGCAAATGAGAAAGATAATTATATAAAAACAATTTCACAGAAGATTTTTTAAAGAAAGAGTAAAACAACTTATCAAAGTTTCAGAGGTAGATGCATAGCTGTGTCACGATGGATGACTTGTACCACTTTGTACCTTACATTAGGTGATTATAGTTGCTGAGATACCAAATTGCTTTCTTGAAATGAGTGAGAAAATGACAACACAAGTATTTGGTTGAGTAGATAAGTACCGAAATAGCGTTCGATCGGATGATGTTTTACCTTCATATTTACTTTTCCAGTTGGATTATAAAGGAAATTTACAATGACAAATATATAACATTACTCCAACTGTATGTTGAAACTCTGACCATGATGATGCATGATTTGCTTAAAAACCAGGGTTGGATACCTAACCTCAATATATTTTGGTACAAACCAAAATGTGTCCATAGCAGTGTGTTGAAAACTGTCAAGTACTGAAAGCTGGTGTCAAATTTGTGGTGCACAATCTTTTTTTCTTATTCTTATATCAGACAGTTCCTAATTTAAATCTGAATTCTGCTAATTGTGTACTGTACATTGGATAATATGTTAGCTAGGTTTGTGCTTAGACAACATTTAATATTTGTCTTCTGATAAATGAAATGTGTTAAAAAAACATTTTGTATATTTCACTTATTCAGCAATATGTCATTGAAAAAGTCAATATAAATGTTATACACAAACTGCAGTGAGCTATAAAACATTACCAGAAAACTGTCTCTGCTTCTTTGGCGCCCCAACAGTTTCGGGTGGTGTTGATGTATCACTGTTAGCACTTGAGCCCTGCAATGAGTGGGGTGGTGATGGGTGCTGCTTGACTGCTACCAGCTGAGAAAAGACCCCCGGGGTGTCTATTTGACAAGTGGCGATGCAGGTTGCTGGTGCTGCTGCCTTTAGAGCACTGTAACTTCTTCATGCAAATGCGGCAACGAGCAGCAGCCAAACTGTCCAGGTACTCGTAGTGCCTCCAAACCAAGCTGCGTTTTTTCTGTCTACATTTCACAGGGTGGTCATCACTCTCCTCTCCGTGTGTTATTTGTTCTGCTAGACTTCCTTGTGCAGCTTCCAGGATGCCATTACTGGCAGAACTATTATCAGCATCCATCACGGTGGTATGGGTATCAGAGTCCTCCAGAGTCACTTCCACTAAAAAGAGGAAAACAGTTAGAATTAGGACTGCCACTAACAATGCATTATTAATTAGCATGTTAATGTTTTTTCTTATCAATGTGTCACCGTTAGCATTTGAGCTCTGTGATGAGTAGGGTGGTGATGGGTGCTGCTTGACTGCAACCAGCTGAGAAAAAAAACCCTGGGTGTCTATTTGAAAGCACTTTATTGGCACAACAAAAAACAACCATAGTGACTATAACAGAAAACAGATGTTTAGTGCAAATCTAAAAACAATTTCACACAAGATTGGTTTAAAAGAACAAACAGTAAAACAACTTATCAACGTTTCAGAGGTTGACACATAGGTGTGAGTCACGATGGATGACCTATACCACTTTGTACCTGATGCGGCGTTATCTTGGTCATCATTATCGTTGTGACTTCGTCGTCGTCTCAGATCCTCGGCTACTTGCACCCATGGATGATGTGAATTTAAGTGGCGGCGAAGATTGTTTGTTGACCCTGCTTTATATGATAAGTTTGATCTGCAAATATTACACTCCGCTTTATCGTTGCCTTTATTGCTGAAGTGCATCCAAATGCCGCTGCGTTTTCGAGTTTGGCCCATTTTGATTTTCCCAAACACATCTAAGGTTACCTCTTGTTCTCATGTCTTTCTATCTACGTTTAGCAAAGGAGAGCGGATCTAGGGTAGGCAAGAACGACTCGGTGCTCTTTCTATCGTACCAAAAACAAGCTGTTGAAAAGAATCGGATCGTTCTCGTAGGGTATTTGCTACTGTTCACAGCTGTTCACTGAGCGCTTCTTTAACTGTCTATGGTTGGTAGAGGTAGTTTCCCTTATTCGCCTCGTCGACGGTTTAACAAGATATATAATACTCATATGTGTATCTTACATAGACTGTGGTTAGTGTATGGCATCTTATAATGTTACATCTAAGGAGAAACGAAACCCCACAAAAATGTCTGTGATAAATGTAGCTAGCTAGCTATGATAACGTTAATCATCACACAGCATTTGTTACCTCTGGGGTCCAAGTTACGTGCCGCTAATATTCAGCGTTGATAATGTATTTTCCATTGATTTGTAGTTTACAAACTATCGGTTATTACTAAGATGTCTAGCTACACTTAACGGTTACTATCATATACAGTTAAAGAAGGTTACTATTAGTGGCGTTAGCTAACGTTAGCTGTTATTTTGATACACAATACCCCACAATGCATTGCTGCCGCCTAACGTCATATCCGGCATCTCATACGCATACATACTTATAATGAAAATAAAATGTGTTTTTCAGACATTGTTGTAGCTAGTTTGTTTGTTTGTTACACATTCGGTAAAAGGACAAGGGATTTTTTTTTAATTTTGTTGAATTTGATTATAAATATAGGATCATGTGTACCACAAAGGAGTATGATAATGCAGTTAGATAGTATGATATTCATCTCCTTTGCTTTACTTCCTCAAAGGGTCACTGTCCTTTTGATACCTGTTTTCTGTATTATGATGTTTACATCTGTAATTACAAGATATAACCACTATGAAATGTTTCCCTTGTCCAAAATATAATAATCGTATAACTGATTTAGAAAACAGCTAACAACATATATCCAAATAATGCAACTAACGCAAATAAACAATAATACAAATAATGATTTTTTGCAGCTTATTTGGTCTGCATTTAGGGATGTGCTTAAAAAAAATCAACTTGAATATATCAAGCACCCTTCTAATATATGGCATTGTGAGAGCTATGTAATCTGATGTAGCTGAACTATAAATTATGGCGATATATTGCTAGTCAGTGATTAGTTTCCAGCAAATCTGCACTTTGAAAACAGGCACAGTAAAGTTTTTCCATAAATTGTATATAAAGTACATGAGTAATATGAGTTATTTCAAGCAAGCATCTCCTGTTATTCCCACATGACTGCAGCACAATGCTCCCATGGAGAAATGGTAATTCCTATGGAGATGAGGCATTATATAATATATTGCATCATGCAGTTAACATTTCGAAAAAGAATATTTTGTCTGATTATAGGTAGTCTCGTTTTGCAGACACTCCACCAAAGTGAGCAAGGTCTGGCTACTCCACATAACCTTCGGAGATGGGAGGAAAACATGCTCTGGTTTGATTGTTTTTCTTTAAACCAATCAGAATCGTCATGGGCGGCGCTGCGCTCCGTACAGAGCCGCTGCAAAATAGTAATAATGCGAGAAAAAACTCAGATTGGACAAATAGTCCAGCTAGTTGTCTCAATTTACCCTGCAGAGATCTGAGGAGCAGTCAACAACAGTCCTCATAAATCCACCAAATTTAAAATAAAAAACACAAAGAAAGTAACGGAAAATACATGCATGGCAGAATTTCCTGCAGCACCGGAGCAATCCCAGAAGTGCAACGTCAAGGAGATAAACTAGATTCTAGGTAAAGATTGGGATACTGCTAGCTCAGTCAGTGACACAACTAACCAGAGCAGAGTTACAAAATATTAGAAATCATATTAAATATATAAACATTGTGCAAACAATTTTATCAATCCATTATCAAGAGATACCTAACATCTGTGTTGTACGGTTTTAATACAGGTAAAGACTGATTTTATCTTTACATAATAAACTGCAGTCTGACCAAAATGCTAAATGAATACAACTGTATTTATTTAGGGAAATATGCGCCAGGCAGATGAACAGTACAGTTTCCCAACCTAAATGCAACACATTGTGCTCAAAAAGCCATATTATCAATTAAAACACTAAACCTAAACAAGATAAATATTTCAACAGAGATTCACAGGCTGAAAACCCAAACACTGAACAGATAAACAATGGGAAATTTTCTCCACACCAAGACATAAATAAATACAAAAGGCTTCCTTATACAAACACATTAAGTTCAGTTTTACAGTGAGCCGCCTGGTACAAGCATCACCCTGCCTATTAAATATGTGGAATTTTATCAGTTATCAGTGCAAAAAAACAAATAAGGTTAGAATATATTTTAACAGTGGTGGGTTATTTAACATCCTGTAGGCGAATGTGATGCGTTTAAAAAAAAAAAAAAAGACACTTAATGTAAACTTTATTGTTTTTGTAAAGCCCTGTTAGGATAGCGTGAGGTAAGTGTGTAACATGTATGTTTCCTTCTTTGCAGATCCTGCGTGGGTCTAAGAAGGAAACAGACCAATCAAATCAAACCAGCACACTTCTTCACCTCCTGTCTCAGCTGTAGGAGCGCTGAGACCCAATATTATTCAGGACATTCAGCAGTACTCAGATGCAGTGAGTGACTACAATGACGAAAAACACTTCTTTCTCTTGGTCTTAGCAAGTTAGAGAGGGACACATTTATACTCTCGCGCATGTCAGATCCAGTGGTTCCACTCAACGAAAAGATCAGTAATATTTAGGGATAAATGGTCGACGAGGGTGGATCTTGGCGCCACTCCCTGGATTTAAACATTTGTAATAACTTTATATGCATGGATTGCATGAAGCAAAATCTTGTAAAAGCATACATTTACTTCAATGGTTAACACATGTATACAAACCTTTCACACAGTTTTAAACAAAATTTAGTTATCAAATACCCTCAGGTTTTGCATTTAAAAGTTTTGACAGTTGAACAATAAAAGGTCACTAATCTGTAATTTCTAGGACAAGCCTGTTTCTGCTAATGTAAAATAATGTGATACACCTAAGCATCAAATGCCCATCCTGTGGAAACTTGACAGGTGGCTGTTAAAAGGTGATAGTTTCCTTCTTCAAAGTCAGTTTCAATGGTTGAATAATTACCATTGGTGAACTTTCATTGAAAAAAAAAAAAAAAAAAAAGGTACCAAACATATTGATAAATCTCATTCTTTGAGGCATAATCCACTTTCCCTCTGTGTTTGTTCCAGTCAGCATTTACCCAAAAATATAACTCAAAAACACTTTATCATTGTTGCACTAGAGTGGCATTGCCAGACCTCTCTCCACAGCGCTGTGTGGTCTGGCTGCATGAGTTAACATTCTAATAGAGGCAAAAGAAACGCTCTGGCTTGTTTGTATTTCTTTTTATCAATCACAATCCTCATCGGCGGCACTAAGCCCCAGATGTCCTTGCAAAATGGATAGCGGAAAGGTAAGGAGAAAGCCTAACATTCGGCACGTCACCTAGCACAGTATAAGTAAGCCAGACTAGCGTTGCCCTATCATCCTCATTAAAACTTCTTAAAGTAGTATATTTTGATAAAATGATGACAGAATGTAATGAACACATGGATGATGCAGGAGTGGTTTGAAATGTTGATGTTTAGATACCTTTTCCCCCCACTATGAAAACATGTCACTGCTGAAATCCACTATAGCTGTCATGAATTCCAGTTCACTATAGCTGCTTTGTCTGTGAAGGAGACTTTTCAGTTTTCCTACCTAAGGGCATGAGTGATACAAAATTAAGATTTAAGGAGTATCTCTATAGAATTGGGCATTTTGAGGGGGAATGCTACACATTTCACTTTTCATTATTCGGTTTTCTATACAGCTTATTTATTCAATCCCTGGTATCTTATGTATGCCATGGCATGTCATAACATAAAAACCTACAAGCCCCTCTTGCAATCTTTAAATGTATGCTTATTATTACAAATTCCCAAAAAAATACAAATTAAATAAAAACTAAACACTGCACAGCTCCATTATTCTTATTCTGAATTTTCCAAAGGCTGAGCTCCAAATGAGAATCGTTTGAATTCTGCCAGATGCCACACTGCAGACAATGAAACTGTTTTGTAAGTCAAATCATCCTCACGCTTTGATATTCACATTCATGTCAGAGCTAAAAACCTTCCTTTCAGAATAAGGTGCTATTCGCGTTGGGAATAAATTAACACCAAAATAAATCTAGATATTATAAACAATAGAGGTTAAAATGTGTTCTTGATCTGACTGTACATTGGCTTTTAATTAGAGCCAAATAACTAAATTCACAGCTTAGCACAACTGGTCATGACCCAAAACTGGGATGCACATTGTTTCAGTAGCGCTGATGCCTAGTCAACCATTTATTGGTGTATTGTAATCTTCTACTGTGGCAAACACTTTAACTACTGCCGGTATGATGATTTGACATGGAAAAACTATTAAAAGAAAAGAAATATTAAATCAGGAAGAGATGTGCTCTTGTCCAATCACAGAGGAAGTATGTTTGATTATCAGTAAAATACAACAGCCTTCATGTTTTAAAAAGAAGAATAAAGAAACAGAAATAAATCCACACATGCTGCTTAAAGTGAGGATAAAAGGAAATTTGATACAAGGAACTTTGCCAATATTTGACAATGGTGGTGCCTTGGTAACAGGCGACGCATAACAACCTTATTTTGCAGGACCTTTGCAGTCATGACTCCATGACTTCAAGCTTCAATAAGAATAAAGACTGTGTCTACGTTTTGGTATGGTACAGGTAATAAATGTGTAAATGGGACACAGGTAGATGTTGACACAGCTATTATAATATTTTATGTAGAGAAGCAGAATAATGGAGCTGTGGTTAACAAATTTAGTGTAAAAACACAGTTATGTTTTATAAAAGGAAAATATTCTGCTCAAAATGGGACAGAATGTGAAAATGCAAAAAGTAGTCATGGGTAATTGAAACTGCCTCAGCAGCTGAATTAAAGGTAAAACATTCAGAGCCCAGTTTTGTTAGACATATGTAGTAGTTGCACTGGCTGTATAAATATATTCAGTTCTTATTTCTCTGCAGAGCCTCACACAGGTTGTGATTCGGATCTGGCTCCTGACTCATGATCTCAACACACTCCCATTCGCCACTACAGCTGGACCGCTTCACCGCCTCGACCACCGTCTGCACATACAGGCCGTCCTCAAATGTTGGCGCCATGGCAACCGATCCTCGCGCCCATGACCGGCGCTCCTCGTGAGCCTGAAAAGACTGTCTCAGTGCCTTTACCATGGAGCTCAGCCCCCGCAAGTGAGGCAGGGGCATCTCTTTTACTTCTGGTCCTGCCCACCCACTGTCGCTTAGCAACAGCTCCTCACCTTTACTCCCATTGCGTTGACCATACAGCTCTGTCCCCCCTGGCAACCAGTCTTCCAGTGGATCCAACTACCATAACCTCGTGCACAAATGACCCTGGCATGTTGAAGTTCAGGGTCACAGTGCAACACACACCACCAGAGCTAGAGCCAGTACCACCCATCAACATTTGGAAGAAGCAAAAATCATCGCTGGTGACGCGGCGAATGCCTCGGATCAAACCATTTTGTTGTACAAAAGTCCGCAGCAAGCCATGAACACGATGGGCTCGTGCCCCGGTTAGGTAACTTAAAAGGTCAATGATGGAAGAGCCGGCAGTGTGCAGACCGCCTCCTCCCATCAACTCCTCACATGTCCAGCCGTAAGACTGATCCAGGAGGCTGGGGCCATAGACTCTGACATCACACACCTGCATTTCGCCAACATATCCCTCCATCAGCAGTTGGCGCATTGCCACAAAAGCCGGCAGGAAGCGCAGGGTATTACCCATAATGCTGAGTAGCTGTGGGTAGTATCTGGCAGCAGTCACCATCTTGAATGAATCCACAGCTGTTGCAGCTTTCTCACACACAACATTCTTACCTATACCTGCAGAGAGCGAGGGAAAGAAAGGGATTATCAATATTAAGATAAAACGGAATGGAGTGCTCTCTGGAGGTAAAGTAAAATGATAATTTTACATTTCAAAGATACAACATGGCAAATTTCCACTCTAACATAAAAACCTTTTCATGGTTGTTGGTTAACTGGTATTGCAGCAACGAGAAAGGTTAAACAATTGATTTCCTTCTTTAAATGTATCTTTTATTATGCAATTGAAAGTGGTGAGCACTGTGTTCTCTCACTATGGTTCTTAATCTGCCTTAAACTAATAATAAAGCTTTACACTCAATTGATGTTTTACATACACTCAGTTGCTACAACCGTTTATATCACGGAGGGTAAACAAAATTATAGAAACAGCTCTCTGCATAACGCAATACAATATATACAGCATAACAAACCAACTTGCAGACTCCAAAATAAAGCCATAAAGTTGTTGTATTAGACTGTTTGTTTTAGCAAGGTGTACCTTTTTAAATGGCAACTGAGTGTAAATTAATTATGATTGGAAGGTGTGGGGTGGACTTGGTGTCTCAGTGCTCTGGCAGAGTTGATGGCCCTAAATGCAATTACTACTCAGTTCCTGGGGTTTGGTATGAATAAACAAAAACTCAACATTTGCCTACAACTACATGTGATAGCAAAGAGGGTGTGTATAGCTTGTAGTCCCTTTGGTGGAGACACACTCAGGAAGTTGCAACTAAAACAGGAAGCTGAGGTCAACACTCAGGAATTCCATCAGATACAGTAAGTTAACGTTATAGATCAACTCTCCTCTGATAAAACAATGTGTTGCTTATGTTTGCTTCATTGTGCTGCTAACTGATACAAAATGTGGGGAATTTCAAGTTATTTTCGGTAAGGTTTGTTTTGGGGTTTTTGCCTGAAATTGCTATGTTCCCTGTTGTCACAGCAATGATCATTACCATTCATCCCATCTCAAGGATAAACCCTGAGAAATACGTTACAGAAAAATACAGCCATGCATCTTTTGGGGAGTACGGTCATTACAGTCAAAAATTTCCAATCTTTTCCAGAGTCAACCTGCCACGCCCAGCTGGGTCCAGTCACATTAGCAGTTTATTTAACTAAGAGGGTAATAAAGTGTCAGCGGAAACCGGAATTAAGGATCTGAACCTGGTGGGTTAGGAAGAAAACTGAATATCCTCTGATATTCTCTTTTTGTTCGTTTAGCAATACAGTACATTTTGTGGCTTGTGATGTAGTGACTGCATGTAGGCTTTGCACAAATGTTTAGTGAAAAAAGTGCAAGTTATACACTTTAAATATGCCCAAGGTTTGTGGACAGGGCAGGCTGACAAAAGTAAACAAAAAAAGTCTGGTGTTTATTAAAAGTGTATGTGTGTTTATGCCCTCTTACCCAATGCTTTGACAGCAATCTGCCTGGTCATTGAGGGTGGGATATAGATGCAAACAAGGTCGACATCTTGGTGCAGCAGGACGTCATCAGATCGGCTAGTGTGAAATGGGATGCCATGCTCCTTTGCTAAGCAGCGCGCGCGCTTCTTCTTCGCTTCGCCCCCAGAGTGCATGAACCTCAAAGCCTTCAGCTTTCAACAACGGGACCAGCACTCTGGCTGTGCTGCCCGTGCCAAATACACCGACTCCTGGCAACATGACAGTGCCACTCACTGCGCCCTTACGTGTAAACCATGGCCAGCGTCACCAACATTCCAACAGCCTACGATTCCCTTGCCTGTCAAGGCCTTGAGTGCTTCTGGAAATCAAGGAGAGCTTAATGTACCTGTAAAATGAAAGAAGAGACTATAAGTGACATTGACAAACTGTGAAATTGACAAAATCTCAATATATATTTTTTTATGTAATGTTGTTTCCACTTAAACTTTAGGTGAGCAATAATGACCATGCATGTAAAAGCATACATTGATCCTGAGCAAAAGCGGTTAAATGAGTTCAAATCACTTTAGTGTAAAGCAGGATGTCAGACATTTAATCTATATCACAATGTTAGGATAACCGAAACCAAAGACAATCACCTGTCTCATAGCATTATATGTATATTATCTAGGAACTGTACCAACAAACAAGACAAACGTGTCCAATGGAGCTCTAGACCAGTTTTTCCTCATCAGCAGTTGTCGACAGCTACTTACATTGTGTCCTACTACATAGTTAACATACCATTCCTGAGATGTTCCACACCCACCGAAAGTCAACGTCACCTCTACCTCTGTCGCAAGTGAAATCTGTGTTTGACCTTATCCAGGTTACACACAGTGGCATTTATGTACATCAACCTGCACACAGAGCAACTGACCTAATAAACAATTTATCCTAATAACATTAGGTTAAATATTAGACAGTGTGTAGCTCAGCTCACCGGAGGCCCTCACAACTCTCCACTTAACTTCGGTGATTTCCTGAGCTAGCTTCTTGTCTAAACTCTAATGACGTTGTGCAAAGACTATAAATGTTTTGTCTATTTATAATATTGTGAATATGTATTTACGGGACAAGATGTGACGTGAACACTGGAGGAAAAACCAGGAAACTGGCAGGTGCTGACAGTGTGCTTCACTTGCCTCCTTGTAGCCATCACTGCACAACAACAGACTGACATATGCGTGTGTGCCTGTGCACCTGCACTATGAAGCTTTGGGGGAAATAAGCTTTTGCACGCTTCATCACCTCAGGGAACAAACAGCGTGGCCAAACCAACTCACATTTACCAGGCTGGCAGTTGTTGGAACCTCACTCTCATACTGGACACCACTGGAAAGTAACCGAGCCGTACTGTGTGGCTGTCGGTCAGATAACAAACATCCTACAAACAAAAGAACAAAGCCATGCCGCATGAAATTATTACTGTCGATATCAACTGCAGATGGGCATTAGTGTTTTTTTGGTTACGATACCACAAACTTGCGAAAAGTGTACACTACTTTAAGGTGTATATGGTCCGGATAGCCAAGGTTCACACGCACAACCTAAGCTGATAACGTTAGTTAGCTAGCTAGCACGTTCAGCTAGCCCGGGCCAGACAGCCGCAAAGCGAACTCAAAAAGATCCGTATACACGAATGTACTTTACAGAGTTAATATCTTAAGTTAATTTAACTGGCTTTAAACTTGTCATAAAAAGCAACCCATCATGAAATGTAACATTGGCTACCTACTGTATTTGACGACAACATCAATAGCGGTTGAAGGTGCTCAGCCGGGGCGCTGCCCAGTTGCTAATGGTAACTTCAGTAGCAACGGCAGAACTGCGGGGAGGACCAGAGATACTACAAGAGGCTGGAGAGGCGGAGAGTTTAGTAGGATACACAGACGCCTTTAGCAAGACGCGTAAATATGACTTTGGTTAAACACACTTAAAGTGGTTCCCTGTGAAACATTTTATTTTGTAGATAAAGCTAAATAACGAAAATAAACGTATGTCATCGATATAGGTCTGCCTGTGGAGCAAGTACATTCTTTGATCGCGCACCGTGTTTACCCATGATTCAGTACGCTAGTCTTGACACCGCTGAGAGCCTGTCCATTTAAAAAGTAGGCTAACTTCATACCGTTTTTTGTTTTTAGTTAATCGTTTTTAGTTAGGTATTTCCATAAGTTAGATTTTAAACGTTATGTGGTACAATTGCTCAAAAAATACATTTAAACACGCCTATCGTGGATTCTTTGGAATGATATGGGCTTTTACCTTCCAGGGATGCTTGACATAAAACATTATATATATCATATGTCATATATTTTTCCTAAACTGCTTTGCTTTGACATGTGGTGAAGGAAAACATACTTTTTGGTATCTGAAGAAATACAAATAGCACAAATGGTGTGAGTAATGGGACCACGTCGACAAAATACTAACCTGTTGCATGTTCACTTTTGTGGGTGGATATTAAATACTTCTTATTTGAGTTGATGTGTGTTCAGTAAAAGGTTGGAAAGGGTTTTCTGTTTAAATGTTAACTTTACGTCTGTACCCTCCTTGTATTTATCTGTTTATGTTGTTGAACTGTCCATTTTATATTTGTACCCTTTATGTACCTATTTTGTTTTGTGTCAGCACTAGGAAAAGGGTTTCTTTTAAATTTGTCTAAATAATCCTATGGATGACACAAAATAAACCATTCATTCATCTTGAGGATATTTAACAGGTTTATTAAGACATTCAAAATTCAAAGCCCCCATACACACAATCCACCTTCATATGTGTTTTTAGCAGCTGAATTGTAAAGCATTCCCTTGGAACATGCTTATTAAAAATCTGTATTATGTATGAAGTTATTGTTCACCTACATGTTGTCATTATTTTCTGTGTGCTTAAATTATAACTAAAAAACAGATTTGAACATAGAAACAACACAGTAGCCAACTTCTCCCAGTAGAGATTAGAATGGCGTTACCACCTACTGACCAACAGGGGCGGTGGTTTACTAACGGACCAGGACAGGAAGCGCAAGGGATTATGGGACTTTTAGTTCTCAGTGGATGACGGTTGGCTTGATAAGACCGCGAAGAACAAAACAAGACATTTACCACCGAAAATAAAATATCAGCCTCGAATTCAGCATAAATACAAGCTACGCATGCTTTAAGTCCGGAAAAATTCAGGTGGATTCAGTCGTCGTACGAAGAAAAGCGGCTTACTTTTGGTGAAAACTAAACAGGAAGTTGTTAGCGTTGTGGGACGTGTAGTTCCGCTTGTAGGCCACTGGGCTTGATAACAACGCATAGAATAAAGAAACAACAATAAATTAACCTAAACTTCATACAAGGACCGTGCTCTTAGTCTTGGTGCTGAAGTAAACATGCCCGGGTTCACCTGCTGTGTCCCTGGCTGCTACAACAACTCGCACCGGGACCGGGACCTTCGCTTCTACACATTTCCTAAAGACACCACGCTGAGGGAGCTGTGGCTGAGGAACATCTCCCGGGCCGGGGTCAGCGGCTGCTTCAGCACCTTTCAACCCACAACAGGACACAGAGTCTGCAGCGTGCATTTCGCCGGAGGGAGGAAGACATACAGTATCCGAGTACCGTCCCTCTTTCCTCTGCGGGGGGTCAACGAGCGCAGGAGTCGGCGCGGCAGAGGGAGGAAAGTGTCCACGGCGGTTCCTGCCCCTGCTGCTGCTGCAACCTCCGGGATTGTCGTCACCAGTGTAGTGGGTAGTACGGCAGAAGGAGCCGAGGGCAATGCAGGCGGCGAGGCGAGCGATGACAGTATCACCGTGGTTCAGATAGGCCAAAACGGGGAGTACCTGGGCACAGCGAGGCTGCCTGCCCAGTCAGAGGGGACTTGTTACACCACCGCCGATGTATCCGTCGAGCTAATTGCCGACGACCCATCGGTCGAAACCGCGTCCACTGTGCACCAGCCGCCCGTGCAGTACGTCAGTGTGACCAGCAGCCCGCTGGACCACTCGTACTCGCTGACCACCGGCACCACGTCTGCCGAGCTGCTGCGGAAACTAAACGAGCAGCGGGACATCATCGCACTGATGGAGGTGAAGATGAAGGAGATGAAGGCGACCATCCGCCAGCTCCGGGTGACCGAGGCCAAGCTACAAGAGGAGGTGCGGGAGAGGGACCGGCTGCTGTACGGAAACTCGGTAGCTTTTAGCGTCCGGAAGAAAATCTGATGGGCGAACATCGCCGGAGACGACCCGTTACAGAGACTCCAGCTAACCGAGATTCGAGGGGTTTTGATACGGCAGATCCAGACCTATTTTGTAACTACGAACGATGACAATTTATTTTCAACAAGTAGAGTTGCTTTTTCGTAGGCCAGAGGTAAAACGTTTGCTGGATAGTTTATGTAGCTTATATCAATAACACCATGGCTAATTACTTAGAAAGATGAAGTCCTCTATTGGCCTGAAGCCCAAACAAGGTCAATAATACATTGTATTCATTCAACTGGGACTCATAGTTTGCACAAACTGACATTTAGTCATCCTTACACATTTATAACCGGATTGGTGATGAGGAAGATGCTCGAAACTGCCTAGTTGCATAGATGTTTTTTCTTTTACGATTTTGTATTCCCTTATGAATTTAAATTAGGAGGTCGATGCAAGAAACATCTTACAATAGATTTGCAGAGGTAAAGGATGCCAAGATGATTCATCTGTAGGATTCTTTTTGTAAACAAAACACTATTCTTGGCACACTTGTGTTGGTAGTCAATGAAATAAAACTCTACTAGTTACCTTTAAAGGCACCCGTAAGTTAATTTTTTTGACATTTGTGTAACAGAAAAGGCTTAAAGGAATTCCTTAAAACTTGAAGGGGCACTCAAAGGATGTATTCTTAATGATGTATCTTGAACACATGCATTAAGTTACATTTGCTCAGACTTTTTTATGATCTTAATCTGAAAAGGTTCTCAAGATACCTTATGCAACTTTAACATGTATGCCCTCCCCTGAGGTTGATTAATGTGTGTGATGTTTCTCCACACAGAAGTTTAGCGGCTGCATTTCTCTGTCCTGTTCATAAGTGTTTTATGCACAGGATGTGACATACATTTCTGATTTTTGAACTTGGACTGACAGCAATGCTCTGCTCTCATTTTGAAGTAAATTTCATTTTGAAATAGTGCTGATTCAGGCTGAATAATTGGTCAATTCATAAATTGTTTCCAGTGAGATTGTGTCCAGTTTCACAGTATTAAGTAGTGGATCACAAGATCCTGGTGTATTTTTATTACTTTTACCTTCAAGTTGAGAATGTTTTAGCTCTCCCCCTGGGTCACCGAAGTCACCTCTCAGTGGATGTTTGTTTTTTTAAGAAAGAAGAGAAAATGTTGAATTTCCAGTTACTTGCTTTAGAACTATTTTTTATTAGCTGTGTTGTGGAAAAGTATAAAAAAAGTACAATTATAAAGACTTGTGATGGAAACGAACCATGAACTCAAATCTCAACGTTGCTGCCCTGTTTCCTACGCCTGTTAGGTGAAAAGTAAAGTCTCGCTCAATAGTTACTCTGTCAGTGTTAAAGGAGCGCCCTGACGAAGATATTGCCTTATTAAGATGAATGTGATAAATGTGTGAAATGTGCAAACCATCAACTTAGCTGTTTCTTCTTTCTGACCTTGAGAATATTACTTGTTCTTGGAGTTACTTGTTGAGAAACAAGACAAGGCACTGATACCAGTTAAGGTTTTAGTGACTGTAAGTTAGGGTAAACTTACAACAGAAGATTAAATGATTAATTGGTTAAGAAATAAAATGTCGAAAAATAATGAAACATGACCAATTCAAGATAGCAGAGGATAGATAGATGTCCTCAGATTGCTTTCTTTGGTTAACAGTTGGTTAAAAGCAAAACAAAAGTTTTTCAAATTGTTGAAAAGTGAGCAATTTTTACTTCATCAATCAAATACAGCAGTCAATTGTTTGTCAAACAATTTATGGATTTGATCATCCTGACTTATAATTTAAGAACTATCGTTTAAGTTAGTGTACCACTACAGTGTATGGTTTAAATGATTTCTTTTTGTTTTGTTTACTTGAAGTGTTCATAGGTTGATAGCAGATTTGACTTACAGTAGAAACAAGTTGTGGAATGTGTCTGATGTTGCAGCATGATTTTCTCCCTCTAGATGGCAGTGGCATAAAAGCTTGATGTGCAGGAGGTTTAGCTCCTGTCTATATGGCCTAATATGCATTATCTGTCTGCGCGTGTGTAAGCAGCTTGGATGGTCATTTGCTTAATTGGTGATCATATTAAAGCAGTGAAATGTTGTCTTAAGCAGTGAAATGTTGTCTTAAGCTGCAATGCAGTTACTCAACCCAAACTTCAAATGCGTCATTTTCAACACCTGCTGTAATAATGTGTCACAACAGAGAGAGAGAGAGAGAGAAAAACAGATGACGATGAACAGAGAGCATTGGAGAGAGCGAGGCTCTAATCTCTGGATTGTTGTTTTTTTTTTTACTCCCAACAGTGTTGCATAATACCTTAATCCAGTGCTGTCAATCAAATTTACACAACTCTATGTTCATTTTCTATGGCTGCTGTTACCACAGTAGCTTTACATTAAGGCCAAACAACAGCTTCTCATGTCTGATTGTCTCATCATTTGAGAGTAATAATGTAATGTGAATTAAGTAAAACAATGTAAGCAATAAGTGATCCTGAAATCCAGTGTCTGACATCAGACTATATAAATAAAGAGTTGTGATTATATAAATTCTCTTAAGGGCTTTTGTTACAAAATATATAATAATAAATAAATTACAAAATATTCTGGGCACAAAGACAGTATTGGTTTTATATTGCAGTTTGCAAATGTTGGACAAGGGGCATTGTGCAGCTTTTTTTCTAATATGTGACGTGCTACACATGTCTTGCAATTATCTATATCAGATACAGTATATGTCTGTTAAACTGTGCACCTAAAGCTTTTAGTGGCTGTTTGATTCTTTTGAGAACACTGCATGACTCTTGAGCAGTAATGGACATCCTTGGACAGCATGGAGTCCGCAGGATTTCTTTCTATTCAGAGTCTGCCAGGTGAATCTTGACATTGTCTGCTGTAATAACGTTCAGACTAGGACTTACTTTGGTACTTGAGCTTTTGGTTTGCAAGGATAGTAATAGAGATGTCATTTTTTTTTTACCCATACCAACATTCATATATATAGGCCTCCGTTTCATGCACTTTTGAGCCATATAGAATACCATGAACTGATGCCCTTGAATGGCTGTTGTATCTATCCTCGTTAATATGTCATACTAAATCACTAAAATTAATTAAACTTTCAGGTCGTTTTAGGCTTGGGCCTTACTTATCCTTTCATCAGATTTTTACTGAATTGAATTACAATTTTGCAAGTTGCAGTATTAGTATTTAATTTAGACAGTTCTTGTGCAAATGCTTGTGTGTATAGTCTTTGCCTTCTTTTATTAAATAAATAAAGTAATAGTGACATGTAAAAATAAAATGTTAGGGTATTGGTTTCAAAACATTTCAAGAATTACTCAGACCTAGGGAACTTAGATAGTGCCTACAGAAAATCTGTCTTTATAATAACAATAGCAGAAACATTGTTATTATAGATACCACTTTTTTGAGCGGATAAGCTGCACTGTGGTCCAAGACAAAATGTGAGTGGAGTTATCTGACAACAGTGGTGAAGTTATACATGTGGGCTGCATAATTTGAAATTCAAAAAGCATACTTAACTAGTAAACTCAAGTGTCGGAAGCAGAATAGGTTATATTTTCACTACTTTACTACTACTATATTTTACTACTTGTGCAAACCACCAGGTAAGACTACCTTTAGTCAGAGATTTGAGCGAGTTCTTTGTTGCTGGAAGGACAATTAATAGATCACTTCATACATCTGTATGTATCTGACGCATACCTGACAAGTTTAATGCTTCAGCTGAAGTAAAAATACGATGAAGAATGGATCATGTAGTTTAGAGCAACAAAGACAGTACATTTGCCAAAAGTATGTGGACACTTTAGCGCCAAGAGTGTCAGTGTGGTCGGCCACAGATGTTGGGCAAATGGCCAGGCTCACAGTTGGTGCTCCAGTGCATCGGATTGGCGGTGGATAGAGTTGAGGTCAAGGTTCTGTGCAGATCAGTCAAATTCTTCCACACAAAATTTAGAAATCTATTTCTTTATAAGACTCATTTTGGGTATTTAAAATTAAAACATGAAAAAATTTGACACAAAGTTGGAAGCACACTATTATTAAAAATATTACTGTACACTGCAGCATTAGGATTAATCTTAATTGGAACTACTGTAAGGGCCCAAACAATGTAAAACAGACCTATACTATCCCTCAATAGTACACTTAATTATAAGGACAGGGTGTCACACAGGACTCTCCCAGGCATAGGGTTGCAACAACATGTAACAATAACAAAAGTCCTGAGAGCTGAAATATCTCAGTCATTTTTGGGAATGACTCGTACATACGGTCTTGTTTCACAGAAACCTCCCATCCAACTTGATTGATCCTGAGCACATCTGTAGAGCAAGAATTTAAAAATCAGATGTTTTCAGTAAACTCACAGCTGGAATTGGTGCCAAAGTTGTGCCCATGATATATTGATTCACAACAGCTTCGGATAGGAACAGATTATTCTGCAGTTAATGGTTGTTTCAAGCTGAAGATTAACAAAGGGTTACCATGTCTCCTGTGTCAGTAGATGTGAACCAGGATTTATACTAATGCACAGAGTGTGAGCCATCTGGGGGGACGTAGCAGGGGATTTGGAGGCTGTGAGAAAGAGAAGGGGGATGTAAAACAGATGCTCTAGTAAGAGAAAAGTTGGAAATAAGTTAAAGGGTTTACAATCACCCATCTAAAACAGGATCTGCATGTGTAATTTTGCTGATCTTTAGTTAAGACTATGTAACACATACAGCGCTTTTCAATAACCCCTCATGACCCAGCTATGGATGATTTTCACATGGGTTGCTGCTGATATTCTCAGAGGGCGCTTTGCATCTGTGTTGGACTCCCAGGTGAGCTGGATTCTCTTATCCTCAGTGGGACGTCATCCATCTGTTCACATGAAAAAGAAAAACCTCACACTTCTGATCATGTTTTTTTTACTGTCAAACTCCTTGTTCAATTGTAAAATCAAGTTTTTGCAGCAGGTAAATATGTGTGAACAAGGCAGAGATGGTGCTAAATGTAGACCTATATATGTTTGTTGCAAATAAATGTTCTAAATACTAAAGACCGGAAATGAGAACACTCTAATCCAGTGTGCTGTCATTGGTCTGCTGCCTCCAAGCTCGCTTTGCACACACACGCACACACACACAAACACACACACACACACACACACACGCACACACACACACACACACACACACACACACACACACACACACACACACACACACACACACACACACACACACACACACACACACACACACAGCATCCTCTTACTCTCTGCAATGCATCGGCCCCTTTCCCTGTTAATCCAGCCGGCTTGTGCCTCTGTGCATTGCTGTACTTTTGCAATTTGATGAATTCCCAATGGATGGGAGAACACATCACATTTTAAAGCAGTAACTTGGGACTCTTTGGACTTACCGTCAGTGGGAGCTTCACATCAGAGCCTCTGGTTTAAAGGTGGAACTCAGCTCCACGACACTTGTGGAACAAATGATGAAGTTCCAACGAGGCAAGGCAACTATGCTGCTGTCCATCGCTCTCTGCCTCAGTAAGGATATTTCTTTATTTGTTGTCTGAATGTGCTGTTGACTAAGTTCATTTAAGTCTTCTAGAAACAGTTTGTGCTGAGTTCACTCTTGTCTGTCCTATGTTGTGCACTCTTACTGGTTTTTACAGTTTTCCTCATGTGTCTGTCTGTGCATATATATGTCTTGAAAGTCAGGTTGATCATGGAATTTTTGCAGGGTTGATAGAAAAGCAGTTACAGTAAGATAACTGAAAAAGGATACCATTTAGCTTGTTCTGAAATTGAGGAGCGATAGGCTTTACAAATGCACTTACCTTAATGAAATGCTCACTGTCCCCTCATGTTCACATTTTCTCTCTCTCTCTCCTGGTTGTGTGTGTGTACATATATTTGCTGTAGCCTACAACTTCATGTATTTAGGTGTGTATTCTATTGTTTTTGAGGGCATTTAGCGTTTGGTTTTTATGAATGAAACTCTTTTTTTTACAAATTATTTTTTTAAATAATTACACTAATGCATATTTTTTATAGTGAATAGATGATTTTAAAAATGAAATTGACTTTCAGGTTTAGTGCTACTTGTGGTTGCTAAGGTTGGCTGGGCTCTGTTTTTTAAACTATGTGGCTAAAAGTATGTGGACACTTTCCCCTGTCTACTTAGCTCTGTTTCTGTTTGTTTGGATTCAACTTACAATTAAGAGAAATATATCAATGCTTCAGAAGTAGTGCTTCCAACCAAAAACAGTTTGGGGGAGGCAAAGAGACACATACAGACAATGTTTACATGTACTGGATGAAAAGACACAGATGTTAGATGAAAGATCTGCACAGTGATAGCCACCAATAAATTCTGCCAATAGTTTGGATTCATAAAGAAATGAATATGCATGGTATTGGACTGAGGTGTAATATTCACAGTTGTAGCCACATACTTTGGCCACGTGGTGCACTTTACCTTTGACCCTGGAATAGCGTATCCAAGGCTGCTGACAACTGGATGTGTCCACAGACGTCTCCAGGGCCAACAACAAAGCCACTGTCCCTTTCACAGGAGATACCGATTGACAACTCAAACACAAGGATTCTGCTTGTGTACACATTTTCCTCTATTCTTTATGTTTAAATATTCTTGTCAAATCTTTATATGCACATTTTCCGGGAATATTTCAGTAACACAACTCAAATTGGGCTCAGTGGGACGTGTTATGTATGAGCTGATCATTGCAATCAGACAGCTCACACAAGGTTTTGTAGTCCCACACTGAATTAGGCTTTGAGGTTGTATAATCCCTCCAGATGAATGGAATACAACATATTTCTGTATTTGTTTGATCCAGCTAAGCACCAGATGTATCATCTCTCTATTAACATAACTAAGATGAAATCCCTGACCCAAAGAATCTAGTGATTGTATTTGTCTTGCATCCCTAACTCATCCCCATATACACATTCATTTATGTTTACTTGTTTATACCTAAATTATATAAATATAGTATTTAAATATACTTTTCTCTTGTCTATTCCTCTCCACTAGGCCTAGCCCCTATGTGTTTCGGAGCTGCAATTTCTGTTTCATGTAATTCCATCTACAAGAGTTTTGCTCAGTGTTTACTCACACTTGGAGACAGTTTGGTCGAAACACAAAAGGACCAGAGCACACAGGACATTGATGCAATCTGCAGGTGTGTGTTTGCCCATCAACTTGGTAACCATCCTGTAACGCCTTGTCTGTCTTTTTACAACTACCCCCTACATCTAATGTATATGTATATTCTAATGAATAGTCATTTTAGGCATGCTAGTAGCAAGGTGCTAGGGATGCCACCTTTAATGAAATTTTGCTCCGACATTCCTGATTCCCACTCATTTTAGTGATGCCCTGACTTTTCCTCAGCCATAAGGTTGACATTTGGATTTTACAAATATTGCTCATCTGCCTCAGCTGTACTTTCTGTTTGGTGCTAATTAGCGAATGTCGCTGTAGCATGCTTACATTCTAAACTAAAATGATAAACATGGTAAAACATTATACCTACTTAACATGCTTAGCATTGGCATTGTAAGCATGTTAGCATGCTGACTAGAGTTTATTCCTGGCAATACAAATCCCAAATATTTCACATTTCCCAAGAAATCCAATACAGGGATAATGGGAAACAGTAGTTACGTTCTTGGTGTAAACATAATAGGCTGATAAGTACAAAATATGTGTTTCACTACAGAAATATATATGTTTTTTACATAAATCCTTTGGAATATTCAAATGTGTTGTCAAATAAACTAAGGCTAAAAAGGAAACAATTATAACTTAATAAAGTAATTTAACACCAGACTGGAAAGTCTGTATCTGTTGGACTTTATTGCACCTGTAACCACACCCAACACTGGGATGAAGGGTTAAACATCTCAAGGTCTTTAGTAGTGTTTTGTTTAGGTGTTACCCATCATCACTGTATTAACGTACCATACCTGTATCTTAGGTTGCTTTCCCACCTGAGAAATTTAGGCCATTTTAATCGAATCCTGGAGGGTTTCGTTAGATAGTCTGGTTTGTTTGGGGTGGTGTGAAAGCTCATTTTATCTCTGGTGTGGACCAAACAACCGAACTCTGGTCCACTTAAAAAAACAGGGGGTCTAAGTGCTCTAGAGTTCGCTTTACTTTAGGTAAGAATGCAATCCGACCCAAATATAGGAAGTGAACCAAAAACAGTGCATTTACTCGCCTGTAATTTCAAACTTGCACACCATTTTTTTTGATGGACTTCTATATGATTTAAGGGATAATAACTTTCAAATCCATAACTTATAATGAACACACGTTTCTCGTCGTCTGTGTAACAAGACATCTCTCTCTCATCAGAGCCTGCCTCGACATTCACTCGTTGTCAAGTTATTTGCCTTCTTATAAAATATTAGAAACACTAAAGCAAAACCACAAAAACCAAAACGTTATAAATTTAATGTTGCTCCATTATTGCTGAGACCAGAGGCGTCAGAGTGGGAGTGGAAAGGGGACTGATAACACAGGGCCCTCATGTAAGGAGCGCTCTGAAGATGCTGTGGATGTGGGGAGGGGCCCATAGAAAATGCCTTTTTACAGGGCCCAGATTTGTATGCTACACACCTGACTGAGACCAGAAGTGTCAGCCAGTTCACTCAGATTTTCTGTCTAATATACTAGTGACCGTTTCAACCATGTGACATTTGTTTATAATGTTTAGTATGTTTGACAAAGTGGAGTGTGAATGCAAACCGACCCAAATGAAAAATGCAACAATATTGCAACTTCTCCCCATATCGCACCAAGTCTGTCAAAACTATAGGCCTAGGTGTGAATGCAAACTTACCTTTATTACGCTGACATCTCCTCATGTCCTGATTCCTTGAAGGTCCTGGAATGCTTTCCATGTTTGTGCCAACTCAGCCTTGGTCGGCTGCCCTGGAGATGCAGCAGCCGTCTGGGAGTCTTTAAGACAAGAGTCCAGGAAGACGCAGTTCTCTGGAAACCTCTATGACATGTGTGCCAGCCGCACCACCTTCCCACCCAGCACTGTGCCTACACCCCAGAGCCCTCCCACCTCCGACCAGACCAACCAGGAAACATTGAAAGGGCAAACAAACCAGCACAAACCCACCTTCAGCACACTGATCTTCCCTGTATGCAGCACGTTACTACTGCTGCTCAGGAGTTAGTTAACCCATCTAAGTCTTTTAATCACACAGGTTGTCAGGGTCAGCCTCCTCCCATATGATCCAAACACATGAGGGAAAACACTATTCACGCTCAATCAGGCTCATCATGATTACATATTGGTCCTAAAATAAGGAGTTAAATAATGAATCAAAATGAAACATTTGGTTCAGTGTTTCCTACCTATAGCATTTAGGCATTAAATAAATAATATTGAGATTATTACACACCTTGCAAGTTACTTTCATATTTAAATGAAGCACAGTGGTAGCTGTCAACTAAACTGTGTGGATGATTGATTGTGATTCAATTCACAGTTTGTGCTTTTGCTTGGTCTTATTTTATAGGTTGGAGTAAGAAACAGTTAATGTAGGGAGAGAAGAAGATATCTCAGAAAATTTAAGCTAACATTTGTTGTAAACACTTTTTATCACTACTGTGTCCGTAATATTGTTTTTCAGGACAAAAGAGATTTTAACGGATGCCAGGTGTTCAGATGAGCTTGTGATCCAATCAGGTGTGATCCAAAGTGGAGAATTCTTACAGGGTGTAAATCTGTGTTTGTGTGCAGTTTAATTTGTTTGACCAGTTTAATATCAGAACATTTTAAATAAGATTTCTTTGTGGGAGCATCACACAATTGCATTGCAAATAGTGTGTGCATGATGTTGCAAAATGACATCACTTGTTTACACTGTCATTTCATTGGCCCTTTTTCAGTGGTTTTCCGTTGCTTCTTTAAAATGTTGCTTTTTCTTTTCTGAACTATTATGTGCAGTAACGTTTCACTTCAATCAATTTAATAACTTTATGCATCCCCTGTTTGGCAATTAAAATGAGACGTAACAGAGCACACAAACACAATAAAACACATAGGAATAATACAAAATAATACAAAATAATACAAAATAATACAAAATAATTACAAAGTACAAGTACTAGGGCATCCTATTAAAGAGGGAGAAATTGTTCTCCTAGTTCCATCCTTATAACATTAACATTTGCTGTAATGTTATTTAATGTTGTACAACTTTTCTTTGATAATGAGCTGTTATGAAATCATGCACTACATTTTATTCACTGTTTTTCACATTACCAATGTATTTACTGTATTATATTCTGTTTTTTGGTATTTCAGTATTTTATTTTTCTCACAGCAGTTCAGAGTGGTACATGCCTCTTTGTTTCACTCTGATTTTTAACCCAACAAAAACTTAAATTAAAAGAATGCTGACAAACATAATGCAGTTATTTTTCTTTCCGCAACTATTGCTTTTAATGGGTTTTTGTGTCAGGTGTTTTTGTGTGTGTGTGTGTGTGTGTGTGTGTGTGTAATGTTAATACTCTTAAACTGTTTCATAACAACAGAATCATGAGCAGATTAATCGTATTCATCTACAGCGTAGCAGGTTGCATCTCGAAACCCTTGAAAACCGTATTTGTGCCCTCAGAGCATGGAGCAAAAATACTCTGAATGGAAAGTGAATGATGATTGGTTGTGTGGCGTATCGCCCTGTCAGCATTGTCATGAAGTAAGACTTGATTGAACATGACGTGGCCAGGTATGGCATTCAAAGGTCAGAGGTGATAACTTCATAACTTCATTACTGTAGCATGCGGAATTTAAGAAGTTATTGCTGCTGTCACTGAAAAATCAGGTGGACATCCTGCTTTATATTCTGCATAAAGGTTCATGTGTTACACTGATTAAATGCCACCATGCAGCCTCTGTAACCCAAAGTTTACAGGTTTAATGGCTGATTTAAATAGTGCTGCTTCATACATTTTGGCAGCTTTAGGCTGATACAGTTGATTCCAGTTGCAGTTTGTACACATCTGCAGTACCTGATTACTGAAATTAGACTCCCTGGCTTTGTCTATTTTCTGCAACAAACTAAATGTTTGAAAGCCAGATTATAACCCGGATTTAGTCATGACGACAAAACGTGGCAGGTCACCATGGCCATTCAAATCTGTTGCTGTTGTTCCCGCCAGACTTGGTCAGAGTTTTTATGAATATATATTGACCAGGAATGGTTTTTACGTATGAAATATGAACAAATATAAAGGTGTTACTATACCGGTAGTTTGAGAAGGAATCTAATAGTAGTAGTGCCTGTGCAGAACTGTTCTGTGCAGAACAGTAGTTGTTTATCTACACTTTTCTAAAGATAATAATAATAAAAATTATAACGATAATAATACATTATTATTAAAAACCAGGCATTTAAGTTACTTTATTCCATTCAAGATTTTTTCTTTAATTATTATTATTATTATTATTATTATTATTATTATTATTATTATTATTATTAATGTTTTTCATATTGCATTTGGTCTGCCAAAAAAAGAAAATTGTATGTTGCTCTGAATTTGCTTTCTGTCAGCTCTTATATTTGTTAAATCTTCTTTTTGACAATCCATTATTTCAACACATTCTTTAATAATAACATCTAATGATCATCATCATCTTGAATAAGTTAATTAAAAATTGATGAGGCCCTTTCCTGAGATATTTCTGAAAACAGAGGATTGCCTGGAGGGTAAACTTACTAGATCTTTGAACTGTCCCCAGAACACCTTGGTGCGCCTGCTTACTCTAATTTCTCTTTGTGGTGCATTTCACTTGAGAAAGTATGCAACATCATCATGACATTTTTTTTAAGATGCCCCAAAGCCCTTACATTCTGCAATTTATCTTTCTTAAAGCTGCAGTAGGTAGTTTTGAGGAAACGTGGACTTAGCCTAAAAATTTGAACAAGCACACCTTACAGGCTCCTCCCCCTTGCTCTCTGCTGCGCTACAGCCCCCCCTCCACAGCTCCTTGAGCCTGCCGTGAACGCGCAGGCTAGTAAGTAGGGCCACCAATGCTTTCCACACAATACAGGGGATTTATTCTGAGGAGGGTTTAGCATGAGCAGCGCGTACACGAGAGTGATTGACACTGCTAAGACAGTCCTCCTGGCTCTGATTGGCTGTTTTGACCGGGAGCGGTGCATTTCTGCCAAATGGCAGCAGGGACACAGGGAGGAGCCATAGGAGCTTGATTTTTCACAGATTATCTGTCTCATATTCTACTGTCAGGACATAGTGACAGTTTTAACAAATATGTAAAAAATACATTTTTACAAAAGTTACCTACTGAACCTTTAAGAAAGATTTCTCCTGCCAGCTGAAAGTGAGATGTAGAACAATATCCATGGGATTTTGACCAGTGCTCTTTAACAGATGGTGTGTAGCATCAACCATGGATAGGATTATGAATTCCATGTGTAGTAGATTGTACTATCCAATCCAAATGATGGGACTTTATTCTCCCAGCAAATATAATGTTACAACAGTGTACGCTACACTGCCCACCATAATGATAATCTGTTTGCTGACTACAAGGAGATGATCGACTGACATTTATTAAAGATTTTTCCTCATCTGAATCAAGTGTATAAGAACAGTACACCTCATTTACTAATTTTCAGAAGAAGGAGCTAAACGTCACTGAAATACCAAACTGGCTTGTAGGAAACTATGAGCTCCAGGGTTACTGTGTGAAATGGTTTGTCATCATTTACTGTAATTGAATATCTATTTGGGAATATACTACTAAACCACAAAATCAGCTGACATGATTAGTGCCGGTGGGTCCTCCTTAATTTTCTTTTTTTTTGTGGCATTTTTGCCTTAATTTGATAGTTGAAGGTATACAGCCAGCTTTATCATTAGATACGGTACGCTTTCAAATTTTTAGGTCCTGATGTAAACATCTATTTCACATAAACATTTTAAAGTGTGGTATTAACTACTTTTATTTAAAGGATATGAATAGGCCTACTTCTTACACCACTGTATTGCACATTACTTGAACTATTACGTTTTTATAATGTTCATTCATGGTTTATTTAGGGAAGGTCCACTTTTTGACTACTATCTTCTTTTCTTAAGCAGTTAAAGACGGACTAAAAGAGAGAGAGAGAGAGAGAGAGAAAGAGAGAGAGAGAGAGAGAGAGACGGAGAGAGAAGCAAACATACTCACTTTAGTGACACATTTCTCACCTTAGAGTGAAATGTTTAATAGGCAAAATGTCCAATTAGACCACATGAGTCGTGTGTGCGCGGCGTGAGTGTAGGCTATATATTTGCGTGGTAGCCCACTCAGCTGGTTTACTTGTCAAGAAACTCAGAAGAATTAACCAAATACCTGGACAACTTTGGACGAGTTAGTTATATTATACAAATAGTTCTGAATAGTGTCAGTTAAAGTTTCTCCTCCCAGTGTTGTGAGTCTCAGAGCTGTGTTCAGGATCATGGAGGAACTGGCCCGAGAGAGCATCAGCCTGCTGGCCCGGTCTGCGTCTCACGCGGACTCGCCGCGGCTCGGCTCGTTCGGCGCGGTCTTCATCATGTTGAAGTCTGCGCTGGGAGCCGGACTTCTTAACTTCCCTTGGGCTTTCCAAAAGGCGGGAGGAGTGACCACCGCCATCAGTGTGGAGCTGGTGAGGATCACCTGCAACATTTACCAACGGCTCTTAGTATTTAGATAAAGTGATAGGCTACTGTTCACATACACCACCAACATTAATACATACAACATTCTACTTTATGGGATTATTGTGAATGACCTGGTTTTATAGGCTATACAGGCTACTGCTACAGACTGTACATGTATAGATTCTCCACTCCTCAGTCTCTCCCTGGTGTGAAAGATGCACATTTTTTTCACAGGTGAACTCTAATGAAGCTTCCGTTTTAGGAACTTCCATTGCACTGTAGCAAAATGTGTGTGCGTGTCTGTGTGCGTGTGTGTGTGTGTGTTTGTGTGTGTGTGTGTGTGTTTGGCATGGATGGATGGATTTACATTAGGACTTTCCAAGAATGGGCCCAGGGGCCCAAGAAATCAGGGGGCTCCTCTGATCCCATTGAAGTCCTTTTTTTCTGTTTATTTCTCCCATAATACAGTTACAAAATAAAGTTAGCTGCTAAAATTAAGGAGTCTTGTTTTTTTTTCGCTGTCCAATAAGGAAGGACATGCTCTAACTCTGCCCCTTTGGGGTCCTTTTCGGACACGGATCAAAAGGTTATTATCATGTAAGTGGGAAGTTCTACAGTAGTCTTCTTTTAGTCTATTTTTATTTATTTATTTATTTATTAATTCAGGACAGTGCACATTAATGAACATGCACGACAGTACACGTAAATGTGCCAGATTGTAGCCCGAGGGCTAATTTCCATCTGCAGTCCAATAGGCAGGTTAGGGTTACAGTAAAAACAGACATAGGATAATAACACTTAGCATATAAAAACAAAAAGAAAAAAAAAAAAAAAAAAGAGAAAAAAAACAAATAAATACAAAAAAAAAAAAAAAAAAAAAAAAAAACACAAAAAACAAGACAACAAAAACAAAATATAAACACAAGTTAGCGGTGATCACATGTTTGGTTAGCTCTAAGCCACAGCTTTACCTGGCTCTTAAAGGAGGCCAGAGTGGGACACTCCCTTATAGTTGGAGGAAGCGTGTTCCATAATGCACTGCCTTTAATAGATAGTGCATTATGGCTGAAGGAGGTTTTTCTAAAAGGAACCTCACAGTCCCCGTTTACAACAGCTCTGGTGATCCGAGAGTGTCTGTATTTAATAAACTCCAGCAGTGGAGGTGGTGCCAGGCCATGAAGAACTTTATAAATTAAGCACAAATAGGAAAATTTACAATAACTATCAAAACTCAGTAAGTTATATTTCTCTAAGATATTGCAATGATGATAAGAGAAAGGTTTTTTATCCAGAATCTTAAGCGCCTTCTTGTACAGAAGCTCAACTGGTTTTAGGGTAGTAGTACCCGACATAGACCAGCTAGTGATGCAATAGTTCATGTGTGAAAGTATCATTGAATGCAAAAACATTAGAGCAGCTGAATCTGATAGAGATCCTCTGATTTGTTTAAAATTATGAAGATTGAATTTAATTCTTTTGGATATCATTTTAACATGGTTTTTAAAAGAGAGTCTAGAGTCTATAATCACACCTAAATATTTACATTCATTAACAACTTCCAGTTCTTCTGTGCTCAGCATCACCCCTGATTGAGCAGGCATAACAGTAGAAGATTGCTTTGACAAGTATAAGCAAACAGTTTTTTTTACATTTAAAATAAGACACGATCTATTGAGCCATGTTTGTATGTGTGTAAGAGCTGTTGAGAGAACATGTGCTGCCTCCACAGGATCTTTTGCTTTATTAAAAATTACAGTGTCATCGGCGTAAAGCTGGACATTAACATGTAAACTGTATTCTGGTAAGTCATTAATATATAGAGAAAATAAAATGGGCCCCAGTATGGAGCCTTGGGGGACTCCTACTGAATTACCGATATAGGCAGAACTAACCCCGCCCACCATAGTGCATTGTTCTCTGTGAGACAAATAAGAGTGAAACCAGTTAATAGTTTGAGCAGAAAAATTAAAATATGACAATTTAGATAGCAGAACTTTGTGATTGACGGTATCAAAGGCTCTTTTCAAATCCAGAAATACAGCACCAACACATCCATTTTTATCTAGCTGACATTTAAGTCTAGTAAGATGCCAGGTGTTTGGAGACAGAAGGTTAGGCCTACTTCCTGCTGTGAAGCAATCGGTTTCTTTCTATATGTTAATAGTTTTTAATTCTAATCTATCTGACAGAGACAGAGGAAGAGAGGGGATAAGTGAGAGACAAAAGGGCCGTCTTGATCTACTCTTCCTTGAGACAAATGATGATAATTAAACAGCATGATATGGAGCCTACACCATTGAATTAAATTATATCTTCTCAACCCAACTGCAGCATACATTTAAAATATATAAAAACATAAGAATTTACATAGTGATGAAACATTTAAACTTTATTTAACTCTACAGGCCCCATTGTCTATTGTCTATATAATCCGTTCATGGTGTGTGTGTGTGTGTGTTTGTGTTTGTGTTTTATGTGTGTGTGTGTGTTTTATGTGTGTGTGTGTGTGTGTATGTGTATGTGTGTGTGTGTGCGCCCCTCAGGTTTCACTGGTCTTCCTCATCAGCGGTTTGGTCATACTTGGCTATGCCTCATCAGTCAGCAGACAGAAGACGTATCAGGACGTGGTGAGAGAGGTGTGTGGAGGAGCTGCGGGTCAACTCTGTGAAGTCTGTTTTTGCTTCAACCTCTTCATGATATCTGTCGCTTTCCTGGTGGTGGTGCAGGACCAGCTGGAGAAATGTAAGTGCTTATTCAGCACTGCTGAATGAAGTTATTTTCACGTAGGCTCCCTCGTTACTTAGAATGGACCACTTGGTCAATGGCTGTAGTTTACAAGCTACTACCTTTATTTCCCCCTCTCCTTGCAGAAAAAAGTATTCTAAGCTGTTTTCTGTGGAGTTTCATCAGACCTGTAGCAAACCCGGTCTTTTCTGCTAGCTACAGCATGTCCCATATTGGGCAAGTATCAATGGTAGCAGAAAATGTATTAAACTTGAAGTTAATTCATTATTTTTAATTGGTTAGTTTATCCATCCATGTTATGGCGCTTATCTGTGTCCTGGTCACATTAATGTGATTATTTATATCATTAGGAATTATTGTATTGGATGTTATATAATAATTGATAACTATGGGCCACATTGCCCCGACTATTTTGGACGGTGTGGCCGTGAAACAGGTATTAAAAGTATGTAAGTGATAATAAAAAGGTCTTATGAATCGGCAGAAACCCTGGAGGCAGTTAAATCATTGATTTAGAGTTTATTTAAAGGTTTGTAGATTACAGTGATAAGACAACTTATTCATTCACATCTTATTACAAACATTACATCTCCAACCATGTTTGTTACTGACTTAATGTTCTATTCTGTAGAACCTTGTCAAAGACTTGTTTCTCTATCTCTTAACTAGAAGCTTTCTCTTAACTTTTTGTCCACACTTACTCTGGATTACCAGATGCACACTGCTGGGATAAAGCCTGATGCCCCTCTCCTTCCACTATCTCTGCTAAGTATTTGGCAGGGGCACCGTCGCCTCATCCGGGACTTGTTATTGGTTTAAAGTACGAAATACGACCAAGCCAGAGTTTTTTTTTCTCTATCCCAGAATAGAAAAGCAGTGTAGCCAGATCATACTGCAGTACTGACACAGCGCTGTGGAGATAGGTCTGGCAATGAGAGACTACTACACACTAAACAGCCGTTATGGCACAATCACCTGTCAATAAGAATAAAATGATTTGTGCCTGTGTTGTAGCACAATGTTTTCATGTTATCAAGGTACCTGAGTTTGTGATAAATTTACCAACCATTTCCAATGTCAAAAAATTAATCTCTCTCAGATCACAAATCATCTACTCTTTAATTTTCATTCTAGCTAGAATTAGGTTAAAACATGTGACTGGAAGCAGAAATGCTAATCTTTTTTTCTATTTCCCCTTCCGCTTCAAATACCTTTAATGTTTTTGCTCTGTTCCAGTTTTAAACAGAGCATTTGATTGGATTTACAAACACACCCCTTAAAAAATCAAATCAAAGAAATTTTGCACAGGGCACAGATCAGATGGACGGGCACCTGTAGTAAGATAAAGTGCTTTATAAAGGTTCTGTTTTTATACTTTATGGTCATCCACTAATGTTAAAGCATTTATGTTTCAGCCATTAAAATAACATAAACCAGACTGTTTAGCCCAATACAAAATGTTAATAAACCAGTACATGGTTTGTTGAGCATGCACACTATTATATTACTAATATTCTTATGTCTTCATGTTGCAGCAGACTTTTGACTCTGGTTTGTTCTCCTTCCAGTGTGTATTTCTTTATATCAGACAGTGACTGGGTTCAGTGAGGGACAGATGCCATATCACTGGTACACAGACCAACGATTTGCCCTCTTTATCATGTGCCTCTTCATCATCCTACCCCTGTCCATCCCAAAAGAAATTGGCATCCAGAAATACACAAGGTATAGGGCACTTACTGTGATCAGAATGACATCCAGCTGAGTGTAAATTTTTATGTGATTTAACTCTTTTCACCTAATGCCAGTGTGTTGGGGACGCTGGCTGCTACGTATCTGTGTGCAGCAGTGATTGTCAAATATTACCTGATGGAGAGCCATGTTGCTATAATAATTCCAGAGCACAGCCAAGGGTCAGTAACACTTTTCTCGATGGATGCATGTGTGTGTCGATCATTGGCTTCTCATTTTATACAGCTGATGTTTTGTGTGCATCAGTAAAAGTGTGTGTGTGTGTGTGTGTTTCAGTGTAAGTTCGTGGGGTTCAATGTTCAGTGTAGTGCCGACCATCTGCTTTGGCTTCCAGGTAGGATCACCTTCAGGTTGGTTTTAAGTCTGAAAGTAGTCAATATGATGCTTAACATTCAAGTGGTTTAATATAGACTTAGAAAACACAAAGAAATCACAAACCAACCAACAATGACAGACAACTGAACAAGCATGTTGAGCATGAGGAAATATTTTTTAGTTTTACTGTCAGCAGTGCTTTGCTCTGAATACTAATAGCAGTGGTGGCCAATAGTGGAAACGCCCTGCAACTTCGGAAAACACATGCAAATAGACAAAACACAAGGAAATTAAGAAAACAACTTCATTAACTTCATTCCTCCAGCTGGGAGGAGGCCTTGGGGAAGACCCAGGACTAGGTGGAGAGATTATATCTCCAACCTCGCCTTGGGATCCACCTGTTGGAGTTGGTTAATGTGGCTCGGGAAAGGGAAGATTAGGGTCCCCTACTGGAGCTGCTGCCCCTGCGAACTTCATTAATTTGACAACATGTGCAGCATTCAGCAAACAAGCTGCATATACACACAACACAACCAAATACATAAACATGATGCAAATAAAAAACGATGCAAAAAGAAAAGCACACAAACCACGTAATCAAATGCAACAAAAATAACGCTGCATCCAGATTATACAACGGAAGTTTTCCAAGCCTCTAAAGGTAGCATTTATGTATAGCAGATGTCAATACATGGATCCCATAGGAATCCATGTATTGAGATAATCAATGTTAAAGATACTCTCAAAAAACTACAAAAAACAACCATGACTCTGGATACCTAAATAGGACATGAAGACAAAAAGTAAAGTAACTATCTCTGATCCCCGGAAACTACTGTTAATTATCACTGTGTGTTTGTTTGTAGTGCCATGAAGCCTCTATCGCCATCTACAGCAGCATGGAGAACCAGAAGCTCTTCCACTGGACGGTCATCTCTGTGGTCTCCATGCTTTTCTGTTTACTCATCTACACTCTAACTGGTGAGTTCACCTCTAAAACATCAACATCAGAGCATTGTGTGTTCACATAAACGCCAATCATCACATTTACTCTCTCCATATCCAGGTGTGTATGGCTTCTTGACGTTCGGACGGACGGTTGCCTCCGATATTTTGCTGTCATATCCAGGAAATGATGTAGTCATGATCATTTCCAGACTACTTTTTGGAATATCAATAATCACCATTTATCCTATTATTATTCTTCTGGGGAGGTGGGCTACACTCCAGTTGCTTTGTTTTGTCTTGTGTGAGGTTTTGTGTGTGTTTCAACCCTTAACATGTTGTATGAATGTGTGTGTGTTTGTGTTTGTGTGTGTTTTGTGTGTGTGTGTGTGTGTGTGTGTGTGTGTGTGTGTGTGTGTGTGTGTGTGTGGAACAGATCTGTCATCCTGAACCTAATGCTGCGTATTCAAAGACGTCGTTGTGGAATTGTCACTCATTCATTTGAGAGTCGCTGCAGAGTCGTTCTTACTGTGATCTGGATCACCATAACTCTTCTCATTGCCATGTTTGTCCCTGACATGGGGGACATCATCAGTGTCATTGGAGGAATCAGTGCCTTCTTCATCTTTATTTTTCCTGGTACGTAAACTACCTTAACTTTAATATGTGTATGTGTTTGTAATGACATAATGTGTAATGTATGGCTTACATTGTTCATATATTTCTATTTTATTATTAGCTTGTCAGTCTCCTGTCATTCTTTGAATTGGACTAACCTGTATGGAAGGTGCTATACAAATAACCCATAATCCTGACACAGTAAGGTAACCTGGCAGTGTGTGCTTGTATGTTGCAGGTCTTTGCTTAGTGTTCACAATGCAAACTGAATCTGTGTCTCCAAGAATCAGGTGAGTGAGAACTTACACACTTGTATGTGTGCATATTATAGGGACAATAGTGACGTGTGGTTAACTGATACACTTCTAATGAATTAATTCCAACTGTTGGTGTAACCAAGAGAGTCTTTTAGTCACTTCACAGCCAACAGATAATAAATATATAATGAATGAATATTTACTTGGGTATATAATTATTGTCTCTATAATTAATACCATAATACTTTTTCTGTGACATTCCTAGAAAATTATTTGAAGGAGGTTACATAAAAAACTGTTGCTGGTCATACAAACATGGCAAGAGGTCACATCCTGCACAGTAAATATGACAAAAGGGATGCAAGTTGACAGTCCACAAACGTGTATGACGATTAGTCATCACTATACAAGTTGAACTGGACTGCATTGTGTCTCAAGAAAGGAAGAAAAAAAAGTGTCCCTTATTTTGTACAAATGGCTTGTCTTTGAAGAAAATGATGGCCTCTATGGGCATTACTTTCCAAAGTAGATTTGATCAATTGTTTTATAATATGAGGATGTTTGAATAAAGGAAATAATGATAAATGATTATTAATTAATGTTACGCCTAATAACTTGCCTTGATGTGCCTAATTTCTTGCATTGCAGGGTGATTTTAACAGTTTGGGGAGTCATAACCATTGTAGTTGGAGCCTTTATCTTTGGACAGAGCACAACCATTGCTGTCTTGGAGCTTTGCCACAAATTCTGAATTTCACACAGTTATCATATCACCACTACATTATCTGCAGCAGCTTCACTGTGACTTCACAGCGCTTTATGCACAACTGAAAGTTGCATTTGTAAAGGTGGTTTTTAGTTGTACATATGATCCTTATCAAGGTCTTACACTAGCTGGATATAAGATATATTTACTATGTGAAAATGTAATATTTATGTGTGTATGATGCATAAATATTGGATTTTAATTGATTTTTAATGGACAAGTGTATAATGTCAAAGAGAAGAATGCATTGTTAGTTATTTAATTACTAAGTATGTGTAGAAGTAATATTGTTTGAATATATGCATCTGTTTAATATTTTATTTGGTCTGCCAATATATTAAATGAGAAATCACTGAGTGTTGCCTGTTTGAGTCATCATCTGTACTTGCATAACCTGCCAGGGGGCAGTGTTGCACTACTAAAGCATTATTTATTTATCTGCATAGAGTTCTTATCACTGTTGTTGTGGTCTGAGGGATCATTTTGACAAGAGTGTGCCACGTTTATATCAACTGAGCAAGGCAATTCTTTTTTAATATACACAGATGGGGTTTATGCCCTTGCATGTTTACATCTGCTATGATGATAACAGGAGTTATCTCTCTCCCCTGCCCTCTACATACACACATCATATGAGTGATATAAATCTGGAGCTTTCATTGAGCACAGATTGATGGTTGAGGTACGCTGAATATCCGTTTATTTGTTTATTGACTTCAAGCTCAAAGGAGTTATGGCATGCTGCCTGTGAGGGTGCATGTGCACACATGTGTATTTATGTACGAGTGAATAATGATTTACTGTAAATTCAGAAAATGGCCGCCATATCTGTGCCTCGAGGGAGCTGTTTAAAAGTAATATGTTAGACATGCCTACTTCACATACTTATCTGTCCAAACAGACACAGTAAGAACTTAAAATAGACCATTTAGAAACACACAGTGGCTCCTTATGGATGCTTCAGCGAAATTTGTGTCATCTCGTGCAACGTTAATGTCCTTAAGGGAAAACCTCAAACTGTGATACTCTACTTGTGTTTAGCCCATGGGATTATATTTCAACCTGCTGCCCAAATGACAAAATAAATCCACTAAATGCAGGGAAAAATATCCTTGAAAATCACACAAACTCCTTCTTGAAACCTACAGCTGCACTCTCTCTCAACTGGCCCACAGATTTGTGAATGCAACTCAGCAGTCCTACCAAGAGCTTAGCATTTCAGTTCTCTCTCTGATTAACTCATTTTATACTTTTATGCCTCCATAAATGAAAGAATGATTACCTTTCTCAGTTACTGTATGACTTTACTTTAGACATAGCTTTGTTTAATCCCCAAAAAGAAAAATAATAGTATAAAGCCATATAGTGACTCTGTGAGCCTTGTACGTAGGCAAAACGGTGATGTCAGCTAACATCAGCATGCTAACATGGATACAATGGTGCCATGATATTGGGTCAATGACCCATTATTCCAAAAGCCCAAAGTCGAATGGCCTGTTTTCCGGAAAACTAAAATCCTCTTTAGCAGTCATATAAAGTCATACTTTATCAGTCATGTTATGATTGGAATAGTGATGACAACAGAGGCTGGAAAAAAGTTAGGCCGACACTCACTGAACTCCAACAAATTCATTGTGTATTTTCAGAGCAACTGGCCTTCAGATCAGTTTCAGTCCAATAGGACATTTTTCAAACTATTGAGGTTATGTAAAAATTGGCCTAAGAATCGGCAAGGGTGGCAGTGCTAACATGTTGATGTTTAACTGGTAATGTTCACCATTTTAGTTTAACGTAATAGCATACTAACATTTGCATGTTCTTGCAATTTTGGGGTTGTATCTGTGGTTGAATGCATTTATTGTATGTCACTGTGGATAAAAGCCTCAGCTTAATTAATTTGTTAATTACCACTAAACATAAATTACAATTGAGGCTGATGGGAATGCATTTTGTTTGGCAGGAAAAAGAATAAAAGAAAACAAGGAGAAAGTTTGATCAAGTCAAACTAAAGAAAAACTGAGTTATTACAGTATAATTCAGCCTGAAGGGAACATGAATGTCGCACCAAAATTCCATTGCAATCCATCTGATAATTGTTGATGTATTTTTTGTCTGGACCAAAGTGGCGCTCCAACCGGCAAACCAACCTTGCAATCCTTAAAGCAACACCCACAAGCACAGTTTTAAATCATCCATTATTCTCTGCATTAGATTATCTTTTCATTTTCCTCGGCCTGTGAAAAATAATTTCCAGTTCTCATTATTATGCTGTTCCCTGTAGCTACTTTGTTATTGAAAGATTACTTGTACTGTAGGCTTCTGCAGTCCTAATTAATGAAATGGCAATTTGTGACAACCTTTTAAATGTTAATTGTTTCTGATAAAAGCGTTACTGTGTGTGTGGATGTGTGTGTGTGCGTGCGTGTGTGTGTGTGTGTGTAGTTTCTCTCACAGTCACTGTCACACCGATTGAAATCTGGATGCCTTTTGTGCACAGAATGGGAAGCAAGCTATTTAGCGATTTTTATCGCTAAATAGCTAAATAAGGAGGGGATGTTACACTGTCACTGTGTGTGCATCTGACAGCATCCTTTATGTATGACATGGTTGTGTGCATGTATTGTGCATGACCTTGTTTTCTATGCATCAAGGTTATCATGATGGAGATAACATGTATCCATCACTTTGCTGCTCAAGCCTTTATTGAAGTGGTGACAGCAGATCTTTGACCTCCAGGCTGAACTCTGCAGGATAATCGCTGCAGTGGCAATGAGCTCAGCTAAAGGAGAGGCCTCCTTCACCTTCTGTGAGTGCAGCAGATCAGGATGGCATTAAATCCTATTTGTGATACCAGAAGTGTACTAATGTCTTTCCTGGTTATGCCAGTCTTTAAATGTTTTTTATTTTAAGATTATTTTTTGGGCATTTTAGGCCTTTATTTATATAGTACAGCTGAAGACATGACATATACCAGATGAGCTACCCAGGTACCGATCATTTCGTAGTTTTACGCAATGATCAAGCTTACAATATACTTACACAAATTATCAATTTACTGATTAATCTCTTGCTCATATCTGATTAGATTAACATCATTTTAACTTTAATATAAAAACTTAGTTTAGCTGAAATTTGAATGTGCATATTTTTGTGAAATGTATAAATGTAATAGATGAATGTGTCAGGTTTTAACAGGTGAACTAATTTAATTTTCTGGCATTTTCCAGCATTTCTGTTAATAAGCAATTCTAAGGTTTGTAGCCAATGAATCCATAGGCAGATACCAGTTAAAACTGATATGGCCTTGTCTGCCTTGTCACTATCTGTGTCCTGTGCTGCAAATTCATATTTTCATGAGTTTGGAGAATGGCGGACCCAAAGGCAGAGCCAGTAGAATAGAATGCCTTTATTGTCATTATACACAAGTGCAGTACCTGTGCAACGAGATCCAAGCAACCCCTTTACAGTGTCAATACAAAAATATAAATATATAAAATGTAAGTAGTGAATAAAAAAAAAGGGAGGGGGGGTGTGGAGCACAGTCCTGAGAGCAATTATATACATATATAAAGTAGTAGAGAGATAAAGGGTTTGTATACACATTAAGCAGAAATATAGTTTGGAGTTTCAAAAGTCCTGAGTATTAAATATTGCACAGTAATGAGATTAAATGGTTAAGTATTAAAAATAAAGCACTGTAATGAGATAAATGGTTAAATATTGCACTGTAATGAAATTGCACAGAATTCCATGTCCTTTTAGGTAGGTAGGTATATATATAGACACTCACACACAGTAAGGAAAATAAGTATTTGAACACTCTGCTATTTTGCAAGTTCTCCCACTTAGAAATCATGGAGGGGTCTGAAATTGTCATCGTAGGTGCATGTCCACTGTGAGAGACATAATCTAAAAAAAACAAAATCCAGAAATCACAATGTATGATTTTTTAACTATTAAGTAGGTACCCGAGGGCAACAGGTCAAACAGATCAGAGCCGGGGTGGGAGCTGTCCTTGGTGATGTTTTCTGCTCTGCTGAGGCAGTGGGAGGTGTAGATGTCCATCGGGGAGGGGAGAGGGCAACCAATGATCTTCTGTGCTGACCTTAAAACCCTCTACGTCAGCACGCTCTCGATGGACGAGCGGTAGAAGGTCAGCAGCAGGTTGAAGACCAGGTTGTACTTCCTGAGGACCCTCAGGAAGGGTAGTAGCTGCTGGATCTTCTTGATGACCGCTGTGGTGTTGCCTGCCCAGGAGATTTCAGCGGAGAAGAGGACGTAGAGAAACCAATCTCACAGTCTGAGGCCGATTGGTGAGAGTGTCCTTTATCCAGGCACATGTGGGAGGGGGGAGGCCAAGACTGACCAGTTTGGAGATAAGAATGTCCGGAATGATTGTATTGAAAGCGGAGCTGTAATCCACAAAGAGCAAGAGTAAGCAGTGGAGTAGTTTTGATGATTTAATAACATAAAGATATACAAAAGCAAATGAGCCCTTGAAAAGACAGGCTCAAAGGTAATCGTAAATAAAGTCCAAGACAAAGATAGAAAAACAGGAACACTAAGACAAACGGAATACTAACACACAGGAATACAAAACACAATGATCTGACACATAACTTAAATGAGGGTAACGAGGTAACAAGTGGCAGATGACACAAGGGCTGAGAAACAAGTGAAAAACATCAGGCAATCACAAGAGAGGGAAAAACAAAATACAGGAAGTTAATCAAAACAAGTCAGGACAGAAAATCAGACTGTCAAAATTAAACAGGAAACAGAGACAAATACGAAACTGTAAAACAGACTACCAAAATAAGACAAAACAAAAAAACACAACATATATAAATAAAAGACTAAAAGTCTACAGACATGCTATCAGCTCTCTGAGACTGTACCTATAGGCAAAGTGATGCTCTAAGCTAATGCTAATGTCACATTGGCAATGCTAACATGTTGATGTTAAGCAGTTAGCATGCTGTTTTTACATGTTAGCATGCTAACATTTGCTAATCAGCACAAACAATTGTTGAGGCTGATGGGATTGTCATTAGCTTTGAAGGTATTTGGTCATTAACCCAAATAACTGGACAACTTTAAATTCCAACCTGATGATGGCGCTCAATGAAAGTTCAGGTGTTCAAAGTGTTATAATTCATCCTCTGGGAACCATGGATATCTGTACAACATTTAATTGATTATGTTTCATGTATCGTGTGCTTATTGGAATCCTATGGACAGAGAGGAAATAACCAAATCCAGGGAAGCACTGGTGTTTTTAAAGTTGACACACAACATCCAAGCACAGCGGCCTCCAGTTTATTCCATCCATTCAATAAAAAAAGAAGTAGAAGTAATGTACAAAATGTAACAGAATATGATCTAATATGAAGATAGATATGGTTGAGTTAGGTATTTAACTTTATTTAGTTTAATTTAGTTTTGCAGCTTCAGAACACACACTCAAAAGAGAGTCACTGGCAGAGTCACTCAGTGATTTGTTAGTGGAGACATGACTGAGCTGATTGCTGAAGGGAACTGGAGAGTGGCTGCCCTTTAGGAATAATATACCACACGCAGTATGTGCTGTCTGTCTCTCTTCCCATTTGCAAAGCACATTTAAATTTTTCATAGTCACACAAAACCTTTAAAACCCCCAATCGCTTTGATATCAATTGTGATATATGCTGTTGCATTTGATCTGAAACTAAGAGCTCTCTTTGTCCCCTAAGGGCAAGTTTCTCTTTTTACATGGCTCTACACCCTTTCAAAACAAAATTCCCCAAAACCAATTTCCCCACATAATCTTAAGGGTAGCCCTTGTTGAGAGAGCTACAAGCATGTAGACCTACTAAATAGATTATTTCAATCGGGTTTAGCAGTTAGCATGCAAATTGTCTCGCTCTGCCAGACCTTCTGTTACGGGTACGGCGTGGTGAGGACCCAAATGCAGAGAGGAGGAGGCAGGCAGGAGTGGATTACCAAGGGTTTTATTGTCCACACAAACAACAGGAACGCAGGGAGCCAGGGAAACAAACAAAAGACCGGAGCACCAAGGCTGGAAACTAAAACACTCAGAACGGCAGCAGAAACTGGTCATAGGGCAGACGGAAAAACTCACGGGACAAGGGCAGGCAGGCACCGGCTGAAACAAGCAGAAACAAGAATCCGACAAGAGACAAAGGAAACACATGGGTTAAATACAAGAGGTAACGAGGTAACGGGGAACAGGTGAGACATCAGGTGAATCACATTAGGGGGGCTGGGCAATCAGACAAGCACAAAGCAAAGCTGGACAAGACTAGACAAGACAGGAAACTACACTACCAAAATAAAACAGGAAACAGAACATACAGACGCTTACCGGGAACAGGAGACATATCAGGCACACAGGACCGGGGAACACTGAGACAGGGAGGCAAAAACAGGAAGACAACCCCAACAAAAACCCCAAACCACAACAGTACCCCCCCAAAGACAGATCCCAGATGTCAAAAACAAAAACCCCAAAAAGGAACAAAAAACAACCCAGAAAGGGCGGAAGACACCGGAAACGAGGGGGCCGAGGTACAGGGAAACCAAGGGACAGAGGGACACTGGGGACAGAGGCAAACCGGGAGCACAGGGGACAAGGACGCCGAGGAGCATGGACAAAGGAGCAGGGAACAAGGAGGGGGAACAACGAGGGAGCGAAAAAGGGACAGAGGAGGAGGAGGGAGTGAGAGAGGGACTGAGGAGGAGGGAGCGAAAGAGGGACTGAGGAGGAGGGAGCGGGAGAGGGACTGAGGAGGAGGGAGCGAGAGAGGGACTGAGGAGGAGGGAGCGGGACGACCGGGAGAGGAAACGGCAAGAAAGTGGAGGAGCCGAGAGAGGCGAAGTGGAAGAGACAGGGAGACGGAGGAGGCAAGGAAAGCGTAAGAGGAGACAGGACGGAGGCCAGAGGACGCGGGAGGAAAGATAGCGAGCTGAAAAGGGATGGGACAAGGGACCAGACGAAGAAAAGACACCAATAGCGGGCACAGGGAAGTCCAGGACAAGGGCCGGAGACTGGTAGCGAGCGAGGGACCAGGGGAGAGAAAACCGAGGAGAGATAAAGGGTAGGGACACAGGGAGACAGCGAGCGGGACACAGAGAGAGAGAGACACAAAGAGCAAGACAGACAGAGAGGGAGGAGGAAACAGAGCGGCAGAGAGAAACAGACAACAAAACCGAACGAGAGAGAGAGAGACACAGAGGACAAGACAGACCGAAAGACACAGGGAACGAAAAAGACAGAGGGGATAAGACACCAGGCCGGAGAACAAAACCGACAGAGAAAGGGAGAGACGGAGAGACAATGAAGAGGGAGAGGGAGACAAAGAGAGAAAGAGATGAAAAAACGCAGAGAGCCTGACAGGCAAAGAGGAAGCAAGACAGACAGACAGTGACCGAGAGGGAGAGGCACAGAGAGCAAGGCTGACAGGAAGGGAAAAAGAGACAGAACGTCAAAATACACAAACAGAGAGAGACAGGGACACAGAGAGCAAGACAGACAGACACAGGGAACAAAAGAGACAGAGCAATGGGGACAAGTAAAGGGACGGAGCTAGGACGGAGACAAGCAAGGGATAGGAGGAGAGGGGCAAGAGAAAGGGAGCAGAGAAGGTACCAGGGGAAGGCAAAGCGCGGCACAGAGAGAGCGAAAGGGAGCCTGGAGAGTCACCCACACAAACAAGCAGAAAAAGGGACCGGAACCCGGAGAGCAGGACAGACACAAGGAAAAAGAGAGACACCCACACAACCAAGCAGAAAAAACAAAGCAAAAGGGACAGACAGAGAGGCCGGATGAGTGGGGCAGAGAGACAAAACGAGGGAGAAGACAGGACACAGAAAGCCAGACAGGGACCGAATGAGTCAGAGGGGAGAAGGGGACCGGGACACAGAGCACTATAAACACAGGGAAAGAGGGACAGAAGGCGGGAAACACACGCACACAGGGAGAGATGTACAGAGACACAGGGAGTGAGGCAGACCATACAGGGGCTCAGAGAGACAAAAAGAGAAACACAGAGAGACGGAGGCAGAGAGGCGAGTAACGAGACAAGGCGGGTGAAAAGACGAGACCAAGGAGAGGGACGGGACGAACGAGGAGGGGACAAGACGACGAGACAAAACAAGGGAGACACGGAGACAGAAGACACACACCAACCAACAGAACAAGGGAGCGACAGACCCAAATAATCGGAGAGGGAGAGTAGAACACAGAGAGCAAAAGAAACAGAGCGATGGAGACAGGCAAGGACAGAAACCAGCAGGGGAGATTTCACAAACACAGGGACCGAGGAAGGGCAGAGGGAAGGGAGTCAGGAGGCGTGAGGGGATGCGTGAGGGTGCCCAAGAGAGACAAAAAGCGAGCAAAACAGACAGACACAGGGACCAAATGAGACGATGGGGAAGAGAGAGACAAAGCGAGGGAAACACAGACGCACACAGAAGAGGGCGAGACCCCCACATAAACCGGAAAAAGGAAGCGAAAAGGGACAGAGCAAGGTGAACACACAGAGAGACCGGGCGAACAGAGAGGGAGGCAAAGCAACACAGAGTGAGGGAGAGGAACAAGGAGAGCTAGACGGACAGACACATGGAGTGGCAGAGACAAGGCAAGAGGCACATGGAGAGACAGTGGCAGTGAAACAAGCAAAGAGACAAAGCAACAAGACGGGACAGAACGAGAGGCGACTAGAGAGGGACGGGGCCAGGAGACAAAACGAGGGGGACACTGACACAGGGGCAGAGGAGACCGGTAACAAAGCTGGGAGGCGCGAGGGACTGGCTGAGTGGGTGTACACAAAAAACCCGGAGGGGCACACGACGAAGCCCAGTAGAGTGCGCTTTAGGGACGCGAGGGGGCCCCCGGGAGGGACGCACGGGAGACCCGAGAAAGCCCACGGAGGGCGGAGGGGCGAGAAAGCCCACGAGGGGCGCACGAGGGACGCGGAAAACCCACGGAGGGGCGCACGAGGGACGCGGAAAACCCACGGAGGGGCGCACGAGGGACGCGGAAAAACCCACGGAGGGGCGCACGAGGGACGCGGAAAAGCCCACGGAGGGGCGCACGAGGGACGCGGAAAAGCCCACGGAGGGGCGCACGGGACGCGGAAAGGCCCACGGAGGGGCGCACGAGGGACGCGGAAAAGCCCACGGAGGGGCGCACGAGGGACGCGGAAAAGCCCACGGAGGGGCGCACGAGGGACGCGGAAAAGCCCACGGAGGGGCGCACGAGGGCGGAAAGCCCACGGAGGGGCGCACGAGGGACGCGGAAAAGCCCACGGGGGGCGCACGAGGGACGCGGAAAAGCCCACGGGGGGCGCACGAGGGGCGGAAAAGCCCACGAGGGACGCGGAAAAGCCCACGGAGGGGGCATAGGGACGTGGAAAGCCCACGGAGGGGCGCACAAGGAAACTCCTGAGGGGCAGGATAAGCTTGGACCGAACAGGTGGGATAGACGGGACAGACTGTGATGGGACGGGTGGAGATGACGTGACCGTAGACGGACTGGGCTTGGGAAGAGCTACAGATGGGGCAGATACAGGGAAAGGGAGAAAAACGGGAACAGGAACGGAGACAGGGACAGAGACGGTGACGGGGACAGGGACAAACACTGGGACAGAGACAAACACGGGGACTGAGACAAGCACAGGGATAGACAAGGGCACAGGGACAAGCACGGGGACAGGGACACGAACAGGCACAGAGACAGGGACAGGAACAGACACAGTGACGGGGACAAGCACAGAGACAGGGACAGACACAAGACCAGGAATACCAGGACTCAGGGGACCCAAAACATGGGGGGCCGGAATTCCTGAGGACCCGGGACCCGGGAACCCAGTGGGGGCCCCGGGGCCAGGGCCGGAGGAAGCCCGGGAACTGGATCTGGGTCCCGGAGAACCCCTAGGCCTGAAGCCAGAGGAACCCCGGGAGCCAGTGCCCAGGGAGGGCAGAGACCCAGACACCGGCTGGGGCTCTGGGGCGCCGACCACCAACCGAGGACCACAAACATTGGCCGTCGGCCAGGGGTCAGGGCCACTGAGCGCCAGCCGGGAGTCAGAGGTACTGGGCTTCTGGTCGGGTCATGGGGGCTGGTCGGTCGGGCTGGAAGTCTGGTCGGACCGTCTGGGTCAGGGGTCTGGTCGGCCCGCCTGGGTCAAGGAGGCCGGTCGACCGGTCAGGGTCTAGGGGAATAGTCGGCTGGTCAGGGTCTAGGGGTCGGTCGGCCGGTCAGGGTCAGGGTCAGGGGGCCGGCCGGCCGGTCAGGGCCATGAAGTCCGGTTGGCCGGTCTGGGTCAGGGGAGCCGGTCGGCCGGTCAGGGTCTGGGACTGTGCCCAGGGAGGACTGTTCAGTGGACACTCCCTGGGAACTTGTCTTAGCGGTCGCCGGCTGGGGGTCCGAGGCGGATCCCAGGGAGGACTGTCCAGTGCACACTCCTGGGCGCCCGCCCTACAGGCGGCGGCTGGGGTTCCACATCATTGGTGGGAGCCGGCGGGGGGCCGCGCCGACGGCGGCAGGAACCGGCGGCTGGGGTTGGGGGGCGGGCAGGAACCGGCGGGTTGGGGGTCGGGCGGGCGGCAGGGGCGGTTGGGGTCGGGCGGCGGGCGGGCGGCAGGAACCGGGCGGTTGGGGGTCGCCCGCGGGGCGGCGGCGGCAGGAACCGGCGGCTGGGGGTCGCCCCGCGGGCGGCGGCGGCAGGCGGCGGTTGGGGTCGCCCGCGCGGGCGGGGCGGCGGTTGGGGTCGCCCAGGCGGGCGGCGGTTGGGGGGGCGGCGTAGGCGGCGGGTTGGGGGTCGTCCGGGCGGCGCGCAGGCGGCGGCTGGGGGTCGTCCGCGGCGGCGGCAGGCGGCGGCTGGGGGTCGGCGCGGCGGCAGGCGGCGGTGGGGGCGCGGCGTGCAGGCGGCGGTTGGGGCGCTGACTTCAGGGCTGTGTGGGCCCGCGCTGCCCTCCGTGAAGCGCGGGACCGTCTCGACCTCTTGGGGGGGCTGGCCGGTGTTGACTCCTGTGGGGATCGGTCAGCGGCAACAGACGCCGGCTGGGTGTCTGTGATGACCGGCAGCGCCGGCTGGAGATCCACGGCGGCAGACGCCGGCTGGGGGCCCGCGTCGACTGTAGACAGCTGGGGGTTGCTGGGCGCCGCTTCCGTGGACTCCGGGAGGGGACCAAACTCTCGGTCCACCTCCTCCCACCGCACCATCATGAGGTGCCAAGTCTCCGTGCTGTCCTCCTCATGCAGGCGGCGGAATGCGGCGGCCATGAGGTCCGCCAAAGGGTCCCGTGGGTGGAGGAGCGGCTCGAACCTGTACTCCGCTGGGTCCATGGTTGGTCGGATTCTTCTGTTACGGTACGGCGTGGTGAGGACCCAAATGCAGAGAGGAGGAGGCAGGCAGGAGTGGATTACCAAGGGTTTTATTGTCCACACAAACAACAGGAACGCAGGGAGCCAGGGAAACAAACAAAAGACCGGAGCACCAAGGCTGGAAACTAAAACACTCAGAACGGCAGCAGAAACTGGTCATAGGGCAGACGGAAAAACTCACGGGACAAGGGCAGGCAGGCACCGGCTGAAACAAGCAGAAACAAGAATCCGACAAGAGACAAAGGAAACACATGGGTTAAATACAAGAGGTAACGAGGTAACGGGGAACAGGTGAGACATCAGGTGAATCACATTAGGGCGGGGCTGGGCAATCAGACAAGCACAAAGCAAAGCTGGACAAGACTAGACAAGACAGGAAACTACACTACCAAAATAAAACAGGAAACAGAACATACAGACGCTTACCGGGAACAGGAGACATATCAGGCACACAGGACCGGGGGAACACTGAGACAGGGAGGCAAAAACAGGAAGACAACCCCAACAAAAACCCCAAACCACTTTAGTTGTGCAACAGAAAACTCAGATAGTCTAGCTAGCTATCTCGATTTAGCATGAAAACTACAGTTTTGATTGTTTTCGTCTTTTCAGGATTAACCTTCATATTATTTGTTTTTAAATCTCTCCAGCATTCCAAAAGAAGCTGTTCCTTCTCCCCAACCTCTTCAAATGCTTGCCTGAATTGATTGTCTTCCTCTACCTGCATTTGGATAGAACTGTAGGACATTAATATTACAAGAGGTGTCACTGCAGCAGTAAATCGGATAACAAAATGTTTACGCCCACCATTTTTGGAAATCCTAATTGCAACTGGATATCCCAAAGGTCCATCATTAATGTATGAGACTCCTTCTGTGAGTGTCCTGTTTTTACTTAGTAAAAAAACGTAATGCCTGAATTACCTTTTCATTAGCAGAATATGTGATCAATGTGAAATATGTTGGATGGGGAAAAAAGTGAATGCAGAGATATAAACAGATTGTAAAGCCCATTCAAACATTGTATTACAACAGTTTTCATCAGCTCACACTGTAGAGAGCTCTAATAATTATATAACATGATGACTAGAATCAGTTCACTGAGGATAATCTGGCTGGAAAGATGCACACACACGCAAATCCAGTAGAATAGCAGATCACACGGTTTATTCAGACTCAAATTATTTTGAATCCAACCTAAAATGATGAAAGTTACTTTACTTCAACACTCACCTTTATATTCAGTCATTCTCTTATTTTGGTATAAACATGGTCATTTGTCAGAAAAATACCACACATATTAACGAGAATCATGAAGCATTAAGCCATGTATGTTGAATCAGAATGAAGTCTACAGAGTTACAATCTATGTTAGTCAAAACAGTGAATGAACTAAAGCAGCAAAGACAATGTCCTGGGGATGAATAAGCATTTTGTTTTAGATTTCACAAGATAAATAAGTTCTGTAATTTTAGCTTCTGGCTGCCTGATACCTAAAAGATTTATTCCTGATAAGAAAAATCTTTGAACCTGATGCTGATACTTTTGTACTTTTCCTTATGTACAATTTTGAATGAAGGACTTTCACTTGTAACAGAGTATTGTTTTTACACTGTGGTATTGTTACTTTTGTTTCTTTAGGATCTGACTATTTCTTCCACCTCTGCTAATAATATTGATAATAATTGTAAAATAATAAATGAAATGTATTAATGCAAAATTAACCTTTCAAGCTCCATTGTTATGAATTGTTTAGATACAGATATATAATAATTTCCGTTGAGATTTGATTGATTTGACCAAATAAAAAAGTGACATAGTCCTTTAAAAGAGGCCCCGCCTTCTTGATTGTACGCATGCGGAGTGCTGTCTAAATTACATGAAAGCGTGCTTCCGTTTCCTTACAGCAGCTACAGTCCGGTGAGTTTGTCTTCAGTGTTTTTAGTGTACATTTTGTCGACAGACAGCTCCTCAGACTGTAGAGGTATTTCTCTGAGAGACTTTAGGCAACACAGAAACGTCACTCATTACGGGTTTTAGGAGACACAACTCGACCATGAGCACTGCGCCTGTAGAAGGTGTCCCTTTCAGCTTCAGAAACTTGTGTTAACAACACATTTGTCTACTGTGTCAAAACATGCAGTTACAGAAGGCTGTGACTGTAAAGTTTAGCGTTAAATAGACTAGTGAACAGCAACAGGGTTTGAATACAGACTGTGCAGGATTCAGATTCTTTTTTTATGCTTTACAGTATCGTAATAGGAAATACAACGCAGTCCATTTCTTATTGTTACGGAGTTTTTAATTTCAAGCATACCATAGTTGGAAAAACGTAATGTCTTAATCTGTTTCATAGCTAACGTTACAACCATGAATGCAGTAAAAGCATTATCACTCAGTATGTGCAATAATTACGTGGGGGGTAATTCATTGTTATCATTGCCTTTGAGATTCCATTATTGTGATATCAAAGTTTACAGTTATCATGTCTGTATGAATTATCAAAATCATTATTTTAGAAAATTATAGTTATATTTATATATATTTGTTTTGGCTGAAATACAAAAAACAATTTGTGACTCGGTGGGATAAAGACTTAAACTTCATTAATGATTAATATGTGCATTTTTGATTGACTAATTGTTTTATATATATTTTAACCAATTTAACCTACTCATTTTACTACAGCTAGCAGGCATGTAATGCGAAGCTAGTGTCCATGTGTTATGTTTTGTATACAGTGGGGCTCGAAAGTTTGGGCACCCCAGGTAAAAAGTTGTATTGATGTGCCTAAAGAAGCCAAGAAAAGATGGAAAAATCTCCAAAAGGCATCAACTGACAGATTAGACATTCGTATAGTAAAGTCACAAAAAGTTAGATTTAATTTCCATGCAGAGTTTCTAGCATGCACCGCCCCCTTTGGAAAGTTGAGACCTGACAGCGTCGTGGATTGTCCTCAATCATTGTCTGGAAAGACCAGGTCAATCTTAAGGTTTTAAATGCCCAGACTCATCTGACCTTGCCCTAACAATCAGCACCATGGGTTTTTCTAAGCAGTTGTCTAGAAAACTGAAGCTGAAAATAGTTGACGCTCACAAAGCAGGAGAAGGCTATAAGAAGATAGCAAAGTGTTTTCAGATGCATATATCCTCTGTTCAGAATGTATTTAAGAAATGGCAGTCATCAGGAACAGTGGAAGCTAAAGCAAGATCTGGAAGACCAAGAAAAATATCAGACAGAACAGCTTGCAGGATTGTGAGAAAAGCAAGTCCAAACCCACGTTTGACTGCACGATCCATCCAGAAAGACCTGGCAGACACTGAAGTTGTAGTACACCATTCCACTATAAAGAGATACTCGTACAAATATGGTCTTCATGGAAGAGTCATCAAAAGAAAACCTCCTCTACGTCCTCACCACAAAAATCTGCGTTTTAAGTTTGCAAATGAACATATAGACAAGCCTGATGCATTGTGGAAACACGTTCTGTGGACCAATGAGGTTAAAATAGAACTTTTTGGTCGGAATGAGCAAAGGTATGTTTGGAGTAGAAAGGGCACAGAATTTAATGAAAAGAACCTCTGTCCAACTGTTAAGCATGGGGGTGGATCAATCATGCTTTGGGGTTGTATTGCAGCCAGTGGCACAGGGAACATTTCACGAGTAGAAGGAAAATGGATTCAGTAAAATTTCAGCATATTTTGGACGCTAACTTGATGCCATCTGTGAAAAAGCTGAAGTTAAAGAGAGGATGGCTTCTACAATTAGATAATGATCCTAAACAGACCTCAAAATCCACGGTGGATTACATCAAGAGGCGTAAACTGAAGGTTTTGCCATGGCCTTCACAATCTCCTGACCTCAACATAATTGAAAATCTATGGATAGACCTTTAAAAGAGCAGTGCGTGACAGACAGCCCAGCCCAGAAATCTCAAAGAACTGGAAGACTTTTGTAAGAAAGAAGGGCGAAGATACCTCAAACAAGAAACGAAAGACTGACTGGCTACAAGAGGCATTTACAAGCTGTGATACTTTCCAAAGGGGGGAGGACAAGCTATTAACTCTGCAGGGTGCCCAAAATTTGCCAATGCCATTTTTTTGGTTTTCTGTTATTTTGAAAGTGTAAATGATGGAAATAAAATCTAACTTTTTGTGGCATTATATGAATGTCTAATATGTCATCTGATGCCTTTTGGAGATTGTTCCATATTTTCTTGGCTTCTTTATGCACATTAATACAAATTTTTACCTGGGGTGCCCAAACTTTTGACCCCACCTGTATTACTACAGCTGCTGCTACAGCTAATTCCTCAAAGATTCTCTATAATCTTACGGCACATTTAAGATGATAAATGTATTCAAAACTAAGTGACAAAATTAATTATTTCTTTTATCTTGAGTCTCTTTATCACTTTCCTAAATCTCTTATGGATAAAACCGTAACATCAGGCTGTTTTTCAACAAACTGCACGGAGCATTTTCATACACACAGCAATGTTAACAATATGATTGATGAGGAATATTTGATAGATGTGCTTTTATTAGCTTCATAGCATATATTGCCATTCATCACTGAGTTACTGCAGACTAATCAAGGAATGACCCAGAAATATGTTCTCCTACCCAGTGTTGTCATCTAAATCATGTGCACATAAGCAGAGGATTAGCTTTCCGGTTAATTTGACTCCGACTATAAATTTATTTTTATGTCATGAGTTAGAAATTGCTCAACAATTACATGAATTGTTAAAAATCATTTTTAGGACACTGTGCTGTTTGAGTAAAAGTCTTGCCATCACAGACTGACCTGCATCACCATCCTCCTGTTTCAGCCAAACAAACACACCATTGCGGTCTCGTGAAACCATGTATATCTATTTTTAAAGATAAATAAATCATTTAAAAACTCACTGGGTTATCTGAAGAATGCGCTGTCACTGAAAACTGGGCTGTTTTCTTTGCTCATGAAAGGTTGACAGTTTGGCGAATAATGGTTTTCAAAACCCTTAATCTGACTTGGACAGCCATGTAGTCGTCATATTAAAATGTTGATGAAGATTTGCCAGTGCAAATTATTATTTTCAAGTCTTATTAGAGGAGACTGCGTGTTGTGGTAGTAGTGTGGAAAATCTCTTGTCATTCTGGGTGAAGCTCTGGCCTGGTGATGTAATCACCAAAATTTACAGTCTGCCCTCTTGCCTGAGGGTGTCACATCATAATGAGTTGACATAAGTAATTCAACACCACTCATGCATGTAGAGAAAAATGAAGGGTTGCATAGCTGAGCCTCGGTATAATTCATGGTGAAATGTTCTGCTTGCTGTCCTTAAGATTGACTCTACTTGTGCCACATTAAGCAGGTTACATAAACAGGGAACAGTCTGGTGTATTACACCAATACACACAGTGCATGCATTTCTTACTCTTGTTGTTCTACTTTAACAGGTGTGAAGGATGAGCTCAGGCAATGGGACCAGGAGGAACGTTGGAAAGCTACAGCATTTCAAAAACACGTTTGACCCTGAAACACTGACTGAGATTCGAAGTCTTTTTAGTAAAGTTAAAACCTATGTGAAACCTTCCAATGGGGAGTGGTGCATCCCCGACCCAAACGTTGCTCTCAGACACTCGGCGGAGGAGCACTCCCGGCTGCAGGCCCTGAAGGCGTCGCTTAACGATATTAAGAACCAGCTCAGTGACAAGAACGTCGAGGTCTGGCATCAGCACACCAACTCCACCAATCGAGCTGGGAAGGTGATCGCTGTTGTGCGTTCTGCTGCCAACGCAGAGATCTGCACTCAGGCCTGGTGCAAGTTCTCTGAGATTCTGGGAACATTCAATCTTCTTCCAGAGGAGGCTCTTCAAAATGGAGAGCTGAACACAATCCACCTTTGTGAAGCACCAGGGGCCTTCATAACCGCTCTAAACCATTACATCAAAACCAGCGAGTCCACACGTTACTGTGACTGGAGCTGGGCCGCTAACACTCTTAACCCATACCACGAGGCTAACAGTGGCAGCACGACAATCGCAGATGATCGGTTAATTGCTAACACACTGCCCTGGTGGTTCTTCGGCTCAGATAACACAGGCAACATCATGATTCAAAAACATTTGCTGGAGCTGCAGTCGTTTGTGGCTAACATGCGTAGAGTTGATGTGGTGACGGCAGATGGTAGTTTTGACTGTCAGGAGAAGCCAGACGAGCAGGAGGCACTGGTGGCGTCACTGCATTACTGTGAGGTCACGGCTGCCCTGCTGCTCCTGAGCCCCGGTGGCTCTTTTGTGCTGAAAATGTTCACCCTGTATGAGCACTCCTCTGTTGGCCTTCTCTACCTGCTGAACTGCTGTTTCCGCTCTGTCAATGTTTTCAAACCTGCCACAAGCAAGTCAGGCAACTCTGAGGTTTATGTTGTGTGTCTAAACTATGATGGCAAGGAAGCTGTGAGGCCTTTGCTCTCCAAACTCATTCGTAATTACGGACCACATCTGGCTGACCAAGAGGCACTATTCCCAAAATCGCTTGTCCCAGTGTCGTTTCTCAAACAGCATGAAGAAGTGTGCTCCTACTTCCACACGCTCCAAGTGGGAGACAATCACAGAAAACCTGCGACTGTTTAAAGGAATGAGCACCGAGCAGAGGCAGTGGCTCGACTACATCAGAGACTGTACGGCTCAGGAATACCTGCAGCGTTTCCAGGTAAGACGTCTGTAGAAACCATAAACTTGTCATGTAACTGAGCTTCAACGCTCATTCTTGACCTTTTGAAACAACAACTCACAAAATTTCACCTAAAGTTCCATTTGGTAGATCTTTTAGAGGTTTCAATCATATCATTAGCTTCATTAGCAGATGGAGTTTGTCCAGTTGTCATGGAATTGTAGAGGTTCCCATTTTTATAGTCTCTCAAGGGACCTCATGTCCTAAAAATTATAAAAAAAATGTTGTTTTTCAATTCAGTTTCCACTTAGTTTAAGTAAAATGTATTTTTCCAATGAGAAATGCGTCCAGAAGATCTGTAGTGCATTATAGAGTCTTTATGGGTTTTGGAAATTAGTACATGACTTAAATAGACCCAATTTTAGGAGTAGTAATCTTTTACTGGTTCACCAGTTTATGTTTAACCAATGTGGAGCCCTTCCCTCTGTTCCCTTTTTCAGCTCTGGAGCAGATATGAAAACCTAAGTCGCCTTCAATTGGTACATTATAGATATTTATTACGTGGTTCATACTGCAAAATATGTATAATGTTGATCAATTGTCTCTGTGTATAGGTGAGCTTCCTTCCACGGAGTCAATGGATTTCTCGTAACACGGTGAGTCCCGCCTGCTGCAGCGTCTCAGCGGGCCGACCTCTGGGACAGAAGAAGCAAACAGGCTCCTTCAATGAGCGTAGGGAATTGCAGACCCTAAGCTGGAGGGAACGCATCAAGAGGGGTTGCCATGCTACCTGGATACAGAGACACTGTACGGAGGCCGTTGGAACAAGCTGCGTGCTGGAAGGACCCCTGTCAGAGTGTCACATGGATACATGGTATGTTATCATCGGGGCTGCACTGCCTGCAGTCAGAAACTCTCCGTTCTGTGAAGGAGTTTTGTTAAACCATTTAAATGAAGCCCTGATGGACCCAGCAGTAGACTGGACTCAAGCACCTCCCTGTGACTCTTGCCACGTGACTTGCACGGCCTCCATCTTGTCTGATGTTGCAGCTCTTTGCATCTTCACATCTGACAGTGACGGCATCAAAAAGAAGAAACGGTGTCTGGTGTTTGGCACCTGCTCAGTGTGGGGTGCCTGTGAAAACCAACCCCGGGGATTTAGTCTTAGAATTTTTGGCAGAGCCTTCAGTTCCTCAAAGAGGATGCATCACGCTGCATGACGGGGAGCCGCAGTACCAGCAGCAGCTCCTAGATTGTGTTGTGTTTTCCCTGCGGAACCTGAACTCTGGGGATGCTCTGCTGCTGCCCGTGCTTTCTGCCTTCTCTCGTGTCACCGCAGCTGTTGTGCTTTGCCTGCATGTGTGTTTTCGCGCAGTCACATTCAGGTGTCCGGCCCCCTCAGGCGTAGTTGGGACAGTGCTTGTGTGTGTTGGCTTCTGCCCTAAAGCTGCTGCACGAATACTCCCTGTTCTCACTGACGTCCATAACTGTGTGGGTCAGCTTTTAGGAGAAGAGGAGGACTCGGGTAAAAATCTGCCGTCTGGGTGTGACCGCCAGGTGCTGCAGTTTGTTCCCATGGAGGAACTGCTCACAAGAGGACTGACTGAGTTTCTGCGCACCATGAACTCTGAAATCATCCAACAGAAGCTGCATTTGCTCATGCAATCATAGTACATTTTGGTGAGCTTGGACTCTGGGGTACATGCTTCACAAGTTGTCATTAGGTCCCAGTCAGTTCTATTCTTGTCTAATCAGCAGACTGTTTAACAACACTGAATCATTTCTGTATGCTGATATTAAAAAAGTGCTCCACTCATTTAGCATTGCACACCTATAAACATTGTCAGACTCACAATAGACAGTTTTAAAGAAAGGATCAAAATGGATGCAGAAGAATCCGAGATATCGTCTTTTTTACTCAGTCATTCTTCTTGCTTGCATTACCTACATTGCAACTCGTCCAGCAACACATCACAGATTCAAGTCCGTTATACTAGTAGTGGCTAATGTATCAGCTAGCCTCAAGCAGAGATGAGGAGCGGGTTACAGAGGTCTGGTAAGCTGACTTCTTTCCGACTCCACACTTAGGCATGGGCCGTTTACTGGTTTCCAATGTATACCACTGTTTGAAAAAGTCATAGTTACAAAACCACTATAATTTTTCGTAATACCGTTCCTTGCAGTATGACCTGTTTTTTATGAGTCGTTGAGAACAGAAAGTGCAGTTTAGAAATTCCTCTCTCTGTGTGTGTGTGTGTGTGTGTGTGTGTGTGTGTGTGTGTGTGTGTGTGTGTGTGTGTGTGTGTGTGTGTGTGTGTGTGTGTGTGTGTGTGTGTGTGTGTGAAAAATAAAATACATTGTGTTTAATGGAAAAAGTTTTCATTTCAAGGTATTACATTTAAAAAACAAAACAAACATCTTTCCGACTAAATGTAATTGTGCTACATGCAATGCTTTTGACAACATGCAGGCAGGAACGACATTGTCTGATAATACAAACTTGCAGTACATGTAAATGCAAATTACTTTCAGCACTTGGATCAGCAGAACTCATCTGTGACTGAATTCACTGAGGATTTTAGGGAAGTTGAATAAACATTAGTCCAACCCTTAGCACCAGACCTCCTGTCAGTCACAGATGGTTTGTGTTGAAATCCACATCACAAATACCCGGGGGTTTTACCCTAGTGTCTATTTTGTTTAATAGCAAATTATGGATCTTTTAGTCTTTCTGCCATCATAAAGCTTATAGGCGACTTACTGTATTTCAGTTAATTTCTCTTGTGTCCAGTGGAAAAAAAAGTTCTAAAGCCGCAAATAAAAGGACAGACTGCGTACACTAAAATGTTTTATACTGCATGAGCTGTTAACTATGGAGCTGTTGAGAAAAGAAACGTATAATGGGTTTAGTAAAAATATGCAGTTTTTGCTTATTTGTAATTTTTTATTTTTAGTTTGTGGTTTATAATATCAGTACAATGTATATCAGTACAATGTAACTGTGGAATTTATTTTCTTACAAATAGAATAAAAATTTGCACTGACAAATTACATGAAGTCTAAATGTACTAATTTGCTGGAGTCAAATTTAAGACTGATATGATGAATGCTTCATTTTAGTTCCTGTTGAACTAATAAAAGGCATAATAAGCATTCAAACTATTTTATGTAGGGTTCTAACACGTTTGAACAGAATTGAGTAAGTTTAAGTAGGTTTGAGTGGGTTTAAGGGTGAGCCTGATACTGTAGTGAGAAATATGGAGCCTGTACCGTATGGTGGGAGGGCAGATATACTACACGCTGGAACAGCCCGATGTTTGCCAATGTCCTCGAATGCTTGTTAAGGATTATAGCACAAGAAGTAGTGTGATTATATTTTGTACATCTGTTAATGTGAGATTACTGTTGTCTTATGTGATAACAGTCATATCTCTGCTGCTTTCCATTGTGTAATACAGGCATTTGTGGATACGTTTGGTAGATTTTTAATTAGTACAGTGCTGGCAGACGGAGCTGATATTTGAATTTTGATTAAACCAGGATTCCTCGGTATCTGTGAATAAGGAGAAGAGGCAGAATCTCCTGCAGCTGCCTTCAACTCCTGGGGTGCCCTCCCAATCCATTTGGGCTAGAATACTGTCAATCGGACAATTTTGATTTCCATTGAATCAGAGTACTATCACTTGGCTGCATGTTCTGCCAATCTTCCCAGCCCTTGTCACATGACCAATTCATGTTTCCATGATGACTATCCAAAATCCTGATACCATGGAACCATCACTGGAATTGTTTTTCTAAAAAGTGGCTAATCTTGTAGGTCAAAACAGGGATGACTCTCTAATCTGGTTTTGCCCAATTGGTGGTCATCTCCTGTGTTCAGTCCATAGATGTATAGTAGGTTAGTATTTTGGGTAAACCCCTAACAAATACCCACAAAGAATCACACTCAAAGCGTTCTTCATTTGTAAGTTTAATACCTCCAGAGTTTCTAATGTTGTGATCTTGTGGATTACACCTTAAAACTGGATCAGAGAAAATCAAAAAGTCATATTCCACTAAGTAGACTGATCTCATGAAATGGGGTATGTATGACACACCAATTTGTATGCCATTATTGGCATGTCATCAAAATACATATTTGCTTTTTAGCGTGTTTATCAACGCCATTTGGCATCCATTGAATTACATTACCTTGCGATAGCAAGTGAATTTACGCCGTAACGAGTACTATGAAAGGCTGAAAACACAGGACTTTCACCCAGGAGACCGGGGATCGTGTCACGTTTCCTTCTTGTCCCACATGTCACGTTCCGTTGGTTTCTTTTTTTACTAAAACCAACAGTTGTTCTTTTCCTAAATCCAACCAGTTCTTCATTTGCTAAACCCAACTGCGTGTCATGTTTCCTAAACTCAACAGTTGCTTTCTTCTCGCGTTTACGTACACTCTAGACAGCATAGACATACATGCTTATAGGTTCAAATGCATACAAATAACACGCCACTTGGCTTAAGGAAGTTGGCCTGTATGTTTATGTGAAGTCATGATGTTATGCTGCACTAAGACCTCTCCCTTATCTGACTCCAGCGACACCAAACACCCACCCACACAAACAATTAAATCAGACAGACTAATACAAATTAATAAATGACAAATTTACACATTTTCTGCAATCTAAACAGGAAGAGAAAGCAAACAAATATTAGTGTTTGTGATTGAGTCAAGTGATTGTGTCGTATTGTGCATCAGGGATGTAATCCATCCTTAGTGTCACCTCTCTTTGCACTGACTACAATCCAATCTGTGTGGATGAAGTAATCAGAAGGTGAACTTGTGATCTGTGTCCTGACCTCTAAATATGTGGTGATGAAATGTTAGTAGGTCAGTCTGTATCTATTCACACTGACAAATCCAAATATTAGAGATCCTATTAAAGAGAGAGGTCAGATTTGGGGTGGTAGTGGGGTTGTATGAGGTTGGTACTTGTCTGTGTGTATTACCTACAGTAGATGGCGGTTGGCACACCCTCAATTTGGAGATGCAGGCAGGACTACCGACACAGAAGCAAAGCAATGTACTGCTGTTGACTGGTGCTGCAGCTAAACATATTTTAGCCACCTAAAAAAAATCAATATTAGTTTAAGTTATATAAGCTGTATTTAGAATATTTTAACCACAGTCATTATACCTTTACAGAACACAGGAGTTGTTGGTCTCTGCTGCCTTGTTCGGTTAGAAGAATTACCCTTAGGCACGCAGTGAAGCACATTAATGTCAGTATAAATGTGACAAAATGCATGTAAAGCTCATCAATAGCAGCATTTATGGCTGATATAAATGTTATTTTGACTCTGATTCTCTGAGTGCTTAATGGAGACTCACCACGTTGCTCTGCTGTCTGCAGAGAAAAGATGTTGACAGATCAGGTGACAAAAAACTCGTTATGTAACAAAAATAAGGCAGCAGGACAGGGAACTTGTGAGAAGGAGAGTTGTGTTCCCTGCAAAGCAGGATGTGTTCATCAGAGGGTTCAGCTCAGTCAGTCAGTTGTCTCTCTGTGATCTCATTTCAAGAGACGCTGTCTTGTTTGTTAGTCTTGCTTTGTTACCGCTTTGTCAATCTGAGAGAGGAAAAAGTGGGTTACCGTAAAAAAAGTATTAACATTCCTCAAAACATCCTCATCATAACAAAATGACTATTAAACTCCTTGTTTTACTTATTGTTTTATTGATCCTGTCAGGGTTATATGCCTAATAATTGTATTTGCCAGGTGTTGAGCACAACTTTGCAAGGCCTACCCTATTCTGACTATTATCTGACTGATTGCTCCAGGATACTAATGGGTTAAAGTGTTTTGTTTCAAGTCTCAAACTAAATCAAGGTTTCAGGTAACCTAGTTTAAGTTTAGTCCTCGTTTTGTGGCATGAGTCAACTGCTGAAGGACTAGTTGGATATTTTGGGAAATACACTTCTAGTGTGTTACATTAGTACTCTGAAGTTGGAATTTCCAAGGTCAAAGTCGGAAACACTCCCCCTGACCTCGGATTTCGGAGCTTGGAACTCGGTCAAACTCACAGTACCCTGAGCTCAATATCCAGCTGGGTTCTCGGCAGTAAGTCAGACTCGTTTCAGGTGAGGGTTGCCCTCCGCCAGGGCTGCGCATGGTCACCAATCTTGTTTGTATTATTTATGGACAGGATATCGAGGCGGTGTCGGGGGGGGGGGGGGGGGGTTGCAGTTTGGTGAGCTGGGGATCTCATTGCTGCTTTTTTCGGATGATGTGGTCCTGATGGCATCATTGGCCAGTGACTTTCAACACTTACTAGATCAGTTTGTAGTGTGAGGCGGCTGGGATTAGGATTAGCACTTCTAAATCTGAGGCCATGGTTCTCACCAGGAAACCTAGTGCCTAATCTAGTGCCTTCTTCAGGTAGGGAAGGAGTCCTTACCCCTAGTGAAGGAGTTTAAATACCTTGGGGTCTTGTTCACGAGTGAAGTGACAATGGAGCGAAAGATTGGTCAGAGAATCTGCGCAGCTAGTGCGGTATCACGTTCAATTTATCGCACTGTTGTGATGAAAAGAAAGCTGAGCCAGAAGGCAAAGTTCTACAGGTGAGTTTTCGTTCCTACCCTCAACTATGGTGTAAAGGTTGGGTCATGACCGAAAGAACCGTATCAAGGGTACAAGCGGCCAAAATGGGTTTCCTCAGGAGGGTGGCTGGCGTCTACCTTAGAGATGGAGTGAGAAGCTCAGTCATCCAAGAGGAGCTCGGAGTAGAGCTCCTTTGCGTCGAAAGGAGCCAGTTGAGGTGGTTCGGGCTTCTGGTAAGGATGCCTCCTGGGTGCCTCCCTAGGGAGGTGTTCCAGGCATGTCCAGCTGGGAGGAGGCCTCGGGGAAGACCCAGGACTAAGTGGACGGGTTATATCTCCACCCTGGCCTGGGAACACCTCGGGATCCCTAGTCGGAGCTGGTTAATGTGGCTTGGGAAAGGGAAGTTTGGGGTCTCCTACTGGAGCTGCTGCCCTTGCAAACTAACTCAGATGGATGGATAAATCAGTCATACACACAGTCCTGTCCAACTTCTATCTGTGGGCATGTTGTTACGCTGTTTGTATACACAAAAAAACTGCGTAATGCGTTGTTATCAACTGGTATTGCTAACAAAAGCTAACCTGGCTAGAGTTTACCCCACAATGAAAAATCCAACTTGTAAATGGAACGCTTTCAACTCTAATGTGACATCATTCCCAGCTCTGGATCTTGAGTTCCAAGATAAATGGAATGCACTATTATTCACTTTCTTTCTGACAGTTGGTATCAATCAAAGCAAATGAGCTTATTTCCCAAAATGATTTACTGCTTTAAGTCAACATTCTGTGTGAAAACTAAAAACACTGCATTTACTAGAGACTCTCTCTATATTCAGGTCCCACCTGTCTGTTTGAGAAAGCAGGTTTAACTTCATCACTTCAGTAATTATACTGTATTTCCCTTCATATTATCTGGTCATTTGACACTGTTACTGCCAAAGCAGATGCTTCGCCAGATGCTGCGTCAGTTCTGCAGTACTGCAGTACAATACAGAGAAGATAGAAAGTCAAAATAAGTCCTCTTCTTGTTGGTGGTCAGCTGGTCTACCATTTTGGTTCAGACTGAAAGATCTCAGCATCTACTGGATAGATGGATTTGCACAAAACTTTGTACAGATATTCATCAGAGAATGTATCCTATTGACGATAGTGATCCCCTATACTCTAGCGCCACCATAAAGTTCACATTCGTTGTTTTGAGTGAAATGTTTTAACAACTATTGGATGGAACTGTATCATCTAATGCATCATAATAATAATAATAAAAATAATAATTTTTCCACTTTATTTTATGACAAATGCCAGCAGAACTTTTGTGTTTTTAAACTAATGTTAGCAAACTAACATTAGGCTTGTAGACTAAGATAGTTAACATGGTAAATATTGTACCTGCTTAATGACTTTGCATTGACTTTATGAGCATGGTAGCACAGTGATGTTAGCATTTAGCTCAAATCATTACTGTGCTTTAAACTAAATGCCTCACACAACGTGGCTGTTATGTACCAGTAAGTCGTACCCAGAGCCAGTGCAGTAAACATAGACTGTGTTAGAAATCGCATGTTAACATACTATTTGTCATGTGTTGGGGTCTTGTTGGGATTATTTTTCCCTTCTTTGGCTCCTTGTGTTTGTTTCCTAGTTCTCTCCCTGGTCTTGTGTTGTTGATCCTGTCTCTCGTTTCCCGGTGTCTGTCTGTTCTGCTTCCTGTTTTGTTTTGGTAGTATGGTTTCCTGTCTTGTCTAGCTTTGCTTTGTGTCTGTCTGATTGTCTTGCCCCGCCCTAATGCGATTCACTTGATGTCTCACCTGTTCCCTGTTACCTCGTTACCTCTTGTATTTAACCCCTGTGTTTCCTTTGTCCTTTGTCAGATCCTTTGTCAGTTTGCCGTCGCCCTGTGAGTTTTGTCAGTTTGCCGTCGCCCTGTGAGTTTTGCCAGTTTGCCTGTCTGTCCTTCCCAGTCCTTGTGAACCTGTCTGTGCTCCAGCCACCCCTAGTGAGTTCTCCCTTGTACTCTGTTTCCTTGTTCGATTTTGCCTTTCCCCCGTGCCCTCGTTTGGATTGTTTCTGGACTCCTTCCGTTTGCTCCCGTGTCTGCTGGACTGTTGAACTCTCAGTAAACCCTTTTGAACTCGCCACCTGCTACTGTGCGTTTGGGTCCTCCTTCTGCTCCCATAACACTATTCATACTATTAAAACTAAGTAAGACGTAAACATTGAGTAAGTAGTGCTTTTACACTGCATAGTACTGTATATAGATTTTTGTACGTGTTAATGCCCAATGTATACTAGAATGGCAAGAATTTATGCAATGTGTGCATCGTGAACTTGCTGGACATACTCAACTGTCGAGTGACATTAAGAAACGCGCAAACCTTTTTGTTATGTGCTGTAGAAAACATATTAAACATTAAAATGTTTTAATTTGCCTTAAAATAATACTGGACAATATTAAATTGAGTGGAAAGGTAATGTTTATTTTTATTTAAAGCTTGGACCGGTAGTCTAGATGCAGAGAACATGCATTGCTTGAGTATACTGTACTTTTGCTGGTAATGGCATTAGTCATTCATTTAGTAGTATGCAGTACATTCAGGTTTAGTATATAGTATGCAGTACATTAGTACATTATTTCGAACATACACATTGAATAATCCAGTTATAACATAATGTGTAGTTTTTATTATCATATTATTAGAATATTACAACAGAACATGACAATAAAATGTAAAAGTTAAATACATGCAGAGATTGCAGGGATTTTGTAGTAGTGGAGAGTGAGTCTTTATACAGGATAAATGTTGCATGACAGTAATGTTTCAGCTCCAACTCGACAAGGAACAGAGTAGAAATAAACACACCACTAAGCAATCACAGTGAACATCTGCTCTCTGTCACAGCAACTCTGCAGCGATACAAACAAGTCACTCTCTTCCCTCCTGCAGCTGTTGTCTGACAACAAACCCTCATTATCCCTTTTATAGAGGATATATGGATCATCTAAAAAGAGAAGACATATCAATCTCTGAATTAAAAAAAGAGATATGGACCATGTCACATCTGGCACGGCAGACAAAACAATACTTAAATTATACACAGAGATATGAATATGAACACACACAGAGATATGATATGAACACACACACACACATATATATATATAAGCCCTCACCCACCTTCACTTGCTCTCAATTAGGTCCCAGATCACTTATGAAATCCTCCTTCACAACTGCCCTGGCCCCACAGTACCTCTCCGACCTCCTCCATCCATACAGACTCTACCTTTAAAGACAGAGCCTTTATTGTTGCAGCCCCACCCCTCTGAGACACCCTCCTTGCAGTTATCTGAATGCTACATCCTGGACATTTTATTTTTTATTTTTAAAAACCCTCCTAAAACACCTCCTCCTGTTCACCACAGCCTACGACCTCATTTAGCTTAGCCACAGTAATTCTGTAAAGGGTCCTTGGGTTTCTTGAAAGGCGCTATATAAATAAAAGTTATTATTAGTGTATGTATGTATGTATATATGTATATGTATATATATATATATATGTATATATATATATATGTGTATATATATATATATATATATATATTTGTGTGTGTGTGAGAGAAAGTTCAGGATATATGCAATATATAAAACACATTTTAATTTGTGTTGACAGCCCTGAGAGCCACTGTTACTTGTTAACCGCAAGTTACAGTCATGGCAGAGGAAGCTTTTAAAATGTACTGCCCAAAGCAAAGCCTTCTGAGCTCTGCAAAACAGTTACTGGTTGTGATGTAGCTCAGCTATTTTCTGCAGCATTAGTGGAAATGTGAAAAAGACTAAGAGGACTATAGATAAGAAAAAGTAAATCTGTGAAGATGTAATCCAACCAAACTCTGATGGGTTAACTTGAAATTGTATCAATAAAATAAAAGCATTCAAGACATGCAGATAATGTTTGAAGTGATAAATATGTATATTCTTATATTAATCCTTGAGAATTTACTGAAAGATAATACGCAGTTGGAAAATCTGTGGGAGGAATTAATAAATCCAACTTTCACTTAGACTTAGGCCGTTTTCGTCTTAGTACTACATGAGGTTGTAGATACAGTTTAGGTGCCAAAATTAAAAACTTGTCGGAGAAAAGAGGGATTTGGATTCACAATCCATCGTGTCAGGTGTTTTCCACTCATAAACAACAGCAGCCAATTAACCTCTGACACCCGGCCGGAATTGAAGTGTCAATCCTTGTCAATTCTTGGAAATATTGCATTTAAGTTCCTGTTCTAATGGCTGGTTTTACTGATGGAGTATCATTTTGGATAGTCTATGATTTATTACCAAATTACAATGGTATTTGGGTTTATTTTCTCAAAATGCTAATCAGTTTAACTCTCTTCTCTGGTGCTCCTACTTTTTTGTCTGTGCAGATAGGAACCAGCAGGAAACACAACCTCCGTCATACATGAGCTTTATGTCTCATGCTACATATGTAGCTGCCTTCAGATCATAAGAACACTAAATGTAAATGGGATTTGCAGTAGTTGCTGACTTATTAAACGTTTTCTGAACTAATAGTTGATTATTCTTATTTTTGTTTTATGTTACTGTGCATAAAACATAATTTCTATGGTACACCGGACGAGGACCTAAATGGTTAAATCACCACATTGCCTACCAATGTCACTATGTGCCACCTCAAGATGAATCATCCATCATTAGAACAGATTCAAAAGGTTGATTACAGTGACATTTTGCGAGCATAACAAATATAAATGAGCTGCTAAAACTAATGTTTTTATCGATCTTATATTTAACTGACTGAGTGGTCAATAAATGTCCACCCAGAAATAATATCTAAAACCCTCACATCCACATTCACTGGTAGCATTAAAGACATATCGTACATCTGCTGCAGGCAAACAACAAATCAGTTCTTCATTAATCAGTGTTGAGTAATTTAACAATCATAGGTTATACCCAAATGATTGTTTTGCACTGAGGAGCTCTGCATATTTTGTTAAAAGGTAACATCTGGAATTCAGAGTAGACAGAATTGTTTTAGTTTGATAATTAACTGAAAAAGTTACTGGAACGATGGATGATTTCTGTCTGCCAAGCATGTGAGTTTTGAGTTGAACTATCATCTGATCATAGCGGCCCTGAGTGGTGATGAAGGCTGTGGATATAAATTCAGTGCTGTGGGTCAAACACAACCTCCTCTATGAGAACAAATGCAAATACTTTTTATTCAAAGCGACATAATGTAAATACATGAAGCAGTGTTTGTCTGACACAGAGTCTCATACTGAGTTTACTTGATGTTTGGTTTACTAAAACATCTTGGATTACATATTAGAAAGATACTTGAATTGAATAATGTTAATTGTATCTTTAATTTCTCCACTGTAAAGCTCACCTTTGAAGTCGCATTCTTGGGATGATTAAACATATAAAAGGAAGGTATGGATGACTGCACAAATAAGCAACGTTTCATTCAAGGTCTGAGACATTACTTTTTTCAGCTTTCTGCTGACAGTGCAAGTAAATCGGCATATTTCTCTGTCAAATCAAAAAATGTTAATCTGGTGTGACTAAAACCCGCCTGGCCTCCATTAAGAGCCAACAGCTTGCACTTTGAGCTTATTATATCATATTCTGTCCAAAATAAAAACACGATGGAGCCAAAGCTTTAAATGTGCAGCAGCCAAAAGCAGTGTGTGTAGCTGCTGAGTATTATTAGGTCACGCATGTTCTCTAACCGTTTGGCTAGATTATGTCCAATATGGCACACACTGTTTTTTGGTTTCATTTGATTCATTTGAGTTAACACTTGTAATAACAGGGACTGCTTTCTGATTTCACTGACAATCAAAATCAATGGCTAACTGATTAGCTCTTTGCCAGTGTTGTTTACTATATATTGGTGTCTCTTTGCTTGAAAGCACTTTGATAAACCTCTGTTCACCTGCTCAATTTAATTGACTCTATAAAAGGGATTGCTGAGACAGAGGTGGGGGCAGGGGGCACAAATCAGGCCTCAGGGACAACTTGTTGGCATTCAATATGTGCGTACACACACACACACACACACACACACACGCACACATACATCTGAGGATATGTTTGCTCAGGTATGTGTACTGCGCTTTTATAGGTGCATGTGGGAGGGCTTGTTGCGCTTCACTGCATTTGTTTATGAAAGCCTGTCAACACATGATTCATCATAGCAGTGAGCTCCTGTAGTGTGTGTGCGTGTGTGTGTGTGCGTGTGTGTGTGTGTGTGTGTGTGAGATTCATGTTAGCCTGCACAGATTCAATTTTCTTTTTCTCCTCCCAAAAAACACCGATGATGAAGTGTGGTGGTGCAGGTCACGGGAGTGAAGGGCATGAGCCTTTACTTTGTGTTAGTGTGTTGGTTTCAAACACTTTGTTAGTGACACCCTGGTAACCACCATTTACATTATTTGATTCATTCTGAGCCTTATCTAAACTTGCATTTTGGTAATGGTTATAGAGGGCTTTATACTGCAAGACCGACAATTGTGCTAGAGGGCAGTAGTACAGATAGTGAGAATGAATATACAACATTAGAACATCAAAAAGTAAGGGCACATCTTACCAGATGCCCGAACCACCTCAACTGGCTCCTTTCGACGCGAAGGAGCAGCGGCTCTTCTCACAATGTAAATGAAGGGTCAATTTTCCCAGTCTGGAAAACAATTTTTTTTTTACAATTATTCTAACATCACATAAATTCATCACTAACACCCTATATCGCAATGTTAACAAAAGGGAAAAATAATTAGTTTTTCAACCCGTAATTCGGATCTGCTCCAGAATTTTATGGGTTCTTCCTTGGCCCATGCTACACCCTGTCACCATCCATCCATCCATCCATCTATCCATCTTCATCCGCTTATCCGGTATCGGGTCACGGGGGCAGCAGCTCTAGTAGGGGACCCCAAACTTCCCTTTCCCGAGCCACAATAACCAGCTCCAATTGGGGGATCCCGAGGCGTTCCAAGGCCAGATTGGAGATATAATCTCTCCACCTAGTCCTGGGTCTTCCCCGAGGCCTCCTCCCAGCAGGACGTGCCTGGAACACCTCACTAGGGAGAGGCCCAGGAGGCATCCTTACCAGATGCCCGAACCACCTCAACTGGCTACTTTCGACGCGAAGGAGCAGCGGCTCTTCTCCAAGCTCCTCTCGGATGACTAAGCTTCTCACCCCATCTCTAAGGGAGACGCCAGCCCCCTTCCTGAGGAAACCCATTTCGGCCACTTGTACCCTTGAACTCGTTCTTTCGGTCATGACCCAGCCTTCATGACCATAGGTAAGGGTAGGAAAATTGCCCGGTAGATCAAGACCTTTGCCTTCTGGCTCAGCTCCCTTTTCGTCACAACGGTGCGATAAACGGAATGTAATACCACACCTGCTGCTCCGATTCTCTGACCAATCACGAACAAGACCCCAAGGTATTTAAACTTCTTCACTTGGGGAAAGGACTCACTCCCTACTTGAAGAAAGCACATCATCTGCAAAAAGCAGCGATGAGATCCCGAGCCCACCGAACTGTAACCCTTCCCCGCCCCGACTACGCCTTGATATCCTGTCCATAAATATTATAAACAGGATTGGTGACAAAGTGCAGCCCTGGCGGAGACCAACCCTCACCTGGAATGAGTCCGACTTACTGCCGAGAACCCGGACACAGTTCTTGCTTTGGTCATACAGAGATTGGATGGCCCTGAGAAGGGACCCCCTCTCCTCATACTTCCGCAGCACCTCCCACAGTATCTCCCGGGGGACCCGATCATACGCCTTCTCCAGATCCACAAATCCACTCCTTCCAGGATCCTTGCGAGAGTGAAGATCTGATCTGTTGTTCCACAACCAGGACGGACGGTGTCCACCAGGGTGTTTGTGGGTTACCGCCCCTTGAGGCACCTAAGACCCTAAGACCACAGCTCCCCGCCGCAGCTTCAGCAATGGAAACTTTGAACATTGTCCACTCAGGTTCAATGCCCCCAGCCTCCACAGGGATGCACGAAAAGCTCCGCCGGAGGTGTGAGTTGAAAGTCCGTCGGACAGGGGCCTCCTCCAGACGTTCCCAATTTACCCGCACTACACGTTTGGGCTTACCAAGTCTGTCCAGAGTCCTCCCCCATCCCCTGACCCAACTCACCACCAGATGGTGATCAGTTGACAGCTCCGCCCCTCTCTTCACCCAAGTGTCCAAAACATACAACCTCAGATCAGATGAAACAATTATAAAATCGATCATTGACCTTTGGCCTAGGGTGCTCTGGTACCACGTACACTTATGAGCATCCCTAAGTTCGAACATGGTGATTGTTATGGGCAATCCATGACTAGCACAGAAGTCCAACAACAAACAACCACTCTGGTTCAGATCAGGGAAGCCGTTCCTCCCAATCACGCCTCTCCAAGTATCTCCATCATCACCCCGTGTGCGTTGAAGTCCCCCAGCAGAACTATGGAGTCCCCTACTGGAGCCCCATACAGGACTCCATTCAAGGTCTCCAAGAAGGCTGAATACTCCGAACTCCTGTTTGGTGCATATGCGCAAACAACAGTCAGAGTTTTCCCCCCCATCACCCGCAGGCCTAGGGAGGCGACCCTCTCGTCCACCGGGGTAAACTCCAACGCAGCGGCGCTCAGCCGGGGGCTTGTGAGTATCCCCACACCCGCTCGGCGCCTCACACCCTGGGCAACTCCGGAGTAGGACAGAGTCCAACACCTATCCAGGAGTACGGTTCCAGAACCGAGACAGTGCGTAGAGGTAAGCCCCACCAGATCTAACTGGTAGCGCTCCACCTCCTGCACAAGTTCCGGCTCCTTCCCCCACAGAGAGGTGACGTTCCACGTCCCCTGAGCCAGCCTCTGCCGCCCGGGTTTGGTCCGTCAAGGGCCCTGACCTTCGCTGCCATCCATGTGGCGGCGCACCCAACCCCACTGGTTCTTCCTACAGGTGGTGGGCCCATGGGATGGAGATAAGGGGGCCATGTAGCTTCTTCGGGCTGTGCCTGACCGTGCTCTGTAGCAAACCCGGCCCCCAGGCGCTCGCTGACGAGCCCTCTGTCTCGGCCTGGCTCCAGACGGGGGCCCTGGGCTTCCTCCGGGCAGGGCCATTCCCTCTCTACCTCGGTTTTTCATAGGGTTTTCAAACCATTCTTTGTCTGGCCCCTCACCTGAGACCACTTTGCCATGGGAGACCTTACCAGGAGTACACAGCTCCAGACAACACAGCCCTCAGGTTCATAGGGACACACAAACCTCTCCACCACAATAAAGGTGATGGTTCCCCCGGAGAAGTTTCATAAAAATCCAGCCAATAGGTGTTTTGTAATCCTGTTGACAAACAACAAACTAACTAACGTAGGTGTGTGTTCTCTGCTCACCAGTGTTGTGTCTTTTCTGATTGCCTTGAAATTATAATGACCTGATTTAATCATTTTGTTATGGATCCATGAAGTTATTGCCATGCATCCTCACAGCTCTCGCTGTTGTATCATGAGAACAAATAATGACTTTTTTGTCTCAGGTGACATTATTACTCGTGGTGGGGTTGAATACAGAGGTCTCTAGAGGTCCCGTAGCTTAATTGTTTCCCCATAGAGGAGAGGGAGAACACATCGCTCTGCATGCAGACAGAGAGATGCTATTCTCCTCCTAACTGCTCAGAAAATAAAAAATTACAATTTTATCATGTGAAACTATCTGCTGAGCATAATGCCAAATGGAGATGCTTGTGTCACACTGTGTGAGGTTAGCTCCTATCTCAGCAGGAGGCCCCAGTGTGATGGTAGTGTTTGCTGCTATGACTATATGTGGTATTCTACATATGTGTTGCCTGTATAAATGGCATACAGTCAATGTTGATGTGGTTTTTCTCATTGTAAGGTGTTTATCTGCCCCAGTATTCTGCAGAGAAATAATCACAACACAATATGACAAATAGACTGAAAATTTGAAAACTCTGCTTTCTGTTTCCAGCCTTTGGCAACTCCAACTGATTCTATCTGTAATGATCACACTATAGTTACTCAGTGCACATGGTGCATGATATAAATGGCTGATTACTGCAATGAGGCGCCCTGTCACTCTAATTTACACAAATACAATCCAACTTTGACTTCTGCACAACAGAATTAATGCTTCAGCAATCATACTCAAAAAGCCTAATCTAATCTACATGGACTTCCACACAAATAATCCCAACTGTGATATTCATTCCTACCTACAATAAGTATGCAGATTTTGTATTTATTGTTCCTCTGAGCGCGTAATTATGCAGGTTTGAATGTTTGTTGTCTCAGTGGCATCACATCGGTGAGGAGGACTTTGGTGTAATTTATCAATTCAGCTGATATCTGATTATCTGCATGATTAGGGGCTTGTTGGAGGTTTGGCAGAATTGAAAGTTCGGAGCATCAAAGACCACATTAACATGCCTGTCCTGAGTGGATGTGGAACTGATGGAATGATGACAGATGAATGAGGTAACTGCACTCCTGGCCATTCAGAAGAATGTTTGCCTGCATGTGCTTGTTATATATGGAGTGAATATTAGATGTAGGCTTGTTGTCAGTATGCAGTTACCGTGCTTGCCAGATGTCTACAGTTATCTGTAGTGTGTGTGACAGTGCAGTACTAAACCAACACGGACAGTTCCCACCTCATAAAGTTCTAAAACTGACACAACACTGTTTGCGGAAAACATCAGGGAGAGATTCTCTTACACACGCACACACACACACGCACACACACACACACACACACACACACACACACACACACACACACACACACACACACACACACACACACACACACACAGACTCCTTGCAAGGAAGGAGTTGTACAGCTGCATTTGTATTATTTAGAAGAGGCTAAGGTTTAAGTTTTGGACTCCAACGTCTTATCATATGAACATATGAACCTCACAAAGAAACAAACAAATTAAAATCAAACCTTTGGCAATGTTTTGCCATAGTCTTCTTCAGGTTTAGTGTCAGTGTCTCTAAGAAAAGGATCATCCTCTGGGGCTTTATGACAGAACAACTTTAGTTTTCGAGACACTGAAAACACAAATCTCAGTTTCCCCAAGAAAAGTTGTTTAGCCCGGTAGCAAATTTCTATTTTACAACGAGGGACCGGCCGGGGCCTGTCACAGACTGATGGCAGCTTTAGAGCCCTATAGAGAAATTGAGAATTTTAAAAAGTTAAACACATATTCCATAAGACCCTACATTATAGTAAGTCAGTGCTTGAAGCTAACTGGAGATTTGAAAGTATGACCACGTGTTTCCAACCAAGCTTTTTCACCACACCTAATCAGTGTGTCATCAAAGACAATACCTCATTTTCATATTGAAGTAATTGTCTTTCACAATGCAATGCCCACCCTACTTTTGCTATGCTTCTGTTCTGATTTGCATAAATACAATTCACCAACATTTAATCCAACTGCTCTTGGTTAATCACCGAACCGTTTGGTAAACCCAGCTATATAAAATGTGTGTATGTATAAACTTGTAAATCACATGTAACCACAAGTACTGAATACTCGTTATGGCTAATTCATTTTACCTAGTGGTAACCACTATTGGTCTTCCTATTACATTAAAGGGGGGTGTAATGTAATGTGTTGCTGAATGCAATGTTACGTTTGGTTTTCATTTACTTACAGTGATTTGTTTTACAGTATTTACTCTGTGTACATTTAGTTTAACAGTAAAGAGTATACCTGTTACAATTACAAATATCTGAAAATAATGTAAAAACTAATTTGACCAAATGTTTGTGGAGGATGTCTTCTTCTTTGTGAAAACTGTAATCTGTATTTTACACTACTGTAGCATATTACTTTCAACACTTCTAACAGTGATCTGAAACATGTATCCTGTATTGTTTGATAGTGGATTCACTGGTCGTTAAAACAACTAAATTGAAAAGATATCATTATGGTCTGTTTTGGTTATTAAACAGAGTTCATCCTTTTTTAAATAATCATTTTTTTAATGCAAAAAACACTACATTGTTGTAGCATTTCAGAAAAATTAAATTAAAGTGAATTAAAAAGCCTCTTATACACCTTTTGCAACATTTCCTAATTCTGCTTTCCATATCCATGTTAATTGTCAACATTAAGCCAGCTTTAACTCATCTTAATTTCATATATAATACAGCATTAACAGGATTGCATAATTATCCATAATCTGCAATCCACAAACTGTACAATGATGAGTATGCATAGCCAACACAATATCACCTGCCTGTTTAAAATTAATATTTATATGTGCACATTTGTGTGTGCAGCACGTGAGTGTATTATGTGTAAGTTCGTGAGTGTGCATGTTCATATCCACATGACACTTTTTCCATTTGAAAGGTGATCAGAAGACCATTAACATCTTTGTCCATCATTGTCTCTCTCACAGTCTTCATCTCTCCATTGTTCATCCCATCACTTCACCTCCAGCACTTTTAACAGAGAGCGCTCAGAGCTCTGCAAACAAATCATACGTACATTGATCTTATTATTATTCATACAGTTTAGGCTTTAGATGGCAGTTCCTATAAATATCCCCTCCCTACACACACACGCACATTCTCTCTCTCTCTCTCTCTCTCTCTGTCTCTCACACACTCACTCACTCACGCATGCACACACACACACACACACACACACTTTTCCAATACACACAGTAGTTGTTCATATGCAGTTATCCTACACACACTTATTACCTGCTCTCTTCAACTCTCTCTCTCAGTTGGTTTTCTCCCATTTCTTTCTGATTAGCAGCACACAGCTCTGCAGGAAGAAGATAAAGTGTCTTTTTCTTCTTTTGCATCCTCTCCATCTGAACCCCCTCCCCCCATCACAGCACCCAACCAAGAGAAGGGAAATGCACTACAGTAGGAGGGGAAGATGAGAAAAAGATAGTAGTGATGGCTCATCCTGCGGAATGAACAAAAGGCATGTTGGTGATTTAGTAGCTATACAACAGCAGCCGTTGCTGCCGCTGCTGATGCTGCTGATGCTGCTGATGCTGCTGCTGCTTGGGCTCACGCCAAGTATGGGTTTGATTGGCCAAGGAGACTGTGCCCCTCTGACCTCTACAGGCCAGGAAGAATAATGTTAAAAGTTTTGGGAGGGAGGAGATGAGAGTAAAAGTTAAAAATGGAGGGAGGGTTTAATCTCATCTGTGTCATCTGATTGGTAAAATCAAAACTCAATCCACAGACAGTGAGGGAAGACGAAAATGTGGCTCCCACGGACCATGAGATGCACATCACTGCACATTTATTGTTTTGAGTTCTCCTGAGGTTTTGAAAATCCCTGGGAGGACATGTTTACTCATAATTCATTTTTATAATCTATTCATATATATTTAATCTTGATTTAATAATTTGCAGTGCAGTAAACTATAGGAAGACACATGGATGATAGATTCTACAAATTCCACAGTAGCCAGCAGGGTGGCCCTTTATAAATTGTATGATGTAATTCTCTCCTCAAAGGAGCAGCAGGATTAGATGATGTACAATGACCCTGGTATCAAGCCAGCAACATGGACAGCCCTTGGTAACTCGCAAAGCTTAGGAGAGCCTTCCTCCTCCTCGACGCTGAATGCGCCCCCGTTTGGCGGGCAGGAGAAGCGCCGACGGGGGGGGTCTTAAAAGCCTCAACTGAGGAGGAGCTGTCCACAGTACCGAGGAGCTCTACGCCGAGAAAAGTTTACCCCTACTATTACACTCGACGAAAAGGAGGGAGAAACAGCAGAGATGGCATCTCAAGCACAGCAGCCGCCCCACCTGCACCTGGCTGAGATCACCGCGACGCAGTTTATCGACATCTGGAAACATTTTGATGCAGACGGTTAGTGCGCTAGTGTCTATCAGTCTACTGAATTGGGCATTAATTGAGTAACCAATTAGCGTCTATTAGAAGCTAAATATATAATATTGAAAAAAGGTATGTTATTAGATATTCAGGGTTATGTAGGTATTGTGTTACAGTCATTTTGTTTCCAGAGTTTAATTCTTCTTCTGTGTTATTTCAGTAAATAATTCAATAACATGAACAATATTACAGTAATATCACAAACTAGCCTACTGTAATAAAACAGTATATTTGCTCCAGGTAACTGGATATGAATACGATATATAGGAAATAGTCTTTACTTCAGTGTTTATTTTTCTAATGTACTTGATTTGGCTCGATGAGGGTCGCCCCTCAATGATCTCTCGAGGATAAAAACAGGATGAACAATCAACTAAAAAAAGTACTTAGCGTGTTTAAAACCCACTCATGCACGTGGGTATCACTATAATGTGTGATCAGGTTTTTGGAAATGAAACAAGACTTAGCTTAAGTTAAGTTAATACAGAGAAGGATGAAGGAGAGGGTAACAGGAGGGGGAGGGAGCTGAAATAGAAGAAGAAGAATAGAGAGTAAAGGAAAGATGGATGGGGAGGGATAAAAATATGTAAAGAAGGGGGGCAAGTGAGAGACAGAGTGAGGGGGAGTGAGAAGCAAAAGGAGGGAAAGTGTGTGATAGGAGAGGATGAAGGGTGTTTTCTACTGGAGTTTATTGAGAGGAGCTTCAGAATCTGAGAGCTTTCTGAGAATGAGGATTTAGTAACATCTAGTGGTGGGGTTGCAGATTGCAACCAACTCAATACCCATTTCCTCACCCCTAAGAGTGTTTAGCTGCAGCTTGGAGACCTCCAAGCGTGAAGTAGAATCTACAGTGGTCTTCAGGTAGGCTAATGTAAATACTCGAAAGGCTCTCTCTACAGCCAGTGTTTGGTTTGTCCGTTCTGGGCTTCTATAGAAACCCTAGACTGGTGGCTTTGGGCAGAAGAGCCTTAAACCTGCATTCTATCTAATTTCCAGCAGGGGGGGGACTGTCTCCAAAACTTCTTTTCCGTAGAAGTCTATGGGAAAATCACCCTACTTCTCACTTGATTTATTATCTCAGTAAACATTTTCATAATGAGTTAATAGTCGCAATCACTATTTTCAATTTTGTAAATTATGGATTTATTTTAAAATAGAAGATAAAGCAGGGGATGCGTTAGGGGCATGGTTACACACCGAACTGTCAATCACATCATAGCCACGCCTTGCCAACCAAGCTAGCAAACTAGCGCTAGTGTGCCTGTATCCCTAAGAGATAGGGATGCTAATTTTAATCTTTTTAAAATTATTTGAGTACATACGTCACTTTGCAACGAGTGACAAGTAGCCAGCAAGATGCTAACGATAGACTTCTGTAATGTCATTACAGTAAAAATGGACCTACTTAACGAAGTTTGTTCACTGCTGGCTACAAGTTAGCATCAAACACAACAAAGGCTGTCACTGGAATGGCATTTTGAGCTAACGTTAGCAATCAAACTATCATAGATTGCTAAAACGTTTATGAAATGATTCCCATCTTCTGTTATTGTTTGTAATGATAAAAGTTTATTATTTCATGGATTTCACAAATTTCAGTGTTCATGTTATGCTGTAAACCGTTTAAATCTGAGCATGGCCAACTCACATCTGCACTCGACCAGAGCCGGTGTAACACCAAATTCTGTGACCATAGTATTTTGTGACTTTGGTGTTACAGGTGTGACCATTGTATTTTGTGACTGTAGGGGGCGCTGTTACCATTGGGCAGGTTGAGCTTAATCATACAGACGACTTTGTTACGGGTCCGTGTACTTAGCGGCTAACGGATTTTCGTCTTGAAATGAAAAAAAAATAAAAACGAAAAACAGCCAGTTTCCCAATAACCATTTGTAAATAGGGAAACAAAAAACGGAAAACAACCCGTTTTTCATTTTTTGTTTTGATATTAAAAAACGGAAAATGAAAAACAATCTCGTTATCCGATTGTCTTTGATGCGTTTATTGATGGAAATAAAATACAGGTGTATAGGCTACGTCTCCTTTCTCAATTTTACAATGTTTTTTTTCGTGACCCAGAAGTCACTCCTGCAAGCTTGGCGGTCTGCAGAGGGCGCACTGCCGTTTGCAGTGTTGCCAAGTCCTCTTACTATAAGCCAACTTTGGGCTTGTTTTTATGTAAAGTTGCTTACAAATATAGTCGCGTCGCGGTAAAGTGTAGTTGCTTATTTGGGCTTTTTCCCAGCTCCATAATAAGTTGTCAATCAGGTATTTTCTATATGTTATTTAAACGTAGGAGTTTTCTTGCCTATCGCTTCTCGGCCTTTTGGCTAAGATCAAGCGTAGTATCTGTTCTTATCAGTTTAATATCTGATACTTCCCCTACCCGGAGACCATATATTAAATTGATTTTTGGAACTATGGGAGATGGAATAGGGGCTTGCTCCGTCCACTCCACGCATCGACCTGGTATTGCAGTACCTCCAGGAGCGGTGCACCAACAAAATAAATAAATAAATAAAAATAAATAAAAAGTTTGTCTTGCCTGTTCCCTTGGTCCCTCCCCTTTCCCCATACACACTGGAGACAGCAGAGTTATTTCCCGCCTACTTCCTGCTTCTTATCAGCAACGAATACTAGCCAATCAGAGGCTTAGCAGGGCAATCTGTTTTTTTTTCTGGTTAGGAAAATGCGCGAGTAGCGACTGATGTATGATGATGAAGTGGGCGAAATACGGGAGGAAATATAACAAAGACTGGGAGAAAGAGAAAGGAGTAAAATAATGGATTCAACCCGTCGTGGGGAACAATTCAAAATCACTGTGAAAACGTGTCTATTTGATATCCCATCAGTTTTCTAATGTTAAATAATGTTAAAAGGTGGTTTTCCTCCCTTCTGTGGTCATTGTCCTGAAGCTCAGGGGGAGAAAATAAAACTCTAACGTGTGTACAGTTTACCAATCTGTCCACATGGATGGAAATTGACAATCCATCCCCACAGATTGTAAAACCGTGCACACAGTTTATTTATTTTTCTCTTCCAGGATCTTAGGGGGGGCTCCGTAGAAAAAGTCGCTTGTTTTGGGCTTGTTTTCATAGGCCTGGTTGCGTATTTGTTCGCAGGAGTGACTTCCGGGTCACGAAAAAAAACATTGAAAAATTGAGAAATGAGACGTATACACCCGTATTTTATTTTCCGGTTTCCATCTATAAACGCATCAAAGACCATCGGATAACGAGATTGTTTTTTGTTTTCCGTTTTTTAATATCAAAACAAAAAATTAAAAACGGGTTGTTTTCCGTTTTTTGTTTCCCTGTTTACAAATGGTTATTGGGAAACTTCGGTTTTAGTTTTTTTCATTTCAAAACGAAAATCCGTTGGCCGCCAAGTGCACGGACCGTTACGAGTCTGTGACGCCATCATCTAAAACTGCAGATATAGGCTGTATTGCATTTTGAATGACTAGTGTCTAATTGTAAATCTAAATAAAGAAACTAAGATATATATGTGTCTGTGTGTGTGTTGTGTGTGCGTGTTTATTATGTTGGCTCCTTATAAACATCACAGAGTAGACTTAATCATGAAGATGCGGTTGAAATAAATAATAATAAAACTACGTCAGCAGCATGAGGCTGTTACCTAATCTACAAGAGCTGTGGAAGGAAATGATCAATAACCAAGTAACAATTTGATTGTGAACTCATTGTGAATTGTCCCCATAAACAAATTCATATATATTTGAGCATTTCAAAATTCACCTGTCACAACAACCAAACCATTACAGGTCACTTATTTTATCTTCAATCAAAATCTCAAAAAAAAAATCACTTTGGTCAACATCTGGTTTTAGGCACAAGGGGTAACATATTTTGACAGCTGTTGTCAGAATATGTGACCCTTTGTGCCTAAGACCAGATGTTGACCAGAGTGATTGTTGTTTCTTTGTCTATACACATGAAGATAAAATAAGTCACCTGAAATGGTTTGGCTGTTGTTACAGGTGATTTCTACCAAGTTACAGTAGGGTCACATATTCTGACAACAGCTGTCAGAATATGTGACCCCTTGTGCCAGTTGCAATAGCGCCCCCTACAGTCACAAAATACGATGGTTGCAGAATTTGGTGTTACACATGTCATGCCGTAAACTGTTTAAATTTTGAGCATGCGTGAGTCAAATCTGCACTCGACTTACATCGGGGAGTGACAGAGATAAACGATGCAAGTGCCCGGAAGTCCCCGGGCAAAACCATGGGCAAAACTCTACATGATGACTCGCTCCAGCTGGTTGCAAATCAGCAAGTTTCCCTCTTTTTTTAGCTTATCTCAAAAAAAGAGAAATGCCATTGGAACCAAAAAGAATACACTGTCTTAGCCTCGTCATCCTTCTCAGTGCCGCCCTCTTGTCCAAATATTGTCACGCACAATTTCAAGAAACCAAGATGCAAATTCAAAGAGCCACAGAATTTTGAAGACCATTAATCTTAAAACAGGTCACATTTTAAAACATTTACAGTTGTGTCTTGCAATATAATCAAAGAAAAGGCAGATAGTTAGTGTATATGGCCAATTCATTAAAGGCTAATAGATCCAGAACGTCTCTGACTTGGATAACTTCCATGACTTTTGCTAAGACATCCTCTTTAAACCGCTTCACTGGAGTTTCAAGTTTATTGCCATGTGCATTTAAAAGTACAAAGTACAGAGAGAATGCAATGAAATGTGTTTTGCCCTGGCCCTCTCATCTCATAAGAAGAAGAATTGTTCTGTTCGAGGGTACCACACTCGTAATAATGAGGGTGAAGAAATCATAGCTAAATATGTTCCCACCATGTTTTAGGCTAACTATAAAGAAAAGCTAATCCCTCTTAAGTTTGACAAAATGTTTGTTATGCCATCTTCTGGTAAAAAAACTAGTCTGTATGGAACATTGTTGGTCCAGTGGAATAGAGGCTTTTACTTAAGTGCAAGAATATTCTCACTTAAAGTAAACACATAATCTTCCATCCCCTTCCTGTAAAACTGTCTATTTCTGGGGATGTGTTAGTTACGGTTTGTTGTTCACTAAGATAGCATCATGGTTGTTGTCTTGACCACAGCTGCAGTACAGCAGTGACTGACTGGACCTTGGCTCCTATTGGCTTCAGGGAAATTGAGGACAACATACAAACATCTGAGGACCTCAGCCAGTTGAAGAATATGTGCAGCAAATTTTACAGTAGTCTTCAAAATCATGGGCTTTTCTTTAATTTAGCAAGTTCTAGTGTTTTAGCATGATCCTTTTTGTCTTTTTCAGTCATTATGCATTTGGCAGCTGGATTGTATTTGAGTTGATATTGAGCAGTCAGCAGTTGAGCTGTGTTTGAAAATGTTTTGGGAAGTAGAGGGCTGCATCTGCTCAGTATGCAGTGTGCAGTGGTGCGCTTTATGTGGCAGCAGAGATTTGTATCTAAACTCTTTCAGTGAGCGCACATGATCTGAAAACTCAGTTACTTATGTGGACTTTATTACAAGTCACAGGATTTGAACACACTCAGACCTTATCATAGATTATTTGTTCTTTGCTGTCCCAAACCTGAGATAATCTGTACTGTATTTAAAAATCAGTTATGCTTTAGATTAAAATGTATCCAAGTTAGAAATCTAGGACGTCATGTCTGATTTCCACACGATTTTAGGAGACAATGCTGTACATAACATTACAACGTGGTTAACAAGATTCAATAAGTGTATACTTTGGGTCAGTTAGAGCAACATTTGTAGGTGTATCTATGTCCTTGAAAGCCAACAACACATTGAGATACACACGTTCATGCACATTTACATATTTATTATAGTGCCACTCTGCTGACACTGTAATGCATAATAAGTTGTGTATACTCCCCTTCTTGCATGCATCTTGTCTCACTTGATCACACAATTTTGTCATACTTGAACAGTCTAAAACCCGCTTTGCCAGCCAAGCATAACTTAATGAATCATCCCCCCCTAAATGAAGGCACAGATAAATAGTGAAGATACAACAATATACAATCTTTTTGGCCAGACAATCAGAGTGACTCCATAGGGATGGCAATGTTGGTTGAAAAAAACAATCTTAAAAAAAAAAAAGTGAAGGGTTATTGTGCTCACTTTATTGGTGGCTTCAAACAAGCAGAGTCCAATTTTAAGCAAACTGGCTAACACTCAAAGTCATATTATCATTTTATTGGTGAAATTGTTCGATTCAATTTCATATCCCACATGTACTGTACATACTTTGATTACTCAGTCTGAATGCTAACTGACGATAAGAAAGTATTATCAATTTAAATTTGATTATTGAAAGCAAAGTGAAACCAAACTCAAGATTAATTTTACCTTTAGTTTGTTGTGTCTGTTTTCAGACCCAAAGCTTTGTGCCCCTTCATGGATTTGTTTATATCTAAAACAGCAGCTCACTCAACCAAGGCACAGATGGTGACATGAAGCACCTATCACATATCGTGTGCAAATGTATCTGGGCAGAGAGACGAGAGGTAGGGGGGAGGTGAGGGAGAAAATGATTGGAGAGGAGATGAGAGGATAAGAGATTAAGAGATGAAGAGGGGGGCAGGGTGAATCTCAGAATTTTATACTGTACATCTGTATTTTATTCCAAATTGAAGTAACAATTTCATTAATGTCTATTTTTGTATAAGGCACGAAGCCCCCAATCTGTGCTCGGGTTGTAGACAGATGGGACACATACTTATGATTATAAAGAGAGTGCTGAATGTCCTATATGTTGTCCTCTGACTTGCAGGGAAACCAGTGAAGTAAGCTATTGTATTAAAATCATCCCGTATCATGTGACTGTCATAAGACACAGGGACAGAATGCCCCAACAAGCATCAATTTGACTGCACACTTTCACCCTCGTAGGCAAGAAAACTCATTAGACTGCTTACACTCCAGCTATAATGTGACTCTTGTGAGTTGTCTTTTTTCCTGCTGCAACACATTACTGAATCCAGAAATGCCAATTGAGCGCAAGATACATGGTATATTTCTCTAGACATAAGCTTGTTTTTGTGCGCCATGCCTTCAGTTCATTAAAGTGAGATTTCAATTAAAAGTTATCAGTTTTGTAGAGATCATATAGCATGTGTTAATCTTATTTCACAGCGGCTAAACCAACCAAATACTCAAACTGAGTTAAATACAGCTGTATGCATGTACAGTATAGGTGCTGTATAAAGTCCAAGTAAGCAGTTTACAGTTTGCTGCTTACTTGGATCCAATCACAGAAGACTTTAGACCAGACTAGCACTCAAGGTTTGGCGACTGTTCTAAAATTCAAGAACCCCCCCACTGACCTTTAATCTTTCATCCACGTCCACAGTCTTTAATCAAACTTGTGATCAGTCAACAAAGCTTCAGATGACTTAAAAGCACCATAACATAACTTGTGCCAAACTAATTTAGTTCCTCTGGTGCTACACAGGAAACGGCTACATCGAAGGGACAGAGCTGGAGAACTTCTTCAAAGAGCTGGAGACTGCAAGGCGGGGAGCAGGCGTGGTGAGTGTGTGCACACTTCTGAATACTAGAGTCAAATTTGCCCAAAATGATTCATATAGGAACAACCCTGTTTCTTAAAAATTACATTCTCATATAACTAATCTGCATTCTCAGTTACATTTTGAGGGAAACGTATTTAGTCTCGGATTACGTTTGTCTTTGACGTATCACAAATACGTTCCCATGCCCACAAATGGAGGAGGTCTGGGTAAATGGATAGGTCAAACAAACACGAGACTTTCACCTGGGAGACTGCTGTTCAAAATCAAAAGTTAACGTTTTTAACTTACGTAGCGTCCTTAACTTACGTAGCGTACATCTTACATCCAACTTAAATACATGCTTTTGTTTTAATTTACAACATGAACCACGTGTTTAAACTGAAACAATGTGCACCTGGTGCTGGTATGAGGATGTGTAATCTAAGAAACATAATTAAGAATGCAATTTAGTTGTAGGGGAACATAATTTTTTGTAAGACAGGATTGGTGTAGCAGACACATGTGCCCATAGGTTTAGTAACAGATCATTCAGTCCACCTTTCATCTATCATTTGACAAAATAAAATATGGATATATTAATATTATACTTTAATTAACATTTCCTCATTATGTTAATAGAAAACATCTGGGTGGAATTCCATTTCATATGAAAAATAAAGATAATTTTTTGTAAAATAAACATTTCTTTGGGACAGTGTTAGCTTGGCTAGCATGTTGAACTAAGGTTTTCTCGTAAACATATGCTTACATTAAGACCGCATCATCAGAAATCTCTTTGATCTGTGATTTGATTTGGTTGCAGGATCCTACACACGCTGCATTCAAAGAAAAGATGAAAGAGTTCATGGCCAACTTTGACAAGAACGCTGATGGGAGAATTGAGATGTCAGAGGTGAGAACTAACTGAAAACAGCTACTGTTGTGGGGCGTCCTGTAGTGGTGCAGGACATACAATACACTATATCTCCAACATCCCTGGTCTGACTCCAGCTTTTCTCTGTATTTTCACTGTCAATGAAATAAAAACAGCATCTTAAAAGATATAGCTCATGTTTAAACAAAGCCTTGTATATGTTTTCTGTCTTTATGAATCGAAAATCTAACCCATAAACATAAAAACAAGTCTTTGGAATAATAATTACTCTAATAATCACTCTGTCTCTTCATCGTCCACTCTATAGTTGGCTCAGCTTCTGCCGACAGAGGAAAACTTCTTGCTCTGTTTCAGAGAGTTTGTGGGATCCAGCTCTGCCTTTATGGCTGTAAGTTTGTATATCTATCTACCTTGCCACCACATAAATGCCTATCAGTGTTTCTTTCTTTCTTTCTTTTTTATTTCTTTTTTTCATTATGTCTTGTAGAAACAGTCCAATAAGGTTGTTACAGTAATTGTTAATTTACAGCCGAGATATTGTCTCTAGAATTAAAACTCTTACAAAAATGTAAGAAGATGTACTGGAGACTGTGCTGCATTTATGATTTTGGTCGGAGTCATCCCTGGCAGCATAAATTGTTTTGTTTGATATAAATGAACTGGATTAACCTCCGTAACACACATACCTTAGCTATGTCAGTGGACGAGTTATCAAACCAAACATTAACTCCAATCCTAAATAGATCACTCTAAATCAAAGACAGTAGGACTAACCTTTAAATAGATTTGTACGCAGGTATTTAATGCCAGCTAGTAAACAAAGCATATTGGAACCATACTTATTCTTTGGTTGCATATGTTGAAGTAATTAGAGAGAAACGTTGAGGCATCGAACATCTGGTCCACTCTGATTGAACACACACACTTGGTGTACTCGGGCTTGGACTGAGGGGTGTTTTCAGTGGTGTACTGTGTTAAAGCTATTCTCAGACAGAACATACATTATAAATGGAGCACAGCTTTCTGCAAGGAGAAGGCAGTAAGCACTGGAGGGGTTTAGGTATCCATTTTTTTAAAGGGCTTTGAGAAATTCTATATTTACACATTATCAAATGACACACTTGTACCTCTGTCATTTCTCTTAATTGTCAATTTTTCTGTAAATCATTTTTCCCTGGCCTTGTGGTTAAAGTATAATGCATCTTTTCTAAAAGCTAACATCACTCTTCTCCTACAGGCCTGGAGGAGGTATGACACCGACCGAAGTGGATACATTGAGTCAAATGAGTTGAAGGTAAAACACGATATGCCAAACTCTGCAAGATGAATGTAGAATCGTTTAAAGTTGGCCTACATGCAAAAAACAGAGCTGTATTGACGACAGTACAGCACTCTCACAGAGGTTTAGAGTTGTGGGTGTATAGTATCAAAACAAAAGAGAGAACAGTAAATAAGTAGTTGATATGTTCATATTTCTATTTTGTCATTACTGTAAAGATACCAGACTTTGGTTGAGGTGAGCTTCTTTGCAATGCTAGTGGTATAATTAGTGCTAATGGCTCTACTGTGGGAGCTACTCTGAACCTGCACATGTGTAGTATGCTCTCACTGTCAAGTGAAAAACAAAAACCTTGTGCATTACTAGGGATATTTTTGGCATTTTTATTCTTAATTGTGGGATCATTTTGGTTGTGTTAATTCATAGCATACATTTTGGAAAGGCTGTAGGTTTTTTTTTCTTCAAATTTTGGAAGTTCAACCTCTTACAATAAATCTAATAAACTGTGTAAAAATAATCCCAGACCTTTGAGGACACAAATGTCACAATTGAAACCCATTAACACCCCAATTTTTGATATTTTGTGTGTTTTTGCTAATCACTGACATATGCCAGATTGTGAAAAACCTAGTATTTAGTATACAGAAAAAAATTAATTATGTATTATGTAAGCAAACTGGGATTTAAGGGGTTCAAATCTGAGAATGAATGAATATTTGGTAGTGATGATCAGCACAGAAGTTGGTTAAAAGATCTAACTCAGTGAAAGTGGAAAACAATATTAATATATAATTTTATGGAAGTTGTTTGACATGGACATTTTTGTAAGGACATCAGAGCAACTTTTTCAAAGGGATGCACAAGGGTTAAAAACAAAAGATTGTTTTTCACTGGTAGTTTTTCTCTCTCTTCAGGGATTCCTGTCAGACCTGCTGAAGAAAGCTAACAGAAAATATGATGAAAAGAAGCTCAATGAGTACACACAGACAATTGTGAGTATTACTAGGCATAACATATGTTTGTACTACTTCAAGCTCAACATTATAACTGCAAGACTCAAGTATTTAAAGGTCAATAGTTTTATCAGACTGTTTATTGTAGAAAATGTGTTTCTAATTATCCATATTTACAGTAACATTGCAGTAATACCTACACTGGTACTAACACAATATCTACATACGTTTTAGACCCACTGTCATTTAAAAAAGCTATTGTATAACATATAAACTATTCTGTATCAGTTAACTGTGGCGTCATTTAATGATGCTGCAAAGTTCTCAGTTACTCTAAGAATTAAGATGAAAACACTTTCTTTTTCCATTTCTGCTTAACAAAGGAGTACATTACATCTATGCCCATATGTTCAACATGAAGCATGCGGCTTCTGCATTTCTACATAATGTAAATGAAATAACATCCCTAAAGGCTTTCATTTTAATATGCTGAACAACATTAATGCTGAACAACATTTATGTCTGGGTTCACCCTCCAGCCCAAATATCACTCATCCATTTATGGACTAAACACAATCACTTCTGTTGCCATTTAAAGGTGTAGGGTCATGCATGAAGTTGTTTTAAGACCTCCTGTTTTCTTTTTTTTCTGATAAATTCTCTTCTTTCTGTGCAGCTGAGGATGTTTGATCTTAATGGTGATGGTAAACTTGGCCTTTCTGAGATGGCGAGGTGAGTGTCTCTCCACTTTTATTTCTCTGTGTACATTTTTAAACCTCTCTTAAAGGATGCTATCAAGATAAAACCTTCCTTGTTGTTTTGCTGCAGGCTCTTGCCGGTCCAGGAGAACTTCTTGCTGGCGTTTGAGGTGAGATTACACGTAAAATTGATTTTAGGCATAAAATCCCAGCTGCTATAGCAATATTTAGTATGGTGGTCCTGCCCCTCTGATAGAGAGAAGCCAGACAACACTGGAGATTAGGTAGAATTCAGCAAAACATTTCTTTTAATACATGATAGGCTCCTGTGTTTGGAAACATCTTTTTGTCTTTGATTGAATCAATTTTATAATTAAATAAACAATAATAATTTAAATCCAGGACTTTAATTTTGCATTTTGAAAAATAAATTTCTCTTTTTATTGGACAGTTTCAAATGTATTCTTAGTTGGACATTGGACATTATTAAGGGGAATACATAGTTACTATCTAAGCAATTTTGATGCTTCAAATTTCAACATTTGTATCACAGGAACAATACTAATCTGCATATATCTCCCACATGTACTTTGTCATGTATGTTATAATACTAGCTTGCCAGAGCAGATCAACAATTCCTTTCTGACTGAGGATTAGTCTTATCAGGATTAACTCAACTCTAGTCCCAGTTATCATAATCTGTTTGGATTAATATAATTTCTTGATCATGTGATGCTTTTACCGCTCTCTAGAAATACTCTGCAGTTTCTAATAATTTTCACTGCTCTCTCTCTTTTACACAGGGCATCAGGCTCACAGTTAAAGAATTTGACTCCCTCTTCACCTTCTATGACAAGGTATAAAGAGCATGTTTGTCTGTGTGTCTAATATACTCCATCTATGAAATGTAATAGATTTATCTAGCACCAAAAACCATTTACATTTCCATTAGCCTCATCTTTTTATGTTGTGCTAATTAGCAAATGTGAGCATGCTAACATGCAGAACTAAGATGGTGGAAATGGTAAACATTATACCTGTTAGCATTAGATAAAATACTTGTATTTCCTCTGCATAATTCAGCCCTCTTGTGTGGTTTCTTCCACCAGGATGGTAATGGGTATATTGATGAGCAGGAGCTGGATGCTTTGCTGAAGGACCTTTGTGACAAGAACAAAATGGTAATGAATAGTTAGCCCATTGATTGATCAGTTCAGGTTACTTTTCTACTTGCCAAATATAGAGCTGATATAGAACAGCTGCCTGAGATACCTCTGCACTGTACTGTATGTTTGTACCATCCATAGACCTCTTTGTGCCTCTTGATTTTATGTGCCTGTGTCGTCTGTGGCAGGACGTGGACCCTGTGGACTCAAAAGGACTACTGGGGTACAAGAAGAGTATTATGGCTCTGTCTGACGCAGGGAAACTGTACCGCACCGAGCTGGAGATTGTCCTCTGCCGGGACTCCACTCTGTGAGCTCCCTGACTGGGACTCTGCCATCCTCCCCTACGGCCTCCTCCTTGCTACCTCCTGATGTAACCTGGTGCATGTGTGACCCTTAAACTTGCTACACCACAAAAGTGCTCCTAAGAACAAAGTGTACCGCTGACCCTACTATTTCAGCTTCAAACCCTTCTTAGGTATTCTTCTTTACCATAGTTAGACAGCCATATTCAATTACTACGGGAATATAATATATTTATTTTATCATTATTTTATGTATTTATTTATTTGACTTGCTGTTTTTAATATGCTCTTATGTTTTCCTTTTTTTTTTACATTACCTTAATATCTATATGTTCCCCTGCCAATTAATTTAAAATGAATCTGTTTATGTATTTTATTTATTTCCATGTACTTGATGAGGCTTGTACTATTCTGTCAAAGATATTACTGAGATAATGAATAAATAAAACATGACAACTCTTGTCTTTCATTTCAACTGTGCCACTTCTTCAACTGTGAAAGATTTGTTTAGTCTTCTCTCTTGGTGGGGTGTAAAAGAAAATAATTCACCCTCACTCTGAGAGTTGTGTGGTTCCGGTGAAGATTACAGCTCCAGTACAGATGCCCAGAGCAAGAGTGTTTTTTTTTTCCAGAGTGCTCCACCTTCACTTTCTAATCTCCTGGTAACAGAAAGTGTGATGTAGAAAAAGCTTGTGCTGCTCCATTTTTTATGGAGGAGAGTCTCCAAAGCCTCTGTGGCACTGATGAAGTGGGCAGAGTGGGACAAGCTGAGAGATCAGGGACAGAAAAAAAAGCTGGATGATTGTCTAGCTTTTTCTAGATAAAATAAAAATAAAACACAGATTTGCACTTTTAAATAATTGAAATATGACTCTTTTTAATCTCAATGGTGTGTGTGTGTGTGTGTGTGTGTGTGTGTGTGTGTGTGTGTGTGTGTGTGTGTGTGTGTGTATGCGTAAAATCCCCAATATCGTACTAATTATATTTGCCCCTTTCATATCTGAATGACAACATATCTTTATTTTATATTATATGTGGATTATTTAACATTTACAACTGACTAAAATTAGGAAGTTATTTTTCAAATATGCGGTCATAGTTTACTTTCTTATTTGAAAGAAAGTCAAAACCAACATATTTCAACATCATGGAACAGTCTACCTTACATTAATTAATAACTAGTAATCAATATTTAAATAACATCACTATCTTTAAAGCACAGCCCTTCACACACCATCACCACTGCAACAACACACACAAAAAGACAGTACAGTGTTAACCTCATTCAGTCAATGTTCAATGTTATTCACATGTGGGCAAACAAACACACATACACACATTAAATACACACAGTGAAAAATTGGTAACTGCTGACAACAAGGGAAAAAGTGAGTTATATCCGCTCTGATTCCTTCCCACACATCAGTCCCACTCAGAGCAATGAGACAAACGAGGGAAATAGACAGATGAGAGTCCCTCTGTTATTTACCCTCTGCAGAGCTGTACGCACGCAAACACACACACACACACACACACGTGTGCACACATGCATGCACGCATGCATGCACACACACACACACACACACACACACACACACACACATACACAGAAAACTATAGCTCAATCGGCAGCAAAATAGAATGTGTGTTGAAGTAATTTAGACCAAGATTTTACACATCAACAATGTTCATGGATGTCTGTTGCCCTAGAAAATCTGTGCAAATATTAGTGATATTGTTGGATCTAATAGTCTAATTATGTGTCTCTAATGACCTGTCCTGGGGACAGTGTTTTTCCTTTTCTTTACTGTGAGTATTGAAGCCACAGAAATCATATATTTTGCAATGTGCAACTTATAAACAAATAAAATACAAATCCAATTTTTGTGGGATTTCAGTTTTTAGTTACACAGTACATGTGGAATCACAATATTATTACAGTACAAGTCATAATGAATTAAATGAATGAATAAAAATGAATTATTTGGGAATCTGTAAGTAAAATAATTTTGCTAACATAATTTCTTTCCATCTTGGTGGCCCAGAGGTGTGTGTGTGTGTGTCTATACTGGATATATATATATATATATATATATATATATATATATATATATATATATATATATATATATATATTATATAAATGATCGTTTATTTTTCTTTATCAATTTACAAAATGCAAAGTGAGCGAACAAAAGAAAAATCTAAATCACATAAATATTTTGTGTTACTACCCTTTGCCTTTAAACCAGCATCAATTCTTATAGGTACACTTGCAAAAAGCCAGGCAGCGTTGAGGATTGTAGACACAGATGAAAAAAACATCAAGCTCATTTCCCTTCGAAATCGGAAGATGTCCAGCAGTGACATCAGCTCAGAACTGGCAGAGACCAGTGGGACCCAGGTACACCCATTTACTGTCCGGAGAAGTCTGGCCAGAAGTGGTCGTCATGGAAGAGTTTCAGTCAAAAAGGCATACCTCCGACATGGAAACAAGGCCAAACAACTTAACAATGCACGAAAACTTAGAAATTGGGACGCAGAAAAATGGTAGAAGGTGCTCTGAACTGATGAGTCAAAATTTTAAATACTTGGCTGTAGCAGAAGGCAGCTTGTTCGCTGAAGGGCTGGAGAGCGGATTGTAGGCAACAGTGAAGCATGGTGGAGGTTCCTTTCAAGGTTGGGGCTGTATTTCTGCAAATGGAATTGGAGATTTGGTCAGGATTAATGGTTTCCTCAATGCTGAGAAATACATGCAGATACTTATCCATCATGCAACACCATAAGGGAGGCGTATGATTGGCCCCAAATTTATTCTGCAGCAGGACAACGACCCCAAACATACAGCCAACGTCATTAAGAACTATCTTCAGTGTAAAGAAGACCAAGAAGTCCTGTAAGTGATGGCATGGCCCCCACAGAGCCCTGATCTCAACATCATCAAGTGTGTCTGGGATTACATGAAGAGACAGAAGGATTTGAGGAAGCCTACACCCACAGAGGATCTGTGGTTAGTTTTCCAAGATGTTTGGAACAACCTACCAGCCGAGTTCCTTCAAAAACTGTGTGCAAGTGTTCCTAGAGGAATTAATGCTTTCTAGAAGGCAAACCAAATATTATGCTCTATATATAATATATCATATTTGTTACATGTGTATTATATTATATATATATATTCCTCTTCTGTTCATTCACTACCTTTTATTAATTGATTAAAATATAAACTATTAACACTTCCATTTTTGAAAGCATTCTTAGTTTACAGCATTTTTTCATACCTGCCTAAAACTTTTGCACAGTATATATATATGCATATACAGTATATACACTCACCTAGAGGATTATTAGGAACACCATACTAATACTGTGTTTGACCCCCTTTTACCTTCAGAACTGCCTTAATTCTACGTGGCATTGATTCAACAAGGTGCTGAAAGCATTCTTTAGAAATGTTGGTCCATATTGAGGATAGCATCTACAGTTGATGGAGATTTGTGGGATGCACATCCAGGGCACAAAGCTCCCGTTCCACCATATCCCAAAGATGCTCTATTGGGTTGAGATCTGGTGACTGTGGGGGCCATTTTAGTACAGTGAACTCAATGTCATGTTCAAGAAACCAATTTGATGGGGCCTAAAGTGTGCCAAGAAAACATCCCCCACACCATTACACCACCACCACCAGCCTGCACAGTGGTAACAAGGCATGATGGATCCATATTGTAATTCTGTTTACGCCAAATTCTGACTCTACCATCCGAATGTTTCAACAGAATTCATGACTCATCAGACCAGGTAACATTTTTCCAGTCTTCAACTGTTCAATTTTGGTGAGCTCTTGTAAATTGTAGCCTCTTTTTCCTATTTGTAGTGGAGATGAGTGGTACCCGGTGGGGTCTTCTGCTGTTGTAGCCCATTCGCCTCAAGGTTGTGCGTGGTGTGGCTTTACACATGCTTCGCTGCATACCTCGGTTGTAATGAGTGGTTATTTCAGTCAAAGTTGCTCTTCTATCCACTTGAATCAGTCGGCCCATTCTCCTCTGACCTCCAGCATCAACAAGGCATTTTTGTCCACAGGATTGCCGCATACTGGATGTTTTTCCCTTTTCACACCATTCTTTGTAAACCCTAGAAATGGTTGTGGGTGAAAATCCCAGTAACCGAGCAGATTGTGAAATACTCAGACCGGCCCGTCTGGCACCAACAACCATGCCACGCTCAAAATTGCTTAAATCACCTTTCTTTCCCATTCTGACATTCAGTTTGGAGTTCAGGAGATTGTCTTGACCAAGACCACACCCTTAAATGCATTAAATGCTTCTTTATGTATCATCTTGTTTGTGTGGGGTATATTCTACTTTGCCTTTTTAACTGTGGGCGGCAAAATGTAGGCGCACTTGTACAGATAGGTTATGAGGATGCATGGGGATTAAGGAGGGTGGGGAGTGGGTAGAAGATTTCTGTGTGTGTACTGTATATTTGTGTATTTATGTGCATAGCAGCACTGTTGTGCTATGTATAATTGTATAGAAATGAAATGTATTTTATTGTATTAAAATTTATTTAAACGTGAAGAAATAAAGTTTTTAAAAAATGATTACGGTAGTGGAGCAATGCTGGGAATTACATAAGCTCTTTGGATAATATTTCTTGCCCTAAGAGGAACAACAAAGATAAAATAGGGACATGTCAATTGGCCCATTTCACTGAAGACATGCAGTAGGAAACGCACAGGTGTAAATAATAAAAAAAGATGGTGGCTGAATTCCATTTAGCTGCTTCAAATTCAAGGTCCTGTTATTGTGCATGCTGGCTCACTGTCACGCTGTCACTCTCACTAGGACACTTCAATAGAATGGAGCCATCGTTAATGTTATTAGTAACACCTGGGCTTTTATGACACACATCTGCTGTGAAAAAAGGCCAATCCAGAGAAAAGCTCTAATCAGCAAAGAGTGGAAGCACCTGTGTGGGTGTACACTGGGTGTGCAGTGCCTTTAAAAGTCACACTGCTAATCCTCAGATCACTGTCGAGTATCACTGGTTTTAGCTTGAGAGACATTCATGTTAACCATAGGACAGCATTTTGTCATTGTAAAAAACAAGTTAGTGATTTATGAAGAAGACACTTGCCCTTATTTCTTTGAGCTATTATTGTGAATTGAAAATTCTTGTAACAGTAATGAACTGAATGTTCTCAGCAGGTGGGCACGGCTGAACTGAAGACACTCTAAAAACCTCAGGAATTCTATGATATGATTGATTTTTGTTAATATTTTGTTAATATATTACTGTTTAGCATATATTAAGTTTATCTTAAGCTTTTAATGTCTATTTTATGTTTATTATTTATTAACTTTTCTTGTCTTTTGACAGAGAGATATGAATGCATTGTTATCTGATATAACTCAAGCAAATGAGGGGCATAAATGCTGAAAATACAAACATGATCAAAATGCTGTGTATCTGCTATTTTTCTTTCACCTTTGTTTTTATTAAATCAATAAATAATAAAAATCTGTATACAAACAGAATAAAAACAATGTGAGCTAATTTAATCCTTTAAGTAAAAATGTGTGACTGAACATTATTGAGAGCTGCTATTGAAAACAAAGTGACAAACAGCAAAGAGGACACTGTTGTAGAATGTAATACAGCATAAGCCTTGATAAACTATAACCAGTATATGGAATAAAATACTCTGTCACACAACCTATTGACCCATTCCCACACAAGAGTGGGTGGAGAAGTGACAGTCACACATGTTGTGTGTTTGAAAATAGAAAATCTTTATGTAAACAGACAAATAAGGGCTTGTAGATTTATTTTACAAGATACAGTAACAATAACATTGAGGACAAAATCAGGCACACACATATTCTTTATAATGGGTATTAATTAAAGATGCCAACCCTAAGTATTACAGTCACTAACACTCGCTCTTATCAGTTTTTATTCTTTTTCTGCTGCTCTTTCATTTCAGTGCTTCTAACAGCTCTGCTCTGTGGACTCCTCAGTTCCTCAAACTCATGTTGCTACTGTTATTTTGCTGTCATCAGTGTTGATGTAGAGTTATTGAGACTCAAAACCATACAGCTAACTTTTACAACCTATAGGCTATATCATGCAGGTCAAAACACTGCATGCTGCTTAAAATGTTACTGAACAAACAATATAAACTGTAAAAAGCACATTGTATATCTTCTCTGTTCCACAAACAATTGTTTTTGAACATTGCATGTATGAATGTGAGCTCTCTTGAACATGATGGGTTTGTTGGAAACACCCATATCACCTCTATACACTTGCACTCCTACATGCAAGCCAAATGTGTGTCCTGCTCTGTCACTCTGTTGGGGTGCCAGTGAGTCTGAGTTGCAGGAAAATGTTTCATGGGCTTCCATTCTCTGCTGTGTGATGTTTCTCCAGGTCACTGTTCCTTCTACACAGACTCAGCGTCAGTAAAGTTGCTGGTCTTGTCAAGTTATATGACTCTGAAAGTGAAACCAGGCCTGACATCTTCACTTAACGCACTGGTAGCGCCTTAACGTCAGTCAAAAGCACACACAGTACTTACAGATAACAGGATTTAAATGGCTAAGACTCTTAGATGAGTAGAAGGTGTGTGTGTGTGTGTTTTACATGTTTGAATAATAGTATGTTTAAAAAACAACAATAATTTGTTAACTAAAAATACAATAACTGTGAAGCTGCTAACAACAAATAGTGAGCGCTAGTGAGCTTTGTGGAGTAAAATGTAGAGGTCTCCATCTGGTGGGTTGTTGGAGGTACCAGTGCCCGGAGAGTCCCTCAGTCAAAACACCTCTTCTGCAGTGGATTAGGTACAATTAAGCACTTCATTTTCAGTAGCCTATCTTGTGACACTTACTGAAATATTAAAATCTGACCTACAAACAGGTGCGATGTAATTTTGTCATTAGATCATCATCACAGCTTGAAAAGTAGCCATGACAAACTGGGCAAAGTATTCGGATATAATAAGACATTTAAAGAACTGTAAAGCTCTAACGACTGAGCAGATATATTTAACATGTGTGACCTCCCATGACTGAATGATATTAAAACTCTTCTAACTGTAAGTGATGCTATGAATTGAACTTATTGATTAGCTGTGTGGGTCTTTGTAGATGGGGTATGATTGTTGATGTTTTTATTTATTTTGTCGTTGTGTTCATGTGTCTTTGTTTGTATGTGCCTGCAAATGTTCTCTATTCTATACATTTTTTGGAAAGAAAAAAACAATTAAATGGGCTAAGATTTGGAGATAATGATTCATGGAGCAAGCAGCTGCAGCTCTAAAGATGATGGCTGCTGTGTGACATCGCCATCAAGTGGAGAAATCAGATAACTGCAGAATGCTACTGACAGAGAATATTATTTCTGCATTCAAGCATCCCCCCAAAATTAACCACTTATAACATTATTATCACAGTATTATCACTTATCACTATAACAGCTGAAGACACGTTGAAAATACAGTTTGGCTGTGCAGGCCAGGGTGGTCAAAAAATTAAGTACAAAACTAACTGTATTATTCTCACATTGCCAGACTTATTTCCACAGCGCTGCGGAGTAATAAATATGTATCAGTACTGGACTGATCGGTACCATAGACCGTTAATATACAGTCTATGATCGGTACCGCTGATAGTTTGCCACTCTGACGTCAGTGCGTACTCAGAGCTGAATAGCGTAGCATCGTGGTCGTGCCTGCCCTTCACATCCGTCCAGATCCTACTAGGCTTTACTCCCAAGCGCAGCACAACGATGGCCCTGCTCAAGTCAAACAAGGTGATCTACTGCCTGGGGAAGATTTCCCCGTCCCTCGGAGTTGTGTCCACCCGCAACAGGTAAACAGCATAACACGCTCAAAACTAACGGAAACGTTAGAAAAGGCTCTCCTCAGCTCACATTGGTTTTACAGCTAACGTTAGCTGAACCGGGCAGACAAGCCGCTATTTTAATGTTACAGTTTACGGTTCTGTCAGCCATCACATTTATGTTGAAGCTTCACTGCTTTGTTATTACTTTAGCCATACTAACTGGCTAACTTTATTAGCTACAGAGGTCAAATTAATTCAGTAGGCCCCCGGTGGGTTGTCTGAGGTTAGGTCCTGTGGCGAGAGCTAGCGTTAATGTTCATATGTAGCTAGCTTGCTAACGTTAGGTAAACCATAATGACTTCTGTCTTTTTTACTCTTATTAACTCCCATGTCTGTTGTGCTGGACACCCTCTCTGATTAGCACTAACTTGACCTCGGAGAGTAACTTGCTGTGAAGCTTGCTGCTGATGAAAGTCACGTTGATTGTGTCATCAGCTCAAGTTTCCATTAAAACGTCGCCTGTGTGGACATAAAACCTTGCTATGGAATTGGTTCGTTATAATAACGTATTTATTGTTAGGTTTTAAAAGCAACTTTATTGAGGATATACATGATCGCGATTACTTCAGATGTCAAATCCCACGCACAGTTTGAGCTTAGCGACTTATCGTAGTTGGAAAAAACGTGCGAGCTGATTGGCTGTCCTGGTCCGCCGTTGATCGCTGATTGGCTATTTCTTTGCAGCGAAGCTGGGAAGTCACCACCACCACCACCGATGTCCTTTCAGGCTCTGCTTGGAGGGCAAACTAGTTCAGAACCTTTTGCTTTTGCTGCGCATTTACTATGTGCATACACAATATCACATGTAGCTTTTGTAAATAGCAGACAATTTTACAGTTGCGGTTTGTACGTGTCTTTGCTCAGCCTCTGCTTGTGTCTCCGGAGGTGCAACTGTAGGTTTCGTTTTGCTAGCTGGTGCTAGCATATTTCTGTCTGTGTGGGTGTGTTTCTGCATTTGTCTCATCCTGTCGGCCTATGTTCAAGCACATTGGTCTGATTTCAAAGAATACATAATGAATAGTTTTATTTAGTTTATATTTAGGTTTTTAGTTATTACTTTTTCCACCACCTGTAACTGGACGTTTTTATTTCATGTTAGACGCTAGTAAAAGGACTTCGGTCTTTTGAGCACTGATAACTTGTCAGTCACTGTGATGTTTATATAAAGGCTGGAGTTCAAAGTTTCTGTGTGCATGTACGCTGCAGCTGCAGGCAGAATGGGAACACTGGACCCAAATGCCCTTAACACAATGATTCTCTTGTACAATTTGGTTTATGTTGAAAAATAAACTACATAATAAAATAATTGCAATCTCTGTTTACACTTTGCACAGACATGCTTATCATTTTGTTGCCTTATGTCTTTTAAAAAAACAACACATTAACACAACACATACACATTATTGTAGGCCCAGTTTAATATGCTTAATGCTTAATATAACTTAATTTTATACAATATACGTAGTAGGGGATCCCTGATCTGCCGCTTTCAGTTAAGAACTCCTTGGCTTTAAAAAAAGTTAAAATACCCCTGAACTACACAAATCAATGAATGTAATACCTCTCTGACACAGTCAAAATATTATTAGTGTGAACAAACAGGCTTTTATTCAAGGCATCATTGCATTGCACTGTAAAGTGTTGCTTGGATTGTGTTGTCAAACACCCCATTGTATTTTGAGTAAACAGTTGCATAGCTGGACTTGGCACATGTCTTTTATTTTTTTTACTTCAACCACTTTACTTGATTTTTATGCAATAAACACGTTTGTCAGTGAACTGTAGTCACTATTTAATAAACCAGTGTGATTTTTTTTTTTTTTTTATTGGTAGGGGTTTGGAGACACTTGCCCTTTGCAAAGTGCTCAGTCCTAAATTTAGCTACAAAGTTGAGAGGCTTTACAAAGTAGAAGAAACCTGAGACAGTATTTGAGCAACAGTGCGGTAAAGGCCACAACACCCAACAACCTTCATGTATCAAGCAGATGTGAGACAGAATTTGTTTAATGCATTTGTCTTAAGTAAAAAGGTTACAGTGCTAAGACAATTATGTTAGTGGCAGTCCTTTATGACATAGTAGCCACATATCCGGTAGCAAATCATTCAACAATGCAGTACACTTATTTTATAAGCCTTCAACACACAATATATAGATATATACTAGATATGTAGTTATCTAACTAGGTTAAATTTTGTAGATTCTTTTTTTTACTACTTTTCTTTTTTTCTTATTTGTGAGTCTCTTGTAATGGAGGCTGTAGGCATTTCTTTCTTTCATTAGTTAGTTGCATACTATAAAAAGTAGAAATGTTTGCAGAGTTGATCACTGCATTCATCTCTGCTTTGTTGGTGTGTTAAACCATTACAATATATTCAGTAGATTTCAAACAATGCTGTTTTATTTTTAAATGCAGAACGCATGTCATGCACAGATGATTTGCTTTTGTTTTCCTGGATGCCACACAGCAAGACACTTCCAGAAACATCTAAAGTGATCTTCCTTATTCTAAGTTTTGGATGTTTTTGCCTCATCCATATAATTTCCACTTACATCAACTTTCATTTGCTTTATAAATCCTTTTATTTATTTTATTTTTTAGAGGGACAGAGTGATGGAGGAACTGTGATCTTGTTCAGGTTTTTTCAAGTTGGCACCCACACCTACCAGTATGTGTCTATACATTCAGCTGGAAAGCATTTATAGAAAAAGAAAAGAGAAAAGCATTTTAAAACCATACTTTCATGCATTTCCTTATAGTAATTCTAAAATGGATCTAATACATTTACACAGCCTGCCCTGCACCACTGTCATGTGCATGATGAGTTGTGGAGTTCAGTCTGAGGTCAATAGGTCAGAGGGCATGACCTTTTTACATTTGATATGCAGCTTGCTGTCTGTAATGCTGGTTTACTTAATTCTTTGCCAGTGCTCACTTTTTTGTTTATGCAGGTATTAACCAAGGGCTGGATATCACCAATGATTTTCCAAATTACTCCGATTCAGATTCACAAAGACCCGATTCAGTTACATTTCCAATTCAATATCATTCGTGTTTGGGAAATTACAGTTACAATACCAATTTTACTTTCAGATAAAACACATTCTCAGAGAACTTATTCTGTAAATTGTACAAGCAAGAAGCAAACCTCACAATTTAAATTTTTTTATAATGCACCAGGTTAATGTTTACATCAAGAATTGGCCTCAAAAACTTTGTTTTAAAGTATTTTTTACTTAACAGGATTTGCAATATATTTACATCATAGATGGATTTTATTCACTCAAACAAAGATTGATTTATTTGGAGAATTAATCCAGCCCTGGTATGTACTCATTCCTCTTACAAGGGGATATTTCTATTTTCACAGATGAGTAATTTTTTTTTTTAAATTCAAAGCTGTGATTGGTATTGTTCATAAGAATATTATACCATTTACTTAATAGTTAATCTGTGAATAATTTTGAATAAATAATTGATTTGGTGGGTAGTGACTTGGTGAACAAGGGTGTTTGTGTGTTTAACCCGTATTAACTGTTACTGTAGGTCTTGGACTCTGGACTCTGAATTAATTATATTTGTTTCGTTAAACTTGTGCCCACTGAGCATGTGTCGTTCATGTGTTGCTACGTCAGTGTGGTATCCTCAGGTCACATGAAGAGTTAAGCTAGAGCATTAGGCCCACAGCGTGTTATAAGAGCAAGGCTAATACAGCCATCACATTAGTGTGACCGGTCTCACCTAAGGCCTTGAAAACTAGTAGTAGGTCTTGTTAAGTAGCTCATTTCATGACCTTGTCATTAATGTTTCCGTTTATGGGGTGGATATCTGTTTTTCAGTGCAGTGTGCACAGATGAACTCTTGACTCTCTTCAGTGTTTGCCATGCCGTCCACATCACCATTAGGGCTGGGTGCCGAATTCAATACTTTTTAGGCACAGGCCGAATTGCTTCTAAAGTATTGAGTATCAAAATACTCAATTTCAAAGAGACGAGGCTCACGTAGTAGGAGCTGAAAAATGTATACAAAGATTTGTGATGTAATGTAATTCAGTATTGTTTTATAAAATTGTTATTGAAAAAAGAATGTTAAGCAACCGGTATGAAAGTCCATCACCATTTATCTGACTTGGTGTTTTTGCAGCTCATGGTGGGGTGGAGTGCAAATGGGTCCCCCCGATCCCATCCTGGGGGTGAGCGAGGCCTACAAGAGGGACACCAACCCCAAGAAGATGAACCTGGGAGTGGGAGCCTACAGGGATGACCAGGGCAAGCCGTTTGTGCTCAGCTGTGTCCGCAAGGTAGGTGTTCTCTCATGCACGCAGACACACACACACACACACACACACACACACACACACACACACACTTTATTTTCCCCATGCAATTCAGAAGTTGCCTTTCACTAAGGAGGAAACCAGTCATATCATTGTGGATCAATTCTTAAAAGAACATGATAGAAAGCCACAGTACTCCACTATACAAAGAGTTGGATGGAACATCACTTCTGAATATTTGAAGATTTTAGCATCCAGTATATGTTAGTATATGTTTGTCTTTATGTCAATAATTAGGACATTTCAGCCTTATCACCATGAGAAAGTGTGTATGCATTTGATTTGTGTCTTAATAAAATATTAACTAAATCATTTATGTTTTTATTTACAAAGCACGGCATACCATTCAAGGTAATGACTTTCACACTTTTCTTCTAGGCAGAGGCTATTATTACAGCCAAACAGATGGATAAGGAGTACCTTGCCATTGGTGGTTTGGGGGAGTTTACCAAGTCCTGCGCCGAGCTCGCCCTCGGTAATGACAACGAGGTCCTAAAAAGTGGCAGGGTAAGTTGGGGTGGTGACTACTCCAAACTAAATGACGTTCAAATCGGTTGTAACAGTTTTAAGTCCAAATCAGTGCAGCTGGTTTCTTCTCCCAACAGAACATTACTGTCCAGACCATCTCAGGAACTGGATCTCTGCGCATTGGAGCCAACTTTTTGGTGAGGTCCTCTTGTATCCGTCAATCGCACAAACAAAACCCTATGTCGGGCTGGTAATCTCACCAGAACTTTACTTTGTCACAGTCTCGATTCCATGGTCCACGTGATGTGTACCTGCCCAAACCCTCCTGGGGGAACCACACACCCATCTTCAGAGACGCTGGCATGCAGCTCAAAGCATACAGATACTACGATCCCTCTACTTGTGGCTTTGACTTCAAGGGAGCTCTCGATGATATCTCAGTAAGACTTAGATGATGCACTAGTCAAGAGAGTCTGTACTGTTCATGGCATTGTAAATTGATTAACCAGAACCTTTCTTTATGTCACAGAAAATCCCAGAGCAGAGTGTGATCATGTTGCATGCTTGTGCCCACAACCCCACTGGTGTGGACCCTAGGCCTGAGCAGTGGAAGGAGATTTCTGACATTGTGAAGGTGAGTAGACCTTTAGACAGTTCAAAAGCCACAGTTTATAAGCACTGTACTTTATTGAGCTGTTATCACTTGCACTATTATTAACTGGTTGTCTCTGTCTGCATCTCTCCTGTGCACCCCCACCCGACTTATAGAAAAGAAACCTGCTTGTGTTCTTCGACATGGCCTATCAGGGCTTTGCAAGTGGTGACATTGATCGTGATGCCTGGGCTGTGCGCTACTTCATTGAGCAGGGCCACAACATCCTGCTGTCCCAGTCCTTTGCAAAGAACATGGGACTTTATGGTCAGTCAGCATTCAGTACACACTCTTCTTGAATAAATAGTATTAAATATGGCATGCAGATTTTCAAATTTCATTATGGAAAGAGTATAAATGGTACTGGTAAGTTTGACTGGATAGGGTCTGGTTGTCCGGTTATTTCTGATAACACATTTCTGGCCAAACTGCAGTATCTATTGGAATTAGAGTTGATTAAAAAAAAAGTACTAAATAATTAATACTGTGTCATGTGACGGTCAGAGGATGAAAAATCTACATAGTGACTGAATACAGTAGGTGAGCAGTGCTTGTGTTTTACCACCACCCAGCGGTAAGAAAGTAGTTGGTGAAGCATGATTTATCCAAATAAGCATTCAGACTCACCGCTTTACATTGCCATCAGACAGCTCTTTCGGACAGGGTACTCTAGCCATTCTATGCTCTCTTCAAAGCTACCAGTGTCCTTTGACAAAAAAAGGAATTTCCTTGCAGAACATGGAGGTTTTGCTGCCTCAATTGGTTAGTTAGATTCTGTTGTTGTGTGACTTTGGTGTTTTAAAGGTTAAGTTCTGAGATTTTTTGTTTCCCAGACTTGAGTTGATCAGTCTTAACATTAAGCGTGCATGTTGATGTTCACAGGTGAGCGTGTGGGTGGCTTCACTGTGGTTTGTAATGACACAGAGGAGGCAAAGAGAGTGGAGTCTCAACTTAAGATCCTCATCAGACCCATTTACTCCAACCCGCCAATGAACGGCGCTAGAATTGCAGCAACCATTCTCAACACACCAGATCTGCGCTCACTGTGGTATGTGCTTATACTGTAGATCCATACATGTGCATAATACCTGAACTGAATGTGTAGTTTGACTATTTAAAAAAAAAAAAAAAAAAAAAAGATATCAAGTCTCTATCTTCATATTCATCAAACTACCAAAATCTATTCCTTGATCTGTTTGACCCTGCTGTCAATCATCCCAGGCTGGAGGAGGTCCATGGCATGGCCAACCGCATCATTAAGATGAGAGAAGAGCTAGTGGCTGGTCTGAAAAAAGAGGGCTCCACCCATAGCTGGCAGCATGTCACTGACCAGATTGGGATGTTCTGCTTCACAGGCCTCAAACCCGAACAGGTACGCACAGACACACATTTTTCTGTTAAATATTAGGCTGCAGCTAGCAGCTGGGACCAGGAACTCCCTGGATGTTTCGCTCGTTGCCCAACATGACAAACTATTCCTATAAGATGATACAAATGGCACTAAAAGAAATAATTTACAACTTTCAGAGAAGTATTTAAAGCAAATAAGAAAAAAAACTCCAGCCTTGTTCTTTTTAAGGTAAATTTACCACAGCAGTCTGGCCCACTGCAGTAGGAGATTTTTTACATTGACTGAATATGAATATTAGCACTTGTTCTGGTATTAAATTGAAAAGCCACCTTAAAGGGGGCTTTTATTAACTATTTTTCTTGTATGATTACAAACCAGCATTTGTCTTTTGTCCTCTACAGCTGCTCTAATATAGTCTAAATACAGTGGCTAGAGAAAGTTTACAAACCCCTTCTAAAGTTAATTAAAAAGAGTGATTAAAAAAACATCTTTTGGAAATTGATCTTAATGCTTTTATTAAAAATAAATGGGAAAATCCAACCTTTTAAGGACACATATTTTCTTTGTGAATGAATAATGTATTGTAAATAAATGTTCTTCCTTAAAATACAGAGGTCATAAATATACACACCCCTATGTTAAATTCCCATAGAGGCAGGCAGATGTTTATTTTTAAAGGCCAGTTATCTCATGGATCAGGATACTATGCATCCTGATAAAGTTCCCTTGGCCTTTGGAATTAAAATAGCCCCACATCATGTATCGTTTACGATCATCTCTCTCAGTGCAAATCAAACCAGCTATTGGGCTAACTGAAATAACACCATGCCAATCTCTAGGTATGGTGAAGGGTAGGTGATGATATAGGGTTAGTTTAATTCCAAAGGCCAAGGGAACTTTATCAGGATGCATATTATCCTGGATCCATGAAATAACTGGCCTTTAAAAATAAAAATCTGCCTTCCTCTATGGGATTTTAACATAGGGATGTGATTTGTTAATCTGTGACATGTTTATCAGAGCCCTGAAAACTGCAGTTCTTAAGTCACAATTAAAAAATTGTGATGATTGTGAATGATATCCCCTTAAACACAGACAGTGGAAAGGTTTCTTGATATTATTAGATCTCAGTGCCTCATGCGAGACAGAAAACCACAACATCTTACTAGACAGACTAGAAAACTGGGTTGGACTCTCTGGCACAGGGTTAAACTGTACAGTGTCTTAAAGTACCCATATTATGAAAAAAACACTTTATTTTTTTTATTTTGTGTCACTGGTGCTTCCACAAGCATGTTAACTTGGAAAAAACTATCCATGCTGTTTTGAGTGAGATACAGGTTTCTGAATGTCCTCTGCCTTCAGTCTCTGGATGAGCTGTTCAAAATCTGCATGGCTTTCTACGTAACTAGCCGAGCCGAGGTGGCTAACTGTAGCATGCTGAGCTAACTCTCTACAAAGATAGTATAGAAGTGAGATGTCTCACTCAAAACCATGAAAATTGTTAACCATGTTAACCTATTCTGGTACAACCTCAAAATACAATTATGAACCTGAAAATGAGCATAATATGGGCGCTTTAATATGTCTGTCTTAAAGAAAAGTTGATCAGGCAGCTTTCAAATCTAATGAGAGAACAAAGTGCAGTGGGAATGTTTGTTGTTAAATTACTGACGTGGATTTTGAGTTGTGTGTATGTTCATTCATTCATCTTGTAGGTTGAGCGCCTGACCAAGGAGTTTTCAGTGTACATGACCAAGGATGGCAGAATTTCCATGGCAGGCGTGACCTCTGGGAACGTGGGGTACCTGGCACACGGGATCCATGCAGTAACCCAGTAGAGGGGATCCTGCTGGGAGAGCTACGAAATCAAAGCAGCAGTGCTGACGAGGAGCTTAATGCGTCACTTATTCTCTGTCTCCTCCATTCCACCTTTTAGAAAAGAGCTCAATGTTTAGTTAGACACATGAGTTCAACTTTGAACAGATGCTGCTGTCAAACGGTTTAATTTCTGTTTAACTTTGTTTGTTTAACATTTCACTGAACAGGGTCCCCCTGCCAAATTGTAAAATACATGTTTACTCCCACTACTGATAAATCATCTTTGCATATTTATTATGAGGAATCAACTGGTGGCTGTGCATTAGTGTCCTTCTAAATGTGTGCTGTTGATGTGCTGGGGGCCCCAATCACTATAAAACATCCAGGAACCAACATCAGGTTAGACTCTGAATCAATGTCCCCTACAAGTTGGTCTATGTTGCTATGTTAAAGCCTGTAGAAAATGTGAGTTCTTAACTTGAATGGTGGAATCAAAGCACTTTTATAAGTTGTAAGGCACTGTTGACTTTCAAGATTAGGCTGGCATTCTAACTTATATGTCAATTAGTTAATCAATTCACTGGCTATCTGTGGTTGTCCATCTGGACTAATCAATCAAGTAATTTCCTCATTATCTCTGTTTGAAATTTTCCAAGCTATCTCTGTCAGTCCCTCTTTAACCCCCGATGCAAGCACGCAAGCCAAACACAGTAGAACTTAGTACAGAGAAGCATTTAATACTTGGAATGAATTGCACAATGGAGATGTTTTCAATATTCTACCATATCCCGAAATCAATTGCCCCATTTTAAAATTTTATTTTAACCGAGGAGTATTTGTATTTGACACAAGTACAAACATCTCTTTTTGGTTAATAAAGATAAGTGGGGTACGTTAATGGGGTGAACACCAGACAGTTCCTAAAGAAACATGCACATGCTGCTCTTTCACTCAGACATAAAGATGTATGTGTGGATGTGTGTGTATCAATCTGTTCATCATTGATACAGTGAGGCATAAACAACATTTAGAAATGGGGGGTTTGCCCCCTGTCAACGCATACCTCTCAAACGTCTGCCAGTATGCCTCCATGTTTTGCATTCTGTCCTAAAATAATGGGTCCTTTGGCATGTACCTTATTGAACAAACAATAAATGATTATAGAGGAAGGATCTTTTCTAGTGGGAAATTTTGTCTTTTATTTTTTAAATATATAACGTTATCCTTTTCCTTACAGTTCCCACCTTTTGAAGCTTATGTGCCTGAATCTTGTTTGTCATATACATAACAAACATACAACATAATATACAAAATTAAATAAACAAATACAAATAGCTTTTTTACAGAAGACAAAAAAAAGGCTGAATGGATTGCAGAATGTGAATATATATATATATATATATATATATATATATATATATATATATATATATATATATATATATATATATAAATTAGGAACTTAAATTAACTTCTTTATACATATAGTATATATACATACTGTGTGTGTATATGTATATATATATATATATATATATATATATATATATATATATATAATATATTTATATATATGTATATATTTTTTCATACGTACATACAATTAGCTAAGTAACTGGGATTTGCCCATTTGCTCCTACTAAATAGAGGAGGCGTTTTAATGCAGGAAACTACCATACCTACAATTCCAAACAGTCACGTGACAACGTGTCACATGCTCCTCTGCATTCTACAAACTGCCAAAACAGAGACGGGTCATTCAGTCACTATCTGGAGACGGTTTAACACTGAAGGTAACGTTACTCTTCTTCATTATCACCATTTATCTTCTGCACATCACTACTCAGCGAATATAAATGATGTAGGTATAGTTAAATGTGTAGAACCGTTTCGTAAAAAATAGCTTATTTGTATTTTGTACTAGCTAGCTGTTTGCTGGCTGGCTATTGTAGGGCACAGATCAAGTAACAATAGGGCGAACAGCGTTGGCAGATGTTATTGTTACGTCAATGAAAAGACAAGCAATAATCTAATCACACTTAAAGTGGGTTGTTAATCAATATCTCGTGTCGTGTAGGCAGCTGAAGGTGTCTTGTGTGGATTAAGATAGCAGTAATCTAAACGAAATTGACATCATCACAGATTTAAAACATGTCTGTAGATGCATGGTTTCGCTATGATGAACAGTCTCCCTTGTACCCAGTAACTTTGCTTTTACCCTTTTTTTTGCAGTTTCTGTAGACATTGTTAAAACTTATCAGTGACTTATAATGGACAGGTGGCGTGCCAAAAACTGATTGACTGCCATACACTGATTAGTCCGCGGGAGCGCGCGCATTAAGGCTGTATCGCACAGTTTCTGTAGGTCCACAGCTGCATTTCTCTAGACCAAATAGTTTAACGTGCAACTACACAAAACTTGTTGTCCGTGGTAATAGGAAAAGTATATTTTTTGTGAAACTTTAACGTTTTGTGTGACGAAATAATCACTATAATAACCAAAGAAGTGTTTGCTGTTTATAGAGTAATCAGAGACAACAATTACCTGATTTTAGGCAATAATAGAAGGTTCTTTCAGTTTCAAAATGATTAGATTTCTTTCATTAGGGTTATATTTGACAGATTGTAGCTCACTTAATCATGTTTACCTGATGAAAAACCTTTTTAAATGGCTGATATAACCAGTAACATAGTTTTTTGACTTGCCAAAAAGTAAATACAGCTACCACAATACTACCTAATCACTGAAATGTTTTTTTCTGTCTCAAGCCAAGACCTTGTTAATTAATATTTTTTGCCAACTTATTTAGCTCATATAACCATAAAACTATATACACCTCAGTTGTCCTCTACCTTAATTCAGTATATGCACATACTTTTTACATATTTGAAGGTACTGTTTGTAACCATAACATATTTATATTTATTTTATATTCTCTAGTTTTAATTACTGTTTTATATGTGTGAATGAACATCAAGATTGCTAATTCATTTTCGTTCTCTTTCGTACTCTCTCAATGAATTCTTTGTCACTAAATCCAGTGGGAAAAGATAACATGTCAGGGTTTTCAAAGCAAAAGAATCTTCTAATTACCTTTTTTCCTAGATTGGCTTGTATGAAAGGCTAACCTTCTTCCACTTGTGTTTTATTTGTAAGACTCTGCCAAACATGCATATCAGTATTAATGGCAGCCAGCTTAATAGTTTAGCTGTTTGACTTAAGGCTGTATGTTTCCTTTACAAGTCCCCGCTGTACACCGGTCAGCTTATTATTAATTAAACTGACAAGTCTAACTCAAAAGCAACCATGTCTTGCCTGTGTGAAGTTTTGCATTCTTTACAAAGTTAAACTGCATGTACTGCTTCAAGTCACACACATTCCTGATTATGTAATTCCTTGTATGTTCCTTGCCTTCTTTATCTGTTAGCAGAAGATAGGATAGAAACAATTTGGGAAACTGCTAATCCAAACTCTACAGATAACCTTTATATACTCAAAGATCATGTGGGTCATAGTATGCAGGTTTCACATCAACCAAAAACTTAAAAGCAGACTGTTACATACTGGACATTAAAATTGTTAAAGTGCCCATATTATGAAAAACGTTTTTGGGATTTGGGGTGTTACTTTGTGTCTCTGGTGCTTCCACGTGCATACACACTTGGAAAAGAAAACTATCCATGGTGTTTTGAGTGAGATACAGGTTTCTGAATGTCCTCTGCTTTAAGTCTCCGGGTGAGCTGTTCAAAATCTGCACGGCTTTCTACGTAACTAGCCGAGCCAAGGTGGCTAACCGTAGCTTGCTAGCTGGTTCTCAATGGCAAACACTGCTACAACACACACTAGTTCACCATAATCTACAATAGAACTACTAACATGTCCCTGTTCTGCAGGTATTCCACAAGTGCCCCTCATTTAGAAGAAGTCTCCTTGATAATCCTGCCTTGTACTGACCAAAGCTAGCTGATATTATCATTACCTAGCTACTGAGCATGTGTGACTCCCAACAAAGATGGTATAGTAGTGAGATGTCTCACTCTGTAGTTAAAACAGAGACCCAAAGACACAGGATGAAAAGAGGATCTGCAGCAATGTGCAGTACAACAAAATATAGTGTTTTTTTTTTTAAATGAAACCATGTATACCTATTCTGATACAACCTCAAAATACAATTATGAACCTGAAAATGAGCATAATATGGGCGCTTTAATACATGTTAATGTACCTTGACTTTCTACATAATATGGATTAGGTTTAATTGTTTATTGAAAATCACAGTTTATTCACCAATGTTATTTTAAATTAATATTTTTGGAAAATGTTTCTTCCGAAAATACCGAGAATAAGTGCTGTGCTAAAAAGGATGTCTTAACAAGAATCCAAACATTAAGACGAAGAACTGGTTTAAACTAATTTACATTGTATCTTTTTATATGATATCAGCAGTATCTCTAAATGCAAATACCATTTCATTACAGATTACTGAATGGTTTCACCATCATACTGACACTGGTGATAACTTGGGGGGAAAACACTAGCTGACTTTTGTGAAACTTAGGATATTGCACTTTTCTAAACAACATTTTCTCCACTTGGATCCAGAGAATTGAAGACAAATTTTCTGAGGTGCGTGAGGCTTGGCAGTTCAAGCTACAGCCTATTGACTCATGGCGATTAACACCGATGTCGAGGACTGGGGCGGTGTTGGGAGTAATGACTCTGGAGAAAGGGCGTGGCTCTTGCAGAGCCCCAGTGTGGATTCTGTCCAGCATCTTGAGACCGACCAGAGGGGGAGCGGAGGCGTGTCGTCTTGGGCAGCGGTCTTCATCGTAGTGAACGCAGCACTGGGAGCGGGTCTACTCAATTTCCCTGCAGCCTTCAACATGGCAGGAGGCGTGATGGCAGGAGTTATGCTTCAAATGGTGAGGAGAGCCAAAGTGAGGACCTTTCCCCACTGCATGAGGCACATGCTCAGACTGTTTAATGTGATAAATTGGGCTGCAACCTACAATTTTAATAAGTATTTAGGGTGTAAAATGTCAAACGATGACAAATAATTATCAGATATTACTAGAGGCCAAAGGGATGTCCTAAAACCGCTTACTATGTCCACCAGCATATACCCTCATAAAACTTTACAGCGCAGCATTAAGAAAAGATGAAAGGCGAAAATATGGTGTCTTACTTTTATTGTTGACTAAAATTATTGTTCAATTATCTATCTAAATTAGAATCTAAGACTTGGTATCGTTAAAAAATCTTTGGTACTGATACCAATACCGTGACTTTGATACTAGTTCCTAAACAATTCTTTTTTTTTTTTTTTTTTTTTTTTTTTTTTTATAATACCAATCTTATAAAACAAAAATTAATTGCAACATTACGGCACAAATCTTTTGATTTATTTTTCAACTCCAACTACGCGAGCCTCGTCTCTGTACCTAACGTATAGTTTTTCCTGCCTGCCTCTAGGACGTGTAACGTTAGGCAGCTAATCAGCAGCATTATTAGATCTTGGTAGAAGCATGTTGTGTGCTTATTGGCTTACTGATGCTGATGGTTTACTCCTTAAGTATTAAAATTGGGTATTGAATGACGAGGCATATTTCGATACTCAAGAGGCAATTCGCTCGGTGCCTAAAGTATTGAATTCGGTACCCAGCCCTATCTAAGACTAAACCTGGCTTTGACACATGTGCAGGCCCACAGTACTTACTCGCTGCTTTGCACTGAATGTTAGAGCAGATAACAGTTGACAGTCTGAAAGTATTTTCTGTGTTCTGGTGACCAACACAAAACTGCCTATAGACAATATTATTAGGAACTATAACGTGATGCTTCCTGTTTCTTTGTTTCAGTTTATGCTGATCTTCATAATCAGTGGACTGGTGATTCTGGGGTACTGCTCCCAGGTATGTCACTACAGGGCCGTCAGATTCTGACTTCCTGAAAGTCTTTTATTGCCATCTCTTACTGTTCCACTTGTTTCTGTGTTCTGAAGCCTTCTAAAACTGACTCCTTTTCTTTCACATGAGTACTTTTCCTTCAGTAGCCTTATGTAATAACATTGTTTTGTGGTTGTATTCCTGATCAAATGAAGTGTATTGCACAACAATTCAGACGTTCACTTCCTGATGGCTCAGACTTCTGCTGACATGTTAAAAAAACAAACATCTAAACAAAAATCTGCCACATTCAGCTGTAGGATGAACTTTGTCTTAAAGCATGTAATAACATATGAATTGCTGATGAGTATAATTGACTGACCGTATTAAGCAGACAAAACCCATTAATTTCTCTATAACCATGCCTTTAAAGTATAATTACAATCAGCCATAAGGCTCCTGCTGTAGCTATACTTGTGGAGTTTTTAGATACTAGTACATTTGATCTTTTTTTTTTAATGGTTTGCACCTTATTTGGACTGTTGCTTTAAGAAGAGCTTGCCAAATCATTAGATGATTATTATTATTATTATTACTTTAATTATTATTGTTTTTAAACCTGTCAGCAAAGGAAAAACAGGATGAGGCTACTGTGAGCACATTATTGATTATGAGTGTTAAATTAATCATTGCATTGCGATTGGTACCTAGATGATTCTGTTTTGATGCAGTGACAGACAATAATCAATTATTGCCTACTAATTTAGCTTGTTGTTTTTCCATTTGCTGCTGTTTTTGGTTTTGCCTTTTGTCCACTGTGTCTGGCATCGAGGGGCAGCATTTGAAAATCTTACTGCACGCAATTGGATAACACTACAACCGATCACAACAACACAAAGGGTGACTTGTCCAGAGCCTCATACGCTTAGCTACCACCGGAGTTAACTGGTAGATTAAAACCGTCGTCATCTGTTTAGCTCGCCTCTGGCCCGCCTATAACAGATACATATACATCAATGTGATTGGTGCAGCAAAGGGTATAGTTAATGAGCAGCATTACTCGATGCCAGAGTAACACGCTAAGCAAATTCAAATTGTACTCTCGTGAGAACTCTGGATTTCCAGAGTATCAGTTTACCCTAATTCAGATCTTATTACCATAATGAATAACTTCATTATGTGCACCATCACATCAAGATGGCCAGCAATTTAATAACTAAAATACTATTCCAACACATTTACTGCTGAATCCATGTCCACTTATTATCTGTCTTGTTTCTTCAGGTCAGTAATGAAAGCACCTATCAGGAGGTTGTCCGAGCCACTTGTGGGAAAGTCACAGGAATCTTATGTGAAGTAGCCATTGCTGTCTACACCTTTGGGACTTGTATTGCTTTCTTTATTGTCATTGGAGACCAGCTGGATCGCTGTGAGTATATTCACACTGATAAAGTGAATCAAGCCACCGTGTTTCTTTCTCAATTCATGAGATTGGTTAGACAATCTTTGATCTTAGTTTACGTTTTCCTTAACCTCCAACAGTTAAAAATGGGATTTCACATATCATAGCTTTCTATAGTAATTACGTATTGTTCTGTCACCTACAGTGGGGTTCAAAAGTGTGGGCACCCCAGGTAAAAATTTGTATTAATGTGCATAAAGAAGCCAAGAAAAGTTGGAAAAATCTCCAAAAGGCATCAAATGACAGATTAGACATTCATATAATATGTCACAAAAAGTTAGATTTTATTTCCATCACTTACACTTTCAAAATAACAGAAAACAAAAAAAATGGCGTCTGCAAAAGTTTGGGCACCCTGCCGAGTTAATACCTTGTACTGCCCCCCTTTGGCAAGTATCACAGATTGGAAACGCTTCTTGTAGCCAGCCAAGAGTCTTTCAATTCTTGTTTGAGGTATCTTCGCCCATTCATCCTTCTAAAAGTCTTCCAGTTCTTTGAGATTTCTGGGCCTGGGTCTGTCACGCACTGCTCTTTTAAGGTCTAGCCATAGATTTTCAATTATGTTGAGGTCAGGAGATTGTGAAGGCCATGGCAAAACCTTCAGTTTACGCCTCTTGATGTAATCCACCGTGGATTTTGAGGTGTGTTTAGGATCATTATCCATTTGTAGAAGCCATCCTCTCTTTAACTTCACAGATGGCATCAAGGTAGCGTGTCCAAAATTTGCTGAAATTTGATTGAATCCATTTTTCCTTTTACTCGTGAAATGTTCCCTGTGCCACTGTATACAACACAACCCCAAACAGACAGAGGTTCTTTTCATTAAATTCTGTGCCCTTTCTTCTCCAAATGTACCTTTCCTCATTCTGGCCAAAAAGTTCTAATTTAACCTCATCGGTCCACAGAACTTGTTTCCACAATGCATCAGGCTTGTCTATATGTTCATTTGCAAACTTCAAACGCTGATTTTTGTGGTGAGGACGTAGAAGAGGTTTTCTTCTGATGACTCTTCCATGAAGACCATATTTGTACGAGTATCTCTTTATAGTGGAATGGTGTAGCACCACACCAGTGTCTGCCAGGTCTTTCTGGATGGATTGTGCAGTCAAACGTGGGTTTTGACTTAACTTTCTCACAATTCTGCAAGCTGTTTTGTCTGATATTTTTCTTGGTCTTCCAGATCTTGCTTTAACTTCCTCTGTTCCTGATGACTGCCATTTCTTAATTACATTCTAAACAGAGGATATTGGCATCTGAAAACGCTTTGCTATATTCTTATAGCCTTCTCCTGCTTTGTGAGCGTCAACTATTTTCAGTTTCAGTTTTCTAGACAACTGCTTAGAAGAACCCATGGTGCTGATTGTTAGGGCAAGGTCAGATGAGTCTGGGCATTTAAAACCTTAAGATTGACATCACCTGGTCTTTCCAGATGATGACTAAGAACAATCCATAACACTGTCAGATCTCTCAGGGGGCGGTGCATGCTATAAACTTTGCAGTGTGCCCAAACTTTTGCAGACGGCATTTTTTTGTTTTCTGTTATTTTGAAAGTGTAAATGATGGAAATAAAATCAAACTTTTTGTGACATATATGAATGTCTAATCTGTCATTTGTTGCCTTTTGGAGATTTTTCCATCTTTTATTGGCTTCTTTTGCACATTAATACAAATTTTGACCTGGGGTGCCCACACTTTCGAGCCCCACTGTACAGTTACAGTACATGGCCTTTGTCCTGCATTTAAATGTGACCTGTGTTTTAAAGTTCAAAGGAAGATATCTAGTAGTCGTAGTAGTGTGTAGCTGTGTCATCCTTGACAGGGGCAAAGAGCATCAAGGATGACACTAAGCTTTTTCTCTCATTAAATGTGACCCTCGTGACTCACACTGAGATGCTGACATTGTAGCAATCCTACTCCTGCCTGTTTCTGGAAATAGACTGCAACCTTCCACCTCTTTAAGAGTTAATTAATTAATGGAGTGGTGACTTTATTTACTTTGCTAATTCTCTTCCATGTGTACTGCACTTTACAGTTAACTCCCACTGTGGCACTCTCTACTCTAATAGGGTATATATGGTTATACTGCCTTCTTCTGACTGTCCATTTTTGTGTTGCAGTGGTGGCTGCAGTGGCTCATGACACAGATGGTACTGTCAGTGGATACTGGTACACTGACCGCAAATTTACCACCTCTGTCACTGCAGTCCTGATTATTCTTCCCCTCTCCATCCCCAAAGAGATTGGCTTTCAGAAGTATGCCAGGTACAAAGCTTTGTCACTCACTCAGCACAATTTCTCACCAAGGCTTAAAATGTGGTTCATGTTTTCTTAGCTTTTACTTTGCATGATGATCATGTTTAAGTTGTTCTTCATCTTAGTGCACTGAGTGTGATGGGAACCTGGTATGTGACTATCGTGGTCATAATAAAGTGCATCTGGTTGGATAAAGATACGACTCCGGCATACATACCCGCCAGGTGAGCTCTGCGCATACAAAAGCTTTTTCAAAATGTTTGACTAATTACATTAGCACTGTGTCCACCTGCTCATTCAAACAGAAACATTTGCATCCTCGTCGTCATCCTTTGCTTGATTTGCTAAATAGTTGTTTGTTACAGTTCTGCATCCTGGACTGCAGTTTTCAATGCAATGCCCACTATATGCTTTGGTTTCCAGGTATGTCTTCATTTGTTATCATTAGACATCATAAATATCTATATATGGCTTTCTTTTGAACAGAGTTTGACATTGATGTATTATTTTTGTCCTATCTTCTTTGTCCTGATCTCTCTCTCTACAGTGCCATGTCAGCTGTGTGCCTGTGTTCAACAGCATGAGCAGAAGAGAGATTAAACCTTGGGGAGTAGTAGTCACTCTTAGCATGATAATCTGTCTCTTTGTTTACACTGGAACAGGTATGTGTGCACTTGTTACTCAATAATGTACCTAATAACCAAGTCTCGCTTTGCCAGACCCTCCTCCAAAGTGCGCTGAAGGAGAGTCTGGCTACTCAACATAGCATACGGGGATGGGAAAACGTGCTTTGGTTTATTGGGATTTCTTTAAATCAATCACAATTGTCCTGGGTGGAGAAAACCTGCGGTGCCGCTGCAATTCTGGCTCGGAAGTAACTTGTTTTGTGGAACATGTTTACGTTTAGTAAGTTGTTTTACCCCTGATTTTCACCAACTGCGGAACGGCTGAGCATCCGCACCGGAATTGCGGCAGAGTCAGTAGGTTTCCATTAAAGTCAATGTGTGCATTTTCACTGACTGCGGAGCAGCTGCTTTCTGTCCCAGCTCCAGCGATCCGCATCCCTTCGGAGCATTCACCTTCTATTTTTGCTGGATGCCGGAGAGCTCTGTCACTACCCAATGTGAGTCAAGTGCAGATGTGAGTTGTGTAACTTTGCGACAAGTAGCCTACAAGATGCTAACAAAAGACCTCTGTAATGTCAATACAATTAAAAATGGACCTATATAGTTTGATTGCCAACTTGAAGCCAGAAGTGAACAAAAGCTGTCACTTGAATGGCGTCTTGAGCTAACGTTGGCAATCAAACCATCATTAATAGCTATAACGTTTTTTTGAAATTATTTCCATCTTCTGTTATTGTCTAATGAGAAAAGTTTATTTTATGGATTTCACAAATTTTCAGTATAACGTGTTATGTTTAAATCTACGGCATGTGCAACTCACATCAGGTAGTGACAGCTTCGCAGCAATTCAACACAGGGCAGATTGTGCGGGACAGAAAGTCAAGGGGGTCGAAAGTCTCCTCTCGAACCGTAGCTCCCGTGGCGCCATTTTAATGCTACGAAGCCATCACCTGCAGTTAGCATTCCATTGATTGCCATTCATTTTGGCGGCTGCGTAGTAACGCCTAGCCATCACCGAAAAAGTGCTAATATTTTCCTTCACTGGTCTCCATCCAGAACAATGGGGTCTTTTGGTCCATTTCTTTAACTTCTTGTACATGAGCTACAAGGTAATGGAGACTTTTATAAATTGTCGTGTTCCTGAATAAGTAAAATCCAGCGGATTTTTCACCGGCAACAGAGCAATCCGGGAAATGGAACGTCAAGGATATAGACAACTAAAATAGTAAAGTTATGGTAAACCATCTAATACAATAAAATATCTAGTTTTAAAAATCACTCTGCATAAAAGGCTCATGGGTCAGATATAATGTATATGTAACATATCTTAAAGATCTTGTTTTGTTGTCAGCATAAATTGAACTGACATTTAAAGACACCTACTGGGTAGCGCTGTTACGTCATATGGCTTGTGACTGGTGGTTAATACTTAAATGCTTGTTGTGTTTGATCAGGTGTCTGTGGCTTCCTGACGTTTGGTGCCAGCGTCAGTCAGGATGTGTTGATGTCGTACCCTTCTAATGATATTGCTGTGGCCATTGCAAGAGCCTTTATTGTCATCTGTGTAATCACCTCCTACCCCATTTTACACTTCTGTGGCAGGTAAGATAGTGAAAATATGCATTTTTTATTTTTCCATACTTTGTCTCCCTGTTCAAGGATTTTGAAGTTGCACAAGCCTAAAAAGACTGCTGTATGAATATCTCTACCTATAGAGTAGTACTGTGTAGCCACTGCCTCATGTTTATTTACCTATGCCAGAATGATCCAGATCAGTTGCATACAGTGAGATATGAAGAGTTTATAAGTAGCACTGGTTTGAGATCAGTACCTGGAATGAGCCCTGATTGTAAGTAGTACAAAATGCAATGTCTGTGATAAAGATGACTTTCCTTTTACAGTTCAGTTAATGCATCATTTCCTCACCACACTGTTGTAATCATGTGTCCTTCCAGGGCAGTTGTAGAAGGACTTTGGCTGCGTTTCCAAGGCGAGCAAGTGGAGGTGTGTGTGCGTCGTGAGCAGAGGAGGAGGATCCTGCAGACCCTGGTGTGGTTTGTTGTCACCCTTGTCCTTGCCCTCTTCATCCCAGATATTGGTCGGGTGATCTCGCTGATCGGAGGATTGGCAGCCTGCTTTATCTTTGTCTTTCCGGGTAACACTTCCGTCATCATTTGCAAGGTTTCAGATTTCTGCGCGATTAACGTCACACTGAAATCTCTATCCATGTTTCTTTAACTTAACAGGTTTGTGTCTAATGCAAGCTAAGCTTTCAGAGACAGACAGCCAAACTGTAAGGTAAGATGTTTCTTATTCTTGGATGTACAGGCCAAAAGTTTTGACACACCTGTGAAGTGAAAACCATTTCAGGTGACTACCTCATGAAGCTCATTGAGAGAACACCAAGGGTTTGCAGCACTATAAAAAAGCAAAGGGTGGCTACTTTGAGAAATCTAAAAATATAAGACGTGTTTTCAGTTATTTCACTTTTGTTGTTAGGTACATAATTGCACATGTGTTCATTCATAGTTTTGATGCCTTCAGTGATAATCTACAATGTAAATAGTCATGAAAATAAAGGAAACATTGAATGAGAAGGTATGTCCAAACTGTTGGCCTGTACTGTAGTTTAGTTTCTTTGGAACTAAACTGATTAAATTATCCTGTGCAGAACAGCAATAATGTCCATGTTGGTCCATGTGTGCTGCATTGTAGCTGCCCTTTGCTACTTTAGTTACAATGGGTCAAACACAGAGGATGAATTTTCTTACAGGGATTAATGAAGTACAACTTAAAGATGTGTTATCATCACACTTTGGCCATTAGGGTGCAAAAAAAAAAAATTTCCACAATATCACCAGCTTAAATTGTTATGGCTTACATGTATTAGACATTCAGCAGACAGACTAACATAGCATTCATTTGAAAGTCAGTTCACATGTCATTCACTCTGCATTTAGCACTGTTTTGAAAATATCTGCATCTTTAACTGTTAACCAGCCCCATGTTACCGCTCTGTCAGCTGTTTGCTTGTGAGCCAGTAGTGTGCAGTGTATAAGAAATCAAAACAGTGAGCTAATAGAGACCAGAGCTGCAACAATTAGTCAAACTAAATGATTAAAAAAGTAATCCATTTTAATAAATGTAAACTGAATATTGTTTTGATTCATTGATGAAATAATCAATAAGAAATTTAAAAAAGTTGCTGCCCTAAAAAAACCCTGCATACATCTGCTGAGTTAAGTGATATTCTGATTTTGGCACTATGGGAGATCCTTTTTTACATTGACATTTGATTCAGTGTCTAACAAAATGTTTAATGCAGATTTGAGTAAACTTAACTTTAATGTTGGTCTCTCTTTTACAGCTGGCATGGATTGGTGGTATTTGGTGTGGTTATGGTTACGATTGGCGCTTTCATCTTTGGCCTCACCACAACCAACTCCATCTATCAAGACGTCAGTTAAAGGGAACCGTTTTATTGGAGCCAGTGTTTTAAGACTAAGGGGGCTCGGTCCTGTGCTGCTATTCTGAACTACTTGATGGAGAAACATCTCATGACACTCATTTAAAAATTCTCTACAGCATGTCTCATTCCTGCTCCATACTGAGTTAACGCTCCACAGCTCTTTACCTAGTAAGATAGAAGTCCGACAACCCACAAATGCCAAATGACTTCAGACACTTTGCCTTTTACTTTATGTACAGTTTAAATTGCACATTTTTATAATGGTTTTAACTTTGCACAAAACCAGTTTGACAGTCCAGGGGCAGTGGCTTCCCTAGTCTCTACAGGACTCATTCCTGTCCTGTTTACAAGAGCTGAAGTAATTTGTATAGAAAGGTCTTACAATCAAATTTATTTTGATAATGAAATTGTACAAATTTGGGTATTTTAACTTGCATGTCCAAGTAAATATTTCTTACGGACATGCTGTTGTTGCTAAGTGCTATCCCAGTCTGGACTTTGTCGCTGCTGGTGATAGTTTGTCCACAAATTAATTTAGTTATTTCTCCAGTGAATAATGTAATTTGAGTGGAACATTTGCACAAACAAGGATACTGAATCATTGAGTGATGTGATAACTGCATGAAGAAAGAGTTTATCTTGTTTAATTTCCAGTCAGTACCTCTGGAAATCCAGTCAGGAAGGCATTATTTTAGTTTCTTGTATATTTTATAACATACTATAATGATTTTATAATTGGCTTTTAGGTAAAACCAAATTTGTTGTTTGTGAAAGTTAAATTTATGTAAGCCTGCAGGCCTTAACAGTTAACTGGTAGAATGCCTCAGCAGTGTGCCTCCACAAAAACTACAGACCTGCAACACAAGCAGTGACAAAACCCCAAAACTTTTTAAGCGTGCTGATTTCCACAGAATGGGTTTGAAAATGATAATTCTTTATGAATGTACGTGGGAAAAAAAACATGTAATCTAAGCAGAATTCAGTTTGTACATAATTTACAGAAGCCAACTAGTCAAACTGAGTGTGGTTTTATTTACTGTTTAAAGAATAAGAAGTTAGAAATGTATATATTTTTTTCTTTTCTTACAAAAACCAAAGTGAGCATTGTTTTCTAAACTTCTGACAGCACCGTGGGAATAGGTCAAGCAACGTGAGACTAATGACACATTTATTCAGTTGTATTAAAAATTGAAATTAGTCCTTTTATTTTGACCAAGCTGCAAATGCAGCTGACGTGTAAAATCAGGAAAAAGGTTTACATCAACATGGCAATCAAGAACAAATGGGATTTAACTGCATCACAGCTAATAATCTTAGGAATATTAAACACGTTATAATTTAAGTGAGATTCTCAACAGCCTTTTGTTTTTATGCAATATAAGGTGATTTTTCTGTGGACATGAGGGATGGTAAAAGGGATTTTGTGTTCTCCAAAAAACGCATGATACATTTAGAAGCTACAGTCAACAGTAATGCAGACTAGTACAAAAACTTGAAGGGTCATAAAAAAATGTCTTAATCATTAATATGAATTGTCTTATGGTTTGGTGTTGAAATGTTTTTACTTACCCTTTTGGTGCTACAGACACTAGGTGGTCATGAGTGAATGTCAGGCGCATTTATGATTTCTGTCACTGATTTACTGTGTTGTCAGTAAACTACATTTTTTTGCATCTTTAATCCGATTATGTCACTATTGTCTCACAATGAAAACTTGACTTACAAAGATGTAGTTCATGGCAGGTTTAAATGAAAATACTTAAACCTGTGATATTCCAATACATTACTACAATAAAAGGCATGTGAATAAATCTGGCAATCCATGTCACTGGCAGTTCAAAAACAAAAGGCAAAACAAGGCCACCGGAGAATTTTTGTTAAACAGTAAGCCGTTAACAGGTTAAATCAGTCAGATCGAGATTTTCATTTACTAAAATCAAACTTAAGGCACAAATCCCCAAAATGAGCATGAAGTGAAGCTGGCTGGTAACTATATAATAAATATTGTATTCAATCATTTGTGGTCCTTATAAAATTTAAAAAATAAAACTGTCTAAAAATAAAGGTTTAATTCCCCCACTATAAGCTCAATATTTATGTAAACATACTTAACCCTGGCACTTTAATTGTTAGATTTTGAAATTCAAGGTGATGCAGAGCAAAGTAAATAAATAATGTATCCCTCTCCAAATACTCAACACTTCACTGCAGGTACTCTGAATAATATAGATAAAAATAAGTTCCCTAATAGTCCTTTTCCCTCCAAAATCATATTTCCTGAGAAAATGTACCATCTAACAAGTGCAGGTATATTACATACAGCAGTCTCCATCATGTCTCAGTAGTAGCCATTTGTTATGAAAGACTGGAACATGTGGAAAGCTGGACCCGGAGCCCACTGAGGAACCATGTGCCCTGCACCCTAAAACACAAATGACAGGAGTATTCCATTATATAAAACCATATCATCAGTGTGAGTAAAAGGACAACCATGCTTTTATTGCACAAACTAAACAGTGGTGGTTACCTTCACTGTCAGGAAAGTGATGTTTCCAAACTGTTGGTAATAACCAGCAATCTGGTTCTCATGAAACCAATTCTGGTACCGAGTGGTTGCCTGAGAACAACATTTTAGTAGTATTGAGAAGTGTATCTGGTTGTAGTTTGAGGGTACATCGGTTATAATATTTTAATAAAGTTCCTACCTTCAGGCCGAGGTCTTCCACAAACCACTGGTCTCCCAGGAAGTTGCAGGCCATGTCAGTGTCTCCATTGTAGACAAGAGCCCGTAGGCCCAGAGACAGCAGCTTCAGATACACGTCCTTCACTGTTGGGTACAGGTTGGTATAATGCTCTCCAACATAATCACTACAACGAAGAGGGAGATAATTATGATCATGACCGACATGTTACCTACCCAAATCCACACAAAAAGAAAGAAATGCCTCAGTTACAAATTACTGTCACTCCAATTTAAGAGGTTCATTTCAATTAATGACACATGAATAACTAATGGATTCTAACAAAAATGTGGCTAGTGCTATTGTTTAAAACAGTGTTTTCTAAACTTGTTAAAGTCCTGTCCCCCTTTAGAATTGTAACCTCCAGCTATGTACCCCTATGTACAGAGGGAGGTGAGATGGTCAGTTTGTGTGTATAGATTGTTAAATGTCATGAAGCTACAATCAACAATGACGTGTGTTGGACACAGCCAGCACCTTTTTTTTCCCCTCAAATTTTTACAAAGGCATTTTGGATTTTTAATTAAAAAAGAAGTACTTTTACCAAGGAGCACTCATACACTGGAATCACCAGCTCCCTTTAATTTAATTAGTGACATTTCAAAATGCCATCAATAAAATTAAAATGGGACATCACATTTCTTAATTAGCTGCAACATACCTGCAGAGGTCCCATGGTGGCAGTGTGTCTGGAATGTGTAAAGCTTTCCTGACATCGCCTCTGTTCAGCCAGGTTATCTGAGCCGTACTGTTGATGCAGGGAGGAACTTCACCCAGAGACATGGAGGAGGAAACTCCACCTGAAACCTTCCATTTACAATTTTATCATTACCGCTACAAGACAATAAGAATTTAAAGCACAGGTGCATGGGCCGGCAGCACTCACCTTGTGAGTGTGTGGCTGTTTCTTGTAGTTCTTAAACAGGTGACTCATGGTTCTTTCGTAGCCTTTGTGGGATCTTCTGCCAACCTCACAATCCAAGTAAAGGGCATACTCATTCAGTCCGCTATTATACACAATACCAAAGGCCACGTTTACCTGAAGGGAGAAAATGACAAAGTAAAACCTGAATGAGTCATACAGTAGCACCAGAAATGCCTAGCTGAATAATGGAAAAGTAGTCCACACGTACCAGCGTCTTGCAGGTCTCTGAACTTGAGTTGTAAAAGTTACAGTTTCCCTTGTCACAGCAATTTGTGTTCAGATCACGCCACAAACTGCACATAAAACATGGCTTTAAAACGGCATCAACTACATGAGTAATTTATATCTTCTTGGCTTGTTGTAAAACAGCACAAGGTTCTCAATATACTATCAGTTACATCTCTGGCAGAATTAAAACCACAGAAGTAAATTGGGATGTTTTTATTTTTATTTCTGGCTTGCAGTATAGAAAGGGACTGAAGTGAACAACAAGTCTACTGTTCCTCCCAATGAAGTTACAAACAGTAGCTTGTCTTCAGACCACAGGCACATTTTCGCTGTTACATACACAAGTCATTCACTATCAAAGGCCACGTGTTGAATGTGACTTGTGAAAATTACTGATCTTTCAGTTCTGTCTTTTGACTTGTGTTTGTTCCAATGTTTCAGTGTTCAGAGTGTCATTTTAAACTGTAGGTTGTATATGTTGCGTCACTGCTGAATGAACCAGGGGAGCACGCTAGCATCTGAAGGCATTGCTTTTCATTATATTCCCTTAAAGCAAAGTGCTACTTACTCTTCTCCGAAAAGGCCGTGGTAGTAACCAAAGTAGACCAATGTTTGGTCATTGAGAGCAAAACTGCTGAGGCCATTTCCCACTGAAAAGCCCTGAAAACAAAAGTATATTCAAGATAAATGTTGGTAGTTAAAATACATGTCTGCTTTACTTTACTGAGTTTCAAAAACTAACCTCTAATCATAAAATGGCAATCTGGTGGTGATACTGAGTAGTTGATGGTGCTCATGCGCAAACATTCTGAGAAGTTGAAGTTTTATTACTTACAAGTACCAATACGACAGTGTAGAATATTCTCATACATTCAAAAAGTAAAAAGTACAAAAATATGACCATCAAAATAAACTTAACAGTTAAAGTAGTCATTAAGCAGAATGTCCTAATTCTGAATAATGCAATTCATTATATTGGATTAAAAGTTGTGATGCATTAATCTATACATCACTTTAATGTTGCAGCTGTTAAAAGATTTGATTACCTGATACAGACAGGTTGTGATTGTCAATAGTCTTATTCTATAGTTATAAATCATAATCTATTTGTTGATTATGTTTTGTATTATCAATCTAAATCTAGAAAGTAACTGGTTAAGTTATCAGATGGATGTAATCAAGTAAAAGTAGTACAATGATTTCCTATGAAATGTAGAGAAATATAAAGTTGCAGAATATTAAAATACCTCAAAATTGTACTTAACTGAGTAAATGTACTTACTGGTTTGCATAAAGAATCTCACCTTGAAGTTGATTTTGGCAGCTCCAGTAGCCACGCGCAGGCTAAGAGTTGGTGCATAAATTCCACCATAACTTTCCCCAAAGATGAAGAACTCATTTTGAGTGAAATTTGGGAACTTAGCAAAGAAACTCTGGAGGGCTTTGTAGTTGTCATCAGCGACCTAAGAGAAGAACACATGAAATGGAAATGCAGTTTCTAAGCTTTTTAAAGTTAGTCAGCAGTCGCAGAACTCACCTGGTCATCATCGGTTGCGTACTTTTGGTCATCAGAGTAGGAATATCCCACACCTGCAGGAGATTCTAGATACACCACATTGGCAATCTTGTTCCAGCTAAATGTGTTCTCATAGAGTGTGGCTCCGTTATCATTGACCTGACGAAGAAAGTCAACAATGCCTATTCAGAGTCCCTTTCATCAATCAGTGCACAGGTATAGTTGTGCACAAAGCACGCTCACATGAAATGGTCCATTCTCTGACAGGAATCCATCAAGCGAGCTGCAGCCTGGGCCTCCATTCAGCCAGAGCACCAGAGGGTCTTTGACCGGGTCCCTTTGAGAAGTCACAAACCTGCAGGAGACCAGTGCTGGGGTTAAATACCGCATTAAACACGCAATGGTCTCATACCGCCACACCTGGCGCTAAACTGGGATGGAGCTATGTGAGGCGTATTGAGAAGCTGCAGAGAACCAGTCGGTTCCTGTTTCTTACCAATAATGGAGATACTTTCCGGGCTGTGCCTGGAGGAATCCCGACCACTGTCGATAGTTCGGTTTGAACTTCATCCCTGGCAGGTAGGTCACCTCATCAGGAGCGTACTGAGCCCGCGAGCCTAACTGAAACACAGCCAGCAAACACAACAACAAACCACCGGCGAACATCACTGAACTCCAATCGCTGTTAACAAATAACCACAGACTACACTATAGGCTTCTTTGTAGCAGAAACTTCCTTCGACGTGCTCTACGGCTGTTCCGCTTGAACAAGACAAACACCGTCATATGACTGCTGCGGGTCACGTGAGCAGCGCCTGACTGTTTCACACGGAAGTCCCGGACAGCTAATCATACGGACGTAAGATGAATTGCTTTTTAGGCAGATGTAAAATTTATTTTTATTAAACACATTTACAGTGGAACTCAAGGAAACATGCTTCCTTTAAAGCAACACGATCACAAGATACGATAAGGCAAAATTAAATACACAGTGTAATAATAAAGTCATTAATATTCTTGTTAAATTATATCACATCAGTGCATTGTATTTGCACATTTGTATTAGCCCTGACCTTAGTTTTTTATGTGTGTTGCAGAACAGAGCACAGGCTGCCACAAGAACTTAACAGTGATGTCTCTGGAAACTTTGTCGAGAAGGTTGGTGTTTTGACATGGTGCCAGATGTTTTCACAACAGTAACCAATTAGGTTTAAGTAGGAAAGGAATTGAATACCGGTATGTTTTGTGTAAATATGTGAATGTATTGATCAGTATCAGTTCTCTGATAATGACAGGCATCCATCTTATAAGGACAGAGTTTCGAACATAGGCTGCATTGATATGTTCCCATGAGAATTGCCTTTACCATTAAAAGATATTTGCATTCAAGTTATTGTACCAGATAAAAAGGCATGTTGTCAATGATATGATAGGAGTACATTTTCCAAACTGTTTAACTCCAAAAATTTGGAACATGGACTGATGCATCATGTTGTACCCAAAGAAAAAAGTAGGTTTTTGCAAGTACATGGTGTGGAAAGGCGGGCGGCGCTAGGGGAGGAATCGCCACCAGAGTTTAAGGCCTCCTTGGGACCTTCACCCCAAGAAATGTTTTTACTTCAACAGGCACCCCAGTTATACACAGGTTCACTAACTGAAGCAAGACAGAGATGTGGTTACAAAAGAAATTCATTTATTGATAGACAATTTATGGCTTTGAGAGCCTGTAAAGCGGATGTTAATGAGGGTTTAAAATCAAATTACAATTAAAAGAAAATGTAGAAAACAAAGATTACGATATAACAATCAGGGTACTTCTTCAAATACACTCAGTTATGGCTTCAATTTATTAAAAGGAAAACAGGGGGGTGGTCAGAGGTCAGCTGTGGAGAGACAGTCTAATAAGGGTATGTTCAAGGGGTGCACCAACTTTCCCACTGCATGTGCCAATTGAAGTCAATAGTCACCACAAATCATGTCATCGTGCTGTTATCATTACAATCTGAAGGGAACCACACTAAAGTGCCTAGCCTTCACCACAAGCTGGCTACACTAGCTCCACTAGAAAGTAAAATAATTAACAAAAATCAAAAGAAATAAAAATACAAGCAACCCAAGCAAGGAGTGTGTCCTGGTAGCACTAAAATGATTAAAATCCAAAGACAACTAAACTAAGGAAAAACACCAGATGACAACTTACAATTTAGACGGGCAATTACTTTAATGACAAGGTTAAAGTCAGTGATCAGTAGTGATCATACCAGACTTGCTGCTTTAAGTTACTCAACCTTCGCTCAAATGTAATCAGTAGGCTAAGGGAAAGTTCATCACACCACTCCAGGCAGGGGAGCTTGGAATCTCTTCCAGGCCTAGGCAGACAGTAGCCTGGTGCAAAATATACAACTCAGTAGTATTTAAAAACACTTTGAAAGTAAAAACAGACTTAACACAATTACCTTACCTAAAAGGTCACAGTGATGGTTCCATGTGGCAACCAACAGGCAGGTGCTTTATATATGCTCAGCTAATAAGGGGGTTTGGTCTGGGTGCAGCTAACTTGGTCTAATAGAAGTGCGTTCAGGAGCCAACAGGGTGCTGAGCTTACTACCCACACCACTATGGGAAAACAGAAAAAGGGTCAAATAAAGTAGGTGAGGTTCTGAGAAATTACATGCATAGTGTTTATTATTTCCCTGTACAATGGAGGTTTACAGGGCAGTTCATTTGATTGTCTCGCATTGACCAATCTCCACATCGTTGTAGAGTAAGGTCTGGCAGCTCTGGCTACACCACACATACATTATAGGATAGGAGATAAAACGCTCTGGGTTGTTTGCATTTCTTTAAACCGATCACAATCGTCTTTGGTGGCGCTAAGCTCCGGACAGAGCCTTTGCAAAATGGTCTCGGGAAGGAACTTGTTTTGGTGGAACATTTGCAAACTCCACATACAATATTAAATTAATTGTCCACACAATACAGTAATGTAAGCTATTTAAATGAGTTGATACATGGTTAAACGTATTTCTCTTACCAGTGCATTGCTGTATGTACTTTGTCCATATCCCAACCAATCAAATGCTGTAAACATATTCTTTGTAAATCTTTACAATCATTCACTAAAAGAACCAAGCAGGCCTGGCTAATTGCAAGATCCATATTGTCTTCAAAACTTGCCATTTTCAGTGTGTAGCTTGCTAAATTATTAATCCGTGGTCACGTTTTAGTTTTTTTTTTTCTCAGCTGACCCCAGGGGGGCTCTGTAAGTTTTCCTTTCATGTGCAGTTAATTTCAAAGTAGACAAAGCTTCTCCTGTGCTGTAGAAAAATTAAACAATATCTGCAACACGTGTAGGGCCTCCATGCCACTTCAGAATTACTATCAGCCAATGATTACTCTCAGTTAAATATGCAATTGCAAAATACAATTCTTAGAACATACCTTGAGAAACTTCATCAGGCGGCCAGCAGCATCCGTTGCACTAATCTTTGCAGACTTCTTGCCCCTGGATGTTGGAGACAACAGGTAAAGCAGCAATTAAAATGGTGGCCACCTCACAGTCCCATTCTACAGAACAATAAACACAATTGCAATTTTCTGAAATGTGTGTTTAAATATGCAAACAAGGCATTATCCAATGCCAACGTTGGCGAATTTAAGAAATATGAAATTACATGCGCAAATGGACAAAGTGTGGGTGAAATAAACATCTAAATGTGTATTTCTGATGTGTTTTTTTTTACCCCCAACAGTGTGAAAGAAAACATGTTATGGATGCAAAATAATCCCAAAACTCAAAATGATGGTTTTGCCGGTAGTGTCTCCCCTTAAGTACATGAGACATTGAGTAAAGCAGCCAAAACGTTAAAATCACAGGTGTTATGCAATGATACATTATGTTGGGTTAGCAGGGAATACAGTGAATGCTCTTAAGGCATGTGTAATCTACAATCTCCCATTAACACTTACCACCATAACCTGATTCCTGTTGGGCAGACAAAGGAAGCTCATCCCGATGCACACTTTGACGAAATGTTTTTACACTCTGCAATTATCTGCGGTCTGAAGAATGTTGGCCATTTTTGCAAGAAATGTACCAGACACTTCCTCATCAAAGAGCATAGTGAAGTCTTGGTCAATCCTAAAAAAAGAAAAGCTATATTTTCTTACCAAGCCTTGTGTCCAGAAATCTTGGAAAAAAATGTCTAGGACAGTTGAAGCTGTGGCTGGGTCTTGAACAACCTTTTGTCTTTTATTTTTTTGGGGCATTTTAGGCCTTTAATGACAAGGAAGCTGAAGAAATGAAAGGGGAGAGTGAGGGGGAATGAAATGCAACAAAGGGCCACATGTCAGAGTTGAACCAGGGCCCGCTGCATTGAGGAGTAAACCTCTATATATGGGCGCCCGCTCTACCAACTGTGTTCTCCAGGCACCCAACATTTTTCTTTTCTGAAATGTCGCCTTCATTTTGTTCTTGACAAGGGTTGCGTCAACTGAGTGCCTCATCAACAACATAGCTTCATTGTATTCATCCCCTGACTAACTGAAGTAGAACAAATCAAATCAAACTAAAAACTACACAAAAGTGAATATCAAAAACTGCGGACGCCACATTTCTCAGGGCATCCTGCTCAACACAAAATAATCTGCCCTAAAACTAACATCCCGACACTTTGCGCTGCATTGCACCCCACCAGGCTCCTGCGGCAGGGTGCAATTACAAGGCCAGTCATAGCTCCTGCAAGAGAAAAGCAACACATTTTGGTCAGTCACAAATTAAGCAAAACCTCATTTATAGTAAGGCTGGGCAATATATCGATATTGTGATATGAGACTAGATATCGTCTTGATATCAGATAATGGCATAAGTGTTGTCTTTTCCTGGTTTTAAAGGCTGCATTACAGTAAAGCTGTCATTTTTTGAACTTACCAGACTGTTGTAACTGTTCTATTATTTGCCTTTACCCACTTAGTCACTATATACACATTACTGATGATTATTGATCAAAAATCTCATTGTGTAAATATTTTGTGAAAGCACCAATAGTCAACACTACAATCTTGTTGCGGTATCGATATTGAGGTATTTGGTCAAAAATATTGTAATATTTGATTTTCTCCATATTGCCCAGTCCTAATTTAAAGCATCTTTTAATACAGCTTACAAAATTGTTATTTTGTTTTTAATATGTAGCAGCTTCATACTCTCATAAAGGACAGGATCTTACAGTAAACTAATATAGGAATTCCCTCATAAGTTATAAATGAGGATTGTTAGTTCTTTGATACATTGAATGTAGCAGTATTGTCTAACTTTCTTCCTAAAATGATTTTTCTTCACCCCGGATAAATGACTGCCTATGAAAACACTGTTTTGAAAAAAATGCAATTGCTATGCTTGGTATGGTGTGAACGTTTTTAAACCGGTCTTTGGTGTAGATGTTTACACTTTGCCTCGCCATTTCCAGCTTACTTTGTTCATACACTTTGCCATATCAGTTTCAGTTTTCTTTGAGACTTCATCATCTCGTCACCCCAATAAACACATGAAAAAAACCCAAGTGCACTGTTCCCCCTCCCACCACTACTAAAATGGGATCTGTCATATAAGCCTGTCATCCGCCACTCGGCTTAGTAGCAAATTTGCTGTCACACACTAGCAACTCTGTTCATTTTCATAAACATTTTAATCACGTTGCCATATTGCTTATTCCAAGTGTAAGGCAAGGAAAGTGTGAAGCGCTACCTACAGTAAATTACACTTAATTACACTGTAGCTAACGTCCCTAAATAAATTGGCAGTGGCATAAGTAATACTCAGTTGTTTTATTTTATACTGCAGCAAAAAGCACTGCTGCCTTGGAGCTTCAGAAATTGTCCGGAAATGAAGCTTGTGTGGACACTTCCTTACTGTTTGGTAAATAAAAGAGCTAAAACTACTTCATTCAGAAAACAGCAGTGCAATTGAAGAGTGGTTAAACCTGTAACCCTTCTGCCACACACTGCCTGCAATAAAAGTTGCACCCTGCAATTATGACACCTTGTTATTTGCAGTGCCTGCAAATAAAAGTGTGTCAAAATGGCAAATGCCAGTTTAAGCAGTTAGCATAAAATCAAACCGGTTTAGCCTCATACATCGGACCGAAACACCAGTGATACACAAAATCAACCCAACCTCTAGCTATTGCATTTTAGATTTACTAATATGAAGGTTAGATATCTCTGTAAATAAGGCAATGGAAGGTGGCCTTGACAGGTGACCTGGGCTTCTGTCAAGGTCACTGTCTCAGCTAGCCCAGCTATCTCCCGCATCGGCTGGCCAATGCTTGGCAGGTCCTGAGCTGCCAGGACAAGCTCCTCCATCCGATTAAATACTTCTGTGTCACCCTGGACATGACTAGAGTACAGGTTACAACAATATTATATATTATGTCTATTTATAGTTTTAACAAAAATGACTTGAATTAAATTAAAACTTGAATTAATCTAATAAAAGGTAATAAGTGTAATTTTAGGAAATAGAAGTTATCACTAATATAAGATATTTGTTATATATTTATGTAATTGCTAATTGCATATTTTTTCAGTAAGAAACAATTCTAGTTTACACCAGCATGCAGATGCCCAGTGTGTGTCAATGTCATGTAATATCCGTTGTCACCTTGGACAGTCCTGTTTTTGAGCTTTTGATCACACAATCTGAGTTTGTCCAGTTGTTGTTGAACCGTCCTTACAAGGTACAGCGAAATCAGTCACCAGTGTTAAATGTAACACTAAGAAAGTGTCCTCTGTGAAAGGGGACCTATTTACCAGGTACGCCATTTTGTGAAAACCAGAATTGTTATCAAAAAATATTTGTTTGATGGCCAGATAACTATTGAAGGCAAGTTTATTTGTACAGTATAGCACAACAGAAACATCATGGAAACACAAATGAGTAGAAACTACTTAATAATAGAAAAATAATAAAAAGAGAGAAATAAATACAATTCCTAATATTAGTTTTAAAAAAACAGCACAAAAATGTTTATTCTTCAGAATGACTTTCACTCCTTTACCAGAAAACTGCCAGCCATGGGGCCCCAAAAACTCTGGTGGCATGGTTTTTGGTCATTTAATTAATTGCAAAATCTCATTGCAAATTAACTTCTGAATTAGACTGGTTTCAACGGCTACTGTTGGTTGAATACATATTTAATAATTGTTAAGTTGATATATCTTCCAGGGTGCCCTTTTAAAGTTTTTGCATAATTTTAGTGATTTTATTGTGTTCGGTCAAACGTTTGGACTTTTATTGTGAAGGCTGGTACATACAGCTACCGGAAAAGATTCCGCGCCAAACACAGTAGTGGGGGTTGGACTATCCGTAAAGTAAGTGCATTGCCATAAACATAAGCTTTAGGTTGGAATTGAACTGTCGATAAATGTACCTGCCCGCCAAAACTTGTTTCTGAAGTTAGAATACTATCGGTTGTCGTCTTTTGGACTGTTAGCTTAGTATCGCCAGCAGCAACTCTTTGTAACGTTAGCGCTGGTCCCGACAACAAGCCAGGTAAACACCGTTTATTCTCTTCATTTTCACGCTTTGTACTGAGGTCACGACGACAGTCTGTTTGTATGCATGCATTGACGCTCTTTTGAACGACCAAAACGTATACAATAAATGAAACACTTCACAACAGTGATGCATGAGTAAAAAGACGTATGAGTAAAAAGCATGGCCTTATTAAGAGAACGTAAAAAGATACACACAATGTTAGGGTTTCCGGAGTAACGTTACACACTTTTCATAATAAATCTGCGCCATTAAACTAGCTGTGTAGCGACAAAACGAACGCGACTATGTTTTCTACTCAGATTATTTTTCACAGTATCCATATAAAAAAGAACGAGTGCTCATACAAAAAACCCTGACGAGATTTTATTTCGAAGTAAAACATTTTTCCGGTAGTCTGAAGCGGGCTCTCTGCAGCTGATTCAAACAACACAGCTCGCATTAGGCTCCCGGCTTGATTTGTTTTTCTCCTACATCCAGCAGAATGGATCCTGAACGTAGCCCAAATAGTTCAGACGAAGTGACCGCCACGCCCGACCAACAGAACCCCAAATACCAAAGGAGTCTGAGGAGCCTTCATATGCTCACCACGAGGTTTGTCAACATGTTACAACAAGCCGATGGCGGTGTGCTGGACCTTAAACAGGTAAGTGAGCCGAGACCAGTCACCAGTCACAACACTGGAAATGTTTATCATATATTGACAATAAATACAATTACACTTTTAGATTTCGTCTTTTGTATTATTTAATCAAACTTTGTCAGAAATGCGGGACTCTTGATACCTTAGTGTCTCCGTGTACTGTAACCAAATGTGAAAAACAAAGAAAGTTGGATTAGAACAGATGTAGATTTCTTAGCTCTGATGTTTTCATTTCACATTCCATTCCAGTGAAGACATTTTCAACATTGCATTATATTACATTCATTTAGCAGAAGCTGTTTTTCTGAAAAGTGAAAGTTAGTAAGTGCAATCAACCTCCTATAGAAACAAAACGTGATCAGTGTTGTAGGTGCATCTTCAAGACAAGAAAAGTATGTTGAGTGCTACAGTTTAAGTGCTTAATTGTTAGTATATTATTGAAAGCAGGATTTGGATTCAGACACTGAGACACGCAGATTATAGACTGTGTGGACATTTGTGAAACAATTTTTTTTTTATAGGATAAGGCTAAGAAGGCCTTTTGTGTCCTTTTTAGGCTATCGGTGTCCTGGCTGTTGGACAGAAAAGGCGAATCTATGACATCACGAATGTGCTGGAGGGTGTTGGTTTAATCTCAAAAATCTCCAAGAGCACTGTAAAGTGGAAGTAAGTCTTTAACCCTGTCTTGTCTGCATGCGTTTTAATGGGCTTGTGTGTCAAGAGTGTGGTGCGAAATATGATTTACAATATAATACATGTGCTTTTTCTAAATAAGGGGTACAATTCGAGGAGAAAATGCAGACGGGTCAAACCACAGACTGATGGAGTTGAAGTATGAGCTGGAGGACTTGGAGCAGAAAGAATGTATGTTAGACCAGCAGAAATTCTGGGTTGAACAGAGCATTAAAAACACAGCAGAAGACTGCAACGAATATCCTTTTCACAAAACCATAGCAAAAGTGCACAAATGTATGTTTTTTTTGTTTTTTTTGTTTAGGGAAAAATCTTTTCCTGCCTTTTAAAAGTAACATTTGCACTGAAAATGACATGTCGGACAGCATTTTTAGCATCTTTATTCAGAATTTGTATTCCTTTATGACACATGCTGTACTTTCTTTGGCATAATCACTTATAATGAACATATCTGTAATGCAGGCCTGCTACTTTCTGACACACTGACAGCATCCTGGTCTCTCTTCAAACTTACCCAAAATTTCAAGTTGAACCTTAACTTATTCAACTCTGACCTATGTGAATCATGAAGACATCTGCAACTGCTTCAGTGGTAAGTTACAGTTACTCTTGTGTACATTTTTGTGTCAACATATATTTTTGAAATTCCAAGTAGAGAAGCAGTGAGAGTCAGTAGAGCGACGTACACATCCGAGCCCTGCTTTTTGACAAATATGTCCTCGCCACATTTCTTCCTTCCTCATGGCTGCTGCTGTTTAGTTGCACTGATTGATGTATCTGTAGAAACCCTCAAAAATTCAAGATTAAAAAAACATTATATTCCAACCGTTTAAATCTAAACCTACACCAAAACATGGACAATGGAGACTTTTCATGAAATACTCATGAAATACTCATGAAATAAATCTAAAAATGATTCCTCATTGATATTTCTGCAATATTGAAAAATGTGTTTTTTTGACATTTGACAATTTTAATCTCATGAACAGGCAAGATGTTGAATTTTTTAATGATTGTAGAATTGATGTTTTGCTGATTCCCTGTATTTTCCCAGACCAGTGTTTCTCTTTTAACACCACGTACCACTCTCTAAGTACTACCATTATGGCCCATGTTAAAATAGAGTGGCACCTACAAAACAATATTTATTGTTGACAGCCACAGCCGTGCTGTAACTTTACTTTCTCCATCCCGCTCTAACTGAATCAAAACTCCAAACTTGGGTCATATCTCCTTACTGTTTTGCATCATTTGCTGCTAGCAGGTGTACTACTACTTCCACCAACTAATCAAAGTATTCACGTAAGCAAAGAATCTGCCATTCAGAATACATATGAGTCTTCCCTGAAAGACAATTTCACCGCTAGATGGTAGAAATTCTTACATAATGTAACTTTAAGTAGAGACTTAACACTTGTGCTCGTCTACTGTAGTTTCAATAGGGCTGCTCAAAATATTCTCTTCCTCATCCACACTTCTATTCATAATAGTTCCTGTTTGAAGCCATGACTGCAGTGTGTGTGTATATGTGTGTGTGTGTGTGTATATATATATATATATATATGAAATAATTTAAAAACAATACTATAGAAATACTACAGACTTTTCAGTAAAAGTAGTTAAACTACTAAAAGTAATTTAAAGGAAGTGTTTGTCTATATCAGAGATTCCATCCTAGCACCATTAGAGGGAGCTTGTGTATCAACAGTGGTACTTGTACCACTGTTTGAGAACCGGTGACTAATATCAACAGCAGTAAAAGTTCATAATGGCATTTGGCTCACCACACGCTGACATTGTTGCAGTTGTTTAGCATGGGGCAAAAAGAGCCAATAAAATTTCTTCTTACTTTTAATACAGAAGACCAGATTGAATTATTGTCGTTTCAAAAGATATCTAATCACTTCTTTCTCCAGGCCATAATCTCTTGGCAATACGAGCACCATCTGGCACACAGCTAGATGTTCCCATTCCCAAAGCTGTAAGTCCTGCATCACTGCAACCTGTTGTAATTTCTTCTTAGTTTGCTTTCTTTAATTCAGATGAGATGATTTAGTATATGCACTGCATACATCTTCTTTCAGGTCCAGAACAGCCCAGCAAAGTATCAGATCCATCTGAAGAGCATCAATGGACCAATAGATGTTGTACTTCTTAACAAACTCTCTGTCAGCTCTGTTCCTGTCGCACTGCCAGTCCCACCGCCAGAAGAACTTTTACGGAACGCCAAACCAGCCATGTCTACTTCAGTTGAGACAGAAAGCAGTATCGCCCCATGCCAGGCTTCAGCTCATACCAAATATGGCACTAAATCTAAACGGACGGACACGGAGGACATGCGACAGCACCTTCGGTCATCATGTATGAAGGCTCACAGAACTAATGCGTCTGAATGTAAGTGTTGAAGTTTGTACAATTTCTGAAGTGTGTTTTTGTCAGAATTAAAAAGCTAAAGCTCAATTTTAGCTTGAGCTTGACCCCTTGCCAGATTAATCTAAAAATAACAGTCGATTAAATGTGAAGTTAAAAACACAATTTGTTAGGGCTGGGTATCGTTCATAATATTTCGATACCAGTAACGTTAATAATAAATAAATTGCAACATTAAGCCACAAATCTGTTTATTTATTTTTCAGCTCCTACTACATGATGTGTAGTAACATGACTATGCGTAACGTAGAATTCTTCCTGCTTGTCTCTACAACATGTAACGTTATAGAGCCAATCAGCAGCATTATTAGATCTTGGTAGAAGCATGCTCCATGCTTATTGACTCACTGCCACTGCTAAGATTAGCTCCTTAAAGGTCCCATGACATGATGCTCCTGGATGCATTTATATAGACCTTAGTGGTCCCCTAATACCATATCTGAAGTCTCTTTCCCAACTGCCACTTTGCTCGTTTGTAAGCCATGATATCTCTCTCTCTCTCTCTCTCTCTCTCTCTCTCTCTCTCTCTCTCTCTCTCTCTCTCTCTCTCTCTCTCTCTCTCTCTCTCTCTCTCTCTCTCTCTCTCTCTCTCTCTCTCTTATTTATATATATATATATATATATATATATATATATATATATATATATGGGTGTGCCAAATTCCCTGGGCATGCAAAGCAGAGAAACTGGAGGTAACCTTGCCCGTTATGACCTTTATAAGGGGCAATATTCCAGATCGGCCCATTTGAAATTTAATTTTCTCAAAGGCAGAGCAGATGCCCAGGGCTTTGTTTACACCTATCACCATTTCTAGCCACTGGGGGACCATAGGCAGGCTGGGGGAATGCATATTAATGTTTAAAAAAAAAAAACTCTAAGTGAAATTTTCATGCCATGGGACCTTTTTTTTTTTTAAGCATTGAAATTGGGGATTGAATGATGCAGCATTTTACAGACACTTAATACTTTAAAGGCAATTCGGTGCCCAGCCCTACATTTTATTCACTGTATATATTTATAACACTGATTAACTGGTCAATACAACATTACTAAATTTGCTTTTAGTGCTGTGCTCCTGATATGAAGTGATGAGGATATATAACAGACGTCAAGCTCTTCCTTTACTGATAACTGTTTGTCGTTTATACACTCACCTAGAGGATTATTAGGAACACCATACTAATACTGTGTTTGACCCCCTTTTACCTTCAGAACTGCCTTAATTCTACATGGCATTGATTCAACAAGGTGCTGAAAGCATTCTTTAGAAATGTTGGCCCATATTGAGGATAGCATCTTGCAGTTGATGGAGATTTGTGGGATGCACATCCAGGGCACGAAGAAGCTCCCGTTCCACCACAACCCAAAGATGCTCTATTGGGTTGAGATCTGGTGACTGTGGGGGCCATTTTAGTACAGTGAACTCATTGTCATGTTCAAGAAACCAATTTGAAATGATTCGAGCTTTGTGACATGGTGCATTATCCTGCTGGAAGTAGCCTTCAGAGGATGGGTACATGGTGGCCATAAAGAGATGGACATGGTCAGTGTCAATGCTCAGGTAGGCCGTGGCATTTAAACCATGCCCAATTGGCACTAAGGGGCCTAAAGTGTGCCAAGAAATCATCCCCCACACCATTACACCACCACCACCAGCCTGCACAGTGGTAACATGGCATGATGGATCCATGTTCTCATTCTGTTTATGCCAAATTCTGACTCTACCATCCGAATGTTTCAACAGAATTCATGACTCATCAGACCAGGCAACATTTTTCCAGTCTCCAACTGTCCAATTTTGGTGAGCTCTTGTAAATTGTAGCCTCTTTTTCCTATTTGTAGTGGAGATGAGTGGTACCCGGTGGGGTCTTCTGCTGTTGTAGCCCATTCGCCTCAAGGTTGTGCGTGTTGTGGCTTCACAAATGCTTTGCTGCATACCTCGGTTGTAATGAGTGGTTATTTCAGTCAAAGTTGCTCTTCTATCAGCTTGAATCAGTCGGCCCATTCTCCTCTGACCTCTAGCATCATCAAGGCATTTTCGCCCACAGGACTGCCGCATACTGGATGTTTTTCCCTTTTCACACCATTCTTTGTAAACCCTAGAAATGGTTGTGTGTGAAAATCCCAATAACTGAGCAGATTGTGAAATACTCAGACCGGCCCGTCTGGCACCAACAACCATGCCACGCTCAAAATTGCTTAAATCACCTTTCTTTCCCATTCTGACAGTTTGGAGTTCAGGAGATTGTCATGACCAGGACCACACTCCTAAATGTATTGAAGCAACTGCCATGTGATTGGTTGATTAGATAATTGCATTAATGAGAAATTGAACAGGTGTTCCTAATAATCCTTTAGGTGAGTGTATATCGCAGTGTAATGCCTTATGTAATGCCTTGTGCATGTTTCTTTCGTTGCCAAGGGCTTTTACATGTGTGTTACATGAGGTTTAATAAAATTTTTTAAAAATGTGTTGCAGATTTAGCAAAGGAACTGCGGGACCTACTCCACCCAAGCAAAGGTAGGGCCCTTGAATATTATTAATATTAAGTAAGATGTGATTGTGTGTTGTCAGTTTATTTGACTGTTGCGGATGTTTGAAGTATGCTTTTCCTCATTTTATAGAAGTAATGAAAGCAGATCTGATCACAAAGCTTATGTCCTCTGAAGGTAATTGCACCTTATTACCTGGCTATATATATTCATATCTAACATATATTGGTATTTGTAATAATCACTTTTGACTCTGCTCTAGTTTTTTCTCCACTCCATCGTCTATCGCCGCCTCCGTCCGAACGTGAATATGTCTACAATCTGGATGAGACTGAAGGCTTTCTGTGTCCTCTTTGACATCCCTGTGCTCAATGTTTGACCATGTGTTTGAACTGTGTTAAGGACTTTAAAAGTAATCATCCAGAAATGTACATAGTTGTCTGTTTTTAGTTATTTGATTATGATAAATAATAAACAAATTATTTTAAATATTGTGTCTACCTCTACCACACACACACACACACACACACACACACACGTATAAATATATTTCACATGAGAATGTAACTTTTTGGTACTAGAAGAATCCTTTAATAAATCAATCACTAAATAATCAATTGTGTAAAGAACATAGAAATGTATCTTTTTAGATAAAACGGATATTAGTAAAGTTTTCCTTTGGGGCAATAATTTGAAGTTGGAAAATAATGTAATAAATTGCAATATATTTAAAATGGCATTAATATGTTGTGACATTATCGTGATATTGTATGGTGGGGTTGTTAAGTATACTCAGACTGTCATGTCCTCCATGCAGAGCTGTCCTGGAGGTGGTTACTGAATGGCCAGCAGTCTGTTAGGAGAATAGATCAACTCTGCAGTTCAGCCTTATCTCTTCGGAAGAAGCGAAACCGTTCTTATCCTCCTTTAGGCATAGCACTTCACCACTGCATGCCCACGTCAAAAAGCATAGCACCAGAATGAGGGCATGAGGTACCCGAGTATGGAAAATTAATGTGAAATTATATTTATACATCATTATCTGTATTTTAGGATACATTCATTTCATATTCAGTCTTAATAGTAACTTGAAGTAATTTGTTTTATATAAGGCTATTACCCTCAGACTGTATATTTTTTTATAAAGTCTGGTATTACCATATATGTGAAATATATTTTTCTGTGCAAACCAGGTAATAGAAATTGTGTATCTTTATACACGTCAAAGCCAGTTTTTTTCTATTATCTGTCTTTGTAGCTCTAGATGAAATACGCTGTTTATAGTAGGATAGCACAGATGGTTTATTAATGTAAAATGTTTCTATATCATATAAATCAGGGGATCAAAGTCAAAGATATTAAATGTTTATTATGTGATAAAAAAAGTTAATTGGCCAGTGTTGCTCCAAAAGACACAACAGTACAAATATTGTCTGTGACAGTGGTGTTTGGCTCATACCAAAACTACATAGATTTAAAATTAAACAATTGCGTTTCGTAGCTAGTTTAGTGAGTTTTGCTCAAAACTGATGTCCATGAAATGGGAGGGAGGACATGTTACAGTGTCATCCAAGGTCCAACTGTATTTAAATTAGGTTGTTTAACATTTGAGAGTTAAGTTAACTGATTTTAAATTTGAGGTATTCATTGGGTGTCATCATCAATTCAAGTCTGATTTACAGCTTGTTTCTGTAGACCTTTGTGTACAAATCATAATGCAACGTAAGATATTTTCTCTTATTTAAGGACTTGAGTGCGTTTTGGACTCTTATGCTATCAAATCAATAAAATGTATGATATATCTCCCCCTTCTGTATCTGAAATAGGAGGGAAAGTGTAAAATAGCATAACATAGAAGATCCTCAAAACCTCTCAAGTAAACCTAACAATTGTAATTATCGTAACTACAGTAACGTTACTTGAGTAAATGTAGTTCTTTTCACCACTAATTTTTATTGAAACCTTCTGTGGTTTCACTGGGGAGTCGGTGGTGATGAAAATCGCCCCCTCCTGGAGGCCAGCATTTATTTTCCTAGGAGGGCGAGCACATAGACATATAAAGTTAGACATTTATATGTCTATGGGCGAGCACCGGGGAAGGCATGGTCCGTCCTACTCCCTTTGATTGGCTAGTAGTGCTCTGAGTTGCGTTGGATAGATTTAGGTAAGGAAATTGTAATTGGTTAGGGTAAGAATGGCATGGTAAGCCAATCATAGGCGGAGTAATGCAGAGTAGGGCGGGACATGCCGTTTCTAGCCTGGGAAAAAAAGAATATTGGTTCTGTGTTGCTATGGCAACGCATGTTTGATACTCTAGTCTTAATAGACTTGTCTGAGTTTAGCTAAGTGCTTACTGGTGTGCTAGCTAGCTTGTCAAAACTACCGAAACGTTGCCCGTCTAAGTGTTATTTGCGCAATATATACGATGGTGAGCAAAGCGTTTTTTTTTATTAATTCATCACAACCATGTGGGTTCATAGTAAGCTGTGACAGTACAGTACAGTAAATAACGTTAGCCGTTAGCCCAGGCCTCTGTTTTGTGTTTCTCATGTGTTATCATTAACGTTACATTAATTAGAGACCCAGACTGGGATAGCTATTTCCCAACAACAATGTTAAAGATAGAGACTATGCTGCTAGTAAGAAATAGTTTTATCTTGTTTATATTATTTTGACTTTTGTCTAGCCTCCCAAAAACAAAGGCTCAAGTAAAAAGCCTGCTAAAGCAAAAACGCCCACTCTGATAGATGGCCTTACCAAGGAGGAGATGTCCAAGGAGCAGGTCAGAGCTTAAGTGTTTTTTTGTATTATTATTTTTTAAGTGTAACGATAGAGGGATGCTTGAATGTTTTATGTCAGAAGGAAAGACATGTTTCTGTACATTAAACCAAGTTGGTTTTGCACTTCCATACATCTGGGGGACTCCCAAGAGACAGGTTTAAACAATGGTTAAAAAACTGGGTCAAAATATCTTGACTTTCTTTTGTATGGGTCAAGGTTTCAAAACAATGGATAGACCTACTACCTGGAGCATCCAAAGGTGCATCCCACTTCCCTTAAATTGCATCCCAGGCTCCTCCACTTGTCTCCTTTCCTTGCTTCTTAGTCTGTCCCACCAAGGAAGCACGGGAGAGACAGAAGAAATCCTGGGAGGAGAGAAGAAATGAGGAAATGTGTTTTAGAGGGATTAGATGTCCTTTCCCTACGTCACATTAATTTGTGGAGCTATCAAATATTGATGAGAGATTAGGGATGGATCTCACTACACTTATTTGATAGCTCTTAGGTCCTTGGCTGAACCGGATGTTCTGGCCCTCCTTCGTAAAGGCCTTTTTCCTTCGTAAGCTCTTTTTCCTGCCCCGAGGAGCGAGAATTGGGATCTCTTGGAAACAGAGGGATCTCTGAGAGCCATGAGCAAGGATGTGCGAGAGCAGCCTTCCTGGAAGCCTGATACATTTCTGTTAAGCTGAAACCTCCCAGTTTTTATTGCAGGCATTTTGTCTCAGACTTTCCTCCAGAGCCACAGAACAATGGTGGCCTGTCCGAATTCTCAAATTTGTACATCCTCGACTCCTCAATCCTCCAGCTTGTGACTCGGAAATAATTCTCAGCGAGCCATGTTGAAGGACGTCCGAATTCCTTAAACGCACATCGAGGAGCAAGGAGGCTCCCCCGGAGGAGCTATAATCGAGGATACACCGATGTATCCTCTGCGGAAGTCTTTTTTACCTGTGGCATGTAAACAAAAAGGCCTGACATGGAGCGAGAGAGTAAAATAGGGGAGAGAGATGGTTATATCTGCGGCCCGTGGTTAAGCCACGGCTCGGGCCAGTCGGATCTTAATTAACGTGCAGAATAAAATTGGGTGGGTGAAATAATACCTTACAATGGAAAATATTGTTAAAATATGAACATAGCAGAGCTGCTGTTGGACAGCTTAATTTGCGTCCTCCGATGATTATTTCAGAAGTAAAAGGTTTAGTTCTGCTTCCTCTGGCTAGTTTATAACAGCTTAGTTTAGCTGCGCAAAACATGTACAAACAGCCTCTCTAATCTTTAAAGTAAATCATTATAGAAAACACTCTAAATACTTAATACAATAAATCCTTTTAAAAAACGGATTTAGATAAACAGCTATGTATGCATCAACAATAGATGGAAAGAGTGTGTTTGTGAGCATATACTATACTGTACATTTGTTCTTTTTATACAAACATTTGTAGTGTTGTAGCTTATAAAGGCTTTAGCCCATTTATTGTGCATGTAGGCCTATATTATACATATATAAATAGCCTGTGTGTGTGTGTGTGTGTGTTAAATAAAATAATAAAAAATCTATAAACCCCCGTTCGTTCTCATCACTTTATTCCATGTTGTAAGCTGAATTTATAGTAAATATAGAAGTTGTCATGAACACTGTTCTGCTCATCTGACAGATCATAAAATACAGCTTATAACAAAACAATGAACAGCTGATGCAGCTGTGCCGCACATCTTATTCAATTGACATTGCTTTTAAACGACCGCTCCGAAGCAAAGATGTCTTACGTTTGTTAAATACCTGTTGCCTCGACTCCTCTCTCTTCGAGTCTCTTCCATAAACTCATTGGCTTCGGATCTCCTGTGGGCGGGACTAAGGCGCGAGGAGAGGAATCGAGGAGAGGAATCGGGGATGCAAAAACTGGTCATTTGGAAAAGGCTATAATGTCTGATTTTACAGTGTGCCAACTGTGAATGGTAAATTGGACTTTGACATGTACAATGGGTTGAGTACCCCTTTAGGTTAAATGAGGCAATAAGCTGTCATTTACGTTGTTTGGCTCAGATATGCCCACACTAAAATATATTTCTGTATTTGAAGCTGGAAGAGCACATTGTGCGCCTTCGAGAGCAGCTGGACAGAGAGAGGGAAGAAAGAAACTACTTTCAGCTGGAGAGGGACAAGATCCATACCTTTTGGGAGATCACAGATAGACAATTGGAGGAGGTCAAGGCTGAACGGAAAAACTTTGATAAGGACATTGAAGAGGCTGAGGGGCGTCACCAAGTAGAGATCAAAGTAAGGTTATTACACAAGTTCTGTAGCTACCCAGTGAAACTGCAGTGTAGTTTGTTATTTGTGAAGATTATACATGGACAGATTTAATGATTGAATCCATTTTATATTGCACATTTGATCATTTTTCCCCACTAGGTGTATAAACAGAAGATGAAGCATCTCCTGTGTGAGCACCAGAACATGATCTCTGAGTTGAAAGCAGATGGGTTAGTCTCCACTCAGGTGATGCAGAAAGAGCAAGAAGAATTAGAGAATCAGTTTCAAAAGGACATGCACGCCATCATGGTCGAGATGCAGAAGCTCGACAATGAAAACCTTATCAAGGAGCTTGAACTGGTTGGTAGTACACACAGTTTTTTTGCTACACTTTCTCTTAACTCAGATAATAAGCATTAATGCAACAAATCTCAGTTTGGTTGTTATCTTAACAGAAACATAGTGATGAAATGACTAAAACAAAGAACTTCTGGATGAAACAACTCGCAGGTAAAGAACTAATCTTATTTTGAGTTGAATTCAACACCCCGTGCTGTCAAAAACTAAATGAGAGCCATCATTTTGTGTTGCTGTTGGAGTAGAAACCGAAACCAAGTATAAGAAGAAGATGGAGTTGCTGCCAACAGAGCTGGACAACATGAGAAAAAATGCGATCATTGAGAGAGAGGATCATTGGAGCAGCCACATCAATACTCTTATAGAAGACCACGACAAAGCGTTCAGTGAGGCTCATGCACTTGTTAATCGCATGCAACAGGATTTGGATATGAGCGAATCACTCAAGGTATACGTGCACATAGTTGGTGTCCTTGTTGTTTTCTGTTTAAATTATTTTCTTTAAATTGATAAATTCTTTAGTCTATGAAGTGGGAAAAATGGCCATGTGTTTAAATTAATTTTTTTGATTAATGATCAAGTTGTTATCCAATTCAACATAATGTGAAACATAGAACAGCCTTCAAATTTGAAAAGTTTTAACCTGATAATGTTTGGGATTTTCTCTTAATAAATGACTTAAAATTGTTAACAGTTACTTTTCTGTAGTTTGACTAATTTTTGCAGCAATATTTACAGTGAGGAAAATAAGTATTTAATTTATAATTGTGAACAATAATTGCCATTGCATATGATGACAACGTACAGTATGATCCAGTTATGTTTTTTTCCCTATGGCTTCTTTTATTGGCTTTTCTTAGGCACAAATTGAAGAGTTGAACATGAAACAGAAGGAGAAGAAAAAGGACCTGGTTTGTCTTTTGCAGGATAACAAAAGTCTTGCTGAGATGCTCTCAAAAGTCGTTGACGAACTTTCTGAAAATGAGAAGAAAACGAAATACTACGCAACTAAAAAGGTTGTTGATTTTTTTTTTACTGAGTTTAAACTGTTGCAACTTTGTGCATTGATATTTGTCTCTACCAGTAACTTAATTGGTGCTTTGTGTGGCATGTGTCTTAGTAACTGACATGTAACATACTGTACATGGGCACAAAGTCAATTTGTGACGTTTTTGACAGGATGCCAAAGAAAGGGTAAAAAAAAAGGAGCTGGATGATCTGAAATTGGACCACAAGACACTGGAACAGCAATTCAGCAAGGTAAAAGCTAAGATTGAGTTTCACTGTATAATGTGGCACAAATATTAGATGTGAGCCAAGTGCTTGTGTGGTTGTTGGCAGTGTCCAAAATGAGCACCATCCACCAGCCAAATGCTGGTAGAATATGCAGGTGGCTGGTAGATTTGCTTCACTCACCAGCCAAAAAGCAATGGTAATCTGTTGAGTGGCTGGTAAAACAAAAGTTCACTTTGGGCCCTGCTTGTTGGTATTTATGTGAATGTTTTTGTACGTGCACATGTCAAACAGCTTCAGCTGGAAAGGGACGAACTGTACACGATGTTCACTCAGAACATTCAGAAGGTGCAGCATAAAGCAGATTTGAAGAGCACACAGCTGGAAAGGAAGTTGAAGGACCTGACAGACGTCCTGGAGAAGACGCAGGCTCAGCTTTTCTCGGTGCTTTCGGCCTCCAACATGGACCAAACTGCTCTTGATGGGGTCACTAAGAAAATTGAGGTTAATTACCTTGAAATAGTGTGTATTTTATGCCCCTTGTTTATACAAGAACATAAAAAAACATGTTTTTGCTTGTAGGAGAATCTTGCCTCCAGAAACAAATCCATCAAGAACTTGCAGTATAAAAAAAGCTCAGATTTCCCAGGTTAGTAGTTTGTTTACTTCATGAAAGTGCTGTTATGCATTTATTTAACTAATGATGGTGTTTAATATATTTTTGTAATGATATCTATACGCGTGTGTATCCGGCAGGCCCGTAAGGATTTGCTACTGACCTACGGAGCAAAGCAAAGGGCTTCTGGTGTCCCTGCGGAGGAGCTTTTTGTAAAGCCCTTTGAGAGCAGTCTTGCTGGGAAAATTCTCTAACAACTCTTGGATCTTGAGTTTTCCCCAAAATGAGAAGCAATGAATCCAAACAGACTGAACCATTTATGGCAACTCTCATTTTGTTTGCATCTGATCTCATTAGAATCTGACACTTTCTCATGTTTTCCTTTGATACAAATGTTGAAGTTTGCTAACACAAAAATAACAACATGAAATATTGCCTTCTCTATCACATAATCTTTATTTTGTAATTTTGTTATTATGTGATAATGGGAGTTTAGACTTAAAGGTTCATCATGCCCTTGATTCACGCTGCCCTCCAAAGGCGTAAGTAACTGCAGAACTGGTGAAGTTTTCAGACAGACTGGCAAACTGTGTAACAGACCCCTTAAAATCATTGTCATTGACCAATTATAATAACTAAACGTAATCCTCAAGGAAAACAGTATCTAAAAACAAAATGTTACACTTCACTTCATTTGAACTAGTTTGTTAAAGAACAAAGAGTCTTTATGGAATATTTCTCTTTTCTTTTATCCTTTCGTAAATTGTTGCAATGTATTTGACTATTGCTGTGTGTCTGTCCATATATTATTACGATTTATATTGAATATGATATAATAAATTAATCTAGAATGCAGTGCATTTACATATGTGATTTAAAAGAAGCTTAATGTAAGAGTCAGACACTGAGATGGCAGTAACTGATACTCTGCTAAGCTAGATACAGTAGCTTTACAGGACTAGTTGAGCTGTTTTTGGTCTCTGATCTCTATTGTGGTTACTGAAAATGTGCATCCGTTGCGCGTAATAGTTTTTTTTTAAATGGTAAAACAGATATTTGTCTTAGTTGAATTTGGACCAAATATGTATTTATCTCAACTGATTGACAACTCAGTCAATTTAGCAACAAACAACAATCAGAATATGGGCTGCTCTGGTGTGGTCTGTTAACATACAAATGTTGTTTGTTTCTTTTAGGGGATACCTAAGAACTTACACCCTTTACCTTTTCATAAAAGCATAATTATCCTGTGTTCTATATGAAAAAGCTGTATATACAGTAAGTATTTATGAGTTTATATTTCCATTGGAAGAAGGGGGCTAAAAGTTGGACTTAAACCAAGTATTCCAATCTCAACAGCTAGTTTCACCAGCTGATTTCTTCTATGCCTGAGTTTCCAGCAGAGAGAGGAGTAACATATGGGGTGGATACAGTTTCTCATTGAATATTCCTGTTGTGAATCGAGCCCTGCTGCACTGAGTGATCGCTGTTCCCCACAGTATCAATAATACAGGAGGATGTTATTGTCCCTGTGCAGGCCACAGTATCATACGGCTAAAGCAAATGGAGGGAGGCGGTGGTCCTTTCACTCAGCCCTCTTTGGTTTCAGAGCCTGTGGCCAGTGGTCTGACTCTGGGGAGTTTGCTGCTGTGCCCTTGCACAGGGCTCAATTGTAAGTCTGTCTGACCAAAGGATAAATGTGTCTAAACAGTGACAGCTTGCACAGTCTCTGCTGGCCCATCCGGTATGGTAAGACTACACCCCCAACAAACCCAGAGTCACAAAATGAGTCCCAGCTGAGAGACAGCTCAATAGGGAATCAGTCAGTGTGAGACATTGGACAGTTACAGAGTGGGAAAGATATCCTGGGTGTGATTAACATGATCCAGATTTTCACCTTGTCTGAGCACCTAGCTGAGTGCCGTGACCTTCCTGTGGCCTTCCTGTAGCCTCACATAAAACAATATATACATCCAGATACAAGTAGTGACCTTAAAGACTGAGCAGCAGGTCCTTTTTCAAGGGATTATGTTGTACACCTAAGTCTAACCACGCTGTTCTCTGCACATTGTTATAGAAACATAATGTAGACAACTTATGAAATACGAAGCCATCCCTTAACTCCAGAGAAAAAAAGCTAGGGCCCCAAACAGCTCAAAGCACATAAAGAGAGATAGAGGACTCAGGTGGGAGGGGGACAGGAGAGAGTGAAAGGTAAAGAAAGTCGGAGTGATGGTGAAACAGAGAGTGCCACTCAGACAGAGATCAGCTCCCAGTGTGTTGATACCGCTGGGTTAGAGATGCTGGCAAAAGTTTGAAAGGATACTTAAAGAAATTAATGGATTGTAACATTTGGTGAGTTCTGAATTTTTTTTATTGTTGAATTATTATTGTGATTGATTACGGATATTAAAAATACTTTAAACAGGAGCAGATATTTTGATTCTTGTGAAACAGATCTCTTTAAGAATTGTGTATTTAAATATCTTGCCTCTTATTCATAACTTTTCTTTGGTCACTCTTTTCAGTGTCGCATATGGATCTACCTTTAATACATCATAGCGTCATAGTTTTTATAAGTTAAGTACATTACTAATACATGTTTTAGTGACCGTGCAGTGAAAGTGGTAAGGTGATGTGGTGGCCAGTCATTAAGGTTTAATATCCCTCCGTTGAGATACTTTACTCCTTGAGTCCACCCACTGCTGAAAATTAAAAAGCCACATATGTTTAAACACAGGGTTTTGTGAAATCAATAGGGAATACAGTCTGAAGAGAAAGATGTGACACCACTGTGTCACTGTGCATGTTGCCATGAGATGAAGATGGCTGAGAAAGGGCCAGGTATGGCCACTCTTACATTCACAAGCATCATAGTTTGTGCTGTTTTACTGGCACAAGGATCCCCGGGGAAGACACGTGAGTGAACCACCAAAACGTGTTGCTAAATACATTATTTGTGTGTTTATTACTACATGTGTTTTATTACCTGGTGCTGGCTTAAGCTGTCCCTAATTGGGACTCTTTCAGGAGGTGGTAAACAGGACCAGAGAGACGCCATTCTTAAGGAGATCCTTTCAAAATGGAGTACAGGAAGTGGTTGGAAACCTCAGAAAGCTCCTCCAGAAACAAACCAAGGCCAGTCTGAGCACCCTTGGGTGAGGAATATCATGGGGAGCCTAAAAACACTTGGTCTATTTCCCAGCAAGAACCTGCCTTCATTAAACAAGCCAATTGACAGGCACCGTCTCTCTGGCTTCCTCTACAACATCTCTCTGTACCTCCAAGAGGTGGGTGCCGAGCTGGAGGAGGAACCAGCAGAGCCAGACCAGGAACAGCTGTGGGAGAAGGTGCTGCATTACTTTCTCCAGTCTGAAGGGAGTGCGGTGCTGAACCAGTGGAACGGCCGGGTGCCACCCCGACCCAGTGTCAGAGTGCAGGACTGGTTTTTGTCCCTGCGGGGCAGCCCCCACTGGGACAGGCTCCTGGGGCTGTTGCAGAGTCTGATCAGTGTATCAGAGCGTCAGCCCCACAAGCCCCTCTTAACTTTCTTAACTCAGAACTGGAGGACAGTAAGCGCTGTGTTTGAAGCTACGCTGCAGGCTCTGCTCAGTGGGACCTATGGTCAGGCCAGTGCAGGCCTGCAGGGCTTTATCTGTGCTCTAAAGGGTCGTGGTGACTGCGCCTTTAGTGTAAGCTGGCTTCAGCAGCTGCTGCGTTTCCTAGAAACACGCAACTGGAAGCCTGTGGTCAGTTTACACCCAGTAGGGGAAGGTGCTGAACACAGGAGTGTGTTTGGACGTTTAAGGCCATTCAGCTTGCCTCCTGAGGCCATGATGCAGGATGGGTTGTCTAGAAATAAATCTCTGGAAGACTTGATGACCACAGAGGATGATCTAGACTCCATGCAAAGTTTCCTGCTGCAGGCGTTATCCCGTTCAGGTGGAGGAGAGCGAGGTGGCCAATTTGCACAGAAAAACCTTGCCCTGGTGCAGAGTTTGGATGGGCTGAGAAGGGGACTCCTGCACAGAGTGGGTAGTTCTGTCTATGGTAATCTGAGAAAGAAAGTGTCACAAGTTACCATGGCGCTGCTTGATGATGTCAGCAGCCTGGTGGACGTGCCACAGCCCAAGGCTCGGGGCCGGTGCTCAGTTGGTGAGTATGTGGGGTAATTGGCCTTAGATGTTGTTTGCAGAATCTTAAGACATAAGAACTCAGTAACATTAGACAGAAAGCTGAGTTAAAATGTGGCTCATTCTGCATCATTCAGTGTTGTTCAAGTAATAGACAGTCATACACACAATCTGATCATAAAATCATTATATACAAGAGCACCCTCCAGTACCAGATGCTGTTGATATGTTCTAACATGTGGATGCTTTGCTGCAGAGGATGATTCTGAAAAAGCATGATATGACAAGTGTGCTGTTAACTAAATAACGTGTCAGTTCAAACTTATAACAGGTTAAAGAAGTAAACTGTGTATTGTCTAGATTGTATTTAGTGTTATTCACGGAGAAAACCTCTTGCTAAGAGTCTTATATGTTTGGCCCTGGTTTCAGGGGTGATTCCAGAAGTTTTTAAGTGGGGTGGCACAGTGGGGGCCAATAATCAGTCAGGGGGGACCCAAGGGATTTTATCAGCATACAGTATAGAAAATCTGCTTAGAAATATAGAAAATATTGGCTTAGATAGAACAACACAATCTTATTTGCTAAACAAAACACATTAAATATTCATTTAATTTTTTTAACAAATTGTTTATCCAATTACAATATACATTTTCTCTGGGATCTTAAGGCAAAAAAGGCCATCATGGAAACATGGAAACTGTTCATGTGACAATGGCTAGGAAGATTTCTTTTTCACAGAACTGTATAAAAATTAAGTCCAAAGCACTTACAATAACCTTGCTTCAAACTCCAACAAAGAAAACCTTGCTATACACAGTTTTCAGATATTAGGAAACCAAACAGAAAATATAGCCGCAAGCGGCGATTGGCGGGTTCAGTGGCCTGATATTACCTGAAAGATACAGGAGAGACATTGGCAGTGACTGACACTGCTTTACAATCTTTATAATCATCCTGGCTGGTGAAAGCATCTGTTGTTGGCCCAGCTAATCTCTTTATCCTCTCATTGATGTCAGTAACATTATATCTTGGGCATTGTTAGATGAGCCGCACTATTGCATCAGGCATGATTATGTACTGCAGGAGCTCCCAGTTGTTTTTAAAACCTCTCATTCACTTTGATTTTCTGTTAATATGTGATTTTCATTTGTCTTTTTGAAGGTGACCTGAGACAACTTATCCTATGGTAAGATATTTGAGGAATGTGGCTCACTATATCATTGCAGTCCACATATGACAGTAAATTATGATATAATTAGAATTCACATTTCTATCATTGATCTCGCACATGTAGGGGGATAAGACATAATGTGACGTGGAACACCCAGGCTTTGGGCGTTAGCTCCCATGGTCTCCCAAGCTCACTCCCATTCCTTTCTTGCCCCTCCACTGAAGCAGATGAACTAAGATCACGACTATCACTGGCCCACTCATCTCCAAAAACAGGCCCCTCTTCCAAAAAATCTCCAAACAAAAACGCCTTCATGACCTCTCTTCCACACCTCACCGCTCCCGCCTCAACCTGCCACTAACAGCGAGAACGACAGAGAGCAACAAGCAGCAGAGAGAGATGGAGTACTACACCTCTATAGAAATCTTGGAGGCAGCGTGTAATGAATCCATCCCAGGCTTGACAGGCGTCTCCAACTTCACTGTGTTCCTCTACTGTAAACTGTTTGAAGGGGAGAACGGGTCAGTTAATCCTGCAAAGGCCCAGATAGGGCTTGACCTGCATGCCACATGCTCTGATGCAGCTTGGTACCTGTCTGCTGCTGAGGAGGACTTCCTTTGGGTTCATGTCTGCAGTGAGTACTTTGCCCATGAATTCAACAACACAGTGTGTGCCAACTCCTCTTTCTGGCTGCAGAGAGCACATCAGGTAATGGGTCACTGTTTTCTGGGAACGTTTTGCTAAATTTCTGTGGCATGACAAGACGTACTGGGGAAATATGTATATGTATCTGTACATTGCTTGTTCATTATAACTTTTTTTGTGATCCATTGTTTTATTTTTTTAATTTTTTTTATATTCAGAAAACATAACATTCACGGTTACAAACAACACAAGGACATAGAAACGCGTTGCTTGTTCATTATAACTTATTCTAACTTTAATATTTGCAGGCTGCACTGACAAAGGACTATCATTTTTTTAACCTGACGAGTATTGACGACCTGTGCGTGCAGCTGACAGGTGAGGCAACAGAAAGTCCGGTACTCGATGAGGACTGTCTGGCCCAGTTGGGCAGCAGGTTGCTTAGTGCCCAGGCTTTCAGACACTGCTTCCTGCCCAACAACTCTGTCCTGATCTCAGCTCTGTGCGGGAGTGGGTCTTTTGACTCGCACCAATCCTTGCCAGAGGGTAGCTGGGCTGCCGCGTACTGCTCCAAAATACACAACTTCTCCCATGTTGACACCGTTGAGGAGACTTGTCAGTACAGGGTGTGGGCTGTGCATCATTTCACAAACTCCACCCTCCTAGAGCTCTGTGGGCAGACACACGGATTTAGAGAGCACATTTGTCTAAATGCCACACTCTACAATCAGCTGTTAAAATCAGTGCCTCAGTTTGCTGATTTCTGTGCTGATCTTCAGGAAGAACTGGAGGGCAGGAAGTGCCTGCTGCAGAGATTTTTTGACATGCTCCCAGCGCCGTATGAATTTGACACATCGCGGCTGTGTGTGGACCCGGCTCCAATGCTTGTGGAAGCTCTACACAAAATAAGTGTGTGTGAGGTTGAGGGAGGGGAGCGTGAAGGGTTAGTGGCACTGGGATATGTGTTAAGAGTCCTTGACTTCATGGTGGGGCTCTCTTCGGGTCTGGACGAGGGGGAAAGAGAGGCAAGACAAGGTTTGGGTCAGGCCATCCTTCTCTCCAGTCTCCTTGACAACACCTCCTGGGCCGCGCTGCAACCAGAAGCCTCCATGAGCGTACTCCACACCGTTGGAGTCTTCCTCCGCAGAGAGCAGAACGCCACTCTCAAAGAGGACCTTCTAAGCTGCTTCAGTGTATGCACGCACGCACGCACACACACACGCACACACACACACACACACACACACACACACACACACACACACACACACAAAAAAGTGAAGAGTGAATAATTTGTTTTATTGTTACATTAGCCTGTCTTATGGGACCTCATCCAGCGGGACGACAACTCATCTGCTCTGAGGTTTTTGCTGCAGGTACTGGCCTCTGCAGCTACACGCACATTTAAACGTTCACATCAGATCAGCTCAGTGAACTTTATTTTTAGGTAAATCACTTTGTCTCGCCAGGAGTACCTCCAGATGCCAAGAGACAGCATTCGCACTCTAGTGATGTCTGCTGAAAAAGATGATGTTAAAAGATTTCTCTCCCATATGCATCAAAGTTGGGACCAGCTACAAGTTGAAACTGGCCAGGTTTGTTCTCAAACTCCCAACAAAACACAGTGTACTGTTATTGATTGACACTTTCTATTAAGTATGTAATTGTGAAGGTAAAAACTCTCGTCTCTCTGTTGACTACAATTCTACTCTATTGTAATCTCTTGTGCTGTATCTATTTTATCTACTGTATGTCACCGCACTTGCATAGTTAATGGCCAAATTGAATGCACATCAGTTTGTGTCCCTCTCTTTTGTTTTCTCTGTCAGGCATCTCAAAAAGAGTTGCAGGCCATGGAAACAATGACTGCTGCTTTCATCCATAAGTTCCCCCGGGTGACCCCTGAACTGTTTGTGGACCTGTCACAGTTTATTCCCTACATGTCTGTCTCTGACATCATGAGCTTCCCAGCCTCCCTGATTGTCAACGACAGTGTGTGAGTTACTGACACAAGACAGTTGCGTTTAGTTTGATATATCTTACTGTTCTGACGCTAACAGCTTCTGTGTTGCTCTTTAGGTTGACAGCCATTCGTGAACACAGCTCAGGGATGAAGTCGCTGCAGAAAAAGGCCTTTGTAAAAAGACTCCTGCAGTCCAGTGTGGTGGGCGATGTGCCGACGTGGCCACCATACTTCCTCAGTTCCATCCTCCCACTTCTGCCTTACCTCCCAGTCAGTCATTTTCAGCAACTAACATCACAACAGGTAATCTTCTGCTGTATTTCTCTCACAGATGTTAGTAATCTCAGACATGGTGAAGTGATTAGTAAAGCCATTGATTTGGGTTCTTACATGACCAGATGACAAATTACAGGGGAAAACTTAAATAAATGTGAACCAGATACTTGCATATTATTAAACATGTGTGAATCAACCCAGTTAAACCATTTATTGTAGATTCTTTGAGAAACATGCTATCCATCATCAACCACCAAAACATCACCTTACTACCCTAAATTTTGTTTTTGGCTTGTTTCAACATTTTATCTGTTGTCTTCTTTAGCTAACTCCTCTGGTAGAGTTGCTAGGCAACACTAGTCTGGATGTTGTAAGGGGGCGTCATGTGCTCCGGACTCTCTCCAGCAACAAGATTCTTCCCGGTGATAACATATCAAGGTGGGACCGAGATACTTAATGTTTATGTCCACCTTTATAATCACTGACAGGCTGACTCATCTGATTACAATACTTCATTATACTCCAATATGTTTCCATGTCATGGTTCTTATACAGAGCTTCTGTCCTGCAGTCAGTGTTGATTTGTGTTTGTGTTGCCATCGTACTATATTTGAAATAAAAAGTTTCATAATCTAAGGACATACTTGACAGAGGTGTTGGCCCTGTTGAAATGATCCCGTAGATTATTTATTGACATCCAAGATTGGCACCATTGAGTTAGGTCATAGTTTGTTTAGGTATTGATGTGTGGTGCTGTATCAGGTTTGGGAAAATACATCACTTCTCTCTCTCTCTCTCCTTGTTTCCTGTGTGCTATACAATAAAGGCAAAAATGCCCCAAAATAGAAAACAAGTGATAGCAAATGTCTGTTTGCAGGTTAGGAGTCCTTGCATGTTACCTGGATCCGGTGGACCTAGGTTTATTTCTCAAGGACTCAGCTGTGTCCTCGACTCTCTGGCAGCAGCTGGCTCAGTGCATGTCCAAGGGGTTTATCAGAACCAGCGGCAGGGTAAACAGCACATGTTCTCTAGTAGCTCACTACAGAAAATCTGCTTTAAAATCTTCAATATCTGACTAACTCTGTTGAACTGTGTTTTACGTGCAGCTGTCCTCTTGGTTGATACCAGCCATTGAGACCCTGAACATCAGCAGCATGGCTCCCGCAGAGCTGTTTGCCCTCAGTGGTCTGTTACCTCAGTTAAGAGCTTCCTTCCTACTGTCACTCCCCTCACAGCAACTCCTGGAAGTCCTCTCACAACCAGGATTACACAGATTTTCCCCAGCACAGGTCAGCATGGAATTAGTTTTTCATTTTACATGTGGCTTCTTGTCATTCCTATTGTGGGCAAGGTTGTTAAATGTTCTCCACCATTTTGTAGTAGATATTAGTAAGCTGTCAGTCTCAAGTGTAACTGTAAATGTATAAAAATCAGTTGCATTTACTTGAAAGTTTTCAGATTTGACTAAAAAGATCAAAAGAGTATTTTTCTCTTACATGTTGCAAAGAACTATTATACATTACTAAAAAGAAAAGCCTTGACAGTAATGAGCACTTTGGGGATTTTTTGTCAGAATTGTAATTCATTTGCTCCCGAGTTTCTAGAGAAACAGGAGGATAAACATTCAACATTCATGTTAATTCTTCAATACTTTCCTCAGGCTTTTCAAATGTTATCCAACATTTCAAAGGACACCAATGTAAGTAGACATTTTCAAAATCTTTTTTTTGCTGAATTTCAGCCAGCTGCACTTTCATCACTGGGTTTTTATCTTTCTGCCAGCTCACCATGGATAAACTGTGCAGACTGAAGCCGTTACTCTCTGGTCTCTCCCCTGCTGTGCTCAAGGACCTCCAGTGGCCTGAGATCAGTGGAGCTGCCCACTGCCAGTGCTGGAGAGCACTGCTAACTGAGCTTAAGCCTGGCCATAGAGCCATGCTATACAATGCAATGCAGGAGGTGATGGTGCTATTATCAGTCTTCATTAACTCTTATCACTTCTCTTATCTTTTCATCTCTCCTTATAATTAGCTGTGGCTCACCTTGTTGAATGTCACATTAAAAGTAGATTGACACAATGGAGGTGGATAGGTTCATTTTTACTCTTATAGGTAAACTTACTGGAAAATATCACATTAAGTAAAAACAAAAAAAAACTGTGGCCTAACTAATCTGGCACTAGGGTTTGCAGAACATGTTCATTTGATCCACATGTGCGATACCTGCTTTGTGTTGCCTTTAAGGGCTTCTGGTTTCTTTGTTGTTGTGTGTCAACAGGCTCTACACAGAGACTTGCAGAGCATCACTCAGCAGGTAAACTGTCTATTACCGTTTGTCCCTCTGAGGAAGCTGATAGAAACCTTAAATGAAGAAACCATCCTGAATGATGTCAGCCTGTACAGAGACATTCGCTGGTCACCACAGCAGGTGCACATTTTACTTTAACTTACCTGTGTGTGCTGTTTCGCACTACGTTCATATGACAACAATAGATTGGCAGTTTTCTGACTAAAGAAGAAAATGTTACCAGCTTTGGTCTTTGGTCCCATTAATCTGCAACTCATTGGTTATGCTTCAGATGAGCCTTTCAGGATATTAATACGCCTCACGCATCAGCTGCCATCAAGCTAATTAGTTTGGATGTAGTACAATGGTGTGGAGTGTAGCATAAATTAATAATGGCTACCTTAAAGGGATGTAGTCACAGCCAAGTGTGTATTTCACCGTCTTTTCTCGGCCTAACAAGACCCGAGTCAAATCAATAACGATTGCCCTTTGCCGTTTGAAACACTGTAAAAAGAATAATGCAAAGAAACAAACATCACAAGTACAAGTACTCAGATAAGAGTTAAAAGTAATAAGTAAAAAGTGTGCTCTTTTAAACACATGCATGCATATAATGTGCAAATTGCTGTTTGGGGCATAATGGATGTAATTACAAGTTTAAAAGATGTATTGCACTTTGCCAAAGCTACAGAGATAAGTGTGAGTCCAGTTTGAATTAGTAATGTTCATTACACACAGGGCATTAAGACACTCAAAGACATTCAACAGTTCGATGGAACAAACAATACAATGACAATTTTACTATTCTTTAGAGTTTTACCAGTGCTGATTCTAATGCTTAACTTCATGTCAAGCTGCGTGTTAGATTCTGAGAGGTTTTGTGTATAATACAACAGTCTGAGTCTAAGAGTGGCACAAGGAAAACTCATGCAGTATTCAAAATGGAAAGAGTTCATCCTCTGGGATACATGAATGTTTTGGAACGCTGGCTTTAAAAGGATGATGATGGGATCATCAAAAACATGTGTAAACCTCAAAGTCAACACTCAACGCCCATTGAGTTAAAAGCAATCTTTTTAAAGTATGTATTTAGTCCTTTATATAGCAAAGCAGCAAATAAATCTTATTTTGAAAGGATTCAAACACTATGCATGTCATTTTAAAAAAAACATTTTTTTACAGGCAATGAAGTATCAAAACTTCGTCTGAAACAACTCAAAGCAGTCTTTTTTTAACTTAGTATGCTCACTATGTTATTATATTTACACATCTACCAAAATATGTGTCTGACTTGTGGGCAAGCACATGTCTAAAAGTGGCTAAACTTTTAGACATGCTTACATTTAAGCATGATTTCATATATCCTTCTATAATATTCATGTATTATTATTCATATTATTAATTGACTATGTTTTTGTGTTACATGACTTGTGTATGTGCCCTCCCTGAAAGCAGAGTTGACAGCAGTCTGTTGACTCATCACCCATTGAAGTCCAGTGCCCTGTAGTCTGAAAGATACAAATGTCCAGAGCTATGTTTATTGATAAAGGGTGCAGAGCTGGGACATTTTCTTACTGTACGTGACCAAACAACACCAGGTTGTCTTTTGCAGCTAAGATAAACGACTGCTAGAGACTCTCGGCATGGGGTACAGATGCAGAAAAGACGTAGAAACGGCTCCAACTTGTCTCTGTGTTATGATTAATTGTTTTGCTAAGATTAGGCATGTTCCCAAACAAGGTCTCCTCTGGTCTGGGAAAAAGGAATATAAGACCTTTTTTCTGTTTTCTGTTTAACTTTGCCAGACACTCACACTGTTGCTGCTGTTAACTCTGTGAAGTTGTTTCACCATTATGTTTTACAAAGTATAATTAATTCACCAAAGACCAACTCAGTACTTTTGCTCAGCTGTCTTTATTTTTGTTTCAATAAAGTCTCACTTCAAACCTTCATGATAACTACAATATAATTTATCTTCTTTGAATAAAATTTGTTTGTTCTAAGATAAACAGTCAAAATGCCAAGTCTGACATTTTTCTTTTTGTGTGGACAGGCACAGCTTTTGTTCAAAAGGATCCACAAATTTAAAAACATTACCAGCAAGAGTGTGAGGTAAGTTGGATGTATTGCACCAGAACATTCAGATCTGTCATTTTAGTCATTAAGTAATTTAACAGTTAGGTCAGATACTCAGTCAGTATACAATTTAAATAACCTCCTGTCTTTAACTTGTAGAGATCTAGGTCATATTGCCAGTGGAATGAGTTGTGACTTTTTGAGGCTTTGGAGCAACGATACAGATTTCTCAGAACTGCTTCAGTTTGTTAGTGAGCTGCCTGGAGGCATGAGACCTGCTCTGGTGAGGAACAAACACTTCCTCAGACTCTTTATCATAGTCTCTGATACGCAGCCATGGTTCATTCGTTTTTTGTTGATGTTATATTTCAAATTACAAATTACAGAAATATGTTGCATTCTAACAAGTTCAGATGTGTTTTGGCTGTGTTACCAGCGGAAATGTATCATAGACGAACTGAGAAAACAACCTGAACTCAACCTCAGTGCATTGAGCTCTGGGTTTGCTGCAACTTTGCCGTAAGCATCTTGTTATTAAATGTAAATATTTCACATTTTATCCAAAGATAACTACATTCATACCTCTGCTCTGTTCTTTTCCAGAGTGACGATGATAGAGGACCTCTCTAATGCATCTTTCAGAGCCATTCTGGACCACATTCAGGCACACTTTGCTGATTTCCTCAGAATGCCACATTACAAGCAGACTAATTTAGCAGAGAAAGCTGTAACTGAGCTGGTAAAACACCATCATTAACTATACAAATACTGGGTTTACTGCATAGCCTTACATGATGTGCAGGAGTTGACACATTGTTATATGTTTTAGTGTGCTTAAAAAAAGCATATAATTGCATATAATTCATAAAAAAATAAGTGTATAAAGAAAATAAAGAAACAGAAATCCTAAATTATCCTCAGCGACATTAGGGTGATAAACCAGCACTGTGAGCATTCAGAACTGAAACTCAGAGATGCTATTTTTGGTTTAATGAAATCAGGGTGTGCGTCAGTGATGGTGACTCATATATTTGATTGGAATTAACACATTAATGGGGCAGAAAGAACAAACCACATTTGTTAGTAAAGGCTTCTCAGGAAACACACACACAAAGAAAGAAAAACCGTCTTCATCCTGTGAAATCCCTGTAAGACCCACTGACTGTATGTGCTGCTCTGCAGGGCTCTTCTCAGGCTGAGGGGAAGATTGATGGCACCACCCTGGACTTCCTGGGGCCTTTACTGCCTTTCTTAGACCGGGACAGTTTGGCTCTGGTGGACAGAGGAGCTCTGGCTCTGCGGCTGGAGGAGATGAGAAGTTTCTGCCTTCCTAAACAGGCTGTGAAAGATATAAGTGCTCTGCTTACTCAGAAAGACCTGCTCGGGTAAATAAAACCACATCTGCTGAAGAAAACACAACATGTCCTAGTTATGAATCAATAATATGTCCAGAGGTTAATTTCAGTCATTATTTTAAAAGGGTTATTGGCTCTGTAAAAAATATTTTAAGAGATTGACTTCCAAATGCTGCCAATAATTATATTTTTGAGGAACACACATACAACAACAACAACAATAACAACAACAACAACAACTGCACACTAAAGTAGTAATTAAATATCAAGATATGAAATGCTTCTTCCTGTGTTTCATGAACTGCCATTCCATTTACTAATCAGCTCAATCAAAGACAAAAAACAGCTGAGGCTGATGGGAATGTCATTACTTTTGTAGGTATTTGGTTAAAAATAACAGACACATTCAAATGTCAACCTAATAATGGTGTTAGGGGAACATAAATGTGTGTAGCACATTTTCCACCATACAGCTGTTGATATATTTCACTCAAAACCACATCTTTAAACATTGTGGGGACACTAGTACAAAGATCCGATGATGACCAAAGCCATTAAGATATATCCTCTGAGGAGCATGAATGTCTGTACAAATGGCAGTCCTTCCAACAGTTGTTGCAATATTTCAGTCTGGACCAAAGTGATGGGCTGACTGACTGAAGATATGTGTACTTGTTTGCCAGGGAGCCATCCAAATGGCGCGTTGGAGATGTGGAACTTTTGGACAGGCTGGTGTTTTCTCTTTCAACAAAGCAGATTAACTCCATCCCACTGGTGAGCCGGCAAAAGCATCAGCCCAAGCAAATCATTAATTTCAGTGCATTTAAATGTTTTTCTAAAACATAGCATGATAATATGTGTTTCCTTCGTGCAGACAGTGTTGAATAAAGACACAGTAGAGCAGGTCCTGGTGGGTCAAAGTCAATGGGAGGACAGTGTGGTGGGTGGAGTCTGTGTTACCCAGTGTATGGACCAACATCATCAGAGACAGCAGACTCAGAGTCTCATTCGAGGGATTGTCAAAGCACGGAGCAGGAGGGCAAAAGGTTAAATTAATATTTCACCACAAGGCAGCTGTTTTCAATTTCCTTGCGGGAGTCATCCCAAAAGGATTAATAAAAAGAAGTCTAAGTCTGTTGTAATACTGTGTCTAGTGCTTTGTGTAAGTTCTTAATTATATCAGTGCACTGAATTCACTGGCGTGTCTTTGTGCAGTGCCAGTTCCAAGCTGTGCAGACATCAGAGGGACGTTTCCTTCAGCTTGGACATCCACTCAGCTCAGCCGCATGTCCCAGGAGGATCTGAAACAGTGTGTAGAAATTTTTGCTCAGGACACTTCAATGAACCCTGAGCAGCGCCGTGCACTGTGGGTGAAACTCAGACAGGTCAGTAAAACTGCAAAAGACCACATGAAGTTAAGGTGAATTAATCAAATCATCATCTGAACACAATACTTTGTCAATTTGTGGAGTATTTTTTGAGCAGGTAGTCGCATCCAGGCTACTAGGACATAATGTAATGTTGTGTTTTAACATCAACATTATATGTGGTTGAAACATTTTCTGGTTCTTCACTCAATCCAGTCCTTCAGTCCAGTGAGAGAGCTGAGAGCAGATCAGGTGCTGGCTCTGGGCCCAGTCGTGACTGAGATGGGAGAAAGAGAGCTGCATGATGCCAGTCCCACTGATCTGGGTGTGTTGGCACATTTGGGGACACTGACAGACTGGAGCCCTAAAAAGGTTTTGAATTTTTTTTATGCTGATGTAAAACTTCAAATAAATATAAAGATTTTCCTCCTGGTCTTCCAGAGTCGCAGCCAAAGCTGATTCGAAAGACCACTGTTCGCCAGCACCAGTAGCAGCAGCTATCTTCTTTGTTTTCAAGTAGCAGAGAATTTACGCGGAACTGTCTTTGCTGTCCTTATGTTAAGCCCACCCACCAACTCTATACACGTTGTGATTGGCCTGACCAGAATTTGGTTTTTCCAGCTCATAAGCCAATGGAGAGTTGCTAGACTGACCCTAGTGGCAAATTACATTTGCTGCTGCTAGGGTGCGTCTAGATTTCTAGGCTATTAAACATGTACATTAGTGTCTGTTTAAGGTTTCAATTTTTTTTTTTTTTTTCAGATGAGAGCGGTGATTTTAAGTATGATGCGGAAACGCAAACTAAGAGTGGAGCAGTTAACAACTGTTGATCTGGCAACATGTGGCCATCTGATGTGTGGTCTGTACCCCTCAGAGATCAAAAGACTGAGCCCCTACAACCTCAGGTCAGTCAAATACATAAAGCAGGGGTCTTTACCTAAACATACATACATTAACCAGGGACCCTTTACCTTAAGGAGAAACAGAGTAGGAACCCCCTCTTGCATATATTGTGTACAGTTGAATTACATATTAAACTGGGCCCAGTGGATAAACATCATGTTTTTACATCAAACATACATGTAGAAGACACAGTAAGTTTTTAAGCCTAACTGTATGGCTACCATAGTGGCTAGCTTACCTATAGTAAGCTTATCTTCAATATGTAAATATATATTTTTTTTTCACAACATATTTTTGGCGCGCCCCCTGAACTAACTCTTAGGACCTCATAGGGGTCACGGACCTCCTGTTGAAGATATCTGTCAAAAAGTACAACTTCCTCGAGCACAACAAAACTAAACAATAGTTTAATTAGCTATAAAAGCTATAAATATTATAATTAGCTATAAAAGAAGGCTCAGCTATATGTCATCACAATACTTATGATATACAGTATATATTTATAAAATACAGTTAAATGGCATCAAAACAAAGTGAGGCATAAACAAAAATGGATGTATACAGTCCAAAGGTGTTGATAAATACTGCTAATTTGTATACAAGGTAGTAAGTACATTATGCACCTACATAGCAGTACTTAGCGGCAGTGAAATCCTTCAAATGCCGTGAAAGAACTGCTTTAGGTTTCAGAGTCATCAATTGATTTCACATCCAGCTGTTAACAGATGCTTACTAACAGGAGGCTGGTGCACATTTATTAGCAGCACCACCCTCATAAAACATTTTGCATACCCCCAGAGGAGGCTAAAGTCCTAATTTTTTCCCTGACTCTGCAGTATGGCGGTCCTTTTCCTGCGGGAGATGTCCCTGCCATGCACAGAGCAGCAGATGGAAGCACTGACAAGCCGCTTGTCCAGACCTGAGGCCTTTGGTCCAGTCAGTGCTTGGGGACCAGAAGTTTTCACTGAAATTGGAACATTTGCAGGTACAGTAGAACACAATATCCCTCGGGATATAAACATTTCGTAATTAACTTTTTTTAATTGTTTTTTTCCCCCCAAAGAGTGAGGAATATGAGAGTAGGTTTTTGGATGGATAGGAGCAATTAAAAATATCCCTGAGGGTATAAAAGTTTAGGAAAACGTTCATACTTCTTGTGATTTGATGTGAGGAGCATTAATTGTCTGACTACACAATGTTTGTGTCTCTGTTTAGTGGGCCTGGAGGACATGGTGCTGTCGGCTCTGGTACAAGAACAAATGGAGGGAATCACCCCAGAAGCCATCGCCCTGATGTCTCCAAAAAAGATGGCAGTGAGTTTCACCCATGATTTTAGGACTATTCATTGTTTAGTTTCAGTATAGAGGTAGCTCTACTGTATAAGTATTAATTATAGTCTCATAAACTATAAACTATGATGTAACTATGAACACATATTTTAGTTTTTTTCTTTTTCATAAATAAGCTACTTTTATCAACTTTGTGTTTTTTTTCAACTTACCATTTGTAGATATAACTAAATCAAAAACAAATGTTACGTATTTTGCTACGTCATTGATTTACAGAAGTGTTTAATATATTATTATGATATTTAAAAAAGAACATAAATTCTATCTTTTTTTATGTTTTTCTTTCTGCAAATTACTTAAATCATTTCATGTTTATTTGTATAGGAACAACTATGTAGCATAAACCTATGCCACACACCACAGCATTTATAGCCTAAGCTAATTTGCAATACCTGTCCCTAGATGGGCCTTTAAAGACATTAAACTCAACAACAAACACATAAACGACAGAACACAAACTCAACAACAACTCTTACTGAAACTGGCTGAATCTGCAACTTACAATGTGAAGCAAAAGCAAACCCACTGACCCATATAAACCCACACAACAGACATAAATAGGAAAATACAGAATATGACTGTTATATTATGGATGACTGGCTCAGAGACTTATTGGCAATTGGGCATGGTACACATATAAGAATATACATAATTAGTGAGGCAAAAAACTGAAGTAATGGACATGTAGAATATATGATCTGATTTGAGAAGAAGGATATTTAGTGAACCCTACATAGTGTGCATGTACTGTGTGTTTAATGTTTATATATCACACCCACATAAAGAAACTGAAGTATAGTACATTTTACGGAACATTTGTTCAACTATTATATGAAAAATGAAAATATACACAGAGTGCCTCCTCTCACATGATAGTATCCTGTAGGAATAAGTCAGTATGTGTGTTGGGTGTGTGTCGGACAGGTGGTGTTCAGTGCTGTTCAGATGTCGTGGCTGAGTGCGGAGCAAGCGTGGGCTGTCACCGAGGAGCAGTGGGCAGAGATGGACACCGAGCAGAGGCACGCTGTCGGACTCGCTCGATACGAAGGAGACGTCCTGCTGGAGCTAAGAGGTGTGCCTTAAAAACACATTATGGTGACACAATGTCCTTTTAACAACCTCCTTCATAATAAGACTAACCAATATGACTTTTATGTTGTGTTTATAAGGTGGTGATAAATGCTCTGTTTGTCTGCTTTAACAGGGAGAAACTCTGCTCCAGTAGGCGACAGCTTCACTATATGCTCACTGGCTCTGTGCCTCTTTTTTTTGCAACTTATTTAACAAGCTGGAATGAATGTAATTGTCCCCTTAACCCCCTTGGTATCATCATATTTGTACTTACAAATAAATAACTGTTCTGTTCCCTTTGTGTGTTGGTTCTTAAATTTACTTCACTCTCGAATGTGCTCTACTGCACATCTTGACACTACGTATGTAGATAAGTGTATGTAGTTGTAGTACAGCATGTATAATATTTTTTGTTAGAACAATCAGTGGAAACAATGCAATGGTTAAGGATTATTTGATAGATGAAAGAGGCTTTCCAAACTTTACAGGTTGTGTGATCAAGCAAACACACTTGAGATTATATTTTATTGAATAAAATATCTTGAAACCTTTTCCTTGAACAGACACTGGGGTCTATAAAAGAAAGTTGAAATCGTTCCCCTATTTATTTTTAACATTTTTTGGCCTACCATCTACCTCTATGGCGACATAGGATCTACTACCTTCTACCAGGATCTACAGTAGTTTGTTATTTTTATTTCAGCCAAAATGCAGATTTGATGTATCATTCCTTTCAAAGTAAAATACCTGTCCCCTGTTTTATCAACTACAAGCTGACATATTTCTGTACATTTAATTATGTAATACTGGAAAAATGTGTTGTTTTTTTTTAAAACTTTTTGACATAAAAGATGTCATTGGTAAAAAAAAATGGTTAATGGGTAAAAATGCTCCTGCTTGTAGGTATTTTTGATTTCTTGAGTGTGGTAGTGCATTCCAAATGAGAGTAAAATACAATAGTTACAGTCAGCATTTGCATTGGTATTACTGAACTGTTACACTACACAGTAAAACTTTGAAGCTTTCAGGATTTGTGATTTTTAGGAGCAAAGTCAAAATTCAAGGCAAGTTAACAATTTTTTGAGCCTTTATATGTTGAAGATTTCAAAAAACAATTTAAAGCTTGACGAAATAAACAGAACATGGGATCCAGAGACCACTGGTAGTCTCAGCAAAATATAGGACAATGTAGAAGGAAAGAGGCCAGATGCGACTGTAACTGCCCCAGGACAGGGGCCCCAGGTTTACCGTCTGTCAATTGCTTTTTGATAAATTAATTAATTGCACATTTGTTAAATAATCTGACCCACTAGACTACAATATCAGTGAATGTAGCGTGCAGCATTAGCTAATTTGTACAAAGGCCCTGTATGAAAATGTCATTTTGATAATAGTTTCTTTTCTTTCTGAGCACTTTATTTCTTCACAACATTTCCATAGTCCCAGTAGAGAGATTTCAGGAAATGAGGAGGGAGGGAGAGAGAGAGAGAGAGAGAGAGAGAGAGAGAGAGAGAGAGAGAGAGAGAGAGCAATGCAAGAGAAGCAGGGAATGATGGATTAATGATGCTTTAAAGATCCCCAAGCTGAATGCGAACTAGGCACGTTGTGGTTCATGGTTGACCTCTAGAGCAGCTCAAATGCATATTTCTAATTAAAGTTGGGTCTCATAAAATTATCATATATATTATAACTGTCTGACACACAGAAAACCTGGGACCAAATAGTTTTACTCTAGCGTAAGAGGCCACTGGCTGGTCTGGGGAAATAATGAAACTTCCATGTATAGTCTACATTGTGCTTAGTAAAAACTTGGAAGTGACAGGATACATACACACTGCACAGTGGCAGGGAGGAATGGCTGGAAGCCAATAGGGGTCTAAAGGCAATTTTTTGCCCAGGGTCCCCCAAATGGGCCCTAAGAAATGTTCATTTATTGTGTGTGTACTAGCCAGCCACAACAATTTTCTCAATAAATATGGTGCTTTCTGGCATTTTACTGGGCATCTATTAGGTGTTTTACTGTAAAAATAAAAAATAAAAATAAATCCATCTATCTATGAATAAATATCTTGTTTGGCAGCTGCCAGCTTCAGTATCAGACTCAGTATGAAGTATGATGTTCCGCTTGTGACCAGCAGGTGGGTGTGTCGCAACGCTGCTGGCCGGTGAGTAGGTGTTGCTCTAACGTCTGGTCTCCACTCTGTCCACGGCCGTGACGTATTTCCTGGGGCTTGAACGGACCACTCAGCGCTACACCAGAGGGGTATCATGACTATTTATAACCAGCTATTCTATCTCATTAATTTTTCAGTCGCTTCACCGTGCCGTCGTCGGTTTTAACACCGAGGTGAGAGACAACAACAAGCCGGTGCGAGCAGGATGTAAAGGAAGCTGGTAAGTTGAACGGATTGTAAGTTTACCATTTGCTTTCGATATTGTATTTTTACTTGTTTGGGATGCGTGGTCGGCGAGTTTACCTCTGATACCACCGGGACCCTGACACCGGACAGGACGGCGTGTTGTTTATTGATCCCGGTGTGTGTGTGTGTGTGTGTGTATGTGTTGCGAAGGGGGGATCTCACACACTCACTCACGCCGACGTGACGTCGACTGCGCCGTGTCCGGTTTCTGTGGTTGTTCCTGGGAAGAATTGTGTTGTTCGTGCTCCACACTGCTCGGTCGGTACGGGTAGTAAAATGTAGCTAAGGTCGGAAATGTTCGTCAGGGGTGGATGAGAGGAGAGGAAAAGGGGAGGCACCTGTGAGACGGAGCAGGTCAGCCTACCGCGGTGTCAAGTTTACATTAATCCCGGCGAGGTACAGTTTCAGACATATTTGTCAAGCGCAGGAGTCATCATCGGTTCAGCTCCAGCCTCTGCTCCGTGGGACATTATGAATACGTTTTGTTATCACGGACTTAACGTGTGAGGTGAGTCCGATAACCGCAAACTCCTATCAGCTGGTGTATTTAAACCTCTTAACTTTAGCTTATAAACAAAGTATTTAGCGTTACAGACCGGAGGGAGAGAAGTTTTCCGGCTCCCTAACTGTAACTGCAGTTAATGTTTTTGTCCTTTTTTTTTAAAGCACAGTAGCCTACGTGTTGTTGTTTATGTTGTGCAGCTCATATGAAACTTATTTCTTAATGTTATATGCATCAGGCATTATTAAGGTTATGCCTATATATTGCTTTGGGACTGAACGTTGACATCAGGGAGTAATCAATGCAAAACACAGCTGATGTTGTTTTGTTAGACTGGACTGTGTACATTTTCTTGTACACTCTAAACATTAAACAGAGCCTGAATTGGTATGAATACTAACTTCCTGTGAAAAGAGTCACTGAGCTTCAGCTATTAAGTGTCACAGTAGAATAGAAATGGGTGTTTCATTATGGGAACTGACCTCCTTTGTGTTTGTGCTTTTACTACATCCAACACTGACATTTTATCTCTCCAGTGAGGCAATCCTGAGCTGCTGATCATTATGGTTTAACACTGAAACAAGGTTATTTATCCCCTTACATGCAGTTACGTACCACAGAATGCACTTTATTTGGGGTTGTAAGTGTCAGGCTGTTTGCTTCTACTGTACAATAAGATGTTTCAGTAGAGTTAAAGTTGAGTGAGCACTGGCTTATACTATACAAGGCTACTACTTCTTATCTTGGGAAAGCTGAACTTAGAAAGGGAAAACTCTATAGTTTCCTGTGTAGTAGAAAATATGATGGAAGTCTTTCATGAATCATTACTGTAGTAAGTCTAAAGAAGTAGATGACCATGCATCGGTCAAAACAAATATACCAGGGGAAAAAAGGAAGAACAGAGAAGGGCAAACAATGTGGCCAAGGATGTGTTAGTTGAAAGACAGAGGGGATTTTAAAAAAAGGCTTTTAAATAAAGGCTTTTATACTCATTGTGTCAAGATCTAGATGTATAACTCTCCAGAGGTGTGCATTTCCATCATTATGTTTCCTGTTTTCTCCTTTTACTTAGCGCACCTGTGGACTTCTAACAGAGGTCCCAAAGCTTTCACAGTGCCATTTTTTTTTTTAAATATTTTAATTAACAACACATTGAATTGAATTCAAATGCAGTCTCTGTGAAGGTTTCAGAGGCTTCCTTTAACATGTACAAAGAAACACATTACAGTGTTTTGCTTTTAGACCCTAATTTATACTTGTAGAACAAGAACCCTTGCTGTGATGCACATTACAGATGTTATTCATTTAAATGCTGATTCTGATAACACTGCAACCTTAAGCACATTTAAAAAAACAAAAAAAACAAGGCAAATGTGTAAAACCTGATTAAAGACCAGCCAAACAATCTGAACATTTAAAGCATATTCTTTGTTATAATAATGGTCTGATTGTTGGCTTGCTGCTGGTTATTACACTAAAGACCATATTTTGATAAAATAAATGGCTTTGTTAAGTTAGCTCAGATACTGTACACATTTGCTATTAAAAATTAGTCTTTTAGTTAAAGGAACACACCGACTTATAGGGACTTTAGCTTATTAACCGTATTCCCCAGAGTTGGACAAGTCCATACATACCCTTCTCATCTCTGTGCGTGCTGATACTGTATCTGACACCCCCAGAATTAGCTTAGCCTAGCAAAGATCCTGCAGGTAACCGGTTCCAACTAGCTACTGCTCCCAATAAGTGACAAAATAACGCCAACATCTTCCTATTGTTGTGATTTTTACAGTCACAGGGTGTACAAATAACAAGTCACATGAGACACAGCCATCTTCTAACCGCATACTAACTGGGAACTATATTCTCAGAAAGGCAAAGCACTGGTAGGCTACTTAAGAGACAGAGAGTTCACCTGGAGTTTGCTCAGAGTTGGAGTAATAGAGTCAACAATTACTACATACTAAAAGCATAGTGTTCATTCTGATTCTCCCCCTCGATCTCAGTCTGTTCGCGTTTTGTCTATCAGCTTCCAAAAGTCCTCGTCTGTGTATTCTGGCTCATAAAGATATGGTTCTGGAGCTTGGTTTGATACCAAGTAAAAATCCTCTGACAATTCCTCAAAGTCAGCCATGATCACCAGTGTTGTTTGCTACTAGCTAGCTATTCACATTGGTTTTGTTGACGGAAGTAACTGTGCTTTTCTGTGTTGCGCTAAATACTCCACTCCTGAGAATATAGTTCCCAGTTCGTATGCGGTTAGAATATGGCCGTGTCTCATGTGACTTATTTGTACACCATATGACTATACAAATCACAACCTTGAAATAGGAACATGTTGGCGTTATTTTGTCACTTATTGGGAGCAGTAGCTATAGCTGGAACCAGTTACCTGTGAGATCTTTGCTAGGCTAAGCTAATTCTGGGTGCGTCAGACAGAGTTACATCACGCACGGAGATGAGAAGGGTATGTATCGACTTGTCTAACTCTGGGGGATACGGTCGACGTGTTCCTTTAAGAGTAGTGATAATGGAACATAGTATGCTAGTAGTCTGCTGACTCACTATCACTATAGTGGGTACAATAGTGACAAACTATCAATCTGCCATGAGAATACCGCTGTATATCACAATTTAGGAACTGAGGTTCAGTAATGTTTTGCAAATTTTAGCTGCAAATATAATGTGATTGTGAGGGGTTGTTTATGGCATATTAAATTAACCTAAAGTCATCAATATTATTACTGTCACTTCAATAGTTTGCCTCACCTACATAACCTGTTATTTCCAAAATCTCTGTGGGGTTATCTGAACGTTCTAGCACCGAGATAATAATTTTGTGTGAGTCAAAATGTAAGAACCGGCAGTAATTGCAAGATATTTGCGTGTGAAAAAAGGTCATATGGGCTAAATGCTTTTGAGTTTATTTTTTAAATCATTAAAATGTAAATAATAAACTGATGAGGTGTAAACAGTTTCCTTTTTAAAACGACTTTGGTAATGAGGCTGGTATTATCCTTTTGGGTTTAATGACACTTAGCTAATGATAATTTGGTGCAGTTTTTTTGTTCTAATATCTGTTATCACAGTCTGGCATATGGTATCATTTACTGTGGCAACACTAAAGACCACTCACAGCGCGACGGTCGGCTTCTCCTTACTCTCTTGCGAAACGTAAACGTAGTTGGGCAGTTGTTGCGCCATGCTGTGTGGTTTTCACACTGACGTTAAAGGATCTGAGTGGCTGAGCACCCGTGAGGTCACATGTGTCTGTACTTAAATGTCAGTGTGTGTCTGGAAATCAAACAGAGGTTTGGAAACGTTCACACTCTATTTACCTGTTGCATCAAAGGACAGAGGACAAAGTTGAGTGAGTTATGCCACCAGATTTCCTTTTTCCTTTTCTTGTTAGCTTATTTTCCTTTTACATACTGTATTTTAAAAATGTGATTTATGTAAATCTAATGCATTCTTTTGTCACAATTTACTAGAAAATATTGGCTTAAATAGCCATGAAGCACTGAGCATATGCCAAAAAAGTAAACATGTAATTGATGTTGGGTGTGGAGCATACCACTTAATTTATGCTGATTTGTATGTCTTCAAATAGGCTTAATTAAACCTGAAGGGAGGGTTAAAAAAAGGTGGTGGAGGGGTTCTACTTTGAGAGAATCTTACGACACCTAACTTGTTCTGCTTGGTTTAAAATACATGGTGCTTGTTTTATATTTAGTAGTATGTGTTGTTCATTTAGCTCTTATCCAGATATTTAGGAAATGAACATCTACTGTTGAAATGCCTGGCATGGATTAGCAGCTTGTTGTGCATACTTACAGCCAGGCTGACCTGTAGGCTTGCTGATTGCTAATAATGCAACTACATAGGGCTTCACAATGCATTGAACCTATTTCAAGCCTTTAGAAATTTACAGTACTTGTTACTAGCGGTTAAAGTCTTTTCAGCAGTTTTAAGTTGTCTTTTTCACTGTACACCCCCTAACATTTCTATCAGTTCGACACACTTATTGCAGAGGGTACGAGGGATTTAAATATTAATTTAAATTGCCACTGACCAAACAGGGCTTCTTTCATATCAGAAATCGGAGGGTTGTTTGATAATAAATGATAAATGCCACTGAGAGGGGATCTACAGTAGCTGTATTTGTTTTAGAATAGAATAAAAGAAGTAATCAAGGCATCCTAATATCAAGGGATCTTTGTAATTTCTGAGTAGCCAGCCAGATGGAAACATTCAGTTAAATTTTATTTATAGTATCAATTCATAACAAGAGTTATCTCAAGACACTACAGATAGAATAGGTCAAGACCATACTCTATAATTTACAAGGACCCAACAATTCTAGTAATTCCTCCAAGAGCAAAGCATTTAGTGCGACAGTGGCGAGGAAAAACTTCCTTTTTAGGAAGAAACCTCGGACAGACACATGCTCTTGTTAGGTGGTGTCTGACGGTGCTGGTTGGCGGTAACATCAGCCACCAAAGAGATTTTTACACGAGCAAGAGTAATTCTTCTGTTAAGGCCATTCATAACAAATAAATGAATGATATATACTGAAATGATATACTTTACTTTATATATACTAGTTGAATTGGTGCATATGTTTGTTGTTATGTAAATGTACACAGAAGAGTAGCCCTACTCCAACAAATTAAACCTGTATCTGAAGTTGCATTTATAGGAAAAATCCCTTTTAAATATGTAATTAAATGAAACTAAATTGCTTATACATCTTACGTGAACATTTAAGAATGTATAAAAAAGTGGCCTTTAGGTAAATGTATACAGCTCATAATTAAACTGTACAAATGTTTATTGGAAAAGGGTTGAATTTATTTGTCTATGTATTGGAGCCTAAGTGAATAGACAGTTAAAAATGTCTGCAAAATGAACAATTAGGTGTAAATGATTATTGTCCCCACTACCTTGAAATTGGTCATTCTTGCTTCTCAATAAACTGATCAGGGTAAATTTGAGGAGCTTGTTTATTCATGTGGAGTGTGGGATAATGGCACAGTGAGTTCAATTTGGTTATTTTGTTCATTGAATGGCAAACACAGGAGAGGGATTGGTTTATGGAAGGCTGTCACACCTGCAAAAATATGAGAAAACCCTGTCCCACTGTAGACTTGAACCAGGAGAACTGAGATGTGTGCTGTCCAGTCAAGTTGGTGGTTACAATAGAGTTAGCACTTTGGCTAATGGTCTCAACTGACTGAAGGCGCAGCTGACCCTTCTGGCTCAGAACAACAGTTAAAAGGCAAAAGCCAACAGCTCTGCCTGGTGTAGCTATATCATATGATATATTGCTTTGTCTTATTCATAAGATCATGCTTTAGATGTTTGTGTCTTATTGCTTTAGTGATAACCTGTGAGTCAGCAGCGTACTAAAAAGAAATACCCAAGTACTACTGTAGTCCAACATTTGTCTGACACTTTTAAGTGTGTATGTTCTCTCCTTGGCCTCAGCCATTCAGCGCCTGCCTGAGACATTTAAACTCCATCGAGTGGCTACTTCCCCTCAAAGTGAGACCAACTCTGCAGTGATCCCTCAGCATCCAGGCTGTAGTCTAGGTTTTCCAACCACACTCATTCACCTCTGCTGGCAACCTAGTACACCTAACCATTTTCCTTTTTTGTTAGCTTCATCTACAGTATCTACCGTATCCTCCCACAGGATTTTAAACTCCAGATCTTGCTGCTGTGTGTCTGACCACAACATCAGGCCTGGCCTTAACGTCCTGCTCCCTGCTTCCTGTGGGATTATCAAATGCCTGTACTTAGCTGGGCTGTAGTACGCCTAATCCAAATGGCTGTTGGGGTGGCTGTTCTTTCTCATGGACAAAACCGATTCATATATTATTTAATGTGTTTAGTCTTCATTTCGACACATCGCCATTTAGTTTGGACCTCAAAGTGTTCTTTGTTTGGCCTCGTGAATAGTTTCCCCGTGGATCTCGACACGTCCAGGGTGTGCAGTCTTCTTCTTTGTTACAGTTTTTTGGATCACAAGGAATGACTCACCACTGTAAACCTTCACCAGTCTATCTAAACTTTGCAGAAGTGTAAACCTGCATTATTATTATTTTTTTTTCTTTCTGTCAGGTGAGCTGTGACTACCCCCTTCTTTGTCTCTCCATACACCTGAATGTACTGTGGGCAGCCCTGGCCCTTCGGAGAGGCGCTGTGCTCAGAGACTGTGCTGCACTAAAAGAACCCATGGCTTCTGGCACTCCATGTCCCTCTGTAGGCCGCAGGCTCAGGCTGCTGGAGTTGCTACTCGGGCCTCTGTTGGTCTTGCTGGTTTCTGGGCTGAGACCAGCACTGGGTCAGAAGGTCTACACCAACACATGGGCTGTCCACATACCTGGAGGTCTGGAGGAAGCTGATCAAATTGCCAGTAAACATGGGTTCATAAATCACGGACATGTAAGTAATAAGATGCACTTTTGGCTCTTAATTCATTTCCCCCTTGCATTTCCAATGGTAAAATGTTTAGATATTATGAGAAAGTCAAAGAACTGAAGCACTTAAATGAGCACTACAGCAGCCATGGAAAATTAAACAAACTACATTTTGACTATGCAAATATAGTACGCATCAGCGTCCTGAGAGTTTGCATAAAAGGAGGTGAGCTTGCTGCTATTATACGCACAGGGTCCCTTCACTGTGTATAATATGACTTGTTTGTTTCTGTATTATATCCCATCAACATTCAGATGTGCTCATTAATGATTATTATGAGTTAGGTATGATTCTTCATTATTATGGGTTATTTCATTTTATTGTGGTTTCCTGTTGGCTCAGCTGTCAGAGAGCATCATGCACTTGTGTGTTTCCTGTTGTTTTCCACTTTTTCCATCCAAAGACAGAACACTAAAGTCTTTTAAAAGTATTAATAGATAACAAAAAAATAATTGTGTGACTGTAGTGTGTGATTTGATCACCAGGTACTAAACACCTTGTCACTGTTTCATTATCTTTTACAGCTCATTGTTTTGTGACAGTGGTGTTGCAAGGAGCAGGAAGTCTTGTACCAATGCACTGATCAAACATACAACAATAGATGTTTTCCCAGTCCTGGTTGCTTGCTTGTTTGTGAACCGGTTATGAAAATGTTCTATAGCAGAGATCTTCAACAGGGGGTCCGGGACTCCTGAGGGTCCTCAGATTCACTGCAGAGGGGGCCCGCAAATTATTGTCAATTTTTGAAAGATTTTTTTTCTAAAATTAAAATTGCTTAACATAACACCAGCATATTATTAGCGAATATGAATAAGGTAGCCATCCACAGACACAGTTAATTCCAAAGATCCACTGGGCCACATGTTTGTGAAACATTAAAAGATAATTTATAAAATCATTTTAAATTAATATTTCAATAGTTTAGTATCCTATGCAAGAAAAATATGCTTAAAGGTGTTAGGCTGCCCTACATGTTATTGTGGGCCCAGTTTAATAGGCAACTTCATTTTATACAATGGCTTAATACAATGTAGGAAAACCTTTTGCACTCCTCTTTTTGTCGGTCCAACCTAAGTCAAATTCCTCGTATGTATGTATGTCATACCTGGCGAATAAAGCTGATTCAGATTTTGATCTATCTGAAATACATTTTCTTGCTAATTTATGCTGAAATTTGTGTGTAAAAGCTGAAAAGAAACCAATGAAAATGGCAGATTTCTGTAGACGTGGACAACAGAGGCTGTAATGGAAACTCAGCCAAGAGAGAGTTTGAGGTGAGTTCACTTTGGAGGAGTAAGGTGAACTTGAGTTGAGCAACTTCCATCTTGAGGAAGGTTTAGATTATTCAGATCTTATTATGCCTGTAGCTTTTCAGGCACAGTAGGTGTGGGCAATGAAACATTCCCTGTGTGCTCCAGTAACGTATAACTCTTTTATCACTTCCTGTTTGACCTAAGTGCAAACTAATTAGCCAACATTCTCACGTCCTCTCTGGATTTTAGTAAGACTTGTTAAATTGCCTTCAGCAAGACTACAGGAGTTTGTTTGCCATGAGTCTTCTTTGTTTTGTGTACTATTGTTCAACAGTCACTTATCTTGATAGAAAGTGCTTTTTTAGCTTTTTCCTAGCACATTTTTGGATATCTGTTTTAATGTTGGATGTACTTATTTTGTACAAGCCAAAACCTTGAGGCTGTAATGTTACTGCTGATTTTCATTTCAGCCACAAACTCTTTAAATTAAGTTTTAAAGTATCTAAATATAGATACCTATGTTGTACACAAGTACTACTTCAAATAGCAATTTATTTTCTATGGGTGACATTAAAAAAACATTTTAGGATCATCTATTTCTCTGCACTTGTTTTTAGAAGAAATGCATTGATGTAGTAGAGCTGTAATTTTAAGATTGCACAATATACCTTTTAGACTTTCAGTTACTGCACTAAATGAGGCTTATATTCAAAGTATAATATAGGAATGTGAGGATAATTTTATGATAGACAACAGTGGCCCTCCATTTAATTCCATAGTCTCAGCATGCTTTCAGGGAACCATGTTCTGCATTGCACTATATTTTCTTACTCGTCATGACCAAAAATGTTATTTGTGCTCTGAATCACAGCACGCAGACTAATGAGTAATCCTACACACTTAAATCCTTAAACTATGTATTGCCTGTGGACAGCGGGGACTCCAGACAAAGCAGTTACACCCATTTATTTGCAGAACTGCATCCGGGAGAGGCTTGGGCTGTGCTTTCGCAGGTCTCAGCAACTTGCTTAAAACTATTTTATAGTATTTTGAGGGAGGGAAAATGAACTGTTGTGTCTGATGAGAGCTAACTTGACAAGCTAGTCTTGACATGGCAGTTAAGAATGTAAAATGGCAGAGCGAGGGCCTGTATCACGATGCAGCCTTAATAAAGTTGGCTCGATAAATGCTGAGTAAAGCATTGAGCTCTCTCAAATGTGAAACATTGACACACGTTAAAACAGATGTTTTTACTCAAAGCAGTAATTCTTCTTATTAAACCTGCTTCATAAATTAGAGCCCTGTGCTGGCCTTCATTTTTGTTAAAAATAATCCCAGTTACTTTATGCCCACAACACCAAAGAACCTGACCTTTACCCAGTATGTGTTCTGTAAAAATAACCAGAGAAACCATCTTGTGCTGCTAAATCATTCAATCATTACAAATGTCCTAGTGTGTGTGTGTGTTAGTTAGGCTGCTGGGGCCAAATTTAAAAAGTTAGTTTAAAGGATCAAACAGAAATTCATGAGACAGAAACCTATTTATTGCTAGAGAGAAGAAAATCTTTGTGCATGTGCAAGTTATAATTCTTCTACTTGAAAATGTTCCTATAGTGTTGAAAAGAATGAATAAAGATACAGGATAACGTTTGTTAGTTTGGAGCTGCAACAATTAGTGTCTTCATTTATTATTTGATAGACAGAAGACTAATAGGCAACATTTTTCATATTTTTTCGATTTATCAATTGAAGTCATTTCTCTGGTTCCAGCTTCTCAAATGTTAATGTTTGTTGGTTTTTGTCTGAGGGTTTTTCTTCTTCTTCTACAATTAAGAAATGAACCTCTTTCGATTTTGGACCGCTGGCGGCACAAAATAAGACATTTGAAGACGTCACCTTGGGCTTTAGGAAACGCCATGAGCATTTTTCACAATTTTCTGACAATTCTAGATTAAAAAGTTGTTTGAGAAAATTTTTGGGACAGATTAAGCAATAATGAAAATAATTGTTTGGTGCAGCCCTAATTAAGTTGACTGCTTTGGACACTGGCTTCAGAAGGATTTCTGTTGGACAAATATAGTTTAAAAACTGGCAACATGACATTGCCACGATAAATCCTCAAAACAGTTGCATATGTTAAGCCCTCAGCACGTTATTGATGTATTCTCTCTGCTCATTAACTTTGAAAGGTGAGGTATAATCACAAGTGTGACCAAAATATAGATGCTCCAACGTTCTGCATCGCCCCGACTGCATTCCTGAACCTAACTGCTCATTGATTAAAATCAAGCCATTGCTTTAGAGCTGGGAGGAAACAAATCTGTAAAGCCTTTTTGTTTTCTTCCTACAGGTGAGGAATGAGAGTAGTTTTGTGAGCTATGTGTGCAAGGCATGGTGAGTGTAAGCTCTGTGTCTGACTCTGTTGCTGTGTGCAGGTGTTGATATTGGGCAGGAGAGCTTGAGAGGAGGATCAAAGACTCCAGCTGGGCAGGTTTTACAGCTCCGATGATGCTTGTTTTTATTACAATACAATCTACCACTCACACTATGGCATCCATACGCCCTATACCCTAAACATCGTCAGATTTTATAATCCTCCATAGTGACACATGCAGCATGTTGTTATGGTTGCGTATACACATTTATGTACTCCCGTTACACTCAACCATATGTTGTACATGATTTTGCTTATTGTTTAGATAATATACATTTTCTTTAATGTAGCATAACATCTTCAAGGATTTTCACTGCTGAATTTATTTTACTGCTATGTGAGATCTCCTTATCCGCTTAAATGATACATTTGAGCTGCAACTAATGATTATTTTCATTATAGATGTTTGTTTTATAAAATGCCGGACAAACAGTGTTAATGCTTGTCAGAGTCAACAGCCACAATCCTAACCCAATAAGTGCCAAGTTAACTCATTATCTTTATTACTTTAAGTATACTTGCTCTTCTGTATTTTAAGGGGATGTTGGTGGGATGTGCCCTTTTGTTTTTGTAATTAAATGTTACATTGATGGCTGGGTGGGTGAAAACGGTCTACTGTTATCACTTTTTTTGTCTTTGCAATAGATGATGCCAGTAAGGAATATTGATATGAATGTAGCTGGAATGACCCGGGCTAGCTGTTTTGTTTTTTTAAAGTAAAAGGTTGCCTTGACCAAGTGGTGTGCAAATGGCTACACCTCTCACTTTGACTCCACTTCAACATTATAGGGCCATTTTAGAACAAGGGAAATAATTAAAACCAAGGTAAAGTAATAAAATGAAGAAACTGCTGACTCACACTGTGGTAAATGGGTATTAACTGCCAGCTTGCATCTGGGATGGTTATTTTCCATTTTAAAGACCTTTTCTTGCCCACATCATCAGCCTTGCAGTGCATTTTTTTTTCAGGGCAAATCACATTTTTGTGCTACGTGTGGTTCAATTGGACCTCCATTACGCCGGTATTTAATTAAATGGTAAAATGGGATTCGAGGGACTGCTATTAGTAGTATAAGTAATTTGTTTAGTACTGACATAAGTTAAACAAATCTTAAGAATCCTTATAGTGCAATCTGTGAAATGGATCAGACGGCCACAAGATCAAAGGCCAATTAAAAATATATATATATCAATTGTGTTCATTGTACAACAAAAGCAGCCCTTTTTTATTTGATCTGCTGAGCTTGACTGCTGGTTAAACTGCTAGTTAGATTCTTTTTATATATATATTTTTAGGTCAGTCATGTGTTTTGAAACATTGTCCCTCTGGCCTCAGGCTTTCACCATCTCGTCGATCTTGTATGCAGCTCATGACGGAGCACAGGCTCTCAATATTTAACTTGCTCTTTGTAATGTTGCAGGAATACTTTTTGGCCCTATTTTGTGTTGAGCAATTTACAGCCTTTTGGATGACTTTCCATTCATCTTGTTTAACAATAACCAGTCACATTACCGTCATTGATCAACAAGTAAAGTTGCACAATCACAAATATACTTGTATACTTATATATATATATATACTTGTTATAACTTGAGATTCAGTTTTAGTTTTGAATCTCAAGCTTGTGTCATGATGAAGTGTTATGTAAGGAGTATCAGTGACACTATTTCTAAGAAAGTATTTTTGTTTCCTGCTTCCTTCTCTTTTAGGAATGTGAAACAGGTTACTGGTGTTTGAGTCATGACAACACAAACATTCTGTAAAATGTACATGATACTATGTTTAGAGGATGCAAATTGAATCTCAAATTTTTCTTAAAAGCTGTCTTTGATTATTCATAAACAGAGGTGGAATACAAAATGATAAATAATCATTTTAGTCATCTATTCCTACACTCTGACTTAAGTAGTAAAATGCACTTCTCAGAAGCTGACACTTCCCTTCTTGTGAGCAGTGGTTTGTGTCACTGGGGGTAGATAAAACCGTCTGTGTTCGTATTTCGAGGTCAACTTCCTTCATAGCTCCTTCTGCTGGTCCACCCAAGGGCTTTGCATGTAAGGGAGGATTGTGTTTGGCATACTGTGCCCTCACTGTGCTCAGTGGCACCAACTTGGCCTATTTCTGCTATCAAATGTGCTGATTTCTTGCCCTCCAGCCTGAAGTGGTTAGACCATTTTTTTTTAATGAAAATTATTAATATTCTGTTTAGCACAAGATTAAAGAAGGAGCGGAAGAGATGGTTATTATCTGGATATTATCTGTAATTTTGATGAAGTACATGAAATGACACTCCTATCTGTAACTCATGACACAGCTCTGCACTTAAAAGAAGCCTCTGTAAGAACTTCCACTTAAATCTATCCCTCAACAAAAAGGAAAGTAATTCAATAGAAGATACGGATGGAGGGATGAACTAATCTCTTCCTTCCACAGTTGGTTGAGTTTTCCTTATATTTTTTACAGGCTACTTTAAATGATCGCTCCTTCCCCATAGAGCCTGGCAACATCAGATATTGCAATATCTTTTATCAAATGGCGTATTATCGATATGATGTGACATAATTTGCATGTGACCGTTAGTGCTTTTAGATCATATTTACCCAATTTTGGAGAAATAATCTCAGTAATGTTACTCAAATGGCAGATTCACTATTTATTTCATGAGTCGCTGTACTCGCCGTCAAACTATCACCTGATATCAGGTCTCACAATGTAACAAATTGCTTCACGGCACTGCACACATTCAGGACCTGGCTAACAAGGTAGCGATGGAGTTTTTCCCAGTTTTCCACACTATTGTCATGGCTGAGCCGGCAAAAATGAAGCAGAAAGCTTGGAAAGCATTGTCGGAGGAACAGAGAAGAGGAAACGGCAGATTGACAGCGAGGAGTCAGACACAAGTAAACAACAGAGCTGTCAAATATCTATTCCAAAGCTCTATAGAGAAACCTGCAAAACCATTGCTCAGTTAAATTTTCATTGCAAAGTACAACCAGAGTGAATTGAAAAACACCAGCAATGAGAGTCTGAAGGTATGGAGTCCATAATTGGACTCCGCAGAAGAGAAGCAATTAACTGTGGGGAAATAAGAGGTTTGACGGTATTAGGTGGAAAATCTTCTCACGGGATATGATTGGCCCAGAGATGATGGGAGAAGAAGCTGCCTGCTGAGGGCTGAAATGAGCTGGTCTGCATGATTTGTACAATCCCACACAGGTGGTTCCTCTTATTTGTGCTGCATTTGCCACCAAGTCATCTGCCAGAAGTGAGACTCACCAACACCTTTTTTATAAAGCCCTTTCAGGACTTCTTTGGTTCTCCACATAACTGTAGCTCACTAACATGATGCTAGCGTGTGTTTCCTCCCACTTTGTAGCAAAGTGTGAAAATTGACTTTGGAAAATGTCACAAAAACTCTGACTTACTTTTGTTTTCACAGTAGCTGCACTGACATGAATAATGTTTCCTCAACGAAAATGCAGCCGTGTCAGGAAATATACGCCCATATGAAAAATGGAAATAGCCTTTCAGAAATAAATTAATATTGTGAAGGTTATTGCTAATTTATGTCAGCTCATTTTTGCAATATTTTATGCCCTGAAGGTGATTTAAAAAAGATTTTATATTCTTATGTAAACAAAAAAGGAGACATGTCCATTTAATATATCTGGAGAGGTGTTGGCCAGATAATTTAAAGTAAGCCTTTGGACAAACATCACTAAATCTTTTTGAATTATGAATGCCTTTAAATCTCTACACAATACAACACCCCATAGCGAGCCCAAGAGAATTTTTGCAATATTAATACATGTATTGCTGATTCTGACCTCATTTAATCATTTTTGGTGTATAGTGTAGTATATATGTCACACAAACTTGGATGGAAACCAGTTATTGAAATCGCATCACTGGGTCTATTCATGATCTGTTACACCCTTATATCCCCAGGGCCTTTCCAGGGTCAAACACACCAGCTATATAGATTGTCACCTCTAAATATTTTATTATACCAAAGCAGGTTTTGTAGGCTGGTTTACTTGTGCAATATCTTCATTAATCTTTAACGTACCCCTCTGTGTACTGTGGCTCTGGCCTACTTTAGCCAATGAGAGCTGATGGCTCTAACGAAGTGTGCAGTTCTATAGAGCCAGTGTAGCATGTCCCTTTAGAGTTGGTGCCTCTTTGAAGTGCAGTAACGATAACACCGCCAACACAGTTCACAGCGCAGTTGGATGTGGGCCCTTGTTTGGTGTTGACCCATTAGGAGGCTAGGCTTTTCATCCAGAGAGAGAGAAAGAGAGAGAGAGATCGTTTCTCATCTTGGTTTGGTTGATCAGCAGCAGAGTGGTGCATCTCTGCAGCGTTTTTGGTCCAACTGCCTTTGGTTCTTGTGTTGCTGTCAATGAGAAAGCCTCCCTTTATTGCATGCTCCGGCCTCTCTCTCACTAAGCAGCTCCAGATCTCACTTTATCTCAGTGCAAGCTGCTCTTCTTTAAAGTTAATGAACTGCAGAGATTGACTTGTCCTGTTTACTCTGCTGGAGACTGCTGTGTTGATAGGAAGGAGTTTGGAGCTGATATACACCAAATCATATCCTTAATGGAGCTGATATATTAAAATTATTTTTTGATCATCTAAAATATAAGTATAATCTGAATTGTTACACTTTATGGATAGTAAAACTTTCACATTAATTTATCTTTCAGTAATTTTTTGGAACATAATATTTAACACATTGCGATATCTACATCAGTTGTAACTGTAATGGCATTTTCAGAAAACTTTGTTCATTGTGGCATTCCACCAACCTCTTTGTTTCTGAAGCAGTTCATAGATTGCTAACAATCTCTAGAGAGCAAGATGGGTTTTTTGTGACATGCTCTGCTCAAATTAATCTAAATTGAGATAATGGAACTGGTAATGAAAGACATGTATGCCACATTTCACAAGATGAGTGTAAGAATATGATTCAGTAGCTGCAGGCTTTGTAATAACACAAAATAATAAAGACTGAGAAATAAGTACTGAGCAGTAAACTTTAGTCTGTCTGTCGTCATCCATAAGTCGCATCTTCATGGAGTTGTGAAACACCATAGAATCACGCCTACACATTTCTTACCGCTGAAAAACAAGTTGAGCAAAGAGAATTGTCTGGTTCATTTGATCCGCCTTTAACTGTGTTAGTTTGTGTACCTAGTAGGTGTTATGTCAGAATGTGCAGAAAAAAAGCTACCCATCTGGTCTTAATTATGTCCAAGTGTGATGTTTTTTTCAATCTCACTTGTGTCCCTGAACCATCCAGATGTGCTGATATAAGGGATTTATGACCACTCCTTTTAGGTATTTAATTAAGCAACCTTTTCAAGCATCTGGCTTTTGTAGTCTTTAGAGATGGAGAATATATTCTGTTTCACACCCAAAAGTTAGCAAAACAGTATCTGATGCAAATACCCTGAAACACCAGAGATTTGTTCTCTCAGTTTGTCAGTACTTCTATTACCACAGATAACAAGTTGTTACCCTGTATTTGTTTTATCTTTTTGGATTAGCTTATAAATCAAAAGGCCTCTGCATCAGGTCAAACCAATAATTACTATTTTGTGAAATAACTGCGCCACAGTGATAGCACTATAGGGCAACATCCCGAGAAGACAAAAGCAGTGCATGAATCAGTGTTTCTGGAGACCTATCCTGAGAGGGTGACATAAATGTCTGGCTTTACTCGTTCTCATTACAAATAAATTACCCTGAAGAAAAAGATGGAAGACAATAACAAACTGGTAAGCGGGACGCCATCCCCAGCCTTGGGCAAAGGAGTGAACACCAATATTGCTAGGGGTCCTGGGAACTGCACCAGCAAAGGCCCAGCAGCAGTCAGTCATTACTCTGCTCTCCCACAGAGGAGCTATGGGGGCTGGGATGAAGCAGAACCACATACAGGTCACAGGGGCTGTAACAAGAGCCAGATGTGCGAGGGGACATAAAAATACATGGACATGCACCGTTCTCTGGCTTTCAAATATGAGCATGCTCTCACACACACACACACACACACACACACACACACACACAGGGTGGAGGTATTTGAAGCATGTCTGCACTGAAATGGAAAGAACTTATTTTTCTTCCGTTCATATGTGGTAATAGTAGTTGGAATAATGGCAGCAGGTTTTTGGTCATCACATTTTTGCTCCATTTTGTTATTTGGTAACTGTTAAGTTAAAAAACTGGGAACAAAAAGTCTTCACATAAATACGTAAAACAACCTCTAGTGGGTAAACTAAAAATGTATCATAGAATCAACAATTTATAAATAAGCAAACTAATAACTAGCAGGTTAATCGTTAGTATAGTAACTTGCCACAAATCAAAAGTATTTCAGATGGACAATGTAGGCTTTATTCCATGATTTAATATTTCAGTAACCGCATGCCTTCTTCAGAATTTTAAGCAACTACTTCTAATTTACTACCTAAAGACTGTGATATGCAGTATACCCACTAAGAAAGCTACAGGGTTTCCAAATGCCCACCTAAAATGCCCAAACATACTTTCATTCTATTTTTTTTATATATTTTGAATAGTCATCTGTGTTTTTCTTCTTCACATAGGCTCTATAAATGTATTTCCACCGCAAATTGGTGCATAAAAGTGTATCTTTATATGTAATGTATGTAAAAATTGTTCACAATGATTTATAATGTCCTTGGATAGGATGCCATAGATGTTAAGACACTGAAACTAAAATAAGGTTAAACTTTTTAAAGTAAGGTCATCAATTTGACTATAACACTGGTTGGGAAAATGAACATATCACTTTAAGGAAAGGAAGCCAATTCATGGGGCTGTTGCATGCAAACACACTTAACCATCTCCAATGGCAATGAGATGAGACTGTGGCTGTGCTGGGGAGCTCCCAGGTGTCAATGTGTTATTGTTAAAAAAAAAAAAAAATTCCAGGAGGTTTGCCAAATTAATGTAAACAGGATTTATATATGTACTTTATGGTTTCTCATTAATTTTGCTAATATTCCTTAGTTCAGTTGCTGAACAAAGAAAGTTAAATTGTTAAGTTGCTGGAAGCTGTGTTTGACGTAACTGATCTGTCAGTGGAAGCAGTTTGTATCTAGGCTTGTATCTTATGACATGCTGCACGTAACAAGGACAAGATGCTCCGGTTTTAACAAGGCCAGTATGACCTAGTCTCCTGGCACGCACACACAAGCCAACCCGGGGGCGGAGCGGTTATTTGTGGTGCAGTTTAAAAAGGGTAAGGGCTTAGTTTTGATGTGCCTTTTTACAGTGAAAACAATGAGGTGAACTAGCCTGATGGAGAATGCAATGTGGGAGGAATGCAGCATTTGGGTGGAGCTTTTGTTTTTATGACAGCTGCAAGTGATTTTTTTTCTTCTTCTTTTTTTCTTTGTTACAGGAGTCCTGCTAAGTTGTAACAGATCTGCAGGTTTTGAGCTGTTTGGTTTTGCTGCAGTGTAGCAGAGATTTCAGATTAGGTATCCTCAGGATCTATAGAGTTCGTTTAGCTACACATGGCTCCCAGGGATAGAGAAACCGGTTTCTATGTGCGAGGATTCTGGTTTTGTGTTGCTGGTGTATCAAAATTGAGTGTGATGATACTGTTTGTTTTGATATACATTGTGCAAAGACATGCACTGGACATTTTGTACACTTTTGAATTTGCAGTGTTACTAAATTCTAATCCAAGAAACCTCTTGTTTCTCTCATCAGTATCTTTTTCTTCTCTAGCCTGAATGACATCAAGATGTCAATACAGCTGCTTTTATTCACATGCCTCAAAATGAATCTCGTCAAAATACCCAGTTTGGCACAGAATATCATACAAACGCCTCTCTCTTGTACTTTTTCAAATTCATTTTTCAGAGCTTTTCAGCACCAGGCTGTTTCCCCCTCGCACCACTGCTCTCTGAGTAGGTGCTTATTTGTTTTTGAATGTTTCAGTAATGTTTTGGTTACATGCCAACTTGGAGCAGAGATGGCTCCTAAATGCGCTAGAGGTATTTTTTTTCCTTTTGATTTCCTTTTGAAAAAGAAGTGTTTGTTCTTCCAGGATGTTATATAATGTGTTTTTTATTGATGTGAAAGTCAGGTCTGTCTTGTGTTCTTCAGTTTTCATGGTAGTCCTTAAAGTTGCGTAGTATGAGCTCGACAGTTGGGTGTCTCACAAGTTCTAAAACACGTCTTTTTAGGTCATCTTCCATCTTCGTACAGTTTCAGTTTAATCCAACCTCATCACATGTTTGTGAAATTGAGCCCCTGGTGCATGCTATTGAACAGGGAGCTCATCTTTATTCTGTGTGATGATTTTTGCTGAATGAAGACATGCTGACTGAACTGGATGCCTCATACAGTCGGGGTTTGTTGTCACTAGGTTATTGCATTGGGAATGGTACACTATACATAACCTGCAAGGCAGGATAATATGCTTCAAATCAGTATTACATTGATACAATGATAATTTTATAATACTGATTTATTAATGCATTTATGGCACATGTGTATGGCTTTAACTTAATTTTCATTATTGATTAATTGGTAAATAGTTTTTTAGATTAATCTATAAAATGTCACAAAATGGTGCTATTATACCACAATATAAAAGAAACCAACTGTGCAGGAAACACTGAAGAGGCTGTTTTGTAAGGAGTGTGTTTTTGTGGAGGCTGCTTCAGCTCAGGGAATGTTACCCATGTTTTGGACAAGATATTGTATTGGCTATAGTTGGTAAGCCTCAGTGATTTGCTCTCATTCCCAGGGCATGAGTCCAGACATGCACTGGTGTGGCACAGTGGAGATACTCCAGGTCCCAGGTTTCCCTGAGAGTCTGGTCCCACCATTCATTGACTTTCAAAATATGCAAAGTAAACCAGGAGAACTGCAATTATGGTGCGTTTAAAAAAAAAGGAAAAAAGCTGAGCCCTGTGCTGAGTTGAGCTTTGAGGGAGCTTTCCCAACAAGTGGGTTCATGTGTTTAGTCCACAGAAAATAGTCAGCCTCCCACAGTTTGGGAGACCTATAATACTAGCGGTTTATGAAAGAATGTCTTACCACACACACACAACACAGCCAACCCTTTTACTATCCTTATTTTGGTACCAGGTTGGCTTGTTTGTCTATTTTGGGACTGTTCTGTTTTACTTGTTTCAACTAACAGAAACTCTGAGATTGATGTGACTTCTTTCTTAAGGTTACAGGAAACGTGCATTGTTTTCCTGCATATCAAAATGGATGAATACAGAAATTATTTAAATTCATTATCAATATCTATCTACAAGCTGAAAAACATTTAACAAATGTAGCTTACAAATCAGAGGGATCCAGGTCCTCCCATGAATAACATGTTGAACATAGGACCATGTATTGGTTTAATATTGTCGAACTTTAGGAAATGGTAGCGGCTGGCATTCCTGTCATTGTCCCAGCCACCATGCAGCAGCAGTGTGGTTTACGCAGCTAGAAGGCTGAGCCCAGCCGTTGTGGTCAGAGCTTCAGACTGTTCAGGAATGTTCCCCTCTGGGGAGTTAGTGTGACCTGAAATCAATCACACACACACACACACACTGATGGACAGAACTGTTTCAACATTAAGAAGGTTTAAGTGAGCGATGTGTTAGTGTATTGGCTAAACAGTTGGGTGACTATTGTGTTTGGTATGGCAGCACTATGTTTACATCCCTTCAATTACTGTAATAAAAATACTTGTATGAGTTCTTTTTTTCCAATTGTGTGCAGTAAGTGTTGGGCTGAAGCAGTGTATTGTGATATGATTTGTCGATGTAATTGCACAGTGGAGGCAGCTGAGTTTTTGATTTCAGTTTTATTTGATACAATCTAAACTCCCTCTGGGAAAAATAAAGTATCTACAGGATGATGTGATTGCACAGTAAGGTCACTGCCTATACCCAATCATTGTGTTTTGCATGGCTCCGTTGTTTTCACTCTCGCCTGCTGTGAGTGAGATTGAGGAGGCGGTGGGGATGGAGAATGGCTAGATGTCTGTGTACTTGGACGACATGGAGCACAAGTGTATGTGTTGGATGTTGGACGCTTTAGTGACAACAACATCCAAACAGTGCTGTAAATCCAAAGTGCTGAGGCTGATGAAAGAACTGGGTAAATAAACATCTGTGCATTTTAATGGCTCAAATCAGATCCAGTACATAGCTGCTCACAAACTGTAAAAAAATCATTATCTGCACTTATTTTTATGAGAACTTCAGTCTCTCTAAAACATCTGGCCCCAAAGATTATTTTTATTTAAAATATACACCAAAAAGGCATTCTCACAAAAACAGCTTAGCTCAGAGGTATGCACTTAGCACGCATCTTGAAAAGGTGTGTGGTCGGACTTCAGTTGAGCAAGATGGATACTGTGGTCATAATTGCTTTTGGTAATTAATTTTGCACGCGCAGCTCTCTCTCATGTTGTGTTATCTAAACTGAATTGATATAGGACTTGATAGTGATGTTTTCTGTGCCAGATCACACAGAATACGCAAGGCAACACGCTGCCTAATGTCTATACACTTTTTACTGTCTGAGACGAGTGTTTGATTGATATTATTTTTATGCTGGACTGAAATAAAGGCAGCCATGTCATGAGTTTAATGTTCCTTGACAAGGCAGTGACCGCTTTTTATTCTCATAATGTAGATGAGAGCAGAGTTGTTTTGCTCCATGCTGCTGTCTACTATGAATAATTCTGTGTCGCATTTGCTTTCAACATATCTTCCTGACCGATTGCTAAATTATTTGGTTGGAAGAGCTCATTTGTTCATACTGCCTGGGGAATGGAAATTATGAATAATTTTGTTGATCGACATTCATCCACATAAATGAACACATCAATTTCAGATAAGGAGGAGCAGAGCGTTGCAGCGTGTACAGCAGCAGCTGGACCCAGTTTGCATGTGACTTCTATGTTGATTTATGTTTCATCAGATCAGAGAATGATAGGGTAAATAAACCGTGATGACCCATTGAAAGCCCAATCCAATTTCTCGGAAATGGACTCACTGCTTTCAGCTAATGTCAGTTCCTCTTAATTGCTGTTGACAGTATTTTGCCTCAACTTCATTGTAAGTAAAAGAGTACCATGCTGATTAACATTTGTTCATTATTCTCAGGGCGTTACATGCATTACCACACCGCGTTAATTCACGATGCAAGGGCAAACTGCACCTTATGTTTCATTAACTCATTTGTTTCGCTGCTGCATCTATTTTGCAGATAGTGACTAAAAGTTCAAAAAGTGCTTTCAGAAATGGTCTGTGGCAGTTTCTTGTTGTGGAAACTTTGTGAGTGCAGAGCATACCAAATGTAATCTTTACCTTGTAGCTTGAAAATAGGTGTGCAATTATGCACCGCTGAAGATCTGTCTCACTGTTGAGACTATCCTCCCTTGACTATAAGGCAAGCCAGTTATTCGAAAGTATTATAGAAAAATATATTCATTTCACAACCTTTTTGTGTTGGCTTATTTCAGTACTTATGTGTGAGCAGTGTCAGGATCATTTTTGGCAATATCAATTTCTTGCTTGTTTTTGTGTGTGTGTGTGTGTGTTTTCTTGGGGGGTGTCAAATCCACCGTTATGCCTTGCCTAGGGACGAAGCAGCAAGAGGATTTTGTCTAAATTAAAAGCTTTGCGATACAGTTAAAGAAGCAAAACAGCTCCAGCTTGTTATCTTGCACCAGAAAATAGAAGTAAAGATAAGTAATAATGACTGATGAGACATCTGGTTATTCAGCCAGAATGATGTGCTCAATGGTTTGTCCATAACCACCAAGTATAGAGGTGCACTATGCATACCATACCAAATCAGTTAAGTCTGGCTGGTGTCCTGTTTTGAAAAGGCTTATGAAGAATACATTAGTTTTGCCTTCCTGAGGATATTCTCTTGCACAAATCACACATTTATTGTTGCTATCTTAAAAAATAAATAAAAACAGACTGTAATATTTTCCTAAGCCAAATATTTTATCACAATCTCTTATCCATCCATTGTCAAAACTAAACCTAAACTGATCTCCGTGGTAACAAACAGTCTTGGAGGGCTTCCTCTCTTCCATCTGCGTGGTGGATCTTGTTATGTGATCTGTCTTTCTTTCACCCCACTTCACCTTCAGTGCAAAGAGGAGGAGTACAATGAGTTGGAGGCTTTTTGTAGAGTGAGGGGGATCACAGACTAATGTGTGCAGCCTCAGGCGTTGGCAGTGATAGGATGGCGATGTGGCTCAATTTCATGTTAGCAGAGTGCGGAGACATATTAGAATAACAATGAGGAGGAAACTACAGTATTTACAGAGCGTGTAAAGTTGACAGATGCTTACTACCCTACTCAATTTGATGCATTTCTTTCTTTTTACCCAACAAAAAAACCAATCGAAATACTATGAAATCCCAACTACAACAGAAATTGTAGTATATACAGTATATATTTTTCTTTAGTGATTCCGCTTTTCATTAAAAGGGAGTGTCCTTCACCTACCAATATGGGACCATATCCTCTTCACATTTTTCTCAGTCACTCTCGGGAGACCCTCATGACAGTCCATTAAATTGAAGTGCAGAATGGTTGGCTACCTGTGGTGTTCAGAGACAAAAGTGCTTGATTCTCTGTGGATGGAGAAGACATTGATGGAAATGTTTTAGATGGAGAGGTTGTTAGGAAATTAAAAGTGCAGCTTCCTCAAATGGCCCCTGTGGTCCTTCATTGGGGGATCGGAAGAGCCTGTTTGGTATTTCTGTCTAGCAGCAGTTCTCTTTCACTGCTATAGGAGTGGGAGATAAAATTAGATGTCAGAGTTAAATCTTATTAGCTCCTGTCCCACTGGCAATCACGTGTGTGCGTGCGTGGGTGCATTTAGTACATGTATAGGTACTGAGTGTATGTGTGTGTGTGTAATTCAGGCCTGTGTGTAATAACAAGAGTGTAAATTGTAACTTCCCCTTGCGGGATTAAAAAGTATACATTATTATTATTATTACCCCTGTGTACACCTAAACTGGCCGTAGAAATCTCCCTCCACGTGCTTGGAAACTCTCACACCTTCACTTTTTAAAATGAAACAGATATCAGAAGATGAAACTAAAACATTTCAGCCCAATCATTTAATTCTGTGCTGTAATCTGCTGCTCTGTTCATACTTTGAGACTCACCGCTGTATTAATAGCATTGCTCATGCTTATACATCAGTGCACATTAATTCCGTCCAGCCCAGGATTCTATGCAGGGTGCTTTCATGTCTCCTTATATAATGCCGTTTATTCCAGCACTCCTGGCAGGCGGGTCTGAGGGCAGAGAAGCAGTCGAATGCTAAATCTTTCTTTCCCATCACTGTCACTACTTTGTCCTGCGTGATGCAAAAATAACTTAAACCCAACAACACCCCTCAACATTTATTTTCATGAATTAAACAAGATACGTGTTAAATAGTGAGCTGTATATGTGCTGGTAGGCAATTTGTTAGCTTTGGACAGAGACAGGCTAGCTGTTTTCTCTTGTTTCCAGTCTTTATGCTAAGCTAACCAAAATTACGCCAAAAGTGGGTAATAATTAAATCAGGACGCTGTCTGAAAAAAAACAAATTAACCTCGGAATGCAAACTTCAGTCCCACAATCTAGCTTGCTCCCCTTTTTAAACTAGATGTTGGACATATTTGCTGTACTGTTTAAAACTGATTCAAAGCCCAGATTAGATTAAGTATTCCCCCATGGTGTTAAAGGCAATCATACAGTTTCCACTCCCAGTGATGGAACTCCCTTGTGATAAAAACCTGCTTCCTCCCTGTCCCTTTCTCTCTCTCACTCACACACACACTAGTTTAATTCCTCTACTAATGAGGGTTAGCTCATCAAGTCATCTGCCTGAGAGTTGACGACGTGTTTGGAGAGATTATCTCTAAACCGTTCATATGGGGCGACCTTTGATTTCCAGCAGACTGATCATGAAAAGTTGTTTGTTTCCGGCTCTAACAGAGTTATCAGACGTGTGATTAGAGCGTCTGTGACACTGATTACACAGCAGACAGTTGGACCATTTAATTTCCATGTTAGATTCATAATGATGGATTGTCTTTGAAAGTCCAAAGGTTAGGAATTCATTTATATTTGATGACTGAATATGAAACATCTGAAAATCTCAATATTTGCACAATAAAATAAATCTTTGTTGCTCTTAACTCTCTGTGAAGATTGGAATTTCTCATAAAGTAGGCCACAGAGAGTGGAGGCATTGCATGAGTAGGGTTATGGTTCTTTGTAGTCTTTGAAGTGTAAATTGTGTTCATACTACACAGTTAACAGATAATTATCTACACTTCCAGTTAATATTTTTATTTTTTTAAGTCCAACAAAATTGATTTAATGAAATGTCAAAATATGATAGAAAATGCATTAAGTTGCTGAAAAGCTTATAGTTAAAATGAAGTTAAAATGACAAAGGCCCTTTTTACGTCAAAATTTAACTCTGTGTCAACCGGGTGGTGTGTGTGTGTGTGCCAGCTGGCTGAGGTAGGGTGTGTGTGTATATACATACTAATGAATATTTAGTCAACAAACATGGATGTACTGTGTTTTTGACTGGTGCTGTGGATGGCTCACATCTTGTATTTGACTTCTACGTACATCAAAACCTTCAGCTGACTTTTCAGATTTAGGGAGGTTATAATTAAAACCTATATACCCTTTTACAAAAAAACCCATATGATTTTGAGCAGAAATTTCAGCTCTCTGAAGACATGTAAGTTATGTCAAATGTTTTAGAGCAAAAGCTTGTGAAAGGTCCATTAGTATAGAAGTGAATTTCCTGTATTTTCACTTTGTTGTGTTAAAATAAAGTTCTGAGATTTATTCACTCTTTTGAAAATGTAACCTAAGCAGAGCAACATCCTACCCGAGCTTAACACACCAGACTGAGGAATGGAAATTATTTTACCTAATGATTGATGGCTGTCTTTCTTCTTCTAACAGCACTCTGAAGACATGTAAGTTATATGTCAAATGTTTTCCCTTGTGAAAGGTCCTGATCACAGTTGGCTGAGATTTATTATCTAAGAGTTCCCTCTGATCACAGTTGGCTCTTATCTAACGGAGCACATCTCTGCTCTGAGAGGTAAAAAAACTCTCAGACTGAGGTCAGACCGACTCAGTCAGAAACCCTTTACCTGCACCACCTGCTGATCGCAGCTCCACTCAAGTTGGACCATTCTTTGAGATGACATCTGACTCCCCCCTGAGCCCAAGGTTCACAACTCTCACCTCGGGACCAGCAGGGGAGTGAAAGTGTTCGATCATAGACCAAAGGGTCATAGCTATTCCTACCTTTTACAACGTCAATGTTTTTTTTCTTTTGTTTTGTTGAAGATGGATATAAAGGGCAAATATCCATAAGCATTACTGTCACGTAATCATGTCACGTTGTCTTTTTATAACAGTTGGAAACAATATTGCACAGACTGATTTGTCTACTTCTCAAATGGATGGACTTTTCTGTAATTGGTTATGATAGTTTGTACTGACTCTGTTCACCCGCAACTGCTGTGTTATAAAGCCTACGTAACTACTGCACTGTCTTCTGCTTGTCTGACCTTACCGTTGCAGCACCATAAAGACTGTGAAGAGTGAGTCATCTTAGGACAGCTGTCATCGACCTGTGAGCTAACAGCCCTGCAGCAGTTGTGCCATGACACTATAAACTTTTTACACGCTCATCCACTCCATAAAGTCGAGGTGTACTGCAGTGGATGAGTTGTTAATGCAGAGACCGGTGGGAGATGATGGACCATATAATAGGATATAATATTCTCCCCTTTTTATTACTATTACATTGTGATGTCAGAGGTTTACCATAAATACAAGTAGTATTTATCTTAGTCTTGGTACAACAGTGACATTTACTGTTTACTTACAAGTTAATAAGTAGTAAAAATGTCACAGGGTTTGCCATCATTGCATCACATCACAGTAACCAACAAGTAAACCCGAATCGAATATGACTGATGGTGTAGCAGCACTGCAAAGATCTGTTTCCCTCACAAACACAGACAAATGCACGCAAGCAATCATCTCAACACCACCACTATTCAGTTAGCTCTTTTCCACTAGGCAAGGCAGCTTTATTTGTATAGCACATTTCAGCAACAGGGCAATTCCAAGTGCTTCAAGAACATAACTATCCATAACCTTCCAATAGCTTCCAATAACCTGAACTTGCACGTCATTGAAAGGGTGACACTGTCAAACATTGTTGTGTTTATGCAGTGTTTGGTAGGCAAGTGCAGTTCAGTCATGGGACAGACAACAGTGGAAAAGTATATATTATTTACTGTACTGTATTTGCTGTAATGTAGTGACTTTAAACGACGGTATCGTTGAATCGACAGTGACTTAGACTTAGACTTCTCTTTATTGATCCGTTTGGGATGACTCCCGCAAGGAAATTGAAAATTCCAGCAGCGGTTTTAGCAATAAAAAAAATAGATAAAAAAGACAGTATAAAGACAACAGAATAACAATAATAATAATAATAATAACAACAATAAGAACATTCATCAAATAAAGACAAAAAACACCATAAATAAAGTGGGAGGGCAACCGAACAAAATGTAGCGATTTAGCATCTGGGCTTTGAAAAGAAACATTTGGAAATGTTAAACAATTTTGAAAATTCTACTTAAATGTAATTGGGAAACTGTTAATGTATTCCTACGCACTAAGCACACAATCTACAGTTTATATGGACACACGCATAGCACAACATGACATCATGACTTCGCGTAAACATACAAGCCGACTTTCTTAAGCCAAGTGGCTTGTTATCTGTACGCATTTTGAGCTATCCGCGTGTATATCTACGCTGTATACAGCGGACGTAAACATACACGCTGGGCGTGTTATCACCACTTGCCGTGTTATCGTGATAAGAAAGTGACTGTTGAGTTTAGGACATGTGACACACAGTTGGGTTTAGTAAAACAAGAAACCGACGATTGAGTTTAAGAAACGTGACACGTGGGACACGATCTACGGTGTCCTGGGGGAAAGTCCTGTGTTTTAACCATCCTTCCCCCCGACCACCCTCCCTACGCAGATTTCACAAAGTAATGTAAGTCAATGGAGGCCAAACAGCGCTAAAAAGCGACTATGTGTCTCGATAAGACGCCAATAATGGCAAAGGAATTGCTGTGTCATACATACGCCATTTCATGAGATCAGTCTGCATAACAAGTCAAGAAAACACAAATCTGATATTCTAAATCAGAACACGGCCTGCATATTGAAACAAACCTCAATTAAATACACACTGTTTTTTGCTGCAGCGTTTTCCCACGTTGCAAACTAGCTGTTGCCTTTCTTTCAGCCAACACAATGAGGAAAATTAGATTTTAAAAATCATTGAGTCCCTAATTCATGAAAAAGAAACCAAAGCCATTTTCTCACGTTTTCTTAATGAAAAATAAAAAGATCGGGTGTGAGTAGAAGAGGGAGAAGTGGTACTTGCTCAAAGAAAGAGGTACTCAGGCTTTGCAAGGGACTGGGTTACTGATAACAAGGTTGCAGATGTAGGAAAGCTACAATGTATCCCATGTAAGCAGAATAAGCAATTTTCTTTGCAGATCTACAAGATATAAGAGTTCAGACTAAAGAAGATTTCATATTGTTAAACAAAGGACAACACTGAGGGATCGGTTATTAAATAGTCCAAGAAATCATTGTGCAGAAGCATATGAAAGATGCACTTAAAGCTTTAGAATGTCTATTTTGTGTGGTGATGGAGATGTGATAATCACAAGATGCTCAATGACCTTCAGAGAAAATAGTGGCTTTTGTATACAGCAGCCCTCAGTCAGCTACAAACACTGAACAAGGTACTCTACTTTATGTTATAGAGGCTTAAACTAAGGCATCTGGCTGAATTGTTAGTCAATATTGAAGTCATTGAGGTATTTCCTCACTGTCCTCTTTACTCAAATGCACCATATTTCACCATCCTGTTTAATCCACTTGTTTTTGTCAACACCATTTAAGGGACTAATCTAACTTCTTCAGAAAAATCCAGGTAAACAGTGGACTATGGCAAGAATCATAATCTGTATTTACTGTGTAAACACAGTAGAGGAATGTGGCCGGCAGCTTGTTGAGAGTGAACAGTGTGTTGATAAATAAGGTAGTTTGAGTTTGCCTTCTAAGGCTTCATAAAAGTAATAGTTTATTTCTAGATTTCTTGACTTCGGTCTTTGTATTAGTGGAAATACTTAAAACAAGAATCTATCAATAGGATAGGATAACGTTAAGGGAGCTCTGCAGATATGTAAACAGTCAACACAAGACGCCACAGAATGTGTTTGACCAGGAAAATAGCCAACCGTGTTTCAACTTTGGTTTGAGTAAAGTGGCGAACTTTTTGAAGTCAATCGACTAGCAACAGTTGTGTAGCCATCCCAGTATTAATCCACATATTAACCCACGCTTCTTCCCACTTTTGGTGTTCCTGCGTATTTACTAACCAGCTATCGGGTCGGCAGTAAAAGCCCGCCTGTAGTGTTCTCTTTATTCTCTGTATCACTTTATTGCAGCCCGCAAACCTCTTTCCCACTTCGTCTCCAAACATTGTTTGGTTCTATGTGAAACATAAATGTGTCAACAGTCACTGGAGATGAGTAACAAGACCTTTTGATAAGTGCTTTCCCACAAGGTAAATTTGGCAGGCAGGGTGGCAGCAGACATGCAAACAAACGCACAGACAGTAATTTTCCACTGTCTGTTACTGTGCATTTTAATGAGGTTGATGGATTAATGCCTCACTTCAGTTATAGGCCACTCAGAGAGTACAGGTTAAACCTATTGTAATCTATCAGTGCCCAGCTTATCACATCAGTAATGGTCACTCAAGAGTCCTGATTCGTGTGTTTCCACTTCCTTTTTCCATCTGAATGTCTTTGTTTTAAATTGCCCTTTTCCACTGGAAAGCAGTTAAGCCCCACTGAAACTCCTGAGATTAAATGGTTGAAAACATAAAGCTCTTAAGTGTGCTGATTGCCAAACGATGATTGAGCTTCAGGGGTAGACATTTAGCACAACTAGAATAGACTTAATTTTGTCGAGTGAGTGTGTGCTTGCAAATGTTTGACACAGTTGAGCTGTTTTTAGTGTGAGTTGACCTTCGTGTTTATCCGCGCATTTATGCCTTATGCATACGCACAAGTATTTTTTTTTTTTTTAAATCTTGGAACCGATCTCTGTCCAGTCAGAGGCTGCTCAGTCTTGACCTGTTCTCTTGCTTGTAGGGAAGTTGTTGTAATTGTTGCTGCCGTTACACATATTGGGGTCGGTGACCTCTGCAGTGGACCGTGACATGTTATTTCTAACAAAATGATGAGTTTCGATTAAAGTTTCTCTTTGATTTAAATTTTCTGACACCAAAACCGGATATGTAGGCTTATATCTCTCTTTTTTAATTCTATCAAACTGCTTTTGTTGCTGTCGTGAAAAAACTAACATGTTATCTATCATGTTTAATAAAAAATACCACACATGGGCCAAAATGGGCCCTTAAATACAGGATGCATCACCAATAGCTGCTTTAAACTCTGATAAATCATCTTCAGAAAATTCAGAATACTTGATTGGTGCTTGGTCTTAAAGTATATCTTTACATTGGTGTTATCGTTATGATCAGTGTCCCACCTCCAAGTCACCTAGCTGGGCTAACACAATGAACCCACTACCTGATCACACACCACACTACCCTTAATTTCCTTCAGGATAAATAAAGTATCTCTATCTATCTTTTTCTTCTCTCCTTCAGACAAGAGACTGTCAGCCCAGCTGATGCTGTCAGAAGCCAGCATTTATGCTCTTATCATATCCTGCATTTTCTTTCTGATCTAGTTCTATATTTTTTTTACTGCCTCAGACACGCACGCACACACACACACACACACACACTTGTGGTGGTCTGTGCTGAATATCACTGTAAAGTGTGTCTTCCCTCTTGGGTATTGCCTTCCTATTGTCCACTGGCTTTGTGTGCAGAGGCTTTTTGTGTCAGCCTGGCTGGAATCGGTCTGTTTACTGTGATTAAATGGGAGCAGAGGAGGTTGGGGGACTGAACCAGGACTCTTTAGTAAAAGAACGCAGTAAACACACTTCAGTACCGTTGCTGGGACACAAAGCATCCCAGTCTGTTGACAAAATATGTATGGATTTCTCTCCTTTCACATGTTTATGCTGCCTATAATTATTTTTTAACTCCCATCTAAAATCAGTGTGCTGTCGTAATTTTGTTTATGACTCACTGTTACCCCTTTTTCTCTTCAGTGAAGTCATTATTTAACAGTTTAGTGCATATGCAGTTAACACCACCTGAGTACCTCATAGAAGTTTGATTGGTTGGCTCTAAACACACTTTTTAATGCTGAATGTAAAAATTGTAGAAAAACAAGCAGATCCTCAAATTTGAGAGGCTGTAACCAGCAACTGTTGGTGATAAAATTAATTTATCAGGTTGCATTCTCTGTTAATCAATTATTTGGCTAATTGTTTCAGTACTCGTGTAGATTCACACTATTCTCTGAAACTGCTCAGCTGTGATGTGGAGTGTGTTTCTTTGCTCGGACAACGTATTCTCTGAAGTGTCGCAGCTCACTGCTCTATTAATTACCTTGAGTTGAGTTAGGTCTTTTGGTAATGAAAAGGAAACTGGGCTTCTCTAATTGTGAGCACACCTTTTACCAGCTAATGCAGCCCATTAACCTCACTTGGCATCGCATAATGCCAATGACAAGTGGTCGCAAGGTAGGGGAGAGATTTGTTAACCTCCTAGCACCTGAGTAGAATATCGCTATAGAAAGAAAAGGGCAAGCCAAAATATGAAGGTTATTTAATCCTACTTTTGTTTCATTTGATGCTGTAAGGCGCTGTGGTTAACACTGCTGTAAAATATATTCATAAGTATATACTGTATGTATATATTCAGATGGACAAAGATTTGGGTGGGACATTACGCGTTTTGATCTACACATATACATTTGCCTGACTTCAATATGTAACTAGTGAGAAGGTTGGAAGTCTACATTCATGTTTCTGGGTCTCAATTTTTATTGCAGCATGAGCCAAATATCCAAACTGATTACACCTGTTTATCCAGAATCTTTTATATTTAGTCTGATTCATGGCTTTATTTGTTATGTGGTTGTGCAGCTATGTATTTTGCACTGTTTTGCACTGACAGGTATACTGTACTTGACCATTGTGTATTGTTTGACAAGGAGGCTTGGTAGTGATTTAGCACAACCAGAGTCATTCATACTTTTATTGAAGCTAATATCAGATGTAGAGGTATTATCAGATTATAGATTTAAATGTCCTCATGTGATAACTGATCGTATCCTGTTGACTTTTCAGGTATTTGGTGATTATTATCACTTCCGGCATCGTACAGTGGTGAAAAGATCGCTGTCGGATCATAGGGGGACACAAGTTCGTCTTTCAAGAGATCCCAAGGTAAGAAGTTTATTTCAGGGGCGATGATTGATGGACTGTGTGTTCCCGGATGTACATAAAGTTTATTAATGCTTTGGAGTATTCTGTGGGGAGGAAGTGTGAGTACAGTTTCTGTATTTGAAGTGTCATCCATGAGTGGTGGTTGTGGTGTTGAAGCACAGTAGAAAACAAAGAGGAATACAATAAGGTAACAGCGACAGGGCAAAGCAACAAAACCTTAGCCCTCATATTTCACCTTTTTTTTATGGCTGTCTCAGACGAGCCGCGGCGTCCACACTGACTCTTTTCCTTTTGCCTGCGTGCTCGGAGGTAAGCTGTTGCTCCCCAGATACATGCACTCTTCTGTGAAAACTACTGCCTCCTCCTTGAATGATCTAATTGAAATTACACGTTTCTATGTTGTCTCGCTGTTTTGCAAGAGTTTGAGGTAAGTTTCAAAATGAGTCTGTGTCCTACCCCATTGGGAAAGACAAAGAGAAGAGTGTGAAATTAACATCCATAGCTGTGGGGATAGAAGGGAGTGTATGCCAGAGAAAGTAGATATACGAGTACTTTTAAAAGAATCTTTTAAAACTTTTGAAAAAAAAAGATGCTTGTTCCCTGGTCACAGAGCTTTGCGTCGCAAGTTGTCTTAACTGAACAGCCCGATTTTAAAATGGGCGGCGAAAGAAAGCAGGCAGCGTATTTTTACATACTTTAAAACGTGTCGGAAGTGAGACTTTAAGTACGTGTACAGATTGTATAAAGATAAAACTTCCATATCAAAACTTTGGTTTCCTATAATATAACATACCGTGGGCCTCCCTCGAGACAAAGCTTGGAATAAAGGCACCCTCTTACCCTCTTATTTTTTCACTTCCCGTTCACTGAGCCCCCCTTTAATCTATATTATCAGTGTACAGGGAAGTGTAAGGCTGAATCTCGTTTTTCTGTTTTACCCTTTCGCCTTAGCCCTTCCCCTTAGTTTTGCGCGTTCACGTGAGGTTTGTCTATTGTTTTTGTGACAGAGGGGTTCGGTTTCAGACAGCCTCTCTGCATGCTCAGTAAACTCAAAACTTTACATGTAAGTTTCAGTTGACAGCTGCACTTCAGAGCAGCTGTGTAGCTGTTAAATGTTGCTAAAGCAAAGGAAAAAAAAGTAACTTTTGGAAAAAAACCAGAGCAGCCTTTCTTGCATTGCTTGGTGAAATTCGCTGTCAATGTGAAAAATATTAATTGGAAATGCTGGCTGCTATTTATTTGTTTGTGCTCCTCCGTGGTTCCCTGGCTGAAAACGCTGTGCATCAGGAGAATGTTAGTGTTTTAACACAGAGCAGCAGGGCCATTTGACAGCTGGCCTAGTCAGAGCCCAATGGGTTAACATGAACAATGAATCTGAAATGGCTCTCGCTTTATATAACCAATAGTGACCATATGACTCCAATGCTGATCCAGCAGACTGGCTCAAGCTCCTCGAGTTGTTGGTGTTGATTTCTTTGTTTCCTCGCTTATTCGACTTCATTCTTGCATTATATTTTCTCCTCCTAACGATGGAGTCTACCAGAAAAAAATCTCACAACTGTGAATGTTTGATATTCCCCTTTTCTCTGCCTTCTTATAACACTGTCTCTTCTTCTTTCTGTCATTGTAATCCCTGGAAATTATATGAACATGGTTACATCTAAATTGCGTCCAGCTCCTCTCAGTATAATAGTAATGTAGATAAATCTCCATATTAAATGTATACATGTGCCACTGGAGAAGCAAATGTCAAAATGAATCTACTGCCATAAAAAGTGAATGAAATCTGACCCTGCTGTCATGCTGTGCAGCTACACACTACAGGTGCACACTGGGAATAGAACAACTTCTGCTGGCTTTGTCTGTGTCCATCAAATGGTCCACCTCCCTCTTTGGGATTTCCTTTACTCTGCAGCTCCATTTCCTGTTGTTGAATTCCTTTTTTCCCACAGCACCTCAGAGAAAGTGGAGTGTTATAGTTCCAGGTCCTCCTGTCCATGCAGGAGGGGTCAGGTCAGTTTGTCAGTACCCACAGGAATCTACCATGTTCAGTTTTATCTATTAGTTTGTTTATTCAATCAAGGGAGCTATGCAACTGCTGCAATAGCTTGCCATTTTTATCAAATCCCCTTATTTTTTCTTTAAATCTATAAAGACTATTAGATCTAAACATCAATCCATTACTGTAACTGTGTTGCAATTAATAGTCTGATCAGAGCTTTCATTAACCAGCAGATCATTGCAAATTTGATTTTCATTTGTATCAGCTGCACAGTTTTTCTCTAAAAAGGTAAAACATTGCAAACATATTTCTAATGGGAGGAATGTTTTAATTCCAGAAAGATGGTCACTGCAGCTTTTAAACTGGTTGAGATGAAGCCTGAACAAAAGGCTCAGTGAACTCTCTTTGAAGAGTGTCTAATTACTAACAAAAGCATCTGGACCTCGGCCAGATCTCATAGACTGGCTAACAGAGTCCTGTTAATAGGCTCTATTGAAGATTTAAAAACCGCTCTATCTACTACCTCCGTACCTTCTACTGTGTTCTGTTTTATTATGTTGTTGTAGCGGGCAGTTTGCTTTGCTTTTAGTGTTCTTGTTTGGTTTGTTGAAAAGAAGAAAAGGAATAAGACAGACATAGCAAATCAACGAGTGGCTCCGAAACGCAGAACATTATCATCATTTGTTTGACTGGTTTTATTGCCAGTTTTATAACTCTATCAAGAATAGTAGCACGCTTTAGCATAATTATAAATGACAAAGTCACTGATCTAGTGTGTTCCTTTATTGTAATGATGCTTCATTTGAGGCTTCCGTTTGGCCTCAGAGGGAGGATGCTATGTTTATATAATGAAGAAGGACAAAGAGTTGGGTGGGACAAAATGAGTAGGGTTGGGAATCTATTTGTTTGACAGATACGATTCTTCACCTAAACACAAACCGCGCAGTCTGTTTGTGAACATTAGTTCTGCGCTGGATCCGTCTGGACGCATGAGATAGACACCGTTTTCCATTTTCAAAGCCCATTGATAATGAAAAATGCTGTTTGTCAATTTCTGGGCTCTGTGTTCTGTCACCGACTATTAAAGTTTTCAAAAGACCCTTCACATGAATACTGCAAAATGGAAATGTTTGTTGTTACGCTCCTGCCAAAAGTAGGGAATCTGTTCAATATGAATTATGAGTTTGAAGCTGAAAATACAACTTGTGTTGTTTGTTGTTTATGTTTGTTGTGAATATGAATAGGGATCAGACTTTTTTTTGGAAATGAGGACTTTGATCTCAGGTTTAGTTTAATATTCAAATAGTTAACAGAAGGGTCACTGGCATACTCACAATGTAGGGACTCTTTATACAACTTACAATGGAACAAATGATTAATTTTAATTCATTTGTGCACTGAAATTATGTATTTCTTCCCATGCATGGAACACAAAGTACTGAAATGAAGGTAATTACTGTAACAGTATGCAGCTTTCAGGAAGTTTTCCCCCCAGTGTTTACTGATTTAGCATCCCCAATGTGTGTTTGCGAACACACCCGAGACACTAATCTGTGCCACTATTTCCTCTAGAGTAGGACTAAAGCAAAGACATGTATTTGCTGTGTTTTGATGGACACTTCCAGAACTGTGTGTGACATTAGGAGGACCGCACAAATTAGTTGCAAATTACTGGTCTCTGAGATCTATGCAGCTAAAAGGAGCAACAACCATTGAAATTGTACTTAAGCTCATTTGCATGTTTGCCCTTAAGCCCTCAAGTGAAAAGATTTCCCTTTGGGTAAAAACAAAAGTATTTTTTAAATATTGATTACTGAACTGCAGTGACACCTATGTGTCTGCTGTAAATGTTTAATTGTTTTTATGGTCATGCCATAACAAGACCCTGAGATGAATTTGGATTTAATTTAAGCATATACTGTGATCAGTAAATGGCATGCACACAATTGCAGAGACTTACAAATAATGCTGGTTTTGTTAAGAGTATGCAAAACAATACCAATGGAATTAAAAGCTACACCATGCTCGGCCGTGATAATGAAAGGGTTTTAGGAGCTCCACAAGCTAAACACGGTGCAGTAACCAGTCCTTTGCCGTGTACATTAAACATAACTTCCTGTGTTGTCAGTCAGAGAACTGTCCCTTAGGTATGTGAGAAAACAACAGAAGTTTCATACAGGATTTAATTTTGAAAAGCAATTGAGGAAATGGAAGAGGGGAAATCACACACACCGCCTTATGACGCAAGAGAAAATGGCTTGTTTCTATCTGACTGAAAATTACACGCACTACTGTCGTGCCGTTGAATGTGTTCCCTCCATACAACTGAATCTTTGTCGCTCAGACTGTAGACATTTCAGTCAATACTGCCATTTTCTTTAAAACAGAAAGTCAATATTAAATCCTGACTGAGAGAAGCACCTCAACAACTGTCCTTTCTCAAACTAATTAGATGTTGTAATAATGTCACTTAGGAATTTTGTGAAAATTTGTGAAACAGATAAGATGAATATTTATTGATTCAGTGAGGATGAGATTGAGCAGCCAATATGAGGTAATTCATTTCAGATTTAGAGGACAACTTTTAATTAGACTTAATCCAGTCCTTAGAAAAGCAATATTGAATCAACTTTTTGTCGTCTGCATAGGTCCTGCCACAGTGTGCATTATTAAGACAGACATTTTTGCATTGTAATGTGAATGGCAAATATATACAACATAACTGCTTCTGCCCAGTTGTATGTTTACTACCTTATCTTTTTATTGTGTGTCTGCAAGAGAATTAAACAGAATAAAATTTAGAAATAGGACACAGGCATTTATTTTTGAATGTGGTACAGTAGATAAGGATTTCTTCTTCCAAAAGTAAAAGCCCTTAGGCTGACAATGCCAGCAAAGAAAAAGTTAACAGTGCCAGCTTTCCTTTTCTTTTTTAAAGACACATTCTTACGTATATTCTGAACATATACAGTAAGGATTCACAATGGCGTGCAAATGGTTGGCTACTTTCTTTGTTCATGTACCATTTCACATGTTTGGCGACATATCCGTTTGTGTTAACAGCAATAGTCCTGTTGTGTCGCACCCTAAGTGCGCATGTTCATTGTGAAAAAAGCTAGCATCCCGTTTTGTGTGTAGACTGCTGCAGCTGTACCTCACAGGGCTGACCTCATCTTCCAAATAAGAATCAGATGAATCCTGGTGGAAATGTCTCCTCCATTTAGACTGATTGAGATGAGGGAGCGAACACTAACACAAACCCGCACACAAACCTCTTTGGTCTTTGAATTGAAATTATTCCATTATGCTGTTATGACATGGTAGTGTTGGCTTCAATGTAGCAGCTAATGTGGCCTTCATTACTTCTTTCCTTTTTTACTCTTGTGTCTCTAGTGATCTGCAGAGGCGGAGAGAGAGAGGTGCTCTGTGATTTGGTTGTCCTTCACATCAGGTGCTCTGTCCTTGCGGCAGGCAGTTCTCTGTCTTCCTACTCTGACACATTCTTTTCTGTCCTCGTCTACTCAGGTGTTTTTGCTGTACAGCGAGCACAACTCTGCAGAGGGAGTGAGATGCAGGCTTATTTTCACTTTATGCGTTCTGCTTCTGACAACACTTTCTGCAGTAGCTTGCACATTATGAAAGCCTGCGGCAGATGTTTGTTTTGATAGACTTGAATGAATTAATTTGTACCTCCTGTGTGTGTGTGTGTGTGTGTGTGTGTGTGTGTGTGTGTATATTGTTAGTGTGCATAATTCTTTGGGTGCATCTCATTTTACACTAATCCAGAAGTTTTAATTAATCCTGGGCTGCTCTGGAGTTGATCGGCGAGTCTCATTAGTGATACCCCTGTGCCTCTAATCTCACTCTGTCTGCTGTTGTCCCGCTGAGAATTTTGATCTCTATTAATTCATTTGACATGGTGACCCTGATGTCCAGCACTTAATTATTTCTGTTCTGTTTTTTTATTACGACAGTGAGCAGTAACCTTTGTGGTTGGAGGCTTTATTTCTCTGTTGAATCACCAAAGTTCACCACTGTTTTGTTTGTATTGCTAATCTTTACATGTTTATTTCTGTGTTTTGTTCTCTCCTTGTTTAGGTGACTTGGGCCGAGCAACAAGTGTCGAAACGGAGAAAAAAGAGGGATGTTTTCGCAGAACCGTTAGATCCCAAGTTCAGAGACCAGTGGTACCTGGTGAGTATGAACGCTGATGAAACGTTATTGAACAAAAGGCTGTGTGGTTTGATTGTCTGTGAGACATAATTCAGCGATTCGCATTGGTTGAGCTTTTTATCCACCCAAAGTCGATACACTTAATTAAATTTGGGGCTAGGATCTTTCCCCCGGGTCAAAAGACAAGCTTGTATGAATCCAATATACTGTCTTTATGCGTAATGCTGTTGTGTCTGCGTGACTTCATTTGAATGATTCAGCTTAAACAACAGCAGCATACATGCATACACAGAGTGCATTTGAATTGTAAATTGCATGCTTTTTAAAGTTGGAGGTTTACTTTAGTCCACATAGCAACAAAGAGACAAAGCGGAGGAAAAGACACAGGTGAATCACTTTGAATTGCTCTGGTTCTCTGCTGATTGATTTTTCCGTTCGACTTGAAGAATGTCACTGGTACGTTGGCCTGTTTAAAAGCAGCACTAACAACCCCCGAGATTTTTTGTTTGGCTCCAGTCTTCCTTCAATTACTGTGAGGGTGCTTCAGGCGGAAGGAAATTCATGGTGATGCAAACAGACTTGCATCACCAGTTGTTCAACAATGTCTGTGCTTTAACAGAGGCAGACTAACGTTCCCAGTGTGTTGGAGTAGTTAGTGGCAACTTGAAAGGCAAAGAAGGAGATAAGAGCCTGCTGCCTGGTTGTATTAATGTGTGTACATGTAAAAGATTCTGCCGTACGTTCACTACACACTATGTTATGAGTATTTAACTGATATTAAAGCCTGCCTGTGAAGCATAGAGATATGAAAACGTTTTGTGCACAATGTAATCACATCTTTAGTATCTTTTAGAGCGGTATCCAATTATTTTCTTAATTAATCCTTTTGTTTCTAAAAAGTAAAGAAAATGCCCATCACAATTTCCCAGAACCCAAATTAAATATAATGCAACACCCAAAGATATTTCACTGACTATTATATATGTGACTGAAAAAAAGCAGAAAATCCTCACATTTAAGAAACTGGAAACTGAAAATGATTGGAATTTGTTGTTTTGAAAAATGAAATTATTAATCCATTATCAAAATAGTTGCTGTTAATTGCCTTTCGATCAACTAATTGAATAATTGGTTAATTGTTGCAGCTCTAATATCTTTGTTGGCACATAAATAAATGACAATTGTTTTATGAAATTTTTATTAGAAATTATTAAATCTACATGATATTTAGAAATATAATGCACTGTGTGGTTCTTTTTAAAAAGGTGCTGAATCTGTGTGAGTGGAACACATAAATAGAACTCAATCTTTATTTTTATGGTTCGGTTTAAGTGTGTGGGCATCCCATGAGGCTGTAAAGCTCATTAAAACACAAAAAGACATGAAAACTAGAACAACACTTTTGCTTTTCTCAGATCCACTATTGGGATCATGGTAGTTATTAATGAATTTAGCATTAATCATGATAAAGCTGCTGAATGTGGACAGGATATGATTTTAAAGGTTATGTTAAAACCATAGAACATGAGTCCATTCACACGTGCAAATGTATTTTTATTTATTATTGGCACTTTTGTTTAATTGAAATCCTCTTGAGTTGTCTTTGCCTATTTTGCCTCAATTTTTGTTACAGGTAACTATTTTATTCTGCTATCTTGGCCAGGTCTCTCTTGAAAAAGAGATTGTATATCTCAAGAGACTAACCTGGTTAAATAAAGGGTATAGAAAATATAATAAAATATCTACACTCTGCTGAGTTACATAAATGTTCCGAAGTGCAAAGTTGTAGCAAATGTTTTAAGGTTGCAGGAATGTGCTACCGCTTTAAACTAGCAGGAAATAAGTCTGTGCCTCATTAAAACTGAACCTGGCGGGCCAGAAGAGATGGTGTCTGTGCTTGTTGGCAGGGTGTCCACGGTGGGCAGATGCTAATGGTCAGCACCTGCTGTTACAATCAATATTTAATATTGTTTTGATATTTGTCTAAATAATAAGACGTGATAAGTCATGGGCAAGTCTCAAAGTGGAAATCTCAAGCTGTCCATACTGTACATGCTCCTCAAGATGTCAGTGTGCAGGAGGAATGCTGAACTTAAGGAAGAAAAGAACTCATTTATTTAAAATGAAACCTTGCACATACCGCTCTTAGATTTATTATACAATCGGCATGTCGGCCACAAAGATCACAACTTTCAGCTTTAATTGATTTTCTTTTTGATGGTAGTGTCAATGATCACCCTCTCTGATAGACTGCAGGGTCTGAAAGCTAAGAGGAAAACGTGGCCGGTGGTACATCAGACACATTCTGATTAACCGACGGTACACTTTAAATAGAAGAGCTTTGAAGTTGAAGCCAGACGTGGCTCTTAACAAAAGGTCAAGTTAAATGTTAAAAGCATATCAAAAAGCATACAGAATGATTACTGTCTGTGCCATGCTCCAGTTCACTGGTGCTTTGCTTGAATGAATGCATGCATGACATTGATGCTTTCAGAATAGAGATGCTCTTTGTAACCTTGTAATACCACCTTCTCGTCATTGAGAAACTTTAACTTTTTCACAAAGGAATAATGAGTTAAATGCATTAAGCTGCACATTTTTCCCATTGCTTAAATCCAAAGCCCATTCTCATCAAAATGTCTTAAATGATTGTCTTTATTTTTCTTACAGAGTTAAGCCCTTCTAGATTGAGTTAAAATCACATTCTTGTCAGCACTCAGGTGTCTCTTGGATGAATTACATTTCATCTAAGTTGTTTTTATTTCTCCATCCTTAGTACAACAGCAACCACCGTGACTTGAATGCCAAATCTGCGTGGCAGTTGGGCTACACAGGTAAAGGTGTGGTGGTGTCCATCCTGGATGATGGAATAGAGAAGAACCATCCTGACTTAATGCAGAACTATGTAAGTATAATTCCTAAATAAGCTGAAACATTGTGTTTTTCATGGAAAGACTGTACACTGCAGCAGCAAACAAAATGAATGAAGATAAGAACAGAATAAATAGAGCAGATTTTGAATTAAAGATAGTTACGTCTTTGTGGTTAATGGATTTTAAGACTAATTTCTGTGCAGACAGATTTTGAGGTTTTAAATTTAGCAGATTTTTTTTTAATACTGACAATTTGCCAAACTGATTACTGCATCTTATTCTAACAGCTTATCTGCGTCTTTATTTAGGACCCGGATGCCAGCTATGATGTGAATGATGGTGACCCAGATCCTCAGCCTCGATACACACAGCTAAATGACAACAGGTAGAAATCTACACAAATAACAAATTCATTTCCAATCTTCTCTGGGGGGGGGACGTCAGGACATCAGGAGCAATTTTCACTTGTTAAATAATTTGTCCACCTCACTTTCTGATAGCTGACATGTAAATAAGCCTACTGTATGACCGGGGTGCCATTTATGGGAATAAATCTAGCTAAAGGTCATAGCCTTTGGGGTTTGTCCAAGAGATTCAGATTTTCTGCCATTTATGCAGTTTTTACTTTCCAAAAATGGGCAATTACTAAAATAAATCCTGCCCCCAAGTTTGTGGATTTGCTCTGGCCTCTTAAGTCACACAGGTGCCATTGGGCTGTGTCTATATCCTGGGTAAGTAGAGTAAATCTACACTAGGATTAAAGTAGTGTGTAAAGAAACAGCTTTAATGCAGTGGCCTTTGCAGATGGCATTAGGAGTTGTTTACCACCACAGTGATGTCTCGCAGAGAATTGATTGTTCATCAGCATTAATGAAACGAGCAAATCTCTTGGCTCTGGAGGGCCCTTGCTTGTCTTCCTTCATTCCCACCGCCTGCTTCCCTTCTGATTTTAATTTCTGAATCACTATAATCTTCTGTTTGTGGGCCACTGGCCTGAGAGGCTTTTTATCCAGAGGCTCACCATGATTACTGGTGATTGGCAAGGAAGATAGGTAGGGATGGAAGTCCAACTAAGATAGGGGCCAGAAGCGAGCACCATGAAAATAGAGGCTGGGGTACAGTAAGAGCTGCGGAATGGCCTAAAACAGACTGTAGTTATGCCAATGCCAAATCAGCTCCTACAGGCTTTGTGGAACAGACTGTAGAGGGTGTGTAATTGTTTTCATACTTAAAATAGAGAATACTTCTTCAGGAGGCAGAACCCTGCTCCCCCCCACCCACATAACTATTAAAAGTTTTGATAAACATTAAAACAGTGCAAACAATACACCGCTGCTTTCCCAATGTTTTTAAGATTCTGTGCCAGTGCCTTAAACTGTTTTTGCCACCACCATCAACACAACCCTGACGGGTGGAACTTGTGGAAGAATGTGAATATCCCTCCAGCTCCACAATCTATGCCAAGGCACGCTTAAGCTCATCTGGTGGCTTGTGGTGGCCCAGAGCCCAGCTAAGACGCTTACTATTGATGTTTCCTTCAATTTGGCTGCACCTCTTTCCAACCCTCGCTCACCTCAGTCCTTATCTCTTGCCACCCAGCTCTCCCTGTCTTCCTTGTGGCAAAACCAATTGAGAGGGAGCATATTTGTGTGTGTGTGTGTGTGCATTTTTTTTTCTCTTACTTTACATTAGGTTGGTGCAGGATGCATGTGTAAACAACCTGTGGGTGGACATGGAAATGCGTAAGGTTGTTTAAGACTGTAAGTGTCTGTTCCCTGCAGAAAGCCCAACTCTGTTCACCTCCATAAGGGCGCCTTTCATTCCCAGCATACGGGAAGCAGTGAGGATGGCTCAGTAGCAATGTGGCCATTCACCCTCATGTTTATCTAAGACAGCATGTGATCTAGATGTTTCTGATTCCAGGGCTTTCTCTGTCCCCTATCAGGATGGTTTCCGAATGGGAATTTTCTTGGTTAAACCTGGCTAAACTATTATGGAGGTTCTTTTATTTGAATTTATTGCCTCCTGGTTTAGATTAAGGCTAGCTCACAACATAAACTATAGCAGTCAGAATCACAATATTCAACATGAATGAATGAACATACAGCATTGTCATGATGATGATGCACAGGAAAAAACAAGGTAAACAAGGGGCAGTGAAGACTGACTGCACATGTAAATTCATAAATATTTAATGCACAGCTATGGATGGAGGGACCTATTTAACAGTATTGCAAACAGCAGGCTGATTAATTTTCAGCGGACCCTACATTAATCTCTCCCTAGACATTTTCTTCATATTCCTCATTATTGTGCTCTATAAACATTGCCGCACATTTTGTCCTGAAGGCCAGCTCATTAGCAACCTGGCAGAACTATTAACAGATTTAATAATGAGAAGAGCAAAACAGTTGTTTAGATTTACCTTGGACGTTCAGTGCAGCCCATAGACTAATGAACTACAAACGCCACAGCCCCGAGAGCCTCAGTGATTTAAAAAAAAAAAAAAACGTAATTAAGCTAATGTGAAAGAGAAACACTAAGTGAATGAAAGATGTGTGCCAGATTCTGGGCGAGAAGTGGGTGAAGATAAAAAGATCAATGCAATGTTGTACATCTGTCACAATATTTCATTGCAATGTCAAACTTTTAATAAAGTTTATGTACATTTGGATGTCTTACTAAAGATCCTTTTGATATAAATGTTTACAAGATTTGACTTGGTTTCAAATTTCCAATGCCAAAAGCAATAATTAAATTGTTTTGTGTTTTTTTGTGGGTTACATGTCCATCTTTTTGTTGTAAAGTCACTAATTCGTATGCATCACAAACTGCAGGAGCCACATTTAGAACTTATCAAGTATCACCCATCACATGTTGCACAAAAAGCTGCTTTTGTCCATTTTATTTTTTTGTAATGCACAATTGGCCCAGTGCAGGTTGGGTGAATACTTTTCCCTGTGTTTGCACTACGTCCACAGACACATGGTGTCTCTATGATAATAGCATGTCTCTTTAGCAAGCCTCCAGAGAGATTTTGCACAGTGATAATGGTTCTGCCAGCTGTAGGTTTGCAGCGACTGTAGTTGCTGTAATCTTAGGCACCGTGACTAGAATCTGCCACAGGGTTTATTCTTGCTGTAATTGGAACAAGACTTTTTCTGAAATTGCTCATTGTTCACCTTAATAATTGTGAACAATAATTGCCATAGCATATGATGACAACGTATCTAATGCAAAAGAGGGTATCAAGTTTATTTAAGACATTCCTCTTCCTTTTTCCAAGAAGTGAATTACTTTTTCAGTCAAGGTTTTGTTGAGAAGGATTAGTAAAGGCATGACAATGTTTACAATAAAACGCATATGTTGTCAACGCTGTAACTGCTGTTGTAAATGTGTTGAGATGAAGACTGATGCTGTATGCACCACTAATATATCTTTAGATGGACAGTTTTTCATTATGTTGGCATCGTGGCAGATACCCACTCTAATTGACTGTTGCTTCATTGCGTTTTGTTTTGGTCGGCTGCAAGCTCGTCTAAATTAGACCAGTGGGCTATTAGTGTGTTGTGTCTAGGCATGCCAAGGAGAAATTTGATGGTGCTTGACATAACTTCAAAGCTTTTTTTATTGTGATATTTTATTTATATAAAAATAAATATAAATTTGCTTAAGCAATTACAACTGTCTATATACTATACATGGGCTTGAATACGTTTACACACCCATGCTAAAGTTGATTAAAACTCTATGGGAATTTAACATAGGGGTGTGTATACTTATGCCCCCTGTATTTTAAGGAAGAACATTTATTTATTTACAATACATTATTTATTCACAAAGAAAATTGATGTCCTTTTTAAAAGGTTGGATTTTCCAAATTCTTTTGAACATCTGTTAGACTGCTGTGATACCAGATCTTGACTAAATCGCCACAGTTCGTTGAGTTGGGTTATGTAGTTGTTGAATGGTATTAGTTATTAGCTAAGATCGTGAGCACCTTTGCAATAAATGTGGCTGATTTTCTGAGTTTAACTGAGAGTTAGTACTTCTCTGTCCAGATCTAGTAACTAAAGTCTGACAGTCCTGCAGTGTGTCAGGGAATCTATTAATCTTTATTCTATGTGACTTGTTAACAATGCTGTACTTGTAGTGACAGACAGCTCTTTGTCTCTGCAGACAATGTCTGAGGGGTTTTACTGGAGTCCTTCATGTGATGATCTCCTGCGCTGTTCTGTCACGTCTTTAGCCCCTTTTGGAAACCCGGGACCTGGAAGTTAAATCCAGGTTTGGTTTCATGTGATGTCAATCTTGTCGGGACTAGGCCTGCACAATTAATAGTTATAAAATCGCAATCTTGATTCACCCTGTTCACAATTTAATTTTTAAATAACTTATAAAATAGATTTTTTTTAATGACTGATTCTCATTTAATTTTACGAGCCGACTGCATCACAAACGCTTCTACTTCATTCTGTGAGTTTTAAACAGACTGTATAAAATAGGTTATAAAGTGCTGCAATGCTCTCCCTTCTCTTTGTTGAAGCCTCTATGTTTACAGGCTTTTGGTGATGTGCAATGTGCTATACAGTAGGTGCCAAGATAAATCTATCTTTGGTACTACCAATTTGTTTTGTGTTGTCATGGTTCACGTGTGCAATAAACATTACACTTTGTGAGAAAAAAATCATGGCAGAGAATTGTGATATTATTTCTAAGCTAAAAAATCGTGATTCATATTTACCCGAATTGTGCAGTCAGATCAGTAGAAATTATGCTTACAGACAAATTGAGGACATTCAGTTGTGCCTTGCCCTCATTGGCAGAAGACATCTTATCCTGTTTACAGATGGACTCACAAAGTCAATGTTTTAATTATTATAAATAAATAATAATAATTATGGTGTAATTCTGCATTTAGTGTTTTGTGCTGCATGCATGTAATGTCACTGTAATAAACAATGTCCTATAAAGGTAAAGCTAAGAGCAGGTCCAACTTTTTATTTTGTTTAGAACACCAAATTAATGTATACATATGTTTTAATTTCACTATTAGGAGCTGCTGCTATCTTTTGGTTTGCCTTTACGTTAGAGACTCAGAGAGCAGGCTGCTTTCACTAGGAAATTACACAAAAGTGTTTGACCCACAGATACACTCTTCTTTGCATTGAAGTGAACCGTGAATGGGAGCAGTAAAAGGACATCTTCTTGTATCTATTTTAGCACTCCCGGACCAGTACACTAGTCCTTGCATAATCAGTTTCAGATCTGAGAGTTTCACCTCTGAAACAGCATTTGTTGGCTGTGAATTAGACTACCATGTAAGTGACTAATGAATGTGTCAAAGGAAGATTTGGAACAAGGCTCCGTTGACCACCGAAGGGATAGGTCCGTGCATGCCCGGCATCCAGTCTGACACCTGAGCTGCTCCTTATCATCGGCTGCATCACAAACACAGATGCTGTAGGACACATGACTCCCAAGTGAACAGGCCTTCACTTCCAGGAATGTTGAGATAAGGTTCTCTGGAAATTTGTCCAGATGGTGTGTGTGTGTGGGGGGGGGTGTGTGTGTGTGTGTGTGTGTGTGTGTGTGTTTCTGTGTACTTTTGTGTCTATAAAGATGTTTTTATTAGCATGCTGCAGCTAGGCCTCTGACTCTATCTAACTGACGTCCGGTGACACATTAGAAACACGCTGCCAATGTTGACTGTGTCGTTGACATTGGCCTCCGCCCTCTCAGCTCATCAGTGTGTCTAAAGAGATCTCCACAGGCCAGCAGATGAATTACAATTATCTGACCTGTCATTATACATTTGAAAACAGAAGTCTTAAAGGTTATTAAAAATCATCAAATAAATATGGGTTACAGCTTCTGTGACCTCCAATCTCTTCGTTTGGAACGGTTTGAATTGCATTTCAATTTATTTGATTAATGAATTTAAAAAAACAACACTTTTAAATAACTGATTATGGAAGTTTTAACAGGCTACCTTCAGATTAAATGTCCGTATCCATACAGCAGCTACAGCCTGTTGTGCATTCTAATATGGTGTTTTGATTCTTGTGTTTTTTATTTGGCTAGATACCAGGAGTGCCAAAATGGAAGTCTGCAAGCATAGATTGTTTCTACAGTAATGGATTTCCACTGCTTCTGTTGTTTCTTGATGTGGCACAGTGTTGCCCTGGCTCCAGCATTCCTGTCTGGGAATGGTTGGGCCATGGTTTGAAAGACATTAAGAGTGTGTATCCCATCTGGCGGACCAGGGGAATGCACCTGACTGGAATGTGATGATCAGCCCCTCTCAACCAGCTTTTTGGATCTCTACACTGTGGTGCCTGGAGCTAAATCTTACTAGAGAGGCTCAGGCTTAATGAAAGACCCATTGTGAAAATGGCAAATCTAATTCACAATTTTCCTCGCATGTGACCATAGTATGTTGTCTTATTTCCCTTGTCTAGACTCAGGCCCTGTAGGCATTCCAAGGTTGCTAATGCTAGAAGGCCATAGATAACATACGTAGGTCTCCACTCATTGGCTGGATGTTTTCTTTCAGACAAATGGGAATTCAGATTTATTTAAAGGTTTCAAAGCCAAGAACCTGTCTCCACAAGTTTATTTTGTCTCAGTCTGCAGCTCAACCACTGTGCAGGAGGGAGCACATTCTCTCACAAGCAACCGTTGCTAGACATACAGTATATTCTACCTGTGTTTATATACACAGTAAAATGCTGTGTCATTAGGTGAATGACACTATAAGAAGGATAAGTAGGTTCCTTAAACATACCTCTCACTTCTCATTCTTCCTCCTCTCCAGGCATGGAACACGATGTGCAGGAGAAGTGGCGGCAGTAGCCAACAATGGGATCTGTGGAGTCGGTGTGGCCTACAATGCCAAGATTGGGGGTAAGGTCAAATAAAAACATGTGGATGATTTATTCGATCTCAAAGAGGCAAGTTTCATCTGTTTTCTTTTTGACTGCCAGAATAGTTAAAATACTTGTTCTGCAGCGCCTGTGTTATTTTCAGTCCATTTCCCAGGCACAGCATGTCACTGAATCTTTCTTAGCATCACCCCAGTTGTGATGTGGATTGCCAATTCACTGTAACAGTATTGGTTTTCCATGGACTGACAGTATTGAAAAAGCACAGTGGTATGCAGTTTCTGAAATGATTTGGAGCTTTAGCTTTGAGGAAGTCTGTGTTAAATGTATTCAAAAGGTACTGCTCTCGGCTTGTATACAAGGTAAACAAAAAATGGCTGATATAACTTACTTCTAATTAGGCCTGCACAATTAATCGTTATAAAATGGCAATCTCAAATTTCTTTTTAACTTTGATTCTCATTTAATTTTACGAGCTGACTGCATCACAAATGCTACTACTTTCTTCTGTGAGTTTTAAACATAGACTGTATAAAATCGGTTTTAAAGCGCTCCCAAGTGCTGCAATGCTCTCCCTTCTCTTTGTTGAAGCCTCTATGTTTACAGGCTTGTGGTGATGCGCAATGTGCTATAAGTGCAAAAATAAGTCTGTTTTTTACTGACAATTTGTTTTGTGTTGTCATGGTTCATGTGTACAATAAACATTACACTTCTTTAGAATAAATCATGGCAGAGAATCGTGATATCAATTCTAAGCTAAAAAATCTTATTTGTGATTCATATTTTCCCCCAAATCGTGCTGGCCTACTTCTAATGTTCCAGTGTCAATTGTAAATCTGTGCAGATAAAACATTAAATATACCCTATATAAATAACTCAATGCATTTAAAGACATCTGGTTGTGCAGGTGGTGTCACTAATGAAGTGAAAGGAAGAGCCTCAGAGTTTGACTGTAATACTGTAAACTTAAAAACCCTTTTTTATAGGAAGGCAAAAACACTATTCTTTTACGGACCACTCTGGATGGACAGACAGAATCGAGTCACCGGCCTTGCCAGACTGTCAAACGGCCGATTATTGGTTTGGTGTGTCACGGCCATTAGACCAGACGTCCCAAAAAATTTGGGACTGTCCCAAAGTAGTTGTCCCGAATCCTGCCCTAATTAATAAAATTAGCGCAAAGTCTCAAGAGCAGACTCTCGAGTAGTAATAGTGTGAAAGAACATTAAAAACTGTTAATGTGGATTGAGTCGTCCTGAGTGCAAATTGGGCTATGGAGAGCAAAAGAGATCTCAGCTGAATTAACACGCCTGTTTGCTTAATTATTCACTCGCTGTGTACTTCTAATGTGCTAGCTTGTTTTCCAGTAAGCGCACATTTCTGGTGTCAAGGTGTGACTCTACTAAGCACATTGGACATGGATGGAGGAGAAAACTCTTACTGTGGGCTTTTGGCCTTGCAGTGCCACAATTAATGGCACTATGTTCCAATTAATGGAACATATACGGTATTTATATAGGGAAAGCTCAAAATTGAATACAAACACCAAAAAGAATGAAACAATTATCCTTTTGAGAGAAACAAGTAAAAGAGCAAAGATACCAATATGTCCAGGTAAGATGTCTGGGGTTATATACACAGGTATATAAAAATGTGAAAAACACTATCTTTACTAGAGTTCTTACTGTTGTAAAAGTAATGGAGGTGAAAGCAATGGAAACACCACATTCCAAAGAGATGAAGAAAACTTTTTCTTTATTCTTTGTTACTGTTATGCACCTTTTTAGTTTTTTTCCAGTAATTCCATAAATTACTAGAGACAAAATACTATATTGAAGCAAACTGTTGATTTTCATTCCTTCTTGTTTACCTTACATAAAAATTATTATATTAAATAAAATCTTAAGTTTTCTTTAAAGAAACTATTGAGTAGTGTGAAGTCACTCAAATTGTTAAAACTGTAGAGATAAAAAGTTTGCAATTGATGTTTGATGCCAGTGTTTTTACTCAGTGTGTTCTGAGTGACAGTGTTGTCTCACTGAGGATTGTGCATAGTGTTTGTCTGCACTGAGCCTGTTTTAAGATGTGTGTTAAGAGTTGTGTTGCTTGGAATGAGTTTTGCAAGAGATAATAATAATAATAATAATAATAATAATAATAATAATAATGTATACTTTAGTGATCCCGCAAGGGGAAATTGCAATTTTACACTCTGTTGTTATATACACATGCCCATGGAAAGGCGCCCCGAGCAGTTGGGGGTTTGGTGCCTTGCTCAAGAGAACCTTGGATGTGAACTGTTTAGCTCAGGTTGGTAGTGCAGACTGTAGTTTGAGTTTTGCACACATGGCTTCAGTTGCGCCCGCTGTTGTTACGAAATATACAGCACAGCAACACACAAATCCAGTTTGTGCAAGTCCTACAATAGTTGTTAACAGCTGGAAGCCCGACAGACAAACAGTATTCTCCAGAACATCAGAAGCAAGCAGGGCTTAGTCAGGCCAGCTTATTCATTTTAGTGGCCAGGGGGAATATATTATGAAGGCAGAGTGCAAAGGGGGCAGTACAAAAGCTTCTGTGAGTCCTCTACATTCAAGGTCACTTGCCCACTTGACCCCATGCCACCTGTCGTACTGCAGCCAGGAGCCACTTCAGCCAGGAGCCACTCCTGTGAAATGTCAATGAAGGAATTTCAAACGCATTTTGGCACTATAGCTGTATGAGAAGTAAATCTCATAAATTCTCACATAGAAGAAAAATGTGCCAGACAGCAGTTCATTTTTTTCATTTCAAAAAAATGCAATGTACTTGAGCTTTAATATAATCTGAGTTAATGAACTCGTAATACTGTACGTCACATTTACACACAAAAAACTGATTGAACCTTGATGCATTTTCAACCTTGGTCTCTGGTTTTTGAGATAGATGGATATATTGGATGAGTACAGAAGATACTTGTCTCCTCAACGAAGCACATTGCCCTCCGACAAAAGTTAAGGCTGCCATGGAAACGCTAGTAGTCCAGTGCTTGTTTGATGCTTTTGGAGGACTTCAAAGGGACATTGGTTGGTTACTCTAACCCATATCGAGCAGCATGAAGTAACCTGAGCTGCAGTGCATCAAAGGAGGAAATTAGTTTGTTTTTTAGGTGTCTTTTGATTTTCTGACCTCTCTTTCTCTCTGTAGGAACGTTAGGGCAGCCACCTCACTCTCTTTATGCCTTTCATCCGCTATTGTGTGTATTTATGTTTTATCTCTGGTATAGCCCTTCAATAATGATCACTGAACTCAATGAACATTGGCTCAGTTGTTGGCTAATTAAAGTCTGATTCAATTTGCACTCAGGCAGTTACATCAATTTCATCCAGACAAGTAGAAGAAGACAACTAATGTTGTCTTTCATCCTTTTATCTGAATTTTCTGTCTCATAAGTCTGCTGCACACTTGAGCAGGCAGTTCAACCACATTGCAATTGATTTAGCTACATTTCTGTTTTTTTCAAACCAGCTCACACGCCAAAGCAAATCAATATAGATGGTGTTGATTTACATGGTGGGGTCCATAAGAACATCACAGGGGATGCACAAATAACAAACACCTGCACCATACAAATGCACACAATGTACAGCATTGTAAACAATTTATCTAAATATGCAAATCCAACATCACAACGGCAGCATTGCTTTGTCACTACACATGCCAAACCTAGCTGAACATGAGCACATTCAGGTACAACAACAGAGCTAATACACCATGAACTAAGGTGCTGAGCTGCAGAGTAGAGGAACAGGATCCTGCAAGATTGTCATCACTTGCAACATTTTTGTTGCATGTTTTAGTGCTTGTATGAAAGAACTTTAGCATTGCGCTCTTATAACGTTATTGCATAGCGAGCATTTACTAAATAGTATGTATGTATTAAGAAAACCTTTATTTTGTCATGTGGCGTGTATCTGAATGTGTTGTGTGCATGTGCAAACTTGGATGCAGGTGTGCGAATGCTGGACGGCGAGGTGACTGACATGGTGGAGGCCCAGTCCCTCAGTCTGAATCCCCAACACATCGACATCTACAGCGCCAGCTGGGGCCCAGAGGATGATGGCAAAACTGTCGACGGACCTGCCAAACTCGCCAAAGAAGCTTTTCTGCGTGGAGTTACAGAGGTGTGTGTGTGTGTGTGTGTGTGTGTGTGTGTGTGTGTGTGTGTGTCTGTGTGTGTGTCAGAAATTATTTACTGCCTGTGCTTGGCTTCCTTTCAGCAGTCAGTAATTGAACTATTCAAGCATGAGAGAACACAAGCGGAAAGAACAAAGCAATTTTTGACCCCGACTATTATGAATGGAAGGGAATGTCCTCTAAAAGCCACCAGGGAGGGAAATCTTGGAAGATGAATAGAAGCAGCACTGACAGAAATTAACTAACTATGAACAGTTTTTCTTTGAATATTTATTGTTAGTTGAAGGGCACTTTTTAAACTGCTAGCTCATCTTTTATCTTTCAGCTCTTTCTATATGTTGCCATGTGGTCTCTTCAAGCGTGAATTAAAAAAAAAATTTTTTTTGTTGTTGAAAATTTTAGCAAACCGTTACTGCAGCTTTGAATAACTTGACAAGCATTTCTAATCAAAGGCTTCTAAACAGATATTTTAATGGGGTAATTTTGAAAAGTAGTCTGTCAGCATTTAGCAACATGGCAATCTGAATATTAACCAAAAAGAAACTAATGCAATCATGTAACCAGTCCTGTTGATGATGTCAGCGCTTGTTTAAATGCACTGGAACGTATCAGATATGTAAAATGAACAAGTCAACAGATTAATAAGCATACAGATCACATCCCAGGCTCTTACACTTGCACTCCATGAATACACACATCCATCCATTTAACTGACTCTTGTTATAGAGCAGTAGGATTCAAGACATGTTCCATAAAGCTGATTGCAACCGCTGACACTGACTTCTAAGACAATTGCCACAGTGACTGCTGTCAGATGGAAGTGTGGGTGGTGCATAGCTGGGTTTGATCAATGCCGAGAGAGATGGTTTCACTCAGTACAATAAAGCGGCTCTTAGATGAAAATTATTTCACTTCAAAGGCTGAGAGGTTGGATGATTTATCACAATGAGCTGTCATATAGTGCCTTTTTGTTTAGCATTGCTGTCAGGCGATATTTAGCTCTTTTAAATTTACTCAGTGATCACCCCGGCCTCCGGATGTACAGTATGCTGCGTTTTTAATAGGCCTCTTTTGAAATGAGCCCTGCAATGAATTTGCCCTCCTATAATTGGAATTCCTATTAAAGATTGAATAGGATTGTGTTCTTTTCTGGTTTGTGGGGATCCAAGGGATTAATTAATGAATGAATGAATGGGTCTGTGGTTCTTTTTTTCTTCTTCTTTCTTTTTTGTTTGTCTGAATGTACTGTATGATCTCAAGGGTCGTAGTGGTTTGGGCTCCATCTTTGTGTGGGCTTCTGGAAACGGAGGGAGGGAGAAGGACAGCTGTAACTGCGACGGCTACACCAACAGCATCTACACCCTGTCCATCAGCAGCTCCACCCAGAACGGCAACGTCCCCTGGTACAGCGAGGCTTGCTCCTCCACCCTTGCCACCACCTACAGCTCAGGGAACCTCAACGAGAAACAGATAGTGAGTTGTGTCTTTCTCTCATTCTCTTCCTCACATTATCTGAGAATCTGCTTCCATGTCTGTGGTAAAAAAAAAAAGGTTGGATATTTATTTATAAGTTTACTTGATCCACAGATCCTTATAGCTGCGGCAATGTTTGAATGACAAACACTTAACCAGGCTGTATCCTGGATAAGTAGCAAGTAGCAAAACAAAGCATTTTTTTTCAACATTTTGAAATCTTTATTGTTTACATCCATACTTACTTGCTTTCAGCCTTTGTCTTCCTTACCTTTGCTGGCACATTGCTGTGTTTCTTAGCGTGTTACCCCCCACCTGTAGATCACTGGAATAGTGTGAAACCACTGGCAGGACTGTGCATCGCATTACCCAGGTGCACATGCATGTGCATCCCTGTGCATGTGCACTGATACAAAACACATATCCATAGAGGTATTAGTGATCAAAAACTCTGCAATGTACCTTTTTAATCTTTAAAGTCATTTATCAGCAATATGTTAGCTGGTTTTCAGACTCTCAAATTGGATAATTCTGAGATGCTTCTCGCCCAATGTCAGATGTTATTGGCTTTAGCTCCCTCGCAACCCTAAATAGTTTAAGCAGTTACAGATAATAGATGATTAATTGATTATCAAAATAGTTGCGGATTAGTTTTTATGTAATAAGTGATTAGTTGAGTAATTGTTTCAGCTCTATACACACAACACGTTCTGCAGCTTTATTCTGAACCTGCGGTCTGAACCACAGCATGACTTTTTCATTTTTTCCTCCTTTTCTTCTCCTCCATTCATTCCTTCTTGGACAGTTAAAATTATTATGAATAGTGTACAGCTTAAACTCCTTCTGACAATCTGTTGCTGATTAATATTCTTGTCACAAACACAAAATCACACACACACATTCAGCCTTTCTTTCTCTAGCATACAGTCTAGTAGCCAGGCCAACTGGACAGACAGCTTATTACATCTCCCTGACGAGTGGCTGGTCCCTTAATGCCTCATTTAATTGTGCTGTCACTCATGAATGCGGGAATGAAAAGATGGAGTGGAGAAGAGAGGGACCTCTCAGGTTATGCATGCGTGAATATCTTAATGTCTGTTTAGGGATTTTTTCCACTTATATTATCCTTCTCTTTCGATTTAAGCTAGGGATATGGGACGCTCCTGAATGCATAATTGAAACAAGTCAGTTCTGCCAGTGCATTCATTATTCAGTTTAGTCTGTTAAAAGATCAGTTTCTGGAGTCTGCATTGGTCGGCACATAGAGCAGATTTTTTATTCTGACTGCTTTTGTGTTATTTTGTTACGTAGTTTGACCTCCCCTTTACCATTATATTGTGGTTGACTGGGGGTGTTTTGTGAAGCATTGTTTTGTAACCTTTATCCGTCTAGAGATTACAAACATGCTAGTTCTGCACCGCTTGCTTTGTTTTTATGCAGCTGCAGGAATTCACTTCTTGCAGCTGCCCAGTTCAACCACAGCCATCTCCTACGGGCCATCATGGAGATTTTTCTACTGTAGCATTTGATCTTAAAAATCTTGCTCAAAGACATCTGACTGGTAGTTGTTGAGAGAGGGTGAGCATAATTTAGATTTCACGGCTTTGATTTTCCAACTGTTCCAGGAAGCCATTATGACTGAGGACTTTTTGCTTTTGAGTTCCCGCTTCTTTAACCGTTTCTGCCTCCAGCAAATAAGTATGAGATATTAAGAAAGGAAATTATGAAGAATCAGCTTTTTTGCTCACTTAAAGGTAGAAAATTCCAAGTTATCAGGTGACAAGATTTTAAATATCTTGTCAATGTATTTTTTAAAGTGAAAGCACAAGAGCAGTTTTGGTAAGCGTTCATGATTTGTTATACTGTGTGAGGACGGAGTTAAAAAACTGAATTGGAAGAATAATTTTCCACTAATAAATTTCCAGTTTTATTTGGAGCGGTCTATTTCAGCTTTACTGTGTTCCTCTTCCGTAGGTGACAACAGATCTCAAATCAAAATGCACAGACTCTCACACTGGCACGTCTGCCTCCGCTCCGCTGGCAGCTGGGATCATCGCACTTGCCCTTGAGGCCAAGTAAGTGCTGATCACCATATTTCCTGAGTTTTACCAAGCCTGGCACTTTTCTCCATCTTTACAGCCTCATTCTAACCTTAACCATATGCATATTTCCCTGAGTTTTGTTGATTAAAACAATTTTAATACTATGGAAAAGCATATAAAATTGTCCTGATCAAACTCTTGATTATTCTAGAGAAAGACTGGTCATTTTCAGAACCTACATGTACTCTAAAATATTCAGAAAGCTAAATTAGTTTGAATTAATGCCCCAAACCTGTTTTAAATTGGTCATTTAGTGGCAGGTAAAATAATCTTTAATAATCTTTTTTTAGCACAGACTTCGAGAAGCCCGATTATAAATGTGACACTCTTGTAATTAAATCAGGCTTTAACTGCAGGCGTTACATGTTAATGCATCAATTCTGCTTGATTATCCCATTTTATGAACTACTTTTTAGCCCCTCTGCCGAAGAGACTTTTCCAGTGCATTTACAAAAATGGTGCTAATCATTCTTGTCCAGTCAAGCAGCACTAATGGAAGGAAAAACGTGAACGTCAGAGCAGTCCTGAAATGGACTAATTAGACTTGTGGAAAAACAGAGTGAGGTGATAGAAGGATTGCAATGAGGAACAGATGAGAAAGTGATTGAGCACTATTCCACAATACAAATAACACATTTGTAGTTGACCTCCTGTAACCCTTTTTTGTCTTCATTCCACCCTGAGAGCTTCTGTTTGATCTGTTGAGTGCTTTTTTTTAAAGCCAGTCTAACTGACTGTGTGTGTGTGTGTGTGTGTGTGTGTGTGTGTGTGTGTGTGTGTGTGTGTGTGTGTGCGCGTGTGCATGTGCGTGCGCTTTCAAGTAAAAACCTGACTTGGAGGGACATGCAACATCTGGTCGTACGAACTTCTCACCCTGCCCACCTGCTCACCAACGACTGGAGAACCAATGGTGTTGGGCGCAAAGGTACAACAACTCCTTCCAAGTTCTTTTCTGCCCTCTGCAGTTTGCAGATGCATTTGAGGCACATTAACACATTATGCAGCTATTAAACCACATTCTATTGAGATGCAAGGCCCTGGAATTGGTTGTGTGAAAGCCTAAAATTGAATACACACTGTAACTCGTCTGTGACGTTGGAGCTTGGAGAGGATGCTGCTCTCAGCAAGCCAACATTAATTTGTCTGTTTCCTTTTTCTCTCTTGGTCTCTGCAGTTAGCCACTCATATGGATACGGTCTACTTGATGCCAGTGCCATTGTTGCGCTAGCAGAAACGTGGACCAGTGTGAGACCACAGCGGAAATGTGTGATCACCATGGTCTTTGAGCCAAGGTTAGTACACTACACACGCACACACAGTTGTTTGAATTTATCTCAACACCCTGATTACAAGTGTCTACACATATTACAGCTGCCACATAAAATCTAGTTCACACTAATGAGAATTAACGGCTAATTTGTTCAAATGAATTTGAATGCAACCCACACAACCTAAACCTAAACTACATTTTAGTATTAATGTTGTTCCGTTCATTCAAAGGTTCCTCCACTGCCTCACTTGAGTGACAAGCCAACGTTATTGTAAGGCAGTTGTATTTTGCAAACAATGTTATCATCTGTGTCAAAATGAAAATCTTTACTGACTTAACTTCTAACATGACGGTTGGTGTCTTGATTATCTGCTCAGCACAGCTAGCTGGTTTTCTCCATTTTGTGTTAATAAAGAAAACGGTTTACTGATAGAGCAGCAGGGCAGTCACCGGATCAATGCAGGTCGAATATTAAATTTTTTGCAAAGTGGATTTTGAAAAAAAAGTGTCAGCCCTAACATACAGTACAGTATATAAATAATATTTTTTTCTGATTTTACATACACAGAAATTTACTCGCCATGTGGAGTACTATTTAGCATTTTAAAACAGCTGTTTAAAGCTATCTCTGGCTCTGGAGGAAGCTTTTTTAAACTTTGAAAAAATAACCCTGAAGTCAGGATATCTCCTGTGAGTCCTCAAGCTTTATGGAAGTACAATACTAAATCACTAGAGTACCCACTTTACCAGAAAAGTGCCTCACTGACATTAAAAATTAGTTTTACAGGGGTGTCCTGGCTAAGATAGCAGCAGCACATAGAGCACCGAGGTAAATAACCATATGATAAAACAGATAAAACATGAAGGGATGAACGATTGAGTGATTGGAGAAATAATTTCATACTGATACAATGAGAGTTGTCAATAAACCATTACAATAAATAGAAGAACAGATACACAATAAATACATTGTTATATACATTGTTTTGACGTAAACTCTGCGTGATTCGGCATTATGAGAACCTGGATGTTTGAGCCACAGTGACCGATAAGAGACGTTGACATTAAACTGGTCCGTAACAGAATGCAGGTGTAGGAGATGCTCCTGTATAACTGAGCCGTCATGCTTTGCTGCAGTGACACGTTATGTCTTTATATCCAGCTTGGCCCGGTGTGTGGGCGTGTTTGTGTGTGTGCGCCCCAGGCGCTCGGCTTGAGAGGGAGCATTTAAAAGAGAAATAATAATATGTCAATTCATGTGTTGCTTTTGCGGTTAAGACACTATATTTCTCCTAAGCCATTTAATTCTTCCTTTCCTCGTGTCAAAGTCTAAACACAGCCTGACATCTCCTCTTCATTATGCGCTCCCTGTCACTTCCCTCGCCCAGTTCAAGGTTTCTTTCTCTTTTACTGCGGCTATGAGCAGATGGTTCGAGCGTCTGGGAGCAGCAGTCAAGGCAGGTTATTCAATTTAAATTTAGGTGTTTAGCTAGCTCACTTATCCAGAGTGTCTTGAAATAAGTGGGCGGGTAGGGGTTCAATGTCTCTTTCACTGTCAATCATATCCAGTGATTACATCAAACAGAATCTTGACTATCTTGACACCTTTCCATGGAAAACTACAGTACAACATACTGTGTGACAGTTACATGTTATTCTGTGGGTAGAAAGATGTTTTTTATGGTTTTCAGAGTGACTGGAGTTTGAAGATTACAGATTTTTTTTTAATGTTTTTGGTTGTCCTAACCTTGTGTTAACATTTGGAAAATGGATTGTTTCTTAAAGCACAAAGTCATTGCAGGAAAGCTCCTGTAAATGTGTATGCGTCTAACCAAAAATGTGTACGCACACCAGGCTCTAAAAGAGGATTTTGCTTGATTCAAATCAGCACCAGGACTACAACATTTTGTATAACTGCATTCTGAAGTTGACTGTAATTGGACAAAGCTTTTCAATAAGCGATCTGTGATTTAGAAACACTGAACGACCAAATGGATGGCAATTCTTCAGGTTTGGCTGTCTCCCATTATATGTTGTGGTTTATGAAAAGCTTTATGAACACGGGATTAAAATACATATGTGTGTCTGCCCAGGGTTATTGCTGTAAACAGATTTAATTTAAAAATAATTTAATAGAGGATTTTCAATTGTGATACGTATGGTATTGGTAGATTTTTCATAATGCTGCATTGCTGATAATTTGCATCACAACAATAATGTGGCCAGTCACTGTATGACTCGTTGGCGTCTGAAGTAGAAAAGTGGTGTAAATTAACCTTTTGGACTATTTCAATATCAGGCGTTTATGTAGTCCTTTAATGTGAACTCTTTAGCATTAGCGTCTCACAGGTTGTGAGATGCTAATCCTGTTAAAGGCCACAAACCCTTCACCTTGTGCAGGCTTTCACTCTGGCCACAAGCCAAATGTCACACTCACGCAGTTATCTGGAGTGTAGCTTATCCCAAGCTCAGAACGAGCCAGTAATGATCTCAGCAGCAAACAACCTACAACTAATGCCCACCGCTGTCTTCATGTGTCTTCTTTGTGTCGTTTCTCATGTTTGACAGGAACATTGGCAGCCATTTGTTGATTAACAAGACTGTGGACGCCTGCATTGGGACAGACAGCCATGTGACTTCATTAGAGCACGTCCAGGCACGGCTCACACTGTCCTACAACCGCAGGGGGAACCTGGCAATCCACCTCATTAGTCCTTCTGGCACACGCTCCACTCTGCTCCACCCCAGGTACAAGTACACTTTCTCACAGACTATACAGTACAAGTTGGTAAACACAAACTGTTTACTAGGGCTGCGCGATTATAGCCAAAATCATAATCACGATTATTTTGATCAATATTGAGATCATGATTAATTATCACAGTTATTTGTTGATTTTAATTAAAATACATTTTATTGTCACATAGGCTATTTCTAACTGCTTTCACATCCATATTGTGCTACATTCTTCTTATGTTGAAGTTGTATGTTATACATACTTACAGCTGCAACACGTAAATGAAAATTATAATAAATAAATAGCCTAGGATATATTTAAAAACAAATGTATCTCTGAGAAAGCTCCTTCACTTGTTTTCAACAATTACTGATTAAAAGGTGGACTGAAGCGTATTCTCACAGAGTGACGGCTGACTCATTATGAATGGGTCCTGCACAAGTTGAATGGCTGGTCAGCAGAGTTACACACATCATGTGTATGAACTGTATGTGTATGTGATTGTATTGTATATTTTTCATTTTTTTTGCCTTTAAGGACCCCCTCGAAAACGAGATGTCACATCTCAAGGGACTCATCAGACAGTGGTTTACAGAGCGATAGATTGGCTTTGCAAAACAACCCGGAGTGTTCTATGAACTTCTATGAATGGCACATGAATGGCTCGATCACACAAATTTGATCGTGGCAAGCCAAAATTGTGATCGTGATTAAAATTTGATTAATTGTGCAGCCCTACTGTTTACACTCCTTGCTTGTGGTTTTCCTGCAGGCCCCATGACTACTCGTCAGAGGGATTTAACGACTGGGCTTTCATGACCACCCACTCCTGGGACGAGAACCCCACCGGGGCGTGGACACTGGAGATTGAGAATGTGGCAGGTGCCAGTGACTATGGTAAAGCATCATTGTTGTTGAGAAATTCAAGAATGAAACATTTTGGGTGGATTTGTCTTCATGTTTGTATTCATATCTAGAATTTGGTGTTGTCCAAGTTTATGTCTTGAATGATTGAATTGAATTTGATATAGGGTTACAACTTGAGATTATTTTAATTATTGATCAAATGTGTTGAATTCTTTCCAGATTAATTGGCTCTTGGATCTGTTATAACTTACTAACTAATCTTAACTTCAGCAGTCTTTTTCTTTTGGCATTCTTGCCTTTCTCTGATAGTGACATTAGAGATTCTGACAGGAAACACGGGGGGAGCGAGGCAACAAGTGGATTTATACAAAAGGCTATGCGGTCACGTGTTGCTAGGCCACAAGGGTGGCATGTAATGACCTTACATGAATGTTAATCAACACGCACATTAATTTGCTGAGTCTAGAGTTCAGCTCAATGGATAAGGATTCGGTGCCAGGAGATCAAGTGGCTCCCGTGTCCAAAGTGCCTGTGCATTTGTTCTCTTTATAGGAGCTGTGAAGCTAACTATGTACAGCTCTGCAGCAATCATGTTTTTTTTAGCAGGGAGCATGATAAAGCAGTGAAGTGAATACTTCACTCTTTCTGTTTGCGCTTGTATCATCCACCCACAACAGTCTGCATCTGGACTCATCGTGTCCATGCACAACAAGGTATTAGGAAGTCAAGAAAACCCCAGAAAACAGATCTAGATAGATGCCTCATACCTCCCTCGTTAGCAGGAAGTGATTTACTGAAGTTGAACCTCTCATAAGTCCCCACACTTGAATGATTCTTCAGAGATGTGCACTTTATAACACTCGTATTATGCACACAGTGAAATCATGCTGTCTTTTTGCGGCTCATTTCAAGGACTCATTTCCTGTCATTTTATGCAGATATCCAAGAGTCTGCAATGAGAAGAGGATACATTTGCAAAATCCACCCTAGAGTGCCAGAGCCTTACTGTTTTTGACAGGCCTACTTTGTCTCCCAGTTAATATCAGTTATTTTTTTTAAATTATAAATCTCTTCTATCTCTCCACTCAGGCACACTGACCCAGTTCACCCTGGTGTTGTATGGCACCGCCTCAGCATCTTCCAGCTCCTCTGACAAGGCTCAGCCTGGCAGTGACAACTGTAAGACCTTGGACCTGAGGCAGATATGCATCGGTAAGACGGGTATCTCTTGTCCCCAGTTTGTTCCTTACATAAAGTCACTGTTACAGCTGGAGTTAATTACTCAATCATGTTAATTACTCAATCATGTTGAGATGTGACAAGTAAAGTAGCTGGGATATTGAGAGGTGAACAAGATAAAATATAATCCCATGTGTGCTCAGCTGCTTCCCTTTGCATTGCATGTCTCTATGCCAACTGTGGGCATTATTTTTTTTTTATTTAAGTTACACAATTATCTTATTTAAACTCTTCCTGCAAACATCATGTCATTATGGAGTTTCAGCATCCTTATTAATTTGAAAAGATCTAACTTGTGATGAAATCAAATAAAATTTCACTGCAGGTCCCTTTTTAATAACCTCATTTAAATTTAATGGTGTCCATACTGCCGTCTCTTACCTACTCCAAATACTGCTATAGGCAAGGTCTCAAGATAATGACTGAAGTCCACTGACATGTTTTCTGAAACGGGTACAGTCTGACCCCTACAGACTGTCAGAGGTACTTACATACTGACTGACGAGATCATATACAGAGTCATTAGAGGGTGAACTGAATATCATTTTCATATTATGATTATCATATGGTAATCAACACTCTCTGACTTGGGGCTCACAACAACAGTTTTCTCTGTTTTTGAATAAGTTAACAAGTGCAAGTAAAGTAAATTAGATTTTGTTGACTCACACTCCTGTTTTCAGCTCTGTTACTCCCCACCACCCACAGTTTGTTAATTGCCATTATAGGCAATGGTCTGCATCTGGACCTGCTGCATATGGAAATAGCTCTGTAGACTTAAACATGCTGCTCTCAGCATATCAATTGGAAAGCTTCTTTCATCATCAGGTTTCTTATTAAGCAAAAGTAGCACTAACAAAAGTAAAAATGGGGACTTGAAAGCAAAATTGCCAAGAAACTTTGTCTCACATTTTCCAAGATACCAAACAACCCATGGGTGACTTAATACAGAAATGTCCGTCATAATGTACTCTCCTATGTTAGCTGTGCACTCTGAGCTTTGGCTGTCTGGGAAGAAATCCTGGTTTCCTGTTTTTGGGTTGTCTGACTCATATAACAAGTATAAAAAGTTTTGTTTCTCTGTTTTACAGAGTGTAACGCCGGCTACTACCTCTTTAAGCAGGGCTGTGTGAAAGAATGTCCAGCAGGCTTCTCAGTGGGCTCCCAGCTGCTCAACTACACAGTGGGAAACTTTATACCACCAGCATCCGTCCCAGCCTGCCTGCCCTGCCCACCGCCCTGCCTGACCTGCAGCAGCCTCAGCCCTCAGGCCTGCCTATCCTGCCCCCCCCCACAGCTCCCTGGACTCCATCTCCGGCACCTGCTTGCACCTTAACCAGTACATGCGTGAGTCCCCTGGCAGCTTTACGGTGGGCCAGGGGAACCCGGGAATGCAGCCCCAGCTCAACTCTCGGCTTCCCATCACCGTTGCCGTGCTAAGCTGCATGGCCATCATTGCTACCTTCGCTGGCACCTTCCTGTTGCTGCAGCTGCGCTCAGGCGCACTTCTCAAGATGCCGTCTCTGGAGGCTGGCGGCGGCCTCGGGGGCAGTTTCAGCCTCGGGGGAAATAGGGTGGTGTCGTACCGCGGCATTCCGACAGTGTGGGGGGATGATGGGGTAAATACAGACTCTGATAACGAAGAGTTTGATGTCCAAAATGAGAGGACTGCCTTCATCAAAACACAAAGTGCTCTTTAATGCTTCCCCCACATCCATCTTCTCTCTCTCTCTGTCTCTCTCTCTCGCTTTTAAAGTCTTCTCACCCTCATTTGTCTGATATTCCAGGGCTGTGCTAACTGCCACCTCTCACAGTTTTTTCTAGTTTTATTTCGCTTCACTTTTTTTCCTGGCTCTGTCTAACTCTTGCTTCAGGATCTGCTGTGGGAGACCTGATGGTAAGGCGTTGTCTGTCAGAGCTCGGGATCGTCCGAGCTTGGCTCTGTTCACACTTGGGCGCTTTTCTATTAAACTGGCTCTTTCTCTCCTCTTGCCCTCAATCACTAACAGTGTCTGTTTGTGTGTACAGAGTCCATTTCCCCTTTCATCTCATTTTTTTTACAGTAAACAAATGATTATTATTTGCTTCTTTTTCCCCTCTCTTTCCATCAGTGCAGTAGCCAGATGAGATTGTTAAATGTGCGGAGTAAAGATGTGTGTGTGTGTGAATGTAAGCGTGAATCTGATGAACAGTGTACTGCCCTTTTATAGAGAAGCTAAAGCTGGTCCTGTCACATTTAGTACTCTAACTTAAAAGTGATAGCAAAAAATTGTATTGCGAGGCATGAAATCGGATTAAGAAACATTGATCCTCTGAGTGTAGTTTAGTGACATCAACGTCTAAAAGCTGTTCATAAAAGTACCACTTATCCGTTGTGAGTCACAATGTATTTTAAAAATGCACAAATCAACAGCATAATAGTTGTCATGGAAATGTCCAGACTTAAATGGTTTAAGATAAACAAAACAGACTGAGATCTTCTCAGTCGTCTTTCTATTTATGAGACATTATTTTGTATTTGCTTTCAACAAAATCCATCTTTCACAGTCTTTTTTTATCTGTATAGTTTTAGTTCTAGGTGGGAGAGGGGGCTTTAGTTCTCTTATTATACACTTAATCTGGAAAGATCTCTCTCAGCTCTGGCAGAACAAACTGAGTTACAAAACTCGCGAATCGTCTTCAGCCTCTCAAGATTCAAGATAGACTTGATGTATCCCGGTTTAGAAACTATATGTTCTCCTGCACTCATCGCCTCCCCAGCCATCACATGGAAGGGTATCAAAAGAGTCAGATAAATAAAGATAATTAAAAAATACACAAACACACACAGGCTACTCCATCAACCCTGAGGCACAATCCCTTGCAGGTATATTTAATTGAATTTCCGTGTTTGATGTGTTCAGCTGAGAGAGAAGCAGCCAAAGTGCCAATGGGACCCAGAACAATATGACTGTTGAGCACAAAAAGCAGCTGGCAGGTGTTCAGTTACATAGACGCTGTTAACAATACAACAAGGCTTTCCCTTTTGTCAGAGTACTACAAACGTACATTAGATGCATGTTATATCATTGTGTGTGTGTGTCTGTGTCTGTGTCTGTGTCTGTGTGTGTCTGTGCACGCATGAGGTCTAGAAATATGTATCTGCCCTCTGAAGGGAAGGTTTCCTTCTTCTCACAGTCAACGCTCTCTTCTTCAAATCTTGAATGCTGTTTAGAAAGAGCGCGAGACTCCACATCTCGACAGTCTACTCTGTATTTACCCTCCAGTCTTCATTTAATCTGAATTTCAGATGATCTCTTCAGCATTTTTGCCAATTAATTATATTCTGAATGATACTCAGTAACTATTTATTCTGAGATATTTTAATCATTCCTTTAGGGAAGATTGTTTTAAAGAGAATCATTTTCTCCAGGGCTGGTTATCATCTAAAAATGTCCCATTTCATCATACATTGATCGTTGTTGCAATTATGATTTTTATTTTTCATTTCCAGTACAAAAACGGTGGAGCTTGCTGAGAGAGGTTGTCATGGTGATGACATGCATACAAAAGTGCAGCTGCTCATCCATTTAACATTTTTTTTATCTACCTCTCGTAACATTCAGCAAGGTTTAATACGCCGTGAGAGGAGCTGTTTAATGATTATAGAGGTCAAATTATGTATGTCAGATATGAAAACGATTTTCGAAAAAGATTTTAGGAGAATAGGCATGCAAGTCCAATTTATGTCTTAGAAGAGAAACAAGCAATTGCGATTCAGAAACTGTAAAGCTGCTGTGCAAATTTTAGTCTGCTGAAGCGCCTATATCTCTTATAATGTATTGCCTTTAGGATCAGCATTCATGGGCAGGCACATCTGGGCTTTAAAACCTGTTATTGAAAATAGAATTGGTAGAAGGATTGTCCATAGATCTTGTTGGTCAGCGTTTAAGTGCTAAATCAACTTGAAATTGTTGGGCGTGTTTTGTTTTTACTCAGTGTTTACCCGGGTGGCTCCATCAGAGGTGAATACCTTTTTGTTCATAAGTTTATGTCACTGACAATCAAAATATTTCCTGATTTTGAGTGCACAAGCACACACAACTAATTTTAATTTAACCACTGGTGTTGGAAGTTAAATATGATTTATATTGCCAATTGTTCAGAGAGAAAGAGGGAAGAAAACATCAGAGAATAAAGAGTTTCAAACCAGTACATTCCAACATCCTGTTCAAACACATGGATAAAAGATAAGTATGTATGCTCTCAAACACTCAGACACCACACTGAGCCATGAAGCTTAATTCATCTCAGATGGCTGGTGCAGGTGTACATTTTGCTTATCGCTACAGTTTTAGTCAGGAAACACTAAAATGGAATAGAAACCAACCCTGAGAATGTGGATCTAGACGAAGTGACCTAAAAAGGAACAAAGCTAATGTTGCTGCAGAATAACAAACGTGTGCTACATTGCTTTGTGTACATTTGTGCCTACTGCCTTTTAGGCTTCGATCAGTCCCAGTTTAAGAAGGTTGTGCATTTAAAAATGCAATAACTACACCCTCAGACTTGAACCACAAAATCGTTTTGACTTCCCAGCTTGGTGTGAAGTGTGTAAACAACAGATAATGGGCTAATGCAGCCCCAAAATTGCTTCCATAAACTATTTTCTTCAAGTTTGGATGCTAAGAGTTTGCTTCTTTAGAAGAACTTTAATGTGGAACTCTAAGCAATGCAATTAGTATTGATGCTCAGTCTTACCAACAATTATCCACTGTGCTTCTTCCCTTACAAAAGATTTATATTTCTTCCAGAAAGAATACTTTCAGTTCAACATTTTGGGGGTGTTCAGACAACTTTCTGTGGCCTCTCGAGTACCCACACAAAAAGATTGATTCATATTAGCTTGATGTTGTATTCACTACAGCTTGAAAACTCAGAAAACTTTGTGCATTCAATTGTCCAACATTTAAAAAAATCATGAATGCTTGCAGCATTAAATAGCTATTGCTTCTAAAGCACAGGGGGCTGCTAAAAACCATTAGCTCCCTACAATGCAAGAATGTGATGGAAATTACACACTAAAAAAAGGAGGTTCTTTTATTGTGCCAGAAAGCAGCTCATCATCATCATAAGGTGCCACTTCACCGGCCCTTAAGTGTGAAGCCTTTTAATATAGAAAGTAACAAGAATGTTACAAAATCAATCAGCTTGTCGCAAATTGTCTCCTCTGGCTATAAAGAGAAGACTCCCTCATGGGACTGATGGAGGCTTTTTTCTTCATACAGCTGATTTTTTTTCACATGGAGCTCAATGTTGCTTCATTCCTGCCTTAGGATGTAGTCTTAAGTGATCAATATGAAGTTGGATGAAGTTAATAGGAGCAATATCTTTGGCATAACCAAAGACAATCATTTTAATGCTGTCTGTTTAGTGTAACAACATGCTGCTTTCAGGTTGTCACAGTCCATCGACTACCTTCACTCGTATTCAAAGTGTTTTGTTGACATCATTCTGTCAAGATCTGCAGCGACACCCTGTATGTTCAGCAGCTGTGGAGGGAGGAGGTAGAATGTATTCCATCTCCATTAACTTAAGGGCTGAATCCGATCTGCATGTGTCTGTGTGTGCACATACTTGTTTAAGTATAAATGAAACACTTTGTGATTGAGGAGAGGGAGGGGGGCAGATAGTGGAGGAGCCCCCTCAGACGACTTTGTCGCCCTCCTCCCGCTTCTTTGTGAGGTTCCTGGCCTGATGCTGTACACAGTACCTTGCAGATTTGTGACCTATGAATAATGTACAATAATGACTACATGGGACATTACTCTAAAATAAGGCCTATTTTTGTACTATATGAATGGTGCAGTGTAATTTTCTTGTAATGTAAAGATTTTTTGCTTTTGTTTTTTCCTTTTTATTTAATTGATGTCAATTATAGATTCTACTAAAATAATAAAGATCTATGCAAATTTGAATGTGTTATTAACTTAAATGCTCTTCAAGTAATTATGCTTTGGTGTAGCTATAAAAACTACACAGTGGTACTCAAATTCATTACTTAAATAAATAAATGTTCACTGTTTTAGTTTAAACTGTCAGCATGTTTAAATGGGCTTTTACTAAAAACAATGTACAGCTTAGGCTGATGGGTCATTTTGCAGGTATTTGGTCATAAACCAAAGTTTTGGGCAAGTTAAAATTACCTGATGATGGCGCTAGTTGTAAAAGGTTAAGGGATCACTATAGAGCAGGGGTCTTCAATGTTTTTTAAGCCAAGGATCCCATAACTGAAAGAGAGAGCAGAGACCCACTACTACATGTCTTGTATAAAATGAAGTTCCATATCAAACTGGGGCTACAATAACATGTAGAGTGGCTTAAAGCCTTTATGCATATACCTTTTTTGCATATAATTTTAAGATAATAATTGTTTGCATGCTTTTATAAATCATGTTTTAATGTTAAACATACATGTGGCACATTAAATCCTGTGGATGGCTAATTAGTGACTACCTTACCTATAGGCCAGTAAGCCTATCATCAGTGAGGAGTTATATTTGCTGATAATATGTTGGACTCATGTTAAGATTTTTTAATTTAAAAAAAAAAACATTTAAAAAAAAATTAACAATACTTTGGAGGCCCCCCTAGGGGTCCCTGACCTCTAGTTGAAGATCTCTGCTATAAAGATTAGGATTTATCTTGAAGGGGAAATTAATGTGTGTACTTTCATGCCAATCTTTTCGTACTTGAGACATTACAGTCTGTAATAAGTGGTGGACTGAAAGAAACACAACTGTTCAATATAAGATCAATACTACTGTTGTATTTCCAAGATGGGACTACAAAACCTTTTCTCAGAATGCCGCACTTATATGCCTTTTAACCTGTGTGAGTCTTATTTCAAGATACCGCTATCTTTGAAACATTTCCTGCATGTTTTTCAAACATAGGTTTCTCTAATGTGTGGGTTTTAATGTGTGTTTTCAAGTTTGATGTCCTAAAGAATTCCTTTTCCACAGATGTTACAAATATATGGCTTTGTCTGTGTGGGAGAAATGTTTGTATGTAGCGCTAATTAGCAAATGTTAGCATGCTCACACACTAAACTAGGATGCTGAACCTGGTAAACATTGTACCTATGTATTTAGCATCAGCATGTTAGCATGCTTAGCATTTAGTTCAAATCAGCATTGTAGCCTGTACAGCTTCACAGAGCTGCTAACATGGCTGAAGATTCTTCATAAGTCAAAAGATTTTTTGAAGTTTTTTTAAAGTTTATCATATGTTTTTTTACATGATAAATCCTAATTTGAATGGTTACAATACAGGTGAGATAAATATAGTAGTAAAGTTTACAGTAGTTTCCTTTGAAATGTAGAAGAACAGAAGACTAAAGTAGCAGAAAATGGAAATAGCAAAGTTAAGTATAGGTTACTCAAAATTGTATTTAAGTAAGGTACCTGAGTAAATGTAGGCTACTTAGTTGCATCCCACAAACTGTAGCTATGAAAATAGTTTTCTTCAACATGAATTCTGCCATTGAAGTGACAGCACATAAATCATTTCGTCAACTAACGGTGACATTTGGGCATCGTCCAGTAGCCCACAGCATGATTCATTGTTGCTTCTACACAGTGTCTGCTACCATAGACTGTACTAGCTAAAAGGTGACCTGCAACTGTTTTCTGGATACTACACCTACACATAAGGGCAGACATTTCCTCTGTGGTCTGTAAAACCACAGAGTTGTGCTACATTATTCAGTGTATTTCCGTCCCTTCTTCTCTCTGTTCTGTGTAAAGAGTGTATTTGATGATGTATGGCTGGTGTAATTACAGCAATGAGGATGCATCTAACACCAACCAAGTCATAGATACAAGTAATGAAGTGAGACCGGGTTCACGCTGTGATAAAAAGAAAATGGAAAGCTTTTTCATTTATTTTGTTCAACTAATACCCTCAGTAGTTTTCACAGTCTAGTGTGGTCTAAAAGTGATGAGCAGTAAACAACAACACTCAAAGAAGGTTCTAACACACTGGTCATTTGCTAATTTTGGTAATTTTATATTAGTTTTTTACCTATTTTTTGGGGCCCCTGTCAGTCTCTTGGAATTGTCCTAACTTTCCCCCCTATACTTTCAGGTCACTGATGGGAAATGTTGATGCCACACTGCTACAATAACCTGCTCACCAGCTGCTCATATGGACATTTATAACATCAAGACATTAAAAGCCACTTGATTGTTAAAAATACAAATATTCAGTGGTGGAAGCTTGACCTTGAAATATTCATTACAAGTTAAAGTCCTGCATTCAAAACTTTACTCATTTACAGCAAGATGTACTTAAAGCATTATAAGTAAAATGGCTCCTGGGAGTGGTATAATGTATTGATGTCCTAAGTTATTTTTTTTTTTTTTTTTACTGTTGCACTGAAGTGTAAGCATACCTTTACTGCTGTAGGGTGAGGCTGTAAACTAAACTAACTACAGCTACAACTAGAAATAAAAGTATGTGTTAAAAAGTACAATATTTGCCTCTGGAATGTAATGAAGTACAAGTATAAAGTAACATAAAAGGAAATAATGCTGAGTAAAGTCCTTTGTTACGTACTCTTAAAATAACTCAGTTTCTGATGCACACATATAGCTAAAGATGAACAATAGCGGCCATAATGTAACATGAGCTTAGTGCTCAGCTTTCAGCTTCCACCTGTCTGGCAGTTTGTATGCATTTTAGTAAATATTTTAGACATTTGCAATAGTGATTAGTTTTAGAGTTAGAATTACCAGCACACACATTAACACAGACATGAGGAAGTGCTGTACTTTCTTCTGTTCTAACAGGGAAGTGAAAGCTGCCTTTGGCCACAGAGAAATAACTACTCTTGGTCATTAGCAGCTGCTGCAGCTCACTGCTCCGTTTATGTCCCACTCATGAGAGCACAAAGGTGCTGACGGACTTACTGCTGAAATCAAGAAGAAAGTTAAATATTCAGAGATGGGGTTTGGAGAGGACCTGTGGTGCCCCCAGGCGCATGCAGCTGTCATGCGGCTGCTGGACTCAGAGCTTCACCTGATGGAGGTGATGAAGAAGTGGATGGGTCAGCGGGCTAAGAGTGAGCGGGAGTTTTCAGTGCAGCTGCACCACATGGTTGCCATGGTGGAGAAGTTTGACCGGCCTCAGCCTGGTGCAGGACAGGACTACATCAGCCAGCTCAACAAGGTGAGGTCTGAAAGATCACTCTGCAGCTCAATCATCAACTGATCATCACTGACCACCAGTCATTTAAGTGGAATAAAGCCACTGCATAATACAAGTGTGTGACTTAATTAGTTTTCATAATTAATTTAGTGCTTATAGTGCTATATAGTGCTTCCCATAAAAATAATTGAATTAGATTTTCCTCCGTCCCTCCAAAAGTATTTGTATTTAATTATTTGTGCAACAAAACGTGCAGATAGATGGTCATATTGGGACAAAATACTTCCCTAAACTTATTTGTTTTACCTGTCAACACAAATGCGTTTTATTTTACTGTCCAAAAGACACCCATATATTCTAATGTCATTGTGTGCATGTGGGTGCAATGTGCAAAGTACATTGTCTGTGATGGCCTGATGTATCCCAAAATAACTCCTTAAAAGTAATTTTCTTGATTTCTTTGAAGTACTAATAAAACTAAGAGAGGTTTTGCTTTCATATAGTAAATGGACTGTATTTATAGTATACAATAGTTACCAATAAATCTAAAATAAACTCTCAATAAACTCTCTACTTAGGGAGTACACACACACACACACACACACACACACACACACACACACATATATATATATAATATTATACATATATACAGTATATAATGTAATGTATATGTAAGTTACAACCAGTAAAATGTGTCATGATGCTGTAGTGCTACTTGTGTGTGAAATGCCAAGGTTTACAGAGAAGGGAAGTAACAAAGTATAAATACTTCATTACTGTACTATATTTTTATATTTTACTATTTTTTGTGGCAACTTTTTACTTTTACTCCTCACATTTTAACACAAATATCGGTACTTTCTACTCCTTACATTTTTAAAAATTGGCTCGTTACTTTTGTTTGGTAAAATGCTGCAAATGTGGAAGTAACTTAAACCTGCATTCTATCGGAATTCCAGCAGAGGGCGACACGCTTCCCGGAAAACTGTTTCAATTCTGGAATTCACCTTACAGTTCAGGAGTTATGAGCAAATACTGTACATAAATTGCTTTTTAAAATAAAATAATAAGGCACTTGTTTTGTCCCATTGACTGACTTTCATCAATTTGATTAAAACTGAGTATTTTTGAGATAAATGTTGAATCAGAATCAAAGTCCAAACGGAGGGTAAACTTGTGAAGGACTCTTCTTTGAATGACCTGTCTCCCTGACATTTGTCCCCTGTCTGTCTGTCAGTCGTGGGGAGTGCTGGTCTCTCAGACTGACTACTTCAGTCAGGTGATGAAGAATCGCTCTGAGGCTCTGCTGAATGGTCCCATCAGCAAACTGGCGCTGCTCATCAGAGACAAACAGCAGCTCCGCAAAACCTACGCAGAGCAGTCGAACCTCCTGAGGCAGGAGCTCAGCAAGGTGTGTGACTAACATACACACACACGCGCATGCACACGCGCATGCACAAACACACACACACACACACACACAACAACAACAACAACTTTTTAGGTAATGAACTTTGATTATTGTTGCTTTTTTATCCTTATGATTGACTATCCAAATTGCCAAAGACAGAAAAGTCATACACAAAAAGCCAAACTAAACAAAAATGTCTTGCATTTATCTTTAAAGGAAGATAGTGTTGGTGCATTGATGAGTGGCTACATATTTACTGTGGTCCATGACCTGATACTGCTTAAATGTTTATTTCACGTTTGTACATTTACTTTTTTGCATTTTAAGTGATGACAAAAAACAAAGAGATGGCACTTATCATAAACTATCATCCATATCTCAGTTGTTGTGAAGAAATACTTTTACTTAAATATTACATTTATTTTGCCATCCACTGTTTGACTTTTGAAATAGCATGTTGAGCAGCAGAGAGGTCACTGTGTTCATGAGTTTAATGTTATGTCAAAGGCAATGTCATCATCACTGCCATCTGGTCCTTTTCTTGATGCTCTGGCATTTTTAAATGACAGCAAACATATCTAATGGCCTTTATGTGTACAAAAAAGTGATAGTATTTGCAATTATGACACTATTCTTAGTCACAATGCAGTCTACATGGAGTGATGCTTAGGTGTGTAGAAACTCGACATGACATGCTTTTCATAAGAAAAATAGCAGAAGTTGTTTCTTGATATCATCTTACAGTTTTTCTCTCGATTGCTTAAGCACTAATTTGAAAGCACACGTTCCATATGACTTAAATCAGTTTGAACCAGTTACACACTACTGTTGCTAACCTAAAACACTTTAAGCAATTCTACTTCTCAGTGATTGGAGTACTGTAAATGAAGTACACAGAGAAAGTACAAATATACAATAAGTTCACCAAATACTACACTAGACTGAAGAAAGTCAACATGGAAAATCACAACAAGACATGTTCCAGTTTTCATACAGCTACTACAGCAGTGGACACTGTTACAACAGATAAACATGAAATACTGTACCCAGTACAGGTTACAATTACAGAAAAAAAAAAAAAAAAAAAAAATAGATCTGAACAATTACAGAAAAGAGTAGACATTTTCTCTTCTCCTTGCTGGATCTGGACAGAGATTTTCATCACATCACACAACATATCCTCATTGCCAAGATAATGTGGGAAGAACCGTCTTGAATGTCGAATCCATCCTTGCACAGCTGCAGGTCAAACTGTTCACAGGCGTCCTCCATGGCCTGAAAGAGGGGAACCTCTTCCTCCAACTCCTTCTCCTCCTCTGTGGATTCCCACTTTCACCCTCCCTCTTCTTCTGACTCCTTTTGTTTTGGTTGAAGCCAGGTGAACTTACCTGCTGCCTTTTTTTTATAGTGCCTAAACCTAAATTGTGTGTCTACAATTAAGCAGTCATGTGTTTACGCACCTGATGGCTGTGTTTCACAGATTGGCTCATAGGTGTGGTAATTTGAGTGCTTTGGAATTGCAAGGAAGGGACATCATGAGATACTTCTGTGTCTAATGAATACAAGTGTGTTTAGTGTTTTGCAAATCACTGTGTATTTTTTTTGCAAAAAGTGTGAAGCTGACATTGAGTTTATAGTGGTGCACATCTGGGCCAATGTTTTGCTCCTTGAGTGAGAGTGCCTGCAAACGCATTTTGATGCAATCTCAAAGTGTTGGCTGCCCCAACTGTTTTTATTACCCAATTACATCAGGAAAATTATGTGTTCATTTTCGGTAATCCATATTGGGTTGCAGTTTGGCCTTCTAGCAGACAGTTAATTTTTATTGTGCAGACGGCAACTTTGGTTTTGTGTGAATTGCTGTGTGGTACAACACATAGATTTCATGTTGTGATTGTGAATGAACAACAATGTCAGAAATGCTGTTGGTGGAGTTTTAAAGTAGTAACAACCCACAAAGATCATTTCCTTTTACTTCTTCTCTGGTGTATCATGTTTCTCTGCAGTGAAACCTAACAGAGCTACTGTCCACTTCCTGTCTCATTTAGTACTCCAACTCTGTGAGGCAGCTTTTAACCACACAAATACTGTAGGTCCTCTGAATAACAGCCATTTTTTAACCAAATATTTTCTATCTGTGTGTGTCTGTGTGCTGCTTCAGGTGACCCAGACAGAGCTGGAGAGGCTGAAGAGCAGCTACAGACAGGCAGTGAGAGAGGTAACTCAGGCTAAGAAGAAGTACCAGGAGGCCTATAAAGGTGAGAATCACATGTATATGAACTTCAGTTTCATAATGATGTGTGTATATCCATCATGACATAATGTCTTCTCCACCTTCTTGTACGTGTGTATGCAGATAAAGAGCGAGACAAGACTAAAGAGCGTTACATAAAGGCTTCACTGAAACTCCACGAGGTGCATAACGAGTATGTGCTGTCTGTGCGAGCTGCTCAAGTTTACCATCAGCAACACTACAGTCAGATCCAGCCCACGCTGCTCAGTGCACTGCAGACTCTGCAGCAGGAGATGGTGCTCATACTGTAAGATGCAACTACTACAGTGTGTGTGTATGTGTGTGTGTGTGAGTGTGTGTGGTTCTATATACCTTTTTTTCTGTTTCCATTGTACACAGTGGTACACAATACTGTACATATAAGAACAATGCTAACTAATAAAATTCCACAATTCATGCACATGTTTTCCCCTATTAAATGAACACTCCACAATAAGATTTTTTTTTTTTTTATTCCGCGTTAATAATATGTTAGTCTCGCTTTGCCAGACCCTCCTCCAAAGCGCTCTGAAGGAGGGTCTGGTTACTCCACATAGCCTTTGGGGATGGGAGGAAAACGTGCTCTGGTTTAATTGCATTTCTTTAAACCAATCAGAATCATCATGGGCGGTCACAGACGCAATAAACTCCAAACAGAGCAGCTGCAAAATAGTGCGAGAGATCTGAGAAGCAGTCAACAAGAGTACTCCAATACAAAGAAAGTGGAAACGGAAAAATACATGAATCCGGCAGAATCCCGGAAGTGGAACGCCAAGGATATAAACGAATATGTTAACATTTGGTCATGCAGTTGAGAGTAGCAAAACAGTTTGTGCATTCACAAAACTTAGATATAAAAACCCAAAACATTTCATTAATAAGGTTTGAAGATCAAAATGGAAATCATCTAAATTTAGTAGTGTCATGCCATGAAGAACTGTCTGCTGAACACAGAGTTTGCAAAAAAGGCCCTGATTGATCAACACAATATGACAAGAATTCAAACATCAAGATATTTACTGGGATGGACTGCTTACTTCAGGCAATCTCTCAAAGTAGATTTTCATAACAGTGATATGAGTCAACCTGCAACCAATGAACCTGTAAATTCTTATGTTTTTTGTGCTTTTGGAAAAATGCAATGTATTTGATTTAAATTGAAAACACTGACTTTGTATTATTCTGTTTTCACGTGACACCCCTGACCCCTGAACCAGAAAGGAGATTCTCCAAGAGTATTTTGACATCTCCACTCTCCTCCATCATGAAGTGGTGCAGATCCACAGGGAGATATCTTCTGCTCTAACGGCCATCGATCCTCAAAGAGAATATGAGAGCTTCATCCAGCAGAACAGGTAGACTGAGGAAAAACTTTCCCTCAGAAGGCAACAGTGCAGTCATGAAAGCTAAAGTATGCGTGTGTGTGTGTGTGTGTGTGTGTGTGCTTGTAGATCTGTAGGCGAGACTCCTGCTTGTACAGAGTTTGATTATAGTCTTCTAGAAGACACTGAGCAGCTAAATCCCAGGGAGATTGAACTGAATGACCTCACACTTGAGACAATCCAACACAAGTGAGAACAAACAACACATTTTCACCCAGATGACTGAACTCTACTTTCCTTTGTATTGTCTCAAATACTTCCTCCTCCTTCTCACCCTCCCTGTTCTTTTTTTTACCTCCTATTTCCTCTGACTGTATGTTTAACATTAATTACTTCCTTCATACACATTATTTCTCCATCTCCTTTTCCCAGACTGACTGTGGTAGAGGAGGAGCTGCTGGATCTGACTCGGACTCTGGGCTCCCAGCAGTCCTCGGTTGATCAGCTGGAGCTGGAGCTGGACGCTGAGCGGGAAGGTGTCAAAAAGGGCCAGAGGTGAGCAGACCAAAGTCACAAGCATAGAATCAATGTTGCTCTTACGTTGTCTTCAGAGGTCACAGAGGATCATTTTGAAATAAAAAGACGCACACTTTGGTAGCCGTGAAGACAAATTATTGGAAAGCTTAGTGTGCTCTTGGCTGGGCAACAGCAATAACCAGTATGGTCTCAGGGGGCCGTACCTGCCTTATGAATTACAGTACCATGCAGCAATATGGTCAGAGTTATGGAATTTGATTCTCTCATCTGTCTTGGTTGATGAGGTTGTCGGAAGGTGTTAGAGGTTAACAATCCTGTGGGAGTGATAGAGTCATTAACAACCTCCTGGAGGACAACTGGAAACAATATGTTTATAAGCAAAATGTTAATACCTTTTTACGAACAGCTGGGGAGTACATATGGTAGTGGTGGTGGTGGTAGTGGTGTTCAGAGAGGTGTGTAGAGGTTATGCTGCCCTTTGGTTTCTATTTTGAAGAAACATTTTGTGAATTAACAGTGACATGCTTTATGAGGTTGAACTAACATGACCTTTAGTAGCTGAGAACCTTTTGAATTGAAGAAGTTGAAGAATGAGTGCTTCTGTAGTTCCTACTTACCATCACTCTGAGATCATAAAAAATTAATGCTTTATATATATTCAGTTTACTTCTCTTATTGTGTATTTGTGTAGAGCAGCAAATCTTTATGTTTAAAAAGCTTTTGCAGTTTTGCTTGAAAAAAATGACTGCACCAAGTAATTATTATCCGAATAGTTGCAGATGAATTGCCTTTCAATGATTTATCATTTCAGCTCTAATCCAAACTAACGGACTCACTAATCACATTGGGCAAATAGTAATTTTGCAGCATATAAGGATCTCAGCATTTAAAAAAAGAGTCTTGTTTCACCTCACTAGCAGAACTCTTGGGTCATTTTTAGATTTACTGGTATTACATGCTAATTTTTGACTACAATATACAAAATTGTGGCCACAGAATAGTATTTTAGGGATAACGATGTTTAATTTAAATGGATTGTTTTTATATAGCGTTTTTCTAGTCTTTAGTCTTCTTCTAGTCTTACATAGTACAGGAACCATTCACACACTGTGCTGCACAAGGCTCATCAGATAACCACTCACATTTACACTCTCCGATGGCAGAGCTTCAGGGGCAAGTTGGGGTTTAATGTCTTGCCTAAGGACACTTTGACATGGGACTGCAGGTCCAGGGATTGAACCAGTAACCTTCTGATTGGCGACTGCTCTACCACTGAGGCACAGCCTGGCTTACTATACTCTCAAACAAACAATCTGTTAGAATACAACTCGGATAAGCTTTAGAAAGATGGAAACATCACATGGAAGGGGAAAATATTTCCTTTAATGCAGATAGATTATTTTCTTTATATAGTATAAGGATAGAATAAAATGTCTCTAAAAACTGAAGGTTTTATGTCAATCAGTTGTATGAATAAGGGGGATGGGGAGTGGGGGAGCTCTTTTTGTGTGTCACTCATATTTGCAACCTTTAAAAGTGCCACTCTGCATCCATCACTTAGTAAAATAAAATATCTTCTTGGCAGGCAGATGAAGAACCACCTTAGTTAAAAAATAAAAATAAAGGAATGCTGTCAATCTATATGGGCTGATTAAAACTCCAGTCATTGATAAACCCAAACTTGTCCTTCACACAGACTTGGCAATTTACTTCTTTAGACATTGTGTTAATGAGAGCATACTGCGGGCACTTCTGCTATATGCCTACCTGTGGGGAACATGCACAGAGCAAGCTAAAGGTGCAGTCATAGACAGAGATGATTTGATTGAATTGTAATTTTGGCTGGGAATGAGTTACAAAGACATTCTAAAAAGCTTGTTATTGCAAGGAATTGCTATTACCAAGAGGCATTTAAACATAATATTGCGAGCACGGTTGCTTTACCGGCGAAGGTATGACTTGGACGCCGGTGTTGCACCGATGCTGCTGCACATCGTCTGCCCGTGCGTGGTAGACAATGTAAATTTAAAAAATAAAAATAAAAATATAAATTATATTAAGGTCCATTTTATATGGAAATTTTGAAAATGTATTTCTTTGTGACTGCATGCAAGAGTTACATTTGTAATAACCTACCTAAAACCTTACACTAGACCTACATTTAAAACTTAAAATAATTATATTCTACTGTAAAGAAAAGAAAGAACTAAATATTTAATGCACTAGCACATTGGGTAAATTGTCAGATTATGTGACCCCACTGTAAATGCTTAATAAAGGAGTTCAAATCTGGACCCATGTTTTCTAATTTATAGTCATCACAGAGCCAGTACCTCAGAGGTCACACAAATTACTATATTAGTAATTTATTTTTCTTGTTTTGGCTGTCATGTATGGGGCTCCGTAGCAAACCTATTTCCGTGTTGTGTTACTTTATTGACTTGTGCAACCCTTTGTGTGGCTAACTCTGAAAAGGCCCACACAAATATAATTCACCCTCCCTGATGTACTGTTGCTCTCTGCTTTGTCCAGAGTCTATCAGTTCAGCAAGAGACACGCGATGGAGGAGTGCCGGTGGCAGGTTGCTCTGTCTCAGGGTATTAGAGCCAAGCTGGAGGTTCAGAGGCTTATTCTGAAGGAAAAACTGGACCAGCTGGGCTCCAAAGAACCTCCCTGTGCTCTGAAGCTGGACCCAGACACCATCTCACTTTCGTCCCACACAAGCAACGTATGTTCTCTCTGCAGGAGTCTTTGTTACTGTTGTTTTTTTAAGCTCCTAATCTAATTAGAGAATGAAGCCATACTGACTTTGGTGATCCTATCACTTTTCCACAGCGTTGCCAGCAGTCTGAGCAGTTTGGTTTTTAGTGACATGTCTCGACAACTATTGGATGGATTACAATAGTATTTTGTACAGATATTCATGTTCCCCAAAGGATCCACTAACTTTTCTTTGAGTGCCACCATCAGGTTGAACTGAAGTGTACAATATTTTGGTTTATGAGCAAATACCTCCAAAACTAATGACAGTGTCATCAGTCTCAGCTGTAGTTGTGCTAATTAGTACATGTTAGCATGCTAATACATTAAACTAAGATGGTGAAAATAGGTTTGGTATATACTGTATATCTGCTTAACACCAGCATGTTATCCTTGTCATTGTAAGTATGCTAGCATGTTTGCTGACATTAGCATTTGGCTTTAAGCATTGTTGTGCAAAAGTACAGCCTCCACAGACCAGAGATCTTCAACAGGTGGTCCGTGACCCCTTGGGGTCCTCAGAGTTACTACAGGCCACCAAATTATCTTTAAAAATTCTTTTTTGAAAGTTTTATTTTCAAAAATGAAATATGTATCTAATATGTATCTAAAATATTAAGTTATAGCAAATATAAATTGGCCTATTTGTGAAAAACAAACATATTGGAGATAAGCTTAGGTAAGATAGGCTCTATGGTAGCTGTACAGTTAGGCTTAAAAAATCCCTGTGCCTTCCACATGTATGTTAATAGTTAAAACATGTTGTGTAAATAATATCCATTTATTTTTATCCATTCGGCCCAGTTTAATATGCAACTAAATTGTTTACAATATATGCAGTAGGGGGTCCCTATTTGGTCTCTCTTTGAGCTAAGGGGTCCCTGGCCTTAAAAACGTTGACGACCCCTGCTGTAGACATTTATTCTTTGATTTTGTCAAAATTTCATACCATCTCATGTAAGTTGAGTCCACACCTTTGTTTTGTACTCCAGTTATTCTTGTAACAAATCAGTTGGATATTAAGTTAACCCGTAATAAAAATCCTGCTTTAGTACTAAACAAGTCTTTGCAACTGGGCCCACCAAATAGATAATCATTTCATAACGGCCTTGCAAGTCTTATAAGTACGTATTCTGCATTTTTTGCAATCTGAAGAGGGAGAAGAAAAACAGGGGGGGGGGGGGGGTTAGTAACCGTAACAGGAGAGAGATCAAATAATTTTATATTATGTAATGTTATATTTTATTGACCAACATGATTTGCTCTGGATATTTTCTTCTTATCAGGACCACAGCCCATCTTTTTCCAAACCCCTCATGGACGGGATCATAAACCATCTGGGTGGCCTGTTTAAACCCAAATGGGAGGTAGGTTAAACATTGATTTACAATCAAGTCACGAAACAATGACAGAGTACAAGTGGTTGTACTAAACTGTTTGGCATAACACATGGAACAGTATCTGTTTCTCAGGATGTTGTTGAAGACATTTTAAAAGGAAGGACAGTGTTCCAGTTGAAGGACACTTTAACTGCAGTGTGTTTTTGTACACTTAAAGCTCTTACCACAAAACAAGCAATTCATCATGTTTTGGAGAAAGTGTATCCATTGCTCAGCAGAGCTCACTCAGGCACATTACCTTTCTTTGGGGTCTCGTGCTCCTGACAGCACTGTTGGACTAAATGAGGTCATCTTTGTCGGTCAAAGTCAATACTTCTCCCTGACCTAAAACTTTACTAAAAGTTTACTTCTCGGGCAGCAAGTTTACATTTCATTGTTTTATCATTGTTGACAGATGGAGCCATGACCCAGCTGTGCTGCAACAAACTCTCTAAAGGCCATCAATGTGCAATCAATCTTTCAGTTTTTAATTTCAGAAAGCCGTGTTCATGTTGTAAAAGATCATCTTGAGCAAGTTAGTGTCCAAACTTCAAGCCTAAATTATCTGCTATTTTTCTTTAAGTGTGAACTACTTGTTGCTCTCTGACTACCAATCATGTGGTTTCCTGGAGGCATGGAAAGTGGTGCTTATTAGACTTTAAACAGACTCTCCTCTGAAGTATCTTTATATATTCTCTGCAGAATCACCCTAAAAATTCATCCTTCCATCACTTTTTATTGTTTTATTTTTCACATCAACTTTAAAGATTGTGCTTTTTGCTCTCTCCAGGTGCTCCCTGCCATCAACCCGGTGCAGGAGGTGGATCGACCTCTGGGGCAGCAGGACTGGTACCACGGAGCCATTCCCAGACTGGAGGTCCAGCAACTGCTGGTGAATGATGGCGATTTCTTGGTGAGGAAGAGTCAAGAGAAAGATGGTTATGTGCTCTCTGTGCAATGGGAAAGATCCTGCAAGCATTTCCTCATTCAGAACACTGATGTAAGTAAATTAATAGACCGAACCACTTTTGTGTAGAGTTGTAGAAGTACATTTTACATTTATGTGTTTTTGTGTGCGTTTGACATCATGTTTTGAATATGTATGCACATTTTCAATTGAACAAGACCACTGATACTGAATTACATGATGTACTGTTTCCATCCCAATTCGGTTTATTTAACAGGAAGTTATGTGAGCATGCGGCTAAATGTTTTCTTCTTAAATCAAATAGAAGTTTAGATGTTTAGAATGAAAAATAATCAAGTATTTAAACAATCTAACAATTGAAAAGTCTATTTTGTTTAAAACGTTTTTTTCATTATGTCTTTGAGATTTTCTGCTTCTTGTATGTTTGCACATAGTTGCACGCTTGTAAATGCTTTTCCATCCGTGTCAGTAGAATATGTACCGTCTGGATGGAGAAAGCTTCCACAGTATCCCACAGCTGATCCATCATCTGCTGTCCTCACATCAACACATCACCAAGAAGTGTGACATAGTGCTGATAAAACCTGTACTGAAGGTACTGCTGTAACACACACAACACACACACAAACACACTGACCCTAAAAAGGCTATAACACACAATGTAAACATACTATTAAAGTGCTTCCATATTCATCACACATAAAAACTTGAACTTACTCTCTCATGATCTTTCCTTTAAATTCTCTTCCCTCATAGTTTCCCTCCACCCTTGCTGGTGTCATAGTTTAAAACAGCACTACAATGCATCACCTATTGTTCCTTTCTAACCCCATTAGGACAAGTGGGTCCTGGAACATCATGATGTTATCTTGGGACACCTCATTGGACGGGTGGGTAAACTTAACATATGTTTACAGAAACGTAAAAGTAAAGTGAGAAAAAGCAACAACAACAAAAAATATTATTTGCTTTTTATTACGCCTTTTAGCAGAATGATCCATGAGTAGTGTGTCTAAGTATTTGCCTGTATCTGAGTCAGATCTCTCGAAATGTTGTGAACATATTTGCATGAACCTTAGTGGGAAGTATGGTTGAGGGGCAAGGAAGTCCTTCTTAATGAGTTACAAGCATTTTCAGCTGTGGCAAGCAAACACTGTCCTTGGAAATACAAAAAAGGGAATTTATATACTGTGGAAGAAATCCTGTGTAATTTAGAGTGTTAATGTCTCATATTAGCTGCAGTTCAACATAAGTAATTTTTCCAATGAAGGAGAATAAAACCTTTCTTTTAAGCTATCTTACAAATTTACCCCACTGCCAATTTTAGATAGTTTGAAAACTTAAAAGTAGGCCTAGTTATAATTTATGTACATGTTTACCTCCATTTCATCTTAAATTGTCATAAAATTGTACACATATGGTAACAATCCGTCAAGAAAAGTGGTTATAACTTTGGATTAGAAAAGAGTGTTAAAAAAAACTGTAACTAATCATGTTTGTACTACACAGGGTAACTTTGGAGAAGTGTACAGTGGACGTTTACGCTCTGATAACACTCCTGTAGCAGTGAAATCCTGTAAAGAGAACCTGGCCCCAGAGCACAAGAGTAAGTTCCTGATAGAAGCAAGGTAAGTTAACACACGCACGCACGCATGCACGCACGCACTCACGCACACACACACACACACACACACACACACACACACACACACACACACACACACACACACACACACACACACACACACACCTCTCCTATGCTGTCCAGGATCCTGAAGCAATATGACCATCCTAACATTGTGAAGCTGATAGGAGTGTGTACTCAGAAACAGCCCATCTACATCATCATGGAGCTCGTTCAAGGTAAATATGATCCTGTTAGACTCTAGCTTTATCTCTCAGCTTGTTTACCTAACAGCTTCAAGCTTTATTCTACTATTATTGTTTCCCTGCTTTGTTAGTCTATCATCTCTCTCTTTATATGTATGTATTTGTGTGTGTGTGTGTGTGTGTGTGTGTGTGCACATTTCATAAGGTGGGGATTTTCTATCCTACTTACGGCATGAGGGTCACAATCTGAAGCCTAAGACGTTGGTGAAAATGACAGAAAATGTAGCATCTGGCATGGAGTTCCTGGAGAGCAAGAAATGTATCCACAGGTTGGTCAATCAATAATTCAATATTTGTACAATATTTCATACAAATATAATAGTTGTATAAAATATTGGCCTTATTATTAAATCAGGAACAGGTAATATTGTAACTCAGAGACACGTCTTGGATTTCACCATTTATAGTGTTACGGTCGTGCTGTTAGATTTGGCAACTGAAAAATCTGATTCAGAGCAGCAACAAGGATCCCCACCAAGCAAAATTATTCCATATGAATGTCCCACGTAGTGTATATTTTTTATACTTCGGAGAAGTTCACCAAAAATATACACTAAAGTATAACTTTCTAGATTAATATATTATTTTAACCCAAACCATGATCTTTTCCTTAATCTAACAAAGCAGTTTTGGTGCCTAAACCTAACCAAACTGTGGCCATTTCAAGGGTGTATCATGTAGTAGGCATGTCCTAAAGTACTGTGCACCTACAGTCAGAGATATACCTACGTTGACTATAAGGCCGTTGACCAATAGCTAACAGCTTTCGAAAAAAAAAAAAGGACCATTGTTAGCATTAGACAGGAGTTGATTGTACAATTACGTTTTTTTTAACAAGTTTGCTAACTGACCTTTAGCAAGCATGGTCGTTTGAAGAGCTTTACTGTATATCTGTTCTTGCCCTCCTGATGACTTTTTATTGAACAAAATGGTGTGCAATGGTAAAACAAATGCCAGCGGCATTTTGACTGACTAGCGCTAGCCTCGGCTGGGATGACTAGCAGGTTAACGTTTGGCTCACCAGCTCCAGCACCTTACAAACTAGCCCTGCAGATAGTCACTATGTCCCACCAGCCCCATCAATGTCTTATGGATGAGTTAATGCCACTTTTTGGTGTGACTGATGCTTTAAAGTGAGGAGTTTCTGATTATATTGATTATATTGATTGATAACAACACTGAATGAATATGATTGTATGTTATTAACTGGTTGCTAAACAGCAAATTAATTAAGTTACAGATATTGTAAATGTCTTATACAATCTAATACATAACAAAGATATTTATAAAAAAAACACATACAAACTAACACAAAGAAGCATTGTTAGATCAGATAACACTGTAGGCCTACTTTATGTCTTAACAATGTGGTGAATCTAAAGCCACCAAGAATATAACACGCAGGAAACAGCATAGAGTACAGCACAGCAGTGTGTAAGACAAACTGCCTCTCTGTACTTTTTTGTTGGTAGAAGAGACAGTCAACTTCATATAAAGATGTAAAACCATTCAGGGCCTCGTACATTCTTTTTTACCGGTAATAGGATTTTAAAATCAGCTGTAAGGGAGACAGGGAAGAAATGCAAGGATGCTGACATGGCTGCGATGATTCTTTTTGAACATGTTGTACGAGCCCAGAGGAAAACTGGTTCACAACCTCTAAAGACTGTGGATCTCAAAGTGAGCAGGAACTGATTATAAAGATCAAACATGGTTTGGTACGTAATCTACAATCACAAAATCTTGCTTTCATTATTATCAACATTATTAAAAGTAAAAAGTGGGAAAAAGTGAAGATCAAGAATATGTTGTGCATTTGAAATGATGCAACCTCAAATAGAATTGTTTTAGGGGATCAGTGAGTGGGAGCGATTGCAGTGCTTTAGGTAAGGCATCAGTGGAGGATGTCTGCTCCAGGGAAGACATGAGGTTGTGACACCCGGCTCATTACAGGAGCCCTGTGTGATTTGCCCAGGGTGGACCGATTAGAGAGCAGACTGCTGGCAGATGCTCAGCCTCTAACACTGCATGTCAAACTGCCTCACGCAACACTAGAGACATGAGAAGAATGCCTGTTTTCTCACCCGTTTTAGTCTGTTCTCTTGCTATTTCTCATTTTTTACATACAGAGCATAATTCATTTCTGTCTCTTTTGTATCAATTTTTCATGCATGCATGCCACTTACATCTTTTTCCTTCTTGTTGTCTTTATTTAAGGGACCTGGCAGCAAGAAACTGTCTGGTTGCAGAGCAAAATGTGGTGAAGATCAGTGACTTTGGGATGTCCCGTCAGCAAGATGATGGTGTCTACTCTGCAGAGGGCAGCTTGAGACAGATCCCTGTCAAATGGACGGCTCCTGAGGCCCTGAACTATGGTACGTCCCAATTTTTTCTGCCCTGCAGTCACAACCAGAAACACATCTCCTGTTCCTCTCTGCCAGTATTCAATTATAAACTGACATACATGCCTTTGCTAATGTTGCCCCCTGCTGGTGTTTTTAGGTCGTTATACTAAAGAGAGTGATGTCTGGAGCTTTGGAGTCTTACTGTGGGAGACCTTCTCCATGGGAATGACGCCCTACACAAGCATGACTAACCAACAGACACGAGACGAGGTGGAGAGAGGTAAAGAATCATCAGGCTAAATAAGCAAAGTGTCAATGTGTTTGTGTTCAAATGCTATCGAGGAAAATCCCTGCTCATTTGTTGATTCTGACATTGATTCCATTTCTGAACTCCACGTTTCAAAAATGTGTACAGTGTGCTAAGAGTATGTCAATACCTGTCTGTGTTATGTTGCAGGATACCGTATGCCCGCTCCACATTGCTGCCCTATGGAAATCTCCAGGATTATGAACAACTGCTGGCAGTACGACCCCAGAAACAGACCATCATTCAAGAAAATTCGGGCTGAGCTTAGTGCCATATACAACAAAATGACATAATACAAGCTTGTTTATTGGACATGCAAATAGAAGCAAAGTGAAAAATAACTAATATTGGAACCCTTTGGTTGTGGAAATAAACTTGTGTTTTTGTCTTGTAAAATATCAGTTAACCAGTGGATGGCAGCATTCTTGTTTCTTAACTTCTTGCCTTGTGTGTCTGTTTTTAATTCCTCCTCCTAAGAACAGAAGCTTTCAACACATCTGTCTCTTTTGCGATAACACAAATGTGTGTTACTGTCAACACAACGTACCACTGTGTTGTATTTTATTACCATAACTGTTGTGTGTAAACCCCATGTGGCTTGTCTGAAAGACAGCACAGAAACAAACTATCACTTCCTCCTGAGAAGAGAGACAACACAGACATGGGGACGATAAGGTTTAAATTAACACAGCCTTGTAGGCATTTGTGTCACCTGTTGGGTTTTTAGGATCCAAACTGCAGACCTCCCCTCTTGAGTCAAAGTCAATGGAAAGCATGTAGGTGTAACATGACTGCCTTTAAATATCTAAAATAAAAGTGCAGACCTGTTGAAGCTGTCCTTTTTACTCTTTTTTCACAGGACGTTAACTGAAAGCTGCTAGTGGGGATCAATCTTAACATGATATTAGCATGTTTTAGTGCTGTGTTGATGTAAGCCTGGCCAAGGGATTTGTAGCAGTACATTTACGAAGCTTACTGTCACCTCTGTGGCCATTTTACTGTAATAGTTCATGTTGGGAAATATCCATATTTCTTTTTTCTCAGGAAGATTGGTACCACTCTTCTTAATAAGCAGCTGGTTATCTTAGCTTAGCATAAAGACTGGAAACAGGCAGAAACAGCTAGCCTGGCTCCACTAGCACCTTGAAAGCTGATTAATTAACTCCTTATATCAATTTTTTTTAGATTTACAGTTGTGGTTTTACGATGGAATATGGAATGGGAGTGCTGGATTGTTTTCTCTCCCGGGACTGTTATGCTTGAAAGGTCAGAATAGCCCATTACACAGCACTTGTTATAAACTGTAATTATGCTTATTTTGTCAGACAACTTCACAAATACAAAATAAGGATATTATACCCATCCAAGAATTGTGGTTTGTCTGGTTAACAGTTTGGTAAACAACTCCTTTGGTTAGCAGTAACAAGGCTGCTAATGGGGACTCATTTGGGTTGCCAGACTTGTAGTATTATGGAACTTTTTTCCTGGTATATGGTGGATAAACAGCCTTCGCTACATATCTTAGCTTGTGTTAGTAGTATTAAAATAAAATTAAAACTGAAAGGGGACCATGACTGGACTAGAAATAGTAGATCAAATCTGACAGAAAAGTATTATTTGGTTATTTGACAAAAACTTCATTCTCTCATATTTTTTACTATCGTGTCAAGAGAACATAAACGCTGCCATAATCTTGAGTGTCTGGCTTTAGTTGAGTCAAGGCAAATTACATTGTTGATTGACATGACATGTCTCATGATGTCTGTATGGGTGTGTGATGTCATGGAGAGGTTACAGTGAATTGATCTGTATCTCTTTGCAAACACGGGTGCAGCCTGGAGCTACTGTCTGACACTTAACTGGCTGTCAGTTGTGCTGGGAGATTATTAAAATTGTTCTTGAAATGATGTGCAGTCATTTAAGCCTCATTTGAAATGGATTAGTATCATTAGCACGGATAATCCTTTTCATATTGCAGTAACAATACACTACAACATTGATCCCACAGAGAATAAAAACAAGAAATTCCCACTGCAGAGGTCGCTTAACTTCTGTAATAAATTCACCAAATAGAACTACATACAAAAAAGGCAGTGTAGTTTTGTAATAAGTCCTCCATGGACCGATCACCAATTTACCGTGTTTTTTGCAAGTTGAATGTAATCAGCAACTGCCTCAGCCATTGTGGGACTGACAGAACAGAACAAATTGAAGATTAGATGGCACAACAACCTGCCAAAGTGAAACATGTCAAATAAATATGTCAGGCACACCCAGTAAGGCTTAAATGAGGACCTTTCTAAGATGAAACATTCCTGCAGTGAGGAAGGTGTGGCGCCTGTAAGTCATGACCCATCTCGTTAAAGGTATGATTGCCATGCATGAATCCTTTTTGTGTTTTCTGAAACTGAGTGCTCAACTGTTTTGTAACTACAATCCCTTCACCGGTTGAGCATGTTCTGTAACTTTTATTTACCTGACGCTGTGGCCTGTATTTGTCTTTATTTGGCTCCAAGGTAACAAATCATACAGATTTATGAAACTGAGACATTGCATAAAGAATAGATGCACCTAAAATCAACTAATTTTATCTGTTCTAGTTGGAGAATTTGACCAATTAATGGGCTGAATTGGAAAGTAATTCATACCCAATTAATACTGAATTTGAGTCGCATTCTGGATACATACCACAACTTGACATATGCATTGTCTTTTAACTGTCAGATGTTGATTATCTGTGGTTGAGCTATTATGCAATTGTAATTCATTCCGTAGTTTACAGACTGTGACGCAATTTTACCTGTCAAGTGTCATACAAAGTGTGTGCAGCCTTTGCATTTATTTCCCCCACATCTTCAACACAAACACAACTGACTCTGATCAGAGCTCCCAGGGGCCTCACAATACTAGGAAAGTAGGTGTTATGGTTGGAGTCCAGCTGGCCATGATTATTTGTTTTGTTTACCATTTTTTACCATGTGTGTTGGCCTGCCTTGTTACCCTACTGTTTTTTTTTTGCTTCTCACTCTCCCTCATGCTGAAGTCAGCTGACAACACACACCTGAGTTTCATCAGAAATCCCGTGCTGCCGCCATACACACCTGCCTGCCATCTCCAAGTCAACGACAGTATCTACCCCAACTCTCCATTCATTCTTCACTTGATCGTTGCTCCAGTTATGCTGGTAAAACTCGCTAAAGAACAACCATATCTAGAACATTCATCTCCCTGTGTTTTCCTGTACTTAATTCCTTTTGTTTTCGTCCGCCTTCCCATTTCCCCTTTCCTCAATAAATTCTTTATTGTTGAGCCGTCCGTTTGAGTACTTCTATTCTCGTCGTAACAGTAGGAACTCAAAGAAAAATGGTAAAACATTTTTTTTCAAAACTGTAGTTATTAATTAAGCCTGGTTTTTGCTTCTTAGTTTCCCTTATGAGGTCAAAAGGGGCAAGATTCCAGATCAGCCTATCTGAGCTTTCATTTTCTCAAAGGCAGACCAGGATACCCAGGGCTATCATCATTTCTAGCCACCTGGGGACCATAGGCAGGCTAGGGGTAGTGTTAATTTTATCTCCTCTTTAGACTATCTTAGTCTTGTGCCAAATGCCCTTGTTAGTTTTAGTTATATTTAATCATTCACATATGTCTTTTTGTTAGTCATGTTTTAGTTGACTAAAAGTCTTGTCATTTTAGTCTAGTTTTAGTCAAATGAGAACTCAGGTATCTTAGTCAAATTTTAGTCAAATTATTTTAGTGTTTTTTTTAAATAAATTATTTCTGATTAACATTTCAGTCAAATAGTGTTTCACACATCTCATATATTGGTTAAATGTCACAATTACCTGACAAAATACACTTGTTGAATGATTTTTGTTGAATGCAACTGCATCTGGTTTTTTATCAATCCTCTTCCTTCATGCAAATACAATCTTACACAGACACATGTTAGATAAGCGCCAGGGCTCCTGGGCTCTACAGCATGTTGTTTTGTTGCAAGCAGTTGCATACATTTCTCCAGCTTCTCTGCAAGCTATTTAAGGGCTTCTTGGCCAGCACTCCTTTCCTTGTCCAGTGCCAGGGCACATTGCTACTTGCTGTAACGGCTTCTGCAGCAGTCTAAACCGGGCTTCCTCCCTCCCCCACCCGGGCAACATCACTACCTGGATGTGTGACGGGTGGATGAAAAAAAGGGGACACGCCGAACCTCTAGATGAGCCGCAACCGAGCAGCGCCTGATTGAACCACACTTAGTGGGGAAAAAAATACTGGGAACCAAGCAAGTGGCCTGTTTGGAACAGGCACACGCTCCAAACGGGCACTGCACTAGTCCTAGCTCATGATAAAAAAGTACAGACGATTGTAGACAAAAATGAATAGAGATTTTATCTCAGTTTTTATTTGGGGGAATGCATATTAATGTTAAAAAACCTCATAAAGTGACATTTTCATGCCATGGGACCTTTAAATAATTATATATTTCTTACAGTGTTTTAAATTAACAAGCTGACACATTGAAAAAACGCAAATATAATCTTGTTTTTCTAATTAAATTTAGACTAAATTTTGGAGAGAAAGATAATTCCAAGGTTGTAAGTATGGGCTGAACTATAAGGCTGATTTCCTGTTGCCAGCGAGGGGCGCTATGACCAAAAGTATATTTAGGCCTATAAATGTCCTATAAGACCATTGTTAATTGTGAGAAGTTTTTGCCAAATTGGATAATATACACTAAAGTTACAACAACTTCTTCGTTCATCGATAAATGCTCAAAATCGCCACGCCCACACTGTTGGACAAAAAGTTTTGCTTTTAATAACTTTTCATTGTTAAGGTCTTTAGATGACACAGACCAAATGTGAAGTTGATCTGATGAAATCTTTAGGAGGAGTTTGTTAAAGTATAGCACTTTGACTTTTAGGCCTACTTCCTGTTGCCACTACTGGGCGTTATAATGTTGAGTAAAAATCAGCCTTTATATGTCCTCAGAATTGGACCCTTATGAATCCTGAAAAGGTTCGAGCCAATTGGACAATGTACACTCAAGTTACACCTGCTTCCTATTTTGATGGCAAAACACACAAAATGGCCGCCCCTCCACAGCCATGACCTATGGCGAAAAGGTTTTCTTTAATAGCTTTTTATCTTTAATGTCTTACAATGGCAGAGTCCAAATTTAAAGTTGATCGAATGAAATCTCTAGGAGGAGTTTGTTAAAGTACGACATGTGGAAATGGCCAAAATCACACTAATTTTGAACATTTAATTAAAATCCAATCCACTTTATTTATATAGCACGATTTTAACAAACACAAGTGCTACACAAAGTGCTGCACAAAAATATAATACAGAATAAATATACAACACAATAAAAGCACAATAAAAAGACGAGGAACCAAATATAAAGATAAAAGCAATGAAATAAAAATAAAACAAATAGAAAAAATAAAATAACTAATATGCACTGCCAGGATTTATTTAACTTTGTAGGGGGATGCTAGCTAGCCATTTTTGTGCACCTATTCCCGAAACCCTTAAAATACGTAAATTCTCACTAGGATTGATGTAACCGCCAATTTTGATGAGTTTTTTAATATGTTAAGCCCCTCAAAAAGGTGATTTATTTGCCGGAAAAAAGAAGGAATAATAATTCCTTCAGTTTTAATAGGGCCTTCACCGCTGTCGGCGCTCTGGCCCTAATAAGCTTAAAATTCAAAGAAGAATAAAAGATGAAAATTGCTATTTACGTCAGTTACATGTGCCCATTGTCACGTGTGCAGCTGACTGAGGCACACAAGGCAATTTGCATGTGGGTAAAGTTGTGTAATGGACCATGTGTGAGACGATGCACAAGATGTCTGACAAAGAAAAACTTGTGTCTCCTATGAAAATCTCAACACTGGGGGGTTATCTGAGTGTCAGATCGTCTTTAGAGTGTAAAGGAGTTTTCTGTAATCAAGAAACAACTGACTGCCTGACGCTGTCATATCTGTGTGGCATCTGGCCGCACGTGCTTTTATCTTCTCTGAAATTCTTGTCTGGTTAGTCACACTCCCGCCCGGATCATATCAAAGTGCTAAATGCGTAAATGATATTTTATTTCCTGGAATGAATACAAGGTGTCTATTTTAATAATAAGTCTTTTCATGCTAGAATGATAATGCATCTCATCAAAGGAAGCAATAATTTGATGCATTGATAGAAGTGGTCAACAGCTTGTGTGTGTGGATGTTTGTGACAAAGCGACTAAAACTGTGCAGATCATGCGAGAAAAACATATGCACAAAGAGTTGTTACAATCAACAGCTTGAAACATTACTTGCTGATAATTCAATAGGCCTATATGCTCATAGTGTGCAGACTACATTTTCCGTCTTTTAAATGTACTACTGTCCAGCACCAGTATCATTTTCTCTGGACGTGCCTGCTTTTGTAAACCTTTTAGTTGTAAGTGATGCCATTTGATAGGCTTAATAGGATGCCACAGTAACTTAGCCTTAAGAAAACAAGCTTTGCACTGATATGTGTCTCACTTACCCGTAGATTGACAGGTACTTATCGCTCTGCATCATTCCAGGGCTTTGTTGCGACTAAGCATGTGACAGGGAACATCACTGTAATACCTTCAACAGATAAGATCTGAAACTTTCATGCAGTCCCTCTCTCACATGTTTGACCACTTCAAGGCAGAGCTGTTTAAGGACAACACTGTAATATTTCTGCAGTGATAAATGATAAACATTTCAACTGCCGTAACTTCTTACAAAACATATTTAGGTCTATTTATTTGAAAAAGACAACATAACAGCATAATTACTTTCTGATATACTCACTGCAGCATTGATTTATGGCAGTCCATTGATTAAATATTTCCCAAAGGCAAAATATTTTGTTTGGAGTGAATGCTTCATGCTACAGGCATCTGGTGATTGAACAACACTCTTCCTCCTCTCAATGCCACCCTGCTGCCGAGGCTTGGTGTATCAGAAGCTTTGACATGTTTTGCCTAAAAAAGGCAAAACTGATCCCTAATCATATTTTACCTGCACTGAAGTTGATAGATGATGTGTAATGTGACAAACAAAGAGTCTTTTTTTGTCAATACTCATCACAGGATTATTACTGTTTTATGATACCAGAAAAAAACTACCCTGCTTCACAACAAAAATAGTTACACTGTACACATTAGGGGCAGGAGTTAGAAGAAAATACTGTTAACATGGAAATAAAAACTTGAATTGATACATAATACAAAGCACCCTTGCATAGTTCAGTATACTACTCAATCTGGCATGAACAGCAGTTGGGACTGTTTTTGCTCTTGTTTCTTCTTCTCTAAATATTTGAAAGCAACACAAAAAACAGTTTTTGGTTAAACTGGTGACAACTGCTCAATTCAATTTTTGTTGTAGTGTCAAATCATAACAGAAGTTATTTCAGGACACTTTACAGATAGAGTAGGTCTAGACCACATTCTTTAAAGGTATGTAACCAGTGAAAAGGAGTCTTAGGCAAAAAAGTTAGGAACCTTAATATAGATATTGTATCTTGTTTCTGCAACCATTTCTATTAATGATCTTATTTGTATCACTACGTTTTAGCATTTACCGTTACCCCACCATTGTTCCTTGTTACAGTTACATAGAATCACTTTACACTCATTTAGCCTACATTTTTGTTTTATTCAGCAAAGTGAAGGTTTATAGACCACTTGTTTTGTTTACTCATTGGTGGTGTACTAGACTTTTACTGGTTCAGCAGTGAATCTGCGACTAAACTACACAAGACAATGCAGTACAACATAATCAAGTGCAAACATCCTGAAAACACAACACCAGAAGTCAGTATGTCATAAAATGCTTTTACAATTTATTATTAGGATTTATGATTAAACCCAATGCAATACTAAGGTTATGTAAGTACTCATGTAAGCTTTAACCTGTTTTGTATTTTTCTTTGCAGACCCACCCTTCATGTAGGCGTGTAAAACCTGCTAAATCCAGTGATACATTGCATATGATATTTGGGAAATATGTACAAATACAATAAAACATTACAAAGAAAAAGATGTCTATTAAATTTGCTTTAAGAGATGTTGGGTGACGTTACTTCTTGTTGACTATTTTAAAACAAAACAAGACTAGCTCGCCCCTTCCTCCTCCTCATCCCGTCCTCTCCCTCTCCCTTCTGTGCTTCACTAACCCCACCCCCACAAATCCTTCTTGTCGGTTATTGGCTGGAACGCTGAAACACTGTTTGTGTATGCTTCGTGGTCCAGGTGGGCACAGTTTGTTTTTGTTGCGTTTGTAGACCCTAGGGCCTAGGCTGTCTACAGAGACTTTATTTTTTTACAATGTGTTCCGGGGACAGGCAGCTCGCGGATAGTCAGGAGATGTTTGCTGTATGTGACAACAAATGTTGTAGTCTAAAAAATTGCTTAGCACTTTTAAAGTAGAGCTGCTGGAGTAAATACTGTAAATCATAGCTTGACTCTTGAGCACAAGCTGCATTATTTATAAAGAGCAGAATCTCGTCAGTAATTTCCTACACATTGTGTTACATAATGAGTTAAAGAAGTTGAATGACTTAAAGACAGGAAGCACATGTCATCTGGAATGTTCTTAGTGATGAATAGATATGATGAATAGATATCATTAAGTTAGGAATAAACAACCAGAACACAAGGTACACATGATGTGTAGAAGGAGAACAGGAATAACCAGTGGGCACGTTGTGTGTCAAGTGGTGTGCTTTAACAAATACAGATTTGTTTCTATTAAGCCATTACTTATTTTGAGTCATACTTGAGACCTGAAGGGTAGAAAAGAAGAAGTGACTGTGTGAATGGTACTGATATTGATGGTATGTTTTTTAACCGCTTATGCAACTGGATTCCCCAGTACATTTTTAAAGGGTCCCTAAACAAGGCACTTTGGCACCCCAGCTTCTCCAGTGGAGAGACCGATAGTACCAACCTGTGGTGCTTCTTGTAAAAGATGCATTTACATTTCTACAAGTGCATCTCCATAAGGATTATTTTACAGCGTGGAGGCATTTTGAATTTGACCTTTGATGACTTTCAAATTACCTTAAACTTTTTTATAACTTTCAGAAAGCCAAATATTGAATACAGCAGCCCTGGTTATGTTCGTTTGCTGTAACCTTTTCTTGGAAACTGCTAAATGTTTGGTGGTGGTTGAGTGCTTAACAGTATTCTGCTTTCTCTTTTGGTGCTGAATTTTTGTTCTCAATATAGTGAAGCATCATATGCTTGTTATCCATCCATTACATGTATTCTCAAGCAACCCAAAGTACCTGCTATAACTAACTGGGTGCTATGTGTTCTTTGCCAGTTCAACCAAGATCCAGATGTGTAAGGGTTTTTGCAACAATGGATCTCCTCCAATTTTAGAAGCTGGGCAACAGTCCACTGGAGACTAAACAATGAAGATGGCTTACATGCTTCACTAACATAAAATGCGAAAGACCCTCTCAAGAGACAGTTTTTGGTTTGTCCATTCTGGAATACTGTGGCAGAATGCAAAATGACAGGCTCCTTGGGACAGGACCTGCTCCATATAGATATAAAGGGCTCTCTCTCTCTCTCTCTCTCTCTCTCTCTCTCTCTCTCTCTCTCTCTCTCTCTAAAACTGGCTCAGTAAAATCTCAGTTAAAGTTAGTTAATTATTTAGTACCTGCCGGGTTGGTGCATATTTTGTACCTTTTGCTATGCATTAGCCACATCAATGAAGGCTTTTTAATATTTTCCTCAACAGGAGTGTCTTGGTTTTCATGGTGTTCTGGTACTATCAGATTACCGCTGCACCAAAGAACACATAGTTGGACTTTTTTCAACCACCACCAAAAAAAGAAGCGCTGCTTTTCTCTGTCTTCCCACTTAGTTTATTATTTATTGTCGTTATATACATATATATGCACTGCACAAAGAGAGAATCTGAGACACAGACAGAGAAAGTTTAAAGTAACACACACCTATCATTAGTTGACAATTCTGGTGATAATATGTAGTATAAGCCTGACGGACAGGTGTGTTTACCCAGGACCAGTTTAATGTTCCCCCAGAGCAGATGACTGTCGCTCAAAATTCATTTCTAATACAGGACCAAGTGAACAGTCCTAGCAATTCATTATGTCATCTGCAATTACAGGTGTTTGATATATTTACCGTTACACTAAGGCCCGTTGACCTTCTGGCCTGGTCATTTTGTAATTATGGCTAGAAGTTGACACATCACAAAATTTTGACATATTAAGTTAGTCTGTACTGAATCATTTCCATCACACATTTCTGCGGTGATTATTTTATTCCATGCAGAGGTTACCTACCTGTTTTAGGAGGAATGCTGTATAGTAAGGAGTGGTTTTCCTGTTAACAGGTAAGGCGGGTCCACCTCCTGTATGTGAGTGGAGAATTGGAGGACACCACCTCCAATGGTCCATACATATAAATACCTGCTGAGAAGCTGGCGGTCACAGCTGAGCAGGACGGCCTGGCTGATAAATGTGATAAGAGCATCATCAGCAAAGAGTTGTCAAGATGGGGAACTGTTGTGAAGGCGTAGAAAATCTTTTCGGCCGGCAAAAGAATACCAATATTCGCATTAGTCTGCCAGCCGTCTGCTTTGTCTGGCAGATTGCTATGATTATACTGTTTGGAGTTTTCATCCGGTATGATAAGGAGTCAGACGTAAGAAAATGGATAGAGTACAAAAAAAGTCACAACTATACCAGCGATGTTGAAAATGACTTCTACTTCAGATATCCCAGTAAGTACAACATAAAAAAGCCTGTAAAGAAATTGTACTTGCAGTAAAAGTTAAATGCAGTGATCCTGTGATGTTGGCTATGGACCAACAATGTATTTTTTCCCACTGATGACGAATGGTTGGCTATGATTGCGTTCATAGCCATTTCAAAAATATAAATTTTCAAATTTAACATATTTCTTAAAGCTGCAGCAGTTTTAATTTCACTCTCCTGTTTCTGTCTTTGTTTTGTGCTCATGGCAAGACATTGACAGAGGCCTCTCTTCTCCTGGCATCTAAGATTAAAATATTAGAATATCATTTTTCTTGGCTTACTTGTGACACTCTGGCAATTTGGCAGCAATTGTATTCCCAATATGTTTTGTCTTGTGATGAAATTCTCTGTTTTCAAAGATATTTTAAAGACAGCATTCAGTTTAAACAAACCGGTTTCAATCTCAACATGCAACATTATTTACAAATCTTAAATGATATGTCTTTAAGAAACTTAAATTCAGCCTATAATTACCCTTAATTTAATTAATGTGAAGTAGAAAATGAAAGTGCTAGAGTGAAAAATATTTCTGTTTCACAATGAATGCAATTACACAAATTTGTCAAACTTCCCTCTCTCCAGGCTTTCAGGACGTCCATGTCATGATCTTTGTTGGATTTGGTTTCCTCATGACCTTCCTGAAACGCTACAGCTTCAGTGGTGTGGGCTTCAACTTCCTGATCGCTGCCTTTGGTCTGCAGTGGGCTCTTCTCATGCAAGGCTGGTTCCACACGCTCGACCCCAACGACGGGAAAATCTATATCGGAGTGGAAAAGTAAATCTAAATTGAATATGTTTTTTTTTTATATATGTTATTTTTTATATATACATTTATCAATGTTGGGGAAGTAATTAGTTACAGTTACTAGTAAATTAGATACTCAGTTACAAATTCTAAAAGTAACTAGTTACTTCAGAAAGTAACTATTGCGTTATTTTCAAGTAAATTTTTAAATGCTCCAATGTGACCCCACCTCCACCCCTCTATGACGGAACATAAAATACATGTGCATGTTCAATTATTTATGATAAATCTGAATATTATAAGGAAATGGACACTTAATACAATACATTATTAACAGAAACTGTACACTAATCCAAACTCTTTAAATGTTGCTGTGGGACAAAGTGAGACTAGCCTCTAATCAAATGCCATGTACATAGATATTATGTCTAGTGGATCGATACAAATAACAACATAGAGGTTTTTGAATTTTTGATATTTATTGCCCCTCGACAGGCCAAAACTGGGCAAATATGAATTATACTTTCGCTCAGTGAGCTTTCAAATAACAAAAGTTCATCATTATTAGTTGATAAGGAATTCACTGATATTGTAGTTTAGTGTTGCCAAATCCCTAACACATTTGTGATTCAAATCAAATTACCAAAACCATCTGACATGGCCCCCATAGACTTTTGGGGGCCATGGGGGTCTGGGGCCTTAGAGTAGTTGTCCACTTTGCCCAGTTGGTAATCCAACCTTGCTTTGACTCCACACAATAATTTGGTGCATCATTTATTGCTCGTTTGGTCAATAATGTTTCCACTCATTCTGACCTTGTTCTTTTCTTGTCCCCCATAGTCTGATCAATGCAGACTTCTGTGTTGCCGGCTCTCTGATTGCCTATGGTGCCATCCTGGGAAAAGTAAGCCCTGTCCAGCTGATGGTTGTCACCTTATTTGGTGTCACGCTATTTGCTGTGGAGGAATACATCATCCTCAACCTCCTTCATGTGAGTCTCACCAAACAGAATCATCCCACATGGAACTTTATCACTGTTCAAAAAGTGAGAATTTTCCTTCAACTTTATTTAGAAATATCTTTTTGTGCTGCTTATTCCTACAGTGCAGAGATGCTGGTGGCTCCATGGTCATTCACGCCTTTGGAGGGTACTATGGTTTGGCCATCTCCAGGGTCCTCTACCGACCAAACCTACACCAAAGCAAACGCCTCATGGGATCGGTCTACCACTCTGATATCTTTGCCATGATAGGTGAGTGTTTTATATTTTACCGTTTTAAACCTCACATGTCAGTGTTTTTTTAGTTTATTTGGTATATCTAATATTTTATATTCATCATTGTAAAACCTGCTCACTTGGTTGTAAAAGTGCTAATCTAAGTGTGGTTTGATCAACTTTCTCTCACAGGTACACTGTTTCTGTGGATGTTCTGGCCCAGTTTCAACTCGGCCATCACAAACCACGGCGACGGACAGCACAGAGCAGTCATCAACACTTACCTCGCCCTCGCTTCCTCTGTTCTCACTGCGGTGGCCATCTCCAGCATGTCTCAGAAAAAAGGAAAACTGGACATGGTAATGTCAGGTCACTGAAAACAAAACAAATCTACAACCAATCATCTATGTATTTCTCATTTTCTCATGACTAACATGCTAAATTACTTGACAGGTGCATATCCAGAATGCTACTCTGGCAGGTGGTGTTGCCATGGGAACAGCAGCAGAGTTCATGATCAGTCCTTATGGTTCACTAATTGTGGGTTTCTGCTGTGGCATCATCTCCGCCTTTGGCTACTTGTTTTTCACGGTGAGAAAAAAAGAATCATAAAAAAATGTAAAATGAAGCCATCAGTTATAGGATGTATTACAGGAAAATAACAGGATTATAAGAACTAATGACTCAGTTTAGGAGAAGGTACTAAAATGAAATGTAATAAAAGTCCCATGAACTGATGCAAGGTGTTGTGGCTCACTTCACAAAGTTAGTGGTGGTACTGATGACTTTCAACCATTATTTAGTTAGAGGAGACATGTCTGTGTTTTCAAAATGATTTTGTAACAAGACACTTCATATCAAATGTATTTAAAACATGACCTAAATGAAAGTTTAAAATATTGATTCTAGGATTTTAAAAACCTGATGAGGATTTTACATGCCATAAGTACATACAAATTACACGTTTTGAATTTTTAAAGGCTTATTCTTCATCAGTAAAAGGAACTTGGATGAAACTAAAAGAATTTCTATACTACAATGTTGTTCCAATGCCATTGGATTTAAAAATACTTGCAGTCCATGATGGGGATATATAATGTATAAAGGATATTTCATTTTAACAGTTAAGTGAAAATATATAACAAAAATATATATAACAAATATATGACAATGTTATTATTAAAGTTTTTATAATAAATTATAACTTTGAAAAAACATAACAATATAAGAAATTACAGGTGTTTTGGTTTATTTTGCAGTGGCCAAGAATATACTCGTGACCTTGAGTTTGTGACTATGGCCCTGGTTACACATCATGTTTTTTCTCATTCTCAGCCCTTTTTGGAGAAATACCTCAAGATCCAGGATACATGTGGTATCCACAACCTGCATGCTGTGCCAGGGATGCTCGGTGGATTTGTAGGTGCCATTGTTGCTGCAGCCGCCAGTGTAGAGGTCTATGGCAAAGAAGGGTGAGGGACTGGCACACACACACACACACACACACACACACACACACACACACACACACACACACACACACACACACACACACACACACACACACACACACACACACACACACACACACACACACACACACACACACACACACACACACACACACAGCTTGAAAGAACTGACCTTCCCTGTTTATTGACTCCGACATAGTGAATGTACACTCCCAGATTTCAGGTGTTGTCTTCATCTGATTGTGCAGATTAAGCGCTCATTGCTCGGATTAAAAATTATTTTTTGTTCCTAGGTTGACGCAGACATTTGGCTTTGAAGGCAATTTTGCAACCAGATCTGTATTAACCCAGGGAGGCTTCCAGGCTGCTGGCACATGTGTGGCTATTGCATTTGGACTTGTTGGAGGAACATTTGTTGGTGAGTTTCTAGAATGTTTTGTGTATTACAGTACTAAAATATGCAGAGAAACAGTTCTGTATAAAGCAGTCTGTTTCAATAATCATGATAAGGAGATCCAGAGGCATGACAATGTTTATTTCTCTCCACATGTAGTGGGATGTCACTTACAGTAAAATAGTATCTTTCAATGTCAGTGTTTCTGTGTGTTACATAGGTAACATTTAGTTATTTATTGAGGATGTCTTTAAAAAACAACAACATATTCCTTGAGTGCTTTTTTAGCAGCCCAGGAATAGTCAAATAAACTTACCTGGGATTTTAACACTGACTACCCTGAGGTTTATTATTATTTGATTACTGGTTATATTCGTTTAAGTGCAAAATAGGTTTTAAATGCATCATGGCTAAGAAAAATTTATTAAAACTGAAACATGCTTAATGTTGTCTTCTCTCTTCAAAGGTTTCATTCTAAAGTTCCCCATTTGGGGTGACGCTGCTGATGACAATTGCTTTGATGATGAAGTTTACTGGGAGGTAAGAGTGCTTTTCAACCACTAGATGGTGGTATTGTTCCTTTTTTAAGAGTGACAACACTAATTACTCCGATGGATTTCTGGCTCATGATCTGATCCCATGTATCGGTTTCAGGTTCCTGAGGATGAGGAGACCCTCCCTCCTGTTTTGGAGTACAACAACCACATGATACACAAGCACCAAGACATGTAAGCTAACTCACACTTACACATCCTCATTTACTCCTTGCTCTCTTGAATTCTCATGACATTAAATGTGATTTTCTTCTTTTTGTTTGACAGATCCGAGTCAAACTTCTCTGTGGAGCAAAGTTAAAGGTCAACACCCTCATATCACTTAAAACTTACTATGAATTCATGAAGGAGCAACTCTCAAATTCAGTTTTACAAGAAAGGAACAATATTTTTGACACACACCACTGCCACTCTTGTCTTGCATCATTTAAACATTTGTCTAACACATTTGCCAATGATTGTAAGCTTAATGTTATGACAATGGAGACCAGATTTCTCATTGATGGAAAAGTTATCCTCAATCAAAACTGATATTATTTTAGAAGGACATGTTAAACTATATTTGCTTTCTCTTTCATTTTGGTTAAAATGTTATATTATGATAGATGCGTAATGATATCATGAGAAGTCAAAGATTCTTTGTTTATGTTGTGTAAGCTCTGTAAGAACTGTGAAAAGTGTGGAGATCATTTACTGTACATCTTTTATCTTTAAGGACCATAGAAAGCTCTGAATTATATAATATATTATTACATTTGTATTGAAAATGTTTGCAATTTTATTTGTTATAAATGAAAAGTCTGTTAATGTACAGTTTATTTAGTGCATGCAACTAACAAGGCATTAAGTGAATAATCAATGTTTTTTGTGCAGACAAATTAAGCAATAATAAGAGTTGTATGTCTTATTTAGTTATTTTTTTCAAATAACGTATGGGTATTTGTAAGCTGCATGTACGTATTTTAACCCCATTATTTGTTTGGAAGTTTTAAGTAACTACTATAACTATGATACAATGTCCAGTGATTGGTTTGCTATAGTGTTGAATTGTATAATTAAAATGAAAACTATAAAATAAATAAACTTTTTTTTTAAATCAATTTTGGTGCATCAATTGAGAGTTTGCAAACCTGTCTGTTAGTGAAAGAGGACAAACCATTACAGGTTCAAAGGGCTTGAAAGAGGTTATCCTGTGTGTCTGTTGCCAATGCTATGCACCTGTAACCCAGTAGTAGTATGTTCCCTGTGTACAGCAGTAGTAACCCCGTCAAGGAAAGAGCAAACAGAAACGTAGTTTTGGCCAATTGGTGGTGGTTGTGCCAGACTCACGCCTTTGGCTGACTCTCTATCTGATCTGTCAGAGGGAGGAGCAGGAGTTGTGAAGTTTAACGTTGGTAGTCCCCAGAGAAGAAGTTGTTAATTTCATGGTGCAAATTAGTACCCAAATTGAAACTTAAGCAACTAAAATTGCTGAATGTTAGAACATTGTGATACATTGGTTGTTATTACTGTGACTTATAAAATGTCTGGTTTAGTTCTATCGTAGTGTCAAACAACTTTAGCTTAGCGTTCAGCAGCTAGCTCAGAGATTATCGGCTAATGAAATTACTGATTTAACAGGGGGGCAGTGTATCCGTGTCACCTTCTCTCATCAGGGGCTGAGCCCGCCCAAAGGTTTGATCCTAGAATCGCCCCCGGAACCAAGCTCAAGAACATAGTTTGCACACAATAGAATACATCACACAGGCAGGCAAGTCTCCAGTTCACCTGATCTGCACGAGATCAACTAACCACTGTGCCACCTGTGTCTGTGTCGACTGCCATGCATCGCATGTATTATGTCCCTCTTTGGTGCCACTTTCTAATGAAGCATAAGAGGAATTATAAAGTATACCTAATTACTGAAGACTGACATGTCTGACATGACAAAAATTCAATAAGGAGAGACTTCATTATTGTAAACAATCAATTTATTGAAGTGCATGATAAAAACAATTTGAGAAGAGTCTTAGATGATTAGACCACATCAGGACATGGTATATTTAGGGAGGTGGTGATACTATGATTGGTTCAGGATATATCCCTCCGGGGTCTAGTTACTGGTGGTGGTGAAGAGAGTTGCCAAATACCTGGATGGTGGAATATGGAGCAGGACTGTTGATATGATGAAAACTGGAGGTGGAGGAGGGCTGCATCCGCTCGTACTGAAATGACAAATGACAGCAGCAAAGAGTGGAAAGAATTTGGAAGTTTGACAACAAGGATATAATTGGCTAAGAGGGATTGAGAGACTGAGTCAAGATCTGGTTGGACTACTTTGAGTGAACATCCACAGAGTAGAAGCCAAAGAGAGACGAGAATGAATGAGTCAGTAGAGGGAGTCTTCCTGATTGAATTTTCACTAAGCTTCCTAGTAGGATAGGATGAGAGCAGTCTATATCCAGAGCTGTCCAGCAGGCCTGGATTTTAATCATTTTAGGGGTAAGGCCACATGGTCTTTGGTGTTGGGCGAAAATAATAAATTCAACTTATGCACTCAGAGTTTGACTTCACAATGTTGCCCAATAAGAAATCAGAATCTCGACAAATGACAACTGTCTACAATCTGTATAGACAAGAAAGAGGCAGATGAGTTAACAGGGAAATCAGCATGTTTTTTGAGGGCCAGAATAAGGCTAAATTAAAGAGGCACCTGATCATCGTCAAAATTATTGCCCTGCCTACCAGGGTTGCTTTTCATGGCTGTTTGTCAAATAAATAAAATGGCTTTTCAATGGTTTTCATTGATGCATTGCAACAGCTTGGCAGCAAGCAAGTAGCTCAGCGAGAAAACAATGGCCAAATAAAGCAAATCCAAAAGTAAGCAGCCCAAAAACCTGACCAGAGATTGCAAGTATGTGGCAGCTGGTGCCATGACAACAAAACGGAAAGCTATTGCTTGTCCCATGGAAAGAACAGTGAAGATGCCTGCTTTCACAATGGCAAAAAACATCCAAATAATTTTTTCTGTCACATGGAAAACAGTCAATTGCTGCCAACAAGATGACAAAAACAGTAAACATAGGCCTATGTGTTTTTATCATGGCAGAAACAGCAGTTCTGTAGAGTGACTCAATGAGCATATTAATTTGGCCACAAATGATGATGGTGACAATAAATGGTGAGTAACTGATGGCACTACATGTTGTTTTGATGACAATTGCTGCTTTTGTTAATAAGAAAGCAATAGCATTGCCAGCGCTGGTTATTGTGTAAACTGTATAGAGCCCTTCTCTTGTTCAAAGCAGAAGCATATCTTGTCTTGAGGGAGCTCCTGGGTGAAAGCTTAAGGTCTTGTCTTCCTGTTGACCTCTGCAGCTGGTTAGGGTGCTCAATGGCTAGTGACAGTTACTTTGAAGTCCCTCCTCCTCCAGGGGACACCTGTCTGCTCCAAGAGGTGAAGAATAAAAAATACCTCTGCTTTACAATTTATTTTAACAATCCTCTCAGCAAAGGTTGAAATTCTCCTTTTACAAACTTTTTTGGTAACACTCTTTATAAACTTGTACTTGGTTACTGTTCTTCTGAGTGTTCTGGCATCATGATGTAGTTATTATGTTACAAAGACAAATGCGTCAGCGAATTCTAAAAGGGGCAGGGCTACAGATGACACAAATGTGAGAAATCAGCAAAACGTAAAATCTCTCTCAAAATATTTATTTTCTTCTTTCAAATATATAGTGTTTGTTATCAGTTTGAAAAAAGATTTCTCAATAAAAAGGGTTTCTCTCAAAACGTTTTTCTTCTCGCTCTCAAAACCTAAGTCTTTGCTCTCCATTCAGTTTTTTTGCTGTTGTCTCAGGATTTTTCTCTCAATGTGAAAATAGAATCATGTTTCAAACTGATAGCACAAAATGTATGTTTGAAATTAAAAAAAAAATATTTTGAGAAAGATTTCACGTTTTGAGAAAAACACTTTTTTTTTTAGAAAATGTTTTTATGGTATGAAAACTTTTACTTTTACTTTAAATATTTTGTTTTCTCTCATACATTTTTTTTTGCTATCAGTGTAATAACTTTTTCTCTCAATCTTTTTTTTTCATGCATGTAATAAAGAAACAATTCTAGCTCCATAGTGGAATGGGAAAATCCTGACACCAACCTAACGATAAGTCCAACATTACGTTTGCAGCAAGCATTGCGTTACCAAGTCAAATATCTAAATGTCAGTTTCAGGCTAACTATATTTCGGTAAATTAAGCTAACACATGTGACATTGGGCATATACAGTAGGCTCATTGTTTTTGAGGTCAGAGATGACACTCATCTTACTGAAATTAGTAGCAGAAATGCTGATGGTTTTGTAACTTTTTCTGCAAAAAACCTATATTGTTTGTTTTAGAGTCACTTGATCATGCTTTTTGAAGAGCTTTAATTAATCTTTTCGTTTCTTATAGCCTACGTTGATGGTCGACCAAAATCACAGACTTGATAATTGTAAACTATAGTTCTCTCTATTAAAGCAGGCTGGTAATATCACAAGAAGCCTTTTGATTCATCAGATGTCACACACAGACCGTGTTTGAAATATTTTCCTATTAACTACAATTCATCTTTTAGCCTTCTGCACATGGCGGAGGTATGAGGTAAACATGATGAGGGAATTTTGTATCAATAGTTGATAGCTAAACGTTTGTTAAGTCAAGGTTCAACAGAAGTGTTACCCCTGCATTTAAAAAAAAAAAAATCAAAACTTTTGTCCTTAGACATAATGCATAAAGTCAATTATATGTAGGCCTGTATGTAGACTATGACTTGTGCGATATCTCCTAAATATATTTTAGGGTGAGCAGTAGTCAGTGTTATAGTTTGTCAATCACAGGTTTTAATAGAACAAACAAGATAAGAAGTTGCATGCAGTCAACAAAGTCTGTGATGCATATATTTAGTTTCAGCAGTACACATGAATATTTCTCTCCAGCTGGGTGCCAGCAGGTTTCTATTTTTCGTTCTTATGAGGAGACCTACTGAACTCATCTACAATTAGTTATGTTGCAGTATTAGCAAAAGACAATTCCAACATTTCATAATAAACAATTTACTGTTTGTACTATTTTTTTGTGTGAATTTTTAACAACAACACAAATCAACTTATTGCCTAGCATGACAGTAAACAATATACTAAAACAGGAAACTATAATTCTCTAAAATTTGCCTTAATTAACCTTTCATTACCACAGTGCTTATTTTGGTATAATATCCAGCCAGTAATTGTTATTACTTTTTTTCCATTTAGAAAAACTTAAATTGGAAAAAGGATTTACCTAACTTTTTGTGAATTCTGACACTTCCAGCACAGTTTCAATAGTGACCTCTTATTATTTATGTGACTCTGACAACTCAAGGACTCGAGTAGCATCAGATTTAAATGCCTGCCTCATCTCTATGACAGCTGTCTACAGCTTCATTTTGACTGAAGGCGTAAGTGAGGAGAGTCTAAACCAGGAGCCAGAGGAAGTGAACGTCTGGCTCCTTCAGGTCATTGTAGGCTTGTTTGTTGCGTCCAGGGCTCTGGTCCCTGTGCTCCCTTATTCTGATGGTAATAAGGCTTGGACAGGCCGGTCAATAGGGTCATTTCCTGACCATTCACTGTTCCATTAATGAACTCTAAATACACTGGGTGGACATATGCTTTGTGCTAGTCTTGTTAGTTTGGCTGGTGGTAGTTTTATTGAGTGAAGATCTCTAAAAAGGCCTGAAGGGGTTAAACAAGCTAACTGTTAAAATACTGCTGGGGTCCAATACCTTAGAGTCTGTGTTGTTAGTACAATGAAACACAACATTTACATTGTGTCAGACACGTACCTTACTATAGATGCACTGTTTTTGACCCTATACAGATCTGTTTTAATTATTCATGTCTTTATAATTACATTATAATTACATTTAGCTGACACTTTTATTCAAAGCGACTTCCAACGCATTTACACTCTTTCACACACTAATGGCAATCAAGAGCAATTGGTGGTTCAGTGTCTTGCCCATCGGCACTTTGACTTGGGACTGCGGGGCCAATGATCAAACCACAAAGTTTCTGATTGGTAGAAACAGAGGTGTACCAGCTTGTGTGGTTTGTGTGATCTGTTCAGTCTTCTTGTAATTTTATTACATAACTATTAAAAGATTCAGAAACCTAGTGCACAGAAGCAAGGCAGTTTTAGCCATTTCATACATAGAGCTAGGTTGAAGGAGCTTTACAGAGAAGTTAAAAAAAGGGCTGAAAATTAAACATCAGGCGGTTTACAGTTAAAGAAATGACTTTACCAAACCTCTGTATCTGCTCCTCATTTCTGCTTGAGGATAGCTGCTCCAGGCGACATTAGCAACTACTACCATAATACACCCGATTCTCCTGGGTGGGTAAGTTGTATTGTTGGTAATTTAGGTGAAAGATTTTGACAAGGAAGTAGAATGAACCAAATAAAAAAGACAATATATCTGGAACTTTTTACATTATTATAAGAACTACGTTTGGCACGGCTGTACCTTTATCAGAGTCCTTTCACTCAAAAACCAAATTGATCAGAATTTGACTGATAAAGAGTGGTTTCAAGATGTTTGTTTGCTTGCATAGTCAAGGCTACAAAGACTACACATTAATCCGTGTAATCAAAGTTATTACCCTCTATAAAACAAACAAATCCAGTCTGTTCAGGAAATGCAGAGGTTTTCTTTTAGATAGAGATAGAACCATTGATGATGTTTCTTTTAAAGTTGCCCTGCCACACAAACCCATTTTCTTACATTTTTTGAAATATGTTACCCCCAATTTCCACAGGATGCGTAATGGCTGCGGATCGGCTCCGCTGCGAAACAGGTCCGTGCTCCGCCATCCATCAATATCCACCAGGTCCGGATTTGTTGTGGAACAGCTGCGGCCGTGGCCGACAGCTGAAGTCTCGAGGACCAACGAGATCTCACAAATTCATGTAGAATAGAACCACAAAAACAACATCCAAAGGAGTAGAGAGGAAACAACTCTGTGCTGTGCAGGGAAATATGATTCGCCGTGAGCACGGCCTTTTATTTTGAAAATTAACTGGATTTTTTATTTTGTTTCTGTGCTCAACCTCCTGTCCCGCATTATCTGCGGTGTGCTGAATTGCTGCAGAGCTCTCCGGCATCTGGCAAAAATAGAAGCTCTGCGTATCTGCTCCGGAAGGTTGCGGATTGCCGGAGCTGGGACGGAGCAGATTTGCAGCCGTTACGCATCCTGTGGAAATTGGGGGATAGTGATTACTATTCATGAGCTTGCCCAGTTGCGCTGTGTAAACGATACTGATAGATAGGCTCTTATTAGCTAGCTCTTAGCCAATCAGAGTCAAGTATCTTAGCTTGTTGAATATTAATGAGAACTGGCACAAATTGAGTCTTCTTGCAGGCTTTCTATACCATGCTAGAATGGCTTGAAACAAGGTAACCAAGGCATTTTTTCCACAAAATGTTACAGAGTCCATTTTAGAACTTCAGACATTACCACAAAGTGATGAAATACGGGTGGCTGGGCACCTTTAAATCACTGTGCAAACAGGCCTTGCAGCGACCTGATGCCAGAGGAGAGTGGACGCAGCTCGTCTTGTGAATCATATGACCCTGGGGAGAGTGTTTGTGAAACCACTTGGTCTACTATTGTCCTCCTGGGACTGGCCTCCTTTGAAAAACTGCAGAAAGCCTGTAATCAGATTAAAGGTTGCTGGGAAAGGGAGGAGGGATTTTTGAGGAATAGTGAAGAGGTCGTGGAAGTTCTCTAATCAGTACCTGCCATTGAAGTGCAGAAGAGGGGCTAAATAACGCAGCAGGAGGGGAGGCGGGAGCCAAGCTGGAGGGACAAATTGGCCTGTTGTTGGAGAGGGATAATGGGACAATGAGGGAGGGGAGTACAATCAGTGAGTATAGAGTGGGGGAGAATAGGTGCAATGGGAAAAGGAGGAGACTGAAGAACTCCAAAGGCGGTGGCCTTGTCCCATCCTGCCCTTGCAATTATATCACCTTTGTGAGCTGATTGGAGCAGGCTGCAGAGTCCATCTGGGCTTTTAGATGGACCTAACAACCTACATTTTCTCACTGTCCTCGCCAAGCGGTCTCACCGGGCCACTCAGCAAGAGATCAGGGGCAGGATTGTGGTCTAAATGAAGCTTATCAGCACACCCCTGAAAAGCTCCTGTTCTTTTAAAGGTCCATAATACCTAGTCTAAATCCTTTGCGTTCCACTTCCGGGATTGCTCCGGTGCCGCAGGAAATTCTGCTGGATGCGTGTTTTTTTGCAACTGTTTGTTTCCTTCGGATTTCTTTGTGTTGGAATGTTAAACTCTGGTGGATTTATGAGGAGTATGGTTAACTGGTCCTCAGATTTCTGCACGATAAATTGAGACAGATTGCTAGACTATCCAATCTGAGTTTTCTCTTGTCTGGCAATGCAAGACTATATAATCCCTAACTGCAACATGATCTTGTAAATCATTAGTCACATCTCCATGCTCTCTCTCAGACTATTTCATCGTGTTATCTAATTTGACAAACACAAGGCTGAAGATGAAGTTTGTTGTTGATGCAATAAAACCCTCAATTCTATCCATTAGCATTAACCTCCTCGCTGGTGATGTCCTATTACAAGATAGTCCAATGAGTGCAGAGCTCCACCAATCTCAGGAGCCTTTATGTCATTGAAATTACTCATTAAACGTCCAATGCTTGAACAACAGGCATCACTAAAGGCCAATCACTATTTTTTTTTATTCAGTTGACAAGAGTCCATTTGTCTGGGTCAAAGGGGAAAGTCTCAGGGGGGAAGACCTCTCTGCCAGGACTGGTGAGCAGGAGAAGCAGAAAAATCACTATTCATAGCAGGGGAGTGCTTTGATTTGGGCACAAAGGCCACTAGTTCCCTGCCTAGTTTGAAAGAAGTAGAAATCAGAGCTGCTTTAAAACATGTGCGAGGATTTCAAACCAAATGGTTTAGCTAATTGGCAGCTCCACCTGCCCTCAAGCCCTAATTAGTGCTTAAGAAATAGTATCTGATTATTATAAAAAATAAAAACTGCTTGTTAATTGCTTATTGCCAATAAATGCATTTCATACAATTAAACACAACTGTAACATTTCACATTTTCTTTGCTTAATGGTTCAGAATAACAGCAAATTGACTTGTTTTTGGATCTGTAATGAAGTGTCCCATCCTGAGGTGATTATTGGCTACATTAAATATTAATTATCACCACATCTGGCAGAAAGTGCACTTAAATTTCTCCCTTACAAATCTTATATGATGTAGGTGATATGCTAAAATAGACACACGGATTGTTTTTGTTTGAACTTTTTAGTTCAATTTTAAGAAGGGGAAATAATAAACCTGGTTTGGAATTGGAATTTCTGTTTCTGGCCAATGAAGTTTACTCTACAACTGTTGTAAACCTGAATGACAATTGTCCCAAAGAGAGATATGATGCTATGTTATGTTAATGCTTATAATGCTCACTTTTTGGGTCTGTCTTTTCAATAGAACAATTAAAACATGCCTCAGAAACATATACACTCCTTTGTATATATCTCTTTTTGGTATAATTAGAAATGAGACAGAATCTTAGGGTTTATTTATTTATTTTCTCAGGAATATCAGATGAATTTGACACACAAGTATGTTGTCATCTGGACACAGAAAGGCCTACACCGGACTGCTTTGACAAGGTTTTAAGGCATTCTCATTACCATGTTACTGCTGGTGTCTCACTGCAGGTTGATCGCAAGGCAAGACAATGTGCTGAAAAGTGCATGTAAGTCTATCAGCATCGCCATCCTCTTGGAGTTTGTGATTGAAATGGCTTTTACAGTATGCACTTTGGTGCCCTTTTGCAAACATACAGAGATGCATGAACAGACACATGCACACACAATCATACTGGTAATACACACAACTAACTTGGTCAGGTTATACACCAATTTGGATTTAAGATGTTTTTGTAAGCCATGTTTAGTCTATGTATGATCTTATAACTGCTTTACATAAGTTGCTGTATCATATAGTACCTCTGGAGTAAGAGTGTTCAGAGATCAATCGAGCATCCAAGTATACTGTAATATTTCAGTACAAGAAAATATTGATTAGAAAAAAATAAAAGAGAAGTGAAGTAATTCCATTATATGATGCAATAATGTTTATTTCCAGTTTATTGCGCTGCTAGCTGTATACCAGTCATTATCAACCTTTTTTCTCTGAAACAGGTTAGTTAGTTAGTCAGGTTTTTTAACCTATTTTCTTGAGGCTTTTAATCATTGCTCTGCTTAAGAATGCCTTTTTTTCTTCCCCTTACTGTATGTGAAACTGACTAAGCACTTGGCCTCTTCACTATTGTTTTTCTAACTGACTTAGGGTAAAGGGGCAATGTGGCATCCTACAGTAACTACTGAAAATAAATACATCCCACCAACAAATCTTTCTCCTTTTCCGAGTGATGCAATGTGGTAGGCCTGCAGTAGTTATCATTTTTGTAAAGAATAGCTTAGCCAAAGATAGCCTTAGGATGAAGGAGATGTTTAAAACAGAAAAGATGTACCATGTGAAGCAGTATTTCTGATTTTGGAAGTGGAAGTACACAGTCTCTCACATCTTTTTACAGCAATGCAGTGGATGAAAATGTTGTTTTACACTCCTGCTCCATGTGATACAGAGACTCTACGAGCTGCACAAAATTCAACATTCACGCAGACTGTGTGCCAGGTGCCAGTATATTTACACACTTTAAGTGCACAACATAAGACTTGCAGGTAAAATACTGTATCTTCAATAGAGACCATCAGCTCCAAGTCAAAGCTGTTGAAACCCACTGGCAGAGAGGGGGCAGTAATCAAGTGCAAATGAAGCAGGGAAAGTCATAGAAAAAAGGAGGGGAGAAGAATGATTCTCTTGGGAAGGGAGGGTGTTTTGGGTGAAAAGCAACAGCATATGTATTGTTGGAGGCCCTGACTCGCCACCCTGGAGAGCTCCCTGTTCCCACGGTTTGCTCAACAAACAAACGCACCGCCCCTGCCCCCCCGCACACACACACACAACACACACCACGCCACACCACACACCACCATGCACCCGCACGCAGTGGTGATGTCATTAATTACCATCAAAATGAGCATGACAGCAAGCAAGTGTGTGTCTGCCAGTGAAGCTTTGTGTGTGTGTGTGTGTGTGTGTGTGTGTGTGTGTGTGTCTGTGTGTGTGTGTGTGTCTGTGTGAGAGAGAGAGGGAGATGTAGGGAATGGGAAAGAAAGAGACCATTGTCCATTCTGAAATAAAGAAATCTCACTGAAGCATTGTAAATAGAAAAGGCAGAAAAATGGACCAAATTTGGGGATCTTTGAGAGAGAGCTGGGTTGTCACATCTCGTCAGGGCCTCACAAAACCTGATGTGCACACATTGCCTGCCTGGCTACAGAGACGCACTGTGGCCCTGTGACTGTATGCTCTCCTGATGAAATTCAGTATTTTCCCTCTCAGCCTCATAAGCACAGGCATCCTGGTTTTATTAACACTGTGTGTTTGAGTACATGTGTCCACATCTGTATGTATGGATCTTGCATGTGAGTAAGCTTTTGTTTGTACAACAAACATCACCAATTAACCAACAATTAACAATCTTAAAACTGGTAATGTTTAAGGTCCTTGGTTATTGCAGTGATAAGATATAAAGGTAGAAGTTATTGCAATTCATCCTGAGGGGGTGAGTCTGTTTGTCCAACAAATTCCATAAAAATTCATCCAGAGTTTGTCCACACAAAAATACAAATGTGAACCTCATGGTGGCACTAGAGGAAAAGTCAGGGGATCACCAAAGGCAGTATTTATTGTCAGTATGTCATGGCAAGCCAGTCTGGACCCAACAGGTTGGACCGACCAACGACCTTTCCATTACTAGAAATTTTAACTGTGTGTGTTCAAAACATGAATAATTCCATCTAAAGCACAGAGATGACCATCCTTCAAGTGAAAAAACACAACTCTCCAAACATCCTGCTACTGAGTGTAGGTTGCTGTATACATCTTTTACTTTCTCTAACCTAGCGATTAAAAATAAAAGTGATAACTGAATCCAAAGTGTGTGTGTGTTTGTGTGTTTGTTTGTGTGTGTGTGTGTGTGTGTCAGCTCTGTGTCCTGCAATTTTTTGGCATGGCATAGATCATTGTATGGCCCTTCATTAGAGATCATTAGTTTTTGCAGAGTGGGCCTCACTGAGCTCTGGTTGTGCAGTGAACCAGGCCATGGGCCGAGATTATTGTTGAGTGTGCAGCCATGAATGCATGGGATTCCACCTCATCAAAGTTTGCACAGATAATAGCTACTATTTAAACTCCACTATCTGAAAAGAAACTGTGTTAATTAGAGGCTTTGATTGGGATGTGAAGAGAAGAGAAACAAATGTGCGCTTTGTTGTCTTGTACACATCTCTCAGGGGTTTATGTATCTGCAGAGCTGGTAGGTTTTTGTGTCCCAAATTTTGATGAGGTCCTGCGACCAGTCCCATCTCAGTCTTTGGGAAAATACCCATGTGTGCCCTATTCTCCAAGCTCATCAGCCATCCCAGGGAACTGAAACAATGCACTGTATTGAAGACATGAGGTGGAGGGTTGAAAATGCACTTATAATTTGCTGTTTGCATGGTGAGCTACTTCAGATGCAAAATCTTGTGTTTCCAAAAGGTTCTGACAAGACTTTAAAATTTACAAAATATTGTTATGTGACAAGAAACTAGTTTGTCCCTGTGATGGAAAATTTGTTCTAAGCATGATTTCATGTATCCTTCTATAATATTTATGTCTTATTGTCATATAATGCATGACTATGCTTTTGTCTTGTATGATTTCATTCAATTAATTTCTGTATGTGTCCTCCCTGAAGCCGACTCAACAGCTGTCTGTTCCTAAATTATCAAATGAAAGCTGGTGCCCGGTATGAAAAACCAAGATGTCCAGAGCTATTTATTTATGTATCTATAAGAGAGCAGAGTCAAGATATTTTGTATTTGTATGTGACCAAGGCAAAGGTTGTCTTTAGCAGCTAAATATAAATGAAAACTTTGAAGCACGAGGAACAGATGTAGAAAGACATCAAAAGGCTCCAACGAGTCTGTATTGTAAGATTAATTGCTTTGCTAAGATTAGACATGTTTCCCAACAAGGTCTCCTTCTCTCTAGGAAAAGCAGGATATAAGACGATGAGGTTTCTGTTTTACTGCACTCAAACTTTATCACACTTACTGTTGTTAACTCTGTGAAACTGTTTTCACCATTTATATTTTGCAAAATATAACAAAACATTCCACCGAAGACCAACTCAGTACTTTTGCTCAGCCGTCTTTTGTCTCAAAAACTTCTCTCCTGCTGTACAGAGAACTTCCACAACATCCCTTTCATATATCATTTTTTCTATTTGAGTCAAAGGAGCTAAGCACCCATTGTTCTAAAAGACAAATCCATGGCGTTTTTTTTTTTTTAAATATAGAAACTTGTTTATCCATCAACACATTTTTTTCAAATGTATTTCCCTAATCCTGTCAATCTAGATGAAAGAATATTTCATTCTATGTGTGAAAGAAAAGATTAAAGTTCAAGGGTTAGAAGTGATACACATCTCCTTACATCTGTTTTCATTATCTTATATATTTATTCATAATACATAATGCATCCATATTCCTCTTGTGTGTTACCAATAAAGCAAAAAAAATATTTCACTACTATCACTTTTAAGTTAAGATATAAAGTTGTGTGTTAATAGAGAAACATCAAACGATCCTTCACAAACATATTTCTGTTCTGTGGCTTCAACTGAAGCAGACGCAAACACAACTTTAACATGTGGAGTTAGTGTCGGCTGCATGTTAGTGTGTGCCCGAATGTGTGAGGAGGTGAATGCAGGTGAGATGGCCATGAAAGAGCTTGAATATTCCAGCAGGTGGTGCCACAAGGACGCAGGCTAGTCCTTTACTCTGTCATACACATGCCTTTACACACAATTTATTTAATTTTATTTCACACAATTGATTCATGGTGCTCTTTGTACTCCGATCCATTCACACCACTCTGCTGTGGTTACAGCCACGTTTTCTTGTCTATGACAATATTAAAGTGAAACAGGAGATGTATTGCTCAGAGGCAACTGGTCACATTGGTGGTTTATAGTAAATATTATATTCAAAGGGAGTATCAGTGGGAGTTGGAGCTCTCACTTCCTCTTTCTCACTAAACAACTTAAGCTTCATCTCATTCATGCAGCTGAATGGACTCCCCTGTGGACTCCACACCATGACTCTGACTACAAATTGGGCTCACTATTATTTTTGCTGTCTTGGATTTTTTCGATACCAGAATATAAAGTACTCTTCTTGAACTGTGGGTTCAACAACCTGCAATACAGGAAAAATATTGCCCACTTCCAAATGTACTAGAAAGTCAAATCTGGCCAAATTTTAATGAACTATATGCTGTCTAGTATTTTAATATAAATATTACTTAGTACATCAATTAAATGTTCACATTGTACTAATATAAAAGTGTATATACTTTTCTTAGGACAAACACACATTGAAGAAATTCCCAGTAATAGCTCTTGTATGTCATATGAATTAAACAGACGCTTATTTTAAATTAGAACAGTTACAAATAATTCAAGAACACGTTTTATGGATAAAATGTATGAAAATCATATTAACCTATGGGGTAATTGCATGCTTCTTGAGCTGAAAGAAAATCATTATAAAAATAGCGTAATGACGTTTAATTTAAAAGAAATTAAAAAAAAAACAATTTATGGTTTAGTCTATTAACAGAGATTAAAAGTAACAAAGTGTAACTTCATAACTTTTGATCCATCCATCCATCTGGTATATGGAAAACACTGTATAACCCTAACCCAAGTGTAAACATTTCATTTGAACCTATTTACTTAAATGGTCCAGTGAATGTCTTTAACAGTGAAGCTTTACGGTCTATGCAGTAAAGCAACACTTTATCACAGTTTGTACTGTCATGGCTTTTATGTTTAATTACTTTTGTTGCTTAATTTCACGAAGCTTTAATATCTATCAGAAGCCCATTTACATGTTTTGGACAACCAATTGTCTATTTCAGTAAATAATAAGTCAGTTTAATGACATTTTAATTTACAAACCAATAAGCGGGCATGTGGCTGTTGTTATGCCAGAAACAGAAGAAAAATCGACATACCTATCTACCTCATGAGTATATTGTTTTTGAGAATGTAAAACATACTGTCGAGTTCTTTAAACATCTACATTGTACCCAGTGTTGCATTAGGGCCATAAACCTCATACTAGACTTATATTTCTGCATTGGTTACCTTTCTAGTAAAAGTTAGCGCTGTGCTTGCCAAATTTATATTTGGATTGATTTTGCCATGCATCTAATATTATAACACCTGCATACCTGTCAACAGTCACAGTTAGAGTCTCCTTATAGTGTTTCTAATCTCCTGAAAAGGTCACTGCAGCTCCTGGGCATTTAGGAAGTAGGATACCTGCACGGCAAGGGCTGCTACATGTGTGTCCCCATGCGAGTTGAGGAGTAGACACTTAAAATTAAATTAAATCAAATGTAGCAGAAATTAAACTAAATTACAATTGATTACATGTAAAGTGATTTTATCCCAACTTGTTTTTGTCCCTTTTTCATTGATAGTCTAAGCTAGTCAGTTTACAGTCCCACAGCAGCACTTTCAACTGGTTCCTCATATTGTCTCTACATGATATGGAAATAGTTCTGTTACTAAAGATTTACTGATGACAGACTGTCAGATTAGTAGACATAGAGCTGTCACATGTGAGCCAGGGATGCATTTGAGGCAGCGTCAGTCTCACTCTTTAATCATGTTGTTCTTCAGCTGTATGTCCTTTGTGAGATTTTCCTCTTTCTTCTAAATCAAAAGACTGAATGATAATAAGAAAACCCTATTTTTAATTATATGGAATCTGGGCGTATTTGGCTGCTGAAAAGGAACTTATAGTGACACAGCAGCCCCTTAAATTTGTCAAATAAAGAGTAGTGCTGATGAGGTGAGAAGCAGAGAATGCCTAAAACAAACTGTAGAGGGGCTCCAGCAAAACAGCCAGGGGCTTAAGATATATTAAATTACCATGATTGGGACTTAAAGCATGGTTAAAGCCTGTTTGAGAGGATAGGGAGCCTCATAGCAGGGCTATTCATGTCTGGGGAGCTGGGTCAATAGGTTGGGGAAGTTCACAGGACCTGATTCTATTCTTATGCAAACGCACAAGTACAAGACCTAAAGCTCACTGAGTTGGAAGTTATAAATGACTGGATAATCATCTGCACCCCTCCATAGACACCAACCTGTTCTACAGCTGCCTATTCGTAATTCATGAGGTAGAGCAACAACGTCACTTTCTACTCTGAAAATGAAATGGACATGATGATGACTGAGAGCCACATTTTGGCAATTTCACATGAAAGCTCTGATAAACAAGAAGTACTAAATCAAATCTTGTCTCATAGAAAATGTTGCCTGTAATCCATATTATAGTTGTAAGCAGTGTAAAGAATAGGATGTCACAATAAGGATTAGTTTATTTACATATAATAACACCACATAATAGCGCTTTGTCTCTTTGCAGTGCAGCCTGAAAATTAATTTCTCAGCTTTGGTAATGATGACTCATACCACAAAAGAGAACATCTATCTCTATCTGTTGACAAGCAGAAAATCTGAGCAGAATTCATGAATGAAAACACAGTACTAAGTGCCGTGAGATAGAACACCTGCAGCCAGCAGCTAATGAGTTCCATCAGGCTTTGATGCTCAAATGTAATGAAAAGGAAGAAGCGTTAAACAACCTAAAGTATCCTGACACCTGGATGTGAATGTTGAACATCTCAATGCAAAGCCATGGACTTTAATATGCTCCTATGACAGCCTTTACTCTTCACTCTCAATATTTTGGATACTAGCTGAAGGGATTTGCTCTCATTAAGCCACAAGAGCATCAGTGAGGTCCAGCACGGATGCTGGGTGATAAGGCCTGCCATGGGTTGAGGATTTTACGTAATAAAAAATAAAATGAAACTAAAAAAAAAAAGTCCCTTTGTAATTAAATTGTGCCTATTGTAACTACTCTACATCTTCAAATGACCCCCAGTGAAAAAATTACGTGTTTTGAATAAAACAAAATAGAATGTAAATGCACTGAGATATTGAAACAGCAAATGTCCATCCTGATTCCATAAAGCTAGAAGCTACAGGCTTTACTGTAATTTGAACAGGCCAAACCATGAATATTAGCCAAAATAAGTCGAAAGTGGACCACATATTTTTAGCCATGCAACGTATTTATCAGTGTCAAATGTCAAATAGATGATTGAAAAATGTTTCTGATGTTCTTTGTTTGAATATAATTAAAAAAAGTTTCTTTATCTTTATAGCATTTCAAAAACTTTTGATATTGAATATGTGCATTTGTGTATAAGTCAAAAAGAGAGAGCAAAACCGAGCATGACTTTTATAAGGCCCTGGGGACACACTTATACATCACTTTTCTCACAACAAGATTCTTTATTTCTCTCATTCTATGAGATACTGCAATAATATATTCTCCTATTAGAGAGTATACATATAAGCCTACATGCTATTTATTTAATAACACACCAGGTCAGATGTAACACCTGAATCTGTGTGACGGGTCATCAGAGGAACACACACGTGTCTGCTTGTGCCGGGTCAAGTTGTGTCCCAGGAGAGTTAAAGGTCACAACCCCCTCTGTCCAACAGCTGACTGGCACTATTTGGACACAAGGTCATCACATTGTCGTAGGCAGTTTACTAATCTGCAGCTAAACAACGCAGACAGGCTGCATCAATAGTGAGCTTGACTACACCTCAGTTGGATTATAATACCATTGTGTGACATTACATAATCTCTTTCATTATTAGATGCCATGAGAAGAGAAGTAAAATGACTGGATTCATTCTTAATTTAGGCTTATTTTATTTTTGTTTGCCTACTTAATTATTATTCTATAAATTCTCTCACACACACACACACACACACACACACACACACACACACACACAAAGACAATCAAAGACTGATCTGAGACCAAGTTATTGCAGCACACTAGAACTTGACTTTTTGCCCACAATTAAGCTTAAAAACACATAAGGTGCATCCCACCCGTAAGGTGAGATGCTGTTGCGTCATTGTCGTGTCAACCAATTTGGAAGAACACATTATATTCCCCAAGGCGTGACTAAAAGACTGACTTGTCTTTTATGTAAGCTGAGGCATTTTTCCTCCTTTTCACTGGTTTCATTTATTTTGATATTATAGGGAGAGATGAATGAATGTAAGAAAATTGTTTCCTTCTCTCATACATAGTATGGGGTTTATGAAAAAGTAGCGAAGACCATTTTTATTGCAGTAGTACACCGCCCTCCAATGCAAATAATAACCAACTGTATCACTAACTAGATGTGTCGTTAATCGGTATTTTTAGCCCCTGTCTCCTTTCAGGCAATGCTGCTTGGAAGGCACTAAAATTAGGCAATGGTTATGGTTATGGTTAAGGTTAAGTGCGTTGAAGTCAACTGTCGCAGTGTTGCCTGGAATGAGACGTTGGGGGCTTAAAACACCATTGAGCGTGTCTGCAAATGACTCAAAATGTGCTGTGCTTGTTTTTAGCTGTCTCTGTCCAAGTTGCTACAGCCTTTATGAACAGTTTCAACATGATAAATAATAACACAGTCATCATTTCTCTCCAACATTTATTTAGTAAAGAGCCAAACAAGTCATTCAGCTTGCATTCAGCATATGAATAAATAAACCAGGTGTAAATGAATGAAAACAGCAGCCTTTGGACATTTAGAATTGTTTAATTCTTTCAAAAAAATCACAAATAATCAACTTCAAAGACAAAAAGTCATTATAACTTTGACAAGAGAAAGCTAGGTCATAAATCAAAGATCACATTTCAGTCAAAAACCATTTACATGGTTTGATCATTTTTCAGAAATAATTCTCAAGAGCAAATCAATAACACTCAATGTTATATCATGAGAACTTTATTTATCATTATCAAAACTCATTCAAACTATTATTATGTGTGAATTGTGGCTAAACAGCTTTATTGCACAAAGACCAAAAACCCATGTATTGGCCCGTGTAACACAATGATACAGCTCTGAAGAGCCTCCACAGCATTACGGCATCATCATCATCATTATGGTCCTATAAAAGACAAAAAACATAAGAAATCAGAATCAGCTCTGTAATTCAACATTTACATGTACTGTAAGTCAGATAAAACGACTTCCACTCTGAACATTTACACTTTTCTCAAACTGGTTGCATCATCGCGGCACGTTTTTTTTGTATTTTTTTTTGTAAGTTCAGGCGGGAGCTTGATGTGAGATCAGCCCTGCAGCCATGCCGCTGCCAGATTCACCAAATTATATATAAAGAGGTTCCTGGACAATTTAATCTCACTAGGAGACATGGTAAGACCCTTTCTTTGCCAATTTTCACCCACTCTCTTATTCAAACCTCCTCTTTCTTCCTGCATCTTCACAATGCAGGGTCATGCTTTTTTTTCTTCATGTTCTCCCATATCTTTTCTCAGTAAGGCAGTCACCCCCAAGTCCCTCAGACAGCATGCAGTTTATGCAAATCATCAGCCTTTCATGCTCAAAAGTTGAATGAGACCTCAACAAAATCTATCTCCCCTCTCTTTCTCTTTCACACACACACACAGACACACGCACGCACACACACACACACACACAGATTGGAAATGTACTTCTCTTCACCATGATTTTTATTGTCAGTTTTTGTTTTGAATTTGAAATCCTTTACTTGATTACACACTACAGGTGGGCATAATGAAGTGAGGTGTAGCAGGAGAGAAAGACAAAGAAATGTGTGTGTGTGGGGAGGGGGTGGAGGAGGTGGAAGTGTAGGTATAGAGTAATGTTAAGTGGTGGATGGATGAACACAAGAGTTAGGAGTTAGTTGAAGAGGTAGAGAAAGAGAGTGTGTGTATGTGTATGTGTGTGTGTGTGTGTGTGTGTGTGTGTGTGAGAGAGAGAGAGAGAGAGAGAGAGAGAGAGAGAGAGAGAGAGTGAGAGGATGATGAATGTGAATCCTCAGTGTTCCCAGGGTCTGGGTGGTGTTTGAAAGGCCTGAGGTGGGGGTGTCTGTGCCCAGCTGTTGGGGGGAACCTGAGTCTCTCTCACTTTCTGACAGGCTGTCCTTGTCACCAGCGCATAGCCAGGCTGTTCAGCCCGCTGCCATAACAACGCCACAGGCCCTCTGTCATAGTAACCCCATGCAGTCAGTGTAGAGCAAGGGGGAGAGGGAGGGATGGAGGGAGGAGGAGTTAGGGGGGAGGAACGACAGAAGTGAATGAAGAGTCGAGACATTTCCACCCCTGTGAACTTGAACTTGACTGACAGTCTGAACGACTGGCGGAGGAGAATGGAAATCCATTCCTTAGAGATTTTCTTCTGTGATTTAGTTCCCACAAAGCTTTTATTTGTTGTGAATATCAAAAATCGTCTGTGACGAACAAATGATTTATTAGTGAGTTTATCTTGATTTGTAGCTTGTTTAGGATCATTTCAATTAAAATCGGGCAATACTAATGCAGTAAATAGCTAAAAATAAAAACTTTTATTGCAATTGTATAATTATAAATTGTCCTGTTATAATCAAATATATAAATGATCTTTAATAAATACTAATGTATGCTAACACATAATACATAACATAAGTAATCAGTATTATAATGTAAGAATTATGATATTAATAGTACTAATACTTACTTATTATTTAGTATTACTGGTATTTGTGCCAAAAATATTATCTTCTGAAATATATTTTTGAAACAATCGAGATGAGGACTGTGAGGTGCTGCAGATCCATACTATTTTTAACATCCACTGTTTATCTCTATCTGCTTCAGGGTCACTGTAACATGCGCCAGCCTAAGGCCGAAGGCGACTGGTCTACATTGGGGGTCTTAGCTGCTCAGACCCACTCGACCATGGGAAAAAGGGAGCTGTAAAAGGTCCCCTGTCGCTGTTACAAAGCCAAGAACAAGCCGTAGCAGGATAATCACATTTATCCCCAGATTAAGACAGGATCGCAGCTGTGGTATCCTTGTTGGGGGAAAGGGGGCTGCATGGACGTAAACCATACAATGTCCTGCCTTCAGGAGAGCTCACGTCGTTCAAGTTGTACACAGGTTCTGGTACGGAGACAAATGGTCTGTTTGTCCTGTTTGGACCAGGATGCCTGGGTCAAACGGTGCAACCTTGGCTTTGTTCTAAGGAAAGCGAGGTCTCACAACAGAAAACAAAACAGCTTTTAAGAAGGATGAGACCTGGCAATTAAAGTTTGATGCGTGGATTGCATTGTCTCTTTTGTTAAAATGCAGCCTCTGACACATGGCAACAGAGACAGATCATGTAACACCCCAGAACTCACTCACACATTACAATGAAGACCTGCAAACACATATGTCTCAATGCTTTTGCTGATACTGCCAGCTGTATTATTCCTTTACAACATTTTAAATACCTTTTAAATCTGCCTCTCTTAAACGTGTGTGTGATTAGTATCAAAGTAATAAAGGAAATTAATACATTTCAAATTCAGTGTGTTTTACCCTCTGTAACAAAATGGAAAGAATTCCATGAATTTAAGAGATTATATGCTGTTGTTAAGAGATGCTATAGTTAATTTTATTCTACATAATTTTATATAATTGTCTCCTTATGTCCAGGTCCCATACTGAATAGAATTAGTGTATTTTGTACGTTGCCCTAGGTGTTTATGACTGACTAAAACCTTGGCTACATGAGGCTACATCTTTGCAAACAGGAGAATTGCTCATATTCGGGAGAGAACTGTGCTCTATTGAGTTACCTCTAGTAATATAAATCAAGTAGGATACACATTTGACACACTGGCCTCATTCTTTTCCATTAACATTAGTTCTGGCGTGAGACCACACATCCATACACACCCATACACTGACTGTGAGAGAGTCAATCACAGACATAAAGAGGCAGAAAGACAAAGGGACAACTTCTCCAGGAGACACTCTCATGGCTGCAGTGCTAATGCAGGCATCTGCCGGTCTGGTTTGATGCGACGTTCCCACCTCACTGCCCAGTTTACTGCAGCGCCCTCTCACATATACAACGTTGGGAAAAAGACGTGGTGGACCTTTGTCAAGTGCTCCTTTCACAAAGCAGCCATTGTGGAGCGAAGCCAGGATCAGAATGATAATGTGGACGCTGGCTACTGTTTACCAACAGGTCTCCTGCAGCTGCAGTTCACAGCACCAACAAGCAGCGTCTGAGAGGGCTGCACTGTGTTTGTGCATCAGGGGGAAACAAACAACACTTATACTGTACATGTGTACAGTAATTGGTGTGGGATCCTTATTAATGAATGAATGAATTAATTAATTAATGTATTTATTGATGGCTTGTAAATATGACTAAGATCATCTTTTCAGGAATTTCATCAATTAGGTAAGACAGTAAGGCTAGATTATGTTTACAACAGCCTCATTATAGACAATGGTTATTGTGCATTAAGTGGCTGACAGCCAAAGCGAATGAGGACATTTTATTTCTGCTATAAGCGTTTTAGCTAGCAGACATCCAGCCACATAATTCCAATTAGGCCTATTGAAATATCTTATGATGTTTTTTAATTACACAAGGATGGTGTTAATTTAAATCTAAATCAAACAGAGTCATCCACACACACAGAAATGTTTGAATCTAAGAATAAAACCTATTTTTAAACACGCTAATAAGGCTGGTGTGCTCTGTGATGGTAGTCACACAGTGTTTTGCTGTATGAGCTCATATTATCACCCAGCTTCACACCTGCCCCTCCCCCAGCTGCTTGTCTAATTACAGCCTGGTGTCTAATAAAGAAACAGTCCCCCTTTTATTTTTCAAGCCGTGGGGCCGACTTAAACCAATGGGTTCCTTGCCTTTGTCATGATAAGAAAGCAGCAAACCTTTAAACACAGATTGTTACATTACACTCAGGTGGCGTGTGGAAGACAACAGGCCAACATCGTTATACATCACAGTATGAAAGAGTTTATTTTGAGAGCAGGGACTGTTTTGAAGTCTATTGTCTTAATAATGGCACCATATCAACAGTCACTTTGTGCAACATTTGATATAGTTTTATATTATGAGGGCAAATTCTTTAAAACACAACAGTTCAAAGCAGAAACTTGGCAGCTTAACTTTTCACTGCAAATGTTTGATTATTTTTGCAACCCAGTGAAAATCCCATTCTACTATTAAAAATGTACACATAATGGGCATAGGCTGATTTCAGTATTTTACATATACAGTAGAAATTAAATATGTCTAATTGTAACAACAACTTTATTCAGCATTTCCCTACCAGAATTTAAATCCTGGCAATTTGGAGGCAGATTTTAAAACTATTTTTATTTTTCATGTTTCAGAAAATGTGGTGACAAATTGTTATAGTACATCTTTGAGAGCCTGGTGAAAATGCTCAGGGATGAGTGACTTCAGTGTTTTAAAGCCATGGTTGTAGGCTAACTAGTTACTTAGAGGCAAACCTATTTTTTTTCCTTTTCAGATTAGGCCTCTAGGCAGAGCATTTTAAATTCAGGTTATGTTTAAGGGTGAATCATAATAGATAACTTCTGTACTACACCTTCATTTATTTTTTAACGGCAATAAAATTTTTTTGTCCGTAATGCAAATGTTCCTATTGGTTGTGTTCTCCAGACGGGCAGATAACAGCAGATGAAGGGGCACGCAGGGTGCCGCTGTGCCTTTAAATACTCTCTCTGCTCCCGTCGTTTCTATGCAATTATGTTAATATGCTGAGCCAGTCTGGCTCCTATTCATTATCGGCTGTAGTTGTGCGATTGTTTCCTTTATTTTCCATCATTGTAGGCCACTCTTGGGTTTTTTGGCAGGTCTGCTTTATCCCACAGCAATGGTCTGGCGGAGAGACCGACAGAGAGCGCTCATGACAGCTAGAGACTTTCTGCAAGAAACGTTGAATGTTTTTTGTTCTGTGTGAGCTCCACTCATCCTCTCTATTTCAACACTGCGGATAAAACACACCGCTGGGTTACAAGGTTACATTTGTATTTTTCTCTATTATCATTTTTTTTTAAAACAGCCGTTAAGGTAGGCTATGGCTTTTACGGAAAAAGGGACAAATGCTAATTTGAAATAGGCCTCCTTCTCCAGTCTGACTTCTTAACTATGATTCTTGTTGATTGATGTATAAATGGAACGAGTATCACTGTTTCCACCACTGTGTTACTGATCCCGGATTGTTGTTGAAAATAAATGATTTTTAATGATAAATGATAAATGATTTCCATGTTCATTGTTCATGGGACACACTCATTGGCTGTATCTCTACCCGTTACACCTACAATCATAAATAATAACAAATACATTAATTAACAGGCAGCAGGTCTGTAAGATTTTTCCATAGCAGATTTACAGACTAAAGGCTTGTTATCTTGTTAATTTCTGCCAAAAAAAACTGTTCTCAGGAAGAAGTTTTGTATACAGTAAGAGCCTTATTCAAGGCCTAATAAGGCTTATTTATCCAATGTAGTTTTAAATAATAATTTATCAGATAATTTATGTAAATGTAAGATAATATGAGACCTATTTAATAAAAAAAATAGTGTCTCACACTAACAAACAGAGAATATACAAAAGCATCTGAAAGTGTTAATTTTATTTTTAACTTTTCTTTTCCATTAAAATCACAGATTTAGATGTATTGATGTTTTATGTGGTCCGAGTTGAGCATGAGGAGGATATGGGCACATTGGATCTGACAGGTGATTGGAGGTAGTTATTATCAGTTTTGAATTACTTTAAAATGTCCAGAGTTTGGTCAGTGTAGATATCTGCGAATGTATTTAATTTAAATTATGTTTTGTCTGTCATGCAAACAAGCAACAATTACTTTAACTTGTAAAACCTGAGTCAGGGTTTTAATTTGAGTTATGATAAGAGCTATCTAATATTTGCTTATCAAAGTCTGCTATGTGTTGTTTCTCTAAACTTGACTTCACTAATTAGACTTATTATAATATTCCCCTGCAAACATTTTGCAACATTAATGGGAGATGTCAGGATGTGTACAGGAACAGCAGCTTTAATGAAATCAAATGTCATGAGATTTTCTACCTCCAAATCACTGATTCACTCATTCACTGTTTAATCACAGTAGCAGTTATATGTAGACTGGCTGATTTTGATTGGACTTTAAAAGGGTTTGGTAACATGACCTTAGTAATTAGCTGCATCTTTGTTAGTGAGATCACACCCAGAGGAGACGTGTTGTAAGAGTTCAGACAGGAAGGCTTAAAGACAACGCTGATTGGTGTCTGATAGCCAGCTAACGATGGACTAATTCAAGCGGCCCTGCTATGTGCAACACAACCATTTTAGAGGCAGCAGAGGGGCTCCATCAAGATGGCTTCCATTTACACAACATGATGTTCTGGCAGGGAAGGAGGCTGAGTTCTAATCTGCACCATCCGACACAGGCCTTTCCTTTAGAGTAAAGGTGTAACAGACCATTTAGGTTTAGGAAAATGTTTTAGTTTTTCTTTGCAATTCAGATACCTTGTGTAAAATTGTCAGCAGTGTATAACCGCTGCACAATCTGTGTCTGTACATGAAATAATACCTGAAATTACATCAAAAAAAGTAATTCAAACTAAAATTATGTCTTTTGTGTGATTTAAGAAGAAAATGCCTCTAAATGGGGATTTTGATTTGGTTCATCTGAGCCTTTTCTTATGAAAGACAAGGTGACACTTGTCTTTTGTTGCCTTTGGCTCGACAGTTTGGATCGGTTTTTATTTTATTGCTAATATGCAGGACAGGGTTTAGGGAAGCAATGTAAGGCTGCCTGTTATTTTGTTTTACAGTGAAATTAGTGGATGTTTAAAATGGACAGTCTGGCTAACAATTAGTTCACGTAAAATGTATAGTCAATCTAAGTGACAATATTAATGTACAAAGTTATGCACATAACATTGTATTGTTCCACTCACTCTGCATCACTAGGGTTAAAGGCTGCAAAAGGTCACCTGTTTTGTTACAATTATTCAAAGACGTTCAAGAAGAATTTCTTTAAAGAATTAAGAATTAAGATTTAAAGAATTTGTAAAATGAAAAGAATAATTCAAATTATAATTTATATTTTAAATTAAGTAGATAGAGTTATACTATCTAAAAAGCATTTGAGTTAATAAAGCAATAGGAACAATGAGCCGGGGTGAACTTGGTTTGGTGTATTTTAATTGTTTTAAGTTTGTTCAATAGAGGCTTTAGTGAGGGGATGAGTCAACAGCAAGAAGTTTGATGCAAAGAAATAGTATCAGGTATCAAAAGTCTGTGTAAAGTAAGAGTGGGACAGCAACATTCGTGTGTGTGTTCAAGAGCCTATTACAGCAGGGGCCCCTTTTAGATTTGTAACTCTCACATATATTACCTCTATGAAAGTGAACGTGTCTGATTTGTGTAAATAATTACTCCCATGGTCTCAGATGACAGAAAACATCCTTCAAAAAAGTGAATTCTGTCTTTTGACAGGTAAATTTACAATAGCTTACAGGGAGAAACGATTATTTGTATCTGGCCTTCTAAGTGGAGTATTTAAACACGGGGAATTTTCAAAGCAAAAATTAAATAAAAAGACTGATATACTTTAGATATCTATATATATATATATACATATATATATATATATATCTATATATATATATATATATATATATATAGATTTATATATATACATTTAGAATTATTTTTATTGTTGATTAATTTAATTGGTTCATAACATGTCAGAAAAAATTTTCCTAAAGAGTAAAATTATGTCACCAAAATGCTTATTCTTTCCGACAAACAGTCCAAAATACAAATATATTTCATGTACTGCTACATAAGAGCAGCAACACATCCTCACAACTGAGAACTGGAAGTTAAAAACGTTTAAAAAATATCTTAAATTATAGCTGGTGGCTGTTTTTCACTAATTGCCGCAGCTCTAAATGTGTGTCCTTTGCATGTTCAGATAATGAGACTAGTGTTTCATAACCCACCTGAAATGACGTGATGTCCTCTTCTGTTTTTTCTTCTTGTTTATTCTCATTAACGCAGGGAGTTGAAGGTTTGGAGGTCATTCCTACTTTCGGTTATCTAGCTTTATGATGGATGATTAACACTCATACAGCTAGATAACCAAAGACAGGAACAGGTTCCGTTGTTTTCTCTTACAGCAAAAGGAAAGTCGGAAGCTTCCTGGGAACAAAGGAAATTATTAGGGAATTAATGGCCTAATTACATGCTCAATTTTACACTGCAAACTAGCAATTTTGATTTAAAAAATTCAAACTTTAACCTTTTGCTCAGCATTTTTTTAAGCCTTTCAATCAATTGGAAGTATTTATTTTCATCTAAATACAAAATTACAATGTATTATCTCTCTGGCAGTCACAGATAAACCTTAAGTCTTTATGATGTAATAGTAATCATTCAAATTTTAGGCCGTCGGCTAACTATCGATACCCAAACTGTACATTGTGGCAGTATTTTCCAGCTCTTACTGCACTTTACATTCTTACTTTAAAGTACAGCTTATTCATTATCAGATAAAACATGTCTATGTGCCTGTTTTAGGTCTCTGCCTCCCACAATGGAACAGGGCTTTAACATTTTAATTAATTCCACATGATATTTTTTCATCAAAGCCCAACCTTTAAAGTTAAGCATTTGCTTAACCACTACTTTACAAACTTTACAAATCTTTGGGATGTAGACACCGCCAGGGGTCAAATGGGCCTATGTGCTTGTGCCTTGTAGGAATTCACTGAATATGCCAATTTCTTTTCTGTTTTTACAATTGTACATTGCTGCAAGAGGCTACTGTTATTGATACCAATGTTATTATGAAGCTATCACCAAAATAGTGAATTTTGGAACTTAAGGATCACTTTTGTACACTTAATGTTTTCTAACAAAATTTAGTTTCAGTTGAAATAGCCAATACCTCTTAGAATTATTTACATGTAGGCCTATATTATAATCTTTTTAACTCAAAATAACCTCATGATGAACTCACGCTTTTCTTTGTCAGTACGTCTGACGTCAGTCGTTCTAATTGGGGAGTAAATGCACTGACAAGGGATGCGTCACTTTCTTTGTATATCTAGGAGAAAACTCTTGCACATATTATTCCCATTATCATAGCCTATTTATAAATTAACATATTCAAAAGACAACATACTTGACACTGTGTCTATAGTCCCATTTCAGACAAGCAGGGCACATTAATAAAGCTCACACTAGGGTGTGAAGTTTCCTTTTTTGACTCAATCTACTTAAACAGGCCTGTTGTTTTATTGTTATAAAAGATAGCCTAATGTTGTCTTTGTCAAATAGGTTAAACCGTATCTTAAAGATTTACTCCATGTGAGAGTATTTGGCGAGAAATACAACCTAGCCCTCCATGACTGTATCTACTTGTAGTTGTTTTGCTTATGAACCCTTTTTAAAACATTAGACTTCAATATTACACGTTCAGAATAGTGCACACTGGTCCTAGAATCCGGGTCCTAAAATTGTCTAATGTTAGGCCAGTGCATCTGCAGGCTAAAACTGAAACTGAGATGCATTAATTAAAAAAACATGCATGAAAATATGAACAAGTCTGATTTGTGTAAATGAATCAAGCCCACTGAATCCAAAAGACTTACTTTCACATCGTGCCTCCTGCATCCATGGAGACTTAAACATCCGGTCGGTAGAATCGTCCAGGCTCCAGATGTGCAGGACACATGAGTTTGTGCAGCCTGGCTTTGGCAAACAGGTGAGCGCGTGGACTAGATCGATAAATCCCACACCATCTGCCGAGGCTGGTTGTCCGCGGCGGGCTTTGGGTGAGATATCCTTGTTGAATGGTGTGTTTGTATCCGTTATCAGAAGGCGGTTTTTTTTTTTTTTGCAAGTCCGTGCACGAGCAGAGAGCGTGGGACGGCCGTTCATCCGCAGTGTGTAAGCGAGTGTTTTCCTTCTGTCCGAGGTGCTGAGGCTGCGCTCTGTCCCCTGACTGAGCCTCCAGTCCTCTCCTCTCACCTCCTATCGCCCCTTTTTTTCTAAATGCTTCCTCCCCCGTGCTGCGCTGACGTCACACCGACGGCAAGTTGCCGATAACCAATCGCACGTGGTTTCCCCGTGTGTGTAAGCGCGATGTACACACTTGTCTCAAATGTAAAAAAGGAAAGGAAATATACTCAAACGTTATACTTAAAGCCGCTGTATAGAATTTAAAAAGTCTGACTATGTCGTACCCTTATTTTTTGTCTGTGGTCGTACCCCAGTGGTAGTGACAACAAAGACACTGTGGCAGACAACAATGCACAATTAGATTCAGTGTTGCGTGTATCTCTTAGGACAAACATTTGGACTCTTCTCCTTTTTCTTTGGCTCATATAGGCCTAGGCTATATTTACCGCTATATACACAACCTATAGGTCAATATACATATAGCCCTCTGCTAGAAATGTGTATTAGGTCATCTCTTGCTTGTAGTGTGCAAGTGTGTATCTTGTTCTGCCCTGGTAGATACAAGATACAAAACAGTACAGAAATCTTATTAACTTATTAAGACTTTGCTCCAATGCATCACTAGTTGTCATGCAATATAGAAAAAAAACCAATGGTTTCCTTGGTTACATTTCCCATTATACACTGGCTCATTATCTCGAAAATTCTTGGGTCATGAACCTTTTCCTACTGCATTAGGGAAACTTGTTCCATGATGGCTGATATTTAAATTTAAACATCAAACTCATTTATTCTCACTGTACTACACATGTCTATAGTTATGCAATTTTGCTGGGATTAAATTAATCTCCACAATACAGGAAAACTCAGAAAAATTCAGATTGATTTTAGTCAGATGAATAGCATTTTTTTTCTACAAGGATGAGCACAAAGCAATGAGGACAGGATTCTCCCAAGATACACTGCGCCACACCTCCTCTGTTACCTCTGTGTTCAGAGAGCTGGATCTGTCCCAGAATCTAATGCTGCTCTCTTTTTTAATTGATTTGGGCCTCATTTATCATCTAAGCCACCCTACCCACTGCCTCCCCATCTCCAGCACCACTAGGTCCATTTGGGAGCTAGAATGATGTGAAGAACTGATATTTTATTTATCTATCGCAAAAATCGGGTTAGTTTTTTTTTTTCCTTCATATCTGTAATTATTTTTCCCATCTATGGTACCCATTGAGAAAATAAAAAATAAAAATTGCTTGACCCTCGTGGAGATGAGTACAGGTTAATATATTACAGCCTCATGTGAAACACTGAGGATATACCGCCCTCTGCTGCTCAGATAGTGTCCATATTTTAACACAGAAAATAATTGCCTCCATGAGCCTCCATGGAAAAGCAGATCAGAAAGCTCTTTTTGGGGGGATAACAAACTATCCTTTTTATGTCAGTGGTTTGGAGTGGGAAAATAAGTACTCAGATCCTTCACTTAATAAGCTTTACTACAATGTTAAACAATACTATGTCAAGTAAAAGTCCTGCTTTCAAAATCACATTATATAAGTATTGTCAGTAAAATGTGCTGAAGTGTCAAAAGTACTTTGATGTCTCCTATTTAGCATTATACTATATTTATTGAACGATTACTGATACATTAAATAAATAACATTAAAATGGCTACAATCAATAATTCTATAATAACAACCTATGAAATGACATGAATTTGATGTGTCCATGTGAAAGGCGTCTCTGGCAGAGATGAACCTACAGAGAATTATCAGTTGAATCGGTTACCTCTAAGTGGCCAAAAAGTTATTGCAGGATTAAAGTAACATTGAGATAAACAAAACACCAGTTTGATGTCATAGTCCCGTCATCATTATACTGATATTACCCAGTCCTAAGTACATTTGATAGTTATTGCTGTGATTCACTTCATGAAATGTGATGTGTTTTCAAGCTAAATGCATTATACCACACTAGAGCTACTTTAAATGTGTTATAGTCATTGTCATGTTATAAACACAGTCGGGGAAGATATGCACCATTTTAAAAGATAAGGTCACAGACGGAAACCTCCCTGATGCACCCTTGCCCTACCGATCACAGCTGCACCTAAACCCGCACCATGCTGACACTTATCTGACTTTTCACAGCAGCTTTCATGCGTCTTCTAAATCAACTTTGATAACATCTCACCTGACTCTCGATTTAAAAACCAAAGACCAAACGGTAAAAATCGCTTCCCTATTTTTGTGTCTCAAGTTGTGTTTAAGTCATTAAGAGCTGCTTGAAAAAAAAAACACAAGCCATATGAGTGTTACAGGCAAAAACATTTTAATATAAAATACTGTTGAAGGCAATAAGACTGCATGATTAGAAAGCATCATTTTGTAATGATGAAAATGATTCTGCCAATTACTGTATGACATGCAAACATAAACTTTACCTTCGTGAAAGTGCTTCACATAAAAATCAGTGGGTGTCCTTGTTCATTAAAAAACTATATTCAAGTAAAGAAATTGAAATAAAAAAACTAAAGTAATGTTATGCAACACAATATTTAAAAAAACACAGAACAAAAATCTATGTGAATGGTCTTAAGTAGCAAAATATTTTTAGACAGGATTCTTCCGCACATCAATTAATGAATTGTTTGAAGTCAGTTGTCCGATGTTGAGGCTGGAGTTCCGGGACTCTCTGCGAGACTTAACCACGGGCAGGGATGCTGCCCCGCCCCAGGACCCCAGACCAGTTTGAACTACACGGTTAACAGGAACGTCCCCAGCTCCTCGAAGCCATAACTCCTCCATGATAGCAGGTTCCTCTGTAGGGAGAGAGGAGCGTCTCCACGTGGACGGGAGAGGGGTGTTCACCAGCTCACGCATTTCCTCCCTGGACCTGGAAGGTTTGTCAGACTGGCACGTCGCCCTGCCTCCTGGGCTGTCCTCAGGGCTGCGGCTCAGCTTCTCCATGCTGCCGATGCCTGCTGGCTTACCATCAGATGCCCCAACTGAAAGACAACACACGTAAAAAGGACAGTTACCCCTATGTTCCACCAGGCGCGTCTGTGCTGTGTTCCACCATTCTACATAGGGAGAGTCTCAGAAGTGGAGTGTCTTGCCTGGCCGACTTGCAGATTTTACTGTCTCTACAAGTACTTGAAAGAACAATCATGTGTTTATTAGCTAGTATCTATCTTCCACTCCACGGTTAATTGCCAGTGTTCACCATACCCCCAACCGGCACAGACAGACAACCGCCCACCAAGAGCCTGGATCAGTCCGAGGTTTCTCCCTAAAAGGAAGTTTTACTCACCAGTCAAGGTTTCTGACTAAAGGGGAGTTTTTCATCACCACTGGCGCACTAAATGCTGGCTCTTGTGGGAATTACTGGCATTGGTCTTTGTAAATTTTAGAGTGTGGTCTAGATCTACTCTGTTAAGTGTCTCAAGATTACTCTTACTATGATTTGATACTATGAATAAAATTGAATTGAACTCCATGCTTCTCTTTTCTTGGCTGTGATGTCGTAATATGTTTTAGAACATAACATCATAATTAGAATTAAGACTTCCTTTCCACCTTGACCGGCTACAACATTCATATTAATGTTTTGCTAATAATAATCTAATGACTGGATAATATAGTGTATGAAACGGTTGCATTACAATTACTTTTTCTGCCATTTTATAAACCAAACGACTAATCGAGGAAAACAGAGTAATGTATAATGAAAAGAATGATTAGTTGTAGCCTGAATGTCCTGTGGTTATCTAGCCGTAGGAATGATTTGTTCTGCTCCCTTAGCAGCAGGCTGGAACTGAGCTAGTGACAGTGTGCCACAAAAATGAAGAGGAGAATGGAGATACAGTAGTTGCCCGAGGAAATGTGGAAGGTTATTTGCACTTAAGTCATTTTATTTTTGGCAAGAAGCAAAGTATGGCTTAATAACATGGATATCAGAAGCCATCATGCTGCAAGCTGTAAACACAATGATTATGATAATCATAAATATTAAAAGCAACACACACTTTGATGTAAAAATGACTACCTTTAGCATGCTCCTTTGGCTGGTTGACTGAACCACAGATTTCCCTTAGTTTGTTACTTAGTTCCAGATTTGATGCCTTGTAGTGGTTCAGCTCCTTGCTGAGGTTATGGATCCATCCTTCATACTGCCGCTGCCTTCCTGCCAGCCCCTCGTCTATTTGCTCTGTGGGGGAAACAGGACACACACATTTCATTTGAATTATTTAGAAAAGTATGAAATGAAGATTTGGTAAATCACTTTAATCCAATTTACTTTCTACCTGTAAACCTAAAATATACCAAGGAGTGAGGAATTTATAAAAAATAGAAAAATGTGGAGCAGGCACATAAAGACATGCAGGCAACCTTTTTTAGTAGGATAATAATTATTTTGTGATCCAAACCTCGACACTGCTGTAGTAAGAGCTGCACACTCCTCTCATGCTCCTTCTGCTGTTGTGTGAGCCGGCGATCTGTGTCGAGTTGTGTGCGATCGAGGGCGTTCTCCAACCACTGCACCAGCTTCTGCTGCTCATCCAGTTGCATTTCCAGCTCAGCCAGGGCGAGTTGTAGCTTACGCTCCTCCTCACGCAGAGACACCACCTACAGGAATCACAAACACACGTTGGTGAGTTCAGACCTGAAGGCTTACACCGCAAGGTTTGACACCGCTTAGCTTTCTTATCAAGAGTGAACAAGTGTTGCTATTACTAATGGTTAATTAATGGTACTGATGTTTAAATGACATTAGTGTAGTGTTACCAATAGGGCTGGGTACTGAATTCAATACTTTTTAGGCACCGACAGAATTACCTCTGAAATATTGAGTATTGAAAAATGCCTTGTCATTAAATACCCAATTTCAATATCTAAAGACTAAATCTCATCAGCGTCAGTGAGCCAATAAGCATGAAGTAGGCTTTGACAAAAATCTAATAATGCTTTTGATTGACTGTTTACATTATACATCGTAGAAGCAGGCAGGAAAAACTCTGTGTTACTCTCACTAAACTCTGTGTTACGCACAGACATGAGGCTCACGTAGTAAAAGTTGAAAAATAAATGAAAAGTTTTGTGCCATAATGTTGTAATTTCTTTTGTTTTATAAAATTGGTATGAAAAAAAGTCGCTTAGTAACTGGTATCGAAGTCACGGTATTGGTATCAATATCAAACATCTTTGAACAATACCCTGCCCTAGTTAACAACTAGCCGGCTTGTCTAATAAAAGTAGTACACAGTAAAAAAAAGAAGAAGCAGAATATCATGTTGAATGCACAGACCTTGTCGAAGTACTTGCACAGCAGAGCTCTGGTCTCAGAGGCAGACAGGTAACTGAGTTTGGCCATAAGGTTCATCTCCCACTGGGAGAGCATACTGGCAGAAGCCCTCAGCTGTCTTTGTCTCTGAGTGATGGCCTCATTTTTATACTCAATAGCAGCATCCAAAGCCTCGATCGCTTCGTCCAGCTGGAAAAGTGTTCGCTCCTCCTACATATGTCAGAGGGAGCAGACTTAATGAGAATTTGACCATGAACATTCAGTCCCACACAGGTGATATCACAGCTTCCAGTGAGGATTTGTCACGGCTTGACTCGTTTTCTAGTAAGTTCCTCTTATCTGAAGTACTTAATTCATGTTTGCTGCACAGTAACACCTCACTTACTATGAAATTACGTCTAAACAATTAAAAATAAGTTCAACAGCCAGTGCTATGAAAACACAAAACACATCCTATCCACACAAAGTCTCTTCTTTCTGTGGTTGTTTGAACCACAGAGTAATATCTGACCTCAGGTGACAGCAGGCTACCCTGCCGCAGCTTATCGTCCAGCTCCACTCTCTGTTTAAGCAGTGAATCTTTCTCTTGACGGAGGTTGGAGATCTCCTGGCGAATCTGTTCGGAATCTTGAGCACTGCTGCTGCGAAGAAGACCATTCCTCTCACTCAACTCTCGCTCAAGTGACTCAATGCGCCCCGTCAGTGTTACCAGGTCTTTACTGAGGGCCTGGAGGGAAGATGATTACAAAATGTTCAGCATTTGCCCGTTTCCTGTGACACTGAATTGAGTTGTTTGTGGTTGTTAATACCTGACTGGAGCGGAGCCTCTTGGTCTCCAGTCCGCTGCGCTCCTGTAGCAGGGCTTCTTTCTTGGCCAGGATTTGCTCTCGTTTGGTGAGTTCTCCTTCCAGATCTTCCAGTTCTTTCCTCTGGTCCAGTACTCGCTCCATTTCCTCATCCAGCCAGCGTTTTTGTTCCTCTATCTTCTGCTCACAGGGTATCAAGACACAAAAGCCCACACGTCAGGCAGAAATAGAGACACACACACACACACACACACACACACACACACACACACACACACACACACACACACACACACACACACACACACACACACCCAGCACAAACTGAGGCTGCAAAGGGAGCAACAGCCTCACAAGCAACACTCTACACATCTTTAGCAAAAGGACAAATTCTTCATCAAACCACTGTGTGACTAACTTTCTTTTTGGGATTCAAAGACAGTTTGCTTTCTATGAATTCAAAGTTGGGAGCGATATATTCTCCTTGAGATTCTTGTCCCACCTGTTGTTCTTCCAAAGAGATGACAGAGCCGTTACTGCCGCTGCGTCTCTGCCTCTGGAAGGCAGCGACCTCCTCCGTCTTTATTCGTAGGATCTTTTGCTGCTGCTCATTCTTTATTTCGAGTTCCTACAGAAGGGATGGATAGTGGAACAAAGGAAGATCAAGGTCAATTACAAGATTAGTATGGAAGAAGTCTATATCGGACTAAAATTGGCCCTCACACTATACTGATATGTTGTCCATAAAACTATTCAGTAAAGTTTTGCAAAAATATTTGGGACTGGCTAATTGGCAGAATGACTTAAATGAGCTTGTTTTCCGCTAAAAGAAAGTATTAAGTGATATTGTCCATGTAACGGCATACATAGAGAAACAGGATTTTTAATTCTGTTTTTAAAAATATGGCTGCCACTCTGCTGAATTGGCCTGAGGTACCTTTACTCTGTGAGTTCTTCTTTGCATCTCGCTCTCCAGACGTCGTTTCTGCTGACTTTCATGGCGCAGCCGTTTTTGTAGCTGCTCCTGCTGCTGCCTCATACTCTGAACACTAAGCTCCAGCTCTAACACACGGCGTTCGCTCTGGGCAGGCAGGTTAGCGAGACGAGCGGTATCCCTCTGACGCTGACTGAGAACCTAACACAAAACCATTCACAGAAGTTCAAAAGTACAGATCGAAAAGGTCTCACGTACAAAAGTATAACTTTAAAACAGTACAGTGTTTTGTTGTTAATCACATATCAGGGAAAGAACATGGGTTTAAAATAGTATCTTAGATCGATAAAAATATTTGTTCAGATGCCACACAAATCAGCATCACTAATTCTCTAGTTGTTGGTTGCCTATGTGCTATTAGGCATGAATACAGAGGTGTGGCAGTCAAACCTGAACTTTGCTCTGAGCAGCAGCTATCTTCCTGCGACATTCCTGTGCTCTGGTCTTGTCTGACGTGCTGATCTCTCTTTCTTGCCTCTCTAGATCCTGCAGCTGCCGTTGGGCCTCTTGCAGCTCCTGTCGGGCCTGCACAGCTTCACTCTCCAGAGCTGTGATCTTATGGCTATACTGCCTGTTCAGGGCCTGAGCATCTTTACCTAAAAAAAAAGAAAAGATGTTTAAAAGAGAACCTTTATTTGGATTAGATGCAGCTAAGGAAGGGTAACAATATCAAAATTTCTACCCGTTTTGACCAGCTCCTTGATGAGTTCTTCCTTCATCCGGATGGTGACAGACAGCTCCCTGATCTTCTGCTGTGCCTGAAAAAGTCCCATCTCTGAAACGCCTTCGAAACCTTTCAGACTTTCACGCACAGATGTCTCCCCAGTACTCGAGTTGGCTACACAGAGATTTGAGACAATACACATAAGGTCAGCAGGGTGGTACAAGGAGGAAAGGGACAGAGCTTCAAGACAATGACAGAGATTCAAGCCCTTATGTTTGATCCTCCTTAAGTCCCATTTCAAATCAGTACTCCCTGTTTGACTCGCACTCTCCCATAATGTGAACCTTGGACCGCAGAGACTAAAACCAGCTAACAAAAGCATATTGAACAGATTTTAAAAGCCTAAGGATACCCTGACTCTATCAGGACAACATGTAACATCTGAATGCAAAAAGAACCAAAAGACAATGAAAAGCTATATGTATATTTAAAATCTGTGCATAAAATATTTTAATTAAATAATTTAATTTTGTAATTACCTGAGTGCTAACAAACAACAACCATCCCCCTCCCAATCAATACCCCTACATACAGAGGCACATTGGGTTGTTAGACTTACATGCTTTTCTGGCTAAACAGGGGAGCTGGTCTGGCTCATGCAGAGATATGAGCCCTCTACCACCAACTGCTAGTCCTCCTGACAGCATGTCCCTCTTGGTCCAGGTCAAGTTCACCTGTCTGACAGAACCATTAGCTTTACATTACATACATTTCATCCATGACAACTGCTCACGTGTGAATTTTAATAGTGTAAGCTGCAAGCTATGAGTTCTATAAACACAACATACCTGCGTCTCTCTTGGCTGAGGTTTGAATGACAGCCCTCTTCTTCTGTATCCTGCATTTCTGCTCCTCCTGTGATATCCTGGTCCTCATAGAGGCCACCATCCTGATCACCACAAAGCCCATTACTAACCTGTAAGTACACACACACACACACACACACACATACACACACACACACACACACTGCTTAAGTGTGTAAAAATTACATTAGATCTGTATAACGATGATAGTATAACCAAGCTAAAATTAATTGTGCATTTTAAACAGATGTGTTTTACTTTTTGGACTGTATCTGGGCATTTTTTAATAAGGTGTTTCTGGTTAGTATGTGCTCATCATATTGACGACTTTGCACCGCCATTTATTACTACTTTTTAAACTTTTAAATCCACCCAATCCCACAGGCTCAAAAATAGCTGGTCACCTGGCTGTATGTGCCTCCATTATGACAGTGTTGCATGGAGCCCATAGGGGCTGTGTGTGGCCGCGGCCTCAAGTTAAGGCCCAGGCCCATCAGTCCTGGAGTAGACAACAGAAACTGCAGCTCCACTATTAAGTCCTGTTGCTCTTGCAGCTTATCACTCTGAAACAGAAGGAAAGCAATACATGCGTAACATACAGTATCAGCTAAGGCAACGGACATAACATGTTGAAAATCAGTATTATAAAAGGTGACACAGCTTTGGTGGGGATCATCACCCAGCTCCCAAGTTGGCCCATATTACTGCCAGCTTGGTTAACACGCACATAATAAATATAGATGAATGTGGCCTGCCATGATTAAACTGTGAAACACTGCACTTATGGAAAAGGCAATAATATAATTCCATTGCATATCACCTGCTGCTTGTATTGCTCCATAGCATCCTCCAGAGCTGCTAAAAAGTCAGAGTTCTCGCCCCCTCTAGCCGCTGAATCTGTGCTTGAAGCAGCCCAATACTATCCTCTTTCTCTCCATGCTCACGGCCCCACCTTTCCTCCACAGCCTCTGGATCCTGGGTAATATTTTTCATAACACACTTTTATAAACATATCAGTGCTGGGTACCTGAAGTTCTGACTAAAACCTCTTTAAATATTTCCGTGTGAACGAGACTAACCTGGTTCCTCACAGTGGGTCTTCCTCTCTTTAATGCAACACTGTCTTCAATGGAGCTGTTCTCAATGCCGCTGTCTGGTCCTGAGGCAGTGGTCAGTCCACTCCGCTCCTCTTCCACGGAGCACAGCCACTCTTTTACTCTCAGACTCTGTTCTGCAGTCAGAGCCCCTTCACTCTGCAGCTCCCACAGCAACCTGTGATATATAATTATAGAAAATATGAAGGAAGGAAGCACCAATGCTTCTTAAACCTAAACTAATGAAAATTAAGCAAAATACACATCACACAGACAGGATGAGAGACCTGAGAGACACTCCTCTGAATGAAGCCTGACATAGATGATACCACCTAAAGCTTGATGCCAACAAACTCCAGTGTTCACCAGAGAGTGTGGCATGTATTCCTCTCAGCTCCTCAAGCTAACAAACCAGGGTAAAGCAGAAACATGTCCCTGGCAATTTACTTCTTGTCAGCAGTAAGCTGCACTCAATCTAAAATACATGGGGAACGCTGATAGCAATGAAAAAATATGTCAATGCATTGGCTTTTATGTATTTTTTAATACTTATTTTACTTTATATTATTATACATATTTTCATTTTTTTTAATGAAGTATAGTTGTATCACACACTAGGAGTGGGAATCTCTGGACACCTCACAATTTGATTCAGAGGACAAACTATTCAATTCTAAACCGATTATTGATGCATCTTGATGCAACAATTTTTTATGTACATTTCCAGGCGTGATTAAAAAAAATATATATATATATATATATATACATTTGAGTTTGTTAGATTTTGACATATGCAGTATTTGTCACACACAAGTTTTAATGAAATATTTTGTCTACTGAGGTTTTTATTTTGTAGTCATTCCATGCGTACGCCTTAAACATGCGGATAGGTGGATAATTGGCTGCTTAGAACATGAAAGGTGGTCAAATGTAATGTGATAAAGTAGATGAACAGCCTTCATGTGTTTTGCCTAATTATTTTAATGGACGTCTTATTAGATCATGTGTATATACACAAAATTTTTGTACAAGTGTGGAGACAGTAACTTTTAAATAAATATAAACACATTTAAAAGATTTTTTTTTTTTAAATAATCAATTTTTTAACTTATCAGAATCAAGCATTGAATCGTTCTAGAGAGAAATGCGATGCATCAAAGAATCTATTATTTTTCCCACCCCTATTACACACAAATTTGACCTACTGTACTTTAGGTTTTAGCCAAACAGATGGTGTAATAATTATAAAATTGTGGGTTTTGGCCTCTTTAAGGATTTGAAAAATTCAAAGATTAAAAATTAAATAAAGTAACACCAGTATTCGTCTGTAAATTGTGTAAAATTCCTCAAATTTATGCTAGCAATTGGATTTCATTTGGCTGACGTGGAATTATTATAGCAATGGTTGCTTGAACATTAAGTATTAGTGATAGAGTCAGAAAAGAAGGTGGCTGGACTGTTCATTTAAAATAGAACAACGGTGACCACAGGGATAACAATAACAATTTAATATCCCTAATAAATAATTTTATATCATGAACTTGTGTATGCATAAGAGAAACAATGGCTTGTGAATTCCTTATACACATTAATTCACAAAGGAACTTACCAGTCAATGGTCCAGGACATGCACAATTAAAAATGATGAAGACTACATTTAACTTGATAAACCAATGTGCTTTAACCTGTAAGCAGTGTCTGTACACGTCCTATAGTGGGCGCTCTGGGCTTGCAATCTGCTGATCTCTCCTTCTCCAAGTCGAGGTCTTCTGTTCGTATCAGCGTGAGAAATTATGCGGGTCTCTGAACGCTGGCGGTTTTCCAGGGCTCGGCGAAGGGCCTTGATTTGTTGCTCCAGCCCCTCCACTCGATCTGGCTCACGCTTGCAGTTGACCGTCGCACGGTTCTGAATGTTTCTGGCCCTTGTCGCATAGTTTAGTGTATTCAGGCTCTCGTCAAAGTCTGAGGAAGATGGGCTGATGCAGGCAATCATCAGTGTTTTTGAATTTCCTCCCAAAGAGTCTTTTAGGATCCTAAGTGAAAGAACGATTATATGAATTAAACCAAAGAGACATTTTACACAAATTTATGTTCAAGTGGTATGCTGCAGTATCTAATGAGCTTATTAAAAATGTACCTTGTGATTTTAGAATCTCTGTATGGTATGTGAGAGCCTTTCCTCTTAGGGTCCCCCAGTGCCCCGATAACGTTTCCCAGAGCCAGAAGACCGCTGTTAATCTGGATACTCTCTTTCAGTCTCTCTCCAGTGTTCCCAGTCTTCAAGATGCGCTCTGACCCCGCAAGGTCAACAAAGTGGAACTTGGAAGACAACATTTGTGGTCCAGAATTTGTAGCGGTCCCATAAAGGCGAGAGCTTCCCCGACGCTGGTCCATATACACAGTAAAAATGGTGTGTGACCGGCTGGAGTTTGGATTCATCTGGGTTGCACCAGTGTGCCTGGCTGTGTTTCCTGACTCTAGTAAACTCAACACCTCATCAAGACCCTCCACCTCACACTCCTTTACGCCGCACAAAACTATGAGTCACAGAGACAAAAACAAAAAAGCACATTAATACATACACAAACCACTTGAGTAAAATGCTGCATAATAACAACAATAGACATGCTTAAAGATAAACTAGGCAGCCTATTCCATACCAATGTTGCCTTTATCTTCCCGGATGTGGATGTCCTTGCTCGCGGTCTCCACCTCCAGTAAGTCCTTGAACTCCTCTTTGTAGACCTCCAAATAGGAGACTCGGACAGAGAAGTCTGTGAGGTCATTTTCATCTAGAAGCTTGAAGACATCTGCAACAGCCCTGGGGATTATACCCTGCTCCTCATCTCTAAAGGAACCTACAAACACAATTAAAACACAAATAATTGAATGCAACTGGCTTGTTAGGGTAAAACTTGATTATTGTCCAACATCTAAAATGTGTATTATCCAACTGCTGTACTTATGCTGTACTTTTTTGGTCTTGTTTTCTTTTGATTCGTCTTATGCAAAACCTTAATTTTTAATACAGCTTACAACAACTGAAGTGGGCAATGGAAAAATATTGAATATATTATTTATAATAAATTAATATATATAAACTTACAAATATTTGCTTCTCCAATTGTGTAAGTCTTGCCTGAGCCCGTCTGTCCATAGGCAAAGACTGTTGCATTGAAACCTTGAAAGAAGGCATCTATGAGTGGCTGAACAGACAAAGAATAAACCTCCTCTTGACAGCGAGTTTCTTCAAATAGGTAGTCGCAAAGGAAGTGCCGGTCGTGGCCCAGAGTAACACCACACAGCTCCGAGTCCACGGTAATACAGCTCTCGTGGCAACGTAAAAGCTCTTTAGGCAGGAGGGGACGCACTCGAACAGCTACTTGCACTGCAGAAAAATCGCCTCTGCCTTGGCCACTGGGCACTTTGGGAGACATTTCTGCTGCACCGCTGGAGCTCTTCTGTGTTCCTCTGCTACACAGGAATCATCTTTGGGCCACTAGAGGGAATAGAAATCACTTGTCACTAGTTTTTTAATCAAAATCTCATGTCACCTGGCTGAAGGATGTAATATGGCTACAAATCAGAATGTGACTGATTACATGATAAGGCAATGAACTCACCTAGCAGCTCAAACACGATTGTTGTACAGGTAGGCGGTTATTTTGCTAAAAGACCATATTGTATAACACACTTTTACATAGGAGAGGGTGATATGGAAATATACACAATATCAATAATATACAACCGGTGGTGGAATTTTACAGTACATTTACTCAAGTATTGTACATAAGTAAACATTTGAGGTCCCTGTACTTTAATTTAATACAATGTTTTATTATAAATTAAGCTACACAACAATATACAGGCCTACAACTACAGCTCAAATGATTAGACAATTAAAGATTTAGTTGATTGACAATAACTGTTTGGATCGTTTCCAGTTTCTAAAGTGGGAGTACTTTTATTTTAAGTAAATTTATCTCATAACACTTACATACTTTTACTAAAGTATCATTTTCAATGCAGAACTCTTACTTGTAGCAAAGTAGTTTTACAGTGTGGTATTAGTACTTTCACTGAAGTAAAGGATTTGAATACTTCTTCCCCCACTTTATACAACAAATTTGTGATATATTAGCTATTCTGTAATGTAGAAACTGTTATGGTAGATAAAAAAAACAGAAATCAAGCACATTTTATACCTGACAAATCAAGGTACTTTACTGCATTCATGTTAAAAAATAAAAATAAAATAAAATAAAATAAAAATTGTTGCCATAGAGCGTGGCCTGGGTCATTGGTTTCACTTTCAGATAACAAAAAAACAGCTACTTCTGTATATATGGTATGGCAAAATATCCCTTTAAAACTCAACACATCCTGGAGTTGTTTTATCAAAAACCTTTAAGTGAAAATAACTGACAAACAGATATGAGACATACATTTTACTTTAAAGACACTTCATATATTAAGCTAGGACCTGGATAGGCCAGTCCCGAACTAGGCAACCCTTCTTGTGCTTAACGTTATTTTAAACACAGCACCCTACGATACATCAAAGTCAAGGACCCATTTGAAATTGCCTTGTTGCTGAAAGGCTGCCTTGCCTTTTTGTAAAAATAAAGTATTCATATTTTTTATGCGGACCCTCTGGAACCTTCTCAAGGACCCCTGGGGGTCCCCGGTCCCCACATTTGGAATCACTGCTATGAAGTAAGATAACGTTAACTTATTGTGGACATGTTAGCAAGATGTAGCTAGCTAACCGAGGCCCCTTTACCACTGTTTAACAAAAGTGAATACGTTACGTACCGTTATCCATAAGAAACACACCCAGGTAGCTGGGCTTTTTTCTAAATCTTCCTTAACAAGAAGTTTCCCCAAATCTTACACGCTAGCTAAGCTAAAGTTAGCAAGTTAGCCAGCCGTCCGAACAACAACATCAAAACATGAGGATGAGGCTGGATGTCGTTATCTAGAAGTACTACTAAGTTACATTATCACGTAAGAAATGGCTAACGTTAAACATCATGCATTGATTGGGCAAATTATCGTAACCACTACCAGTTACAACTTACTTTAACGTGGCAGAAGTTACACTAGGATGGATTCAGGATAACACTGGAGTTTTCTTCTCTTTTTTTTTTTAGTGTGGAAGTTGAGGGGCAGGCAAGGGGGAGGAGCCCAAAAGTTTGGGCTGAATTTTGGGTGTGGTCTTGAAAGCATCATGGCTGAGAGGGCTCAATGCAGAGAGGCAAAAACAAGTGACTTAGATAACCTATAACCTGCAGAGCTCCAGAAGTTAACACAATACATATAATTACTACATAGATAGTAGGACCACATTGAAATTCAAATGTTTTTTATTCTTTCTCCTTCTGATTATTATTATTCTATGTCTTTGAGCCCATAAATGAGGGGCTTGGCCTACTCAAAAAGTTGTAAAAATTGGTAGGCCTACTATCAGACTGTTTTGCGACCTCATATGGGTCTCAGCAGCATCGTACGACAGTATCCAGTCTCATCCTCACTCTTCATCACAAAAACAGGCACAAAACAGTTCTGACAATTACATAATTTGTCTTTGGCATATACTGAATGTCAAATCTGCATGTGCGTGGTTAGTACAATAACCTGAATTAAACATACAAATGTTTTCAAATCGCAGTCCCTTGTGCACATGTAAGCATCCCCACACAGAGTCCAATGTGATCTTCACTGAGTACTAGCCTACATTTTGAATATTAAGGCACTGTGAATTGTTGTCTTAGGATTATACTTATAACAACAAAATTCTTAGTCTTCCAAAGCATTCAAAATTTACTGTTGACATTGGTTCTGTTTAAAAAACGATTTCATCCTTTGAGAAAGGGAGAAAAAAGGAAAGATTGTTAGCAAAATATTCATGAACATTATGATTTGCTTGTGAGTTCTTGCCTGTTCTGTGTCAGTGAGCGTCACACACACACACACACCTCTAATACCTAATAGTTCACCTACCTGTCTTCAGTGTCTGTGTATCCGTATAGGTTTATGAAAATCATTTAATCTCACCTGCCTGTGCTGTTCCTCCGTGTAGTAAACTATCTGTCAGTCAGTCTACTATGAGCTGAGCGGTCTGGCGTTGTGTCCTTTATAGAGCAGCTCCGTGACAAGGGGCCCGACAGTATCTTGACATCACAAGCCTAGAGCCCTAAATGCTACTATACTGTAACCCTGGTACTTTCAGTCATATTACCTTTGTGCACCTATGATATAACACTCCAAAATCAAAAAATAATATAATAACCTATATTAATGGGTGTCGGCTTGACTGCTGCTGTGTGAAAGTTAGGTGTCCTTGCCAATCAATGTTCTCTGTCATCACACTTCATATACTGTATATATATATATATATATATATATATATATATATATATATATATATATATATATATATATATATATATATATATATATATATATATTCAGTATGAAATACTCATTGAGGTGAGCCTGTTCTTTATAAATATGTATTAATGATGATAATGATTATTGTCTGTTTTCTTATTTGATCATAGGGTGCCGGTTCTCACAAACCTTGCTTGAAACAGAATAACTTTTCACACCCAACTATTGATTTGCCCTCACCAATCATCACCTAACTTTTGTCCTGTGGGTAGGCAGGTTCAAACACAAAGGCATGTAGTGCTCAAACTTGATCTGCGATTGAGTGACATACTGTGTGCACCATGATGCTGGAAGGGTAGAAATTAAAGCCAGGCCTCTGGCCACAAACACTACTGTTAATGAAGGTCCTAGCAGGGTTCAGCCATTGGGTATTTAATTGGACTGTAGTGTGACTCCATTTCATTATCAGCGCCATGTTCAGTCAGACTAAATCGATAAAACTTCCTCTCACAAGATACAGTAAGTGATTGTATTGGGGTTGTGATGTGATCCTTCATGAACACAAACTGTGCAATATAATAAGAGAACAAGGATGTTGACAAGATGGAAATTCATAAAAAATATGAAAGATGACACAATTGAGAACAGTACAATTAAGTACAGTTAAAATCAATCTTTAGCTAGCTTTTATAACTATAAATAGTGAACAGTCTTGAAAGTGACAAAAGAGACTTGATGACAACCATCAATAAGGACACACAACACCTATTTCAAAAGTCTATTATTGGTGATTATTATTAACAATGATGTTTAAATATTTGAAGCTGCGAGCCAAAATGTTTCATCCTATCAGAATAGCCTTGAAGATGAAAATGAAAGAGGCAACTTGTGTATCACATTTAGAATTTAATTGACTCATCCCTTAAACATGCACAAACAGCGCTTCACTTAAAGTTATGCATGGCCAAGGAAAAGACACAATCCAGTTTTTCTTGTAAAGCGTCCATTTTTCTTTCCAGTACATTACGCCAGAATTTGAAGTAGTGTAAGACCTCTTCTTGCACCTCTCCCCTCTCTACAGCCAATAGGAAAGCTTTCTCTTTCTGAAAGACCTATGATTGGTCAAAGTCTCTCATTCGGCCCAGCTAGATTATCTAAAGCCTGAAAACAGAGCCAAGGGGAAATGCAGGCGTCTAGGTTCCTCTCAGACCACTGAATTACAATATGTTGAAAGATTATTATTTATTTAACAATGTGAAAAATAAATTGCCCACCACAGCTTTAACAAATAACCCCAATATAAGTTCTAAACCTATAGTGAACAACTATTTTATATCAATGAGCATTACATTCAAGCCACTGCCAATACAAACTAATTAAGCCTATCAGCTCAACAAAAACTCTCTCTCAGTATGGCTATGTTTACAAAATGATTCTGTCTGGCGACTTTTGCGTGCAGAAGCTTGAGTGAGGCGTTTTACTTCACCGCTGAGAAACGGGAAGTAATTTTCTTCCGCTAGGGGTCTCTCAATCAAAACAATGATTGTAAACTCAGACTTTTGATGATGTTGTGTAGTGGCATTATGGGTGCTGTGACAAAATGACAAAATGATGATGTGTGGCAGAAAGCAAGCTGTATTACGGTTACTGAGTATTATTCTTTCTGTCACGTTGTATGTGACACACTTGTCATTATCAAGACAGTCATCCTGACATTCCACCATCAGTAGAGCAAGGCTTTTATGTGGACAACTGCTTCGAGAGCCTTCCCAACATACCTGCTACAAAGGATCGAGTGGACCAACTACACAGCCTACTGGCAGAGGGACGGTTTGAGCTATGGCAGTTGGCCAGGAACTGACCAGCGGTAGTAGCTCATCTGCCTACAGAAGCAAGACCAATGGCTAGTTCAGAACAGAACCGATCCATTGGAACCTGCTCTAGGCCTCAGGTAGGACTGCGCAGAAGACACTCTTGGTTATCATCACCACCCCATGGTGCATTCAGCACTGACATTGAGAAAGGCTTACCAGGTTTTGGCCAGTCAGTATGATCCTCTGGGGTTTATAATGCCATTTACCACACGGGCTAAAGTTCTCATTCAACAGCTATGGTCAAAGAGAAGAGATTGGGATAATCCTGACTTGCCTCTGGATCTCCGAAATGCATGGAGCACCTAGGAGTCGGAGCTAGAGCACCCCAGCACAATATTCATCCCGCGCTGGTACTTACCTGCTACGGATGATGTGGCACATCTGGAGTTTGATCTCCACGTGTTCAGTGACGCAATAGAACAGGCCTATGGCGCGGTAGCCCACCTGACCGTACAAAGGGAAAGTGCCGTTCATGATGGCTAGGTCAAGGGTTGCTCCAAAACGACAGCAATCAATCCCCCGCCTGGAACTCTGTGCCGCGCTAGCTGGAGCTCAACTGGCCAAGCTTGTGAAGACGCTTACTCTACGTCGGACAACACTGTGGAATGATTCCATGGCAGTCCTTGAGTGGCTCCAATCAGATTCATGCCGTTTCAAGGTATTTGTTGGAACACGTGTCACAAATCCAGAAGTTGTCAGATACACACGATTGGCGTTATGCCGATACACATAACAACCCAGCTGACGACATAACCTGAGGCAAACCACTCCTAGCTCTGGCTGAGTTTGGTCGTTGGAGACTAAGGCCACCCTTCCTTAAACAGGGCACTGAACACTGTTCTAATAGACCTGACCCCACACCCGCATTGAGCTCATCTGAATTGAAAGGTGTTACCTTCTGCTGCTTAACAGCAGTGGACACCAGCTCTACTGTCCCTGATGCCAATGGATTCAATACATGGAAGTAGCTGGTTGAAGCAACCCGGAGAGCATGTCAGGAGAGAGTGAAGAATCCTGCTGACCATCAGTCCATTAGTCCATTTAGTCTTTACTGCAAAGAGAGTGCCAAACACAAAGTTTCCCTGAAGAGGTGACTGCTCTCCGGGCGCAGAAACCTGTGTCCTCCCGCAGTCGGCTATCCTGCCTCGCCCCTGTTTGGGATCCTACACTCGGTATTGTTCGGGTCCGTGGGCGACTACGGAGACTGCAAAACTTGGAAGAGACCCATCCTATTGTATTGGATCCACGCCACCCAACCACAAAGCTCCTCATTAAGGAGTTTGATGAACGGCTGTTACACCCAGGAGTGGAGCGAGTGTAGAGTGCAGAGCTCCGGAGGCAGTACTAGATTCTGCAAGCACGTCAGGCTATCAAGCACCACCAACTCAATTGTCCAGCCTGTCAGCGATGGCGAGCCCAGCCTAAGGTCCTGCAGATGGCGGATTTACCACCGGAGCGCTCAGACTCCTCTGTCCAGCCTTTTATTACAGGTGTTGATTGTTTTAGGCCCTACTTGGTCAAGATCGGCAGAAGGAACGAGAAGCGCTGGGGTGTCCTTTTTAAATGTCTCTCCACTCATCCACACCAGCCATCCACATTGAACTCCTCAACTCCATGGATGCCTTCCTGCTCGCCCTACGTAGGGCGCCCTACGCCCTACCCAGAAGAGGTCGACAGAATGAGATGTCATCAGACTATGGCACAAACTTCCATAGAGCAAATCGGGAACTTCTGGTAGCCTTTTAGGCTCTGGAGCCACTACAATCCCATTTGGCAGAATACTCTTCACATTCAATCCGCCGGGACCCCCCTCTTTGGCGGTGTGTGGGTAAGGGAGGTCCGTTCAATAAAGAATGCTTTGCAGGTGGCTGTTGGGAGGCTAGGCTATGCCTCAGCAGACATCGCCGAGCCCATCACTCCAAACATCCTCCTCATGGGGCGACGGGATGCATCTTTACCTCAAGCCCCACCTGTTACGCCCCACCTGTCATGGGGCGGTGGAGGTGGCGCTACAACCAGAACCTTGTGGATCAATTCTGGGTCCATTTCACAAGGAATTACTCTCCAAACTGCCTACTCTCCAAACTCAACAGAAGTGGCAGAAATCTTCAGGAAACCTGAACATGGACTCTATTTTCCTGATAGTGGATCCACAGTTCCCCAGAGCTCAGTGACCCATCGGTAGTTAAGACGGATGTGTCAAAACAGCAGAGATCCTTGTCACGGGTAGAGTCTACCCAAGACCAGTCACACGCCTTATCCAGCTCCACGCTCTTAAGGATGACACCCAGGACACTTAATGAATTCCCTTGATTGCACATTTGCTACTCAAATGTGGGGGCAGCTGTTCAATGTGGGGAGATGTTGTGAATTCCTCACGCTACAGAGAGTGTGTAGTTACGGATACGCTAGTTATGGCTACGTTCGTTACGTAAGAAATCGCCGTGACGCCTTGTACAGAAGTCAGAGACAATGTAAGTTGGTACTCTTTATACAGTATTTAGCTATTGTTGCAGCAGATTAAGGTATCCATAAGTTGTTTCAGTCTGAAATGAGTACTAAATGTTAACCGTTTTACCCTGTGATGTTAAGCAGTTAGCTTATCTGTGTTTTGCTAGCTTGCTAATTTTCCAGTGCATACCACACATGTTGCTCCATCTGGTGACTCGTGCTTTCTGATAGGAGCTCTGAAGCAGCTAATACTCACCATCCAGCATTCACAGGGTTAAAAACCCAACAATAGCTTTAATGTAAAGTTTTAATTGCAAATACTGTACACTTCTGCTACTGTGCATGTTACACCTTGAGACAATAGACTCCAAAGTGATTAAACCAACATATCAGTAGAGGGAGCATTTTGAGCTTGCAGTACATCTCCTCTAGGAGCAGCAGGGGGCAGTGTAACACCATGATTTGAAAATGCACAGGAACAGGTTTTTATTTTGAAATGACTTTCAGATTTAAACACAACAAAAAATATACATATTGATATTTGACTGGACAGTAATTAAGTATGAATGGAAAGAGAGAGGTGTTACAGAGAATACAAGTAAACATCAGTGTTTTAATGTTGCAAGAACCGACAAAATGAGGTACCCTGCACCCTCGTATCCTGTCTGCTTGGTACTGCACCGAACTGTAGCTTCTTTGAGCATAGCAACTGTGGCAGCACTACTGGCATGTCTGTTATTCCTTCTCCTTTCTTCTTTCCCTCACCTGCTTGCCCACATTAAATGGACGGGAGCCAAACTGACTGTGGAGTCCTGTCTGCACTCTCTGGAGCCTCAGCAGACCCAGTCACACTCTCCTTTGTTCCATTTAACTTCAGAGGAGACCGAGGTATTCCTTTTCAAAAGTAAGTACCAGTGATAACCCAGCCTGCTGTCAAAGAGAGTGGTCTGGTTTCTTATGACCGTACCTCACAACCAGACTGAGATCAGGATATTGATTTCAGTCCCCGTACACACTGCCAGCACTCATTAGGAGGGATTTGTTTTATCTTTACGGTGTGACCCACACATTGGAGACCTGTAGAGAAAGGGTGATGGCTGGATGAGAATGTGGATGTAATACGATAAGGTAGAGGTGGGGAGGAAAAGAGAGGACAGTGAGGGGTGAAAAGTGAAACGGTGCAGACAAAACACCAGAGTTCAGACCAGGTGCTCTCAAACGATTTTCTCAGAGCCTTGTTTGTATAGTTGTGTGTAAGTGGCTATTGTGCAACAGGCTGAACCTCATATCAAGCAATACAGAGTAAAAAACACAGAACGCTTAAGCTGTAGATGAGTAGAGACGGGTTTTATGGGGGTCCCTGAGAAACAGACTTAAGCACAGCCTCGCAATTCCCCTCTCCCTCTGCTTATTTTCCCATTAAAACACAAGAGGCAGCAACAGAGTGAAGAACAGTGAGAGGTCTATCTTGCTATGGTAATAAAGATAGCAGTTTTTAATTCAGTCTGTCCCCCTCCGCCAGTAACTGGCTGGCTGGAGTGAATCGTCTTCTATTCAGCCATCACTCTCTGTCTGCCTCCCTATCTCTAGCATCTTTTTTGTTCACTCAGCGTGCAATCTGGTTTTAGGATCCCAAGCTCCCCAGCCCCCTCAGTCACAGTATGGAGCCCCCTCTGCAACTAAAGACATGCTGATTGTCTCCAGTGAACCTACACTTTGCCACACTATCATACAGATGCACTTTTGTGTGGATTTCTTTTTCAGACAGTTGTGTAACACCAAGGGGTAGGTAGATGGTTGGGGCAGCCCAGTGGTGACACATTTAATTACATATATCTAAAATGCCACAGGTTTTCCAAATATACATCTCCTCATGAAGGGGAAATTATCACACAGACATTACTTGCAGGGTGCATGTGCATTTTGTCTGTGTATATTTGCAAATTTAAAAGTTAAAGTTATTCATGTACTGTAAGAACACAGTGGCTCTTTGAGCAGCTTGTCTTTGGCAGTCTGTCTGCTGAACAGCACTGCTCTGTACTGCAAGAACTGAAGTGTTTCCTAAACAACCACTACCCACATATATCACTATATGTGTGTTTATATATATATACAGTACATCAGAAAGTAACATTTTTTGCTTTTGAAAATAAAAAAAAACTTTTTAGGCTTTATATGTTTTAATGATTGTATAATAGTTTTACTGAAACCACAATATAAATAAAACATGATAGTAAAGAGAATTACAAAATCTTCACAAGTCACGATTACATTTCCAGTATACATAACATAATGTCAACATAGCAGGACTGTCATTTACAAAAATAACACTTTCTTTTAGGGTGGACTATCTACAGTACATATTTTTGGTTCCTCCAATTGAATGCTGTTTTACTGTTGGCTACATGTCATTCACCTTTCATATCTGCTACACTCATTTTTGTGCAATATATATATATGTTTCAGTTCATCCATACAACACTCTTGTTCTTATATAATTAACCCAAAGATACATTCTTGAATTTCTGTATCTTATCACCAATGCTCCTGAAGAACCCATATTCAAAAATGTTTATTGCACGCAGCAGTGCAAGACAGGTGTTAAACCAACCATCACACAAGAGTTCTTGTGCTGGTTCATGATGACTTTACTAGTTTTAAGACCTGTCTGCAGCAACTTCTTTAGCAACAGCACACTTATACATCCGATTATCACACATGCATGAACAAATAGAGTCCTTAGCCAAATTCTAAACAACTCTTTCTTTGGCCTTTGTGCTCTATGTGTGTTTCCACTTTCATCTCTCTCTTTCTAGAACTCAAACTGGGAAACAAACATGGTGACTTTGGTAATGTACTTCCCCAGCTGGACTCGTCTCTCCAGCTCACTCATCTCCACTTCTGCCTCCAGCGTGGCAGGGCCCTGCACGGGGCTTACCAGCATCAGCTGACCTGTCACACGGTCTGAACGCTGTACTGTGAGGTGGCGCCGAGCTTGCCTTCCTCCCAGCAGGGAGAAGCGAAGTGTGTCACCCATTGGACGTAATGCTGAGACCCTGAACATGACGCGGGGAGCTGACAGGTTGGACACTGTAGCCAGGTAATGGTAGGAGAAGGAATTTGGGGTCTGAGAACATGCCTTGTTATCCACAGGACAGGGGTTACGTTCACAACGCCTGGAAAAAGAGTTCATCCAAGAGTGAGAGTTGGTTTTAAATGGAATTTAAGTAGTTATACTGTCAATGGTTTTAATTGATCTAAGAAATTATCCCCATATCTACTTGTAACTGTGCATCTCAAATGAAAAATCACACTTATTACAATGTGAGGTGAACTTGGAATGCAAAAAAATGATTAAGAATAATGCTTACATAGGCGACGTCTTGACATATGTAGCATTAGGGATTTTGGGACAGTCCACGCGGACACACTGAAAACCGCCATACGTATTAATGCACATCTGGTCCTTTGTGCAGTTGTTCTGTCTGGTGGCACACTCATCAATATCTGTGAGAAAACATTCACACAGTAAGACATTTATTCAAAAAGGTTAGCTGGGATATCATTGTATGAATAAGTATAGTAATTAGTTTTTGATCTTCAGTTTTTTTACTGATTCTTAATGAAACTTGCTCTTAAATTGATTTAAAGTTTCTCAAATGTACAAAGTATGAGCTCGCAGAAAAATAAATAATTTAATGTATAAAGTTGATGTTGGTACTTAAAGCACAGTGTGTAAACTTGTGATATTAATGAATGTCTGTTACATTCAAGCCATTGCCAAATGAATTGCTACAGAGCTAATAATTAGCTCCACACAACTCTCTCTGTATTTCTTTGTATCGCTATGTTCAGAAGACTGTGGTGCAGGCACGGCGTTTTCAATAGGCCCACCCAAAACTTTTCTTCAAAATTTTGTTTTTTAAATACACTATATTTTAATTTTTTCAAGATTTATTAAAAATCGGCTAATAATCTCATAATATGTGCTAAAATAGTCTAGAGGATGTGTGCAGGCAATCTGTTTGTATTATATTATGTCGTTATATGAGCTATATGGATTAAAATAATGTTGCAGGCGCATTTCTATTTCTATATCAGCTTGTTACTGTTGTCAAGATGTTTTTTCCCTCATGGTTTTCTCTTGTTAGGGCCAATAATGCTTTAGAGCTTGTAAATGTGATTTATTTCCTTTTGTTAAACATGTTTATAGCATGAATCATCACACTAAAACAGTTTGTCTAGGAAGGAAATAACGAGTCTTGTTTTACATGACAGATCACGTTGTTGATGAACAAGTTCTGTGCCCGAGTATTGATTCAAACTGTTGGGCAGTGTTGTTGATCTGTACTGTTGAAAACTTAAAACAATTAAACAGAATTGTGAAATATTCGGCCTCATGTTATATGAGCAGAACTAAACTATCTTTTGGGGAAATATTAGATGCCTGACCACTTTTACAATCTATAGGCTTTAGGTCTATAGAGAGATGCTCTATAGCGCAGCCAGGTATGGTGCGTAATGGAGATTCCAAAGCGCTCTTCTTTGGTCAAAACCAAGGAGAGCAATCGTGGATAGGTCGGTCCTTTGCATCGTGACTTGATAACGTTTTTAATTTAAGGCCCACCCACAATTGGTCTGGCCTATCCAAAACTGGAATCTTGGTGCCGTGACTGTTGTGGCGTCCGGTGACTTTCCTTCGCAGAAAGATAATTACCTCTTCTGAAGAGTCTTTCATGTTTTTTAATGCTCTGTGTCCTCCTCGACTACTAGCAACTGTGTGGAGGAGGGGTGGAGGCGCGATCACAGAAGGCTTGTATCATGTGGACATGCCGACAGTTTTGTTTTCATTACTTAGAATTCCTTATGGGGGCGACATGAAACTACACACTATAGCTTTAAAATATTAGGCTTCGTATTACATGTAGTCTAGGCAACACATATATGTATATAGCAATATTATATATAAAAATGAGACACCAGACCAGAGGTGATTATAGTTGTTGTTTTGAGTTTTCTCAGCAACATTTGGTATTACAGAAATTAGTGAAACAACATGTTGTGGAATACTTTATGTAATGTTGAGTGCATATTTTAGAAATAAGAAAGTGAAACAAAACATAATAAAAGAAAAGTGCACCTTTACAGCTGCGTCCATCGCGGGTCACATTGTATCCAACGGGACAGGAACAGCTGTAGCCTCCAGGAGTGTTAACACAACTATGTAAACACAGTCTCCCTGCCTGGCCATTATGGAACAGCTCACATTCATCTATATCTAGAAGTGAACAATGCACACACAGTTGACATCCCACATGGAAACCTAAATATATGTATTATATTTAGTCACAGGTATTAGTCGTACCAGTGCAGGTGTTGCTGTCCCTGCCAGAGATGGTGTATCCTGGCTCACAGGTGCAGTGGGTGGTCCCCTGTATGAAAGTGCAACGTGATGGACGGACAAAGGGCCCAGTGGTGGCAGCCGGCAAGGTAGCAGCAGCAGCGGTGGCGGCAGAGGTGTTTGTCATGGTGACAAAAACTGAATGAGGAAGACAGGAAAGAGGAAAAGTATGTTTTCATTCCCTGCTGTAATTAGTTATTTCAAAGTTGTCTATTTTCAGTCCAATTAAGTATTGTGAGCTTTAATCCAATGTGCAGATAATCTTAATGTACAAATTCAACATTATTTAATGAAAACAACCCTATGATTCATGTAATTTAGTTGGGCTGCTGTTTTTAAATCTTTTTTCAGGGTTTGGGACAATTATACTGGAATTTTTCTGCAAGTCAAACTCACCAAAATGTTGGCATCACTCAGCCTTATTATTATTAGCCTATTTACACAAATTATGATGTAATGTTATTTTAATAAAGACGCTTTGTCTCTGCTAGAACATAAGCCGTGTCACCATTATAGTTTGTCTATGAAAAAGCACTGACAAGTTTATTTTTCAACTGTAAAATGTCCTGCTCTGTACATATTGTTGTCTAATTCTTTAAAAAACGTACTTAAGGAGTCTGAAGAAGCCGTTTGGATGAGAGGTGAAACGTCTTCAAATGCAGTTGCCTTTGTTTAATTTAAGGAGTCCTTCCAGCAAAATGTTTAAATATATTGTGTTTATGCAAAAAAAAATCATATGTCGGATAATCAGACATTATCATAATTTAAAAAAATAAATTATAATAATTAGAAATATTGATATTCTGCCTCAGAAATCCTGTATCATAGTCGTGTGTATAGTCGGTATATAGTCACTACGTCTGACATGATTTGTCACTATGCAAAACTCCTTAGTGAGTGAGTGAGTGAGTGAGTGAGTCTAGCCATGACTGTGACATGATAAATGGAGTTGGAATGGAATTGTCTAATGAACAACAGACCTAAACCAAACTATATGTTAACATGGAAATATCAAAAAAATAGAAAAAAACAAAAAACAAACTGGGCTCCAGAAATTCACAGTCCACCATCTACATCAGGGAGCAGACCACTGCTCAACCAGCATCGCCTTGGACTTCAAGCTGGTATTTGATAAAAACCCACTTTACTGGCAAGCCAAACTCCTGCTCAATATAATCTCCTTTAGCAGCAGACTGGGAGGATTTGGATACTAGCCTATAAGAAATATACCCTACAGTTAAGATATCAAAACATGTGGTGCAACCCAAGACCCAAATCTCAAGGATTGCAAATGTTAAATGCACTACAACTGTGTGTGTGGTCCGATTTTACCTACATGTTGGCATGGGGCTCTGGCAGGTAGTGCCAGCCCAGCCTTTGGCACAGACACAAGAGAATTGGTTTACTTCATCCACACATGTCCCACCATTCTGGCACGGAGAGGATGCACACTCATTGATGTCTGGGGGAAAAGAAAGAAAGGAAGATTATACAAAGTGACTCCATTGCTATACTTGAACCTCCTGGAGATACAAGAACATATGCTTTGATATTTTATGATAAGAAGATGTGACATCATTGCATATGCATGCTAGAGAGTGAATGAGAAACGAGAAATGAGTTAATGTTAGTGTAGGGCAAACCCTGTCTTGATCAAACAGCCTTTGAGCTGTTATTCTAAAGTCAAGCTGTCAGAGGACATACAGATTGGAATATCACATGTCACGCCATTCAACAAGCTCTCTCAACAACTGACCACAATACATAAAGAGGAAATATGATCATGAGTCACATGAGAAATGTATCTCTACATAGAAAAAATGCATAATGCACAAAAAGAGGAATGGCAATAGAAAGCGGGAGACGGGACGGTTACAAAAAGGACGATGACAGGGTGGTAAAAGTGATCAGTGGGTTAGATAACAGGATGAGTGATGGTCAGGGCAAAGAAGAGGAGAGACCCTGATTGGAAGAGGAATGAGGAGGAGCCAGAAGAGAAAGTGACCATCACAGTGAGGGCCAGGTAGCAGAAGATCAGCGCTGGACTCTCACCTCGGCAGGTGGGCTGCTGGCCGCTCCAGGTCAGGCTCTCCTGACAAACCCTGCTCTCTGATCCAACAAGCTCATAACCAGGGTCACACAGAACGTGAACCTCATGGCCCACGGCGTGCAACTTGCCGAGTTTCCTCCCATTGATAGGCACGTCCAGTTTTGGGCAGGTACCTCAATGTGATTGAAAAAAAGCTGAATGGCAGATATTTCATTTTATTTGATTTATTATTTATCTCAAACAATCAACAATGTTGCAAAAGAAAACAAAATAAATTAAAACCACAAAATTAAAACACAAACAATCAGAATTTACCAAAGACCCCCCCAAAAAATACAGGATAAGCATACAGCTCATGAGGTCCTGCCTGTATTTCACAATATCATAACATTACGAAACAAAATGATATGCAAACATCTGACATTTGAATGAATCAAGTCTTTCTGAGGGGTTTGCTTACTGTTGATTGCTCTTGTGGTCTGCTTCCCCGTGCTGCTCTGCAACAGGTTTATTTTCTTCTTTAGGTTGCGAAGACTCTGCAAGTAAGAGGCTTCATGGGCTGAGAGAGAAGCTTCTGGACTTGCTTTAGGGAGCCCTGTATTTCCTGTTTACTAGGGCAGTCCTGGAACAAAACAGAGGAGTTGACTAATGTCATTAAATGTTGATTAATATTTCACAACGGCTTCTTCAAAGCTGTAATTCACTAACAAGATCAATATATGCGTGTATCAATTCTTTTACAAACCCCATCATTGTAAACAATTCATTGATGTTGATATGAGAAGTTCATGATTTTAGTTAAAACAGGAGCATTTAAGAGTGTATTGCACTGTACTATACATAGTGTTACTATTTGGACTTCAAAGCTGCAAAAACCCTCTTTCTTTTAAACTTATGAGTTTTCTCAAAAGGGAATGCTGTTTTGCTGAATTCATGAATTAATGAATAGAGAAAAGATACTCCTCTGGCTCAGGTAAGTTAAAATAAATATTTGTCGACCTAAAAAAAGAGACTGCAGGACCACACGCCAGTGATGTCATTGATGTATTAACCAGAGAACTAACTTTTCATTCATTCACAAGACTCAACATGTTTGGTTGATGATTTTTTACAGCCAAAAGATGTTATGGTTTTGTATTTTGTTATATATTTCATCCTTGTGATTGAGTTATTTTTTTTTGGTCTTGTATATGTTTTAGTCCTTGGTTGCTCCCTTGTCTTGTCTAGTTGAGGTTTCTGTCTTGTGGTCTCTTGTGAGTGTCTGTATGTTCTGTTTCCTGTTTTATTTTGATAGTCTGGTTTTCTGTGCTGTCTTATCTTTAGTTTTACTTCCTGTGATTTCCCGTTCTTGTGATTACCTGATGTCTTCCACCTGTTTCCCAGCCCTTGTGTCACCTGCCTCTTGTTATCTCGTTACCCACTGTATTTAGTCTTGTTGTTCCCCTTGTCAGATCATTATAATTTTACTGTGTGCTGTTCCCATTTTTTTCCGGCTTGTTTTCAAGACATTTATGTGCATTTCTGTATTCATTTCTGCCTCTGCATTTTGGGTCCACCATTCACCAACCTTCCATAACAAAAGATCTAAAGATATTTTTGAAAGCGTGAGCCAAAAAAAAAAAAAGTTGTAACCTTCAAAAAGCTTTCTGTAGTCTCCACCAAATTGTCCATTTCATCACACTCAATTGTGTTGCACTTTTTTGTTTTGCACAGTTCTGTATGACTGAAGTTTCAGCCACCAAGCTCCTGTTGCACAAAACCAGGATAAGGGATTAAGCCGGGATATTCAAGTTATCCTGGATAAATCTAGTTTAGACTTGGTTGACTAATAACGTGGCCTATATACGTATATAGTGTAGTGCACATTCATCACACAGGGAACGCCACAATGCTTCATAATCTTTCTGTTTTGGAGCTGTCACTTACAGCTTACACTTACTAATACATTGTTTTACATATATGCTTACAGTGTGTATTGAAGTCACTAACTTCTTTTTCTAGTGTTTGTCCTGTGCTGATTGTATGAACATTAATTGTAGAAAGATATTTAGAATGAGACTCTGCAAACGTACAACCAATCAAGCCGCAATGAGCGGATCACACTAAGTCAAGATGCGTCTTTTCACTTATCCTGGATTTCTTCATTCTACTTTCGTGCAGCAGGCCCCAGATTACCTTACTTGAACGTACAGTATAAAATAAAATTAAGGCTTTAATCAAAACTTGAAAAATAGTCTGCTCCACTGGATGCAAACAAATGAAAGCCTGCTGAGGTAGTCAGGCCCTTAACAACCTGTGCAGTACAGAGGTTGGGCTGTTGTACGAGCAAGTAAATGCCGAAAGATCAGAGTATGTTTGGCAACTGTAAGTATTCGCCAGCAGCAACCTCCTTTTCTCAAAGCTATATAACTCAGTCATAAACACAGGAACACTCTCTGAAGGTTTAATATTCTTGTGATGTTAAGGTGTGACCCCGTGTGGATTACCGAAGATTACAGTCAATTTAGGAGAGGCGATGAAATCAGCAACAGCTAACTCGCTTTTTGTGTGCTGGAGGTAGGGGTCGGGGTCAGTACAGGGTATTAACTCCCTCAGCATAAACATCACCTGTGCTACAAACTCCCTTTCTATTGGCTGCAGGGGCGAGGGAGTGGCACTGCCTGGTTTCCTAGCCATGTCCTCTTCAACAGTGTCATTCTACGCCTTGTGCCCTGTCCTCTCATGTTTTTAGACAACCAATTAGTGTTTCGTCCAGCCAGGGTTATGTAAGAAGAGTCAATATTTGTTGAAAACACCTTTCTGATTTGGACAGAACTTGAGTCTGGAGACGCTTGAGTCAGCCGGGGAGGGAGGGGGTGGGGGGGTGGCTTGTGTTTATAGTGCAGTTGTCAAAGGCCTCTTTCTGCCTATGTTTAGCGACATTTCACATGGCTTCATATTAAGAGGATGCATGCAGTCCTGGAGCTTAAAATTACAGTACTGTACTATTATATCTAACCAGAGTTACAACTTTGAAACACTGAAATGCAACTTTAAACTTGCCCTCACACATAGATACACACCTAAACTATCCCACTCTCATTCTTTCTGAGAAACACAATAAAAATATGCAGGCCATGTTTCAGTAACACACATGCACAGCGAGCAAAGGCCTAAAGAGAGTCATTTACAGAGAGATGCCACTTTTAGGAAACATTTAGCACGATTGCATTGAAGCACAGGATAGACATATACAGTATGTTGAGTGTATTCATTCACTGGAGCCTCTGGGGACTTGTTTCTGAAGCAAAGTAAAGGTGACTCCAGGTTTGCTCTGTAAAAAGATTTTTTTATGTAATGCCAAGCAAGGACACTCACAGTAGGTGCTGTTATGATAAAGGTTACTCTGAGTTTTGTGTGCAGTTTTTGCCTTTTAAGCCATGCATGGAGTTTTTAAGAGGCATGTTGTAGTCCATTAATCAATTAAATAGAACAGAATATAACTGTCTTTTTGAGCATGTGTTAAGCCTTTCAACTTGATTAAAATGACGTCTTATACTCTAAAAACACCCAACTGCATTAGCCTGTGACATTGAATTCACTCACCTGTCCAAAAGTAGGATGGAGCGAGCAGAAATACAACAAGGTGATGACAATCGCAGCAATCATGTTTACACTGATCCAAATCCAAAGCGCAGTCCTCAGATGTGTTCGAAGTTGTAGGCAGTGTGAACTTTGAGTGCGTGCATGGGCTCCAGATGAGAAAAAGACCACAGTGGAAAATCTGCTGCAGAAAACTGTTGAGGAATGTTGGGTTTACTCTTCAGGAGCCAATCAGGGGAAAGAGACTTATTATTATCCTTTACTTAACTTGGTGTGCACTTCCTCTCTGGTCAAAGCAGTTAGTTTATATCTTGTTTATACAGAAGTGGAAGAAAACTGAGCTCTATTGGTAAAGTTGTTGATGATCGAAATCATGCGTGAGATGACAGTCATGATCATAATCTTATAATAATAATAATAATAATAATCTTATCTGATATTGTTTACATCAATATTTTTACATTAAACCTAACATTACTGACAATATTGTCAGTAATGTTAAATGACAACAACATACAGTACATATATTGTAGAAAAAGGTTAAAATATATATTCTATATTCTTTTTATTTATTATACCTATATATCATCTAACTGATTTGACAATAATTACTACAGAGAAGCTGTGCCCCCTACAGGAATATATTCATTCATGCATTCCTGTGCTGTATATTAGTTAAACTGAACAAAAACAGACAAAGGGCCATACCTGACCTTATGGCTTATATCATGACAAAGGGCTCTGTGTAGCGAAATAGCTATGACAGTAGAGTCAGGAAAAACATTAATAAAGATGACAGGTAGTAAATATTTATTTTCCCTCTGGACAATATGTTATTACTGAAAGCCAATGGCACAATCGGGAGTTACAGCTGAAAAACAAAGTCAATTTTTTCAAACCATATTAAAACATTTACACACAACTCTCATTTGCTTTTTGAAACTGACTTATAAACAGCAACAGTAGTACAGTACATATACAGTATAATACCATTTGTAACGTCTGTGGGTGTGGTGTATATGGAGTATAAAAACCTGTATGTGAATTTGATATTGAGAAATGTTTATCAGGCAGTCAGGTTGCATCTATCCTGGCTGACAATCCCAGCAAAGTAAATATGGCTTTTAAGTTACTGTAGTTGTCTGTATTATAAGCATGTTCTTTTAGTTGACGGCTATGAAGAAAGTAAAATTGCATTAATTGGAATATCTGATTAAATAAATGACATGGTAAAGTGTGTCTCAGTGTGAGTTTGCAACTGAACTATGCTGCTGCAGAGAAAGTGTGTAGATGGACTTTGTTCAGCCGACACCACTGCAGTTCAGAGAGTAGCCTAATGATGAGGCTCGGGCTCATGAGTACTGCTTTCAGCTCAAGCAGGAAGTAATCATACGGTACTTCCTCTGTTTATTGGATTCACCTGAGAAATCATCTTAGTAGGTGGCCGTGTCTGACTGAGAGCAGAATATGTGCATAGCTGTTGTCTGGCTCATCAGGGTCAGACAGTCCCTTACTGATGCGGCAAAATCAAGGAGATAAGAAATAACTGGGGACTGAAACACATTTGCCCACAGGGGAGAGCAATACGTTTGAGTCTATTGTATCACTCTGCAGTCATCCCACAATGTGCAAAGCATGATTCATGCTTCCCACACTAGGTCCATAATAAAAACATTGTCACCATCATGTCCACACAAACATTCAGACAGCTCCAACCTGTATATTTCCACACTCACATACCTGGTCATTTTGTGCAACTTACTGTAAAGTTCTGCCACCTCATAGTCTGCTACACTTTGAAAAATATCAAAAATGTTGCTTAAAAATAAAATAAAAAGACCTCCTGCACCTCAGCCTTCATAGCTAAGGAAGAAAACTTCATCTGTAGTGATTCATCTAATTGATGGACATCAGTTTCTTAAAACAAACTTCCCCTCATTTAACTATGATGAACACTCACGCTTGACCAAGAGGTACATGTAATTAATCTATAACAACACATTTGTAAGCTGATAATGTGATTTGTTTTTTAAATTATAATCTATAACGTATGACAATAGTTGTAAAATAAATGTAGTGCACTCTAAAAGGGGACATATGTAACCTTCATATAGATATGCAACAATTTCAATGCTAGACTTCAACTTACAATGTAGCATACTCACTGTGTAGCTACTTTCACTAAGGATTTCAATACTTCCACCACCATCTTCTGTGATCAATAAAGTGAAGTAATAAAGGTTTTTTAAAAATTAAGTTTCTAGCATTCAGAAACAAAACTATGGTCAGAAAATCCTAATAAAAGAAAACAAGTAAGTGTATTTGATTCAATCATGTATATATTTAAAGTTACTTTTTTTTGTTTAATAAAACAGTAGACTAGCCAAATTGTAGCCTGCAGGAATATAGAATATGTTGTCTTTTTGCCTGAAAGCATTTCAACCTGAAATATTATTTTTTCTTCTTTTATAAGGAGAGGTCAATCCGAACTTTTTATACTATCATCCATTGTTCCTGCATAATTGGAATCACTACAAAACGTTTAATGATGGTTGTTAACTGCTAGAAAGGCACTTGCTTTCCAAAAAAGAGGGATTAGAGGAATACACTGATGAATTCATAAAATAATAAAATGTCATCAAAACTCTACCGCGTGTCTTTGGGAATAGTGGACTCTCTTTGATGAGAGACATGTGCTCTGCGCTGCAGACCGGCGTGAAAGCTGTTGAAGTGAAAAGAGGGAGAAGAGGAGCAGGAAGGCAGGATAACTGTGAGCAGAGTCGTCACTGTTTTTGGAGATACTTCAGGAGTTCACAATGGGCTCTAGAACAGCGTCCAAGTTTGTGTTTTTTTTGTGTCTGCTGCTCCCGTTTATCCACTCGAACCGGATTAATCCAGAAACACCGGAGCTCCAGAAGTCCGCCATCCCCGGTAAATACACTTCAAGCCTACTGTAGAATTCGTGGTGCAAGATACACTTTATCAATTGGCACACATTTTGACTGCTAAATAGAATGTAGACATTTTCCTTGATATTATTTAAGTTACAGCACTTATAGTAAGTGTAAGAGAATATTGTTTTGTAACTGGAAGTTTTTGCAATCATGTGTAAGCTGGGGGCTCCAGTGGGCTTTCTTAGCTGTTCAAATCCATCTGGCAAAGCACCAGCAGCACACCTTTTCTGTCACTGGTTGCTGTGCTACAGAAGTTTGGCATCAGCTTAAAATGACCAATTTGATGGCATTTTGCCAAACACAAGGCAAAATTGTCAACCCATCACTGAGGAACTGACTCTACTCTTTACGTTTTTGGTAAAATGTGCTCAGATGTAGGCTAATAAGTAATTTAAAGTAGTGAAATAAGTTAATTAGATCAAAACAGATTAAAGACTAGTCTAAAATGTCATTAATCCACAATATGTCCTTACATTAATTATGTACGAAAATGGGCCTAATGTAATTTAATTAATATGGGATATGTTCGGCATTGGCATCACTTAACTTGAACCCTTTTATCTATGAGCAGTATACAAAGCTGTAATACATAATGTGTTATTCTTCTTATAACTAAGCAGAAATAAGGAAATTTTGTCCTGTGTTGATGTACAGAACACTGCGGAAAAAAATCAAGAATACAGAGATATTATTGGCCAAATATTTCAAGACATGATCCAAATATAAATATATACATAGTGGATATTCTTTAATCATAGAGGCAGAGTTCATGTTCTGAGCATATCCAACTCCAGAATGGGACCCATTATACTGCTAGAATCTGGAGTTTTTGTCATCCCAGATAGTATAGCTAGTGATATGCATATGTACATGGCAAAAATTATCAAAATATAGTTAGGAATTTTGATTAAACTTTGTTTAACCCCTCTGACCCTTGAGTTGAATTGTTAGTGACAGACTGTATTAACCCATGCTCCAAACACACACATTCACACACACACACACACACACACACACACACACACACACACACACACACACACACACACACACACATCCCGCCAACACATTTGTATTCTGTTGCCATGGTGACGGCAGTAAAGGCACAGATACTAAATGAGTGTTTCTGTTTTCTTCCAGGGTTCGGGGTGAAGGAGCACTCACAGATTGTTGCCCAGCACAATAGACTGCGCAGCCGAGTCAAACCCATGGCAGCTAACATGCAAAAAATGGTTTGTGGCATGCATTGTCTGCCTCTTAAGTGTGTTTTTGAATGGCCTGAATGTATGGAGGACCATGTCTTTCATATTTAAAAATAAATACAGAAATAAATAAATGCTCAATAAATAAATAAGCACACAATTAATTGCCCCAAAAAATACAATGAAGAAATAAATGTAGGTAGAAATTAAATTATACAGTGAGACATAAATGTATATATCTCTTTTAATTAGCTTCTTTATTTATTCACCTTTGTAATAATTACCTTATTTATTTATTGTCCGTTATAATCTTCAACTTTATTTATTCCTTACTTATTTTTTAAATGTATTTATTTCTGTGTGTGTTTAATTTTTTTGTCTTTTTTATTCTTCCGTTGCATTTTCTACCCTATTTATTTTCACCCCTGGTATTTATTTCTGCCTGTCACTTTTACATTTCTGCCTGTCACTTTTACATTTCTTCATGCATTTCTGCCTCATTATGCAAATGAGGAGGGGCTGGTCTTAAGGGGTTAACTTCTGCCCATTGGTTGGTTAGCATTTTACTCCCTCGGTCGAATTTACATGCCACCGGCCACAGACACAACAAAGATGGCTAGCTACGGTGAAGTTGTCAGTGAGCTCAGGCATTTAGCAACTGTTTTTGAAAACAATGCTAACGTTATAAGTATTGACTTTATAATTTTTCGTTTAGACGCTCTGACAGAACGTGTGTTTCAGTCAGCGGTGTCGTGCCAATGTACTCGTGTATCCCCTGGCCGCGGGGAGCGCGCATGCACACAGAGCGGAGCTTCTGCTGCCCTTCGAATTGTTTAACTGCTGCACTTTGAATTAAATGGAACAAATAGCGACGTGGAACACTCGGCAGGGTTACCATAGTAACAGGGGTCTCAGTTAACTACATAAATACGTGTATTTGTCTGTTACATTAAGGCGACGTGTCAAATGTTTATAGCGTGGTTTAATATCGAGTGATAGGCGTATCCTCCCTGTCCCTGTCTACCATATGAGTTACATAGGAGGTACTCAAATATCAGGCCGTTTTTCAAAGGGTCTGTCCTGTCATCATGGGTGTTATTTTGTGTGTTTAATAGGTCACAATAAACAACCTGACACAATTTGGAGAGGTTTACTGTTGTTTATCAAAAGTTACATAGGGGATACCCAAATATCAGGTGAAAAAACTGCCTGATATTTGAGTACCTCCTATGTAACTCATATGGTAGACATTTAATTCAAAGTGCAGCAGTTAAACAATTCGAAGGGCAGCAGAAGCTCCGCTCTGTGTGCATGCGCGCTCCCGCGGCCAGGGGATACACGAGTACATTGGCACGACACCGCTGACTGAAACACACGTTCTGTCAGAGCGTCTAAACGAAAAATTATAAAGTCAATACTTATAACGTTAGCATTGTTTTCAAAAACAGTTGCTAAATGCCTGAGCTCACTGACAACTTCACCGTAGCTAGCCATCTTTGTTGTGTCTGTGGCCGGTGGCATGTAAATTCGACCGAGGGAGTAAAATGCTAACCAACCAATGGGCAGAAGTTAACCCCTTAAGACCAGCCCCTCCTCATTTGCATAATGAGGCAGAAATGCATGAAGAAATGTAAAAGTGACAGGCAGAAATGTAAAAGTGACAGGCAGAAATAAATACCAGGGGTGAAAATAAATAGGGTAGAAAATGCAACGGAAGAATAAAAAAGACAAAAAAATTAAACACACACAGAAATAAATACATTTAAAAAATAAGTAAGGAATAAATAAAGTTGAAGATTATAACGGACAATAAATAAATAAGGTAATTATTACAAAGGTGAATAAATAAAGAAGCTAATTAAAAGAGATATATACATTTATGTCTCACTGTATAATTTAATTTCTACCTACATTTATTTCTTCATTGTATTTTTTGGGGCAATTAATTGTGTGCTTATTTATTTATTGAGCATTTATTTATTTCTGTATTTATTTTTAAATATGAAAGACATGGTCCTCCATATGAATGCTGTCACCTAAATGTAAGTTTTAGGTAGTTTTACACTGTCTCCACGGTAACTGCTGATTCTCACACCAAAGTGTTCTTCTGCAGCACATAGTTGTCTTTTTTCAAGAGTTACTGTTCTGTACTGGCAGTACAGGCTGTACAGGCAACTGTTTTGAACGGCTTGCAGTGCCAAAAGTCCGGAAATTTGGTTCAGGGCTCTGTTTTTACTGTTTTTCAATCGAACTGCATCAGGTAGGCTACATTAGCAGCATAGTCACAGGCAAAGCCAATATCAATAACATGTATACAGTTATCCCACAACAACATTCAGGAGCAGGAAGCAACTTTTTTGTAGTTTTTTTTTTGTAGGTTTTCTTTCAAAACCACCACAGTATTTCCAGTGGTGGATGAAATGATCTTTTACTTAACTAAAACAACTTAGCCATATTTTACAAATAGTTGTTCCACAAAATATTCCTCTTTTTTTAAAAGTGAAATCACTAAACAAAGGCATGGATAGAGTTTTTTTAGTTTTTAAATTGTCTTCTTCTGTGGTGGTAATAGTCTCAACAGTGTAAAATAGTAGTGTTAGTACATCATTTGTTTTGCTCTGCTGCAGGCTGAGTGATAGTGGACAGTCAGAACAAAGCCAAAACCAATTAGCCGCGTGTGGTCTTGTGAGGGTCGCACAGTGAAATTATACATTTTTATTTTTTACCAGAACAAGAATGAAACGGCTCAACATTTTAATTTGTTGCTCTTTTAGTACTGTGGATCAACACATACAGGGGAAATACTGTACACAAAATGAAATCATAAATTTGACAGAGCAGTTAGAGGGTTCAAGTGTTGCCGAATGTGCAGCAAGTCTTACTATTAATTTGTAACTCATGATCTCTAATCCCACTCTCTGAAAAACACCCCAGCTACAGTAAATCCTCTCCCTATCTCATTCCATCTATTGCTTCGCCATACAGTACTTATCTGCACAACTGTCTCACATGTATGTGATTATGACAGAGAGGTAACGATGGATAATGGAATTCACAATGCACTAGCTATCCTCAGGGCCTAATATGAGATTTGTGCCAAGGCAAACCGTCACTTTGTCATAGATTACATCCTGAAAGCCACCCTTACAGTCTGAGCCCCCTTTCTTTGACTGCTCTTCAGCCTCGCAGAACTGTTCTCAGCTGATAAGGCAGTAATGAGAAAAAGAGGATGTGGATAATAATTCTGCATTCTCAACTCGCTATTACAGGTAATTTCTCGACAAAAACCCTCGGAGCAAGCTTTGCCAAGTTGAAGAGGCATATTAAAGAGCTTTACTGATAAACGTTAAGAGGCTCACAGCTTCGGTTGTGTTTGTGAATGTCTGGATAAGGATTTTTTTCACACAGGAAAGAACCAGTAAGAATTGTGGTGAGATTGTGTCGATGTGATTATAATATATACCTTTAGGCTAGGCTTTCAGACATAAATGGCCAATAATGTAGGAGTGGATGATGCTTCTCCCTTTCGTACCCCTGTGTGCAGGGTTTCTTTGAACTCTTGAGAAAGTATAGTAATAGGGTCACACTGACAAAAATGAAAATATTTACTTTTGATATGTAAATCATGACTTCTGTTTGTGAGATTGTATTTTATTAATCTCTCTCAGAACTTCTCAAGCTCCAGCACTTCAATGTAACACAGTTAGGGTGGAAAAAAACAGAACTGCAAAGCTTCACAGTAAAATATGAAGCTTCATTGATTTTGCTACTTTGGTACACAACAGTGAGCAGTTGTTGATAATGCCACAAAGATAGATAGACGGATAAACTCTAATTTTTCTTAATGAGACATTCACATCTCCCAGCGGATACAACATGACATGCTTTGAAATGAAATGTCATAGATGAAATATTGCCCGGTGACCTCTGGTGGCATCAAAGTGTGAGCCGATGACTTTGGCTGGCTGACATCAGAGAGCAGAGTGAACAATGATCTCAGTGGGAGCTTTGCCTTTCTACACCACACATCAGTGTCATACCTCTGATGTCGTTTCTCCAAACTCTGTCTAACTATACACAAAAAGACATTTGATTAGATTATTTAGAGGTTCTTTAACCTAAAAGAGATCCTACTTGTTCAAGAGTGTACCACTTTCTAATAAGGTACCATTTATAAAGGGTTTATAAGTAACTAAACTTTTCTTATGATACATCAACAGACTCCAGAGGTCCCATTCCAGTCCCATTTTCAACAAAACAAGGTGTTTTTTATGGAAGCCCATTTTCTCCACTGGAGGCAGAGAGACCAAAGTAATATCAACCCTCCATTAAACTCCCATTAAGAAACAAGTTGACAACACAAAATGTCAAAGTAACAGAGCGTTACTGGGATTAGGAATGGTAATTACGGAATTTCCACCTTTCACTACAAGTTACTGAAACATTATTGCAATTGGTTATTAAATAATGTGTTACTACCCAACACTACTCCTACTAATCTACAAAGCATTAGTAAATCATGTACTAACCCCTGATGAAGCTATTATTTACAATTGATAAACCCTAAATGAAGTGTGTCTTATTAGAAAGTGCTACCCAAAAGAGTTTAAAACTAATCTGTCAGAGGTATAATACCTTCAAATTAAAGAGGGTGAACAAGTGAGAAAGTGGTAATGCAAATATGATAATCTTTCAACTTCGGGTTATTCAACTTCACTCAATTGTATAATTTCATTCATTTAGTATACGTAGCATGTAGTAGTGAGAGTATCTGAATGTGATGTTTGTACTGCAACAAATTTGGCCGAGTGATTGATTGTGAAAAGTTTGTGTGTTGTTTATTTGAATCAGCCACTGGAAATCTTGGAATATGTGCCACTTAGTGAAGTATTTATATGAGTGTGTAGCACACAATGAGTGTCAGTCTGTGTTTGTTGGCCCTGCCATGGACTAGCAGCTTGCCCCAAGGTGTCTCCCGGCCTGTTGCCTGCTGTACTCTAAGACTGGCTCCGACCCTTGAAAAGGATTAAGCTGGTAAAGAAATTCACTTATGCACTATTAGGAATGACTTTCATGCCAAGGAGTTTTTCCTTTCATCCAGTTTTAATCAGTATCTACAAAGTACAATATGACCTTCCTTAAGGTAAGTCAGACCCATAGGCATAATTTACAGGGGGGGTGGGGGGTTGCAACCCCCCCAATAATCAAACTGGCCAGTGCAACCCTCCCTAAAAACATATGATAATAATACTTTCCTTTACTTAAATAAAGACATTTGCATTATAAGTTGATGCAGGAAAGCCACAAATTGACTGTAGAAAATTATGTGTTTGAAATTTAAATTTTACTTAAAAGTGGAGATCTCAACCCCCTCAATGTTGAACCCAAAGTTCCCCCCCTGACCGGACCCCACTAACATATTTTGATAAATAAATGAGTTGATGATGGAATTAATGATGTGATTGCTAACTAATTATTCATTTAAATAAATATTTCATTCATTATTTATGTGGAATTGGCTAGGACTCACCAAAATGAATGTAATGTTATGAAATAAACAGTTTTAGAATTTCCTTCTTTATTCCTTCCTTCCCCTCACCTCCCCTGTCTGCATGTAAGATACTGACAGAGAGGGCTAAAATATGTGCAACAAAAATACATTTTCTCTTAAAGGAGTTTTACTGTAATTGTTAAAAATGAAGCATGTGTAATGATATTATTAAATATTATTGTCTTTATAGGAATGGAATGAGAAGTTGGCACTACTTGCGAAACAGAGGGGAGCATCGTGTCACACAGACTCGCCTCCTCAACACTCCTCATCTATCAGACATGTTGGCTGGAATGCACATCTCTCTGCTTATGGTGTCACATCATTTTCTGATGCCATTCACTCTTGGTTTGAGGAAGGGAAAGATTTTCTCTACTTGACTGGGCAATGTAGGGAGAACGCCACCTGTCAACACTATACACAGGTATTAACAAGCAGATGCAAACTGTACCTATGTTTTGTGTGACATTCAAACAGTATTTGTGTTTTTTCTTGAAAAGTGCTAATGTAATGTGTCCAAACCTTGTGTTGTTGTGTAGTTGGTGTGGGCCTCTTCGGGTCATGTGGGCTGTGCCAGCCAGCTGTGTCTGAGAGAAGGAGACCTCTGGGAGATGTTTGTCTGTGCATATTACCCTGGGTAACAATTACACACTCTTCAAATGAAATGTTAAATTCATCTGGGAACAGCCGATTATACAATTGGCAAATTAATATAAGACTAATAAAAAAAAAATTATAAAAAATAATAAACCGTTTTATCTGCAATCCAGCTACACAAATCATTATAATTGTGGAAAACAGGTCAATACCGATATGAAAGGTCAATACTACTTTCCAGGGAGTCCTTGGTACATATTAACTACCCGTGTGAAGGCCTTAGAATGTGTTTGTTGTAAAATCAATGTTATGTGTGGATATTTTATTTGACATTTTGAACATTAATATGCTTTTAGCCTCCCTGCTGCTACTCTAGATCTTGTGCAATTGTGTTTCTTTTAGTTTATGTGTTCTGCAGTATACATTTGTGTTGATGCAGGGGTAACTGGGAGGTGAATGGTCAGCTGGTGATGCCTTATAAGACGGGTCCATACTGCTCTCTCTGCACCTCTTCCATGTCTGGTTGCTTTAGACTGTGGGACCATGTAGGTGGATTATGTGGTAAGACATTGGTATGTCACACTTTTTTAAAGGATAAAAATGGAATTTACCACGACTTCCACTACCTCTAATGTTGTTATGTCCATTACGCTCCTCAAGGCCATTTCTCATCTACCACCAATGTTATGTTTCGTTCAGTGTTTCTACCAGTTATTTTAAATGCAGGTTTGCCATTCATCAAGCATTTAGCATATTCCATGGTATTCTGCTTATATCATTCAACTAGAACTTTTGTGTGCATTTTTGTTGGTGTGCCTGTGTTGGTGTGCATGCACATTTGTTGTCAGAGATTCCAAAGAATCCATGTCGAATGAGCTGTGGTCAGCACGGCCATCTTAACATCTCATCCTGCAAGTGCACGTGTGACCTGGGCTTTACCGGACGTTTCTGCCAGGGTACCACTCATCAACATCAAGTGTAGTACTATTGAGATAGTATACTTATTGCTATCAGGCCTCATTAAATTGGTCTGTTTTCTTGAATGTTCTAAGCAGAGAGGCAGGTTTCAGTGTACCACATGTCTGTTTTTCAGTACGGTGCAGTGTGCAGTGTGTTCACGGTCGTTTCAGAAGAAGAATGCTCTTGCTTGTGTGATGTTGGCTATGGTGGTGCTGAGTGTGCAGGTAAATTCAGTGTCTTTCTTTGTGTTTCATATACCTCAGCAATTTGTACTCCTAGACACAGGAATGGTTTCAATTTCAAAAAGGATGCACACACATCCTGAGAAAATTTTATTTGGTTGCTGCTACATTCTTTTTTTTTATCTTAAGGGATGCCACATTTGGTGACATGATAAAAAGACAGTGAAAGCACCAGGATATTGACTTGTTAACGTTGTCAACAAATACCATTTAGCAGTTATGAGATTAGCAGTATTTACACTTTACTCTGTAAATTATATTTCTGTGCATATTCTAGCTCAATAGGCAACATAATTAATTCCCATAGGTTGATTTGGGTTTCTTTTATTAATCTCCCTGGATATAATTCTGCAAATTCCATTAACATTTGCATCTGTAATGGCTTAAAAGATTACAACACATTTAAGACCTGAGCCATAATGCATGGTCAGCACCATTATTGTTAATTTTTGGCGTATTTTGGTGGCCTATGTACCAACAGAGAAAGTGCAGTTTCCCTTCCACAGCTGCGATGTGATGATAGATGGTGACTGCTTCATGGTGTCATCAGAAGCTGACACCTACTATGGCCAAGAGTCACTGTCAGGTGAGAGACAGGTGTGTGTTGCCCCCTGAGAGAGTGAGACAAGCTCTACAGCCATTGTATCTCATATACTGTATATCTATATACAAGGACTTTCATTCTGCTTTCAGTGTGACTATTTATTTTGTTTACTTCACCAGGAACGAGCGGGTATTCTAGCTCAGATCCACAATCAGAAGGTTCAGGACATCCTTGCGTTTTATCTCAGTCAGCTGGAGACGAGCAACGAGGTCACCAACTCTGACTTTGAGACACGAAATTTCTGGATTGGTACAGTTTTTCATCTTGGTCATTAAAATAAATATTTTCTAACACCGGGAAGTACTCCCAGTACACTCTTTGGACCAGATGTACTACCAGGTGGAAGTAAAACACAGCAATGTTTTCACTTCATAGGTTTGACATATAAGCCTCTGAAAGACTCATTTCGCTGGGACACAGGAGAGATCCCTAGATTCAGCAGCTTTGCCTTTGGGCAACCTGACAACCAAGGGTAAGAGACACATTTACTAACAGACATTAGCTACTGCAGAGTACATCATGAACAGAGATGGCCAAGTGAAATGGAGCTAAACAAACAAACAAACAAACACAACACAGATCATCTGAAAGGTAGAAAATGACTTTTTTTGTTTGTATCATTTGCTTCGCTTTTTTTAAAAATCTACAGATGTGACTCTTTTGGATCTACAACATGTATGACTTGAAGATTACTGCAGTAGCTACATACTGTAGTTTGGGCTTTCATTAGTTTTCATGTTAAAACGACATTATCCACTGTCTTAAATAAATTTCATTTTATACTACAGTATATGGACAAACCAGGACAGTGATGTTGGCTGACCTGCAAAGTGCATTCTGACCACTAGATGTCTCTCTCTTTCTGTCTCTCACTTCAGTCCTCTGTTCTATCTATCTATCTCTATCTATCTATCTATCTATCTATCTATCTATCTATCTATCTATCTATCTATCAGTAATAGCCAATTTCACAATAAGCTATTATATCGGTAAGAACTAGTTTTAAACATGTAGTCATGCATAAATGACAATACTAATGTCTGATTTCTATATGTGAGACTGAATCTATTTGGCCACATTTAGAAATTTGTGTTTGTTTGGTTTGTGATTTCTATAGTAAAAACTACAGAATCATCTGTTTCATACCACTTCAGAAATTCAAACAAACAAAACCGGTGTGACATTTTTTCCCGATTTAACTTTACAGTAAAGCTTTCTAATCAGCAGATCACTCCCTTACTCCTTCTCTGTCTAGCTTTGGAAACTGTGTCGAGCTGCAGGCATCAAGTGCCTTTAACTGGAACGACCAGCGATGTAAAACGCAGAACCGATACATTTGCTTGCATGGTAAGGCTCCTTCTATGTGAGGGTGGATGAAAGTGTTGAGGCGATGAAGATTGAATTCTCTCTAGGAATTCAGAATAGTTAACACATGCCATTGTCGACTTTGGGCACAAACCAAATAGCTTATCACTGATTGCGTTGCTTTTTCTCTTGCCATTTGGCTGCATGACTGGTTGGCTGCATTTCTTCAACTGCAGCATGTCCACATTTGATTTGCTAGGGAGACTGGCTTGTCCTCTTGTATTTCCCCCTAAACTTGGTATGCTACTGTATGTCCAGCTGCAACTGATGCAAAAAACCACCAGGCTCTGAACTTCATGGTGAAACAGATCTGTCCCCTGAAACTGTGGAGCTCGTACCATTAGAAAATGATTCAATAGAGCTGATATGTGTGCCCCTACCTCCATTTTCCTTGCCTGAGTATGATTGTTGTTGATGGTGGTGACTGGCCATTCAGGCCAAAGTGCCGAGCGATCCTGGAAGGTGGCTGACCTATTCCCCAATAAAACAGATTGTGAGTGACTCCTGCAGCCTGTTTCCTGTCATGTTTGGCCATTCTTGCCACCAGAAACCACCATCAACTTCTCAAAGAATAATACCTTTTTGCAAACAACAAAAGCATTTTCTTTCACTCTTCAATTTTACTTCCAACAAGCATCTCCAACGGATGTATGGAAGTTTACTATTTTCTCAACTTTTAGGTCCAGTTTGGTCCACCAACTTCTTTTTCATTGATAATTTTGGAGAATTTTATGCATTCAGTAGAGAATAACAGATGCTGTGATTTGTGGTCAGTGCCTTAACCACTAAGCCAAGTAGGAGCCCTAGTCCACCAACTCTTGAGAAAAATATGTGGGTGTTTGACTTTTTTTTTGATAGAGATATGAGACTTAGCCACAAAGTAAATGTGAAGGTCAGAAAACTAAAACAGTGAACCAAAAGTGTGGACTGCAGACTCAGGTGGTCAATTCACCATAATAACTAAGTCTTTCACATTACACATACTGTAGATTTATTTCGGCATGTAAAAAAATATGACTTATTAGAGCTTTACAGGGTTTTGTATTTGTTTGGATAGTAGCATCTGCTGTGGTCTACTGTGTCCAGACAATTAATGTTATCTATTTCACAGCCTCTGTCACTGATAATCACAGCAGGGTGATGTATAAAATGTTAATCCAGTTTGTCCACAACAGAAAAGATCTGTGTGATCCTGCCTACACATTCAAACATGGCACTCAGTCTAAATCAATGAAACTCAATTGCTCGCCATCCAGAGCCTTTGAGCAATCAATATGCGTCAGCTCCACAAAGGCCTGCAGTGTTTAGACACACACATACCACTTACATTGATCGTCAGGAATGAGATGGTGGCAGATGTTTAGTTTTATCCACTTGAGTGCATCTTTGCAAGTGGTTGATGTGTAATCTGGCATTGATTACCCATAGCTGAATGAGCAATCTACTTTCAATGTGGTCAGGATGACGTTTTTACAACCAGCTTTGTGAAGACCTCTTAATGTCTCTCTTTGTAGTTTGTGTTAGTGTAAAACAGGACTATCAGATCATGATCAAGAGAGGGTTTAAGGGTCGGATTATATATCAGCTGTAGTTAAACAGCACTAGTATAGAGGTCATTAACAACGCTAAACATGTGAATATCCTTACAGCAATCATTTTCCCACCCTTCCTCTTGAGAAATAAAACCAACCTTTCACTGTAGCAATAAAGAGTAAAATGCATAAATTCAGCTGATTATAACAATACAAAGCCCTCCTTCTCCCATCAGATTAATTTCCGGCCTTCATTGCTGTGCTGTTTTACCGTAAAAGTGGCTATCGCACAGCCCGAGGCAGACACTAAGCTATGTTTCTTCAGAGTGAAGTGTGTGTTTCTGTATGCATTAAAAGGAGTCTATGTTGTGTTTTACAATATTAACAATTTCATCACTGCCACATTTCAGTAGAATTGAAGAATTATTGGGGATTTATGAACACACTTAACAGGTTTCCTTTGTTTGGTGCTTTTGTTCTTAATATGCCAAATGCCATACATATTTGCATTGTTTCTAAAGGGTGTGTGTGTTTGTGTGTGTTTCACAGCTGCAGAGCACATAGCCCAGTGGGAGGTTGGCAGGTGACCTGGATTTTTCAAAGGGGGGAAACTATGTTTTATATGTTGGTTGGGACAATGGCCACCAATGTTTTTTTCAATTATTGTACACAGATCCATGTAGTTTAGATGCACTGTATATACTGTACATGTTTGAATGTGTAATGCAAATGTATAAAGGGTTCTACGTTACTTATAAAACTACAGTATTTGTTTCACTCGTATGTTTTAGAAATTCAAGGACAATTCGTGTTTAGTCTATGATAGTATACTGCTTTTGTATTTTCATTTTTTACAGTGTGGTAAATATGTGAAGTAAATCCAGACTAAATTCCAGCCAGGATTTAAACCTGATATGTCCACAAAACAACAGGGATGTGTTACCATTACATACCACAGGTTTTTAGGTGTGTAGGTATACAAGTGTATAGTGTATGTGGTTTGGTTTTGCTTTGTGTCTGTATATGGGGTTTTAAATGTGAATCAGGTCAGTGAGTGTTTAATGGGTCCGAGATACGAGGTCCAACAGCAGACTGCCCTCTCAGTGACCAGAAGAGGATCCTGTTGGATGGTAGATAATGATACTCTCAGAGGGAAGAAAGGGATAAAGGCTGCAGAGAATGGGGTCACACCAACATACAGAGCTGCAGCGAAATGGTGCAAATGAACAAAACAGGGATGGGGTCGCAGGATTAAACACCTGGAAGCAAGAGGAGCAAACTAGTACCCTAATTGGCTTTGAGCTCAACGACAAAATGTGTTGTTTCCACTTTAAACGACACATTTTAGATTTTCCCTCTGCAAATTAACAGTGCTTCAACATGATGCTTAAAGCCGTCCTGAAACATCTCATGTCACGTCACATGCACCTGGCTCACACTGTGTTCACAAAAAAACAGGCTTGTCAGGTTTGTTTACTTTTTGAATATTAAAATGTCATCTAATGTACCCTTTACGGTCAGCTTGAAGAAATAGTTCAAACTTTTTGGGGAATTACGTGTATTTAGTTGTCTACTGAGAATTATACAGAAGATCAATACCACTCTCATGTCTTTACAGTAAATTTGGGGCAGCAGCCAGTTAGCATAGCTTAACATAACTGATAGCCAGGGGGAAAAAGCTAGCCAGCTGACAGTTAGCTGTTTGACCCTGTTTCCAATCTTATGCTAAACTAAACTACATGGTTCATACAATTGTATATTTTTAAACTTTGAGCTCTTTACTAGAAAATGTAATTGCTATCATTTATGAACAATGTATGGCTGCACAACGTGTATTTGTAATGACTGAGCTACTGATAGATCAAAGGAGAGGTTACATTTATTAATATTTACACTAAAAGGCCTTTTACAATGCCACTGGTTAAAACATGTATCATGTCCACATTGAAAAAAACATAAGATTAATTAATAAATACAGTGTGTCACTGTATAAGAGCTGTATGCCGTGTAATAAACATTTTTTGCTGATGTGGTGGTTTATGCCTTTGGCTGCTTTTCTCAGGCCTGAATGTGTTTGTGTGTCTGTCTGTGAGTGTGCACTGTATGTGTAAATCTTCGCCTCAGACGTGACGCTTACGTAGCTTCCTGCTGGTCTCATGGTGCCCCCTGATAAGCTGGTGCTGCAGAGGGTTTCAGAATGGAGCTAGTGGCAGTGGAATTAGCTTCCATTGTCATGATAATGACAGTGATACTCTTGCCCCGTTCAACTCAGACCAGCCATTGTATGGAAACAGAAATGCAATTTCTCCTGCAGCAGCAACCGACAATCCTCTATGAGAGTGAAAGGTCCCTAAATGACTCCATTCAGATGAAGCTGAGGGACCAGCAGCCAATTAAAGTGGGAGCAGCAGAACAGTGCCATCCCAAAGACCTAAGGCTGCCTCAATACCAAAACACACACACACTCACACACACACACACACAAACCCTTAAACTATCCTTTTCCTTACAGCCCTGATTCTTTTTGGGAGCACAAGCAGTTTACACTACAGTAAATATAAGTTTAATCAGCACAATAAGCACACAGACTCAGGAACATGAGTTATTGATTTGAAAATGCCAAAATATTGGAGTTGGGGGACAGAGTTCCTGAGCAAAGTAGTCACTCTCCAACACCATACATCATGGTTAAATTCTTTGCTGGTGTTTATGGTATCAGACATTATCCTCTGGTTGTATGGCTGCTGAGTCACGATGGAGGGTGAAGGGTTTTTTGTGTTCTTTTTTTGTGTTCACGCTACTGAGCTGTGAATAAAGTGGCGGTGTGCTGTGGGGCTCTGCAAGCTTTGAGCTGAGAAGAAGCCCATTGAGCCAGATAAGTTTGTTTTAACCAACACTACTGATTATGATCCATCGCAGCACTAACGATGACTCAGATATTCCAGAGACAAAAACATTTCTCATGAATGGCTCATTTATTCCAGCGCCACCTTCCCTTCAAAACATTTCCTCTCTTTATTTCCACTGCTAATTCAAACACATTTCTCCATCCTGAAAACTATATGACTAAAACTATATGTATCTTAATTATTTAAAAGAGCAAATCTCATGCTTGGCCATTGGTTTTATCATTTGTCAACCTTTTTAATTTGTTTTAATAATATGTTGACAGCTGTCGTATAAAACCATTAGTCATTTTATTTTAGCAATAGGTTTAGGTTTTTGGCAACTTTTTTTATTCTATACTTGAAAAATCTCTCAAAAAGACTGTTTTATATTGTTTTAAAATGTTTTGTTTAAATAAGAAATCAAATTAATTTAACATAAAACTAAATGCTGTACCCAAGTTATAAGACAGTTTGACCTGTGAGCTTGCAATATGAATGAAATCAGCTGTTGTATCATCAAACTGCTGCTTAGTTAGAATTATCTGTCAACCATGGCGGTAAAGCCGGACTAATGTTACATCATTCGGTCCTGGAGAACAGTGTCGCCTCCTGACATTTACAGTATGCTGATGTTAGAGGGAAACACACATCATTAACAAGGACTTCACAAAAATGAGGAATTGGGTACAAGTTAAGTTGGCTGTTAGCAGTACGCTGGCTAGCTCAGGGTATAATATGCATGCAAAGGTAGCAAAAGACACCAAGTACAAAATATCCATCAGATGAAGTATAGATGAAATTATAAATGGAGCTCATAAGTGTTTAAGCATCTTGTGATAATCATTGAAGGCTGCAATCAGTCTCCAATTATCGCTCTTTACATCTCAATGAGGAAATCCAGCTGCACCGCAGGATTTGATGACACAGGAGGAGTACTTACAGACAGAATTACAGGGTGATTTCTAATCATCTGAACAAATCAAGGAAGGATTGCACTAAGTACTTGTTTTATGTCTCCACCTGTTTTTGTCCTCTGTTTACTGGAACTGGGACAGTGATTTCATCTCTGCTTGTAGTGGCTTGTGAGCATTGGCATTTCTCATTTGACGCTGGTATGAAAGGACATAACATGAAGGCATTTATAAAAGGGCCGTTTATTAGTTCTATTTAATTATTTACCCTGGCCAGTTATGCATCTCTAACTTCTTTTCCACCTTCAAAAAATCCAAACAGACAAACAAAAGTATTGGTTTATAAAAAAAACATGCTTATCAGAGTTTAAGATATGAACACAGTTCAATTTTAAATCAAACCAATATTCAGTCTAGTCAGAGGACTGCAGTGATTATTCTGCCCGTCCTCAATCACCATTAAACCATTATTTCTCTGTCCTTTATCTACATGACGCCCTCTCCGTCTGCCGTTCTCTCTTTCAGCCTCTCTCTCTCTGTGTCTCTACAGCTTGCTTTGTCTTTTTCATTTTCTCTTTTCAGTGCAGTCTGTATTGAGCGAACCACAGCATTTGGATGCAAGATGAACTTTGATAAGAGTTAATGAGAACGCAGCATTGTACAGGGAAAGAATGGCTCGGGCTGCACTCAAGAGCCTCCTTGCCAGGAAATGGACCATAAAGAGCTGCAGCCACCAAGGAGAGGAGGAGAGGAGAATTGGAGGAGAGGAGAGTCAGAGGAAGATAATAGAAGAGACCAGGGAAAGACAGGAGAGAATGGGTGTGAAGCATAAAGAATAGACGAAAAGAAAAAATATGATTAAGGTATGGAAATGTGTGAATAGATTCCAGAGTAAAACATAATGATAGATAATTACTGTATTTTATATGATAACACAGTACTAAATTACATTGTGCTCAGCAACTGCATGTCTCACTGTATTATTAGATTGGACACAAACATTAAATTGATCAGTTTCAGTGTATTTACACTATTCCAGCGGAACACCAGAATATTCAGTTAAAAACCTTGCTGACTGTAAATGATTTAGAGCTGGTTCAACTTAAAAAATAGTTCCTCCAGTGCCTTAAAACATGCTGAGGTTAAATAATTAGTTCAAAGTCTTCTTATGAGTTTTGAAAATGTAAAACCGACTTGAGTTAACTGAAACAGGAGGAAACAAGTTCAATACACTTTTACAACAAGGAATTACAGCTGCTTACTGGAGCTATTTTGTACCAATAGCTCCATTTTGTACTAAGACAACATGCCACAGAGAGCTTGTTTATTAACCTTAATGTCACATACAGGTATGATTTAAAATTATCATGAGCTAAGATTGTATGATATACAGTATGCTACTTTAGAAGCCGTTAATCAGTTTGATTTCTTATTTTATAAATTATATTATCAGTGAAGTGTGACACTACCCAACAATCCTCAAACAAGTTCCACCAACTACAAACATTGCTGCTTCCACTGATAACCAGAAAGCGCACAAATAATGACGGCTCTATTGGTTAGCAAATTGCTTACCATTGTTACCCTGTCAGACACAATGTCCATTTAGAATTGAACAAGCTTTTCTTGCAATTTCCAACAAAAGAAAAGATACAAAAGAAAAACAGTGCTGAACAGCAATGCCCCTGCATAAATATACAGCAGTGAGTGCTTTATACACACTTTATGGTGTGTAGTTCATTCCCTATTAAAATACATGAAAACACACAGTCTTGTACATTTGCATTTTTCTAATATTTCAATGCCCCTAATCTGTTCTTAAAAGGTCACGTCTAATAGCTGGCTGAGCAACATGAAAGATTCATGGTTCACAGTTCAGTGCTTAAAATGCTTTATAAGACTTCTTTACAAAGGAAACTAGAAGACAAATGAATATAGCATTTACTCTCAGAGTCCACACAGACATGTTACATTAACACCAAATAAAACAAAGAGTTTGCCTTAAAAGACAGCCATCCTGGATCTTTTTTTAGCATACATTTGTCAAGTAAGATCTCCAGCCCTAATTCACCCACAGCCACAGTCTCTTTCTGGAGAACAGTGTGTTTTTACAATCTGCTGCCAATCTTGAGCAGGAAAGCAATTTCCCCAAAAATATATTTTTTGCTCAACCAAATTTGGAGTACTTTTCCCTTTAAAGTTTGGCTCGGCAGAGTAACTTGTTCTCGACAGAAAGTAATCAGTTTGAGGAAATAGTTAAGACAGCATCCAAAATCAATGGTTATTCCCAATCGTTGATTTCCTTGATCTATGAAACTCGCCTTTGCCAAAAGAGTTTGAGCACTAAATAGCTTATGAGAAAAGATTAAGACAACTTTGATTCAAAATGCATTGCTTTTTAAAGAAGTATGCTCAACCATTGATGGTTGAACTTTAGCCACTCTGCAAATTTGCAGTTAATTCTTTCATAAATTTTAATACATTTTCTATTTTAAGTCAGTTTTACTTTCATTTATGAGCTGTGATATATTTCAACATGTGTGTCCTATCTGCATTATGAGCTTACCAAACAAATGCCCTTACACAATTTGTTGTAATGCCAATCAAATCAACTACTTAAATAACTTAATCATGGCATGAAAGTTAAATACACATTTCTTCACATCTTTGTTTGGAATGGTTTATCTAAGAGACAGAGAGGGATGCTGGTAGAAGAATAAAATGCAATGTGGAAGAGAAGAAAGCAAGGGGAACATATAATGGGGTTAAATAATAAAATCTTAAGAGACATGGCCTGAGATGATTATTAGATGTGAGTAAAATAAGGCATTAAGGACTACATGGAGTAAATCAGTGGAAGTGCTTGACATGTGAAGGGCCTCCATCACCATCCTCCAACAAGAAGGATCCCTAACAGCGAGAGAAGAGGAAGAGAAAAAGGATCAGGAGGCAAATGAGTGGAACATCTTGAGAAGGCTGCTGATAAATGAATAAATACAGAGTTGAGAGAGGAGAGGGCTTCTCAAGGATGCCATATCTTAATTGAAAACGACAGCTTCAATTAAAAATGTAATCATTCTGTCCGTTTTTTAATTAAAAGCGAAACGACTGATAGTTTTGACTCATTAACTTCAAGGAGTAATGCAGTTTGACAGAGTGTGGAAAGTGTGTCATTTGATGAACGGAGAAGGAGCAAAGGATAAAGAGGACTGATGCGTCGGGTGAGGATAATCTGCTACAATTACTTTATATGTGAGAGAGACAGCGCTTGGTCAGAGGATGAGTGGTTAAATGATAATAACCAGGAAGCAGTGAGCGACTACGCAGTATTGTCATGAAGGTTGTTAGGCCTGACAAAAAGCAATGCGCTTACAGCAGTGACAATTATTCTTTTTTAAAAGAGCAGTATTTTCATCATTACAAGCATGCACGCACACACGTGCACACATGTGCACACACACACACACACACACACACACACACACATACCTGACGCTCATTACCTGAGTCCCACATGTGATGTTGTCATCATGAGGAGATTATTCAAGGCCCACCCCACCTGTTGAGAGGTTGTTTACTCTGTGTGAGGATAACTTAAGGTGAGTGACTCTGTCTTCTTGGTTTGTTAAAAGTAAATGATAAAAAAGTATATCATATATGCCACATAATCCAACATGAAAAGACATATTGACAAAAAAAAGCCAATGATTCAGCATCTTATGTGTCCTGGTAGATAGCCAGGATGGGAAAAGCAGTTTTGATTGGTTAAACCAGATTTGGTTTGGCTATCAGGAGGCAGCACAACAAGCTATATACACAAGGACATATTGTCACCATATAAAGTTGATTTGGGGAACATGCTAGCAAATTGTGGCTTACAGAGCAACTCAAGCATTCATTTGGAGACGTGTTTCTGGCCACCAGACTACTGTCAGTCCTGGTAAATGCTCCACCATGTTCACCAGCTAGTTTCTACCTTTGGCTACAGGTAGTGCCATGTACAGGTAGTGGCAGTGGCAGTGGTGCCGGCAAGCTTGTATTTCATAGTACGCACAAGAACTGCCCACCACATTTTCACACTATATTTATACTTTCACAAATGCTCAAAATGACTTTCAGCAAAACTATCATATCTAAATAAGCCACTGAGGGGCGTACGGGCGTGTAACTTTTGATTTGGCAATCCATTTATTCACAGTTATACACATGCTCACTGTAATGTTCCACTACGAGTCGGTGTGTAAAGTGTAAAGTTCCTGCATTCTTGCAAAACAGTTCAGACTAAATATATATATATATATATATATATATATATATATATATATATATATATATATACATACATACATACATAGTGTGTAAACACTAATAGGCCCCACATAGCACAGGAAACTCCATTATGATCCAAAAACATTGACATAAAATTGAAGCTGATCAGTAATCATTCACAACAAGCAGAGGAAACATATCATTACACCATTAGCTTACATAATGTTGCTATATAAGGTAAGTGGGAAAACAGGGCTTGACTGACCTCCATCTGCCCTAAAAACACACAGTTTTAGAGATAGAAAAAAGAGAGGACAAAATAACTATTATAGTCAGTAATCATCTGGTTTAGTGTCAGTGTTAGGCCAGAAAAAATCACCAGAAACTGAATGCTAAAATATCCATTACTGTAAGTCATGTATTTGTTCTTCTCACTATAGTAGAACAAGTAAAGTGGTGTGTAATTTGCTCTGCAGCTGACATCAGTTGCAGTTCATGCTCAGAGTATCGCCTGTCTCTTATACATCCATGGCCTTTCCCCTGTCCTGTGCACGAGCATTAACGCGTCTGTTGCTCTTTGGCTGGAATAGTGCTGTGTGGCTAGGTCCGAGCCACTTTGTTTGTTTCCCCATACACAGAACCAGACCTGTGCAAAACAGCAGATTTGTTTGTCAGCGCTCACTCAGAACAGACAACTAGCGACCGTGAAGAGATCATGGCTGAATTTGATAAAAAAGTGTATTGGATTAGAATCACAGACTCCACCTTTATAGATCTAGATCATGCATTCTTGTAAATCAAGAAAGAACAATGTGTAAATTGGTTGCTTGTGAATCCACTCTGAATTATCAACTGATTCTACAGTTGCCCTGAGCTCAAGGGAGCTTTCAGAACATTGTTTTGGGTTTTCTGCCATACAACTACTGTTTTAGTCAACTCCACCTACAGCCGGCAGCTGTTTTCAGAGTGAAAATCTCTGAAGAGCCACTGTACTACTTGCCCAGCACCAAACAGCAGACAGACACAGTTAGCACCTAGGTGGTGAATATAGAGGGGCATTTAGCATCTTAAGAGCCAGATATCTTTCTCAGAAGTTGGTGGAGACTAAAAAAGAGATAAAAGGAGAATCTGTGTTGGATTTAATCTCATCAGATTGACACAAACATGACTCCAAATTATGCTAATATCCAAATCAGTTGAATTGTTACACTACTAATATCTTTAGGTCTTGCCTCATGCAGTAGACATCAGAATAATTTACTTTTGCATTATATCTTTGCAATACACATTATAGATCATGCAGCTGGATTCAGGAGTTTATATACTAGTATATGAAATACAGATAAATCACATGTTCTGCAGAAAATAATTGTGTTCTTAATGCTTGCAGTTTCTTCAACATCCAACAGTTAAAAATCTGCTCTTGCACAAAAAATATTTATTTCTGTAGCATTTTGGAAAGAAAAAAAAAAATTGTTGGTGAAAAGGAATGGCCAATTCAACATACATGAGGGCAAATATCTTGCAAACATGTCATCTAATTATTTTTTAATCAGACTAATATGATGTTTCTTCTATTATTTTGTTCAGGTATGTTTTTGTGTGTTTCTGTTTGATTTCTGTGGGTTCTCTGGCTGACGCAGAAACATCCAGTTGGTTAAGAGAGTATTTTTTTTCTTCGTCACAGCTGGGCAGTCCAACTGAACAAGGCTGTCCCTGACACAGAAAGATAGGGCTGTGGAGGATGATGAATGGGGTTGTTTGAGAATGCTACTCAGACCAGCCACACTCTCATTGTGTCTATCTCACTGCACGAGGCAAGGAAAGAGACGCTAATGCAAAGTTAACTGAGTTTCACACTCTCACTATCTCTGAGCATAATTGAATCATCCTTCTAATTGCTTCTTTAGAGACTGGCCAATATGAGTTGGATTATCCTCTGAGGACCCTGCTCTGTTTCTCTTCAAGCTAGCTTTCTTTGTTCAATACATCACAAGTTTGGAAACGGTGTACAGTCAGTGGGTGTTCTGTATCTGAGAGATGCTCCAGGGAGAGGCAGCTTCATCCAAAACTGAGATCAGACTGGACAGTGGAGACACCAATCCCTCACATTCAAATTTCCAACGTTAAAACCAGATCCTAACAACAAAGACACGTTATACAATGTTACACAACAGTGTGCACTGGCTCACAATTTTCAATCAAAGCAGAAAATATGATTTGATTCCAAGGTTGTTGATACTTCTCTATTATATCTAAATTAAAAAAAAAATTTACAAAATAAAACGAAAAAATTCCCTTAGTAATGTATCTATGCACACACTGGATGAAAAAATACACAGTGGTGCTAAATGTTTTTTAGAGAGGCTGTTAAGTGTAATAGCTGAGGGCCGGAAGCAAAGCACAGTGAATAAGGTGCCACTTACAGCCTTGTGAAATGTGCAGCTGCCCGCAGGCATCTTATCATCAGCCCGGCCAAATCACGCTGCTGCCATAGTTACTCAATGCTCGGAAAAAAAAGGGGGACATTTCGCCACCTGGGCACTGTCACACTGATGGAGCTCTGCCGGATTTATTATTCACCGATCACACATACAGGCTGCAGATACACAAACAGGCACGTATGCAAGTGCATCCACACTCACACAAAAACCCAGTGTCTTAAACCAGTAGGCTACATAATGAGGTGTTTACACTAATGCTGTATCTCTTTCACACCAATGACCAGGGTCGGACCAGGGTTACCTGACCAGTGCTCAACCCTTATTTTGTCCAAGCCAGTCAACACAGGTTGATCCCTGGACATAATCCGATAGGCGACCTGGGTCACAACCCGAGAGTGGTGCATACTAATTACCTCACGTGCTGGAAATGTGAGGGGCTTTACACATTCAGTTGTATTCAGTGAACAGCTATTGTTGTTAAATACTCCAGTCCAGCTGTATACTACCAGAACTAATATTTTGTAGGCCTACTTGAATTCCTCTGCAGGCTGCAGAAACGTGCTTGTGTGTGCGTGTGTGTGTGTGAGAGAGAGAGGGAGACAGATCTGATTGTTTTACAGCGATTTCATTCGAAAGCACAATTAAATAGCCATCATCTAGTTTAATTATCCTCCTCTGCATTTCATTCATTGCATAAAATCTATGTTGCTTTCAAAGTGGGCTGCGGCCTGTAAGGATATGTGATATCTGGTATTGGAATGAGGAGACTTCATAGATAACAGATTTAAAGGTTTTCAGATTAAATGCAGCTTTATTCAGACACCAAGCACACACGGCCAAGCAGGAGTGTCCCCATTTCCAACCAAAGACATAATTTGTCCCGCCTCGGTTGTTGGAGACCCTGGTCCTGTGCAATTCCCTTTGATATCGACCTGTATCTGACCCACCTCTCAACCTGGGTCACGAAGCAAAATCAGTCAACGTGGGTTAACCCTTTCAAAACAAAGTCAACCCTGATTGAGCCTTCGATATGAAACGGGTATGAGACACTCCAGCTAGAGAAAGCAACGGGGGAGGACGGTGTGCTGGGTGTCATTGGGTGTGACATGGAGAGAAGGGGAAGAAAAAAGAAAAGGCACTCAATGATAATGTATGAGCTGTCGGCTGTGCTCTATGGTGGGGGAAAAGTGTGCAGTGGTGCATTTAAAAAGAAGATTATCATGTCAAGATACAGCAATACCTCGGTGGGCACTGATTTTCATGGGTGTTGGTGCTCTGCTCCGTCTGTCTGGGTGTAAGGGGTGGGGGAACTGAAATCATATAGGCACAAAACACGCTACAGGACCTATATCCACCATTATATCAATCATGACTTCCTTTCTGCCTTAAAATCCTACTCTCACTTAAGCAAAGAGCTGATGCTCAATTTGACCCATCTTTATATCTGCATTGTATCTGCTTAGGTTAAACTACAGTGCCTAGCACCACTAGCATGAATTTGTGGCCCACTCAAATGTCCAACCACCATCATTGATGGTTTCACTAGACTTAACAAATACAGTATGCACTAGCAATGGACTTTTATTTTTATTTTTAAGGAGCTACTGGAGGAGTTTTAGGATCTTTAGTCAAATAGACTTGACAATAATAGATAATAAAACAATAAAACATTGAGACCATTCAACAAAGCACACTGGGTAATAAGAAATTCAACACATGAACTGGTTGCTATGGACTCTTCACTAGTCTTTATTAGTCATTGTATATTTTAGCATATAGGTAAAGCTGCCGAAGCTGAACATTAACCAAAACTCCATTTGGGAGCTTGCATGCTACCACTCATTCCTTCTCAAATGTCTCGAAAAGGCTGTCGTTTGCACAATTTCAAATCACCGTTGATTTATGTTTTCCTCCGTGGGTGCTCACGGGTGCATGCCCTTTTGAAAAAAAAAGTAGGCTAGTCAAAAAATGTTATGCCTAAATGTTGTTAACCTACTGGCAGTACACATGGATGCTCAGTATTTTCCGTGGGTGCTCAAGCTTGAGGAAACATGAAACCATTGAGCCAGTCATCTTCATTATATTCCATCTTCAAGTCAGTGATGATACTTTGGCATCAGGTGGCGCGGTTAGCAATAGGGTTGCATTCTCAAAAAAAGCAACGCCAAACTCATGTTGCTATCATGTTGCGGTTTTTGTTGGTTCAGACCCAGCGATGGCGGCCGAGACTGACAGCTACATGGAAAAGTATTAACCAAACAAGCCACTTTGAAATTTTGCTGTTTTCAGCTGCTGGGTGACCCCCCTCCCCTGAACAAAATAAAGCTGGGTGACCGTCACCTTAACAAAGAATAGAAAGACATGACCCTCCCCTATTTTCTTCCGTTGGTCCATTCCATAGATACAATAAGTTGGTTGGAGAAACTTTTTGTGAGTAATGTCCCTTGATCCATTTTGCCAGAGAAAAGAGGGTTTCACTATGAAGTGTGTGAGTGTAAAAGTGCAAGCATCAGATGGGCACCCTCACAATAGCTGGTGTTTGATTGAGTTGGGGTGGCCTACAACACAGAGAAGGCGCAACAGTTTGTTGAAGAACCACGCCCTTTTTTCCCTGCACCCAAAAACTCAGCACAACCCTTTGTATCAAGTTATATTCACTTTTGTCTGCAGCATCATTCGCTATTACCATTAGCTAACAGCATGCTCGCTAACAACAACCCTGCCATACCAAGCCCTGTGCTATGATTTGTAGATGTCTGCACCTTATACTAACATCTACACTTTTGATCTCATTTTCAGTTCTCTTCAACTGAATTGCATTTCAATCTTTATGAGAACAGCTGTGACTTGGTTTTGAACTCTGTTCCTGAATGCGGTAGCAGTTGGTGGTTTCTGTGTCAATGAGAAAAAGGGTGTAAGAATCTTAGTTATCAATCTAGTACTGACCTCTCAAGATCCATTACACAAACAACAACAAAACAGCCTGTTTTTCATACACTTAAGTTTCCCATGCAGGAGAATGTTTCACATTTTTTGGAGGGCCTACGTGCCACTTTTTCTATTTACTAGCTGACTGCTAAACCTCAGCATGGCTGCCTGCCTCCTCATGAGAGTTCATCAACACTACAGTGCAGAACCTATATTCTTTGCTATGTGGTTGATTTGTCAGTTGGCTAAGCACAGCTTGAATACGTCAGCTAAAAAACAACCTCTTTCTGGCCGGCTGATAGTCTAGTTTCAACATAAATGCATTGATATACTATAGCAACACTTCTTTTCTACTTTTTTTGTGAAATAACAGAAAACTAAATTTGCATTTTCATAAATATCTTCAACCTTGATGTTTTTTTTATTTTTCCTATTTACATGTAAACCTGCTTGTTTATAAGTCTATTCCTCAGCTAGGCTCCATATCAGTTTTAGTTTTTTCTCCAGCATTTGTTTTTTATTTCATTTTCTCTTCTCTTATAATTTAGCCCTGATATATTGTGTCCATATCTGATCTGTTCCCTGTACTTTTCCTCACATTTCCTCAGCCTGCAGGCAAGTTTTCTCTCCCTCTGCTTCCGCCATCCCCCTTAGCCTTTTCTGTTTACGTGAGTCAGTCAGCTAGGATGCATCCAGCCGGTTTTGCTCCACTACCTTTTTCCCTCCCTACTATCCTTTTCTCACCCCCTCACCTCTCTGCTGTTTCTCTTTTTAATTCCTCTGATAGCTGACAGTGAACCCAAATGCACCTATCTGAGACTGGATGAAGTCAAAGCCATAAACACATAAAGTAGGAGGAGAAACTTTTCTTTCACAGTCTGAAAATGTATAAATAGTGAGTGCATGTACAGTATGTTCTTTATAGAAAACTGTCTGTACACGTTGTTGATTTTTCTGTTTGCTTAACAAGCGTCCAGGAGCAGTGCTGGGCTGTGCTGCAACTTTAGCACTGTGCACACTGTAGTTCATGTGATGCAATACATTTTCTTAGAATGATCACAATCTGAACCACATGTGGTGGAAGAAGTACTCAGATATTTTACTTAAGTAAAAGTTACAATACTTCAGTCTAGAAATACTCTATTACAAGTAAAATCCTGCATTCAAAGTAAAGTAAAAGTAAAAGTACAAAAGTATCAGCATCGAAATAAAGTACCAAAATTAAAAGTACTACTAAGGCAGAATGGCCCATGTAAGAATACTATATCACTGGATTATAATTAGCAATCCATTAATGTGCAAGCGTCAATAATGTTGCAGCTGGTAAAAGTGGGGCTAATTTTAATTACTTTATATACTGCTGGGTATCTAAATCTTCAACAATATATCACAACAATAGACATTTTAGCTTAGGGTAGCTTTAATATTAACTTTAGTTTCATCAGCAAGGATATACAGTTGATCAGATAACTAGTGACAGAAATAAAAGAATACAATCATTCGTTTTATAAAAAATACGTGCCTCCTTTTTTGGTGCAAATGACCTAAAGCACCTTGCTGAAATAATAATAATAATAATAATAATAATAATAAAAAACATGAAACAACAAGTCCCCACATTAAAAAGTCAATGAAATTGATCATGTTTAAAAAAAGTAACAAAATGTATCAATCCTTATCTTCAAAAATGTCTTAGTGGTTATTGTTAGGAAGTAAATAGGGACAATATAAGCTGTTCTGTGTACAATATATTAACACACAATTGTCTCAAATCATTTCTTCTCATTTAGTCACAGCTCATAAGAAAAGCCGACTACCATTTTATCCTCATGTTCTTGTTTCAGGCGTTTCATATCAATCTCCGCAAACACATCGAAGCTGAGAAGGCATGCATCCAAACAAGGCAGCAGGAGCCCTTTGGTTACAACTTGTGTATTTGAAGGGAATACAACAGCTCATTATCTTTTTATGCAGACATGCCATGTTTTTATTAGGCCATGGTTTTATGTAAATCTTGGTTCAGATATGTGGATGTGTCATTCATTCACATGCATGGTAGCTTAGTTTAAATATGGAAACATACAAAAGACAACTGTACCCATCAGCATTAGGATCACAAAGGTCTTTGGATTTTATAATAAAACAGAAACAGTATTATATATTTCCAACTCAGTGCTATTGTACCTTATAGGTCGACAGCCCGGGGCTAATTTAGCTCCATGTCACACAACTGAGACCACAGTTATCCAAGGGTTAACATTTTAATAATGCAATTGTGCCTGGGTTAAGTGTAGTGTGAAAAGTAATAATCATTTTAGAGTTGACCAAGATTAAAGTTTGGCTTACAGCCAGTCTTACTCTGTGTTGGTTGTTAAAGAAGCTAATTAAACCCACATGAAAGCCTCTCCTCAGGAGCCAGAAAGATTAAACACCCTCAGGTGTGTTCTCTCTCCAACTACAGCACAACAAAAATGGAACAACCATTAGACAGCGTGCACAGTTTGGAATATGTAAAAAGTGATTCAGCTGGGTTGGTTTTTCAGATGTAGTGAGTTAATTATAAGGTCTCAGTGATGTAAATAATGTTGTGATATGTAATAATAATGATACTGCAGGAGATTTATTAAACGCTTCAGTTTGTTTACATGTAGCTCACCTATTAAATATTGTTCAGGTTTAGTGTGGAAATTCAAGTCACTGTCTGAGTATTCCACTTGTAATTGCTTAGTTCATCATGAAGTGAGACAGCAGTTGTACTTGTCATTAGTCCCTTTATTTCACATCTTACAGAATCACACAGGACATGTGTGCGCATGTCCTCAGTGTGTAATTTTTCATGAATGCCTATCTTTGAAATCCTCATTAATCAATACAAAAATAATCCTCATAAAACATGTCAAGTCCCCTTTTTCTTCCGAATTCCCTTGTGAATGTGTGCAAGTGTCATTTTGTTTGCTTGTATGAGTGGATATTCTGCTAGTCAGTACATTGTCAATGAAAACTGCACAGGTGTCTTGAGGTCCCTGCTCTTTGAGTATAAGATACACACACACACATACTGCTCCCCCCCCCCACACACACACGTACGCACACACACACACACACGCTCGGCTTCCTCTTCGCCTGGCAGGAATCTGTAAGCCCTGAGCTCCAGCCTAGCTCCTGTTGCTGAGGGGAAACGAGCTGCACACTCATCCAATCCTCCTGCCAGTTCTCCTGCTAATGGAACAGCCCAGTGCCCCTCTATCCACCCCTGCCTTTGGAAAATATTTAGTACATTCCATTGGTGCTTCTCTAGTGGGTTGTGTCACTGACTCAGTAGTATCACAGCAGTTAGCCTAACGCAGTCAGAATCCCCACACACACACACACACATGCACACACACACATACATACACACACACACAGCAAGACTAAGGACGTAAAACGAGAGAAGCAAATAAATCATCGGCTAGCCTCTCCACTCTCAGTTTCCTGGTTGTTTTGCATCACTGATATGACCCTGTTCAGCACAAGATGTGAGTATATGGGTTTATCCCTATGTATGTGTGTTTATGCATGTGTAAGTGGATGTTTGCATGCAGCACTGTGTTTCTGAGAGACAATATTTCCACTGCGCTTCTAAATGTTTATTTCCTAGCCTCTTATGTTCTGCCTTTTCATCTGTTCATAGAATCAGCCTGTGTTTCACAGTCTGAATCCCAGGTTTCTTTTTACTTTTGCCTCAGATCTGTTTATCTGGCTTTCTCCGTACCTACTCACTGATCCAATCAGATGGTGGTTTGCAAAAGGAAATGTGGGATGTTTGAAGTTAGGATGTCAACATTGTTGATGCATTAAGCGGTATCTCTGACAACTTCACCAAAACTGTGCAGTACATGTGCTGTACATATGAACAAATCTCTTACATTAGCAAGGTCAGCTTGCTCTTTGGGCAGAAATGCCTGAAGACTTAATTATGTCTTGTGGTGGACTAAAGCATGATTTTCCCCCCCCAGCTGTTGAATGAATAGTGCATCTATTTTGTGAACAATTCCTAATCTGAGCTGCTGCATCTTCTTGCAACTTCCACACTAGTTCAGAAACAGCACTCTACTCAAAACGATATGCGTCTGTTGGGAAAGTGAAGTCTTCTATAGAGTTCAATACAGGATTAAAGACTCCACAGAAAAAGTGAAACTTATTTTAGCCTATCTCTGTGGTTTTCCGTGATGTGGGATCTTTTCAAGGCGTATAACTCCGATCATGTATAGTCACTGTAATGCAAGATTTCATCCACCTCCTTTTTTGTTGCTTTGGTGTACAGATCTATTTTCTTTCTGGCTCACAGCACCTCTCTCAACATGCCATCTATTTACATTGACCTTCTCCATCTTTTCTATTTGCCTTGCTTTATTTATTAATTCAATTACGTTCAAGTAAATTCAGTCAAATTCAATTAAATTTTATTTAGTATCAAATAATAACAATAGTTATCTCAAGACACTTTACAGATAGAGTTTGTCTAGACCACATTCTATAAATTACAGAGACCCAACAATTCCAATAATATCCCTGTGTATATCTGGGCGTTATAATCCATGTTTTATGTTGACAGTGACAGTTGACCGCATTTATCATTGAGAGTGGAAACTAAAGCTTCGTGGTTGCCGCATGGCTCAGACCTGAGGTCATTTGCAATGCAAGAAATAAAGAGGATGCAGCATGACAGAGTGCAGAGCCTGTCAGCGAGGTCCATAGTTTGACTGACTACCTCCTCTTCATATGTAAGGTGCCAGACTGTGGCCTGAATAATACTCTTTGAGGTAACTAAGGGCTACAAAGCTTTGTGCTTATTAAACTGAAAATAAGCCAAGAATGGCCTCTTTTCTAATCTATAAAATGTATTAAACATCAGCATAATGCACAGCAGGGTGCAAATGGAACGTGTGACAACAAAGCATACAGATTATCTAATTAAATGGAAGTGTAAGTCTAAATACAAGGCAAACAACCTTTGTCATATTTAAAGGATGAAACAAACTCAGGTGGAGGAATTTGTTTGGTTTATGTGTCTCTTTCTGCTGTTTTATTACTAATAGTATTTAATATTGACAACTTTGTTCTAAACCAGAAGATTCAGAGAGTTATAGGTTTTAGCAATATCATTACCAATTCGATTGAAAGAAGTGGCAGTAATAAAGGGAAATGTACAAAAGAAAATATATCTTACTGCAGCTTTATTTTTCATCAAGGTATTTCAGTTTCTTAAATCTACCAAAGCCTGTTATAGTGAAATTAATTTTGCAGTCCCAGTTGCACTACTTTGAATGATTGTTGCAGGCATTCAGTCATAATTACTTAGTTGTCATCTTTTTGGGTGGAATGTTTGTGAGCAGAATTGCAAAATTTTGTTTTTTGTTAGATTGAAACCACTGAAAATATTTGTCATTGGCTCATGTATTTGTGCTCTGTTCTGTTCTCTGTAAAAAAAGCATGCGGTTCAACCATTGCATGAAAGATTTAAGAATTTGGAAGAAAGAGCGATGAAAGAAAAGAAGAAAATTGAGCAACATTTTTATCTGCAGATGTTATACTGTATATCCTATCTCCCACACATCATCAGTGACTTCAAAGTGCACAGATTGATGGAACATACCACAGTAAATTAAATCTTCTTGTGCGCATTACAATGTTAATACTTAGTGTGTGTGTGTGTGTGTGTGTGTGTGTTTGTTTTTGCATAGAAGATGAGGCTGCTTGCCAGAAAAGGTCTGTGAACATAAAATGCATGCTGTGCATGAATTCCCCCAATTCATGTCTTTCAGCAGAGTCCATGACTGCCTTGATGTTTTGTTCTTGAGTTTTACGGTTGCATACATGAATCACCTGAAGCATAATTAAAAGCAGTGATGTAAAAAAGATGAATAAAAGTCCTCTTTTTTCAAATCGAATTGATCCTGATAGAAAGAGAAGTTGTCTTTTCAGTGTATGCAGGGGGTTTCAGACAGAGCAGCTTTCCTGGAGCTGGTGGAGAATTCAAGGACACTTCAGCAGGGTGGATGCTGACTGACTGTCTGGGGTCTTCAAAGGCCGTCCAGTCTCCTGCTTCCTCTGGAGATTTAGAATCATTTAGAATGTTCCAGCTACTGTGATTAAACCGGCTCTCACTTTGGCTTGGTATGAAGCAACAGTCTGGCACTCTGCTGTACAAAGCACAGTGACAGACTGTAGACTGTGGCAGAGGCGGACGCTTTCTAACCTATTATGGCTGATCACATGTGATCTTGATTGTGTTCTCTTGTGCCCTTTGCTGATATTTTACAAACATGCTGCCTTTTATTCTACTATATGATCGCCCTGTATTGGAGTCTCCTGGGTTTGTCCCTGATTCAGCTTATCTGTAGTGAGAATAATGGCTTCCCAAACAATGTTATCATGACATGCCGCCCATGATTATAATACTATCAACATACAGACAATTTTGTGATATGAAATATAACATATAATAATTGTCTTTGATGCATACCACTGGAATCAGTTCTCCATACTACTCCATGCTGTCATTTGTATGTTGCGGTTCCAACGATCATTCGTTTTTTAACGATTTATTTACGTTAGAATCAAATGTCTTTTCCTCACTTTTTTTAAACCCTTGACCTAACTAAAACTCTAATAATGAAAAATAAAGTAACTAATATAGAAATGAAGGTGGAGTCTGCATTTTTTTTTTCTTTTATACCTCCATGGCCTTTCCCCTGTTCTGTGCTCAAGCACAAACGGAATAGAGCTGTGTGGCTCAGTCCGAGCTGCTTTGTTTGTTTCCCATTTACAGAGCCAGGGCTGTGAATGAACAACAGATTCTTTTGCAGCGCACACACAGAACAGCCAGCCAGCTGTGAGAAGATATTCTCTAAATTTGACAAAAAGTGTATTGGATTAGAATCTTAGCCTCCACCTTTTAAAGAATAATTGAAGTAACAGATGACAAACAAAAGATCAGATGTTTGTAACACATTAACACCCCCTATTTAACATATTATATTCATAAAATACATTAAAAAACATTTTTCATTTATTAAAAAAAGAAAATGAAGTTCATCACACACCTCAAAATGGAAAATCACCACATTGCAATTCACAATGTAAATGTATGGTTGTTTGCTAGCGTGCGTGCGTGCGTGTGTGCATGTGTGAGTGTGAAGTCTGCAATGGAGAAGCTAATTGTAGCACATAGGATTTTGTTTACCAAATAACTGTCTGATTACCTCCTGAGGTTTTGCTCCCGTAGAGCGAGACAACTGTGCTCAGCAGCATCCTCCTGTCTTCCTGTATAATGGTTTATTCATGCTGTCAATCATACAGTCGTCATGTTGCTCAGCAAATGCATTATAAAACTCAGTTTTGTTTCCTTCTGCCCTACAATCTCTTCTGCTCCAAACTGTGAAGACGAGAAACTGTCCAGTATGTTTTTAAAGATTTGTTTGTGATCCACATTGTTCTTGTCTTTTGTCGCCTAACCAGCAGAGTTGGCTGCAGAAAAACTATCCAGCAGGTCACTGTTTGACTAAAACTGCCTCACTGCTGTAGGAGGTAAAGGCATACACGTGTCTAAATTTCTTTTCACGCATTCAAACCCACACTTAATTAATTGTAGCTTCCAGCCATTTGACAGTCACGCTGTGTGAGTGTATGTGCAGCTGGCTCAGTCACACTCCATTCACCACCCATCTGTCCATGTCAGACCGGCCTCCTCTCCTCCTCTTTTTGCTCTTTCACTTTTTTTTTCTCTTTTACACTCACCTTTGGTAAATCACTGCTGAGCCACGAGCAACGTGAGCAGTGAGCTGTTGGCATATCCTGTAATCAAGGTGGCTTGTGGTTAATTGGCCCATTGGATCATGTCTGCGGAGGTGTTTGCAGGACAGACATATATGGAAACAGACCGAGAGAGATTGGGTGTGGCTTTTGAGACAAGTCAAAAGTTGCACCAGGTTTCTGATGCACACTTGCAGACAGGAGACAAAAATGGAGGTGAACAGCTGGCTCGGAGTGGCAGAAGCAATTTAATAAAGAGTGATGGATGATAGATATATGTGAAAAACAACCACAATCGGTCTTAGCCAGCCCTTTAGTCATTATCATGTTAAATGATGACAACAACTACAACAGTTTAGGTAAATTTTGCTCAAACTCGAGTGTAGGATAAACACGACCAGACAATGTGGTGGGTTTGCAGGTTAGTGTATATTTTTTCTAGGCTTTGTACCCCTGCTGTGTTGTGTTATGATGCTTTTAACTGTGTCCGTACAAAGTTAATTGGTTGCTTTCCATGCAGACATGAGCATGAGTGGAGAGTTGAAGTCCAGCCGCTCCAGGGCAGCGAGTAAGAGAGCCAGCAACACCATTTATGGGTGAGTAGGACCCCCCCCCCCCCCCCCACACACACACACACACACGTATGCATGCAAGCACGCACAAACATAGACACACACACACACACAATCCTGCCCCCACACACTCTCAGATAATGCACTCTATTATTTGCTGCAACCCTATATCTGTAACTTAATGGCTGCAACTCGGCATTGCAATCAATGCAGCATTATTATTATTAGCTTCATACCAGCGGTGTGTAAGCTGTTATTGATTTTAGCCAGAGGTGCTGTCTCCATCCATCAATGTTTTAATCTCTCTGTTGATGTAGTGCACACATATGACTGAAGCTGATTACTGTTTTTAGCTGGCGGTTCAATACAGCGCTGTGGAGCTACACTAACATTGTGTGCTAAGATAGGCGGTGAAGGGAATGGAGGGCAATGGGAAAGACAACAGTGTGTGGGCTTGTTTAAATTCAGAAATTATTTACTTTAAATTCATTCATGCCTTCATTACCCTTACCTTCAACTTTCTCCTTTAACTGCATCTCCTTCTCTGGCTGCAGCTCTGTAGGTTTAAGATCTTCTAATGAACATAAACCACTAGGGCTGTGCAATTAATCGAAAGTTAATCGTGACTATGATTTTGGCTCCCAATGATCACAAAAACAGAAAAATTGAGAAAAACAATTATTTAGCTCATTACGCTTTGCAAAAAAACTGGTATTTTCTCTTGTGTTTTGAATGAAAAAGTTTAAATAGGAAAAGTATTAAGGCAAATTTCAAAGTTGTATTACTGTTGATTTATTTAACTTTTCCCACTGTTTTTTTAAGTTCAATAATTGCAACTTCTTTCCAGAAGTCAACGAGTAATCGTGTTAAATTATTGTGATTTCAATATTGACCGAAATAGTTGTGATTATATTTTTTTCCATAATCGACCACCCCTATTAACCACACAAAGTACTCTGAAGTTTGTGTGAAGTTTGAGCTTTTACCACACTTATTCTGACATTGCATTTTCTCGTACATTTCCTCTGAAAGCCCATATATCGTCCTTCACACAGCAATGGACAAGGAAACAATTAGCAAGGCCCTTAGACAACATCACATAATCAGAAAAGACAAGGGTGACACCATTATTGCAATACAGGTTAATATTTATTGTGTTGCTGAAAGCGCATTTTTTGTTCCACTTCCACAGATGCAAAATAATATAATTATCCACACCAGAATGCAAAATAGGTTGGGAATACAAAACAAGAATAGTAAATGCATATTAACGGATGTAATATTATTGATGCCAACTTGTTTGTCCCAGTCCAAATCAGCAAATCTCATTATTATTATTCTGAAATAGGGGACTCCACATTGAAAATGTTCATTCCTGAATCAATAAAAAGTTAATAAAAAAAGAAGAAATAGCATACAGTAGTATGTGTATTGCAGTATTGGACATTATATATTATGTCCCCAGCATGTCTTTCAAAACAGTTAATCCAGCTCTCTGCATGCGCACCCTTCTCCACTCCCTCTGACCATCTCTGCATAACCCTTAAACCCCCAAACGTTATTTGCCCATTCCACCACGCAGTTATTCAACACTGTGCAGCCATGCATTAATGAGGTTAGTCATACAATACACACACACACGCAAAATGACTAAGGTAGCAGCCCCGATAAAGACTGAGATAACTTGAATTTAAAGTTAATGATCACATTCAATCAAGTAAACCAAGCTGAGAACCTGCCCAGCCAGTACACACACAGAAAAACAGAAAAGCAAGACTAAACGACTATGATGGGATTCAGGATGGGGGAAAATTGATACAGCATAGTATCGCAATATTTTCGGTGGCAATACTGTATCGATACACAGACGGCATGTATCGATCTTTAATTATACTGTATATGTGTTAGTCAGTTTGTCAGTTGGACAATTCCATTTTTAAAATTTGAGATGAACAAACAGAGAAATGTATCTTTTTAGATAAAACAGATGTTGACAATCATTTCAGATGTTGACATCATTTGAAATTGTGAAAAAATTTAAAGTTTGAAAAAAAGGTAATACATTGCAATATATCGCAGAATATTGCAATATGTTTAAAATCGCAATAATATGGTATTGTGACATAAGGATTGGGATGATAATGTATTGTTCTGATAGGAATGCTGTTATATTAATAGAATGATCACCAAAGGATCCCCAAAGGTATTATTAATCATCCTGAGGGCAGCTTGGATAAGTGTTCAAACATTATGACAATCCATCCAATAGTTCTTGAAATATGTCAACAAAAAAGACAAATTACATCCTCATGGAGGCCATAGAGGAAAAGTCAGTAGATCACCAAAGTCATTATGGGTTCATCCTCTATGCACATGCTACGCACCATGAATGTCTGTACACAATTACAATGTAATCCATTTGATAAGTGTTGAGATATTACAGTCTGGACCAAAGTGGGCCATCAAACTGATTAGCCATCCCTAGCTATGCCACTATCTTTATCTTAAACTGCAAAAGGTTCTTAAATTGGTTTTGCTTTCACGTTTGTTGGAAGGCAGCATCTAAATGTGTTTGATCTGCATGATCATTTCCCAATAACAGATACTACAATGCAGCTAAAGTCAGAAATGTAAATAATGGTGAGACAGCCACCAAAATTCTCTCTGTCCAATCTCCCAATAATCCTGCTCCGTGCTGCTGGCAGCAGTGTGCCCCATCTTCTCCGTTATCCCACTGTTCTCACAGCACTGGCCAAAAAACACTGCTGCCTGTGGCCTAGATTATTTCGTGAACAAACTTTCCAACTCATGTCAAAGATGCTAAAGCAATGTAATTGGTTCGTGAAACACCATGCGGGTTTCCAGCATTTTACTATTGCTAGAAAGTTGGATTATTTAGGTCAATAAATAGTGTCACCTTCTATCTATAGTTTTTTTATTTTATATGTCTTAATGTAGTGCAGGCCATTTGCTTCAGAGAGACCCTGACAACATAAGGGTTTTGACATAATTTATTGTCCGTGCTTTCTGACTATCACAGGTCCCCTTTAGCTTGGCGAGTCCCAGCTGTGGAAGAAGGAATGGGGTAGAGAGAGGCTAGCATTTCAAAACCCAGATGCTGCAGCCGTGGCCTCAGTGTGCTCCAGTGCACTACTACAAAAGCTCACTGTACTGTGTGGCCTTTATAAGGAGGCTCAGGTGCCAGAAGATGTGTGTGTGTGTGTGTGTGTGTGTGTGTGTGTGTGTGTGTGTGTGTGTGTGTGTGTGTGAGTGCGTGCGTGCGTGCACGTGCACTCAATTATAGAATGACTTTAATAGCTATATGGGTTAATAACCAGGACAAAAGACTGCTGTAGTTAAGCAGTTTTTTTGCCTCGCTACCCTGTTTCACTCTGGAAACATTCGGCCTGTGTAAAGATCATTACTGCTCATTTTATTATCTGCTCCATTTTGCATCTCAGTGAAGAGGGGACTGGCCTGAACACCAAGTGACAGAGCGTACTGAGCATCTGGTCTCTGGCATTTTTGTCTACTTTCTCCATGCGCTGCAATCTTTTAATATTCTCTCATCTGTTTTAATTATCAGAAGGGCTGGTCATAGAGGAGTTTAAGTTAGGATGGAAATGGTGTAGTTTTGCTCATGTGTCATATAGGCTCAAAGAGACTACGGGAGCAGGAGAAGTGGAGGCATTAGGGTATGAAGTCTGCAGTAGCCAGGAGCAGTGAGTAATGATGTCCTATGTGTTTTGTGTGATTAACAGTAACTTAAAGGTTAATCTGATGGCAGATATTACAAAGATGGGAAATAGCATGACAAGAAATTGGTCACATAAGTGGGATAGGGCCACTAAAAAGACAAGTCTGGTTTATTACAACTTGGGTCTTTATTGTTAAGGTTTTGGACATCATTTTTTGAGTTACGGTTACTGTACTCATCACATTAATTGCTATAATAACTAAAAAGTAGGCAGATCGGACAAGAAGAATTAACAATTTGACTGATCGTGCAGTTTTTAAAACAAATAACAAATAAGTCAAACTTATTTGGAAAAGAAGACAAAGATGTAAGGTAAAATCCAAACTGTTAGGGATGCAAACATCCATCACAGTTTACAGATCGACTTCCCCGTTTCATATTTGGCTCACGCCTTACTGTAGTTTTGCATGGCTTATCAGACTTTGTTATAGTTATAACTACATCTCAGCTGTTAGTTTGGTGAGTGTAATGTCGCCATAACATGACAAAATCTATTAAAAAAAAAGTCAGAGCTTGTAAAAAACCTGAATTATCATTTAAGGTTTTTTTTAGAGTCAGTATGGCAGCATTGCAAATAGATCAGTAAAAAGCTGCAGTATGCAGCTTATTTTACTGAGTATATTTTTAGTCATGTCTTTCTCCATCTCATCTGTTTCCATGCAACACTTGTCACTTATTTTGTCAGATTGTATATGTGTATCTAGCCTGAGGCTTGGCTGGCTGACATCTGTAAAGTCCACCACGAGCCGGGAAAAAGTAAAGGGCAAATGGAGGCCATCTGCAGTTAGGAAAGCAATGTTGAAGTTCACTCATTTTCATGAACGGCCTCTTTCTGCTAGACATATTTCTGTGACATCACTCTGATTGTCACAACACAGCTGACTGCCAGCTGTTATGACACCCACCCACAGCTATATCTGCATGCACAGCATCCCCATCATTTATTAAAATAATGACAGTTTTAAACATCATTTAAAAAGAGCGGGTTGCTTAATGGGCAGGGATGCTGACTGGCAGATAATAATATTTATGTGCTGTTAAAGAGAAAATAGCATGTTGCATGTAAAAACACTTACATAAAAGTATGTAAAAAGAGAGAAATCAACATAGTGATGATCTCCTCTCACCCTTTTCCCAGTGTGGATGTCAGGTTATGATGACAACTGTGCACAGGTGGCTCCTGATCCATGCAAAAGTCTAGTATGAGCTCATACATGGGTCTGTGTGGCTCTGTGAATTATACAATAACCATCATGCAGGCTACCACATTCATTTCCTTAAAGGAAATAGTAGATGTCCTGTGTTTGCTAACTTAGAAGTCATTACAGCATGCATTTGATATTTGATTCAGAAAATCATCTAATAAAAGAAAACAAGGCAAAACAGATCATCCATTGAGATCACCTACTGCAACATGACTTTGGTTTTGGTTGTTCATTTGTTGTATATCGAAAAGCACTCTAGTTCACAGTGATGACTTTTTCCCCATTTTGTTTCTCTTTACAAATAGTAAGAGTGTTCTGCTTGTCTGCATCTCAGCGGAATGAAGTTAAATAATGTGTTACAGATTTCCAGGCGTCAGTGTTATGGTTGGGAGTAGCAATGTTTTTCTAGCCATGTCAGACGCTATGCAACCAATCTGGTCAGTGACCGTAGAGCAAGCATAACATCTGTTGCTTGGTGCATGTTAAAGAACCTGTTGTATCACATACAGCTATAATTGCACCCCCCACACACCTTTCTAACATTAGCATTGAGGGGACTGATTATGAAAATATGTTGTTATTTTCCGAAACCAACAATCTGATCAGCGGGTCCACTTGACACAACCATTGACCAGATGTGCGGAGGTGAGAAAGTAGGCAGAATGTAAATGTGTCTCTTAAGCTGTCTTTTTTGTCGTTACAGCTACTTCTGTCTCTTTTTATTTGAACAACTAAGTGCTCCTTTGAGGAGAGACTGTCCATCAGTGTGTGTCTGTATCTCCATTTGTTCATCGTATCTTACTCCTCCTTTGAATGTGGTCATTTGGAACAGCTATAAACACTTGCCTTTAAACGTATTTGGATGACACTTGGTACACACTAGTTCATTTGAAACATACCAAACCCAGCATCGTCACACCTCGTTCACGAGTGCAAGGAAGTGTACAAGGCCAGCTTTTGCTTGTGATGTGGCAAAAAAACAGCCCACTAACTATTCATCAAAGCCCTCTATACCTTCTCCTTCCATTTCTACATCAATTTTAGTGTCACAGCTATTTTAATTTTTCCTTCTGTTCTATGTCAGCTTCTCTCTGCGTGGATGCACAGACAATGTGCTGTCTGCAGTACATTCCTCAGAAAGATGACTAGGGGTGTACTGTAGGTAAAGGTCAGTGCAGTCAGAGTTGGGAGTAGTGCAGGGTAAAAGGTCACTCTGTGTAGAGAAGAGAGGAGAGTGGATCTGCTGGTTTAAGGTCCACTGCCATAGCTTTTAAGGCAGCAGAGAATAAATGAAGATAGGAGCTGGGTAGATAGAGTGAGAGGGGTATGAGGAAAAGAGGGAGATACGGATGCTGTAGACATGATGCTCTGTGGAGAAAGGTCATGAGTCTGTGATGGCTCAGGGCATGATGGCAATAAGGACCATGATTGCATAACTGAGAAAATGAAAATATGTGTGTGTGTGTGTGTGTTGGCTTCTATCCATTTATTTGCATTACCCAGCCAGATGAGTTATCTCTCCTGTACTGCAGGCTTATCACTCTACAGGGGTTGGTCCCTCTGCTAATGAAGCCATCCCTGTTGCCTACCTGCCAATGGGAAAAGAAAAGTAAGAGAAGCAGAGAGAGGGAGAAAAAGAGGCATGAATAAGGATTGATGCAAAAGACATGCTGGGTGTAATACAGAGCAATTGCAGAGCACTGTGAAACAACTGAAAGAGAGAGGAGTAGATAGGAAAGACAAATGCAGAGAAAGAAAGAAATAACAGTTGGGGAGTGTGAGGGGTGAAGAAAGCAAAGGAGGGAAAGCAAGTGAGCACTGCACTGCGTGTCATTGCCCCCCTGGCGTGAACAATCCATCTCAAATTGATCTTCCAGCTCGGCCCAGCAGGGCATTCTGAATCAATCTCAAATTGATCTCAGTGCCAGAGGTCGGGAAAACTAGCAGTGGAGCTTATCAGAAATATAGTAGTGTTGGGAGGATCTGACAGGGAAACTTATCACACTGCACAACAGGAAATGGGCTCTGAGCTCCGGGGCAGCAAGAGGACGAGCCTGCTGTCTGTACACACACACACAAACCACACACACACTCAGAAGCACACACAGATTCAATGTCTTTGCGTATACCCAACACAGCCATACACTGACACATCCTCCCTAGTGTTCAACACAGAATGGAGAGGGTATACTGTGCATAACACACACACACACACACACACACACGCACACACACAGAGCTCAGGTATCAGTACACACCTAGAGGCTACGTCAGTATTGTGTCGGAGCACAATATGTCAATATATTTTAAGTTAGACAGAGGAGATTTGAGGCCTCAAGCCCTAAATGGCTTATAACACATTTATTGTGTTGAGAAAAAGGACAATCAATACTAGCTTGCATTTAGACAGTCAGTCAGCTTAGGAGGGCAACCTGCCTCTCCAGGCAGAGTGAAAAATAAAACCATATAAACAACTGTTCAAAAGTGATTTTCACCACATAGTATCTCTAAAAACACTTAGAAACAAATCCAGTCCAGGAGTGTAGGAACTCCACACACAGCTTAATAAGCACACTGAACTTGACATACTCATACAGTTAAACACTAATAAAAAAAATTAACTGGCCGCTGATATTTGGCAAATTTTGGAGAGTGTGCTGTTATTGCTGTCTAGTGGCCATTATTTCCATTTATGATTCTAAGCGATTCTGGAGTGTTTTTTTCTCACTTCCCATCGCTGCTTCTGTCACCAGATGGAAACTGACAGAAACTTTACAGAAAAACACACAGAAAACTAACTCAAAATTAATTTGTATTACAAAGAGAGCTGCAAAATGAAATAAAGAGGCAACGAGAGACTAAGGGAGTGCAGTGAAAAAGATTGAGGAGGAGGAGGGGAGGGGTGTCATTGGGCATGTCAGCGTTTGGGAGGCAGCAGGAGAGCCTTTTCTGTGGCCTGGACTGGAAAAGCTCTCTGTCAGCACAGAGGGGTAATGGGGGTTAGCAGAGAGAATAGAGGGAGTGAAGATAACTGTATGAGTATATATTTAAAAAGTAATGAGTACACATGCACTTGTAAGTGGTTGCATGTCCTAAGGGGTACTACAGAATATGACCCTCAGGACAAATACAGTACCAATCAAAGGTTTGGACACGTTTTTCAATGGGAAAGCGTTCCAGAGTGTTAGGCAAAAAAAACATCCCATAGGAGTGGGAAACCAGCAACTCCGCATAATCAACTGCCACAGTTGAAAGACAGATGATGATTTAAAGACAGAGCATTAAGTGGATTCAAGATTCAAAATTCAAAACCCTTTATAAATCCCACAATGGGGAAATTCACACAGTTGGAGCAGCAAGGGACAGGAGGAAAAGTAGAAGATAGATAAACAAACAAATAAATATAACTAAAGAGAATAAATATTAAAATAGTAAAATGTATTTAGAGTATTGCACAGTCACATTTCTTATTGCACGGTTTGTCAGTCCTGGTGTGTGTGTTTTGTTCCTGTGGTCCACTGGGAGCAGTGCAGATTGTATAGTCTGACAGCAACAGGAAGGAAAGACCTGCGGTATCTCTGTGTGACGCAGCGCGTGTGCAGTCACTGAAGGAGCTGTTCAGGGCTGGGGGTGGGAGGAGTCGTCCATCATGGAGGATAATTTATCCACTATCCTCCTATCTCCCACCACCTCCATGGCGTCAAGAGGGCACCTGAGAACAGAGTTGGCCTTCTTAATCAGCCTGTTCAGTCTTTTCCTATCTGCCACATTGATGCCACTGTCCCAGCAGACCACTCCATAGAAAATGTCTGACGTAGGGCTGCACGATTATGGCCAAAATGATAGTCACGATTATTTTGATCAAACCAATTTTATTGTCATGTGATGCGAGGACATTAGGTGCACCGGTGCGTCCTAGAGGAAAAATATTACTCGCGCCCTAGAGCCTGTGAGCTAACAGACACTAACTAGCACTGGTCACTGCTGTTGTCTGAAAAAAACACAGACGGGACAAAATGTTGCGTTTACTAGTAAACTGGTAAACTTTGAGACCATTGTATAACCAACTGCTATCTGTTGAATTTTCCTCATGTTACTCTGTCCTCTGTGACTGTCTACTTCTAGAAACTAAGCTGCGTGGTGGAGGGAACAACTCTGTCTGGCACATTATCAGACAGTGGTTTACGGAGCGGTAGATTGGATTTGCAAAAAAAAACGGACCGTTCTATGAAATGACGCATTTAAAAAACCTCTCGGACACGCAAATTTGATTGTGGGAAGTCAAAATTGTGATTAAAATTCGTTTAATTGTGCAGCCCTAGTCTAACGTCACCACAGCTGTTTTCCTGCAAAAATCTACCATCAGCTCCTTGGTTTCCCTAGCATTGATCTGGAGGTGGTTCTGCTGGCACCAGTCCACAAAGTCTTGGTTAAGTTCTCTGTACACTCCTGGACACCCTGTTGTAGCTCGGTCTTTCTCCAGCCCTGTGCACAAGCACCAATTTATGCTAATGAATGCTTCAGCAAAAACATGCCAGACCTTTTTTAACCTTTGGCCTCCATCACACATACACACACACACACACACACACAGAATATAGACCTCATTCCAGCACCTTTCTTGGATATGTCGATGCTCACACACACACACACACAAACACACACACACACACACACACACACACACACACACGTGTCAAAGTCACCTCCCTGCAGTTTTACTGTACAGTATGCTCCATTTATATTGTTGCAGTCTAACCTGTGATCACCTGTTTTATTACGTTTAGACTTCTTCGTTCATGGACCTGTTTTAACAGCAGACATTTGGACTTGTAGCAGGAAAAGCGCAGGTGAAATTTTTTTAACAATGCCACGGTTCCATCACATGTCCAAGCGAACCAGCATCACCCTGGACTTAGCTCACCTAAATGGAACGCAGTTATTATTAATATTATCAATTACACCTGTGCTTTTCCAGCTGCTATGACAAGCCCACTGTGCTGCTGTTGAAAAGGTTTGTTTGTATGTTGTCACGCTATCATGGATTACTGGGACACTTGAATAGAACGGAGCCATTGTTCAGCCATGAGTTATAAGTAACACCGGCAATTTTTCTATGAAGAGCCAAAATGTATGCTGTAAAAAAATTACCTATTCCTTGCGATATGGATAAAATCTTTTATCACGATATAATGAAAATGTATATCATGATATCAGTATAAGTACATATTGAGAAGTTGTTAAATGGGGAACCCCACAGTTCTTACACATCAGAGTCTGTTTATAGGTCTTGTGTAAAAAACATTGTATAAAGTCTTTTGTAACTAGCCTCTAATCAAATGCCATATATGTAGATATTATGTCTTGTGGATTGATACAAATAACAACATAGATGTTTTGGAACGGTTGATATTTATTGTCCCTCAACAGGCCACAACTGGGCAAAATTAAATAATGCTTGTTAAGCACTATAGTGAAAATACCATAAGTGGCCTGATGTTTATACTTTTGCGCTGATGTGTGCGTCGAGCCGGCATGTGTGTGTGTGGGTGATAGAGCGAGAGAAGTGAGAGAGTGACAGCGATTAGCTTCGGAGCGAGTAGCCACTCTAGAGTCATAGTCATAGACAGTTAAAGAAGTGGACCAACAGATCCCGTTGTTCTGGACAGAGACCAGTGAAGGAAAATAGAAGCACTTTTCCTGCGATGGCTAGGCGTCGTGTATGAAAGTCTTCTGGTAGCTGTGCCAAGAGAAATCTCAATAATTCCCAATCCACAGATACAGAGAGCGTAGGTATATGTTATATACCTACGGAGATAACATAGACACAGGCTAATTACTGCTAACTAACAAGCTAGTTAACGTTAGTAATTAATACGTTGATTTGATGACTATGCATCTGCAAGTCGCGTGGTTATGACACAATCATTAGCTTATTTTTACAAAAATGTCTGCTACGGAGCCATACTGTGAGCTACAAGGTAATAGAGCCTTTTATACATTGTTGTGTTCCTTTAGAAATAAACAACGGACAAATAGGCTTGAAACGCTTCAGATGTAAAGTTATTTACTGTCAAAGTGGAATCAAAATGAATGCCAGTCAATGGGATGCTAACTGCAGGTGATAGCTTCGTAGCATTAAAATGGCGCCAAGGGAGCTAAGCTTAGAGAAGAGAGGCTTACAGCCTTGGTCATAGTGCCTATGTCTTCTGACCACGGTGAGAAATCTTTAGCAGGAAAGGTTACCCCTCTTCTTGATTTGCCATACCTGTCTCTCGTTGACTGACTCGCTTGTGTTGTTCATTGTGTGTCTGACTATGCGTGCTTTCGAACACCTGCCCAACTCTACCTCTAAAATTATACTCAACCTCAGCCAATCGTCAGCCTTTATGCGGTTGTCTCTTGTCTTTTTCGGCAGTAACGTTAACAGCGTTATTAATATGTTTTTCTCGTTACTGAAAAAAGTAACATCGTTAGTAACGCCGTTATTTATAACACCGTTATTTCCATCACTAAAAAAAAAGAAAAAAGCCTCTCAGACGCTGCAAATCGAATTATAATTTTGGGCCTGTTCTCACACAATGTAGGTTAACCTGACTACACAAGCATTACGGCCTCGGGGACAGCTTTGATATATACCAGACCTACAGGTATATAATAAGATTTAACCTGAACTATATTATATCTAAACAAGTCTTAGTGATAAAGTTGAAGATTATATTCATTTAAAACACTTAGCTGCAAACAGCCGGTTGCCCCCAGAGTTGCGAGGACCTGTATTTGGACCGGGATGGACCGGGATGGACCGGGATGGACCGGGATGGCACGGTTCCAGCGCATTGCCCTCTCTACTGGACCCAATTCAGTCCATATATTGTAGAGCGCATCTTTAGGGAATTTAAATCATCATATTAGCCAGTCATTGTCATGTTCCCTGAAGTCTTTCTCTCCTGATTTTTCCATTTGGGGTTAGTCTTCAGGGCTCCGCAGGGCCATCAGTGCCATAATGCAGCATCACGCACAGGTGGGGGTCAGCGCAGTATTTTTGTGATTGTTTGCCAAAAGCACAGCATCAACTATATCCCCCACCCAGAGATACAAGTTGAAGACGAAAGTGTCAAAGGCAAACACACTTTTTCTTCATGCAGGTTTTGCCACCAACAGTATTAAAGTCTTCGGAGTGATAACGAGGACATTAAGTGCAATGATTGCGCGAGAGCTTAACAGCTCTATTTTCAGACTTTAAGACTAAAAGTAGGGTATTTGATGCTATCATGTATTCCATGGAGTCAGACCATCTCATCCTCCTGCGCTCCGTAGCGGGCAATGTGACGGTAAGACAGCGCCGAATAAATATTAAGACCCATTTTTGATTTAAGATTTGAGTTGGATTTTACAAGGTGTTTGTTTGGTGTTTATGGAACAATTATCACTCAGTACAAGTGCAAATAACACCGCTGGATTTATCTTCATGATAACGTGGATGATATGGAGAGAACAAACGTGTGCAGTATCAATGCTTGAAAACATTAAGAGTAATCATTATTCCCACATTTACTTTCTGCAGTCTGACATCAGTTCACCACCTCACCATCTGCGTCGCCAATTCCCATTGTCTCCAAAATTTGTGTACGCATAGTTCAGAGTTTTCCGCACATTTTCCCGTCAAGTTTGTTTTTTTATAAATCACAACCTTTGCGTGGGAAGTGGCGTACACACATTTTCAGCCCCGTTTTGTGCATACACCACGTTTATAAATGAAACCCCAGATGTATGTAGCCCGCTTTTGCTTCGCATGCAAATCTCTGACCGAACTGTTGAGTTGCATTGTAGGTAACGTAGTATGTGTCAGGCTTTGTCAAGGAAGAAGAATATATCTCTGGTTCAGCTGTATTTAATTTTTTTAACTACCCATTGTGAATCCAACTATATGTGCAAAATGAAATCACATTAATGAAAAATTGTATACAAATCCAATTTTGCCATCAATCAGTCCTTTTGATTGATAATGACCTAAAACACCCAGAGATAATAAGGGGATAGCAAGCATTATATAAACGGAAAAAAAAAATCTGATGGTAGACAAATTTGTATTCCGTTGTTTATATCTCTAAATGTGAATACATTATCTTATCATTACCATTTTTTATTATATCTTTAAAAATACTTGAAACAGTCTATGTGATCATTTAGTTCTGCTGCATTACTCTTGGAAGTCCTTAAGCTTCTCCTAATGGCTCCTTTTCTGCAGTACCAGCTCACTTAGTTTTTGTCTGAGCTGTACAAACACAATGTCTTATACTTGTCGTATACTTGTCCCCCCTCCTTAACAAGTTCCTATCGCTTTCCTTTCGATTTCTCTTTCAATCTCTATTGGAACAAAAGGGAGGCAGATACACAGAGTTTGTTGAATTAGCGCAGCTAATGTTAGCTGAGGTTAAAGTTTTGTCCAGTGAGGATTGCAGACTGCAGTCTGATGTCGGCTCTGCAAATTTCAATGCTGTCAATCACAGTTACAACCACAGACAGCTCTTCTGAGGGCCTTTCTGAAGGGCAGCTTCTTATTTGCCATCATCATTGCCTTAAATGTTCAGGTCCTGTCTTGCTGTCTGAAGAGAGAACTGGATTTGTTTGCTCCATGGCTGGATGACAAAGTCTAACTAGACAAAGTTAGACACACACGCACGCATGCACGCTCATTGGTTCTGTGACATTGTCTTGTCATTTTTACTTTCCTTTTGTAGCGAGCAAAGAAGTTAATTTTATCTTGGTGCAGCCATGCTGCTTTGCCCTTCATGGAGTTGAGCTGAAGTGACTTTTAGCTTTTAATTCTTCAATAATTTCAGGACAACAGCATAGTTCTGGACATGGGAACCATGCAGGGGCTTGACAGAGTTGAAAAGGCTGAAAAGGATTAATTACTCCAGGCAGCCTCCAGTAACCTTTTAACTTTGCGTTCTAAGTTTGTTCTGATGTACAGTCTCCCCCTGTTAGAGGAAGTGTCTTGATATCTGTGCTCGCCAAGCTCTTTACGGGTAATAAGGGGAGGGGTCTCCGTGAGTGCCCTGGATGTCACCTGTCACCTTACTGATGCAATGCTGCTAATTAGCACCAAATAACCTGAACTCTGAAATTTCCAATTACTGCTCCCAGTGAGTCCCTGAGTTTTTGACGCTAAAGCAGTTGGCTTCCCTGGAGAGAAGCCACATGTATATTTAATACATGCACTGAATCACTGATAGGCAGATTCAATTTTAACCAGCACCTACTCTGTTGTGAGCATCAAGCTTTAATTCAAAGAAACTTTTTTAAAGTAATAAAAAATAAAGTAGCTTTGTTTGCTCATTTTGTTACATGTTGAGTTGTGTGAAGATGGTCTCAAGTCATGTGGAAGAATAGGACTTATCCACTCCAAACACTCTGCCTTCAGGAGGATTAGGCTACATTGTCATCGCTACTGAGGGGTGCATGTTTTTTACACCACATGCGCATCGAGCTTAACCCACACATATCTTCCTATGCACATGTTTATGGTCTGCTGCAGACATACCTACACCCACATACCGTGCATGCACACTGGTACAGAAATTACTGCAGCACACACACACATAGATTACACTGTAATGTATACTGTCTTCTAGTGATTTAAATTCAGAGGTTGGAGTTTTTTGCTCTGTGATCTTATATTTAGACTTGCTAAATTATATCTATTTCACTGTGACAACAAAACTTACAGTACTATTAATTTATTCATATGCTGTTCTGCATTGCAATTATGCATATATTATAAAAGCTCTGGGCTTTTGATCACAGCACACACCTGCAAGACCAGCTGATTTAAAAGGGCAGATTATGTTAATCTTTTGTTTAGACAGTCCAGGGTCATTTAGAGTAAGCTCTCCTCTCCTCCCCTTCATACAGTATCTGCAAATCACTGTGTTTCCTCTCACTGATGTGTTTTTTGTATGTATTTTGGTGTTGTAGAGCTTCTGTTCAACCTTTTGAAACTCTTGAGTGTGATCAAAGTCTTTCTGTAAAATAAAGTTAAATGGCTACAGACTGTAAAGACACTTCCGTCTTCTATCCCTCGTGAGAAAACATTTAAAAACACTGTCTCATGTGACTTAGTTTTGTCAAATACAGTATATACCACGCATCCTATGATGAACTATCCGTTTTTCATCACTGTTCTCTGATAATAATGCTAAAAACACAGGTTGATTCATGGGACTTGCTCATTATTTCCAACTCTGACATTTATTGGCTAATCAAACAGTAACCATACCGTGTTACACCCGCCTCGCCTCTGCCATGGCTGATCCTACAAGCCTGCTGCATCAGTCAAGAATGTCCACACCCCGACAGCTGTAGGGGAATCTGACTCATTCCTCTTTCTGTCCCCATCCTCCTTGTCTCTTAACAAACTCTCCACTCCACCCTTTCTCACTCTCTCTGTCCTTTCCACTTTATCAGCTCTTGTTTAAGAACTTGGTGACTGTGCCTCCTCCTGCCGTTTGAATGTTAGTTTACCACTGATGAGTACACCTATAGGAGGACAAGAGGGATGCAATCTGATTGACTAATGGAGGGCCAAAAGAAGAAAACATTTTTTTCCTAAGGGACACTCTTTATTAAGTCTCCTGCTCCCTGACACATGTCTTCTGTCTGATATGTATTGCCTGTAATGTTCCAGCTCTAATCCTGGCTCCTGTTCAATGCCTTATTGATGCAGCAGCACTCCCCAGCTCCTCTCCATCAATGCACTACTCCTCCGCTCCACTTTCTGATGATGTGACTGCAATCAAACCTAACAGGCTGTCAGCCATTCAGGGCTACTTAAACTACAGTGCTGTAGGATGAGTGCAGTCTTACACATAACCCTTATGTACCTTTATTTATCAGACTGAATAAATTGCTCTCAGGCTATAATTTAAACTTGATGCATGTACGATATAAATTTATGAGCTCCAGGAGGTTCCATTGCTCTAGTACCATGCTCTGGCCTGTAACTGTGCATCACCATCCTGCAGTACATACAGTACATCCACATGTTGCAGACCAGTGGGCAAAGCAGTAATGGATGTCAAGCAACAGATCTCAAGAAAAAATAAAGATGCTCTTGTCAAAAGTTAATTCTCCCTCTGTGTGTGTATGTGTGTGTGTGTTGATATTATGAATAAAATAATGCAATATTGATATTATGAATAAAATAATGCAATATTGATATTAAGTTAAATAACCAGATGGGAAGATCGAATAATGTCAGATGGTAAAATCAAGGAACTTCATTGCTAAAATCCTGTAAATCCAATATTGCCATGAAGCAGTCTTGATCATAATTTGCTATATTGTCTCCTGAGAAGCACATATATTAAAGGGATAGTGCGATGTATACCACAGTGTAAACCGTAGGAAAGGTCTCTGGTAGTTGACACATATGGCAGAATATGTCTTTGTTTGTGGAAAAAACCCACAGAAGCAAATTGGTGTATATATATATATGTGGCATATAACAAAAATGAATATGAATCCATCAGAAATTATATACAGTTTTGTTGTTGTAATCATCTTTGTCTGTGTGCATATTACTTATATGCACTTGTGTGTTGAATGCAAGTAGGTGTATCTGAAGCATCACAACAAAAAGGCTCAGAGGAAGAAATTGTGAATGCAAGTAAAATTGAGATAACAGCTACAGTGATTACATGAAAGGGAAAGAGGGAGTAGATTAGCTCAGTCTCTCTTTGGTGAGTGTCTGAGAGAGAAAGGGCTGCCAGCGCTCTCTTCATCTTCCCCTCCTCCTCCATCAATGCTGCTCTGCTCTCATCTTGATCATACTCACCCTTAACATTCCATGGTTTCTCTTTCTTCTTTCTCGCTGTCTGTCCCCTAATTAACAATCCATGAACACAATGTAGTTTTCTTATTTTTGACAAGGTAAGAAGAAAAATCCCATTGCACAGTTTTAACACACAGTAATCCCACATCTACACAGAGAGACTGACAAAGTTGTCAGTGGGTTGTATTCCAATGTGTTGTCTATCCAATGGGTTGTCTATCCAATGTGTTGTCTATCTAAGATACTTTACATTTTCTTTACCACCAAGGCCATGCCAAATACAATGGGGCTCGAACGTTTGGGCATCCCAGGTAAAAAGTTGTATTCATGTGCATAAAGAAGTCAAGAAAAGATGGGAAAATCTCCAAAAAGGCATCAAATGACAGATTAGACATTCGTATAATATGTCACAAAAATCATTTACACTTTCAAAATAACAGAAAACCAAAAAATGCCTCTGCAAAAGTTTGGCCACCCTGTAGAGTTTGGGGGGCCCAACCTTTCAAGCCCCACTGTACTTGCTTTTGATTCAACAAGGCTTTCAAATCAAACTAAATATGTTGTCATGCCCTACAGAACAACACATGAGAATTGCCTTAATATCTGCAGGCAATAAACATCTTAGTGGAAAGATTATTAAAACATGTAAGGTTAAGGGACCAGCCTTGTCAGAGTAATAATAATTACTCGGTTAAGTTTAGGGAAGAATCAAGGTCATAGCTAGAAAGAACCTTCATTGACTGTGGGAAGATGTTTTGTTGAACCATTGAGGCATCACACAGCTACTTTAACGTAATTGGATGTATTATCATTTTGCGGCTTTGCTGAAACCAATATTTTGTATCTCTCTTCTAATTGTCTAGCAGATTTGTGATGAAGTACCATATATGAAAAGCTACCTACATTTTCTACTCTACAATCTAGCCTCAGTCTGTCCTAAGGTTTCATCATCTGGATTTTCATAATGTAACTATCACGCACATAGGAAAATGGACACACAGATACACAACTCAGGTACGTAAAATGCAATGGTTTTATCAGCAAGCTAATAAACTCACAGGCAACAGTGTCCAAAAAACACCAGTGGTAAAAATCCAGGGAAAACAATGAAAATCGCTCAAAGGCTGAACACAAGGAAGCAGACAATCTCGCACTGGGTTAAGGGGAAGACTGAACTTGAATACACTAGACAGGGGAGACAATGAGACACAGGTGCAACAAAGTAGGGGGGAGACAGGAAATATACAACAGGAAGTAAAACAAAACAACACAAGGGAGAACCTTCAAAATAAAACAGGAAATGAAAAAAACAAACAGAAAATGTAAATCAAACTGAAAACAATAAATTGACACAGGCACGGGACATGACAGTAATAACCTTTTCTGACCTTTGCGCCTCCCTATTAAGCACAAAGTGGGGTAAACAGGCTTGTAACAAGTACAAAAGAATAGAAAAAATAGATAAATACTAATAAGCAGGACAGAAAATACACCAGTTTGAAAAAGCAATGGAATAAAAACATCTCCACTTTTTTGTTTTTAAAGTCCATTAAATTAGATGATCATAATAGAAGGAAACTATTCCAGATAACAGGCAAAAAAAGCTAATGCATAATCTCTCTTATGTTGGTACATGTACTTGTACACAAGCTCAAGCAATGCCAAAATGTACAGGTACTTCACCCTGTAGAACTAGTTGAAAGGTAATTATCAAGTTTTATGTTTAACTCTAAACTCCACTGGTAGATATTGGAGAGAGGCCAACAATGGAGTAATGTGCTCCCTGTTTGTTCTCTTTGTTAGAACATGAGCTGCAGTGTTTTGAGCCAGCTGAGGGTGAACTGCAGCTCCTTGGCTGAGGCAAGCATGTAGAGAATTACAGAACTTACTAAGCATGAAGACACAAAAGCATGGATTAATTTCTCAGCCCCTTGAAAGGAGGGAAATGTCGCATCCTAGAATTATTATTCTTAACAGGAAAAAGCATGACTGAACAACAATTTGTTAATGTGTGTGAACAAAGTCAGACAGGAGATAAGACAAGAAGTAAAAGTGACAGAAGCAGGTAGTCTGCCTGCTCTGATTTGATAATTCTCACCCCATTTTATTACATTATTTTTAGACGCTGTCCCTTTTTGTTTTCAGTGGGGGAAAAAAACATTGAAATCAGGGAGAATAGATGCTATCCGTGTTTAGACAGTAATTTGATGAGCTGGGATTCACAGGTCAGAAGAACTTAGCATATTACATTCAGATTTCAACTTGAACTGCAGCTTTATTATCAGCAACAGGCACATCATAAGCTCAACAATAAACCCACCTTTGTATTCACATAGGTCACCAACTGTCACACAGCATCCCCCCCTAATCTGACTGCATTTGCTCATATGACTAATTGTGTAACAGGTGAGATGTGAAAACAATGGCTATATTATGGAACACAATGAGGAGCACATTAACACTATTAAAAATGAAGGCACACATGTAACATGAGGCATATGTTCATTAATCCTTTTCTACAATGCACGCTGGGAGGCTTCACTACACACTTACCCCCTGTAGTGCTACAATAAGAGAGTAAAAGGTGCTGCTATATTAATAAATAATAATAAATGAATAAACTCTGTCAGCCCCAGGGATGATGTCCGTAACTGGCCCAGGAGCTATGATCAAACAGGCATATAATCTGTGAAGTTTGCTGCTCATCATTCATATTTGTATGTTGTTGTTTTGTCTCTTCTTTGCAAAATTTTATATACAGTTGATTGTGATAATTTATAAATACATCTATCTGCTGAAAATACCATTTTATCCGTATTATTCAATTATCCGGTTGGTGCTTGATTTGATGTGTAATTTAAAACATGCTGCTTTAATTCAGTTGATAATTCTAATTCTACTCTACTTTAACGATTCATTTTCCACTCTTCACCTGCTGCGACAACTAGCTGCTGCTTTAGGAACCTTTCAGAACTGATTTAGGAAAGACTTCTGCTGATAGTATGGTGGAATAATGTTCCTGTCCTAAATTGAAATATAAATCAGTGACAATCACATTTCCGGGAGGTGGAGGAGAGAGCACATAATAAGTGTTGAAATGAAGTAACTGGAAGTAATTCCTTTTTTCATGCAACAAGCATGCTTTACAAATCTTTGTACTAAGCACAATGAATGATATCTAATTATTATTACATTTCATTAATTCTGGAATATTTTAATTTATTGCACACATTGCTTAATGGATTGTGTGAGTACATCTGAGTGTGTGTAAATGTCCATGCACACCTAATTTCATGCAGTCATGAGTGTGTAGGAACATAATGTAGCCTACGTAAAAGTCTTAAATAGGACTGGATAATTAATGGAAAATGTATCTACATCAAAATTCTGAATCTGTTATCTGCATATTTTTTCCATGACAATAATTTTGATAATTAATTTCTGTTGATAGGCCTACTTTCGCCTTAAAGACATTCTACAGCGTGCAGGGTGACACGCACACACGCAACCACTGGCACACACACCAGACATCAGCCACTACCTTCTATTTATTGATAGCTAGCATTTAACTCAGGCTAATTAATTAGCTAGTGCATGCCGATTTTTGGCAGCCAGCCTTCCAAAAGAAAGCACAATGAAATTAAATGTTAACCGATCATTAACCGTTGAGCGATAAGCAGAAAACGGAGTCTTAGGCCCTATTTTAACAATCTAAGCGCACAGCTTGAAACACTTGGCGCGGGTGTGTTTTTGGCCGTAACAATCAGAGTGTCATCTCCCATTCCCTTTAAAAGCCAGCCGTGTTTGTACTTGGAGCATTGCTATTATGATGGTGGATTTGCACCGTCATATTTTTATTCGTAATCTAGTTTGTGTGCTGCTACACTTGCCTGTAAGTGTGTAACAAACATAGTGTGTGTGCGCTGTGCATAAGCCTAAGTACATTTTGCTAATTTGCATCTAAAATTACAATGAAATGCTGCGCTATTGACATTAGGCCAGGTTTTTGTTGGTCAATGGCGCGATCACTTCCCGCTGCATCAAGATAGCAATCAACCATCGGCGCAAAGATGGGCGCAGGTGCATTTGCTACTTTAACGACATGGCTGCGTCATATCGGTCATGTTGTGCGGCCCCAGTCTCTAACTAAAAACTCAGCATTTATCTTAAAAACATTCTAAGTGGAATCTATTAAACATTGACCCATTTGTAGTTCTTCACTAGATTTTTGCTATTTTTAGCTGCAATCTTCTTACAGTAGTAACCTATTCAGCTTGGGCCTAAACTCAGCTCAGTTTTTCAGATTTATTGTCCAACTGGTGGTCTATGTTATATAGACCTGCTCCATGTCTATGGTACTGACATAATGATGATATTGTGTTGAGACAACCTTATTCAATTTCAATGTTATTTGTAAGGGACAATGTGCAATTAAAACATAAATGTAACCATTTGATGCATTGCACCAGAGTTAGCCTTAGGCTAATTTACATCTGCAGTCCCACAGGACGCACAATTACAAATACATCATTTTAAAAATAAAACATCACATCAATTTGTAAAAAACAAGTAACAAATAGCAGTAAATTACATTTTGTATCACAGATACACACATGCAACAGATGATCAAGGGGTTCAGTGGTATGCACAGCACACAACACAACCCCCCCCACACACACACACACACACACACACACACACACACATGCGACACATTGTCGCATGTTTATAGATTTTCACCAACTATAGATGTGATGACTTTCAGGCAGGAGCTGAGATTCCGCCATTATTTGTAATATAATTTGTATTGTATTAATTTTAACATTATTTTAACTGTCCAGTCTGATAACTAAACAAAGATCAATGTTGTAAATTGACTGTAAAAGAAGTGCAGGAGAAAAGACTACAGCAGTGATTATTTATCACTTCAGATTTCACCACAATTGAGAAAATAAGAATCTTACATAAAATGTCCCTTTGATCTATTGTTATAGAGATTATAATTGCATCTGTCAAGGCTCTAAGCCAATTGAACTACATCTCTAATAATTCATCACACACACACACACACACACACACACACACACACACACACACACACACACACACACACCTTTGAGGTTCTCTTATAGATTCAGCTGCGGTGAAATTGATGGTTTTCTGCCTATGGCGGGTGTTGAGTGTACAGCATGTTGGAGGAAATCTCTGGGATGCTTTGTTCACAAAAAGCAACTCGTCATTGGCTAATACACACACACAGACATATGGGCACAGTGAGGCTGAGATGATTTATAGCCAGTCATGTCTAATGGATTGCTTTGGCACTTGAGAAATTATGAAAAGAAATTAATTAGCCTTTAGTGACCCTGCTCTCTCTCTCTCTCTCTTGCTCTCTCTCTCTCTCTCTCTCTCTCTCTCTCTCTCTCTCTCTCTCTCTCTCTCTCACACACACACACACATAGCTCAAACATAGCTAAAACACACACCCAGTGACCCAGGCACTTGGCTGTTCACTTTGGATGTAATTACGATGGGTAAATGGGCTGTGTTAACCTGTCACAGATTTACCTTCACTAAACCATATGAAACTACCTGTTTGTGTCACATCATCGGTGCACCATGGTGCCATATTTAGTGACCTACCATCATTTATATATAAATAATGAAATATGTACAGTATTTTTCAACATACAGTGGTTGAATAACAACAAACATAATGCATGTGATATATACGGTTTACATTTTTATATTGAATTATTCATTAAAATCTTTTAAATTAAAAGATTTACACTATAATTGATCATTACTTTTAAAGGGATTATAATATAGTAATAGATAGATAACAGACTGACAAATATAAAGTAGAATTTAGATATTAAAAACATGCAGTCAAACGAATGAGACAAGAGAACACAAGAAATAACAAAAAAGAATTACAAAAAGTCTTTATAAAAAGAAGTGTTTTATCAAATTATAATCACCCTGACTTTTACAGAGCCCGTAACACTACTATGATGAAAGTAAACCAGTGAACACCAATGTGAAAGAAACAAACAGAGAGTGAACAGCAGCTTTGTTCCCCCTCAGTGAGGATTCTGGTGAATAGCTGTTTTTTCTCTCTCCTCTGGCTGAATTCACTCAAGTGTTTTGTTCTCTTGTCCTTCTGCCTCTCAATGTGTTCTTAATGGGTACAGGATCTAGTACTGTAAAAGGACAATTTACTTGAAATGCATTTTTTTTACTTGCGTGTCCTCCTATACATGAGAATCAAGACAGAAATGAGCTAAAACAACATGTAGAGCCTCTTAATTTCAAATGGGATACCAGAAGGCAGTCTTTAAAAGCAATTAATATTAGGCTTTGCATTTTTTGGCAAGTGTGCAATTCAGACATAAGCTCTGAATTCTTGTGTGATTTCCTGCTTCCTGAGCTCTGAAAACAAGCTGGTGTGAGACAGAGAAGAGTCCACTAAAGTAGATGGGATAATGGTCCACTCCAAAATAAGTCACACACAATTTTCTTCAGATCCAGAGAACCACACACAAGCACACCGATCCTCACAACCCATTGTGTGTGTCTGTCTATATTTGGATAGGTGTGCAATTCTGAATGTGAAGTATTTGGTTAAGTCCCCCGTTATTTAGCTTGACATACAAAAAAATCATCTCTTCTTTGAGATGATCTGCATGAATACAACCAGGGAATCAATGCCTCCCTGGGTGACAGATAAGCAGATGGCGAGGACTGTGGGTGTGTTAGTTTCCCAAAATATGTTGGAAGTGTAATGAAAATATATTGTCTGAAGCTGTCACTTGGATATGGTAATAAGTCACTCTAAAAGGTATCAGAGATATGTTATTGCAAATTACATGATAGTGTTATTTACTTTGTTGTATTTGTATGCGTTTTTTCATGTTTGCTTACTTCAAAACAGCTATGAACTTTATTTTATATTGAAAATGGATTATATTGAAGTATATACAGTCAATCTGCAGTTCCTCTTAGCCCTATGGAGCAATGTAACATCTTTCAGCTAATTGTTTTGATTTTCTAGCCCAAGCTTTTCTGTCTTGGTTTTTGGTCTTGGTTCTCACTGCTCTCACCAGCGTAGTTTTTGGCAACTGTTTTCAGAAAAAACATTTTAAAAACCCACTGTGCACTACCTGTCTAGCACCAAACAGCAGACAGACTCTGCGACTAGCTGTTGAACCTGGTGGACCATTAAAGCTAAAGAGCCAGTTATTTCCATCAGGAATTGTAAGAGACCAAAAGTAAAGCTGAAGGAGAGTGAATGTTGAACCTACATTACTCAGATAAACAGAAACACAATTTTAAATTAATGAAATTGTGGATATGATCAAGAAACCATATCAACTTCAAAGGTGATATGTCAATGTTGTGTTCACAACTTGTTTCTGCTGCCCCCAAGTGGCCAAAAAAAGCTAAGGTTTAAGTCATACATTTACTGATTCAATCTTCTTCGATGCAAGAATAGTATGCTGGAATCTTCCTTTTCATCATAGATCTGCTTACTTTTACCCTGCAAATTATCGCTTATCTTGCAAGTAAGTGAAGGTTTTGAATTGAATTGAAGTGCAACACTGATTGAGTGAAAACGGAGAGAGTGAGGTCAGTTTAAATAAAGGGGGTGAATCAGAGAGAGAGAGAGACAAAGAGAGACAGGTGAGAAACATGGAGGGATTATTAATGACTCTTTGTGTGGATTAGAGAGGAATGTTGAGGTCTGACACACCAGAGTGTGATCTCACTCTGGCTTAGTGTTACTTTTCTGTCCTCCACTTCCTCTGGTCTGTTTTGCAGGTACACTCCAGCTACCAACCCATATATGTTCACTCCTGTCACATTACTCACTTGCTTCACTGCTTGCCTCACCAAGCCCACACGTTGAGATGTTCAGTGAGTGGTACAGTTGGCACACAAGACAATTTATGGATTTTCTACCTTGGATGCTGCAGCAAATCCAATGTCTTTTTCTAGCTGGCTGGAGATCATGAACACTGCATTCTTTCCAGATGAAGTGATTGTGCCATATAACTGGGGCTTACACACATTTACACACCAACCAAGCTTACTGTTTGTTAAGTGAAATGTGTGATCGCCCCAGTAAAATTGCACAGTGTAGATTTGACAAATACTTTACCAACCACCTCCTCTGTTTGTATCTCTTTCTTCACCTCTCCTGCAGACCTGAGTTTGACCTGGACTATGACAGTTACCATGAGGACTACTATGACAGGTACTGTTAGAAAGCCACGCATGGTAGCTCACAAACCGTATTGCTTGTCTGCGTGTGACACAAGGCTAAAAGAAGAGGCAAGAATGAATTTTTATCCTTGCTGTCTCCAAAAGTCTCTGCTCCCCCTCACTGCCTGCCACACAGCTGTCAGTCATCCTGTCTTTGCTTACAATATGTCTCTGCTACTACTCAACAGCCAGGAGCTCACTCGTCACACACAGACACCCAGATTGTAGATTTCTAATGTGTTGGATCTATTTGAGCATCCTAAATCAGGCTTAATGTCAAATGATTCTGTGTTTAGCAGACATTTCTTCAGCTGTATCCATGTGGTTAAATATGTTGCCTTGGATTCTAGAAGCATTACATTAAGCATTAATTGCAGAATATAGCTCTAAATGACCATATTACTGTATATTAACTGTTAAATATCAATATAAGTGATCCAATGTTCACTCTGTTCAATTCACATCAGTGTGCCCTATAAAAATGAAAGCTAATAACTATATTTTGTGAAATGTTGCAAGATGGGACGTTTTTTGGTACATACAGATATGTTGTTATACCATGTGCGTCTGTCTCATTATGTTGACACTGAAAGAAAAACCTTCAGCAGCACACTTTGTAGACCAAACTAACATAAAACCTATTTCTCTCATCTCTGCCTGAAAACAAATTGTTTTCATTTACTGGAGTCTATACTTGACCAAATTGAGGGCATGTGAGGGACCAAGCAGTTAGGTAAAAGGAGTCACAAGGGACATTCAAAAGTAAGGGTTTTTTAATTTCCCAAAAATGGTAACAGAATGAATCTTAAGTTTTAGGCCTCAAATAAACAGACAGTAACTAAAGCTCTGAACATAAGAGACTCAAAAATACAACTGACCTACTACAAAAGAAACAAACGGGACTTATATATTGGCTGATCATACTGATTATGATACACGGGGGGAGACTAACAATAACACTACTACATAAACAACAAATAACAGCAAAACCTACCTAAAAAATTATTCCAAAAGAAATGTACTTTTACTTAACCTTATCTCAACAAAAATACTCAATATAATAATAACTCAGTTAGTTCACTCTTCCAATGTTACTGCAAAATAGACTCTTCAGTGTACAGTACAGTATATAGAGTGGTTGGGTAGATGAGGTAGTTAGTTAGACTGAGAGTCACTCAGTGGTTCAATTGGTCCTCCATTGAAATTGCATAGGGACCTTCCCACATCCCCCAAGAAATACTCCTAACACTTCACTCAGCACATCTGAATAAAAGCACACACACAGACACACACACACACACACACACACACACAGAGACACACACACACTATAGACCTCATTTCAAGCGCCTTTCTTGCACATATCGATGCTCTGTTGCTTTGAGAATAACTGTCAACTTTTCTTTGTTTTTTTTGCATTGGGTTAGCTCGTTCTGCATTTTTCCGTCTTTGCTCGGGGGGAACACTCACCACTGATTTTCAATTTGTTTTTTACACAGTGCATGATTATTCCCCATACTGTTGGCTACCACTACTGACAGCTCTGTGTGTGTGTGTGTGTGTGTGTGTGTGTGTGTGTGTGTGTGTGGAGGGGGGGATGGAAGTATAGGCTATATGTTCATATTTTTGTGTGCACACATGTTTGACTCTGGGTGAGAGTGCATGGGGACTGTGTGTGTGTGTTTCTGTTTTTGTTGTTTTGTTGACTATCAATATATGGGAAAGAACAAAATGACTTTTTGTCCACTGTCCTCTTGTGCAAACACGATAGAAAAGTGTCTTTCAACACACAGATAACAGCTCAAGCTGACAAAGCTGTTTTCTGTGTGAGGTCTAATCCATAGAGACAAATACTCCCTCTCACACACACTTTTCTGTAAATCCTCACTAGTCTACGGTCTCTCATTGTCTGAGCTTTCATTCTCTGAGATGACACTTCAAAGCCGGTGTAACAACACATTTTCTGTTTATCTGCCCCTGCAAACTCCTCTAAAAAAACTTTAAACTCCCAAACGACTTTGGTCTTTGTGTCTCACCACATGGACTATGCTCAAAGGCTCTAATCTCACACATTTAGGTGGCCTAATACACTTCATCCTTATGTGACATTGACATTGTGTGTGTCTATAGACTGAAGAACACAGTCTGTGCAGAAATATCAGTATCAAGTAGAGAGACTTTAGAGAATATAACAATAGAGAAAACTTTTTAGTAAGTTGGGCTGCATCTGACTGACTGGCTAACAGCCCAATCAGTAAATCTACATTACCGTTCCAGTCCCAACTCCTTGGAGCTCGCAGCTTGCCTCCCTGTTGTTGGCTGGTGACCTACAGCAGGACAGCCTCTCTCAAGGGCTTTGCTGTGCTCAGACTGTCCTCGATCCAGATGTATCCAGATTGAGATTAGATTGAGTTGATCAGAATGATCAAGATGTTGTTATCTGCAGGTCTGAAAAGCACTCAATTCAGTTCCCTCATAAAAGTCTAGGATTTAATTTGCAAAGGTCTTGATGTATTTTATATATTTTTTCTTTGTGTGTGGTTGCGGGCTGTTGAGAGACGTTATATATTGTGCGTACTGAACAGTAAGATGTTAGCACCATTAGACCTAAAACAAACACTGTTGGGCGCCCAGATAGCTCCGTTGGTTGAGCGGGCGCCCATACAGAGGTTTACTCCTCAACGCAGCGGGCCGGGGTTTGATTCCAACCTGTGGCCCTTTGCTAGATGTCATTCTCCCTTTCTCTCCCCTTTCATGTCTTCAGCTGTCCTGTCAAAAATAAAGGCCGAAAATGCACCAAAAAATAAAAACACTGTCAATACTGCTAGCTAAAGCAAGAAGCTCATCTTTTTTTAATGGGCAAGTGTCAACTTTAGCAAAAAGTTCAAATAATTCAATATTAAAATTGGTGGTTAACTTAGCCATAAATTTTCTGTCACTTATCTAGACCAAAGTCATGTAATTAATTATACTACAAATCATACTTATGAACACCTGAGAAATACTGAAAAAATGTACATAAATGTCAAAGAATCAATGTCCACTAGATAATCATAGGTCCAATTGCCCCATTCTTTGACCGGTATGACCATTGCATTTTATTCTATGTGGTATTAGAAAGTGCTTAAAAAGTCTAGTAAGTACGACAGAAACCCTGGCTATACGTTTTGGTTGTTTTTTAAGCCCAATCGCTCTCTCAATGCTACAATTAATAGAAATATAGTCTATTTTTTTAGATTTGATTGGCCCAGATGTTGTGTTTCACCTGGTCATTGATGTCTCATTGTGTCCATGAGTGCTGAGGTCAAATGTGAGATCAAATCACTTTCTGCTTCAATCACGACACCACCTCTATTTCTATAGAAACATACATGCATGTATACACACAGTGTAGGTTTTGTAAGCACTATATAGAGTTTGACTATGATGCACCCCCTGTCACCAGCACTACCAGCGTGGGGGAGAGCTACTGATTGGCCTTGACAGAACCAATTACATTCAGTGACAGATAGAGGCATGGAGCTGTCCACAGAAAGGAGGCAACGCCAGCGCAAGAGAAATAGAAACAGAGATAGAAAGTAAAAGACAAAAGAACATAGAATGTAAATATCCATATTTACCTATGATTGCTTGAACAGGTAGTTTTCTCTCAATGTCACATATTTCCTCTAATTAATTTTTTTTCCAGCTTGTTTCACCTTTTTGTTTGAGCTCGGGCTGGGTTTGAAAATTTTCAGCATGCCAATACAGTACATGAGTTTCGACACTGACACCAAAAACAAAACATTTCTCGATGCCTTCTTTTTGTTTTTCAACTTTCTGTTTATTGAACAATTTTATACATAAACATATATTGCTGTATTTTCAATATTTATTGTTTTAAATCCTTAATGCCTTATTTTAAGAAATATAAACATCACCCTTTTTTTCATGTAACCAAAGCCAAAGTTTGCAAGTTTAAGCGTTGCCTAAAGCGTAGCTGAATAAAATACAGTCTAAAATTTGCAGAAATTTGATTGAAATCACAAACTCCATCCTCATGCACAACCCTTTTTCATCTGATTTTAGTCAAACACTTGGGTTGCATAAAATCACAGCACGCCTTCAGACAAATTAGGTAAACTTGCTGCATGCACATAGTTAAAGATGAGCTGTTTTAAATTTATATCTACTGGATTTCTAGGGTGTATGACTACCAGCGTGTGCCGGCATCTCTGTCTCCTCTGCCCCTGGGACCCAGTCTGGCCAAGCGATCCCGTTCCTCCTCCTACTCCTCCGGGCACAGACGCAGTCGAGACAGAACCCACTCCAAAAGCTCCAGAGCCCACTCCACTTCAACCACAGCCAAGTGTGAGTAATATGAATGTAGTAAGTCACAAAAAGGTTGCATTAGATGCTGCAGATTTATACTGTTCAAAAACTCTGGTAAGGGGAATGCCTCCCTGTATGAACATTGAAATGATAAATAAAAAGCTTAGATCCACAGATCTTTGGCCTCTCATCCTTTCACTATAAAGCAGTCACAGACAAAATTAGCTGTGTGTAGTTTACTAGAGTCACAGTACACAATTACTGGGTATTGAAGTTCAAACAGTCAATAGTTTCTTTATCTGTGATGCTACAGTACTCTGATGAGAGAAATGGTACACTGGAGAAAATTAGCTGTATTCAAACCACAGCTCCATGACACCTAAATCTGAGCTTGAGTGGCAGATCAGAAATGCAAATGAATTCTGCACATGCTGCCCAGCCTAAGTAGTATAACTTTAAATAGTACCAATATGCACTGATTTAATATTAAATACCCCAAATGGTTTACTTTGTAAGCTTTTTTCTTTCTTTCATTGTTGTTATAGTGACATTTTAGTACATATGCTTATTTGCTTTCCTACAGAGTTGGATGGGAAGATTAATATCACTCTCATGTATCAGACAAAAGCCAGCTACGTCTGCGGCGGCTGTGGCTCAAGAGATAGAGCTGGTCACACGGTTGGCGGTTTGATATATGTTAAAGTGTCCTTTAGCAATACAGTGAACCCCAAGTTGCGCCTTACATGTCATTTCTTCCACCATTAGTGTGTGAATAAGCAGCAAATTGTAAAGTGTTTTGTTAGTAAGCTAACACAGAAAGGCACTATATTACATTATATATACATTTGTTGAAAGGAAGAAAGAAATCCACTTACCAGCACCTTTCTAAAGCTCCCTAATTAACACATTAAATCTTGTTTGTTTATGTAAAAATGACAAGTTGTGGTTTTATGGGGGGTTATTATTTCTCAGTGACTTCCTGGAGTCTCTGCAGGTTGCCTGGCAACTTCACAGTCATGAGAAGACCAAAGGAAGTTACTGCTCCCAGTTTACAGATTTCACATTTCAGTTTTTGTACTGATTAAACAAACATGACATCATGTGTTACTCAGTGAGCTTTACAGGTGCTGGTAGGTGGATTTTGTTACCTTAAAACAGAGCCATGCTAGCTTTTCCCTATGTTTCCAGTCTTTAAAATAAATTAGGCTAACCACCTGCTGAGGTAGCTTCATATCAACTACAGGCTACAAACATGAGAGTGGTATAAATCTTCTTATCTAACTTTCTGCAACAAAGCAACTTAATACATTTCCCAATACGTCTAACTATTATTTTAAAGTTCTCCCTTTTCAGGTTGTGTAATTTCCTTCTGTGTAAATGTCCTTTACGAACTCTCTTGGTCTCTGCAGTAGGCATGGAAGAGTTGCAGGTGATTAAAAAGGAGCTGACTCTGATAAAGACACAGATCGATGGGCTGCTTGACAGTCTTGACAGGATGGACCCACAGAGGAATGACCACAAAGGTGAGACACTCATTCACAAAGACAGTGGCAGCAAGTAGGTGCCAGATTGAATGAGATCTAATCTATTCGCACATCAAAAACATTTTAAGGCAGACTCCGCCACTTTCAGATTTCTGCTTGATTAGCCCCACCAGTCACAACCCCAATCAAATGATTTAGGATCTGTGCTGCAGGGCAAAGTGGGGGATGGGAATGCACTGCACCACCAGAGCTACTCCTATTTTACCTGACAAATCAATTATTTCCCTCCAGTCAGGGATTTTTTTTAAAAGTTGAATGAAGGCCGATATCAACTGGAATGCGGGTGTCTGAATTTATGGTTGTGAGCAAATTATGGAACATGCTGAACAAACAGTGCGGTTGAAGGAACTGACTGATGAAGCTTCAGAAAACAGAAAATATCAAGGACTGAGAACCACAGCAGATCAGTGTGCATGGGAGGAAGAGCTGCTGCTGCCCTCATATGGACATTTGACCACAATACAGTTACTGCATCTGCCAAAAACAGCCAATGAAAAGCACAGGGCAAAGCTTTATCTTTCTTCCTACAGGAATTGGTTTTACTGGATTCTTAATTAAACTGAAACACAGTTTACACCACTCATTTGATGTAGTCCAACCGCCTTTGAGCACTATATCTTCAGTTTATGCTAAATTAACATGTAGACTACTACTTTGAATGACCTTGGACTAGCCTATTTAAAAGCTCTCATCTTCATATTAATTTAGCTCCAGTTCTATTTGATTCCCCAGTCCCTCACTATCTAGCTCTTCTGTCTTACACTTCCCCCTCACTATCTCCTCATCTATCCTTCATCCAGTCACTCCCACTGATATTTTCATCTTTAAACCCACAGAAATGTATTTTCTTTACACTTCAAAGAAACGTAATCTCCACACGTTAACTCCATGCGTGCATCTGTTTTATTCCTGTGTCGTAGGATCTCCCCTGAGAGAAGACAGTCCAGCTGGCTCCCCGTACGCTATGTCTGCCAGCAGCCCAGAGCACTCCCTCTCCTCCCTTTCTCCACCCAGCTCCCGTCATCGAATCCACAGGGAGAAACCTGACCCAAGGGAGCCAGATGATGACCGCCACACGGTAAATGCACTTGAAGTTTGTCTGCACTTGTTCAGGAATGACTTAAAAGTGCTTTAGCGCAGTCGGTCCCTCTTGCTTTTCTTTTCCTGTTCCTGGTTATTTTATTGAGATTCACTACAAAGGTCAACATGGTGCTGCAATTGTTGTTAAGTATATCTGTCATGGCCACATTTTGTGGATGTAAATATATTAATACACAGGAAAACTTCAACAAATTCAAAAACATCCATAACAGATTTGAATTTTAAATTAATTACAATTACATTATTTATTTCATTTTATATCTTTTAAATATATCATTTATTTAAGAACATTTTGCTTTGGCTTTAAACCAAGACACAGTTTTTTGACACAGACAAGATAACCATCTTTCTGTAATGTGAGGTGAGTGGACATGACAACAACTACAGAGACTACACTATTTTAAAATGAATTTCTACTAGCACCATTCAGTTTTACTTAGTCATCGTGAGCTTGCAGGTCAATGAAATGTCTCTTTGTTTTGTTGCTCACTACCCTGTCTTTGTCTGTCTGTCTGTCTGTCTGTCTATCGAAGATGAGCAACCACAGCTCTGACCCCGAGGAAGAAATATGAGGGAGGAACATAAGAAGACGTAGAAGACATGGATTAAGTGCCAAACATGGAGGAAGAGAAAAGCAGACGCCAAGCAGACACTCATATCAATGGCTCAACAGGGTGTAGCCTACATATCAGATAACACAAAGCATTTAATTGTATCACAGCAACTTGGTATCTGTGACTTTTAAGTAAAACTAAAACACTGACACAGGTGACTAATATAAATCAAGTACACATCTGATTGAGAAGAATTTGGTATGTTGGACTGAGAGAGTAATTATAAAGGACAACTGGAAGCAGTGGCAAACTTAACTTTTCTAAATTTGGCCTTAGCAGGCATTCCCATTGAATTGTATGAGAGGATTTGCACCAATGCCAGTGTTCCAGTATTAATCAGAATATTGCAGTATTAATGCAAATGAGACAATAGGGTTCTCTGATTAAAACCGTGTAAGCATTTTACCAATTTACCTTTCACACATTCACATGTTCCACATTAAAAGCTTTCTGAAACAAGCAGCACATGCCAGAATCAGATTGTACATAAAGTAATAATTTATGTGTGGTCTTATATCTAGAATTAGGTCTCATGTACAAACATTATAGAACCGGGAATATAATTGATGCATGGTCAGTTGTACACCATGTTAACAGCTTACTTATATATGATTACTTTCAGAATAAGGGTAAAACTGGCATTGTGTGCATGTACTTTAATGTGAAATGAAAATCACTTCTGTGGATCACAAAGTAGTTTGACTACTAAGCAAAATAAATCGGTACACTCTCATATATGATCTTTCAAGAAGGTTTTATGTTGATGCTCAACCCACCTTTTCTACTTATTGTATACTTCTATCAGAGTTTAGCTACTCAAAGTAAACACATTAATCTTTGAGAGATTAAATAGTCACACATGTATTAGAGAAATGTTATTACTCTCTTCCACCATGTATTTGGCACTTTTAAGACATGCAAATGCCCAGGTCAGTGTGTAATATTGTGTATTATTGTAAACTTTACTGTAATTGTTGAACTGTCTGATTTTAATCTTGCTGTAGGTCTTCTCATATGTTTTTTAAAAAGAAAAACAAGTATGTTATTCTTATGGTGTTAGATGTTTTTGTTTGCATTCTTCAGATTAGCAAAGTGGAAATACTCATTGTCACAGTAATAAAAGTATTTTCATATTGAGTATACATACAGTACATGGGAGTGTGTTTTTTCATTCTAAGAGACCAAGATAGGAAGAGTAAAACATTTTAAGAAAACATTTATATTAATAATGTGAAGAATTCATAGTTATCTTTAATTGATCAATTTTAAAATCATGAAATGTTGGAGGCACTGCTTTCAAACAGGATCACTTACAGTGTGCAGCTAATCCAAAGTGTATAAATCGTACAATAATAGAGTCCTTCCCGAACAGAGGAAAGCTACTAATAGTAAATAACACCTTGCATGTTGGAAGTCAGAGTGGACCAGCTCTATGTGATCACAAGTCTCTTTGGACCCACAACATCTCGTATCCTCTGTGCATGGATGATTTGACCTGAGGTCAGTGTCACCCTCAGGCAAAATTGTGCACATTCTCATCCATACTGTGCGGTTTTGAGGGGTGCTCTATTGTGCCTGGTTAAGGATGATGCCATCAACACTGCCCAGACTGCAGCAGTTTCCACCAAGAGCAAGTTGTCCATTGCTGATGGGACTCCAAACTTCTGTGACAACAACATGGCTGCCATGAAAAAAACTGAACAAAAGATACATTTTCTGCAGCCAGTTTTTAGAAACAAAAAGAGAGAAAATATTACAATGCTCCCAATTTACTACTCACTTCAGCAACACATTGTGTTTTGCTGACTCACTATTCTGAAACCAAACCAGCCCCTTTTATAAATTCCATTAGCTAATAAAGGTCATTGGTTACGGTAGAAAGCTCTGGGAATAGCTTAGTGAATGGACCTTCCATTTCTAATATTTACCACAGTACTGTCCTATAGTTCATGTCACAGACTTTTTTGACAGGCGTACTATATCTAAGAAGAAAAAAAATAGGACTATCCATATGCATCATGGTCAAAAAGAGAGATCATTTTCTGTCATGCTCAAAGTTATAATTTTACCACATTATATTATCAGGGATGCACAACGTGTTTTAATGTGTTTATAGAGCTGAACTTGTGTAGTGTTCACTAACCCAGCAGTCGAACATACCAATGTCAAAAAATGATTCCATCACTTGTGCTCATCTGCATGTGCCTCGGCCTCTGAGCAGTCCACTTTTATTGTCCCTTTCCACTAAGTTCAAAGTGCTGAAAGCATAGTGTGCCCAACCAGTCTTCTGTTGACAAAAGGATAAGCACATGTGTACTGAATGTCTGCTTAATAGGGTGGTGTGCACAAATGCAGAAGGACAATGTGACAAACATCTAATACTGTTTAATAAAACATAAAATTAGTTTGATTTGGTTAAAACGGCTGAGTTTGGATTTTATTCATCAGTGCACATGAGTGCATACAGGCTGCATCAACTCAAGGGTCATATTGTGTGTGGAAATAAGGTAAGTGAACAATGATTAACACATATGTGAGGTGAAAAATATTAAATATGTAGTATTGTACCGGCGTACACTATTTCATAGCAACAGGAACTGTGATGTGATCTGTCATTTGATTTAATAATTGTTAAAATGTGGACTGCAAAATCTTATATCCAGGGTTACTATTCATCAGTTAGATGTTAATAATAGTAATTAGCTCTTTGAGATAGTTACATTACCTTTTATATGATTATCCTGAGGATTACTACATAACAAATCACAACTTGTATGTTCAAGTTGCAATTTTTTTCCAAGGATTAATAGATAACAGACACAACTATAAATCTGCAGAAATCAGCTTATGTGTAGGATTTATACTCTGCATTCCCAAATATTCCAACATATTATTTAAATACATTATTTTGATTTGAATACATCCACATTTGATGGTTCTCCCTTTAAATGTCTAACTTTGGGGTAACAATGAAGGAAGCAGAAAGCACAGTATTAAAATGTATATATACATCAAAACTATCTTGGTTTTTGAAATACCATTGTCTGAAAACTTTGAAAAAGCTGTGCTACACATTTAATATGGGGTGTTAGAGTGTGAGTCATGTCAAGTTGGAATAAACTGCCAAAGATAATTAAAAATCCTGTGAGCTCAATGTTGCTTTAAGAAAAGTATTTTTTTATTTTATTCATCTTGTATTTAGCCAGAAAGGTCCCATTGAGATAGAAGATGTCTCCTTCCAGGGAGTCCTGGTCAGTATATGTATACAATCATGTTTTTGCCAAAAAAGTATTCACAGAATTTTTAATCTTGTGGTCTAATGGGATTTCTTGAGATTTAAGTAGATCCATTTAAAGTCGTACTTCCTTGTTCTGTAGATCACAGCAATGGCCGGCTCACCTAGTCCTCTGACCATCCATGTACTGAACACTGCAATGGGTGTCCCTGGCTCAAACATGGCCCTCAGTCTCTATCGACAAGACCCCTCCACTAACGCCTGGAGTTTGATAACCACTGGGTAAAAACTTGAGAACAAAAGCCATAGGCAAAATATCACATATAGTCACAAAGTTTGATCACAGGAACATTTCAAATAGCACTACTGGAATAGGTATGTTTTTATTCACCCATATTTTTTCTCAACAGGACCACTAATGCTGATGGACGTTGCCCAGGACTCATCACAAAACAAATATTTACTTCTGGTGTGTACAGAATGCGTTTTGAGACTGCTCAGTACTGGGAGAGTATAGGGGAGACCTGCTTTTACCCATATGTTGAGGTGAGGAAAGGCTTAAAATGTTGTGTGTTGACCTGTTAATTTCAGCTTACATTCTTAGGCGTAATGCTGCTTTACTTTTGTAGGCAATACCATATTTTTGTTAATAGATCAGTGAATTTGTATCCTCATTTAATCATATGCATGCTGTTAATAATCTGAAGACTATCGGTCAGTTGTTGATCTCTTTGGTGTTTTGTTGCAGATTGCCTTCACTATAAATGACCCAGGCCAAAAGTACCACGTCCCTCTACTCCTGAGTCGTTTCTCTTACAGTACATACAGAGGGAGCTAAAAAATCAAGTGAGATTGCAGCTACCTCCATCTATCAGCTGTTGAACACATCACAGGCAGAGGCAACTCCACCAAGAATATTCATCTCAGCACCAGCCTAACTGTCACATCTATCATCAAAACAATACACATTTTGAATGATTCTTCCATTTAAATAATGATGTTATAACCAATAAAAGAGATTTAGCAAATCAAGAGCCATATTACTCATATAGACTACTTATTATGCTTCCATAATATGTATGACTTATTTCAAACAGTTATTAAGAAACACAGTGGCTTAATTAACCTATCAAAAAAGAGATAAAATCAGGTCAGAGATAAAATCAAATGTGTATTTTATCACTCGCTATGAACTTTATGCAAAGTGAAACTGACTAAAATTCACATTTTCTATAAATAGCATTAAATAAGATCTATTACATATAGGGCCTCCACTGTTATCGAAAAGAAAACCATAAGGTTAAAACACTGTATAAATTGGCCTATAATACGAGAAATAACTTATCTTGAACAAAATTAACATTTATTTAATTTCCAGAAATGTGTCCAGTAAAGTAGACTACACTCCAAACCCCGATTTCTTCTTCTTATGTGATCCCTACTTCGTGCTCGACTGCTTTAGCCTGGGTGTTAGATCGTTTTTTTCGATGTTGATTACACTCCCCTAAATTAGCTAGGTAGGGCCTTGCCACTGATGGGGGTTTAGGGTGCATTTCACTACGTTACCTCATCCCTTCTGAGTCTATTAGGTCTATCCTATACTATTAAATATATTAGTAAACCATGGCAGACGACGAATTAGAGGCAATTAGGCGGCAAAGAATGGCGGAGCTACAGGCAAAGCACGGGGTAAGGACAAAACATGAGCTAAAGCGTGTTAGCGGCCGCCTTAAAAGGAGATGCTGAGTTTGCTATGCTTTAAGCTAATGGGGCTAAATCAGTCACCGCAACTCAACTAGTTTAAATGTCACTCAGGTGTATATACATAGCCCATTATTGAGAGTCATGCTCAATGTAAATTAACTGTAATTTACTCAGTAGTTATAACCAACTCTCTCTCCAAGTCTCACGGACACTGCTTACGCCCCTCTGAGACAATGACCGTGTTAGCTAGCTGAGCAAAATTGATCAACGACTAATAACAAATGAACCTTTAGGAGTGTTACTGGTAAATTCAGTACATAACGTAGACTGACGAGCAGTTGGGGTTGAGTATTTTCTTAGATTGTCGGTAAGATTAAGATTTCGGTTTCCTAGCCACATAGGCTAATACCTGAAACATTAACAGATAAAAGCTATATTTGAGGTGCTCAGGGCTTATCCCATCCTTTCTTCAGCTTTCAGTTCTCGAGCCAAACCAGAACACTTTACAGACTTATCAGAATTGGGTATATTATTATTTTGATTGATCTAAATAATAAAATAGCCGTACGACATACGGTATTTCACGCTGCAAACATATATGGATTAGAAGGCGAAACAGAAAAACAATACTGCAGCACATTATGATATCCATCGAGATTAAGATCTATACATCTGTATAGACATTAAGCTATAGCTATTGAACTTCCTGATGCAATATGGGTGAATGTTAACGACATTATCTTTTAAACTAAAATATAGTAAAACGTGATTTTAGAAATGTCTCTTGGCTCCAACTGTACTCCTTATGTTGAACCATGTAGGTCTTTATGATTAGTTTCTCACATGAAAAACGTGATTGAAAAACTCAGGTTTAATCAAATAATCAAGCAGCATTAAGAAAGTTATTTTGACAGTTATTAAGGTCATCTGTGAGGCCGTTACCAAGGGGAATATTGGGCTGGTATTGAAATTGTTTCTTATTAGGTTATACGTCCTCTAGTTGGCTAAATGCAGAAATATAACCTATATATAATGCTGCTGCTGTCTCACATGTTCTTTCAGGATGCTGCAAATAATCAGCAGCAAGGAGAGGAGGCCAAGCAGAGGTGAGATATGTTAATTAATTTAAAGCAGACACATTTAGTGATTAAATTGTACTTATGTACAGTACAGTTTCTTTATTACTTAAATATATAGAGTTTACATTAATCAACACCTGTGTACTGAATTAGCTTCAAATTATTGTGAGATGATTACTGTTATGGTTAAAGTATATTGGAAAGCAATGTTAAGAACACTTTATATGAAATATTCTGATGGCTTGACAGTTTAATATTAGTATGCTTTATTTTAGTTTTACTTTTACTGGTCTCAGACTTAGATCCAAACAGTAGTAAGTAGTGCTGATGTGTTAATATTGTTACTTTTTATTCACAGGGAAACGGATATGAGGAACTCTATATTGGCTCAAGTTCTCGACCAGTCTGCCCGTGCCAGATGTAAGTGTGCTCTCAGATTTGATGTTCAGCCTGTTGAAAGGAATCTCTTTGGAAATGAATCTTTCTCTTGTAGACCAAAAAAGTGTTATTTAAAATGTGTATTTATTTAGCATGTTAAAAATGAGTGAAACACAGTAATGCAAGAAATATGTGTGAAAATCAGATTGTAAGTAACTCTGGATGATGAGAGGAACACACCTTGTGAAAGCTGTTTTAAACAGTCATTTGCCACTATACAAAGCAAGTCACCTATGGCATACCATCATTATGAATGTTGTAGAAAAGAATCATAACATACGTGGTTTCTAGTCGCACCAATGAAAGGGTCATACAGGACTTAACTAAGAAATGTCCTCTCACTGAATTCCAGTGCTCCATTGAAACTATATCGGGTAATAATTAGGCTGTGATGTGCAGCTATACTGTAAATACCACTCACATGCAAACACAAGGTGGTAAAATCAATTTCTTTTCTTTTTTTCAGTGAACAATCTTGCTTTGGTGAAGCCGGAGAAGGCCAAAGCAGTTGAAAACTATCTCATTCAAATGGCTCGTTTTGGAAAATTGGGAGCAAAGGTAAAAAAAAAAAAAAGACCTTGTTGTGTTTGGAGTAGGCTAATGATATGATGTTAATATTCTTCCTAATGCCTGCAGTGCAATGAATGGAAGTTTTCTTCTTTTGTCAGATTTCTGAGTCAGGCTTGATGAGATTCTAGAAAAGGTCAGTCAGCAAACAGACAAGAAGACGACTGTCAAAGTAAGTTCATCGAATCAATCCAATACACATAGAGCTATCAAAACGGGTCAGAAATTGCATTTGAATGTTTGTACATTATGTCCATAAGATGGCAAACATAACCTACAAGAAGATATACATAACTACTTGTTTAGGCATATTTATTCCAACAATAACATGTCTTTTAAAAGATATCCACATACCTACACATTATGAAATTAACTAACATTGATAAACTAATAATCCTACACTGTGATATTTGATATAAAGACCGTAATAGACCTCTCTCTGCGACCTTTGCGTCGCTAAACAGTTAGCCCCAAAAACGTCACCTATATTTGATTCATTATCAGTCACTTCCTGCCTCCATCTTACATCTTTATGCTCTGTACTTGTCAGTTCAACAGGCGGAAGGTGATGGACTCGGATGATGAGGAGGATTACTAACTTCAAACAGGAGCCCAGGAACAGGCAAAGAAATCTGGAAGGATATGCTTCACTGGGACTCTGATGCTATCTTTGACCTGTTAGCTGAATCTGGGATGCCAGACTAGCTTCTGTGTGTCTCTGGAAACCAATTACCAAGAGGGAAGAACAATGTGGAGTTGACATTGTGGGGGGGATGGTGGGGGTAGAATACACACACTGTCAAATAAGGGGCTCTTTTGCGATCTCTTTTCAATGAAGTAGCTACTAATGTGCTCTGCTTGTGTTTTACCCCTGACTGATCATGGCACTGTTTGACTCCTTTAGTCCTTCTCAAGTTTGAAGTTTTTTGAAGTAGTTATTCTCTTGTTCTTTATTTTCACCATGCTTGACTTCTGTTCCTCAATCACAAGAAGCTAGACAAAATGCAAAACACACTGCTGCTGATGCAATTTATCTAGACTGTGAATACAGTACATTGTTCTCTGGTCAGGGCCAGCATCCCATTAGCTTTGGATATTTTCTTTCTGCTAACATGTATCATAAAGGTTTACATAAAACAATTTTAAAAAGCCTTACATTTAAATGTTTGTTTTTCTAGTGAACCACTTCTAAAATGATTATTATACGAAAAAGTGTTCAACCATTTTGAAAAGGTTTGTATTTGTTTTACAAAGATTATGTTCCTTGGGTCAAATCATAACACTGTATCCTCATTAGCATAGAAAAGGTTGACTTACTGTTTCTTTATGACTATTTCTTCTGAAATTGAACAATTTCAAGAGTTAAAAAGTTGCCGGGTGTATTCAACTACTTTTTAAAATAAAAAACACAACATAGAAACGTGATTTAATTTTTTTTCTGTAAGAAATGCACTGAATCAAGTCCAAAAAGCAAGCTTTTCCCCACAATAACGGGTTGCATTGCCGTGAATTAGTTAGCTAGAGTTTTCATGGCTTTACAGTCAACACTCATTTTTACAAACACGATAATTTAGTGATACTTTAATTCATGTTCATCATTGATTTACACTTATGTTTTTCTGCATTTCACCACTGGTGGAAGACTTTTCAGATCCTTCATTAAATGCTCCATGACAAAAGTTCTGTATTGAAAAAGTTTACTTAATTAAAGGTAAACATACCTTAGTATTATCCACATATGGTACATGTACTTAAAGTAAAAAAAAAAATCTATACTGCCATGTACTGCTTAGTTTAATGTACAATATAACAATGCATACATAGTTCATAAGGTGCATTTCATTATGTACAATTTGCCTCTGAAATGTAATGGAGTAAAACTGAGAAAGTAGTACAAACTTGGAAATACTTAAGTATAATTATTATAAAATTGTACCAGAGTACAACAACATGTACACAGACTTTGAGTTTTTCCTTGTAGGAAATGTACTTTTGATATAAAATTACGGTATTTACAGTCAGATTTTTAAATTTAATTGTGTCATATTTATCATTTAAGTCCCTAAACATGGAATTTGTAATTAATATACATTTAGTAGATATGAATAAAACAGGTGATAAATTATGAATGAACTAACCCTACCCCCTGTGGGATGGCCTCTGTCCTTGCCCCACTTTCGCCAGACAGTGGTCAGATAATCTCTCATTGGTTATTAATCAAAACGGCTCGACTCTGATTGGTCGCAGGGTTAGCCACATGTAAACCCAGCCAATCGGGAGACACGTCAAGGAAAAGCAAGGTACGGCTGCACAAGAGTTAGCTAGCTTAATTGTTACTGCTGCTAAACACAAACAGGAGCTTGGTATAGGGTATTACAAAGTGTTTAGGTACAGTTTTCTCAATATCAACACCGGTTTACATACACAGTTCTAACTGAGGATAGTATGGACAAGTCAAACACAGTTACTTGCACCGCTCCTGTGAACATAGCTGTCATCAAATACTGTAAGTAACGTTAACGACATTACCTCGACTTATGCTTCAGGTGGTTTAGCTCTAGGACATCATGATGTGACATCCATCTAGTTATCTTGCAAGATATTTAAATCCTGTCTAACATTAAACAACAATAACGTTACATGTTTTTCTTGTATGGTGTACTTGTGCATCATGTAATATTGGGCATTTAATGGATGGAGCAACTTCAAGTCTGCTTCAGTCTAACAATACCTCAGTCATGCATTTTGTATAAAACTTACTTTTCAGGGGGAAAGAGAGATGAAGAATTAATTCTACCCATTAACTCATCGTTGAGCGTCACATTGCATCAAGACCAGGTATTTAAGTAAACAGCAATGTCATCAATCAGACTTTGAAACATTTATCTAAGTGTTGTTGCTCCGGTCCAGAGCAGCTATAGTGAACGGCTGGGGCTCCAGCCCCGAATCATATAGGTTTTTAAAGAAATCGACTATGATTGAGTAAATGTTCTTCTGTTCGCCTACTATTCAATTCAGTATTGAAGACCCCATTTATTCGGCATTGTTGAGGTTTCTTGATTTGCAACTAGAGCAGCCCATATTATTATGGCATTAAATTGAAATGTAGCAGATTTGTCAGCTAAACATTCATTCTGTCAAATGTACTGCAGCATAGTATAATAAACATAGGTTTTAAGATTAGTAATGTCGTTTATTTCACATTCCTACCTTACCTATGTTATGTAACTCAAAAATACTAACATCTCGCTTTTTAAGTGGCAGGAGTGAACATTTGTCATTCTCAACATTTGTTGTGTAATGGTTTCAGAATGTTAAAGTCAGTTGGAGAACAATTAGATACAAATAGGATGTAGGCTCTACAGGATGATTTTCCCCCTTGGCAATTATCATGTTTTCTCTAAATGATGTATAGATTTTTAATCATTCTATTATCAAATGGCTGGAAAAAATAGTTCATATAGCTGCTGTAAAAGAATCTCTCCAATGAACCATACCCCAAGAACCCCTAAGTTTGTGCTGAGACCAGAATGTTTACAACATCTGGCTCTGACCCAGGTCCCTTGTGCTCTGTCATGCATTTTGTAGTGACAAACTTTGTAGCAGAGCTGGCATTAGAATATAGTGTCAAAATTTGTGTGACATTGTCGCTGTAAAAGGTTTTTTTGAAATATGTAATGAAACAGCACAATTGCTATGTTGATTGCAGGTACAAATGCTGATTGGGATGATAGAAAATTTTACCCTTTTAGTTGAATTGTACCGGGATAATGGAAAGCATACATGTCATTTATGACAAGTTTTCTAATCTGGCTTTGTATCAGTGATTAGATGTCTACAATTTGATATAGATCTGTCTTGTCTTCTATTCAGCTGAAAACAACTACAACAGTTGCAACCAGCAGATCATTTCAGGAAGATCGAATATGGCTAAATGGCAAAGAGGAAGACATAACCCATCCTAGACTACAGTCCTGTCTGAGAGAAAGTGAGTTCTGTCTGTTTCCTCATAAAAAGCACAGAGATGAGAACAATTGTGCGTTTGAGAGAGCGCAGGCCACCGTATCCTTTTTCTGTGTTTTCTGTATTTAGTTCGACGACTGGCAAGGAAGAGAAGTAATGACAGGGACCCCGCTTTGGATTCAACTTGTTTGTCTCACAAAGTCCACATCTGCTCTGTAAACAACTTCCCCACTGCTGCTGGGCTCGCCTCTTCAGCCGCTGGATTCGCTTGTCTAGGTGAGAATGTGCCTACATTGATGTCACTTGAGTATTATTATTATTACTCATTTTATTGGAAGCTCAACAGCTGATCTTAGAATAAGAACAATTCAAACTTGTGTGCCCATTCTTCAATAAACCATGTATATCTGACATTTAATACATTCCCTATTTTACCCAGTATCTTCTGCTCCTACTCATTCTTTTTCATTGTTATGCAGTTTACACTCTGGCTCGGGTGTTTGGCGTAGAAGGGGAGTTGTCTGCCATTGCTCGGCAAGGCTCAGGCAGCGCATGCCGTAGTATGTATGGAGGGTTTGTCCAATGGATCATGGGACAGAAAGACGATGGCAAGGACAGTCTAGCCCAGCAGGTGGAGCCGGAGACTCATTGGCCCGAGCTCAGAGTCCTTGTACTAGTGGTAAGTCAGTATGTGTGTTTGAGAGAGAGACAAAGGAGAAAAAAAATGTCAGGCAATCAGTTATGTCTTGGCACAGTTGTGCTCTATTGTGAAGGTGACATACTTTTTTTACTTCTATAAATGGCAGTATCTTGTGCAACATGTAGGCCTAGAGCAAGCATATTTACTAGTGCACACAATGCACACATTAATTGAAAAAAGTAAAACGTTATATAAATCAATGCACTTTTTCACAGGCCAGTGCTGAGAGGAAGCCAGTGGGCAGCACCTCTGGGATGCAAACCAGTGTACAAACAAGCTGTCTCTTAAAGGTACTTTTGTTCACTTACATTATTCAGTGCATTTACTGTCAATACTGTTGAGGCGAGTAGTTTATTTACACTGTATTTAAAGCTAAGTTGTTGTTACTCATAAGAGGGTCTATGTCACTGGTCTCTGTGTGCAGCACCGTGCCGAGTCTGTCGTCCCAGGCCGGATGGCAGAGATGATTGAAGCGGTGCAAAGAAAAGACTTTGCTGCATTTGCTGAACTAACCATGAAGGACAGTAACCAGTTCCATGCAACCTGCCTAGACACATACCCTCCCATCTTCTACCTCAACAGTGTGTCTCAACAGGTTATCAATTTGGTGCATCGGTATAACAGACACTACGGGGAGACAAGGGTGAGAAACTTTATACTTCTGTATCTCAGAATAGCAGAATATCAATGCAGTTGTCCTTCTGGTATAGTTTTGGACAGCTATGTATTTACCTTTTTATTTTAAATACTGCATTATTACGCAACAATGGTACAACTCTGACAATTAAAGAAAGCAAATCAAATGTACTCTGCATAAAGAAATACAGTAATAAATGGAAACATGGCTGCTCTCGTCAATATGCAACCTAGGGTCTTTTTGTGAATGTATCCGAGTCAAACTTTAATTTAAAAGCATAATTAGGACGGAAGTGCCACTCACTGTAGCTGTTGGTTTTTTCCAGTCACCGTCCATCTAGCAAGTCAAAAATAGTCGAGAGAGGAGAGTAAAGATGGAAAGCTCCTGAAGCTTAGTTCCATATAAATCAATTGATACTTTGTTGTTTGTCATTAGGAAAAAACAATATTAACCTTGTAGTTGAAAAAGGAACCTCATATAAGAATAACATTTCCTCTTATGGAGTCCGTTCATTCGCAGTCGGAGATTGATTCTTTTTGACTGGCAAAGATGGCTGCTAGTGGAAACAACAACAGCTACAGTGAGTTGTTCAGAACCTTTCTTTTTAGTAAACTCTGTATACACAAACAATGTTCTCAGTGCTAGAGTTCATGTGTAGAGCCCCTGGTGAGACTTTGAGCAAAGTCTCATGTTGTGTTGAGCCGTCTTGGTGTTTTAAAAATAGTTATTTTGATGCTATCATAGAAGTGCCCCTAGCACTCCCATTCAAAAGGCCATTTGACCAAAAAAATATAATACGGTAAATCTTAAAAGCAGAGCTTCCATCCTAATTATGCTTTTAAACAAAAGTTTGACTTGGGTACATTCACAAAAAGACCCTAGGTTGCATTGTGGCGAGAGTTACGCTTTAAAGGTTATAAATTATTCCAAAAAAATGTCCAATTGCTTGGAAAATAGCAGTTATGCAGTACATGCTTTGTAGTTAATAGAGCTAAAACATGTAAACTACAAACATACTTAAAAAGTTCTTCAGATTGTTTGTGGCGGTGTGTATGTCTTATAATAATGTACTCCATACATCATGTTTAACTGTAGCCACTTTTGCATCACTGCTATTAAGTGGATGCTCTTTCTTGCTTGTATTAGAAATGTGCCTCAGTTCATACAGCTGATTTTCTGAGATGGTGTAATGGAGATGTGAAACTTGTGGGGTGGTTTTCAAAGTCTTTATGTGATGGTCACGGTCTGTTTGTTCACCTGTAGTTGGCCTACACATTTGATGCAGGACCAAACGCTGTGATCTACACTCTACAGCAGCATGTTCCTGAGTTTGTTCAGGCCGTTGAACATTTCTTCCCCCCAGAGACAAACAGAGAACAGTAAGTTGACAGTCAACAGACTTAATTTGATTTAGCTCTGCATAATATGACTGACATACAAACTAATAAATTCTTCTAAAAATGTGATTTATATACATAAATACACAATGATATATCACTGCTGTTTATTAAGGTGTGTTTGCTTTCAGCCTCTTTGAAGTCATTAAATGTTTCTTCCTTCTCTGCAGGTTTATTAAGGGTCTTCCGGTTAACCGTGTTGCTCTTTCTGAGGAACTGAAACAGGCAATTGGTCTAGAGCCCATGCCAAAGGGAATAAGCTACATTATTAGTACCAAGGTACACATATACACACAGATGTTATCACTCTGTACCTCCAGTTGTTTTTATCAGTTCACTTCAAACAGCAACTGAAAATCAATGTTATCTGTTTTTTATTTAAATGTCTTGGTGTGTCTATCTCAAGGCTGCACATTATACAGTAGAAAATTGCGAGATTGCGAGACACCTTCAATTTCTGTCAACATTTCCCTTAAACGCAACTTTGTGTTGCACTACTTCAGTTGGAAATTGTGGCACATATTGTGCTATAAAGTAGTTCCTCTGCTTCACAGAGTCTTTGACCTTTGGATGTTTATTAAACAGGTTTAGACTTTATTAGAACAAGATTTTAAAATAGCATTTTTACATGTTAACCCACAGACAGACTTACAGATGATGCGTTATTTTGTATAATGATCTTTTTGCATTTTATGTTTAAGGCTGGACCCGGCCCTCGTGTTGTGGAGGATCCCACTCAGCATCTACTTGGATCTGATGGGCTGCCTAAGAAAATGATGTGATGCCCTGCAGCCCAAAATGGACAAAGTTCCACTGAGCAATAGTGAAACCAATTCAGCAGAAATCAAATCTGCAATTACAGTAGTCATATGTAACTAGGTTTTTACAATCCCAGCAACACCAGATACCTTCCTTACAGTTGTGGATGTTTATATGTCGGCCTTTAATTATCAAACTACTGGTGTGCCTCTCCTCAGCTATTCATTGCTCATATCTCAGTACCTACAAGTGAATACTGTTTCAGAGGTATTTGACTTATCTGTTTAGTTGTAGACATGAGCATGTGCTCCATATTGAGGCGCTAAATAAATGGAAATGCTGATATTGCTCAAAGGCACTGCCAATGTGCACTGAACCATAAATACAGTTTAGCACTGCAGCTGCAGTGTGCTCTCTGTCCTATCTGAGCACATGATTATGTCTATGATGTTTTGAATTTATGTATGTATCAATGTATTTGAGGAGGGAGTTATAATTATGGTCACTTTATTGTTTTAATTTTGTCATCTTGTGAAAACAGAATTTCAGACTTACTAGAATACATACGTAAATGATGTCAATTTTATTCAGTAACATTAAATAAAATATATTTTAGTCAATATAATTGTTTATTGTTTTGTCTTTTGCCATTGCCATTTTTTCAAGTGAAACCCGCCTTGGTCGAACAGCTGAAAAGCTGGTTTGAGTCCGACCTGCGGCCCTTTGCTGCATGTCATGAGTGAGGGCTTTACAGTTTGTAACAAATCTCAGTGCACTGTGATATACATCAATATGTAGCCCAGCAAGCACTACAAATGTGCTTTAACCCTTGTGTTGTCTTCCCATCAGCCAATGTCAAAATTGACCCAGTCTGTTTTATAAAGTATAAATGATCACCCATTTCTGTGTTACATCTTCTTAGCCAACTTCAATCCAACATATCACCGCTAGTTTTACATGTGTTTTTGGAATTCATGGTCAATAAACCTATGTAGATTATGATTATGATATTTTTTTTAGTTCAAAATAAATTTTAGCTAATAGTTATGCACGTATGTTTATGCATAATTACAGCCTGTTTCGTGTATGGAACTACCCATGTAATTTTTAAGAAATTTAGTTCCAAGAAAGCCATATTTTTGATATAAATTTGGCCCAAGGACAACTTAAACTATGAAAACATGAGATCACTCCTTCATCTATGGCAAACAGACGTCGTTGAAGAGATTTGTTCATAAAAACTTTATGACCTCCTTAAAAAAAATTAGCAAGATTTGTAAATAAGTCACGTACGGTACTACCAGCTACACCTGCTCATTTTATAATTATTTTCACCTGTCTTGTGATTGGTTAGCCCCTCCTCCCACTGTAGTCCTGCCCTACTAGGAAATGACGACGGAAACGGGGATTGGGTAACGTACGCCCTGCCTTCCAACGTGCACACACACCTCACATCTCGTAAATTCATTTTCTTCCTTGTATTAGCAGCCAAAGTTGTGCGTTTCTGTGTAGTGAGATCAAGCAGTTTGCAGAGGGCTGTTTAAGTGAACGCTATGGGGAAAATAGAGTGGGCGATGTGGGCCAATGAGCAGGCTCTGGCTTCAGGACTCAGTGAGTACAAAAACATTTTCTAGATATAAAAAAATATATTTACTGAGGTTCATAGAAATTTTACAGGAAATTGTTTTTTTTAGCTACCCTTTACTATTTTTTTTTTTTTTTTAACAAAGTCTGCTACATATTTATTTTTGATACATTTTGTTTATTAATTATTACATTACTTCAATCAATTGTAAAGTCATGCCTGATTTAAATGGAAATGAAACCACATTTCAGAGTCAAGTTGATGTACAATTTATCACAGGCTTATCTCTTTGAGTGAAATCATAAAAAAAGTATGTTGTTTGTTAATAGTTTTAAGGTTATCTTCCTTCTTCCTTCTTTCAGTTCTCCTCACTGGAGGCATTGTGGGGGTGGCTGGACAGTTCAGAGGCTGGCCGTTTGCTGCGTATGCTGTGTATCCTATCATGCTTTGCAAAAACCAGAACAATAGAGTTTGAAGTGACACTTAAGTTCTCTCTGTTCACTATCCAGTTTCCAGAATCCCACTTCAAAAGATTTACTATCAATAATGTGACATTTCTTTATCAAAACGGAAGTCCGTGCAAAATTGTAACTATATATTTTGCTGCTGTTTTTTAGGCTTTATATGACAGCCTTTTAGTATGATTGCATGCTATGTAAGAATTCATAATTCAAAAGCCTAAAAGTACCAAAGTGATATAAGAAGTTGAGTAAATTAAAGCCTGTACCAGTATTTACATTTGCAGAGTTAAATTTCAAACCTTGCCTAATATTCTATTTAACCAATATATACAACTCAAATGTATCTGCTTAGGGTATATCTGGATACATGAATCATTATAGTTTTTCATTAGTGAAAACACATCGTGGTAGAAGTATTTTTTCATATATTCTTAGAATATTCTGTGTATAGTCTCTTTTTATATCGGAAACAATCAGTCCATCATGTTCAATACCTACTGAACCTGCTCATGAACACAGCTGTTCATTTAAATCAGCTTTTATGTCCTATCATAGTCATTATTTGGCTTAGTGAACCTTGTGAGATCAATCAGCCTTGACAGATAACTAGTGCTGCTGGGGTGTTTGTGTGTCTACTTGAGTACCCTAGAAGCAAGAGGGCCAAGGGCACAAGTGTGGAGAGAACGTAAGTGATGTAATTTTCATTCAATATTTTTCAACATGTAGGCTGTACTTTATTGGGGTGCTGTGATGATTGTCAGTGAAACTTATTGCGCCCTCCTGTCTTTTGTTCTTCCTCAGGGGCCAGTACTGCTTCACCGTGTGTGTGAAATCCTTTGGGCCATTGACAAGAAACTATTACGTTAGAGCTTTTTTACATGCTGCGTGAGTTCATTATATCACTTTTGCTAGACAGCATTCCTCTCATTCAAAGTCAGTCCCTCAAACAGGAAACACAGGATTTGTCATTATAGTATTTGAGCCTCACAGTCCCTCTCTCTCTCTTTGTTAGAATCTGTGTACCTGGAGGTTTTATGCTTGCAACTGTCCTCGGATGTGTCTGCCTCGGCATTGCTAGTCTCATCTATCTTGCAGTAAGTTGACAGCTTTTACCACATGAAGTGGCCAGCTTACAGAAACAAGGAAATGGAAACAAGGAAGAGATTGTTTCATTACTGGTACCTCTGTTGAGACATGGTCCTGCCCTTATGAAATCTGATTAGGGGTGTGCCTGAATTCTTCAACAGTACTAGATGTGGCAACCAAAGTTTTAAAGCTTTCCAGGCAGCACAGTTTATCTAATTATAATTATGCTTGTATTTCTCTAGCCAGCTATTACTAACTTGTATTCTTTGTAATTTTCTTGCTTTCTAGGCAGCTATCCGAGGTGAACACTGGGAGCCCATTCTACCACAGAAGGAGACAACTCGAAAGACGGACCCAATCAGCGTGAGGAATCCTCCGGAGATGCCACCACCGAGACCTCCACCTGAGGTGCGCAGGAAACGGGTAGACGACCTGGAGGGAGCAGCCTATGACAACCCAATCCCTGTTAGCGACAAATGAATAGTGAAGCTAGTCATCTAGTCATCTAGACTGGACTATATGTTGGGTCCACACCATACCTCAACCTGCAGAGAAATACTTTTCTTAGAGAGAACTGAGAATTCAAAGGAAGATGGGTAAAGTGAATTTTACTTTAAGACGTGCCAGGGAAGATACAAAGTTCTAATGTGTTGCCATGCATAGATCTAATAATAATAATATACTACTAATAATAATAATACATTTTATTTGTGATGCACTTTACATTTAAGACAAACATCAAAGTGCTACAGGTAAGATCATAAAAGCAAGATAAAAACATCAGTTTAAAATACATATAAATGATGCAACAACATTGTTGTGCAAGGTTAAAACTCATAGGTTCTGCTAAAAATAAATGTTTTTAGTCCTTTTTTTTTAAAGGTCTCAACATTGTATTATGTGTTTATACTATATACTTAACCCATGTGTATTAATGTATTTCTTGAGGGCACCTGATAAAAATAATGGACAACATAACACTGTTTGCAAAGATTACATTTACATATTACATTTTTGCTGTATCAGGCTGATATTATGCAGTTATTATATTGTGTCTGTATTTGGATGTCTTGTAAATAAAACCTTGAATCATGAGCTGTCCTTGGTTAGTACTTTCTTATATTACACGTTTCCTTTGGATGGCTATTTTAAGTAATGACATTTGTAACTTCCCCCTTTCACAAACACAGAATTTCAATACATCAGAATTCCCCTTTCTCATGTCAGGTGTTTCTTTGATTATTTGTCACATTGCTGTCCTTTGTTGGTTTTTGTTGGAAACAATGGTGGATTAACATCTGGCTGGTTTTCAGACAAGTTCAGCGTGTTTGTCTCCTTTCTATTCTCATGTCTCCAGACTTTCTTTATGTTGGTCACAGCTCACCTGCTGGGCAGCTGCAGCTGTGTGGATACCACAGATGTGCAATAATACTTCCTCATTGTATAGTTTGTGGGGCTGTGACATGAGAGACACACCACCAATGTACAGCTTTAAATGGATTTACATTATTATTATTATTGTTATTATTAATGCCTCTTATACATACTTTGCATAAGTAATATTTCTGTAGTGTCGCACTGAGCACAGTGCCTGTAGTTTCTGTTTTTTTTAATTACCATTAATTAAAATAAGATGTAGTTTCCTAAATTTTGTGTATTTTCCAGCTCATTTAAAAAAATGGAATTTTAGACGTCTGTCTCGTTTGAGGCAGTTATACTCAGGTTAATGCTGCCACCTTCTGCTTCATGAGAAAACTACACACAGACTGAGTTGAATTAGAACAGTGTGTATTACTATCATAGACCGTTAATTTTAATAATACACAGTCTATGGTTACTATAGAGTTTTAGGCAAAGTGAGGCAGAACAAGTTCCTTCATACAACACCAATTATAGAGTAAGGCTGTTTCGAAGCATGTTTAACTTTAGAAGAAATTTAAAAAATAGACTACAATACAAATTTCAATAATACAGTGCATCAACAAAATGCCTATTTAGAGAGACTTAAAAATATGAAAGAGAAGGAAAATTATAACATTCGCAGAAATTAAATAAGTGACAACCACCAACTAAAAGGCAATTACAGTTCCTATGTGCTAAGACTGTATGAGGATGAATACTACAGTCTTTATGGTTTTATTTATACTGTGCCTGCTATTATTATTTGCTTGTGATAGTGGACACATTTTATCTGATTGCGCCAACTGTTTACATGATATGTCTTTATATGTATCAATTCCTGGCATTGTGTATTTCCTAATATGCATCTTGATTGTCAAACCTTTTAGCTCTTCATCCTTTACTCTTATTTTTATTTTGCATATTGTCTGTTCAATTTTTATTTTAATGGATAATTTAATATTTGGCCTTAAGAAAATAATTTAAAATTAGACCCTTGGCTAACATTGGCACATTTACAGTGTTGCTGAATTGAACCCTTCAAAAATACAAATAGGCTCCACAAAGTGAATGAATACTCATTGACGCAGTTTCCCATCTATCCTATGGAGGGCAGCGACAAAACCGGAAGTGTTGAAACATTTAGAAGAAGAAGAAAAACAAGCCAATGGAATCGATTCCTCGTTGGTTTGCTGTGTCTGTCAGCTAACAAAAAACTAATTTAATCGCAAATATAGTCGTGTATGTGTTCCATGAACAGTGGACAATGTCTACCCGTGCCCTACGAAGGCTCAAAGGAAAACAGCGGGGTCAGGAGGCCTTGGACCTCGGGGATCTGACTTTGGGTGACAGCCCAGAGGAGCAGGCTGCGGGTGAAGAGGAGCAGCTGGACACGGCTAATAGCAAAGCCAGCAGTCGAAAGGCAAAGAAAAACAAGGCTCCGAAAAACGTCAGCAACATTTACGAATTGGTAAGGTCACTGTGTTATTCCGCAAACTAACTAGCTAGCTAGCTAACTTACATGTTACTTTTAACATAACGTTATGTTTTCGGCAGATGACATCAGTGAGCTGTCTGTTGATGCACCTTGCTAACAAGCTAGCCGCGTATAACGCTAGTTAACTTCAGGTCGTTTCTCTGCTTGTTTAACTAGTTTAACGCTAAGTGGATACATTATAACCAGGTTAAAGTTAGCTAGCAAGCTATCTATCGCTTTAGAAAATCACTGGGAAGTAGTCTACAGCACCAACCTGAAGAAAACGCTGACAAACAACAGCATATTTACTAACGTTAACCTTTAAATTGTATACTTAAAGTGACACAAAATAGAGACATAGAACGTCATTTTTTTTGTAAGTACAATAATCAATTCATTTCTATTAAATGTTGGTCAGATGAAAATGTTCAAAACTAATTGATTGTGGATTCGTACAAGCCTTTTTTAAAGTACGTAGTTATTCTCATTAAAATGTCTAACTATGAAAAAGAAACTTAGACTATTGATTTGAGCAGTTATGAAACCATATGTGCTTAGTGTTCCAAGGATCACTGTAAATCTAAACATCACCTCGCTGTTATATCAAGGGGAGATCTACTTCGCATTAACTTTAAAAAAATTATAATGCATGACTGAATTAATTGATGACGTTTTTTACTGTGTAAAATAAAATGTTCAATTATTCAAGTTAATATTAATAGTTGTCACAACAGCTGTTTACATCAATATCTAAATCTTTTTCCTAATCTTACTATTTATTCATGCCATAAACCATCCACAAGCTATTGTTTACAACATTGAGTATGTAAATGATTTCAGGAAGAGTTGATGTTGTCTTGAAGTCTGTTGCAATGTTCCATCTAGCTATGGGGTTTTTACTCACTTTTAGCACTGCTTTACCCAATACACTCTCTTGCCAATGTCACATTTGTACTAGATTGGTGAAGCAGACAACGAGGCAGAGAACATCTCACCTGATGAAGAGGCAGAGAAACCAGATGGAAATAAAACAAGTGGCACTGAAAAGAATGATAACCGAGGCATTAAGAAACCAGATCAAAAGCAAGAGGATGCATCAACAAAGGTAAAGGTGAAGCAATCTGAGAAGGAAAGCTCTCTGTGATTCTTTGATTTGACTCTCTGGCTTTCTGATTCTTTTGATCTACATTTGCATATATTACACTGTCCTCTCTCAAACAGTCTTTATCTGGAGACAGAGGTAAAAAGAAGAAGAAAAAGAAGAAGACAAAGGTGACTTTAGAAGGTGGACAGGTAAATTTGTTTAAAAGGGATTCTATAACTGCTCTGGTAAGACATTAAGTACAATAAATAACAATAAATGATAACCTGCACTATATTCTTAGAATTAATTACAACGTTATTCATATTTTTGTTAGCATTCAATAACACTCTTGCAATCACTCTTAAGAACCAGAAACTACACACAGTATACAAACTGTAGTTTCTTTTGGGAAGTGAACAACAAACAGAAGCACTTTTTTAAATGATTTTTCAGGAGGCTGTACCTGATGATAACATTGATTTATTGCTGGAGAACCTGGAGCAGACCAATGGTCTGAGTTTGCAAAATGAGGATTGTGGAGGCTCTGACAGAAGATCTGTGCTACATGTGGAACACAGGTGAGGAGCCCAACATCTTTCATGTACACTAAATAAATAGATTCAGATCAGATATCTTTGTCAGTGGTCAGGTCAGCATCCTCACATACTATCACTATACATTTCTGTAATTCCTAATTGGCACCATGTGGTAGTGCTTGCCTCACACAAGAAAAGCCAACTATTTGGAGACTGTCTCAGGAAATACACTTCATTGAATCAACACAGAACTGTAAAAGGTTCAAACTTGTTGAAATATGTTAAACATCCAGAAAACCAGTGATGTCAGAGCAGATTATTTCAATTAGCTGTCAAAGGCAAATTATCTGTGTTGATAGCAAAGCATGTGATGTATTGTGGGTGTCTGTTTTCAAGTTTGCTCATGTGTTGTTAAGCATGATGGCCCAAATTAAATGTGCAAACTCTGCACAGCAGTTATGTCATTGATGGATTGTCCATAATAAAATAATAAATAAAAAAAATTTTTTATCACTGATATGTACTTTTATTAGAACCTCCACGGAAACCTTATTTGCCAAAATGTGTTTCCATTGGCAGAAGATACCGTTAAAATGTAAAAGGTGACTTTGCTAACCTTAAAACAGGCAGAATATTCTGCACACTGACAGTTACGAGGTTTGGATTGGGTGTCCCACTTGTAAGATTAGTTACCTAATCTTGCCTTCCATATGTTAACTATTTGTTTAGTTTGTTGGTTGATGGTTACCAGTCAACAATGTGAACGTTGCCTCATTCTTAATGTGACAACGATTTTAAATCACTACTGACTGGTTACCTACATTCCTTTTTACTGAGTTGTCTATGTTTTATATAGCCTGCGTGACACAACACCGTAGAAGCACGGGAAGTATCTAAGATGCACTTTTAGTAGTCTTTGGAACATTTTAGTTTCACCACGACAGGCCCACATCAATAACCTCCACAGTAGCATAATTACAGAGCCAAGTGTAAATGCATTCGAATTCTCTTAGCACCACAGTTGTCTTTTTATAAGTCCTCATGAATTCTGTTTTACTTGACCTCATGATGTTTTCCATCAAGGTCAAGAAAAATATTTAGGAAAATCCGACCGCAGCCCCGGACTCACGCATCTAAAATACCTAAATCAAACAGCCCCTATGTACAGTGAGGAAAATAAGTATTTGAACACCCTGCTATTTTGCAAGTTCTCCCACTTAGAAATCATGGAGGGGTCTGAAATTGTCATCGTAGGTGCATGTCCACCGTGAAAGATGATATGATTTTTTTACTATTTATTTGTATGATACAGCTGCAAATATGTATTTGAACACCTGAGAAAATCAATGTTAATATTTGGTACAGTAGCCTTTGTTTGCAATTACAGAGGTCAAATGTTTCCTGTAGTTTTTCACCAGGTTTGCACACACTGCAGAAGGGATTTTGGCCCACTCCTCCACACAGATCTTCTCTAGATCAGTCAGGTTTCTGGGCTGTTACTGAGAAACACGGAGTTTGAGCTCCCTCCAAAGATTCTCTATTGGGTTTAGGTCTGGAGACTGGCTATGCCCCGCCAGAACCTTGATATGCTTCTTACAGAGCCACTCCTTGGTTATCCTGGCTGTGTGCTTCGGGTCATTGTCATGTTGGAAGACCCAGCCTCGACCCATCTTCAATGCTCTAACTGAGGGAAGGAGGTTGTTCCACAAAATCTTGCAATACATGGCCCCGGTCATCCTCTCCTTAATACAGTGCAGTCGCCCTGTCCAATGTGCAGAACAACACCCCCAAAGCATGATGCTACCACCCCCATGCTTCACAGTAGGGATGGTGTTCTTGGGATGGTACTCATCATTCTTCTTCCTCCAAACATGGTTAGTGGAATTATGACCAAAAAGTTCTATTTTGGTCTCATCTGACCACATGACTTTCTCCCATGACTCCTCTGGATCATCCAAATGGTCATTGGCAAACTTAAGACGGGCCTTGACATATCCTGGTTTAAGCAGGGGAACTTTCCATGCCATGCATGATTTCAAACCATGACGTCTTAGTGTATTATCAACAGTAACCTTGGAAACGGTGGTCCCAGCTCTTTTCAGGTCATTGACCAGCTCCTCCCGTGTAGTTCTGGGCTGATTTCTCACCTTTCTTAGGATCATTGAGACCCCACAAGGTGAGATCTTGCATGGAGCCCCAGTCCGAGGGAGACTGACAGTCATGTTTAGCTTCTTCCATTTTCTAATGATTGCTCCAACAGTGGACCTTTTTTCACCAAGCTGCTTGGCAATTTCCCCGTAGCCCTTTCCAGCCTTGTGGAGGTGTACAATTTTGTCTCTAGTGTCTTTGGACAGCTTTTTGGTCTTGGCCATGTTAGTAGTTAGATTTTTACTGATTGTATGGGGTGGACAGGTGTCTTCATGCAGCTAACGGCCTCAAACAGGTGCATCTAATTTAGGATAATAAATGGAGTGGAGGTGGACATTTTGAAGGCAGACTAACAGGTCTTTGAGGGTCAGAATTCTAGCTGATAGACAGGTGTTCAAATACTTATTTGCAGCTGTATCATACAAATAAATAGTTAAAAAAATCATACATTGTGATTTCAGGATAGTTTCTTTTTTAGATTATGTCTCTCACAGTGGACATGCACCTACGATGACAATTTCAGACCCCTCCATGATTTCTATGTGTGAGAACTTGCAAAATAGCAGGGTGTTCAAATACTTATTTTCCTCACTGTATCCCTTGGAGTGTGTTTCCTCAGCCGGCCCACTTGTCATTTAGCCTGTAAAGAGGTGAATGTTGTTTTCTATGTCAATGCATTAGAAACCTCAACCCAGAGACAGAGCTGAAGAGATATTTTGGGGCTCGAGCTGTTCAGGGGGATCAAAGGTAAGATTGTTCGGATTAAAATGACCCACATTGTTTGTATGTATGCAGTATATTCTCATGCTCAATTTAATGTTTTTATTTATATATTTTTTTGACAGACCTCGACAGAGAAACAGACAGTTTCACCGTAGCACCTGGATGACCAGTCCTAAAGACAGCTGGCCTCGCTTCAGCCGCCCAGGTAGGCTTTTTGTCACGATCAGCTTTTTTAAATTTATCATTACAGGCTGAAACTGACTGTTGACATTTTAATGACTCTTTTTGTTGATATTATGAGCTGTTGCACAAAACAGTAGAATAATACAATACATAATGTAATATTAGCTACTTTGACTCCACTTGATTCCTCTTTTTCTCTTAAAATATGTTATTTAAAAATGAAAACACTGTTGGCGTCATGATGGCTTAGGGGCTTAAAGATTCATACACCAAAACACAAACTCATATAAAACTCAGGAAGGCCGTAAGTGAATTTCTTCAAACTTGGTACAAACTCAAGGATGGACTGATTAGAATTTTGTAGTCAAAGGTCTAGGTCAGTTTGACCTAACAAAATGCGTCTAATAGGATAATATTATGAAGTGATGACATTTTATATACCCAAAAGTTCAAAGGTCAACTTCACTCTAACATAATGTTCCGCAATAAGGCCTTTTCTTGGCTTTTTTTAACGCCATTAATCAGAAACAGAAGAAGAGATTTTGACCATATTTCACATTTGGTCAGATACTGAATTGGTGTCACTAGTTTTCAAACTATGGTAACTGTACAGATCGTCTGTGCTGCCATGTGAAGCATCCACGTTTTAGAACTTGCAGCATGTTTGCAGCAACATCCATATTTGAACCATTGTTGTCATTGCTACGACTTTGTGTTCCTTAAGAATTGGACTTTTCATTTCTATAATGTGAACAATACAAAAAAAATTTGGGTTCTGTTTCTCTAAATTAACTTGCACTGTAATAGACAAAGCAGAATAAGAACAACAATGTTTAACAAAGTCAAGTCAAATCAATTTCATTTATATATCCCTATATCACAAATAAAAAATTTGCCACAGGGGGCTTCACAATCTGTTCAGCAAACCACATCCTCTATCCTTAGACCGTCGACTCAGATGAGGAACAACTCACAGGCTTTGATCTTGTCCCCCCTTGTGTCTGCAACGATCTGCCAATCTGTAACAGCTCATTGTAGGGAAGATGAGAAGCATTATCCAAGATGGCTTTGTCCCTCGTCCTCCTCTCCACTGCCTCCACACTGTCCTCTTCTAACCTGATCCCCCAGCTGGCCTTCCTTGACAGCTTGTTGAGGCTGCTGACCAGCCTTGATGCTACTGCACTTAACACACCAAGAAGAAGAAAAGAGCGCTGGCTACTACAGACTGATAGAAGATCTGCAGTGGCAGTTGATTGAATCTCCTCAACAATAACAGCCTGCTCTGTCCCATCCTAAAGAGGACTTCAGTGTTGTGAGTCCAGTCCAGTTTTTAATTAATTTGGACCCCAAGATACTTGAACGAGTCCACCCTCTTCACTTCCTTTCACTGGATGACAACCAGCACATATTCCAGTTCCTCTGGTCTTCCACCACAAGCTCATTGATTTAGCTGATAATGAGCTTCAGATGATTGTCGTTGCACCATGGGAGGAAGATCTCTATCAGTCCTTCTTACTCCTCTGTAAAAATTTGTCTCTATAATGTCAATATAGTGATAACTTCCATTTAGCCAAAGTCTACATTGTAGTCTTCATATATAATGAGTCTGGACAGACATGGATGTAAACTGCAACCTGATTTGGTTGGCAGAGGCATACAACCGGAAGGCAGTTATTCATCTACACTATGTAATCAATTGCACAAGCTCCATTTGTTATGTACTCTTCGCTTATTCAATTAGTGGGAATTAAGTAGATCTTCCCCACTTAACACACTGTTGTGTCTTCCTGTATGTGCTGTTCTTAACTCGGTTTGATGTCTCCATAGGAATCTCAATGACCTTACTGCAGTCAAAGGATGGCATTCAGTTCTTCACCTTTGAGCATGGTCGGGACTACCAGCAAGTACAGTTCAAGTTCCTAGATGCTGTCGAGTCCATGGATCCCAACAACATTGTGGTAAAAAAGTTAATTTCTGCTGTGCAGTTTGGTGTCAGTGAGTTTGAGGATGATGTGGTAATATTTTAAATCAGTCACCGTCAGTATTGATGTTCCCAGGGATGCATTGAAAAAAATCTGTGATATGGGGTGGCAAGAATGGTCACGTAAGATTGCACAGATAATGTTATCTATTCTAGCCTTTTTAACCATTGAAGCAGCATCAAACGATTTTTTGAATTATCAACTGAAATTAAAATAGCCTCATTCTAAGTCATATAAGACTGTATACCTAAAACCATAGGAGCTACGTAAGTCATTGTTCAGTCCCATTGAGCGCTGCAGTTGAAGAAAAACAAACAATCCATCCACAAAATTTAAAATTCTGCTGCCCACATCTTTGTGAGGTGAAGTTAGATGTTGAGCTTTGTCGTTATTATTCATGTGTTTTTTATTTTACAATTAAACCCAGGCCAATGGCAATTTGCCTGTGTATGTGTGTAGATACAATGCAAAATCTACAGTTGCAGAGATAGTGTAACCAGATGCATTTTTAATAAATTTAGACTCAAGTCTTGTAATCAAACTTCGTTGAAAGCTTTTTCTCTCTACTAACTTTATGTCTCCGTCTATCTCTGTCAATTTGACCTTTGTCTCTTCTCTTTTTCTGTCCAGGCATTGCTACAGCTCAACCCCTACCACATTGATTCCTTGCTGCAGCTCTCTGATGTCTGCCGCATACAGGAGGATCAGGAGATGGCCAGGGACCTCATCGGTGAGTATCACAGGCTCCTTCTTTAATCACATCAACTCTAAACCAAAGACTGTAAATGTATTTAGGGTCCAGCAATGACCCATACTGATGCTATTTGTTGTATTAATTACATGGCGATGATTTATTCCTATATATTCTTAAGATATTGGCAAATAGTAAACCTAGGCCAAGTTGTTCCTGGCTACAGAAGAGCTCCTTCCGTTACAATTTCATCAATTTGATCAACTCTAAATTTTGGAGTCTGCGTGCTTTTGGAAGATGTAAACCAACCAGACAGCCAAAGTCAAAACATTGTTTTTTGTACATTGTACTTTGCTCCAGGCAAAGTACAATGCTGCATTTGTTATTACAGGCCCTTTCCCTAACTGAATGTCTCATATTATTAATGTAATGTAGAAGACTAGAGAGATAATTTAACGAAGGGGTTTTGTCTTATTTTCTGGATAATTTATGTGTAACACTACATCAGTTGAAAATTAACGTAAGAAGTAAGAGGTTTTCCCTCCTGGTCTTTGGGATGCAAAGCCCTGCTGGTGAGGTTGATTGACAGAGCCCTGCACCTGCAACATCCAGCAATGACCCATACTGATGCTGTATGTGTTTAGTACTGATTTCTATACATTGTGCCCAGTTTTCTGATGCTTCAGTGAAATTTTTGTTGTTGTGGATATAAAGAAATTATGATTTTTATTTGTTTTTATTTTTATTTTTTCCTTCAGAGCGGGCCATGTACAGCTTTGAGTGTGCCTTTCATCCTTTATTCAGTCTAACCTCGGGTACCAGCAGACTTGATTATCTGCGACCAGAGAACAGGTCGGTCATTTTTTTACCCCTCTTTTTTGCTTTTTGTTAGACAGCTTGCCTCTGTGAGGCAACTCTAGATTATTGTTTGTAACTTAAATTTTGTTTGAAGAGCTCAGCCATTCAATGATTTAGTCCTCTCTGTTTGCAGGGCATTTTATCTGGCTCTTTATAAGCACATGGTGTTCTTGGAGAAGAGAGGCTGCCCACGGACAGCTCTGGAGTACTGCAAACTGATCCTGAGGTATAAAGGGAAAAGCTCGAGCACTGGGAAAGACCATTTATAGAGGGAAACTTTTTTTTATATATATATATATATATATATATATATATATATATATAAGAGACACAGAAAACGCCACACACATCTCCATGGTGTCTTTATGAAAAACTCATCTACTCTTTTTCCATTATCTCTGAACACCACACTATTCCTAGAAGGAAAGGGGCAGTTTAGATTGTCTTTTCTCTTTGTGTCAGCCCCCAAAATGATGTATAAGGTGGTAAACAATTGAACAAATTTCAGACAAGACCTTCAAAATTCCTTATGTGTTATTTTATTGATGACGAGATGTTCTTTAAAATACATTGAATGATTTAAAAAAAAACTATAACCGGGATCTAGTGAAATACAGGCTAATGCTAGATAAAACATTGATAAAATCCCAAAGCAATATAAATGTTAAAATCTCATTACATAACATAGAACCTTCCGTATCTCGATCACTTCTGTTTGCCATGGCTTGAGCTTTACAACCTAACTACATAATGGGCAATTCTTATCTTTGACTTTCATCGAACTCTGACTTCCTTATGTAATGATAGCTATGTTCTTGTTCTTTTGTAAAGCAACAGTGTGGGAATGAAGGGTGACAGCTGTCCCTCTCTTACCAGCAGTGAATAAATCACTGATGGCAACATGATGGATAACAAAATGTGTTTCACATATATGATGTGATTTACACTGTCAATCTTGTGTTTTAGAGAAAAGAATCAATACTTAGAAGTATTTGATGAATGCATCGTGGTGGATATTTGAAGGAAACAAGAAAAAAATAACAGAGCACACTATCATTGCAATTAGAAATTTGTTCACAGCAGAGCCACTGTATATTAAGCTCAAGCTTCAAAATTTAATCAGAAAGCATATAGATCTTTCACACTATCTGGTGTCTTTCCTTTTATATATTGTTTATTTTTTTACGATTATTTTTTGGGCATTTATTTCCACAGGACAGATGACGACATGAAAGGGGAGAGGGGGGGATGACATGCAGCAAAGGGCCACATGTTGGAGTCAAACCTGTGGCCGCTGCGTCGAGGAGTAAACCTCTGTGTATACACCTGTTCTACCAACTGAGGGTGTTGAGTTCAAATATATCAACAATCTTTTACAGAATCGCAGACTCTACCTTTTTTTTTTTATTTAAACAGTGTGTCACACGGGTTCTTTTTAATGTTACACCTTAGAGTATGGGGTGAGAGTTTTAATTGTACTTAGTTTCAGATATTGGTTCAAGTGTCTGTAGTATTCATTTGCTTCTGTTCTTGTCTGCCACTCTTTTAACTAGTTTGGACCCTGACTCTGACCCACTTTGCATGCTCCTGCTCATCGATTTCCTGACACTGCGCTCTAGAGAGTACCAGTCTCTCCTCCAGTTACATCAGGACTGGGAGGTAAAGTGTGCTATAATGTGCAGATGTGTGCATATATGTGTGTGGGTGTGCGTGCCAGTGTTAACGTTTCAGTCTGATCCAGAAATGGTTTGGTTTTGTGTTGCAGGAGCACAGAAATCTTTCTCAGCTGCCAAACTTTGCATTCTCCACTGCACTCTGCCATTTCCATCTCAGTCAGCAGGAAAATGTGGACCCTGAAGAAAGTGACAAAGAAAGACACAAAGCTGACCAGATGTTGCAGAATGCTCTCATCATGTTCCCCGGAGGTTAGACTCTTAGAAATGAACCACTTCCAGTCTATGAATATTTAGATGATTGCCCTTCATATTACCTCTTTCGCACCACATACCAGTGTTGTCTAATCAGTGTTCAACCCTCCTCCTTTGGAAATTTAAACCAAGCCAGTCAACATGGGTATATCCCTGGGTCAACCCAGTACTGGACACACATACACACATACATTATATATTTTGTTCTAAAGCACAACTAAATAACCATCAAACACCTAGGAGATGATTTGTGCAGTCTCGTTTGCATATTTATTGCAGCATTATTCCTGGAAAAGGAGGTAGATTATTCTAGTATCGATTTCATAACTATTTTAAGACAAGGGAAGAACATTTCTTTTTGATTGACTTCATTAAAAAAGTTGGGAATTCCTTTTCGGCTTCACGACTCATTAAAAAGAAGAGATTCAAGCTCGCCAGCAGCCGCACTAAACTGCAGTCTGCAGACGGTTGACTCGTGCCAGAGAGAGGGAGTAAGAGCTGTGGTGCCGAGAAAATTAAACAAAACATATTTTTATACGTTTAACATTTTAATGCTAAACAATTTTGCCTGTAAAACTCTGCTACCACTCTGCAAAAGGCAGACTAGTGAACATCTGGGCAACCACTACCAGCAAACTGTTCGGAAATTAATTGAACCGCTCTGCTGTTGTTGAAGCTGCCTGTTAACATCCTAGTTTTTTACAGTCTATGGTGAAAACCTAGCGTAAAGCACAGTGAGACAAAATTTGTTGTTTTATCAAAGTGTGCGGCGACCATAGGCCGCGACCTGTGATGACATGATGATGATGACCAAATACATAATTTGTCTCACCCCAGCTGATAGTGACCCAGGTCATAAGTAATTTACAATGAAATCGAGCCTATTCTATCCTGATCAAACCCACCTCGCTACCTGGGTTGCAAAGCAGAGTAGATCAAGGAAGGTTACCCCATTCAAATACACAGTTGACCTGGGTACAACCCTGATTGAGCTATTGGTGTGAAAGAGTTAAAAATAGTAGGGATTACTTGTTATTCACAATAAGGAAGTTGTAAATATGTATGTTAAAATGCTTATGTTGCTGTAAATGTGTTTCCTGCAGTCTTGATTCCTCTACTGGATCTCTGTACTGTGCAGCCAGATCCTACTGTCACTTCTCATGCCTTCTTTGGCCCAAAGAGCCAGATAGGGTAATGCATGCTCCTTTTGTTTTCTCCAGTTTTTAATCTATTTGTAGCATGCCATCATTGACATTTAAGACTGTATAGTTATCAGTTAAACCAATGTATTATATTATTGCTATACATCTTTTTATGGCCTTTTATTTGTATTCCAATTTTGTATCCACTTTGCTTTATGTTTCTGTTACCCTAACTTTAAAAAAAACTTACACTCTCTGTCTCTAGGCAGCCTCCAGCCCTGGCTGAACTGACTGCTCTGTATGTGGGGAGAACTCACAGCCTGTGGAGGGAGGCAGCAGTAATGCTGTGGTTGGAAGAGTCTGTGAAAGAGGTGCTGCGTCGAGTTGATGCCAAAGACCCACTGGTGGAGGACTGCCAAAACAAGTAAGATCTCAATAAGCTGCTCTGCCGCCACATTTCTGTGCAATTATGCTCCATATGTTAGCATAACTTCATTAATCTGTTTTAGGAGAAAGCAAAGGTACCAGAGTGCACCAAGGAACATCCATCGTCACGTCCTCCTCTCTGAGATTAAAGAAGCCACATCAAGTCTGCCTCTGGTAAGAAACGTTCAGCAACCATACTTAAACACAACTCACTTTATCAACAATGTCCTCAGTCCACTCACCAATAGACGATGGAGGTGTGATGGGCATCAAATCACAATTTTATCACTTTTCTTATCCACTTTTAGGTTTTCCAAACATCCTAACAAGCTAGATTATTTGAATGAATTCATAATCACACTACAAGAAACAGGTGGTCTCCTTGAGGTCCCTATCTGAGATCATTCAGATACAGTGTATGTGAGTGCATGCTCCCTGAATTGAATCAGTTTTCACTCTAAAAACATCTGTGTATCAAATTTAAAATGACAGTATACATATTGCACATTCACTGAAATAGTTAAACTGTGTTTTTCTTAGTTTTCCTGTATTTTTATATATACCAAAATCACAACCCATCGAAAGATCAAACTATCAAAACTTCTCTTAAAGAAATAGTTTTGTTGTCAGTGTAGTTATTTATTTTCTTCTTTTTTTTAAACAGGGATTTACATATTTAAATTATGAAATAATATAAGACAGTGCTCCATACACAAAGCCTTGCTGCTATTTCTTAACCAGGTCATCACCCCGATATCAGCCTCCAAAAGCTGCTGCTGATATGGAAAAGTATTTAATAAATCTCAATTAAGGATCAAGCAGTACAGTTTAACCACAGTGTTTTGTCATGTAGTGCTATCCCAACTCTGAAGTTCCTGTCTTTCTGAAAGAGTATTTAAACTCATGCTGGACAAGATTAGAGATAACCAAATAAGGTCCTTCACTTATCCATGCATGGATGAAGATGCTACTGAATTATTTACTATTCTTGCGTGCGTAACAAGTCACATTGTTGGTACCCAAGATCATATGCAGCACATTTATCTGTGACTGCCTAGGTCAAAGGACATCTAGTGCGTGCGTGCATGCACGAATGTGAGTAAATGTTACTTCCTCCCCTGACCTTAGCTGAAAAGGAGCGCTTGAGGCAGCACTGTCTTATCATACAGATCAGCTGTTATGTCTCCCGTTATTGAGACATAGAGATGAAGACAGGTGCTGTTATGTTTGACACTGACCTGAATGAGACTAATTTACCATTGTCCCAATTTACACCACATAAGCTTGTAAACTGGAAAATTCTACCACAGTGGAGATATTGAGAGAGAGAGAGAGAGAGAGAGAGAGAGAGACCAGACAGTTATACAATGACGGAATTACAAGAAGCATACAATCCGTGCTATACATCCTCACAAGATTCTCACAAAGACTCCAATGAGGGTCTTAATGTGTAATTGTCGGGATAACAAAGATGATAAAATTAGGTTCCATAATTTGGTTCCACACCTGGCTTTTAGCTAGGTTGTACAATACTATACATACAATACTGTAGCAGAGAGGGTGACTTGGCAGTTTGCTAACTTGTTGCTCTCCCTACCAATATAAGCTACTTCGTTTTAGGCTACGAAACGTGCATGCAGGCTGAAACTCAACCATGCCATTTTATCGGGATAAAGCTATAAACCGAAGGACGCTCCGCTAGCTGCTAAGCTAATGTGCAATGGTAAACACTGCAGCTGTAACGTTAATGTGTCTACTTCAACTGACAACGGAGAAATGTCTTTGCCTTCTCTACCGTGTTGTTAAATGTCATGTAACATTTCACTCCACAACTTGCGAAAGGTCGGATTTGCTCCATCTTTTGATATGTTTTGTTTAGAAAGACCAAATGTCATCAGACACAATCTATTTGCAGGCCAATGTTTTTTTGAGGTGATGTGACAAGCTCAGACCATCACATGACCATGGTATTGCGGTAATGCAATAACCGTCCCAGCCCCACTGATCACCTCCTTAGTATTCATGTATCTCATGCATCCCTGAGAAGGTGAATCTAATCTTGTGTATTTGTTTGATACACTCAGGAGGTGACCAGTCAGCCTGTGATGGGCTTTGACCCTCTACCGCCGCTGGACTCAGTGATGTCGTACAACCGACCAGAGAGGTACTGGAGGAGCCGTACAGCTGTGCATATGAAGTACCACTGTACAGTCAAAGAAGACTCACATATTGTGCTTTACAAACAAACAGGCTTTGATATCCTCAATTTGCTTTTACACTATAATAAGACTTCTGTCTGTTTTTGTGTACATATAGGCAGCACGTTGGTGCAACTAATGAGAGTACATTGTCACTGTTTTTCCGGTCTTTGCTGCCAAACTTCAACTTTCAGGTGAGTTGCACAGATCAGGCAAAATAGCTCTGGCAGGAAATAGGTCTGGGGAAAATGAATTGATCAGGGGTTATACAGTGCATAGGACAAACAAAACAGATTGGTTGTCTTCAGAGGTGGGTAGAGTAGCCAAAAATTGTACTCAAGTAAAAGTACTGTCATTTCAGAAAAATATGACTCAAGTAAAAGTTAAAAGTAGTCATCCAAATAATTACTTGAGTAAGAGTAAAAAAGTGCTTGGTGAAAAACTACTCAAGTACTGAGTAACTGTTGAGTAACGTCTAAATTTGAGTAATCAACAGTTTTTTTTTTATATATATATATATATATATAATATTGATATAATATAACAGTTTTTTTATATATATATATATATATATATATATATATATATATATATATATATATATATAGTATATATACACACACAGTGGGTACGGAAAGTATTCAGACCCCTTTAAATTTTTCACTCTTTGTTTCATTGCAGCCTTTTTCCAAAAATCAAAAATGTTCATTTTATTTCTCAGTAATGTACACTCAGCAACCCATCTTGACAGAAAAAAACAGAAATTTAGAAATTTTTGCATATTTATTAAAAAACAAAAACTGAAATATCACATGGTCATAAGTATTCAGACCCTTTGCCGTGACCCTCATATGTAACTCAGGTGCTGTCTATTTCTTCTGATCATCCTTGAGATGGTTCTACACCTTCATTGGAGTCCAGCTGTGTTTGATTATACTGATTGGACTTGATTAGGAAAGCCACACACCTGTCTATATAAGACCTTACAGCTCACAGTGCATGTCAGAGCAAATGACAATCATGAGGTCAAAGGAACTGCCTGAAGAGCTCAGAGACAGAATTGTGGCAAGGCACAGATCTGGTCAAGGTTACAAAAAAATTTCTGCTGCACTTAAGGTTCCTAAGAGCACAGTGGCCTCCATAATCCTCAAATGGAAGACGTTGGGGACGACCAGAACCCTTCCTAGAGCTGGCCGTCCGGCCAAACTGAGCTATCGGGGAGAAGAGCCTTGGTGAGAGAGGCAAAGAAGAACCCAATGGTCACTGTGGCTAAGCTCCAGAGATGCAGTCGGGAGATGGGAGAAAGTTGTAGTAAGTCAACCATCACTGCAGCAATCCACCAGTCGGGGCTTTATGGCAGAGTGGCCCGAAGGAAGCCTCTCCTCAGTGCAAGACACATGAAAGCCCGCATGGAGTTTGCTAAAAAACACCTGAAGGACTCCAAGATGGTAATAAATAAAATCCTCTGGTCTGATGAGACCAAGATAGAACTTTTTGGCCTTAATTCTAAGCGGTATGTGTGGAGAAAACCAGGCACTGCTCATCACCTGTCCAATACAGTCTCAACAGTGAAGCATGGTGGTGGCAGCATCATGCTGTGGGGGTGTTTTTCAGCTGCAGGGACAGGACGACTGGTTGCAATCGAGGGAAAGATGAATGCGGCCAAGTACAGGGATATCCTGGACGAAAACCTTTTCCAGAGTGCTCTGGACCTCAGACTGGGCCGAAGGTTTACCTTCCAACAAGACAATGACCCTAAGCACACCGCTAAAATAACGAAGGAGTGGCTTCACAACAACTCTGTGGCTGTTCTTGAATGGCCCAGCCAGAGCCCTGACTTAAACCCAATTGAGCATCTCTGGAGAGACCTGAAAATGACTGTCCACCAACGTTTACCATCCAACCTGACAGAACTGGAGAGGATCTGCAAGGAGGAATGGCAGAGGATACCCAAATCCAGATGTGAGAAACTTGTTGCATCTTTCCCAAAACGACTCATGGCTGTATTAGATCAAAAGGGTGCTTCTACTAAATACTGAACAAAGGGTCTGAATACTTATGACCATGTGATATTTCAGTTTTTGTTTTTTAATAAATATGCAAAAATTTCTAAATTTCTGTTTTTTTCTGTCAAGATGGGTTGCTGAGTGTACATTACTGAGAAATAAAATGAACTTTTTTGATTTTTGGAAAAAGGCTGCAATGAAAAAAGAGTGAAAAATTTAAAGGGGTCTGAATACTTTCCGTACCCACTGTATATACGTGCGTCATTCCGTTCATAGAACGCTGCAAGTTTTTTTGCAAAGCCAATCTACCACTCCATAAACCACTGTCTGATTATGTGCCAGTCAGAGTTGTTCCCTGCACCGCGTAGCTTAGTTTCTAGATATAGACAGTCACAGAGGACAGAGTAACGTGAGCAGTCGGTTATATGTTGATCTCAAGGTTTACCATTTTACTAGTAAACGCAACATTTTGTCCCGTTTGTGTTGTTTTTCAGACAACAGCAGGGACCGGTGCTAGTTAGTGTCTGTTAGCTCACAGGGCTCTAGGGTGGGACTAACATTTTTTTCCTCTAGGCCGCACTGGTGCACCTAATGTCCCCGCATCCGCTGCTACTCCACAAATGAAGCAGTGTTGTTTATATCAATATGGTTTAATTTTGCGTTACATGGCCCATTTCTTCTGTAAATCCGTGCCTGTGTTCGGCTCTCTGTTCTTACTTTCCGCGCAGCCCCGCCCCCATTCACTCACACAGGCTCCCAGGCAACAGAGACAGAGCGGCGACAGCGCCGGTGTTCCACCAAAACACCGGTCCACACTTCTGACATTTGTCCACAGTTTTAATTATTACTAACACAGCTGTATATTGTTAAGTGGCAGGAGAGGCAAACCTGTATTTGTACCAGTGTTTCCGCTTGTAACTCTTTTATTGCGGCGGCCATGGCGAAAAACACCGAATAAGTTATTGAATGCGACTAACTTCAGTTCGTAGAGTAATAGCGTGTGAGACGTTGCCTGCTGGACCCATTCAATGAGTCAGCCATCACTCTGTGAGTACGTCCATCGCACTCACTCTCTCTCCTTAGCTCTTTTAATCTTTTTTATTTTTTTATTTTTAAATAAATCCTAGGCTATTTATTTCAGATAATTTTCATGTACATGTGTTGCAGCTGTATGTATGTAAAACATACAACTTAAATATAAGGGGATTGTAGCATAATATGAATGTGAAAGCAGTTATAAATAGCCTATTGTGGAAATTGCGGCAAGATGCAAGAGACAATTTCTCACGATGAGCACATGAAAAGCGTGGCTCGTTTATTCAACAGGAGAAAACCATAAAATACAGAATAAGGCGCTGAGCCTAATGCCAACCTCGTAATGTCCCACGTCGTCACGCATTCACAACATTTAAAGGGGCCGTGTTCCCTGAACAGTTGTCATTAACTGCGGTGACTCAAGGGCAGTAAATTACATGTCTAATCAAATGTGTGTGGAACAACACTTAGCAACATGGTGAATTATGTATGTCACATTCACTACACTATGTGACTATAAAATTTGTTTTGGTTAAAATCAACAAATAATTGTGATATTTAATCGTGATCTCAATATTGATCAAAATAATCGTGATTATCATTTTAGCCATAATTGTGCAGCCCTACCAAAGAGGTAAAAAGACAAGTAACAAGCTCATTGTAGTGTAATGTAGCAAAGTAAGAGTACAGTTTCTTCTTCTCAAATCTACTCAAGTAAAAGTATAGTGATTTAAACCTACTCCTATTATGCTTGTTAGCATCTTAGTTATAATTTGTGAATTTGAGCAAGTTTCTCCTTAACCTAACTGTAGTGGTGTCATATTGGTGCTGCTGCATTGAGGTATTAATAAAAACGTCCTTGAATTCTAATAAACAACCCATGGTGTGGATGTGGGCACATCATATGATTAATAGCTGTGAGCACTATATTCAAATAAAACTCAGTTGGTGAATGATTCACTATAAACTACCCGCTCCAAAGCACGGTAACTGATGAAATGAGAAATTATCTTCTGGGTGTACTGATTTCCTGCCAGATGTCCTACATTTTTTTTTAGTGAGTTTACTTTTCAAAATCATTGAATGAGCACAGTGTTGATTGTGTTTATGGTTGGGGTTTCTATTTAACAATTACTAAAATAACACACTGTGCAAATTAATAACAGGACCCTCCAGGGCTGGTGGAAATATAAACCGGTAAAAGTTCTTTGAAAAAATTTTATCAGACATGCTTGAATGATGGAATATTTCCCCCAAAGACTCATGGTTACCCTAAGGGGATGACAACTACAAAATATGAAAGAAGGCTTATGACCATGTGTTAATTCTGTCCACCATTTCCCAGTGCCATGGAAGAACAAAACAATAACCACATTCATCATGAAGTGCAAAGTTCTTTCAAAGTTTTGCCTTCTCTTTTCTTAAGTGTTTTTTTTATATATATATATATATATATATATATATATATATATAGTCAAGTTTACTTCCCAATAATTATTGTGGGACATTTTCTCAATCTTGACTGTTACCTGTATTTATAGGAACAACATCCATTGAATAATGCATCCTAAAAGTGTTCTTGGCCTTTGGAATTAAAATAGCCCCACATCACATACCCTTCACCATACGTAGAGATTTCTCTTGGGATGCTTTCCATAAAATCATCTCTCAATGCAAATCAAACCAGCTATTAGTCTAACTGAAATAAAACCATGCCAATCTCTATGTATGGTGAAGGGTATGTGATGATGGGGGGGCTATTTTAATTCCAAAGGCCAAGGGAACTTTATCAGGATGCATATTATCCTGATCCATGAAATAACTGGCTTTTAATAAAAAACATCTGCCTGCCTCTATGGGAATTTAACATAGTGGTGTGTAAACTTATGCCCCCTGTATTTTAAGGAAGAACATGTATTTAATTATTTACAATACATTATTCATTCACAAAGAAAATTGGTATACTTAAAAGGTTGGATTTTACATCATTTTTTAATTAAGGCATTAAGATAAATTTCCAAAACATGATTTTTTTTATTCCTCTTTTTAGTCAACGTAAGCATGGGCATGTAAACTTATGAGCACCAATGTATATTGGTCAATTTAAGTTGGTGATTACATAACTTAAACTGCTGCAATTCTTGAGTCATCCTTAGTACATATTTTCCTCAGCAACAAATGAGTGTTTGCTCTTTCTGCTAATTTACTCCACACCTTCAATCCCACACCTTTGACGTTTAGGCATGAGGACTTGTGGGACATCCAGACACACACTGTGTAACTGATCTGAGTTTTTGTCATATTTGCCAGGTTATGGCCCCATAATAAATATGGTCAGGCGGTATTTGACTTATCTGACTTTTGTTAAATAAAATTAAAAAAATTATGAATAAAGTGCCAACAGCATTAACGGACAACTTTCTAAAATGTTGCACATGAAGTGCAACAATGTGCTCGCAAAGGCAGGGAAGAAGATGGCAAGCTAGTAAATGGGGATCTACACAATGCACACATGCAATTGTATTTATTTTAAAAATCTGCTTTGCAAATGTTTTATATGAAAAACACATTCAACAAATTTGTAAGACCTCCAAGATGCTAACATTTTGTTTAGTTGAGCAACACTGAATGTTGTCTTGAAAGCCACTGTGTGTAGCATTTGAAAATGTTTTGACCTCCTCAAAAAAAAAAAAAAAAAAGTTTTTGCAGATAGGAATGTATTAGATGAATTGGCTGAAAGCAACAAATAGACTGAACCCATTTCCACTGGGCTCTTTTGTATTTTTCCAAACCTTCTGTGATAACAAAATACATGTGTGTAATGGTCCAGAAAATTGAGTAGTCAATAATGTTAAGACATCAACGGCTACTTGGTGCTGGGAAAGTACTTTGCTGGTGCCAGACCAAGCACAGAAAACATATGTGCGGTTTATGTCCAAAATGGGGTAAAACAAACAGGCATTAAAACGTTTACAATAATTAAGTTGCAACATAAATGTTATTTAATGAGTTATGTGTTTAACTCATCATGGGTCTTTCAGTCCACTGCCAGTGTCAAGACAACTGCAGCCACATTAAAATACATGAATCATGTAAACCCACACATTGAACATCCTGTGGGTCAGCTATACATGCATAAAGTTAACAGATGGCCCGAGGCATGTTTCCATTAGGACAGTTCCATCCATCCTGATCATGTTATCCACTTATGTAGAGGAAGAGATACAATATGGATAAAGGAAATAATGTTAAGACTAGGGAAGATACGCTGCTCTGTTGTTCTTTTACTGAAATAGAGTTACATATCTGCAAACAACAAAATGTTGTTATATCACACAACCCTAAATTATCCTGGTATTGTTCTGTTACTGTTGACCATTTCATTGGATTTCTAAAACCATCGGAAAAGTACTTTAAATGGGATTGTTTTGTGTTAATAACTTACTAAATAAAATACACAAACTGAAGGACCAAATCCTTGGTCTGACAGCTTTAGGTGTCTTTCAACACAATCAAGTGCTTCCAGCATGGTTAGACTGTGGAACCAGTGGTAACTATTGCAGGATTTTCTTAAAATAGACTTTGAAAAAAAATGATAAAATACAACAAATTATTAGATATGTCAATGCTTTCATTGTGATAGCCATGTCAGCAATTCACTGTATATGAAGGTGACACAGTCAAGCGTAGTAAAAGGGTACAAATTGTTAGTTTGAGATGGCCAAATGCTAACATAATGGGTACTTGGATTCTAGATAACTGTCTATGAACTGACACCTCTTTTCTTAATAAGGGGGGACTGAGGCAGGAGGATGACATGGAAGTAGCTCGAGCCGGACAGGAGCTGAACCAAGAAGTCAATCGTCTAATGGTGGCAATGAGGGACATGCTGGCAAACATCAGGTTTCAAGAGCCACCGAGAGAGGACAACCCCTACAGAGATGAGGAGGAGTGGGACTGAGAGAGGAGGGAGACCAAGGTGGAAAACAATGACATTGAGAAAAATGTCCATATTTAATGGTGTTTATAATAATTAAGAAGACATGAAATGGGACTACTGAATAGTAGTTTTTTTTAATTGTCAAAATTTCAGAGTACTAAAGTGAAAATAAGAGATGACTTGGTGTTACGAGCCTGTCCACATCTCTGCTTTAGTGTTATTGATAAAAAATGTTTTACTCTGGAACAATCCAGACAGTTATGAACATGGGGAACTTTGTTTCCATAGTCTGAAAACGGATCTCTTATGAACCTGTCCTGTCGCTGAAGTTGACCGTGTTATTTGTAATAAACATTTAGCAGTGCCAACATCTTCAGTCATTGTCAGTAAGCAGCACTACTGGCGCTACTGTTCTACTTCTGATTTCTGGCTTTCAGAGTTTTTCATATTCACAAAGAATTGACTGATTTATGAAAGAAGAACAACGTTGAAAACAGTTCTTATGTTGAGTGGAAGTGCTGCATCACAAATTCAAAATGGCAGCACTGTAACGTTTGTCAGAATCAGAATTTTTTTTATTCCCTTTGACTTTAGGCCACCAGCTCTTGTCACTTAAAACGCGTCGTTTGGAACACACTTCAACAATTTTGGTTAAATTCTGAGCCAGACAAGCATTTAGTTCTGGGATTTTGTGTTGGGAATAGCACATATTCAGCAAGTCATACCCCTCCCTTTTAGGTCTTTAAACACTAACTTATAGTTTATTTTTGAAACCCACCCAAACATTTTGAAGAAATTAAGTTAGATTTTTAAAGGGATGCTGTAACCAAAATCATCTTGTACAGATTTTTCTCTGCTGAAAAAAAGATGTTAAGTAAAACAAATCAGGTAAAAAGCCAAAATGCGTGAAGTTCTTTTTTTTATTCTAAAATGTGACTTAAACTATGTTTACCCTCTCCTCAAACCACAGTGCTTTCCTACTAAGTAATTCAGATCTCATTTTTCATAAACATGATTGAAGTTTAATCCTACCTCCTGCTAATTTCAGCATTTACTAAATCAAAACTATTAGCATGGCAATCTGTTTTTCGGTCTTATTTCAGAAGAAATGTGGTTAAATTGTTATTTTGTCTAAAAGTAATTTTATTGAAAAAATGCATTCTGAGAATCATATACGTTTTATCGTGGGCCTCTCGCCTATGTTTTTTATTCTTGTGCAAGTCTTATTACTGCAGGATGTCTGCTGTTGACCTCTTCTGTTGGCTCACTGCTGCTCTGTTTGGATTTTCAGTATGAGTGACTTGCCAACATTTGATTATTTGTGGCTAACCCCACCCAATAAAACAGTACAGAGCATTTTTTTTCCAGTAGTCTGCTATTGTCCATGAAGTTATATTCAATGCAAGAGTATGGCAGATATTTTATAAATTTTGCTTAAGGAATTTAATAATTCCTTGCAGGTTTAGTCAGTTACTCATGACCTGACTCATGCTGGCTACCTCACTGCAGGTTGTAACTGAGGCTATAACTGTCTGGGAGCTTTTCAATCTTGTGTTGCTGCTTTTTAATCATAATTTCTTCTGGAGTGAAAATCAGAATCCGATTTAATGGCCAAGTGTGAACACATACAGGGAATATGACTCTGGCTTTTCTCAAAATACATACACAGTAATAGACATACTGTAGCTTAACAACAAGGACGACAAAGCTGATAAGGTAAAAATAAGCAATTGACTTCTATGTACAGATACAAGATTGTATATAAAAAGGGTATTACACACATGCAAATTCATACATACAGTACAGGCCAAAGGTTTGGAAACCCCTCATTCAATGTGTTTCCTTTATTTTAATGACTATTTACATTGTAGATTATCACTGAAGGCATCAAAACTATGAATGAACACATGTGGAATTATGTACTTAACAAAAAAGTGTGAAATACAAACGTCTTATATTCTAGTTTCTTCAAAGTAGCCACCCTTTGCTTTTTTTATAGTGCTGCAAACCCTTGGTGTTCTCTCAATGAGCTTCATGAGGTAGTCACCTGCAATGGTTTTCACTTCACAGGTGTGTCTTGTCAGGGTTAATTAGTTATTTCTTGCCTTATTAATGGAGTTGGGACCATCCGTTGTGTTGTGCAGAGGTCAGGTTGATAAACAGCCGTCAGCCCTATTGGACAATTGTTAGAATTCATATTATGGCAAGAACCAATCAGCTAAGTAAAGATAAACAAGTGGCCATCATTACTTTAAGAAATGACGGTCAGTCAGTCCGGAAAATTACAAAAACTTTGAATGTTTCCCCAAGTGTAGTCGCAAAAACCATCAAGCACTACAACGAAACTGGCTCACATGAGGAAAGGAAGACCAAGCGTCACCTCTGCTGCTTATAAGTTCATCTGAGTCACCAGCCTCAAATCGCAAGTTAACAGCCGCTCAGATTAGAGACCAGATGAATACCACACAGAGTTCTAGCAGCAGACACATCTCTAGAACAACTGTTAAGAGGAGACTGCGCAAATCAGGCCTTCATGGTCAAAAAGCAGCTAGGAAACCACTGCTAAGGAGAGGCAACAAGCAGAAGAGATTTGTTTGGGCCAAGAAACACAAATAATGGACATTAGACCAGTGGAAATCTGTGCTTTGGTCTGATGAGTCCAAGTTTGAGATCTTTGGTTCCAACCGCTGTTTTTGTGCGACCCAGAAAAGGTGACCAGATGGATTCTACATTCCTGGTTCTTAATTTTCAAATGATGTCATTGTTCCAAGTTCACCTGAGCTATGGATGAATTTGTGATTAATTTGCATGTGATTGTCAGCAGTATAGAAAGGCTTTCATATTAGTTCTTCAGGGAGCTGTGTGTGTGAGGATCAGACTGTCTGATGTGACGCTAATGGTGCCACCACAGCTGCACTGACAATTAGTAATTACTGTATACTTAATGAAAATGTCAACCGGTACTAGACCTCAAAAGTTGAAAAAAAGACAAATCAAAATAAATTAATACATGCTTTATATAATTCCAGATTAAAGTATTTTTTGGGCATTTCCACCTTTAATGGACAGGACAGCTAAGTGAGAGAGGGGGAAGACATGCAGGAAACTGTCACAGGTCGGACTCAAACCCTGGACCCTGGACCTCTGAGTCGAGGCATAAACCTCTAAGTACATGTATGCCTGCTCTACCAACTGAGCCAACCCGGCCACCAGATTTAAGTTTGATTCAGTCTGCGAGGTCAAGAAACCAAAGGAGTCAAACGTAATTCTGGAATTTTTTTAAAGCATGTATTCATTTTTTTACATCATATTTTTTCTTTTAAAAATAATACTGACATGCCCAATTGTTTCTGCTGTTCATATGGGCCACAAAAAAATCCCCCTCATAAAGCAATTTCAATGTAAGTGATGAAGGATATGTTGGCATGTGAGTACTGTGTTAAGGTACACTTGGAAAAATGTAAACCTATTCTATAATAGTGATTTAAGAATATACTGCAGATTCAGGAGTTAAAACAACATAATTTTGAAGTCATGCACAGAAAAAGTTCACAGTGCGTTAAGCAATGATCAAGGGGGCTGATTGGTGAAGTGGTCACACACGTACATTGTACAAGGGTTGAGAGGATTAATTGTTCAAATTAACCACATTCCTAAAGCTAATTGGAAACTAGCCAGTGGTGAGGAAATTATTCAGATCCTGTACTTAATTAAACGTACCAATACTACACTGTAAAAATACTCTGCATTGAAAATTGTACTCAAGTAAAAGTATGAAAGTATTGTCGGAACAATCTACTTAAAGTATTAAAATTAAAATGACTCCATTCAGAAAAATCCTCACGGTTTAGAAATAGGAAATTAATAAAAATGAATGAATTCATGAAAATTAATAATGAAACATTGTATTTTATAAACTACATGTGTTTTGTGTGCCCATGTGTATAGTAGCTGGTAACCTAAAATGTTAGATTATCGTAGTGAAGTAAAAAGTAGCCTACAATATTTCTCATGAGAAGTGGCATGAGAAGACTCCAGTAAAGCCTACCTCAAATTTATAGGCTACTTATGTACAGTACTTGAGTAAATGTACTAAATTACATTCCCACTGACCTTATCAGAAAGATTGACAAACATGTCAAAGAGATAAAAGATGAAATAGGGGCTACGAATCTGAACAGCGCTCCTCACCGCCCTGCTTTCCTTTCTATTTTAGTTTCCAGCAAAACATGCGCGCGTGTCAGACATTACTGAGACACGATCACAGTCCAGCTGACGTTTGCATGAGAGGAGGAGTCCTTCAGACAGCATCACTTTGATAAATGTTCAACCAAGTCACCGAGGTACCAAAGACACTTTGTTCACTCTCACCATGTTGGTCAGAACAGTCCGAGTTGATACAAGAAGTGGATGGCCGGGTCGTGCGTCCTATAAATAAGACTTAAAAACCATGAACTGTGAGCGCAATGTTTTGATGGAGAAGGACATTTTATGGATCTCCGTGCCGTACAAGTTGCATCCATAAGAAGGAAGAAAACTTGAGGCGAGGAGGAGACTGACTTCACACGGACAAATACACAGTAACAGCTTGTAATTCTGTTAATCATAGGGTTAGAAAGGGCGCTCTGTGTATATTTGAAAGTCAGCGCATTGATGGGTTCAACAACTGAACGACTCGCTTGAATTTTGCAACTGGCTGGTCCTCCGAACTTGACACTACTACGCTGCAGTTAGTTCCAGCAGGGCAGCATCTACACCAGCCAGTCTTCATCTAGAAGTCAGACATGGTCATGACCAACAAGTCCCATCGTAACCCTTCCATGCTCCACGTTGAGTTCAGCCCGTTATATGACTTCATGGAAGACAACGAAACGAACTCCACCGCCGGAGAGCAAAACTCTATGGGCTGCGTGCAGATCCACATCCCTCAGGAGCTCTTCCTGTCACTGGGGCTCATCAGTCTGGTGGAGAACATCCTGGTGGTTCTGGCCATCATCAAAAACCGCAACCTGCACTCGCCCATGTACTACTTCATATGCTGCCTGGCGGTGTCCGACATGCTGGTCAGTGTCAGCAACGTGGTGGAAACCATATTCATGCTCCTCCACGACCATGGCCTGATGAACATGCACCCTGGTATGCTGCGCCACCTGGACAACGTCATTGACGTGATGATCTGCAGCTCCGTGGTGTCCTCGCTCTCCTTTCTGTGCACCATCGCTGCGGACCGCTACATCACCATCTTTTACGCGCTGCGTTACCACAGCATCATAACCACTCAGCGCGCCACCGCCATTATCGTAGTGGTGTGGCTGGCCAGCATCACCTCCAGCATCCTCTTCATCGTGTACCACACCGACAATGCTGTGATCGTGTGCCTTGTGACCTTCTTCTTCACCACCCTGGTGTTTAACGCCGTGCTGTACCTGCACATGTTCTTCCTGGCACACTTGCATTCCCGGCGCATCGTAGTTTTCCACAAAAGCAGGCGCCAATCTACGAGCATGAAGGGAGCGATGACCCTCACCATCCTGCTCGGGGTCTTCATTATATGCTGGGGCCCCTTCTTCTTGCACCTCATCCTCATCCTCACCTGCCCCACTAACCCCGTCTGTAACTGTTACTTCCGAAACTTTAACCTTTTCCTCATCCTTATCATCTGCAACTCGCTCATCGACCCGCTCATCTACGCCTACCGCAGCCACGAGTTGCGTAAAACTCTGAAGGAGTTAGTCCTGTGTTCTTGGTGCTTCGGTGTGTGACATTTAGGAAAATAACAAAAGCCTCAGGTTGTCAGTTCCTATTCTTCTTAAATGATGTACACTATGTTAGAAGCCGTGGCCTGGCATTGACATCGTCACTCGTTACCTGATACCTGCTGCCTTCAGATGGCTGTAAAGAGAGTCACACGTAAAGAAAAAGGCCTTCTGTATAGTAGGCTACTTAGACGCACCGGGACACAAATACAATTTATTTTATTCTGCAATGAATTGGCCTGGATAGGCTACTTTGTTCAAGCAAAGGGCACGAAATGACATCGTCATATATGAGGAAAGCATTGAAGTTACCCCATTAATAACATAAAGCATATCAAAACACTAGTTACTGTCTAAATGGTGGCGTTGTGTGTGAATGACTCTCCCCAAAATAAATGTCCGAAAGAAAATAATTGATAGGGAAAATCACATGAACGGGCTTCCTTGGAGGGACGGAGGCATGAAAGGGTTTATTTATAATTGTATTTGTGGACGTGTGTGTGGTTCGCTGAATTGTGCAACAGGGCGCGGCTTCCAAAAGATGTGGAGCCTTATTTCAGTTACTATGTGGGTTAAACAAGTTGGACTATGAAGAAGTTTTTGTCAATTTTTTTGTTTATATCAGACCAATTTATATACTTGCGTGTCTATGTTGTGTGTGGTGCAGATGCACAGGAACAGCCGAAACATAAAAGAGTCTAGACTTTTTAATGTCTATAGATAATAATTGAATGTATTAAGAATCTTACTATTCGCTTTATCTTCTTTTTATTATTATCCTATGATATTCTTTCTGTATTGATCCTAAGGATTGGTTGTAAATAGGACCTACATTTTAGACTCTTAATTTCCCTTTAGAAGAACTGAAATGCAGTCATATGTGTCTTTGAGCCGTAAAGTGTAAACTTGTATCTTTCCATTCATAGTGCTAGGGTATACGTGTTTTGGCACAGTTGTTTCCAAAATACGGAAAACGATTACAGATTCTGTAGTATTTGAATAATTCTGCAGATTATTTGCTGCTGACCACTGTTGGAACTGAATTCAGTGTCATTTTTCTATCGATTTCTATCGATTCTATCGATCGAAAGTCTATTTACTTTTCATTTTTCATTTTTGTTGTATAATGGTATTTTTTCTAATACCATAACTTACTTTGTTCTTTTTCTTTTTGGCGTGGGAGTTGTTACAAAGGATTGTAAATGTACATATGGTCGTCTGATATCTGCTATATAAATCTTAAAAGATAACTTTAAAGGTAAATTAGATTGTGGTCTTCTGCGCTTCATGATCTAAGGCAAACCTGATGGATTCAACACATATTTGGGTATAAGAAACTGCAGAATGAATCCCATGTTAACTTGCAAAACTGAGCAAAACAGGATGTTGTACAGTTATCTTAAAGGGTTATATGTGTTATGTAATCATTGAAATATTTGTCTCAAATAAAGAGGCAATAAAAAGCTTGATAAATTAATAAAACAGCTTTATCATTGTTTTCTCCTCCAATATATTTTCCATGATTTTGCTTTTTGTTATTACATAGTATGCTTGTCTTAGAAGGCTGTTTTCCTTATGTGGAGACTAAATATTCACACCAAAGGCCGGAAAGATAAGAGTATGGAGATGGCTGTGTAAAAAATCTGTATTCATTAATAATAATAATAATAATAATAATAATAACAATAATAATAATAATAATCGCTTTTCACAAACTCAAAGACCTTTGCCATATCTGTTGAACTTTACCACTCGTCAATTTCAACATAATACATGCAACATCAACACTATTTCTGCCTTGTAGAAAAACAAATGCAATATCACATTTACTCTCAGCAGACAGAAGGGCCATTGATATTTAAGACAACAGAGACATTTTTGAAATGCTAAAAAACTCATGATCAAGTTCAGTCGCAGTGTAATAAATAACACCATTGAAAAGAAGGGGAATTCCAACTGGAACAAAATCCTCATCCTGTTCTCAAGGAAGAAATTAAAAAAAAAATCTAAAATGTTTTAAATCATTCCATAAATAACTGGGTGTATTCAGTTCATTTACATTGGCACCATTGAGAAGAACTAAATTATATTCCATGTCACATTTTTAGCAGGGAACAAGCAAGAGAACAAAAATCTGATGAAACTGTTATGAAAATGTAGGCCTTTGTGTGTTTTGTTGTTGTATGCAGTCTAAATATTGTTTGCAATATCAGTTTTTAAATTCTTTCGAATGTTTACCATGTCCCACCTTTAGAAAAAGGTCACACCCACTTCAGCTCTCATTGCATTGGACACAAACATGACTAACAATATTAAATATATATATATATGAGCCAAAATATATTGTTTTTAATAAGATGAAAGTTTGTTGCCTGAGGGCAACACTTTTAACCCTTTAATGTGGTTTTGTAACAGAACCATCTAAGAAGCCCGTTTGGGAAAGGGCAGGCTCTTCAAAATACTTGTCCCATAACTTCCCAGTTAGAGAGTAAATGCCGTAAACATAGTCTTTGTAAATCTTTACAAACATTAACCGAGAAAAGCAGGGTGGCCTTGCATGATCCAAATCATCTTTAAAAGTTGCCATTTTCAGTGTGTGGCTTGCTAGCTCAAAGTTTGATGTTTCCCAAATTGAAGGGATTTTGAGAATGGCAACACATAGAGAGCGGATGGTGAGTGGCAAAGCTTGGCGTCAGCCTTTATCCTTGAAGTGTAGGCTTCAGTTTCAGACCAGAACCTAGAGGTCTTAGAGGTCCCATGACATGATGCTCTTTGGATGCTTTTATATAAACCTTAATGGTCCCCTTATACCATATCTGAAGTCTTTTCCCAACATTCAGCCTTGGTGCAGAATTACAACCACTAGAGCTGGTCCCACAATGAGCTTTCCTTAGTATGTGCCATTTCTGAGTCTGTAGCTTTTGAGGAGGAGAGGGCGGGTGGCCTTGACCAACTGCCACCTTGCTCATTTGAAAGCCATAATATCGCTCTCTGTCTCATGGATGACCAAAATTCTCTGGGCAGGCAATGCAGAGATAGGGGAGGTAGGGCCAAAAGATTCCAGATTGGTCCATTTGAGCTTCATTTTCTCAAAGGCAGAGCAGGATACCCAGGGCTCATTTACACCTATCGCCATTTCTAGCCACTGGGGGACCATAGGCAGGCCAGGGGAACTCATATTAATGTTAAAAAACCTCATAAAGTGAAATTTACATGCCATTGGACTTTTAAAATACATCTATGCTAGAGCCATACAAGATGGATTTTCGTGTGATCTCGGGATATCACGAGAATCCAGCTGCCGTGCAAGGTAACACAATGCCATTGAGGCTTGATTTCACGCATATCAGGCTACAACATCATCTGATCTTGGCTAATATAGGCTATTGGTATTTTTCGGAGAAGTCAGGATGCAGTAAAAAATATTGCAGTGCTGTTCAGCAGAGCAGAGATTGAGCCTGCATGTTCATAAATGCAGTTCAGTCATTTAGTGAGCTACCTTTACTAAAATTGTCTGAATTTTCACCATTTAGTTACATTTCTCTTACTGTAAATATATTGTGCTGAACAGGGACTTGCACAGACATTTTGAGTAGCTATTTCTCTAACCTGGAAAAAGGCACCTGCAGCTGGCCTGCTGGAAGTTTTGATCCAGCTTTGCATAGTTGTAGTTCTTTTACCTGCTTCCTTAAACTCTTTCTCTCTCTTCTTCAGTCTTCTTTGTTGTGAAGGCATACTTAAGCACACAAAAATAACATTAGGCTATACATTTATGAAAAAATTGAATAATACAAAGTGCATTACCTTAACCAATAACTACATTAATTTATCATCTCATAAAAAAAATAAGCCGAGGTGACTTCTATTAGCTTTCACTAATGTTCCGGGTAACGGCTGGTACCCAGTGAACCGATTAGGCCATAGATTCCTATATCAAAGCAGGTACAAACAAGAAGCAATGAAGATGTGGTAAGTCCTGTGTTTCCAGATCGCTTCTCTGGTTGTTTTATTAAACAACTCAAAATCATGTAACCAATTTCTGCTGAAGCACTTCAGTTAAATAATGTAAACACATTTCCTTTCTACGTGTTTCTGTTAAATCATGCACATATAACATTTATGCTTTAAGCACTTCAGTTCAATTACGTTAATATAACATGCCTGCTCTAAGCACTTCAGTTAAGTTATGTCAACATTACATTTATGCTTGAAGTACTTTAGTTTAATTCTGTCAACATTACAAATAGGCTTAAAGCAATTCAGTTAAATTAGGTAAATATTACAGATACACTTTAAGCATTTCAGTTAATTAATTAAAAAAAAACTCTGTTTTAAGCACTTGCTTCTGAGGACACTACATAGGAAAGTACAAATTAAAATTGTATCCAATAACCTAAAAATGATAAGCATAATAATTACTTTTAAAACTTGTGATAGTATGTACTGTACATGCTGATTAGACATTAAAACAATAATTTAACACAAATGTAACCACACATATGTGGGTGTCATACTAACATTACACCATGCCAAGCTACTAGTAGTGGACTTTTCATCAGATCTTTTAACACGATCAAGGCCCACATTTTAGTTGACAAACTTATCAATAATTTTAGTTTAGATTTTAACATTGTAGGCTGGATTCTTGACTTTTTAACACCCAGAACTAAGAGATCAAGGGTTAATGGATGCATGTCTGGGGAGTTGATATCTTCCACTGCGTCACCCTAGGACTGTGTTCTTTCCCCTCTTCTCTATATTCTTTATACTGATGACTGCCGCAGTCAGCACGAAAACAAGTCGATTTATAAGTTTGCTGATGACTCTGTAATAATCAGCCTCCTACATGACAGTGAAAACAGCCACAGTCATGTGGTTGAATTATTCGTAGATGTGACAATGCATTTCTTCACCAAAATGTCCATAAACTAAGGACATGTGCATTTATTTTTTAGACACAAACCTACTAACACCAACCAAAAATACCATTATCAAGGGACAGACTGTAGACTCTGCTGAAACCTATAAATATCTTGGGACTATAATGGATAACAAGCTTAAATTTACTTTCCACTCTGGAGCTTTATGCAAAAAACAGCCAGCAGCATCTGTAGCCTACTGCCTGATAAAACTGTCCAAGAATAATGTTGACAAGTCCCTCATTATTATGTTCTACATATCTTAGATTGAATCTTTCCTGACCATCTCTCTGCTCTGTTGGTTTGGTAATCTAGACATCAAGTCCAAAACTGCACTAAACAGAGTTGTGAAGATCAACAGAGCGCAGACCTGGTCAGACATATAGTAAGGATACTTTGCTGACAGGTACTCCTTTATACCTGCAGCCATTTCCCTCTTGAATAAGGGTCAGGGGGGGGTCAAACTTGAACTCGGTATCTACTTTATTTCTTTTTTTTATTTCTTGGTTGGTTATATTCTAGTCTGTTGACTATGTGTTGAGGATGTCAGAGACGTTGACAAAGAGGCTGGTGATGTAATGGATGCTGATGTTGTTGACGATGGCTGTTGTTGATTATATTTTGTCAACTTTGAAAGGCTGACATACACTTTTCCTACCCTGTGTTGCTACTTTGACGCTGCTACCCATGCACCTTGCTCAGGTTATGTTCCAGTTTTTACTGTTGTTCTGGCTTATGCTACACTCTCTGGGTTAAAATGCAGTAATAGACTTTCAATATACATTGTACTGTGACGATTAAATTTGATTTAACTTTGCCAATGATGAGCTTATCATATTGATGCAGCCACAACAGCAAAAAAAGGAAGAAAAAAAGAAAGAAAAGTTCATTTAGGCTCTTTCTTCAGAGGCTGGAAAATGGGCTGTTGCCAGGGCAACAATAGTCTGTACCTGTGCATGTCCCTGTTCCTGAGATATCAAGTGAAGGGCATTGTAGTTTTTAGGTTGGAGTGGGTCTTTCTTCCTTATTTTCTTCTCTTCTTTCCTTCCTTCTTTAAATATAAAATGAAACATACAATTTAGATGCAATAACAAAATTATATGTGCAATTTTATTAATATTAATTTTCTAGATAAATATTTGATTTAAAAATATAGGCTAAAACATGCAGTCCATGTAGCCTATGTGAGAGTTCTGATTTTGCTTGGCACTACAGAATCTCTATTTGAATGCACAATCTGGAGGCAATGGGACATGATTTTGGAATGGAAGTGTTCTTGTTTCCATTTGTAGTCCGAGTAGTGTTGACCAAACATTTTTGAGCCGGCTTTGGTTTCATGCATGTAAACAGTCTAAAGTGAGGGTAAGGAAGGCAGAAAGAATTGGCCAAAATGAAGTCTATGGCCTGACAATGATTTCACTTTTTAAAATACATTTCACAATTAATCGAAATGTGAAATTAATACGTCACATTATAACATTAGTTTTCTTTCAGTGTAATTTATTTGTTGTGTAATTATTAAATTCATATTTTCTACCCATATTTTTAAATTTTATTTAATTATTCCATTTTTAATAATATAACCTTTTAAGTCAGATTCAGTGCTCCAAACTGGGAATAACTATTAGCCAGTTGGCTCATAGATGAAGTGCTTAGTGCTTATCAGACGTAGAGAGAGAGAATGACTTGTTAGTACACTGTTAAAGCTAAAGATGTCTTGTGCCTTATGCATGTTGTAAGAACATGATGGACACTCGGTGCAAACACTCTCTGATAATACCCTACGCCTGTTTGGCCAAACTTGTGATGTTGTAAATATGCTCAACAACCTTGAGTTTCCTGGACTACAGTCAGAAATGCCATGTAATGAAATGTTTGTGACTGTAATTATTGCTGATTAACCCAAAGGATGACCAGTGTGACTGGATAATCTGCAGGGAGCAGCATGTTTAAAGTTAGGGTTAGGACTTGTTTCCTTTGTGTAGCCAAAGCAGTTCTGTTCACAGCAAAGACCCAGGGACGGACGTAGATGGACACAACTAATACTGTATATTCACTGTGATACAAATACCAAAACAAGCTTAGATGTAAATGTAGCCTGCCAAATAATTGAAAATACTTAATGCTGAAATGCAAAAAAAAAGTGTGCTCCCAGCTTTCTGCCTCTACATCAAAGCTACCCTCTAGCAGAGGACATTCTTCTCCAATTGTTTAGCTTAACATTGATCATTTGATCTTTAAGCCTACTTTGATTCATCTGGTTTTAAAGGCTGCCTTTTCCATGGTAGAAGTAAACGGTGCTAGGAGGTCAGCAACCAGATTGCACTATTGTTGTTGTTAAAGGACTTCCTTTCTTCTTTTTAATCACCTTATGAAAGTTTAATACTGAAACCATACTATAATAATGGAGTGTCTGAGAATGAGTAGTAGGCCTAGTAGCAATAGTAATCTAAATTAGTAAATTGATCATGTATTCTTCGGAATATGTGGTCCTGTTTTTATATTGAAGATACCAGCGTCAAACCGGTTTTGTCCCTGTCTAAGCCCAGGAAACTCCACATTTAACAAGATCCTGGAAGGTACCTATTATTTCATTGAAAGGGAAAGATACCGAAGCAATGTAGGTTTATTTTCAAAGTAAAAGCATCAAACAGAATGTAGCTTAATATGTATACTTATACAGGTGGCAAAATAATAGTGTCTTTATTTAATGTTTTTGTTAAATATAGATCATGTTTCGAGATATACGTAAGTATCTTGTACTAATCGTATTAGTGCATGGTAGATGTAAAGGTTCTTAGCTTTGAAAATACTAACCGGAAAGCAACTTTTTAAAATGACTTGACGCTTTGTGATGCCCTTGCTGATGGCAGAGAGGGAATAAACAACACGGGAAGATTTTTTTTTAGCCACAAGCTAATTATATTTTACAGCTGCCGTGTCCCTAATGTAATACTAAGGTCAAAAACGGGGTAAGTTTATGACCGGACCGGCCTGTTAAGTTAGTTAACATTAGCATCCAAGCAGATGATTGTGTTGTTTTTAAAGGTAGTTAGCTGGCTAGCTAACTGACTAACGTTAGCTGTCTGTTGACATGTGTGCAATGATGTTGATGTGCCCCTTTTTTCAAATTAATGGTAGCATAGCTGTGATTAATTATGTTAAATATCCATGTTTAGCAGTATTAGCTACTCGAAACAAAAAGGTGACCGCTTTAATGTCAACAACAGCCCTGATTGGTTACACCCGGTGAGGTTAGGCTTCAACCTGTGCTAATATGTTTCTCAGGCTTTGCAGTGTTTTCTTGTTTGACCCCATTTACTGAGATCGGCGATAAAACACTGCACAATAAAAAGTGATAAATAGGTATTTTGATTATAACACTTCTTGCTAACCATCTTTACAGCATGTTAAGTGACAATAGTGATATTGTCTATCAGAATACAGCACGTTGATTTTCATAAGGGTGCTGTGGTATATATTTGTAAGCCATTTTATTTGACATGCATCCTAAAAACACTAGCCTAATGTAAATCATATCGTTTTTATGTCATATCACACCACAGCCTTTTGGTAACAAGAAACAGGGACTAGGAAAAGTTGAAGGTGAGGCATTCACTTGTATGTTGAGGTTTCCTTTTGTCATTTAGCTACTTCAGATCTTTTGCAGCTACCCATTTGCAATTCATTGATAGCCTAGCTAGTTCTTTAAGAGGCCTTTGTTCCTTATTGAGGTTATGGAAAGCAGTCAGTCAACCTTTTAGTCATGCTATTTTTGTACTTAAAAGATCTGTAAACCAATTTCTAAACCCTTTTGACATAGCAGTATATTATTCAATTTGAGCATTTGTAACAAAAAAGTAAATACTAGTTAAAGGCAGAACTATTCTGAGCCTGTGAAAACGGTTGTATATTGTCTTCTCTGTGGCTCTGGTGTGGCTTTGTAAAGTTACCTCAGCTTGGGAAGTTAGACTACAACATTTTAAACGAAGGTCTGAATTATAACCAAGTTAAAAAACAACAACAACAACAACCTGTTTACGGGTTAGCAGCGACACAATAAAGGCGATACAACTATAGTCCGCCTTCCTGCTTCTAATGATAATTACAACAAAATACACATAAATTAAGCAACCTGTCAGTGTAATGTATTTTCTCTTCTTTAGATGTAGCCAATGAAATGGAGTATGATGAGAGACTTGCTCTTTTCCGCCAAACTCGCCTCAATCCCTTTGATCGTGGAGAAGAAGAAGATGGTCCCCAAGAAGGCAAGACGCCCCCACTGCACGGTAAAGTTCTTCACAGGCAAACCATGACACAGCCATCTCAAGAGTAGAATAACACCTCCCTTTGAGGTCACTTTCACACCTGTAGATAACTTTAAGGAAAAAAAAATATTGTTGTGTTCAAGTCTGTTTCATGTACACTCTGTTATTACTAACAAAACAAAAGGCGTACACATGAAGTCAAATGGACATTATGTATTGGACCTCATTCATTGGACAGTTTTGGTGACTGTTGTCCTGCATCATCAATGCTACTCTGATCCTCAATGTGAAATGAATGATTTCCAGTTCCTATCTTGATGATGCTAATTTCGACCTTGGCTAGGAAGTGTGTCTAGTGTTCTTTTAACAGACATCCAGCCATTGTTTCAATATTTTGTTATGCCCTAAAAAAGATGTCTGGTTTGGTAGGCTGTGAAAAAAAAGCCAATTAATTTGGGATCTTATTTGCAATTGTTGTGTAAAAAATAAGAAATGTTCCTTGCCTGTGGTTTGTCGTGAGGAAATGGGTGCTGCAGTGGGAGGTGTTTTCTGAGATGATGGTTTCTGTTTTTCTAAATGTCACTTACTTACAGATGTAGACTTTCTCCCTTTAGTGCCAAATACAGTAAGGCTACTATGTGTTTAGATCATGTCACTATAGCTGTATATCACTGTATATGGCAGTTAGTCCCTCGGTAAACTGATTATATCCCTCAAGTATTTACACAGTTTTAATCTAGTTTAGAACAGAGCCTAATACATACATAACAAGCACACTGGACTGTAACTCAAAGCTTATGAACAAGGAAGTTGGAAATACGATAACTCAACCAAAGGAAACGAAAAGCATAAGTGTAAGCAGCACTTCAGAAACACTTCTGTATTTTAGAATTTGGGAATTGAAGGCGTTTTTGTTCAATTACAATAATTTTGACTGGCAAATGTGATCCATTAAGCTGATTTCACTAGTGTTATTTGTTATCTTCCGCTTCATTGTCCTTTCTCTGTCTGGCACTGAGAAGCTGATTTCATCAACATGTTTTGTTCTGAGGTGTATGCAGGTAACAACAGCATTTGTCTGCACTTTTTCTCAGTAAGATGAAGAGTAAGTTTAGTTTTTATATGTGATTAGTGTGGTTTACAATGTATTATTTGAAAGATTATAATTGAAGGCCTTTTGAAATTTGGTTTCATTTTATAGATTGCTCAGTTTAATTTTTGCTTGAATTTCACATTTTTTAGTCATCATACTTAATCATTTCAGTATACTGTACACTGTTGATACCTTGAGATACAGACTTGGGTTGACATGTACTGTATATTGCATCATTTTGCTCTCATGTTTTCTCTTTATAATTTTTATGTAGACAAGCAAAACCTCAAAAAGTACTTCCTAAATTATACATTTCAAAATAAGTAAAGAGTGGAGGCTGATCAAATGCTTTGTTTGGAAATGTGTTGCATTTGTCAGGTGGACAGAAACATGTCTCCAGTCAGATGAATGGTACTGTTGCTCTGTTTCTGCTGGATGTATATAAAGGTATTAGTTTGCTATAACAACTTTGTGAGGTGATAAGTCAAATGTGTTTTTAGCCTGCTCTGCTGCCCCCAAAGTGGCATAAATATAAAATCTATTAATGCAGGGTAAGTCAATCAATCAATCAATCAATCAAAATGTATTTATATAGCACTTTACAACAACCAGCAGGTATCCAAAGTGCTTAACAAAATGAGTAAAATCACAACATACAATAGAAAGAGTGAACATAGTAAGTGGTCACATAGATCAGAAAGCACAAGCTCACATTGCGATTTCTATTAATATTTTCATCATACAATGATTTTTTGGAATTATTAACTCTTGATCTTACAGATATTTGTAAATAATTGCTCATACACATAAGCATTTCACTTAATGTATTAACATTAAAGTTAGTTAGTTAGTTATAATGGTTTAAAGTCATGTAACTAACAATGATTAAAATCATTTATTTGTCAGGACTTTGATAGACCAATGCACATGGCACACATGCAATTCATACTACTGAGAGCAGCAGCAGTAGAAGAATGGTAGCACAATGATTTAATTGAGTTAAAAGCTTGCCATATGAATGATTACAGAACATATATTGTACACGTTTAGATTTGAAAGTAATCTGTACTCTGAAGTTCATTCAGCTAGTTGAGCAGCATTTTTAATAACACAGTAGGAGTCTGTCTTGTCAACTGGCTTGGTTACACATTATCCTTCAGTTCAATTCCATTTTGAGCTTTGGTCCTTCTAGACTTCTCGAGTGTAGGGATCGTCTTGAGTGGCCACAATCATGTGCGTTGAATTAGCATGCATGACTGAGTGCACTTACAACACCGTATTGTGTATGCTTTCAAGAAGAACAGTGCTTTATGCCATGTTGCCTCCTTTTTAGAAGCAAGACCTGAGCTGTTCTCTGCGACCAGAACCCACAGTTCAGACCGGACCATGGACCTTGGTCTAGCTGAGGACCACTTCTCAAGGCCTATGGTAAGTAAAGCATTGTTCCTGCTGTCTGCCTGAACTACAAGTTATGTGACACACTACGTTAAAGTGATTAATATCGTAAACCTTAGAGTGCTTACTATTGTATTTACTGTACATGCTTTTGCTCTTGTTCACCTGTATTCAGGGTTCGTTAGTTGCGTCTGATATTGAACAGCTGAAAATGGCCATAGAGGAGTGTAAAAAGCTGATCTTGGAGCTGCCAGAACACTCTGAGAGACAGAAGGACACTGTGGTGAAGCTTATCCACCTTCGTCTGAAACTGCAAGAACTTAAGGTTGGAACTGAGGAGTGAATGGAGAAGGGGATAACTTGATATTGTAGTTGTGGATTCTGGCTTAGAGGGACAATCATTAAAACTAAAAAAAAATCATAATTGACCCATTTTTATTTTGTGGAATGCACATCTTTACACAAATATTTGCAGATAGAAATGTATTATTTAAAAGCGTGGCTTTTTACTGTATTTCTGGAGAAACACTTCCTGAAACTACTGCTGCATTCAAGTGCATTTGTAATTTAGGGATGAAGAATTATCTAATAGGTGCAAAAGTCTAGGACAAAATTAAATGATATTGTAGTTGGGCAGTAGCTGAGAAATTGTGCTTGTGGGTGGAGATCAGTGTCAGAGAGCATAATAATAAGTTACTGATGGGCACATTTCAAATAAAGGTTTTCTTTGTATCACTTTTGGGCTTTTAGCCATTGCCCTGTAACGAGAGCAAATGTTGCAGACATTCTGGGAGACTGATAAGACGATAAACAAGTTTGTGGAGGGCAGCAACTTCCTGCAAAAGAACTCCTTATGTATGAAATGGCACAGTCTGTTCTCTAAGATTTTTTTTAAATTACAGAAAGTACCGTCTTGCGGGAGGCTTAAAGTGACTTTTACAAGTTTTACAACTGTGTAAAGTTCCATCTGATGACCATAAATGACCTGTAACAGCAAACGAGACTAACCCTGAAAAGAACGCTGGTTTTATATAGTTTTTAGTAAAGCCTCTGCCCTGGTCCGATTTTTCCCGCAAAGTAACAAAATGGATTACAACAGGTAGATAGTGCTACAGATCACACATTTTAACAGGTCACAGATTTCAAATGAACACAAGGAAAGTAGGCTAAGTTGCCGTATGCAACACTTGAAATGCAACTATATATCTGTAACGTGTCTCTTTTTGTAAATTAATGATTTTTTTTGTCTGAGCAACATATTCATCGCAGCCATGTGGCCTCTCGCTAACGCTAACTCAGTAATCTCCAGAGGGCAATAAAGCACCATAAAGAAAAGAATTTTAGGTCATCAGGTGTGGTAAAAACACTACCGCTTTTGTCCAAAGCGGCCGCTAGAATCAACACAAACTGTAAGTAACATATAGCCACTTTAAACAAGTCAATCAAATAATCAATCAACAAATAGATCAGTTACTAGTCCAGTTAGGGTTTCAATGCATTTATTTTTTTTATAGAAAAGGGAATGCTAATTGTCTTCTGGGGCATGTTTGAGCTGTGTTTTTTGTGTATTGGTTTATTTCCAACAGCCAGGCCCATCTTTAGTGTTTTTTAGGAGAGATTTATATTTAGGGGCACCTCATTTATTTCTCCACCTTTACAGAACCTTTGGTATTGTTGATCAAACTGTCCAGGTGGCATTCTATTTATGGTTCTGGCTTATTACTGTAAACTTACAAAAAATGTTAACCATAAAAGAAGCTTTTTAACGAATTAGGCTGAAATGGTTTAATGATGTTGCATGCCATACTTTAATTCAAAAATTGAATCACACAGCTTGTTTTTCATTCACATCATCTTGTATAGAGGGCTCTTTACTGATATTGTGTCATTTGAAGCATATCACGTGAAGCAGTTATGATATCATACAGTATACAGTGCTCTATACTGTCAGGGATTTTCCCTGAACATTTTATGTAAGCAGCTGTTTTGCCATATGATGCAAATTGTTTTGCTTATGGAGAATAGACATTTGTTTGACTGGTGCTTCAGGGAGGGTCATAGAGGAAGTACTTAAAGACTATGAAACTATTAAAAAATAAATAAGTGAAAATACTGCATATTTTTCATATATTTTTAGTTTGCATCATATCACAACTTTTAGGCAAACACACATGGTAACACTTATAATATATATACTTATAATATATGAAAATCTTATTTAGTCTAGGAGGAGGTGTAAACGCCTCACATGTTTTGCAGTAATCATTCTTTTACTACTGTACATGAACTGTGATACTGCTATGTTGGTGGTCTTGGTGAATTAGTTTTTTTGCCACTTTGTCCCTTGAAAGGATCCTGAGGATGATGAGCCTAATCTGAGAGTCCTACTGGAGCACCGCTTTTCCAAGGAAAAGAGCAAGAGTGTGAAACAGACGTGTGACAAGTGTAGCGCTATCATCTGGGGCCTTATTCAGACTTGGTATACCTGCACAGGTGAGACACTCTATGCAGTGCATCAGTCTGATATAGCATTGTGGAGATATGGAAGTTCCAAAATTGTAAAGCATGCCATTTTTACATGGAATAGGATGTGTAAAGGGCACAGATTGTTCAAAACTCAGACTTCTGTGCAAGATCATACTAGCTCTAACATAATAACGTTTTTTGTTCCCTCAAATGTCATGCATAGGCTCACAATACTTACTCAAAATTGTGTTAAAATATTTGAACCAATCAGTAATGGGAAAATATACAAACTGTCCTTACACCGTAATTAAGTAGTAGAACAGGAATTCTGAGACTGATTCATATTTATTCAGTTTTTTTTAAATATTTTAGGTTTTCATTTTCAATTATCAGGTTTTTTTCTTCCATTTTAACTTTCTCAGAAGCCATTTCCTGAATGGTGGACTCAGTGGGAGAATCTTTGTGCAGCCATTACATGCCATTTCATTATCCTTTTCTTGTTTCAGGTTGCTATTATCGTTGCCATAGCAAATGTATGAACCTGATTACCAAGCCCTGTGTCAGGTCAAAGGTCAGCCACCAGTCAGAGTACGAGCTCAGCATCTGCCCTGAGATAGGACTAGACCGGCAAGACTACCGCTGTTCAGAATGCCGCACACCTATTTCCCTGAGTGAGTACAAATAACTGTGTTGATTTATGTTTGGCAAGTTGAAATTGGAAAACGGAACATCTAAAAGCACACCATTGTAAATCTACAGCTATCCACAAATTGCTGATAAATTACAGGGCTACAAAAATGTATATACATTTCAGGAAACCTGTCTCTTTTACATGTCTAAATACTACATATTTAATTTTTGTTTTAAATGTATTTAAGTATGTCTTGCTTTTTTGTGTCATAGTTTGACTCTACTGTCCCATATTTATCTTGTAGGGGGCGTACCGGCTGAAGCCAGACAGTGTGACTACACAGGCCAATATTACTGCATCACATGCCACTGGAATGACACCGCCATTGTCCCAGCTCGTGTCATCCACAACTGGGAGTTTGAATCACGCAAGGTACCCTAAACAGCTACAACAAAATACGCTCCCCTTGTAAAAATATCCCTTCTTCTTTTATATATCAATTTATAATTTATACTTTTTATCGATCCCCTATGGGGAAATTACAATTATATGAATCTATTAAAGTATAGTTTTCTTTAAGTTAAACAGGAGACTACTGTATGATGTGGGTCTCCTTAACACATGTTAATGGAGTATTTTGGTGGGAAGACAGCTGTGTTTATCGTGTGGAACGCGAGTGGGGAGAGAGGAGTCTCGGGGAGTTTGTGTTTTTGAAGTACAGACACAGTAGCTTTGTGTTTTAAATTGTGCCTTTCCGAATTATGCCAACAAAATGTGGCGCGACACTTCAGGCAGCTTTCATAGATGTTACCTTTGGATATGGACAGGCTGAAGTTATGGCTATGGCTACCTGCTAACACTACGGTCCATACACTGCGCCTTGCACCCCATCGGATCTGCGGTGTCCATTTTGACGGGGATGACCACGGCTGGCCAAGGAGGGAAAAAAATCCTGGCAGTGCGCATTTGCCCATATGATCACATTGCAGGGTTGCGAGTCCCAGGCAGAGACAGGTTTAACCCCTCACTGCGTTGGTATTAAAGGGGTTTTACTATGTTAATGTGGGCATATTGAGCCAGTCATTGGGTTTTGACAGTGAATTTATGTTTCAGGTTTGTCGCTCCTCAATGCGCTACCTGGCCCTGATGATACCACGACCTGTGCTTAAGCTGAAAGAAATCAACCCGCTGCTATTTAACTTTGTGGAGGAACTAGTCGAGATCAGGGTGAGTAACGTCACTTTTTCGGGAGAAACTAGTAAGGACGCTGCAAGAAATTGTGGAATTTGAAAATGTCCTCTGTGTAGACAAAATCCACATTTCAACATATCTTTCACATTTGTGTTCTCAGTTTTAGCCCATGCATGTGGCGTGCGTACGTGTGTGCACGTGTGTTTTCCTTTACAGAAACTCCGTCAAGATATTCTGTTGATGAAACCCTATTTTATTACCTGTAAGGAGGCCATGGAGGCTCGGCTATTACTACAGGTGGGCATCTCTTTACTAAATTGACTTTGCATGGTGCAGAAGCGTGATATATACATTGGCATGACATATGTGACCAATAAGTAATGTTACAACAGCACCACCATGTGGTGGGAGTGGAGAGTTTAGATTAGATTAGATTAGATTCAACTTCATTACACAGGTACAGGTACAAGGCAACGAAATGCTGAGAAAGGTTCCTGTTGTGTTCTGTTGGGTTTCTGTGACTGTTCTTGGCCTTTTTGTATTTGTGTTCCCCAGCTACAAGATCGGCAGCACTTTGTGGAGAATGATGACATGTACTCACTACAGGATTTGATTGACATCTCAAGTGGCAGACTCAGCTGTTCCCTCACAGAGATCCACACCACATTTGCTAAGCACATCAAACTAGACTGTGAGGTGAGCTAATACATACTTTTCACAAGCTTATTTCCTGTTTATGTATCACTTATAACTTTATCTTGTAGTATCTACCATTAGGCAATAAGCACTTGATTGACAGTATTATTTACTAAAGGAGTAGAGAACATGTAGCCCTGAAACCTGTTTGTGTGTGTGTGTGTGTGTGTGTGTGTGTGTGTGTGTGTGTGTGTGTGTGTGTGTGTGTGTGTGTGTGTGTGTGTGTGTGTGTGTGTGTGTGTGTGTGTGTGTGTGTGTGTGTGTGTGTGTGTGTGTGTGTGTGTGTAGCGTTGTCAGGCCAAAGGATTTGTGTGTGAGCTGTGTAAGGAAGGAGACATACTGTTCCCTTTTGACAGTCATACCTCAGTCTGCCACGACTGCTCTGCTGTCTTCCACAGGTTAGTCCCCACCAACCAGTCAGACTGAAAAATACAGCAACTAATGTGATTGTTAGGAGTTTACCAGGTACTACTATTATTAAAGACATATTAAAGCCTCAGAACTTAAAAAAATGTTTTCCCTACTTTTGAGTAAAGCCCCTTGTTATCCCAAAGACGTTCAGTTATTGGTCTAATCTAGTCTAAAATCACCAGTTAAAGCTACCGTTGGTAACTTTCAACTAGCTTTTTGTCATATTTGCTCAAACTGCCACTGCATCTCGACAGTAATACATGAATCGGATCATCTGTGAAAATCCTCTGCCTCCTGGTGCTTTAATTGGCATAAGGAAAACAACCAATCAGACTGACGAGTCTCTAACGCAGTATCTATGGCGGCTTGTGACCTGCGGACAAAACTAGGAAGGTCTGATCAAATATGAATCAAAATTTTGGTTCTGTATTTATTGTCTTTTTTTCTCAGCTCAAATGTCAACATGCCAGCCGGGTCTCACATTTTCTTACTTTACAGCCACTAAAATATGTTTCTGCAAACAATTGAAGACAATGCAGTAACAGAATCTTGATTCATATTTGATCAGCGCTGTCTAGTTTTCCAGTTCACAAGGTCTCATTGAAACTGGAATGGCAACGGCACTCCAGGGTCCAAACCAAGTTTTGGCAAAAGGACACCAAATCTCCGGACAACCTGAAAACCGACCAACCAGCTTATTGGCCAACACTTGCACACTGGTCAGCAGGATGCTCAGCTGAGAAGATAGCAGACTGTGTTTAATTCCTCCATGCTTGCCTTGGTGTCCCCACTGAAGTAGAGATGGTGATGGGCACAGAGATGATCTTGCTTGTCCACATAGTTAGGATTGTAGCCATAGGTCGTACCCAGGGCGTGAAGTTAATCCACCTGCCACAGTCACTTTTTACCAGCCATTTTTGTTTTTCCTCATAAAGGTGAACAACAGGAATTGCTATGTCTCTATGATCCTATCCTGTCTTATTCATGGTAGCCTACTTATGGACATTGCGCCATCATCATCTGCTGTAATAGGGGGGCCTGCCTTGATAATCCTGCATAAAGGCATCCTTTCCTATCCTGGGCTGGGACACACAATCATACAGTTTGATAAAGTACTTATTTGACTTTAACTTAACATTGCACCTACAATAATGTAGCTGTCCTCAATTTAGGTGATCCTGTACATCTCATCTGCGGTTTTCCCTGCATCCACCGTGTGTGATTGTATGTTATATGTGTGTGTGAATGCGTCAGTTGCGCGGGGAACAGAGCAGCCCCACCTGCTCCATTGAGGTGACAGGATTGAAACAGCAGCAACTTTCAACAGCTTTATCGTGAAAAAACATTACATCGTACCTTGATGTTAAAATGTATACATGTTGGCAGGACAGTCTGACATGTTTTTCACGGTATTTTGCTGTACGTTTTGTTGGTGAATGTGAGATGTTCACACATGTTTCATCTTCATATCAGAAACAAGGAAATAAATTTGACCCGTTCTCACTCCCGCTTGGTCAGTGGCTGCACGTGGGATTGTCACGAGTAATGAAAATGTGATCGGGGGCCCCGGCTGTCAATCAATGTCTTTCAGTCATGCGGGCCCCTTATTGTAAGTAAGCAACTGCGTACCTAGCTTACTGATAGTTACATGTCTGAGTCATCCCATTGGCCAATGTGGCAGGTAGATTGACAGTGTTACCTGTCAGCTGCAAAATTCACCCACATTTGGCAGGTGGTCACGTGTTAATTTCAGGCCCTTGTCGTACCTGATAGCCATCTTCCTCTGTGTGTACTCTGTTTACATTTGTCCTATTGTCAGGATAAAGTGAGTTTCAGCAAATATGACACTAAGACATTTTTATAAAAGCTACCCATTTAACCTTTAACATACCGTTAAAACGGCATTCTGAATAATAATAGAGACATTAATGAATTTGTCTCACTAAAAATACTGGTACAATTGCCTGAACACTAATAAGTATCCCTTTTTAAATAAAAAAACAACTCATGGACACCATTAATATGACATTTTATGTAACAAAACATGTTGGTGTTTATGTGTCTCTTTAGAGATTGTTACTATGACAACTCCACAACTTGTCCACGATGTGCCCGAATGACTGAACGCAAGCAGGACGACTTTCCAGATGTGAAAGATGCATAAATCTGGAGAGGACCACCTGATGTTGCTGCATGTTGCACATTGCTTCATGTTGTGCTCTACTCGATCATGAAAGTATAACAGAAGACTAGCTTTTTGTCTTTGTCCTTGGTTTGTTTTATGTATAATGTTTATACTGTAGTGTCTTTGTCCTTGGTTTGTTTTATGTATAATGTTTATACTGTAGTGTCTTTAACTTCCTGTCCACTATATAATGAAGCAGGGTACTCAGAAACCCATTTGGAAATTAATATATATATATATTTTTTTTATCCAACTTTTTAATTCATACTAAAATCAGATGTACTGAACAGTGTTTGTGTGGGTGATTTTGCTGTGTGCATCTGCTTTTATAAATGTACAAAATAAATTCCCTCTAGAGAAAAGCCACCATTTTAAGTCTAACTATTTTCCAAAGACTGTATTTTAGGGCATTTAAGTTAGTATCACACAACAACAAAAATGTATACTGTTTAATTAGTTTACAAAAAGAAATCAATTAAATCTGTTACACTACGTGATCATAACATCACTCTTTGACTTTCCCTTTTTAAGCACATTTAATCATCAGTCCCAACACTGCTTATCTTACAAGTATTCCACCCAACATTTTATTACATGCCTATTTTCCTTTCAGATTTTTATTCATCAATCTGTTGATCTGTTTAACATTTCTTCAGAAAATATTTCCAAGCCTTAAAGCAATATTTGGTAACACTTTACAATAAGGTACACAAAAAAGGGTAGTTACTGTTTTTGAAAGAGTAACGAATGATTAGTTATCATTTTTCAAAAGGGTAGTTACCTTTTTTCAGAAGGGTACCATTCTACCCTTTTTGAAAAAAGGTAACTAATCTTTCCAAAACAGTAACTACCCTTTTTGTGTACCTTATTGTAAAGTGTTACCAAAAAATGATATTGCTTGCATTTTTTTGACAAAAAAGGTTGTCTATACAATCACTATACTATAATTTGAAATATTAATACATACTATATATTAGCAACATATATATATATATATATAATCAAAGCATGCATTACCAGTACATAGAGTACATACATACAAGAAAAGGAATATGAAGTTAAATGTGCTTTCCCTTTATTCAAAACTATGAACTAATTTTAGACAGTTCACTCTGTGTTTAATACGGTTCAGTTTAATGTAGTGTGTAGCAAATACATGTGAAGACTTATAAACATTTTGTGCCTAAGATAGTCCGGTAACATTGTTGTCCTAATGTCTTAATACACTTGCCATCATGTTAATGGTGTTAGTCTTAAAGTACCCAGAGCACATGTTGTCCAGAAATGACAAAGATGTTAAGTGACACCTTTGGTAATTTGTAAATGTTGAGCTCAAGTATTTGTTTTAAAATAATGAGTTGTGGCTGTATTATCTTTCAGCATGATGCACTGTATTGTATTTTTTTTTCAAACTAATGGACATACATGGTGTAGGTGAAACCCATGCCCTGTTATAAAACTTGGAGTTGTGCTTGAATAAAGTGATCAAATGTGTTTAAAGCTGCAGTGTTGTGGTTAACTCTAGTTTAATTTTCACCTGTTTATGGATTATTTATGACTAATATTATTATTAGTATAATTATTAGTAGGCTATAATGGGCCCCATTACTACACCGACATGTACGTTAAGTGATTTAGCGTGTAGAGGTCTCGAAATCTCGTGATATGACAAGTTGACGTGTGTACGGTACGGTAGCGATCAGTGTTGCCAAGCCCGCTTATTATAAGCGATTTTGGGCTTATTTTTCTGTAAAATCGCTTACAAATATTGTTTCCCCCATACACACTGGAGACAGCAGAGTTATTTCCCGCCCACTTCCTGCTTCTTATTGGTTCTGACCCAGATGGCAACGAGTACCAGCCAATCCCGGGATAAAGTGGGCAAAATACGGGAAGAAATATAACAAAGACTGGGAAAAAAGAGAAAGCTCAAAACTCAAAATCACTGAAAACGTGTATATTTGATATCCCATCAGTTTTCTAATGTTAAACAATGTTAAAAGGTGGTTTTCCTCCCTTCTGTGGTCATTGTCCTGAAGCTCAGGGGGAGAAAATAAAACTCTAACGTGTGTACAGTTTACCAATCTGTCCACATGGATGGAAATTGACAATCCATCCCCACAGATTGTAAAACCGTGCACACAGTTTATTTATTTTTCTCTTCCAGGATCTTAGGGGGGGCTCCGTAGAAAAAGTCGCTTGTTTTCACAGGCCTGGTTGCTTATTTGTCTCGCAAGATCTGGCAACACTGGTAGCGATATTACGAATCCCACTATGGCCTTCTTGTACTTTCTGTGAACTAGAAGAAGAAACAATCTGTCATTTGTTCTTTCATTGTATGTATACTAAAACATTTTGGACTGATGTTCATCTTATCAGACGGAACACAGGGCAATCAATTCAATTGAAAGATAAAGATATTCTGATTTGCTTTGAAGACAGTGAGAAGGACAAAGATGTTGTTTATTTTATTCAATTAATCTTGTTATTGGGAAATTTCCACATTCACAAGAAAAAATGGGCGGACTCCAAACCATGTTTTGAACATTTCTTTCAAGAACTTCACCAATACAGCAACAAAGAGGCATTAAGAACAAGAAGGCAATTAAGACTGGATTGTGTTTGATACATTTTTCATGTACCGGTGATACATTTGACTTTGTTGCACTACACTTTTCTTTTTTACTTTTATTTGTTTTGGTTTTATATATATATATTTTTTTTCTGTATATGCTCCTCTGGTTTTGACTTTTGATTTATACATACTGGCTATGTAATTGTTCTTTGTTAATAAAATCAAATGTACAAAAAATAATATATAATTAATTAAAAAAAAAAAAAAGAATCCCACTATATGGCCACGCCAAGACCCACACTTCATTACCATTCACACACTACTCCTGACCAGGCGTCTGGTCCTATCCTCTGACCAATCCCCTAATCTTACTTTAACCACTCGAGTTAAAATGCCTAACCCCAACCAATCGAGCTGCTTCGTAGGGCGGGACTTGGCGTGGCCACAGTGGGATTCGTAATTTTGTACCGGGTACTACTTGAGTCGGAGAACACCCGTCCAGTGTGTAGCCCGTGTGCAGCCAGCTGCATGGTAGCCATATCCGAAAGTACACCGCAGTATAGATAGGTCTGCCAATGCAAGACTAAGCCGAATGAAAGCAGCTGACACACGATGGGGCTGCTCTCTGCGAGTATCGGACCCTTTCGGAACCGAGTGTGGGCGCTTCGGACGTGGATTCGAGACGTAGCCACTATTTCAGCTACTTTTCGCAACGGCGACGCACTCGCGTCGGTACGGTAACATTGTTTTTGTACTTCTTATAATGTAAAGTCGCTACGGTCCTCTCAAAGTAGATTTAGAAAAACATAGTTATACAAACTTGTTTTGCAACAGCTAACGTTACTCGCAGAAGTTGGAGCCCTGTGTGACAGTAGGGTTGTCGTGGGAAAGAAGAACACATTATCCTCTGTGCAGGAGGCTGCAGAGCCCCCCCACCCCCAACCTGTAAACAAACAAACTCTAGCACTGTTTATGTATCATTCTCACGATGTGTCCATTTGATAATGTTTAGTTTAGGAGTCAGTTTCCTCAGTTTCCTAATGTTTTCTTTGAGGGGGGCGTCTCACGGTTGGCCCCTGCATTCTCAACTTTTTCATTCATTCAGTTGCGTTTACTTAAATCATTGTTATCAGACATGCAAGTTATTGAATACAAAAAAAACTTTGCTGTATAGAGGTTCACTGGCTGGGATGAGGTATCTTACACGTTGCTGACTTGCTTCCGTAGGCTTTAACTGCTTTTCTATTGAAGAAGAAAAATCAAGTTCAGTCTGATTTGTTTTGCCTGTTCATTACCAGGTAGATACTTCAATACTAAACGTGTGTCCTAAACCGTGTTACTTATTAGAGTCACATGAGGAATATTTTCCACTGGGAGCTGACACTTTATTACACAAGTAATACATAGAATTTTCTCTCTGATGGACTTTCCATGTAAATAGAGCCCAAAAAACATTGCATTTTTGTATGTAAGTTGTAAGTTTAATTTATTTTGTTATGTTTTTATTCATAGTTAACTTAATATGTCTGGCATCTTTCATTAAAAATAGATTATTGTTCAACAATAACATATTGTTACTCAGATATATTTTGATATGTAAACAAAATGTCAGATCAGTTAACATAATACTGTCTTTTTTATGATTTTCAAGTATCAATATTACGTTGGCTGAAAAAAACGAGAAACCACAATCAAAGATTTTGCAGTGGAAGGAACTGATATTTTAGCTACTTCCAAAGGTGTTCAGAACCTAAAATAGCACCTTAGATATAATTTAATCTGTGTTTGATATCCTTATGCTGCGACAGATATGTGAGTAAATACCATGTGAGCTTTAAAGAAACTGTTCACTGTATAAGTGGGTTATCAATAGCGTTGCAATGAAATTAGGCTTACACAGTCCAGTATGCTCATGTCAAAATGAGATTTCAGTAATCCTGTGAATAATGTTGTAGCAGGACAGACTTCTCATATCAACACGGAAGCTGGTCTGCCCAGACGGATTCAGAAGAGCTGTAGATTACTGTGGATTATGTTTAATTTGGCTCGCCGACGAACAACATAAAGCATGTTTAATTGATGCCTTTCTGCTGTATATTTCTTCTCCACATGTCTTTTTATGACTCTACCCTGACTGCTAACATGTTCATGATACAGTATCTTCATTTCAGAAAGCATCACTGATCCAAAGGAGACGTGGAGGGTTATATCAACCCAGTCTCCCCCTTGTTCGGTTACTTAGCTCAAACAAACCACCAAACTAAATGAGTGCACTGGCCTAAATTGAAACCATTTTTGTTGTTTGTGTGTTTGCCATGGTTTCAGGTTTGTAGCTAAATGAGTGCACAGAGTGGCCTAAATTGATGTGAGCCAGTTGCACTTAGTTATTTTGTTGTTTGTGTGTTTGCTGTCGAATGGTTTCAGGTTTTGAAAAGTTTTTCCCAAAGAGTGAAGAAAGCACTGGCGTCAACAAATCAGCTGAAGGTGAGGGAGGTTTGAGTCATTATCACAAGCAGCTTTTAGACATCCTCTGTTTTTATTTCCTCTGCAGTGTATGACTGATTTTCTCTTATTATTTAGATGAAAATAGCAAAGAGCAAGAATCTCTTGTAAGGGAAGAGCGGGACACAAATGATGGTGGGGACGAAAGACAAGGAAGAGGAAAAAAGGAAGAATCACACTGGTGGACGCGCTTCCAGGTGTGTTTACTGCTCATTAAAATGCACTACACACAAACACTTACATATAATATATTTACTAAAATGCTGGTATACTGTGTGAGATCTTTAAAAGTCAAATTGAAGCCTAATTTTACTTATTAGTGCAAAATTTAAGTTGCATTTTCCATAATTTGGCACCCTTTTGTCACATAATTACTATTCAGGTGTATAATACTCTTATATTTCTCTAAAATTCGAAAGTGTTCCACTCATTACATATATTGGTCACCTTTTACTTGTTTATTAACTTTAATTGATTCTTAACCAAAATGTATGTTTATGCTGTGTATTTATTTAAAACATAAACTGGTAATGCTCTACTTTTTAAAGGGTGCTAATAGTTGAGAGGCAGCAAACTGCCTGGATTGTCATGACCTGCTGACAGCCTTTTTAATCAATTCATCTAGCTCTTTCACCTTTTTTATTATTTATCTTTTTATGATTTTCAGGATGATTTTCCCCTGGATGAAAAAGCAGTGCGGTACTTTGCAATCGGTGCTGCCGGCATGACCTCAGCTTTTTTGTACTTTTACTTCCGAGAGACGGGGATGCAGATCTCCTGGAAGGACTTTGTACAGCACTACTTAAACAAAGACTTGGTAAGAGGCAGAGAGTGTTTTAGTTTTGGTATCTTCTGTCTTTTCTCTTTTTGTTTTTGCAACCATGTTGAAAAATTGGTTTTTGTGCTCTCTACACAGGTTGATCACCTAGAGGTGGTCAATAAACAATACGTCAAAGTAATTCCTGCCCATGGAGTGAACACGTCAGAAGTGGTTAGTTGCATAAATATGCTTATGTCCTTTTGCCTTTCATATAGGTCACTCAGTTGGTTAGAGGTATTTCAAAGTGTAGCTTAACATTAACACAAGCACTAAAGAGTCATACTTTTGACAGATAATCTTAATTTAAGGCCCACTTAAGACTGTGTTTCTCCTGAATTGTCAATGGCGACAGAAAACTGAGGGAAATCCATCCAAATCCAATTCACTAGTTAGGTTGATGGGATGCGATCCTACCAGAGCAAGTCTGACTGTAGCAGCAAAACCCCAGAATGCATTGAAATGAGCAACAGTTTTTATTTATTGCTTATTTCTATTTGTAAAAGAATTTATATCCTCCTTTGTTATTTCTTCATTAAAAAGTTACACAGTCTTGGTTATGTTTTATGTTGTGTTTATATTTCAGAGCTATTTGTGGTTCAACATTGGCAGTGTGGACTCGTTTGAGCATAACCTGAGGATGGCCCAGCAAGAAATGGGTTTGGACTCACAGAAAGTTCCTGTATTCTACAGCAGTGAAAGCGATGGGTGAGAGTTGAATCTGATGAGTTCCTAAAACTTTCAAAGCAAAGTAACTCTTATGCAAATTGCATTGGTTGATGATGGCTTAATTGAGCTTCTGTCTCCCTCCCCACAGGGCACTCCTTTTCAGCGTTCTCCCAACCTTACTGCTGGTTGGTTTTTTACTTTTTGCCATGCGGCAGGGACCAATGGCGGGAGGTCCGCGAGGAAACCCCTTCAGCATGAGTGAATCCAAAGCCAAGTTGATAAAAGGCAACATCGGCATTCAGTTCAAGGATGTCGCAGGCTGTGAGGAGGCCAAAATGGAGATTTTAGAGCTTGTCAACTTCTTGAAGAACCCGCGGCAGTACCAGGACCTAGGCGCCAAGATCCCAAAGGTGTGACACACTGTATATAAAGTATTGTGGCATAGGGTCGGGGGGTGAAGGTGACAGGAACATTTTCAATTGATGGATTGTTTCCCCCTCCTAAACATAGCTATGAATTAAGTTTTGAAGTTTCTCCACCTAGTGAAGTATTCATAGAGATACTGATATTGATCATTAAGCAAGACCTTTCTTTTCAGGGTGCTGTGTTATCAGGCCCACCTGGTACTGGCAAGACCTTGCTAGCTAAGGCCACTGCAGGAGAGGCCAACGTGCCCTTCATCACTGTCAACGGCTCAGAGTTCCAGGAGATGTTTGTTGGCGTGGGTGCTGCAAGGGTCAGTACCGGGTTAAATGCAAGACTCTGCCAACGCGTTTTGAAGCTATATGATGGGTTGCATGCAGTTCATGCTGCTGTTTGGCAACATCATTTGTAACACAATGATTCTTGATTCTCAGACTTCATGGGGCGCACTCTTTACTGGATGAGCTAGAGGTTGCCTCAATTTTTAAGATTATGTCAGTGATTTCCTTGACTCTGTCCTGTATTAGATAAGGGATACGTTTGCCATGGCTCGAAAAAATGCCCCCTGCATTCTTTTCATTGACGAGATTGACGCAGTTGGCAGGAAGAGAGGCAGGGGGAACTTTGGAAACCAAAGCGAGCAGGAAAACACCCTCAACCAGTTGCTTGTGGAAATGGACGGTAGGTAGTTATGTGACCACTTTTAGTGTTCAAGCCTTTCTCCCATTCTGGGTGCAATATTTCACAAGATCTTTATATGCTTTTTGTTTTTGTCATTACAGGGTTCAACAGTAGCACCAACGTGGTTGTGTTAGCCGGCACCAATCGAGCTGATATCCTGGATCCAGCTTTGATGAGGCCAGGACGCTTTGATCGACATATACACATAGGTAAAGAGTAGCACTTGTCTGAGGTCAGCTTCCACACTAACTCTCCCCTGAATAACTCTTTCTCTCTACATTATCATGTATTACTGGGTCAATTTGTCAGGAAAATTTCAGTTTATCATTTGCGAGCAAGTGAAGAGTTATCTGCAGGTTTTGATGTAAATCTTGCCCCTGAAATCATACCAAATAACCAAGCTTATAATACACCACATCTTTTGCTATGTTTACACCTGGCATTCACACTGCTCTGGGGCCTCATTTATAAATGTGGCACACGCACAAAAGAAGACATATGCTGCTCTCTACGCAAGAATTGGGATCTTACAGTTAATTTCCTACACAAACACCTGTTTGATCCATCTGCGGTGAAAAACGGACAAAATAAAACAAAGTATCATGAATTCAAATAAAGATATATTTGTGAAAAAAATAAAACTCAATATTTTGTAATTATATTAGCATGTAATGGAATTTATTCTCATGAATACTACGATAAACAGGACAAATAATGTTTACACTTTACACTGTTTTTGATGCCTCCGTCTGGCGGAGCACATGGTTTTGATATGGTCATCGTATTTAGTATCAGTGTTTTATACAGTGTTTATTTTTATGGCTTTAGGTTGTTTTTATTTTTTATTTAAATGTTTGTTTTATGGTAGGTCTAAAGCATGTTTTAACATTGTGAAAGGTGCAATAGAACTATTTGTTACTTGCAATTAGATCAATTTCGACACCTTTCGCTTTTTAGATGCAATCAAATTGATGGGTATAAAAACCCATGACATGCGCAATGACGCACAATGGCTGGCTTTGCAATTTTGGAAGATGTGGCAAATGGCAAAAATGCATTTCTGCCTGTCTGTGCTATTTTGGGCCCAGCGTTACAGAGGAGCATTCAGAGAAACCCTGCTGTGCCTGGCCCACTTCAAGATGGGTCAGCTCCTCATTTTAAATGATTTTGGCATTAGTAACGCCCCCACTGTGCCCTCCAAATATATTATCCTCTTTTTTTCCACCTCTCAAACAAGAACTTCAACTTCACTTTGAGTGAAAGTCCCTTGCTTTGTTTTCCTCTCTGACCATGATGTCGAAATGAATGAATGTTAATTTGTGGCGTTTCACTGAATATTTAAGGGAAACTATGGGCGTGACATGAAGCCGCCAAAGCTGCGCCACATTCATAGCCAAAGGGAATCCGGGGTAGGACGTGCGTGTGCACGGTTTTATAAATCCGAATATTTCTGTGCAGAGCCCCTAAACCGCAGAAATTTGAAAACACTTCTGACCCTGTTTTGGAGTCTTGGGGGTTTTGTTTCACTCTCAAAGGCCGCAAACGGAGAACTTTGGCAACACCAACGCTGACGCTAATGTTTCACCACCGGATTGGGTCATGATGTCTCGTTCTCTGAGACTAAGCTACTAACGTTACCATGACAACTACCAGCAACGGGCGGAGTAGACATGCTGCCTCCTGTTTACCCCTGCATGCGCATGCCAAGTATACGTGAATGGTCATGGTCACTAATGCATGCAGTTTTAACTGTGTTAGTGTTGTTGCCTGCATCGAATTAGGTGCTAAGCTTAACCTTGCTGACGACGCTTACTGTATAGTTTCCATAGAAATTAGCTTCAAACGCATAAGATTTCCTTCTGTTCTTTTTTGCACCTGTTCACTTATGATTTCATTAAAAGAGTGTGTTGCATACTGTGCGCTTTTATCTTTGTGGTTAAAATGGTTGATCTTTTTCTGCCTGCTAAAATCTAATTTGCTTTACGCCAGCAGTGCTGGACAGTGGTGGGCAGGGAGTGGTTGTCTATCTGACAAAGAAAACTGGGTCAAAATGAGAAAGCTGGCTTTCTATAAAAGTAGGATTAGATGCCAACATAAGAGATGGGATACACTGCTCCTCTCTGTTGTTGAGTCTATGTTCCCTTTCTTTTCTTTTTACATGTAAACAGTAAGGGTTTATATAATACAGCCACACTACTAATTCATTTTTGGCCAGTAATAAGTTAATCATTAAGTCACTTAATTTGAAACGAATAACAATGCATTTTTTTGTTTTGTTTAGGTCTTCAAGGCCACACGTTCAACCGTTGCTTAAGGACTCAGATTTAATGGGTTCTTTAAATGTTCCTCAAAGTGCATAGACAACCATGGTGTCTATAGCTATGTATTGCCTGCCTAAACATTTGTCAGTAACATTATCATGTGATGGTGTGTGTTACTTATCTGCTTTAATTTCATTTTGCTCACTCATCATTCTTTTGAAAAAAGAAAATGTCCTGAAAATTCATGATGTTTTTTCTTCTTCGTCCTTTTCTTTCTACAGGCCCACCAAATATTAAAGGCAGGGCATCCATCTTTAAGGTGCATTTAAGACCTCTGAAGTTGGACACTAGTATAGAAGTAGAGGCTTTAGCCAGGAAGCTAGCTGCACTAACCCCAGGTTTTACTGGTAAGAACAAGAGCTGTGTGTTGATGTTTGCATGTGAACATACAGCTCAGTCTTTGGATTATCTACAGGGATCATACAGTTTGTCTTCTGCATCTCTTGCTGTATTTATCATACCACAGTCTAACTTTGTTGTGGTGGCTCCTTTTGTGTCTCAGGGGCTGATATTGCTAATGTGTGTAATGAGGCCGCTCTAATAGCTGCCCGACGCCTCAACCAACATGTCAATACTAAGCACTTTGAGCAGGCAGTCGAGAGAGTCGTTGGAGGTAAGTTGGCATGCACTTGATATTATGTCAACACTCATAGAATGACTATTGGATATGGGTTTTACACCTTAATCAAGTAAGTTAGTAGTAAAAGCAATTGCTATACAGTTGATGTAATATGAAGTTTTAATCAATTGTATACTGATTGTACATTGTACAATTGTATATTGATTCATGTGTGTATGTATATATGTTTAATGCAGTAACAGTAACTTACAGCCTGTCCTTATTGTTCTCATTGAGACTTTCCTTTAAGGATGTGATTATACTGTACTTGTATACTTTACTTGTGTGATTTCACGCTGTACTCAAAGCTCATGCACCAACCCACCCCTCATCTGTATCTACTGTATGCTTAAAGGGCACATAAAAAAAAAACAACAACAACACACCGTGCATATTAGTGACATCCTCTGTGCTCTCAGGTCTGGAGAAAAAGACTCAGGTACTGCAGCTTTCAGAGAAGACCACTGTGGCGTATCATGAGGCTGGACATGCTGTGGCAGGCTGGTTCCTAGAACATGCAGACCCCTTACTTAAGGTAGTCACACTGTTTCTTTCCTCTCTTTCCTCACATGATGCTTGACTATGTGAAATTTTCTTCAGCCCTTGCATAATCATGTTTTTACCTTCTACAATCAAACTAGAATTTGACCGAGTATTTTACCATACTGTATATTGATAATTTGATTAATTATAATGTACTCCCTCAGGTGTCCATTGTTCCCAGAGGGAAAGGTTTGGGTTATGCGCAGTATCTGCCTAAGGAACAGTACCTGTACACCCAGGAGCAGCTGTTTGACAGAATGTGCATGATGCTGGGGGGTCGAGTGGCTGAGCAGGTTTTCTTTCGGCGAATCACCACTGGGGCACAGGATGACCTCAGGAAGGTCACGCAGTCTGCGTATGCACAGGTAATCCCCACAGTTTACAACAATCATATAAACTGATATACAAGGTAGGAAACTTCAGTATGTGATACAAAAATACATTGTTATGTAAATTGTATATGATTGGGAGCCAGTGTGAGTCATAAACTCTCACATTCTGAAATAGTAGTTTTTTACTTTGTGGTGATTTGGTGAAATTATCGCTTATCCTTCAGTATACTAAGTGGGTTTCAAGATTGATTTTCTCAAAAGTGTAGTGACAAGATAAATATGTGAAAAAGCAGCTCTTGTGACACTGTACACTAAGAAACTACTAGCTATTATTTCAGTTGAATTCTGGTAACAAGTAGCTTCCTGCAGACAAACTGCTATAGTACCAACTTGAAGATTAGACTATATTCTTTTTTTACTGCCCAGACTATTTAAATTAGAAGTCACTTTGCACTTTTTGTCAGAGAATGATGGTGTAACCAAAGGCACATAAGAAGCAGTTTGTCTTTAGACTTACAGGACTCATTTCTCTTCATATTTTAGGTTGTACAGTTTGGAATGAATGAGGCAGTGGGTCAGATGTCCTTTGACCTCCCTCAGCAGGGTGACATAGTAATTGAGAAGCCCTTCAGTGAACCCAAAGCCCAGCTTATAGACCAGGAGGTCCGCTTGCTTATAGACGTTGCCTTCCAGCGAACACTTCAGCTTGTCACCGACAAGAAAGAAATGGTGGAGAAGGTGAGAAGTATTATCACTGACGAACAAACGATGGAGAGAAGTTAACATGAAGAATCTTGTACTCCAAAGCAGCTCACTAAACAGTACGATTCAGCAACATGATAGCTCTTTTTTGGTCTCTTTAAATTAGTATTTTTAAAAACTGGTTGGAAGAATTGTTACTTTTACTATTAGTTGTAACTACTGCTAATCTGTTGTTGAACTCAGCAATCTGTAATGCCACTTGCTTTTTCATTGATGGAGTTAGCCATCATCTTTAAAATGCTTCTTGTTTACTATTATTGGTCATGTGTTGCAGGTGGCAAAACGTCTGCTAGAAAAGGAGATTCTAGACAAAGCCGACATGGTGGAGCTGCTAGGAAATCGTCCCTTTCAGGAGAAGTCATTGTATGAAGAGTTTGTTGAAGGGCTGGGGGAATTTGCAGAAGACACCTCTCTACCTGAAGGGCTAAAGAACTGGAACAAGAACAAAGGAATGGCGGGCCCTTTATGAGCCAATCAGAGTTGGCTGCCGGGGGTTTGTTGGGTGCTTGATTTGCTAAGCTCTGACTGGGCTCAGAGTAACTGGAGCTGCAAAGAGGTGGGCCATCCGCACCATAACTGAAGCCGCAGAGAAAGCCACAAGGTGGCTTTGGATAAAGAAGGCAAGCCCATGGATTGGTGCTAGGGGGATGCCAGCAGGGATCTGATCAGCCACAGCTGTGTCACCTTGGGAAGGGGGTATGGTGTTGAAAGACCCAAAACCCCCAATGACCCCAAGAGCATCACTGATGATGATCATCCCAGCACATCCTAGAGATGTTTCTTGTAACCTGAAGAGTGCAGTTTTGGCTCATTTCACTGGAGGTGCCTTAATTCAATGTTCTGATGCAATCATACAGGGCAATGACACTGACAGACGTACCACAGAATAATCTGTACAAAACTAATATCACATGAAATATGCTTTTTAATTTTCAGCATTAGTTGACATCATGTGATGAATACATTTGTTGTGGTGGCATCATATAAGTTGCATTTTTATTCTGAGGCTCATTGACCTTATCCAACCTTAAATCTATAAATCTATAAAAACATTAAGAATGCTGTCTTCCCTAAGTGGGGGATCCCAGATTTCTTCTTGTTTCTCACATTCCAAAGACTGTTTTAAATCTTTCTTTACACTGTTGTACAATGTGACATTGATAGCATCATCATTTGTCACAATACTTCCACTATAGTCTGGTTATGCGTTGGTTTTCATCCTGTTTATTTTGTTAATCAAATGAAATGACATCCAAAAACGAGTAAGTACAGAGATGATACATTTGGATAGATTGGGTGACCATCTCCATCTCCCTTCTCCAACATTTATTAACATAACAACAAATTGCTGTTAATCAGGAAATCATTTGTTTTTGTGAATTGTGACTTATGTTTAAATGTTTTCTCTTATTTTGAGCCAAGCGATCTGAGCTTGATAACTACTCATGTTGCATTCTTATCTCATGTATTTGCCAATTACAGCCAAATTAAACTGCACCAATGAATTTTATATAAGGAAGACCACATATTTCTATTCAGTAGTGTAAATGAACTGTATATCACAGTTAAATGAATTAACTTTTTCAAGACTTTTATTTATTCTTCTATCATCCCAGAGTCACTTTTAATCCATTGTGTCATAGCATTCAGTAAGATAAATAAATCAAGTAATCAGCTATAACCTTTGTTTACAAAGAAGGGACATATTGCATCATGAGTTTAATTCTTCGTTTAGAAGATGATTACAAAATCGTTGGCACTTTGTTGTGTTTTTGGCATTCATGCAAAGCTCATGGAAGTCAACCTGACAATGATACAATTCTCCCTAAATTATCACCCATCAAGTTAATGTATCTACCAACTCTAAGTAGCAGCAATTCTGTCAGCAATTATTTTATTTTTAAGTGATAAAGAAATTAGAAAACATTTCTCTAAGCAAATTTTGAAGAAAAAGAAAGTACTTAAGTATGGAAATGTATATTGGATATAGTTTGCTACTTGGTCTGTTTATCTTTTGTGTCATCTGCACCAAATGCCAATCATTCTGGAGGGCACTGTCAATACAATTCAGTGAGAGAAGTGCAAAACATTTCATTTAGGCAATTTTGATAACAACACACATACTTCATTAAGATGGAGAACGTGTGGTGGATAAAAAGTGCGCAAAAAAACCCTGTCACATTTTCAAGTCAACGCATTAAGTAGCCTCACAAGATATTTGATTTTGAACAGCTCTGTTGATTTATGTTTCCAATTGTATCTTGGCAATTCAGTGTGACTCCCAGTGTCTAAACTTAACATAGAAGGTCTGGGCACACGCTGTGGACACAATTTAAGAACCAATTTCAGCGTTCAGGTCATTACCCAATCGGAAAGGCTGTAAGGATGGAGGTGCTGTTATTGTGATGACCGCATACCCTGGCTGTCATTGAAAAACAAAGCTTAATCATCTGGCAGCTCGGAGTGCATTAAGAACCCCTTTCATGTACGTGTGTGTGTTTGAGAAGGAGAGGAGAGGAGGAGAGGGTGTGTGTATTGCACAACATCTCAACATCTTTATTAAGAGTATATAGCACATTGTCCAGAGCTCAACCTGAACTCGTCTACTCAGCACCATGAAACGTTATGTGTGTGCTCAACGGCAGATGGGGGCCTTTTGGTCCACTTTGTGTTCCCGCTCTGGCTGTGTCTGTCTGGCTCTGGGTTTTCTCTCTCTGCATTCCAGCTCTTTCAGATCAGAATCATGGCTGCTTCGGTCTCTCCAGCTTCATTAAGGGCTCTGCGGTGTCCGAGTCGCTGTGGTGCTTTCTTTCACGTGGTGGCTCAACTTTTCTGCAGCGTGTCCACGAGGGGGAGCGCATGTACCCACCTCTGGGCAGCACAGGCTGGTGGGAACCTGGGATCCAAACACACAATTCAAACTTGTTATCCAGAGTTTTGGCAGATAGAAATATGTAAACAGACACAAGGAAATCACTCTGCACACCCGTTTCAACATCTGCTACAAGAATATTTATAACTAGGGGTCTTGTAACATACAGCTCCTGCTTGCTTTTTTTTTAGCCATTAAAAGCCTTTAGTCTATATAGCATGCCTACACACATACACAAACACACACTTCTAGACAGGCCACAGAATGTTTATTCAAGATTACTGGGATCACCCTCATTAGATTTTTTAAATTATCCACAAAAGTATTCATCACACAAAAGCAGCTTTCTCTTTGTATAAGCCATCATATACCAACTGTTTGTATGTTAGACATATTTTATGTTAGCCTTGTGGTTATGTGGCTTTACACCACTTGGTGCCAATGTTCAACCTACCAGGAAGACAAAAAGGCAACTGAGGGAAAGACTGATAGAGAGCTAGAAAAATCACTTCCCAGTCTAATGTTGGGTCTCTTAAGTGAAGGTCATACTCAGTACCTGGCTTATATTTCTTGCCAATGCCACATCCATAGCCTCACACACATCAGAGACGAAGAGAAAGGGGCAGGTAGATAAGGCATATTGATCTCGGAAGATTGATGTCGTCTATACTGGATTTTAATGATGGACAGCAACCTCCTCAGCAGCATGGGTCTGCTGCAGCAAGCGCCAAGAACACCTGCTGATTGACTGCTTGTTGTGTTTATGTAGTTTTATAAATGTGTGTCTGCAATGTTTGTTAGGCATGACATTTTATGCATGTTTGCACACGAGAGGAAAAGTACCCACAGCTTTTCCCTTTTTTGTCTGTCTCGCTCTCTTACAGTAACATACACAGAGTACTCTAAGCTATGAAGTACTGCACTGTATTCCTTATGTGCCGCTAGAAGCCATTAGATTCTTCAGTCAGCATGTTGCTGCATAGAGAAATGAGATTCAGCCTTAATGCTTCTGAAACTAGACTCCTACAGAAAGCCTGTCAATGCACAGGAAAAACATGCACATACGTAAATGTCACAATGCCCTTTTTTCTCATTAAACCCATTGAAAGGGAAACAACGCTTGTTTTTAATTTCATACTAACTCTAGCACAGCCCAATCAGTGTTTGTGAACTGCGGTAGTATAGAAGTATTTTTCAAAGATAATGATCTGTATTGTCGTTAAAAAAAAAAAAACTAAAGCGGCCCCAAAGGCAGTGAGTTGAACTGGAATCTGACCTTTTACATTGAAAGGAGCTTTTATAGAGGGTCTATAAAAAGTGGTCTTATGGTCCTAAAAGGTAAATGGATTAAAAAAAAAAACACTAAATGACCCAAGACAGAAAGATGCTGCTGCACTGCACCTTGATGGGCGAAAACTTTGCTTTGCTTCACTTCTGGCTACAACCCAAACAGTGACATCACTGCAGAGGTTTGACAGCAACCTGCTTAAGGATCACTGATTAGGGGGTGCCCCGTTATGTTCTAGAGTTGTGTTTCCAGTGAGATGTTTCTGTCCTACCGCAAACACCAAACATAACCTGTCGGAGATGGGACCCTCTTGTGAGACACTGTCTACTATGAATGGACAATTAATTTCTGTTTCTTTTCCTATTTTCTGCATCACTTCATCTCTCTGCATGTCAACTTGTCTACAAATCTTTGGCCAAATTCTTAAAACAAATTCCCATTCTAAAACACAACACCCATTATTTGAACATGAAAAAAATCAACCAGACAGAATGTAACACAATAGGTTAAAGTCTGCCATGTCATCAGTTAAAACCTTGTTACTGCTCCAACGACAATGCATAGGAGGCCAAAGCTATGCCTGTGGTAGTTATTCATGGCCGTGGATAAACGCTATGGTTGGTCAGGCTCATTTGAGTATAAAACAAAGAGCAAACCTACTGGACAAAGTCAACCTTTTGCAGCCTTTGGAGCTGCTTGAGGGACGATTGAGGGATGATTGATAAAGCACTAAAGCACTAAGTGCTGTATGTTTTTCAGCTACTAATCTACTAATCTTCTTTTCAGCTATTAGGTACAACTGATCATGTTTACTAATTGTGGTTGAATTTTGCATTACATCAGGCTTTAAGCTGCCAATTAGCTAAAAGTAAAATAAATTATCATGGGAATGGACAATGGGAAAATGGAAGACAGTCAGCTGAGTAAAAAAAACAGCACACAAACATCTATAAATAATGTGGTTGTGTGGTGACTCAGATTATGATTATGGTTTAAATGGCTTTAAGGACGAGGCCTTGTTTCCAGCAGGGAAAATTGAATTATTCAAGAATAACCTACATTTAGCATGAACTCCCTTTACCTCTCCCTCAGCTACATGCCCTCAACACAATGGCACACACTCAGCAGTTTCCCATACAGAATAATGCTCACACAGCACAGCTCAATACTACCACATTTGCAATGCACTAACTAATTAAATCAAACACCTTCTATTTCTCTCCCACCCTGAACTCACTTATGACTGTGCAAATAAACCAATGTACTAAACTCAGAAATTGCCTTGCATGAAGGGTTGAATAATGAGGGAGGTTTACGGGAATCTAGATAAACAGCTGGTCCTCATGGCTAAGATTTGTGCAATAATACGCTGTTTGCTTAAATCCTTTCTCTTACACACACACACCGTCACTGACTATACAGCACAACATTTGAATAAGACGATAGAATATCTTTGTTCATGTGTGAAATATATGGTTTAGCAGTTTTTTAATAATCCCACTGAAAGTGTTTTTTATAATGACAATGCATTAAGTTTCAAATGACAAAATGTGACAGTGTAATGACTCTGTACGACAAGCATTAGCATCATATTTTATCTTGTGCACAATATATCAGATGTTGTTTGATGGACACTTTCATCCAAAATTACTCACAACACCAAAACTCCATGCAATGGCAACTGCTTAATACCAGAGACCATTATAGAACAGCTGTGTGTTTCATGTCTATTGTGATCATATGATTCTTTGTACATCTTGTGTAGCCCTATATGCAAAACACCTGTAGGCTCTACAGTATTTGTTCGTAGACTCTCTACAGCAATGTTGGTGGCTGCATCTATCTGGGACGGTATCCTTTCTCTGTACAAGTCGTATCTGAGGCAGACATAGAGACAGCAATTGGGAATAAAGACAATCTAAGGGACAGGAGAGGAGGACTGTGTCTGTGGTAAGTGTGAGACAAAACAGCTCGCAGGTAGAAATGAAATATTTCTGGAAGCAACTCAAAGCAAGTCAAAGAAAAGGCGCTGCACAAAATGATCCATCATCCATTAGTCAAAAGGTTAAAGACTTTTTTACGAGGAAGAAATGTTTGCCACATTCCCAGTTGGCTGATCTATTTTTATTCACGGTTCATGCAAGTAAAAATACAAGATTGACACACTGCATTTATTAACAACAGAAACAGATCACCTCAATCCGTCATCTGAATGTGTCATTCTGAGAGTGCATATATTTAATCATTGTTGGGATTTTGTTTTTCTCACAGGTCTGAGGCTGTGTAAATAAAACCATTTAACATCATAATGCTGAAATACACTGTGAAATACAGCGGTATGTGTGGTGTGGTATATGCTGACGGCAGAAAAGCAGAGCAGCGGATGTGAGGCCTTGGACTGAAGGCCTCTTGGCTGTTGCATCTCCTGCAGCTGACTACTGAAAAGCAGCTGTGACCTGTGACTAACAGTAGGCTGAGGGAACTTGGTGTGGTGTTGGAGAGGACAACTGAGAAGAGTGGACAAGCTAAAATTTGTTTAGTCTGCTTGGCTGTGGGAACATGTGTTCGAAGTGTTAGGAGGTAAATATGTATGTCACAAAACATTTTAGAGATATCACCATTAATCAAACTGAACTAAAGTGAATCAAATCATGGCAGAATGTGATACCTAATGATGCATCAAATCTAAAAGAATCTAATTACTGTTGGAATAATTTGTTCCCCCCATTTTATATAAAGTCATCAATTTATAAGTAAAACAATAATCAAAATCTTCTCATAGTATATAATAAACTGTAATACTGTTTTAAGTTTTGGTAAAAAAGAGAGTTTTCATTTAACTTTAACACATAGTTCTAAACACTCAACAATCCACAAGGTTTGATTAAAAAACAAAGAAGATGGATCTTTCTTGCACATGAGATGAGCCTCTGCGCTTTAATTTAAAATACTGTCTGTAGAGCTGCAGACAGCACCATATTGCCAGATCGCTCACTGGGACCATAACTCACACTTAACAAGCTGTGCCATGATATGGAACAATAGTAATAAACACAAAAGAGACGGAAGGGAGATAACGGTGTTTTTGTTAAAGGAGGAGATGCTATAATCAGAACTATAAGAGAAAAATAAAAGCAATAGAAGCACGTAGAAAGAGTATGAGGAAGTTTTAGATAATAGTTTGTCTGACAATCCAAAATATGGTGGATCAAACAGTGAAGTCCACCATTAGGTTCTCTTTCAAATCATTGTCACCAGAATGATAAATATCTGTTTTGATTCTATTACGTATTCTCAGCCAAAGAACGAAAATTGGTTACACCCCTATCGATGACAGTATCACAACTGGAAGTCTGACATTTTTATCAAGAAAATTGTGTTTAATTTAATTTTTTTAAACTGGAACAGTCCATGCACAGAATACATAATATTTGCAAGACCTTGTCTAAACTGAGAGGCAGGAGGACTCGGAGGAGGAGAGAGTTCACCGTCTGCATGCAGGATGAGGCTCACAGGTCATAAATAAAACATTGGAAAGATTTTGTGATTCCTTGATGGGGATCAGGAGAAGGATGTTTATTTTTAGCAGGCCTTACCTGCTGGTGACTCATGGTTCTCCTCATCAGAGTCAGCAAAGACTTCAGCCAGTTCCTGGTCAGACATGTCAGTCAGCTCAGTCAGATCCAGGAGGTCAAAATGCACCTCCAAAGACGACACACTACTCAGTGGTTCTGAAGCAGACAGAAAACAGCATACTTTTAGTATAAAAGGAGATTGAGAGATTAAAATGATCCACTCACTTCTTGCTGACAGTGAAAAAGAAGTTGGTGATAAACTGCATTTATTCTCAACACAGAGCTCCTCAGCCCATCACGTAATACTCTTGACTCTTCATTGTACGCACAATCAGATCAATAGCTGGCTCTTGCAGCACTATTGTAAAATCAATTTCAACCAAGACTTTGTTATGCTTTAACTTTTATCTGTACATCGCTTGCTCTCTATTTCTGAAACATACACACAGTAAATTTGAATCTTGAATCTGCCTTAGAGAGTTTGTGACTGTAGGCGGTGAGAGTCTCTGTTTCAGCAGCATGACACCTGAGTGTTAACACAGGCTGTCACTGAAGAATTGAAACAAGAGCTAAAGTAAGACGAGATGAAAATAGGCAGTTCTTTAACACATTGTGGTCTCCTCCATCTTTCCCCTGGGTGTGTTGGACCTGTTCATTTCTACAAAATGTTGAAATGTGGAAGGCTATAAATCATTGAATGACCTCAAACTGTACAGTTGTTGTTGTTGTTGTTGTAGAAATAAAATAGCCTATTATGTGCCATGTGTTATATAAAAGGATAAATACCAATTAGGTCTGCTTTGTTTTGTAGGGCCAAAATTTAACATCACAATACTTTCAACAAGGATGTTATCCTTCTTTTGAAGCCATCAAGCAGTGTCGTTGTCAAGCATCGCACTAAACAACAGTTACATGAACACGGACATAGAATAGAAAATATTGAATGGGTTTGAAGTCTAGAAGTCTTGGGACCAGAAGACTGTCACTGAACAAATAAGGGAAGCCTTTAGAGAAAAACTGTCTGCTGAAGTAAGGTAAGCACTTTTAGTTTATTGGCTACATCATGTCCAATCATCACTTCCAATGTGTGTGATACATTTTGCCATTGATCACAAAAATAAGTTGCCCCTCCCTCTTTTTTCTTTCTTTTTCTTTTTTAATAAAACAATGTTTACTCTTTTTTTTCAGCCTTGAGCTTCTGATGGCATGTGGCAACAGGTTGATTTCCCCAAAACTGCGTACTGGACAGGAACTGGATGCAAATCTCATACACAAAGTATATAAATCGAAAGCTCTATACCTCAGACCATCAAAGCCAATTTTGGAAAAGCTATATCACATTTGAATTGACCTACAGAGTACTCTAGGAATAATAACCCATAATTGGTGCATACACATGCATACATGATGATTAAATGCTGTCAGTTACTGCTGACCTCTGTAATCTGTTCTTCTTAAACTTTAATTTCAGTTTAGTAACTATAAACATTTTGTGGAACTGTACAAATAATTGGAATGTTTGTTCAATCTAAGACCAGAAATTTACTTAATTTGGCTTCTTCTTTGTTGGAGTAACATAACATAAGCCTCTTTCCGACCAAGTAGTTACAGGAACATAGTTATAGGGCCACTTCTAAACAGTTCTATTAACTCTCCTCCAAAACCAGTTTTGCCATTTGCACTGGCCAAGTGGCCATAGGAGCTGACATTTTGTCATTAAAAACACAGCCATCTAATCGCCACTATGTAGAAAAGGGAAAGGACCCTGCCCTGAAGTACGAGCTGAAAGACTTACAAGAACTACTTTTAGAGGAACTTAATAATCCCCAAATTGGTCCTTTCGGAACTGCGGCCCTCATTTCTAACACAAGCTAGACCGGCCCAACAACTGCCTCCCCATCAAACAGTACTTCTGCACGGAGAGTCTTTTCCACTCGTGCTCCAGCCTCAACCTACCACAGCAATATCTCACTCTTCTAATCAACTGCCAGTATGTCCTTCCACCAGTCAGCCTTCTGGCCTACCATTTGGAGGAACAACTTCAGTTGATCCAACCCTGATCCTGACTAACCAAACAGTACAAGTTTACTTTGGAGGGTTTTTTGTGTGCAAAATACACATTTGTTTTATTTTTTTTTAAAGGAAGGTTCATAGGAAGTACAGTTCAGATTGTCAGAGTTCAATGAAGGTAAAATAATATTTAATGCAGAAATCTGTTGTGGAGTAAGCTTAACATTTTGAATTTGACTTGGTTTTGTGGCCAGGATTATCTTGCCAGTAATATTGAAACTGCTTGTTTTCAGTGATAATTTATACATTCATGTAATTTATTTGCATGGACCATTAAAACAAACACTTGTTTTTGCAGCAAGTATTTTTGAGCTTCAAGAGTTCAACTCTTACTGTTGGGATAGTTGGAAAAAGTGTACAAGCATCCTATAGATGACACACTGACTGACCTGACATATTGTCTAATAACAATAAATATTGATGTGGTGCACTGGGTAAGGAATTGCTTACTAAAACTGATCTACACAACACATTATGTTGACAGATTGTAATTTAGACTTATTAGTGACAAAATAATTAGTGATGCCCTATACTTGTTAACTCTTGTTAATCTTGTTCTTTTACTACTTAAATCTGTTTCTCTTGATTTCCATTTCTGCAGATTCCCAATTTATTTTTGTTAGATTTTTTTAATCTTTTTCCGACAAAGGACATATGTTAAAACAAGTCAGATTTGAATTACATTTATTGAGATGTCTAGATGCAAAAGCATGAAAAAATATGGTTTTCACAGTGTTTCATGTTTCACCTTTTCAGTAACAATTTTATGAACATATAAACATGACACAATTATACCATGACCTTAAACCTATAACAGTATCTTAAAGTAAAGTGGTGTTCTGTCACATAGGCAGTGAAAGGCAGTTTTGCCTTACATTACACAACTATAGTAAGTAAATATATGTGCTTCTTCTATTGATGTGAACATAATCTTTGACAATGCAGTATAGCTCCTGGATGGCTTTGGTTTCTTTTTTAAGACCACATTATGATTACAATATTAGGAATGCCTCTCAAGAAACACAAGGTTGCAAAATAAATCTATACCACGATTTCCATCATCTTCAAATGCATCAAAGGTCTGCTGAAGTGTCTCCATTGTTGTGTCGCTGATAGTAATGTTAACTGATGGAACAACAACATTGTTTGTCTGTAACTGTAAGAGGGGTCTGTCATCAATAGCAAGGTCACTGTCTATGTCATAAACACCCTTCATACTAGGGTTATGCATTCCAACATTATTCATTATGCCTTTTCCACAGCTGAAGTGGAGTTTGCCCCCCTTGTGTTGATAGACCATGGTTGTTCCACTGGTTCTGAAATTCAGCAGCCCTTTGAATTTGTGGCAAATAAATATAATGAAGACAAAATAAATGGATTTCATGAAGCAAATCAAATGCATTATTCTGTTCCATAAAGTTGAAAAGATTAACAAAATGAAATGACACTACTCCATTTAGCTCTGCCCATAATCTCTCTATTCTTTGATTATGGACTGATCTGCCAGTGATAACACTATGTCTGTTTAACCCTCTCCTGTAAAGCATAAAACGGGCAACACCAGTGTTTTCCATTCCATGGTCACATCTCACCCTGGATGTTAATCCAAAATTCTAAACACCAGTAAAGAAAAGTGACAAAACACTAGAGGCTCTGTTGTTGTGTAGACAATGTAATGATGGTTCAACAAAAACCATCTACACAGCCGTGGAACACCATCCTCCATCTCACAAGTTTGTGGTTTCCATCAATGTGCCTAAGGAAATTAGGAAAAGGGGGGGATATATTGTAAACTTCTTCTAAAATTCTTTTTTTGCTTTGGATACTAAGTCAATTTGGCAGGAGTCATCCCACAGAATGTCAAATTTAGATTCTCAAATTCATAGGACCTCCCAATATTCCTACTCCAAATTCTTAGTTAAGTTTCTGAAGTCTAGCCATTGGAGATACATTTAATCACTTGGTAACTTTTCAGAGGGTTGGGTTGAAATTTGTAATAAACACCCAAGAAATCCCCAGTTTGTTTCCCTAAAACACCATCACTGAGATTTCAGACAAAAGACATAACACCACATATAAGGAATAGAATTGTATAAATTACTTTTGCTGAGTGTTTTACAGTGATCAAATCAAAATAATAAAAAATAAATATTCTTTTCCCTAAACAGTCTTTCAATTTTTTGGCTGCTAGTTAACCAAATTTGGATTCTGTGTAGAGGTGTTGATAAAATCACACCTAATATTTGGTCATGGATTAAAAAAAACTACAATATATATATATATATACAGTATATATGCATAAAATATACAGAAATGCTAAATAAGAATTGTAAGATATTTTGTCACTATATTTTCCTCAGAGGGGTTATTTGAATTTCCCTGGAATATGGGGAATGAAATCTGAATTCTGGGTGACTAACTTTGTGCTTTTTGATTTACATTTAGTTCTTTTCTGTTGGGAATTTACTCACCATAATTCATTGGGAGTTGGAACACTGTATTCGTCGGCATATTGCATGGCATCTTCTGAGGGGATCGCCCAATGGGATCAATTTCTTGCAGACTCTAACACGCCACCTTTGAATGCATAGCCCACGTGACCTCAAGCTCCCCTGAACATATCGTTCACCTGCATTTGTGGTTGACTGAAGAAATTCAGCAACAACTCTGTTCAGGTTGTCATCTGACGGTGTTGCATATGTCAGTGGCTGAATACCAAGCAGCTGTCTGTGCCTGTAGAGAGTCCGACAGCTAACTTCTAAGCATGTTGCGATGCTCTGCCAGTTCATTCCAAGGGATACTAGATGAGAGATTTGATCTTGTGAAATGCTGTATTGAGGTCTTTCTTGAAGCCCAGTCATCACAGGTGGAGGCAACAGGGCATACCTATTCTCAGACCTGGTTCTTTGCCTGCTTTCATGAGAACTCACCAAAAATTAAGATAGCCATATAAAGACTCTAATGTATTGCTCGTTTCTCTATTTATTGAATCTTCAACAAAACTCGAGATGGACAATAATCCAGATAAGGTTTGAACGTGATCACGAAGTTCTCCATACAACCTCTCATTAACAAAGAAATCTGTTGCTCCTCTTTGGATATTTTCAACACATTCCAATATACTGATAAAAATGTCTAATGTCATTTTTATAACTACTTACTCCCAAAATGAGAAATTGAACTTAACAAGAAAACGGGATGAGTTTGAATAGCATCATTGTGTAGGTGGGCTCCTTAAATCCAGGTTTAGACCAAGCTAAACAAGTCTCGCATATGTATTTTTTGGTTTGAGAGTGACTTCATGTTTAAGGAGGAACTTCCTGTGTCAGTGAAAGTAATGGATACCACAAAAGATGAGTGTCAAGAATATACATATGCTAAAGTGACAATATACAGTAAGTATGTGGCTGAAATACTAAGTATGTGTATGTGAGAAAAAGGTTTATACATGTGTGAATGAAAAAGGTATGTGTGTAATAAATAGAATGTATGTATGTAAGAGTAAAGAATATATGTGCATGAAGCTGTAAATATATGTATGTGAGAGTGAAAATGCATGTATGTGTTGAAAAGTAAAATGTATGTATGTGAAAGTGAAAATGTATGTATGTGAAAGGAAAATGTAAGTATGTGAAAAGAGAATGTATATATGTGAGAGTGAAAATATATGTATGTGAAAAGACAATGTATATATGTGAAGGGAGAATGTATGTATATGTGAGAGTACCAGAATGAATAATGTCTTATATTGCCCCTCATACACCTGGGTAGTTCACCTGCAGTAAGCGCCCATACAGAGGTTTATTCCTCGATGCAGCGGCCAGGGGTTCGACTTAACCTGCAGCCCTTTGCTGCACGTCATTCTCCCTCTCTGTCTCCTCTTTCATGTCTTTAACTGTCCTATAAAAAAGGCCTAAAATGCCCCAAAAATAATCTTTAAAAAAACACATTCTAATGTTGAATATATGAGGGCAAATTAAAATCAAATTAGTAACAATCTATTTGTTTTTATGTGATCATTCATGCTATAATACCCATTCCTGTTTAGATCATAGAAGGTTTAGCCACTGACAAAAGAGACCATGTGTTGTTTTTAGCACCATGGTTTCTTGTAGGCAGGTACAGGTTATTACTTAAATATAAAATGAGTTGAAGCTTCTTAGCCTGTTGTGCTATCCTGACAATGCAAATTTCTAACTTCTATATGAGCAGCATATCTATTTTATTTGAGTGAAGAAACTAGAAGCAGTGAATCAGGGAAGTTGGAATTTGTGGGGGAGGAGATAAAGAGAAATGTGGGTGGACAGGATGATGGGAGAAGAAGGAAAGATGAAGCTAGATAAGAAGGAAATGTTGTAAAATAAGAGGGGAAGGTAAAAGGGAGAAAGGCATTATGTAAAACAAAACACTTACTGCATTATTTTCTGCCATTATTTTCAATTGGCTACAAGGTTCCCTTTTTGATACACTTGTTTTTAACCACCTATTCCCCATCTCTTTTTCCTCTCCCACGCCCTTTCTCCTTGAATAATTGATCAATACAATTTCTCTCCCAGGCAGACACACTGAAAACAACTGCCTCCATCTCAAAAGCGATTCAGAGGAGCTTTGAGACGCACTCACACTGAGACAAAAAAAAAAGATGTGCCTGAAGTAGAAATGTAAAAGACCACTGCCTCTTTTTCTTACAGCAAGCATACAGCCTGGTGGCTTGTAAAGTCAAATTTGTGTCTTCTGAACTTCTCCTTGGATATTTTTTTTTATTTTTCCACATTCCCCTAATCTCAAACTTAATATCCATGTCTTTGTAGTTAATGCGTGTGTGAAAAGTAAAATGATGTTTCCATTAATTCCGAATATCAGTGAGACAAATAATTAGTTTGCATGCTGTCAGTTGGATGTTGTATACAGTATTTGACTTTCATTTTGATTTTCCTGCATGTAGAAAGGCACAGATAGATTCAACTGATGGAACAAAGAATAGGGAGGATGGGTTAGAGGGAGGAGTTTACATTTGAGAACAGGATACGGGAGCAGAGGGGATGTGCCTTGCTTGCTGGATCTCTGTGTAATCCCCTTCCCCTCTCTAATGGCTCACCTGGGCTCTGTGGTCATCAGTCAAGCTTGAGCAGCTTGTAATAATGAGCGGGAGTGAAGATCATTGATTAAAGGCTAAGGCACTGAGATAGTATTTTAAACAAGCAATGCCAAAGAATGTGTTCTCTAAACAACATATTCAGTTGCAAGTATTATTTTTTCTCACAGTGACTGAGCATTCAGATACTTGTCCATACTTTTCCAACAACAGACAGCTTAATGCTGTGATTTCTAAGTCCATCAACATTAAAACATATTGTAAAACTCCAGTTTTTAATTCTTTATACATCACCCTGATGAAAAAGGTCAGGTGAAAATGTTTGATAATGCTCTGGAACAGAGCTGTGCAACTTGTTTTTATTTAACCCTGTAAAATAAATGTTTCGAAACTCACATTTCTCTGTTCTTCCCTTTAACTTCTGGTTTGTGCTGTTAAAGATCAATTCAAACAGATGAACACTGTTTTGCTTAAGCTACTAAACAGTAGTCCCCTTGGATTTTTATCAATCAATTCCCTCCTCCCAATCACAATAACAAAAGGAAAATGTATGTACTGTACCTGCATGTTTTTTTTGTGATTTAGTTGTCAGTTGGTTTGTGGTAACAGGACGTAAAAAGAAATTGCTATTTCTATACCACTGACAAGTCAAACCACAAACGCAGTAAAACCAGTAACCAGTAACATGGTTCAAGCACAGAGTTTGTCGTTCGACTGGTCATGACTGTTTTCCCAAGATGGTGCCTGCCTGTATTTGTGAACGACACAGTCTTTCTAAACTTTCTGTTCAATAAACTGTCTGTGCACTTACAAAGTTCTCAATGCTTCGGTTTACATGTAGGGACCCTCATTATGCTACCATGGGAGTCTGGTGTTATTTTGAGCCTAGTTAGTGGTATAGAAATAGCAATATTTTTACTTTACCAGTGCCCCGACTACTAGCGTTACAAGCTAATTAGCGTTTTGCGCTAAAACTGGTCACATTCGATTAACATATCCCAGAGAACTGTCGACTTGGTACCCATGTGTTATTAACCCCTAGGTTCATTTTGTGCCAGAATTGTCCTTTAATGAATAATCTCCATGACATTTAAAAGCAGGTATTTTTTTTAAATGTAATTCCTAAACTCTCACTTTCCTTTCCTTATCTTTCCTTATATAGCCGCATACTATTAACTGACCTGCCAGGTGACACAGCAAGCTAGTGTGTCATGTTAAATCATTAAGACACCTTTGAATGAGCTGTCTCTCCGAAAAAGTGTTTGGTTAGGGAAGCAGATAAAGGTTGCCTTGTCACTCGTGTAGCCCCAGTATCTGTGTCTGTGCCTTGGGCTCTGAGTCTGGCACGTACGGGTCAGCCTCTGATGCACAATGAGTCCTTTCAACCAAGCTGCAGTGGTTTTTGAGAACGTGGGGCCTGAAAACCTAAAATAGGCAGCGATCAATCAGTGTGTTTAAAGCTCAGAGAAGATCAACCTGGACTCTACTGTAAAAGGATGTAGATAGTCCAGAATTACATGCATGAAAGGGTATGTGTGAGATTCATTATGTGTTATTATATTTTACTGTGGATCGATCCAGTAGTGACTGTCAAGGATAAGACACTTTTTAACAGAAGCAGGATATCCTAATATCTCACTTCCCTCTGTTTTCTGTCTGTCACCTTGTCACGTTTTATGTGTTATGTGTTACACTCCATCTGTGGTGCTTTAATCCCCCCCCCCTGCCCTTGTATGGACCCAAGGTCTCATTAAAACGGAGGTGAATGGTTATAGCAGGACAACAGTAAAAGTACTGAATGTAATTCTAAATCTGAATTTAAAATATGGTGTATATTAAAATATATATTGCGTTATTAAAAATAAAGTTGTCTTCCAAAGGGGGGGGGGTGGTAGGAAAAGAAATAAAATAAAATAAAGAAGCAGGATGTCCTCTGCCCTCATTATTCAACATTCCTCTTCTCTTTCTTTGCTGCAGGCATTTGCTATTGATCAGGTATCTTGCTGAAAGCCTTTTCCACTCATAATTAGCCTGTAATGCCTCCTTAACACCAATGAATATTCACATTCTTAATATGGCCTTCTCTTTACCCTCTTTGTCTGGTACTTACGTCTCTTCTCTGTGATGTGCAGCAGGCTAGCAGTGTGCCCTGACAGGCCACCCTCCTCCTCCTCCCCTGCTGGGTGGTGGAAACACTCCCTGGATAGGTCACCTGAGCTGGAGGGCTTCAGCAGCTTCTGGATGTCTTTATTGGGCTCTATCAGCACACACAGAAACAGTAACAGAAAGTGAAAGGGAGCAAAAAGAATTAAAAGGTGGAGATAATCATTAGTTTTTAGATTTATAAAAAGGATTACAGAGGTGCTGGATTACTTGCTCTCCTTACTTGAACTGTAGTAATTTAATGCAGCAAGAAATTGCAACACAATCTACAAAGACACATCTTGGGATATTACAGGGGAAGGAATCACTTAAGAGATCCTGATGTACTGAAAGAGGTCAATGTTGGTTCTGTCACGTCTCGTCCCAATGTCATGTTTCAGTATTTAAATTGTTTTCATGTTTTCTGTTGGTTTTCCATTTCCTGTTTTGTTTTGCAGTCTCTTTGTCCCCTTCATGTGTTGTCTTGTTTTACTTCCTGTCTTTTGTTTTTCCCGCCTTTGTGATTCTTTACCCCTCCCTGATGTCTTTCACCTGTTTCCCAGCTCTTGTGTCACATGTCCCTTGTTAACCCTTGTTTACTTGTACATTTAGTCTCTGTGCTTTCTGTGTCTGTCGTTGGGTGATTGTCATTTGTCAATTTGTTGGCAGGCTTTGTGGAGCGTTCCGTCCTGTGTTCTGCTGTGTTTTTTTCTTCCGTTTCCTTCCGTGTTCATGTTTTTCTTGATTAACTCACCTGCTCAGCTTAGATGTTTGTAAGTCTCTTTGTATTCACATTAAAGTGAATTATTATTTATAATATAGACTATTATTTCAAACTGCTGCATGCTCCTCGCCTTCCTGCACTTGGGTCCAAGTCTGCACCGTGACAGGTTCCAGCGTCTGTCAGTTGTGTTTGGTGATTATCCTCCGTAAGTCACCAGTGTTATCCTTTCCCACTCAATTACCAAATTTAAACCTAGCATTAATCACCTGCCCATTGTAATGCTTGAGTATCCAAATGTTTGTTTTCCTCTAATATAGTCTTTACAACATTCAAACAGTAAGTATACACGCTCTGCCTTTTGTCAGTCCTATATCAATTTCTGTTTGCATCTATGTGCATATGTGTATACATAGTACTTAAAAGGAGATTGGTTTACTTGGCTGTGGGCAGACATCTAATTCAACAGTTGTTACATTATGTCATTTCATTTCCATAAAGAAAATGCATTAAGAGAGCCTGGTCACGCTCCACAATACATTTAAAATAGAAGAAAACGGTTCACGCAGGCTAATACCAAAGTCTGAAAATAGAGGCGTTAAAATAGCATCCCTTCAAGTATGCACAAACTTTGTTTGTCTGTTCAACACAGCTGAAACATAGTGAGGTACAGCAAGTGATGAGGGTGAGTGAGGTAAACTGTCAATTTCCAAATTGCAGGAGGCTGAAGTGATGTAGTGAGAAATTAAGCATGTTGCATAAAATCATCCAATACGTTTATGAACAAAGTGAATGAGTACTACATGTTTGAAAAATATGTTTAAAAGGAAATCATAACAAAAAAAGACCCATCTGTATGTAGCGAAATTTGGCAAAATTGACTGCAGAGCTGATGGAAAGAGGTGTGGGAGTATAGCAGATTCCTGATGGACATCACCAGATGGCTGTGAGGCTATTTCTACTTGCAGTATGCTCCAAGACAGTTGAATTTCTCAAATCAGATTAAAAGTGCTGTTACAGTTAAGGCTAAGCCAGAACATGTTGGAATCTGCTTTCACCCTGAGAAGCACAGTGTTCATTGCTGGCTATTGATCGATTTCCCCAGCAAGGAGCCACAGAACTTACTATAAAGTTACCTCTGCTGTTATAATGACATGTTTGTTCAATATTTAGACTATGAACCAGCAGCTTTGGTTTCCATTTTCATCACCTTCTTCATCATCATCTCATCTCATTGCAGAAATAATTTTTTTCTTTGTTTTGAGGCAGTTTATCATCGATCCCTCCATCCAAGCTCTAATATACCCATTAATCCTAGAAATCCATTTTGTTTCCTGGGGAAATGTCATCACAAGTGTAGTGGGCTGTTAGAGTGAATTTAGTGAATTCAGAAAGAAAACACATTTCCCATGTTTTAATAAGCTATTTGTGTTGTAGAATTTACATGCCATTTCTGTATGTTACATAAAGAAATGAGTCATGTTTTAGACTACAGATACACTAATCCTGTGTAGCTATACTGCTTCCTGCTGTTCTATTTTCACGTGTGTGTGTGTGTGTGTGTGTGTGTGTGTGTGTGCTCATACGTATATTCCCAAGTGTTTTGTATTTTGGTAGAAGTCTGGTTTTCAGTCAAGATTTTTATTGGTGACAGAAGAAAAGAGAGCTTTCAAGAAAGTCAGAGGATTATCTGTGTGTAAAGGAGGACAGGTTTACACAGATTGCCTGATCTAGCCACCACCTGCCGAAATAGCTGTGAAGAAGCTAGAGCAAATAACAAGAATATAAGTTTCTGCTGCTAAAAGACAGTCAGCAATCAAAAATGTGGTGTTTTCAGGCAATGGCTGACTCTGTATTGAGGTGTCAGCAGTGAATGGCTGTGAATCAGCCAACCCTAGACAGACAGATTCCTGGAGAATAATTGGAGAGAGGGAGAGAGGATAAGAATGATGTATATGTTTGCCAAAAGTTGAATCAAATTTAGTTGCTCAGTTTATTAAATCAAATGTTTGTAGTGCGGGCAAGAGGCAGAATTATCATCCTCTCTCAACACCCTTGTCGCTAGGTCATTGTGCTTGAGGGCTGTCCATCTTGATAGTCATTTGTTTTTTAATTGTACAATATACACAGCAATGAACATTTATATACACAATTCTCTAAATATACGTATAACCAAACTGTTATGCACAGGGAATGAGTTAAGAACATGTTGACTCCAGAAATTATTTTCCAAACAGTTAGGAATTTTTTTTTCTTTCAATATTTCATTCTAATCCTCCCAAGTAGGGCTGCAAATGTTAATTTGGCACAAATACTGCTCTCCAGAGTTTTGTCACTTTGTGACGCTATCCTGTGATACATCATTGTAATGGCATTGACTCTAATTCAATGTCATCCTAATGAACAAATAATATCCCAATTTGTCATGGGCAGGCTGTCAGCATGAACACATAGTGCTCATATAGTGTCCGTAAACAATGATAAGTGGAACAAAGCCATGCCAGGAAAAAACATCTCCCATTATATCTGCTGAAATTGCAACTTATAGTGACTGCAGATACATTGTTTGACCCCAAGGTACAATAGAGTAATAAAGCAACATTGTAAAGATGGTTGAATGCACATTGTAGGTTCAGAGGCAGGCAGCTAATGTAATATACTGACAAATAAATTACCCTTCTACTGTTTTGCCTCATATTATGAGATAGCTTTTAGCAAAGAAAATGTTAATACTCTGTCATGTCTTGAGACTTTGATACCATACAATACTCAGCCTACAATGTATATGAACAAAGATTACATACATTATTTTTTACTTTGAATGATTAGATGTAACAGAGCAATACTGGCACAGAGGCATTGTGCAGTGCTACCACACATCACAGGCTTCTCTGGATGGCCTTTACACAAAGGCCAAAAGCATCCACTATTGTACTGCAATTTGTATTTCATCAGTCCAGCTTTTGCATGGTTGACCTACAATGTGTGGAATTAAAATGACCTGTACTGATAGGCAATAGGTTAAACATGAAGATAAATGTAGAAATGAACCCTCCATAATTTGATCCTAGGAGAGGAAATGATCAAAGACTACTGGTGGTACTGGTGGACTACGTATATATAAACCTAACATATACCAGTGACTAAATCTTGCACGGACAATCAGAAAAATGTAGTGACATGATTGAAAACCAGCTCCTCTGACAAACAGTATTATTCCCACCATCGAGGAAGTGTCTTTATATTCAAACATGCTGTTTTAAGAAAGACCCCAACTTAACAGCAGGCAGGGTATCTAGAGCACAAGTTATTCCAAAGACAAAGACACTCTGCAACAGCCATGCTAATGTGACAAAAGCAGTAGCACAGAGAAAAGAAAGAATAGAAAATGTCTCTTACCTGGGCTCCCGGCCCCTCCCTGTGCCTCCATGCAGCTCAGCCGAGAGTGTCCTGCTGTTCACCACACCAGCCTCGGAGAGCGGAGGAGACAAACAGGGAGGGAAGAAGGGAGAGGCAAGGGGAGAGTGTGTCTGTGCATATGAGAGAGACTAGGGTGGGGTGAGTGGGTGGGTAGACACAGCGTGACCTCAGCTCTCCAAAGACTCGGTTCCTTTTTTTGTCCTCCGTTGTTCTAGATTTCCCAAACAGGTGATGTTGGTTTCTCCTCTCACTCAGTCCACCTGCCCCGCTCTGCCATCAGAGCCGTCTGAGTGCTGCACTGCCTCACTGAGCGACTCCACCACCGAGAGAGAGGTCTGTGAACAGCGACATCACTGCAAATGGGTAAGCCACTTGTTTTAATAAATGCAGCATTGTGAGGCTTGGCTTGGTTTGTACAGAATACAGAGAGAGAGAGAGAGAGAGAGAGAGAGAGAGAGAGAGAGAGATCCAGAGAGAGAGAGAGAGAGAGAGAGGGAGGGAGGGAGGGAGAGAGGGAGGGCTGAGCTGGCAGCCTGCCCAGACTGAGTGAAAGAGGGGAGCTCTATGGACCACTGGAGGGAGGGAATTGTGTGTGTGTGTGCCTGTGTGTGAATGAGTACCCCTGTATGTATGTGCTGGACTGTAGCATTACAATTTGTGGAAACACTTGAAGGTATTAAACCTGATGGGTCATTCAAATAGACATTACAAATAATAGATATAACCATCAAGGGATTACTTGTCTGTGATACAAGATAGGAATCTGAATTCCATACCTTCAGGAAAGTAGGAAATGGTGCTTCGTTCTGCTGAAGAAAATCTGCCGGTAGAGCTCACCCTCTAGTGGCAGGATCTGACTCCTTCAGGTATATGTGTTTGTTTTGTTCATATGTGATGATGGTGTCATGCCTAAAAACCAGCAGAAACCATCATCATCATGGCCACACCCATTGTCTACTTTTGTCACTAGAATCTGTCACAAGATGCAAAGAAAGAGCAATCGAAACTTCTTTCTACTTTGGTTTAAATATGGAGTGTGGAGAGTTTGCCTCTTGGGCCTCTTGCCCTTAATGTAGGCACCGAACCCCAATCTGCCTAGGACACCTGTCTATGGGCAGCCCCCTCGCTCTGACACATCTTCATTAATGCTTGTGGATAGGCAGGCTGTTTATGACAATGTGTTGGTAGAGGCGTTTGTGCATTTGTGTCTATTTAGGGCCTATGTGTATAATAATTGTGCAAAATAACAAAAGGGTGACAAAATTAATTTTCCTTCAGTAGAATAATAATAATGGTCTGCTTTCTTTCCTTAACATTGTCATTGTGAGCATGTTATCATGTTGACGTTAGCATTCAGCTCAAAGCACAAAGCCTCACACTCACAGAGCTGCTAGCATGGCTATAGACTCTCGTTGCTGTGCTGTGTGTCCAGTGATTTCTTCAAACATGTTTCAGAACATCTACTGTCATAAACATTACACTGTAACTTGCAGTATGTAACCTCAAGCGCTACAAACATTACAAAAAAAGTTTATCCATATGTCATATAATATCGTGTAGGAATACTGTATTTTCATTTAATAAAATCAATGAACAAAATGTGTCCTGGGATTCATTGTTGACCTCTACTCTTCGCATTGTTCCACAGATGACTTTTCTTATTATGTACCTACTGTTTATATAATTTAGTTACTAAATATTTCACCTTTTCATACTGCAAACCACAGTTTTTTTCTTTTAAAATAAAAGTACTATTCTAATATGTTTACTAAGTGCTAGATTGTGTGGTGTAAATGTGTTTAATTCTCTTTAATTTAGACTGTATCCAGTTAAATACAGTTGTGACCGTTATGCTTTGAAAGTGATAAAGATCTTTATAAGTTCACAAGTAATGTTTTCCCCCCTCATGTCTGATAGCTCCTTGTATAGAAAAGTGCTCACCAGCAGAGGAGGACTCTTCTCATTTTCTGAATACCAGTAGAAGAATGTCAAACAGTTCTTGTTCCCCAAAACTTCTGGCTTCACTGGGATACTTCAGACCATCTGCAACTACTTCAAAACCACCACAACTGTATCCACTGGAATTTCACTGCAAAGTCCTTACCAGTAGGATTGCGGAAAACATGACTCACATTCAGACTGCAGAGGTTTAATGACTTAATGATGAAAACACTGTGAAGAGATGGTGTTCTTTTATGGGAATGCAGTATCCAGATTATACTTACACACACTAATGTAAATATTTATTAACTACCTGCAGAAAATGAAGGTCAAAGTGGGTGGACATTATATTTGTTATAATACTTCTCTGCAGTTCAGTTACTGCTGAAGAGCACACAACACCTAAAGGCCTGAAGGTGGTGCTCAAGTTTAATTCCCAGTAAGATTTAGTAAGAGACAGACACTACAGGAATAGGAACAGAACATATATTGTACATCTAGTAAAAAATCAGCAAATAAAACCTGGGATAACAGTGTTTCAACAGAGGCACCATTCTGCTGTTCAACCACTGAGTTCCTCCTTTCTCCTTGAGGTTTTTGTCCGACTGAAAAAATGGAATTGTACTGAACACAAAAAAATGAATTTTGTTTTGTTTTAAATGCAATAAATGAATATGCATATACTGGTAGTGGAGGTCCACCTGAAGATGGACATGACATCACATTACACTGATATTTTGGAGTTTTCAATGTTGCTTAAGAAATGCCTTTAGAACAGGTGTACATGCTAGTCCTGGCAACAACCCAATTGCCCTTACCGTCTACAAACTACAACACAGAAAAGAGAAACAAACATATTTTCAAAAATAAGCATGCTTATTTTTTAAAAGTAAGTGCTGTAGTACAACTAGCAGGAGACAAGTTATAATTGAGAGACACTACCTTATTTAATCATGAAATTGATAGCCTACATATTTTTGTTTTATCTCTTTTCTGAGTTGTAGTTTGTAGACGGTCCCTAAACTATCTAACTGCAGTCTCAACAAAGGAACTAAACCCAGTTGAATTAGCACAACTTTCATGCATTAATTTCACATCTACTGCAGTCAGATTCCCTGTGTTCACTAGGAAGGAACCACTGCACATGGCTAGACACTTGTAATGACATTTAGAACACGTTTAGAGGCTTAAAACACGTTTAAAACTTGCCCTGTTTGTGTAGGCAGCACTGATTGTTTTCATTTTTCTCTCTACTGACAGCACTCCAAATTTACAAACAACTTCTGGCTGTTGTTGTATATGGGGGATATTTTTGCAAATGTTTCTTAAAAAATTAATGAGCTCTGTCCACTGGAACGCTATGGCTTTTCATTTAAAACGGTTTATTTAAAACAATTATACTTATCAAACAGATGGAATTGGAAATAAAGACCTGCCTCTAAGAGTAGCCTGCTTCAAATAAAAGCCGGGTACCTTGTGCGGTTCAGGTAAATAAAGGCCCCGGCTTTTATTTGAGGAATTACGGTAAGCCCGTTCTTTCTTCTACCTCGTGAAAGACTTTTCCACATTGTGCTGCTGTGCTGTTTGAAATTGTTATGCCTATACCTGCAGGTATAAATGAAAAACATAGGCCAAACTTGGTTTCAGTTCTCAACTCTCTTATTTTTGTTTCACTCTCAAAAACACTGTGCTGCAACAGAAACTTGACTGTGCAGTGTAGTAAATCCTTGTACAGCATGATGATCATCCTGGATCGTACAGGAAGAACGGATCATGTACCGGCAGTAACCATGACTGATACTTGGGTGGGGATTGATGGCTTCTGGGTAGTGAAGGTGCATTGTTACAGTGCCTTGCGAAAGTATTCGGGCCCCCTTGAAATTTTCAACCTTTTGACACATTTCAGGCTTCAAACATAAAGATATAAAATTTGTATTTTTTGTGAAGAATCACCAACAAGTGGGACACAATTGTGAAGTGGAATGAAATCTATTGGATATTTTAAACTTTTTTAGCAAATAAAAAACTGAAAAGTGGTGCGTGCAAAATTATTGGGCCCCCTTGCGTTAATACTTTGTAGAGCCACCTTTTGCTGCGATTACAGCTGCAAGTTACTTGGGGTATGTCTCTATCAGTTTTGCACATCGAGAGACTGAAATTCTTGCCAATTCTTCCTTGCAAAACAGCTCGAGCTCAGTGAGGTTGGATGGAGAGCGTTTGTGAACAGCAGTTTCCAGCTCTTTCCACAGATTCTCGATTGGATTCAGGTCTGGACTTTGACTTGGCCATTCTAACACCTGGATACGTTTATTTGTGAACCATTCCTTTGTAGATTTTGCTGTATGTTTGGGATCATTGTCTTGTTGGAAAGATAAATCTCCGTCCCAGTTTCAGGTCTTTTGCAGACTCCAATAGGTTTTCATCCAGAATGGTCCTGTATTTGGCTGCATCCATCTTCCCCTCAATTTTAACCATCTTCCCTGTCCCTGCTGAAGAAAAGCAGGCCCAAACCATGATGCTGCCACCACCATGTTTGGCAGTGGGGATGGTGTGTTGAGGGTGATGAGCTGTGTTGCTTTTACGCCAAACATATCGTTTTGCATTGTGGGCAAAAAGTTTGATTTTGGTTTCATCTGACCAGAGCACCTTCTTCCACATGTTTAGTGTGTCTCCCAGGTGGCTTGTGGCAAACTTTAGACAAGATTTTTATGGATATCTTTGAGAAATGGCTTTCTTCTTGCCACTCTTCCATAAAGGCCAGATTTGTGCAGTGTACGACTGATTGTTGTCCTATGGACAGACTCTCCCACCTCAGCTGTAGTTCTCTGCAGTTCATCCAGAGTGATCATGGGCCTCTTGGCTGCATCTCTGATCAGTCTTCTCCTTGTCTGAGCTGAAAGTTTAGAGGGACGGCCAGGTCTTGGTAGATTTGCAGAGGTCTGATACTCCTTCCATTTCAAAATGATCGCTTGCACAGTGCTCCTTGGGATGTTTAAAGCTTGGGAAATCTTTTTGTATCCAAATCCGGCTTTAAACTTCTCCACAACAGTATTACGGACCTGCCTGGTGTGTTCTTTGGTCTTCATGATGCTCTCTGCGCTTTCAACAGAACCCTGAGACTATCACAGAGCAGGTGCATTTATACAAAGACTTGATCACACACAGGTGGATTCTATTTATCACCATCAGTCATTTAGGACAACATTGGATCATTCAGAGATCCTCGCTGAACTTCTGGAGTGAGTTTGCTGCACTGAAAGTAAAGGGGCCGAATAATTTTGCACGCACCACTTTTCAGTTTTTTATTTGCTAAAAAAGTTTAAAATATCCAATAGATTTCGTTCCACTTCACAATTGTGTCCCACTTGTTGGTGATTCTTCACAGAAAATAAAAATGTTATATCTTTATGTTTGAAGCCTGAAATGTGTCAAAAAGTTGAAAAGTTCAAGGGGGCCGAATACTTTTCGCAAAGGCACTGTAAATGTGGATGTGTTCCTATCTGTCTATAGTGTGTTCCTGCAGTTTGGGTGTTTAGTAAAGACACAGTCATGTCTTAAGACGTTTGATGACGTGGATTACCTTAAGAAGGAATAGTGTTTAGACATCATCTACATTTACAGTGGGTACGGAAAGTATTCAGACCCCTTTAAATTTTTCACTCTTTGTTTCATTGCAGCCTTTTTCCAAAAATCAAAAAAGTTCATTTTATTTCTCAGTAATGTACACTCAGCAACCCATCTTGACAGAAAAAAACAGAAATTTAGAAATTTTTGCATATTTATTAAAAAACAAAAACTGAAATATCACATGGTCATAAGTATTCAGACCCTTTGCCGTGACCCTCATATGTAACTCAGGTGCTGTCTATTTCTTCTGATCATCCTTGAGATGGTTCTACACCTTCATTGGAGTCCAGCTGTGTTTGATTATACTGATTGGACTTGATTAGGAAAGCCACACACCTGTCTATATAAGACCTTACAGCTCACAGTGCATGTCAGAGCAAATGACAATCATGAGGTCAAAGGAACTGCCTGAAGAGCTCAGAGACAGAATTGTGGCAAGGCACAGATCTGGTCAAGGTTACAAAAAAATTTCTGCTGCACTTAAGGTTCCTAAGAGCACAGTGGCCTCCATAATCCTCAAATGGAAGACGTTTGGGACGACCAGAACCCTTCCTAGAGCTGGCCGTCCGGCCAAACTGAGCTATCGGGGGAGAAGAGCCTTGGTGAGAGAGGCAAAGAAGAACCCAATGGTCACTGTGGCTAAGCTCCAGAGATGCAGTCGGGAGATGGGAGAAAGTTGTAGTAAGTCAACCATCACTGCAGCAATCCACCAGTCGGGGCTTTATGGCAGAGTGGCCCGAAGGAAGCCTCTCCTCAGTGCAAGACACATGAAAGCCCGCATGGAGTTTGCTAAAAAAAACACCTGAAGGACTCCAAGATGGTGATAAATAAAATCCTCTGGTCTGATGAGACCAAGATAGAACTTTTTGGCCTTAATTCTAAGCGGTATGTGTGGAGAAAACCAGGCACTGCTCATCACCTGTCCAATACAGTCTCAACAGTGAAGCATGGTGGTGGCAGCATCATGCTGTGGGGGTGTTTTTCAGCTGCAGGGACAGGACGACTGGTTGCAATCGAGGGAAAGATGAATGCGGCCAAGTACAGGGATATCCTGGACGAAAACCTTTTCCAGAGTGCTCTGGACCTCAGACTGGGCCGAAGGTTTACCTTCCAACAAGACAATGACCCTAAGCACACCGCTAAAATAACGAAGGAGTGGCTTCACAACAACTCTGTGGCTGTTCTTGAATGGCCCTGACTTAAACCCAATTGAGCATCTCTGGAGAGACCTGAAAATGACTGTCCACCAACGTTTACCATCCAACCTGACAGAACTGGAGAGGATCTGCAAGGAGGAATGGCAGAGGATACCCAAATCCAGATGTGAGAAACTTGTTGCATCTTTCCCAAAACGACTCATGGCTGTATTAGATCAAAAGGGTGCTTCTACTAAATACTGAACAAAGGGTCTGAATACTTATGACCATGTGATATTTCAGTTTTTGTTTTTTAATAAATATGCAAAAATTTCTAAATTTCTGTTTTTTTCTGTCAAGATGGGTTGCTGAGTGTACATTACTGAGAAATAAAATGAACTTTTTTGATTTTTGGAAAAAGGCTGCAATGAAACAAAGAGTGAAAAATTTAAAGGGGTCTGAATACTTTCCGTACCCACTGTATGTGTGAGGACGTATTTGTACGGAAGAGGATTTAATAAATTGTTCACCAGTGGCCCTAATCCTCTTCCGTATATTTGCGACAGCACGTCTTAAAACAAAATCACGTTTAGACATTTTGACTTCTGGTCTAGCTGCGTTAGTTTACTATTTAGCTAGGTTTTACTGGAGCATATGGCACTGACTACAAACGCCGTGAAAGTGAGACTGATGAGCAGACTGAAGTTGGGTTCGGGTTGTTGCACTGTTGGGTGCAACCTGACCTCAAGAACAAACTCAATCTCCAAAATAAAAATGTTGCGGTTTCCTAAAGAAGAGGGGAGACAGCGAGCATGGATCACCGCTGTGCGAAGAGGGGCATGGCAGCCGGGCAAGAGTTCAAGGATCTGTGTGCACCCACTTCGTTTCAGATAACAAACTCATGTTAAGTGAAGCTAACTGCCAGAAAATGCCAGAAAAAAAGTTATAAATTACCTCACTAAATTCATTGTAGCAACCTAGTTAAACTGTAATGTCAGATCAATGCTACGGTGGCAGTGTTGTAACGTTAGTTGATACGCTTTAGCTACATTTTGACTAGTATTGTTACACATCCAATTACTTGACAGCGTTACATTACCAGAGTAGTTTCTGTTGTGGGACTTTAAGAAAGATTACCCAAATCATAAGCACAATACTGTTTTTCCATATATGTAGCCTACGCTATACAAATAAATAACCTAAAGTTACAGTAATTTAATTGTACCAGTATTCTGCCCTCTAAACCTAGTTTGTGTCTCATGTGATATGGTTTTTAAGCACTATCATAAAAAGCGTGTACCACTTATACAGGAATGAAAAACAGTACATGTAACCATATGTAGGGATTATGCCAGGAATGTATGATGCTCAGCAATGTACAATATTGTCAACACTAACGGTTTCTGTCACTTGTTATATTTTAGGTTCACCATCAGTAGACCTATGGCACCCAGATTATGTTCCATCAATATTTGCACACAAAGAAGACATTCATGGACCCCAGAAGTGGGAGAGGTACCAGAGAAGCCAGGATAGACAACCTCTTGTTGTGTCAGAGGTTACCGATGTTGACCATGCAGAGGGATGCCGTGCTGTGGTGGATACAGATCTGTCAATGGCAGACATTGACCAGCTGCAAAATGAAAACATTTGGATGGATTTGTTGTTGGAGACATGTGAACCATATCTTACCTTCAGGGCTTTTTAAAGCTTCTTGGCAATAAAGCCCTTTCTGATTTTGGATTTCTCTGTTCATCAGCAGTCATGGTAACCTATCCATCTTCACTTTACTACATGATGTCAGCTTCTGGCCAATTACCTCAACTTCTAGGATGAGGTGGTTTTTTCTGCACATACATTTACAAATAAAACCTTTTTTTCTGGTCATTCCCCCTACAAGGACAACAAAGGACTGACAACAGTCAGTGATTGACAATTAGAGTGTCAATCAAAACTACCAGCAGCCATGCAAGATCCACATTTAACCACAACCCCATCCTGTTTTTTATATTCTATATGATGAACTGGTCCCTTCCTCACCAGGGACGTTGCCCATCCTATTCTTCTGCCTATATCATCTCTGTTCTAGACTCCTACAAGTCCATTTGACACATAGACACACACACACACACACACACACACACACACACACACACACACACACACACACACACACACACACACACACACACATTTGCTAGATCAAGAAGAACGCAGTAGAAAAGTAGAGTAAAACATGCTAGTAAAGATCACAATGCAACGACTCATTCTGACAGTTGCATGTATTTTATTTGAGAAATACTAGCTTTAGGTTTAGCAATACATCATATTTTTATGAGTATATGTTTTAATATTGTTAGCCTACACTTGAGAAGCCCTACATTTGATCTGTTTTTCTTCTTTTTGGCTTCTATATTATTTTACTCCTTAAAATCCCATTTTATGTGACTTTTCTTCATACGCACGAAACACACGTTTACAGAAATTGCAGTTCGTACAGCTCATATTCATGAGTCATGAAGAAGGCCCAACACACCACATAATAAAGCAGTCGTATCTTTAGTCTAACTCGTTTTGGACGCAGTTCTGGGCTAAAAATAAATCAATGTCCAGTGGGCTGTATCATTTTGGATTCGGCGATCCATGTATTCCCAGTAGGCCTAGTAGGCCTATTCCTAGTACACAATGTTCCACTTAGTCGGAGACGAGTTAAGTTCTCACATTTCATTTCTTCTATGACATTACAGGTTTATTAAAGCACTAAGAAAAGTGCCTAGAAAACTTACACGTGTCGCAATGTCTTACATAAAACAGGGCTCTTACTCTTACTCAACAGCTCTGGTAACAACAACAGAAATGATTGGCTGGGAGAGAGCTGGGAAATTATCGCAGAGTCATGTCCCACAGGATATCATATACTGGCTACCCTAACTACTGTACAAAATTATTAAACATGTGGAATGCGTAACGTTACAGGATAACGGCTGCTGGTGTGAGAACAGGTATTTCAAAACGGTACTGTAATATAGCTAGTGCTTTGTTAAATTTGTTCTACGTATGGTTCCCTGACAGGTAGGCCTCGACGCGTTTGGTTTCGCGATTTGTTAAAACGTTAAAATTGGCCTTTCTGTACCGCCGTAGCACCATTAAACACTGACAAGCAGCTGTTCCATCAGTGTTGTGTTACCGAGCTCACGTGTAAGGCTTTGCTCCGTGTAGTGTAACCGAGTGTTGTAGCAGAGACTAATTTGTATCACCAAAACCCACAATGGAGCCTGTTATAGAAATAAATCCGGGTAAGTTGAATGTTTGTTGTGTTTCTCATGTCGTTAAAAATGAATGTCGATTCATGCTAATGTATAGCATTTGTACATGTTTGGCTAATGCTGCGTCGTCTTTCTTAGCTAGCTAGCTATTTTGCGAGGTCTTTATAAAGCCTGATCCGTTGTAGCAGAGACTAATTTGTATCCCGAAATAACATAATAGAACGTGTTTTAGAAGTTCATCCGGTTACATGTTAGTGACTTTTGTGACTATAAATAAACGCCAACGCATATGCTAATGTCGCCATTGTAAATGTTTGGCTAATGCTAGCGTCTACTTAAATTTGAGTCGGTCTTAAAAGCATGTGTTATTTTCTCTTCCAGAAGCGACGAAATGGGACATTCGTGAGAAAGTCTGGGACTACATCGAAGAAAATAATCTGGCCAATTTCCCCAGGCCTGTTCACAACAGAATCCCAAATTTCAAGGTAGGTTAACGCAATTTAATTTACTGTGTTTTTATGAAACTAGTTATGACAAACATGAATACACAACTAAACTGTTTACCCAAATATACAGTGGCATTACTGTCGACATTGTTACAAAGGCAGGTATCTGCTTTTTTACATACTTAACGGTATTTTGCATGGGTGGCACGTGCACACAGGACAGTACATTCCGTGGTACTATGTATTACAAATGAGTCCAAACACTAATTAAATAGATATTTAACACATAGAAGACACAAATATGGCTCAGTAAGGCTAAAAGAGGGGTCTCTCCGTCTCTCTCTAATACAGCTAATGTATAATACGACAAAAACAATAGATTATGCAATTACATAGTAAACGCCATTGTGATCAATCGCTTCTAGACCATTAAGCTAAATGGTAATGTTTAAATATAAAGCTCAGTTTCATAATTAAAGCAAATGCGATTCTTGAAAAAGTAATCTTTTACTGAACAGGCATGTAAATCAACACAAGGCCCTGTTATGTTCCATATGTTGTGAAAGTAAATGAACATTCTAAATAATTGTAGATAATGTATTTCTATTATAAAGCAGGTCAGGATGATGTATAAATACTGAAGTATTAAAATGCTCAATACAGTTTGGCTTTAGGAGAGCCGTCAGGATTTCTGTAAGGTTGTAATGTCACAACTATACTATACTTATCCACATCTGCATTCTGTGAGTCTCTGTGCTTTCACTGCGGTGAGAGGCCGATAGAAGACATGGAAACACTAACCAATTGGAGCAGACTGACCTTTCTTTTTTTGGGGGGAAGGCTTAAAGAGACAGGTGTTTCAGACAGTAGGAATACTGGAATATTCAGAATGACAGTATGAGGAAAATGTGCTTTTTAAACACTAAAGTATGTAAACATGATCTAGTAGAAACTCAAAATGGAAGTATGATTCTGAAAATGAGATCATATGGACTCTTTTTTTTTTTTTTTTTTTTTTTAAAGCTTGTATGGGTAAAATCAATGCTACAATAATGACACCAGGGTATGAGGTTACAGTTCTTGACTGACATTCTTAAATTTTGAATGATTATTGGTGTTCTGTCTGCATCGGTGCTCTTTTGTGTATTTACTAGTACTGTGTACTTACTGACCAGGGTGCACTTCAAGCATGTGACAGGATTTCAGACCTGTGGGAGTTTAAGTCCAGCCAGACAGTCAAAGTAAACCCAGACAGACCCCAGCTGCAGATGCGCTTTGTCACTCTGGAAGTAAGTTGACTCTGAAAAAACAACTGCTCTCAGCTTGTACTCTCCTCTCAACCAGGGTGCTTTCACAGCCTGTGCCAAGGTGTCTGAACTGCAGGTGTTCACCCAGGCCACAGAAGTGAAGGTGGATCCTGATAAACCTCTGGAAGGTGCCCGGCTGGCAGTGCTAGAGGTAGCACTTCACTGTGGAAACACACACAAATAACCAGAGTGCCTCATTTTGTACATATTTTGTTATTTTCACCATCACTCACCAATCTGCCCCCCCCAAAAAAAAAAATCTAGTATTAATCTGCTTATCATTACACAACTGTAAATATCTGTTTGCTAATTTTTGGGATAATCTTTCGCAGGCACAGAAAAAGTTATTGGTCCCAACTCCTCGTCTTCGTACCGGCCTTTTCAATAATATCACTCCTCCCCAGGGGGCCAACAAAGAACAGCTACGCATATGTTCTTCCTCTCAGGTTTCAAATTTCAGATTTTTACATATTTGTCATGAACATTTTAACACTGAATCTTATTATGATTCATTAACCTATTCCTATTTTATCTTCTCTGCCTGTCTTCTGAACCTCTTCTTTCAGGGTGTGAAAGACTTCAGTGTGCCCGTTGACCTAGATGCAAAGGTGAAGGTAGACCTGGTGGTGGTCGGCTCTGTGGCGGTGTCAGAGAAAGGTAACCCAACAAAGAACCTCCTCACCAATTCAATTAAATACTGGGAGCCTAAAGAAATGGCAAATGTAACTCACTAACAAATGCCCAATCAGTGTAAACACATGCCTAATAATGTATATGCATTTATGGATTTATATAAATATGGTAGATCAAAAGTGTTGTGAGCCAAAGACCAATTTCCCCATATGGACAGTAAAGTCAAATTTAACAAAGACCAGATTAAAGCTCACTCCTCGCCCATAAACAGTAGTTAAAGCCACATGTGTGGCCGGTGTTGTTGAGCACAGATATGTAAACAATCAGCACAAGACGCCGCAGAATGTGTTGTGTTCCACGAGAAAAACCTAAATAGCCAACAGACTAAAGAATACAGACATCAACAGGTGTTTTAAACTTTGGTTCGGGTAAAGTGGCAAACTTTTTGAAGTGAATTGACTCAAAGTTGTGTAGACGTCCCAGTATTAGTCCACATATTAACGCACGCTTCTTCCCACTTTTGGCGTTCCTGCATATTTACTAACCAGCTATCTGGTCGCCGGCAAAGGCCCGCCAGTGTTCTGTCCTGTGGTTGTCTCCGTCATGCTGCTGGACCTACGTATCATACATCCATGCACGTAACGTTACCGGGGTTTGCTTCTGTTTCGGGGAAAGGAGGCATGGAGTTCTCCTTTACTTTATGGTAAGCTAGGTTAGCCTCCTTGTATTCATTTCTCAAATGTAAGCTACTTTCAAATCTGTTTAGCACTTCTGCTTCACAGAAGTGCTAACGACTGAGTGGGTTCGAATCCAGGTCATTCTGGGCCTTTCTGTGTGGCGTTGGCATGTTCTCATGTTTTCATGGGTTTCCTCCGGGTACTCTGGTTTCTTCCCTAAAGACATGCATGCTAGCTAACTACAGTTGAAAATTAGCCGACTGGGTAACTAGCGCATTTACAGAAATGTTGATTAATGTGCATTGTCCTAAACAAATAAATCCTAATGTCACGGTCGGAAAGAGTGTTATTTTCTCTATGAAAGACATTGACAAAGAAGAAAACTAAGGACATTTACTCTAATTTTAATCAAACATAGAAATTAAAAAAAGTTTTTGGGCACCTATAGCACATTGCGCATCACCACAAACCTGTAAACATAGAGGCTTCAATGAAGAGAAGGGAGAGCATTGCAGCACTTGGGAGCACTTTAAAACCTATTTTATACAGTCTGTTTAAAACTCACAGAAGAAAGTAGTGTTTATGATGCATTCGTCTTGTAAAATTAATTGAGAACAAAGTAATTTATAAAAAATGTATGTATGTGTATAAATATTTTTTTATCAAATTCATTTTAAAATTAAATCGTGAAACGATTAATTGTGCAGGACTAGTGGAATGTAGGCGCACAACATATTGACTGTGATCGAAGAGTCTGTTATTAGATACTGACTCTGCTAACCCAGTACCTTGAAGATGATAAATTACATCCTATAATGGTTGTTTACTACACTGCTGAAAATGACAGGAGACTGAAAGGACCTTAAGACATTAAATATTGCGATGTGATCAGTTTGTCTTTCTAGCTCACTTAAGGCATCAGGACACCCTGTCAGGGAGATGTGAAGAAGAACAGAAATGAGAATGGTGGCAGATGAGCATAATCAGATCTATTTTGCTGCTTGTGGGTTCTGCTGTGCTCTGTCATTGTAAATTGTCCCATCTCACACACACAATACATCTCAATCCTCATTTTCAAAATGCCTGAGATAAGTGATTCAGTGCTGCGGTGAAACTGACATGTCTATCATAATGCATGTACTTCCAAATGGCTCTAAGTGTACCACTCCACATGGTTCTCATTAAGCGTTTGTTGCACAGGGCTCATCTGTGCTCCCATCAGTCTAGTTATTTCAGACCTGCCAACAAGTACGCATTTTTTGTACTCTGCACATATATTGACCTTTAAGAACAGTACGATTTGCTGCTCTCTAGGTACGCATTTTGTGCATCTTTCATTCGCCGGTTTCAGTTTCTATGAAATCTATAATGTTGAGTCTGCCACTGAGCCACTCAATACATTTCTTTAAGGTTGGCAGGGCTGTTCTTTTTATGAATTGAAAACATTATTACAATTGCCCTTAACATGTAATTCAGTGCTGTTTTTAGATACAAATCCGTTTTTCCCAGTATTGGGGGATTAATGTGATGCAGGTTTTTATATATATATACACACACACACACACACAAGTGGATCTGTGATATAGTCCAACAAAGAAATTGCTACACTGGAGATTAATGTGGACTGTAATTCTTTGTATCACATTTGGCAGAACCTGTCCTTTTTTTTTTTTTTTTTTTTTTTTTTTTTTTTTTTTTAAAGTTTCTCCTGTCTTCTCCTGCAGGCTTGCGAATTGGAAAAGGAGAGGGCTTTGCCGACTTGGAGTATGGCATGATGGCCTTAATGGGAGCTGTCGATGAGTCTACTGTGGTTGTTACTGTTGTCCATGACTGCCAGGTTAGTTTACTTTTTTATCAGAGTTCTGAACATGTTGTGTCATGGAACTTTTATTATATTCTTTATCTTGTCCAGTACAGGTGAAATCAAGGCCGGCAGTAGCTAGGGGCCGGGGGTGGGCTCAGCCCACCCAAATGTGCGTCTTGCCCACCCAATCAAAAGTTAAGAATGTGTTCAACCAATGGAAGAAATAGCACAGAAAATACCAGTACTGTTTCTAACTTCTGATTGGGTGCGCAGCCTAGAGCCCGCCTCCAAAGTCGCCCACTGCCCACCCGTCTTCTCGTCGTGTTCAGGCACACTCACAAAGAGCTCTGAAGCAGACCTGTCCGTCCACTCTCTGTTAAAATAGAGGTGAGCAGCGCGGCTTCTGTGGTCAGTGTAGTGGCTTCAGTTGATATAATGAACACACTCTGCTGCGGCAGACGTGTTGCTCCATGTATTTCTACCATAGCTTCAGTTTTCACCACCTTTTTTAAGAAGAGCAGCATACAGCCGCTTTGTTAAACTTTCTCATCCAAAGTCTGAAACAGGGCTCTGTGTCTGTCAGGCCGGCGGTCTGAATGAGATATCAGCAGAGCAATAACTAGATTGTAGGAAAGGTGTGTGTATATACATGTTTTTTTTATTTAATTTTTTTTTAATATAGCATTCTCAGAATATTTTTCCTTACCATTCTCCAAATTTCTGAGAACACGGATGGGCTAAGTTTTTTTTGAATGTGCACATTTTGCAAGTATTTCTGAAATGCATATAAGCTATAAAAATGTATGGTTATAAATTATTGTATAATTGACGTAAACAGGTGCAACATGCCCATTTAAAAAAAAATTACTTTCTCAAACCAGACTACACGAGGAAATAGTATATCGTGTGTGTTGCGTCAGCAGGGATAACATTAAATGAAAAAAGATGATCTACAGAAGAATACATATTTGAAAACAATACAGAATGTCTGAGAGCCTTACTGGTTTATATTCCATTATCTTTTGAATTGTCACCTGGTGTTTCCTTTACATACAGTAAATGGACAATCATCATAAATTGATGCAGAAACAAATCACCAGAATGCAGGAAATGAAGTGTTTAATGCTTCCTGGGGGAGGACCCCCACAGCCCCATTCATCATTGTGTATATAGTTTTTCAATTCATCAGTCTGCATTGTAGTGCCTGACCCAAATTGTGAATGTTTTTTAATTTACACCACTGTGAGTACCGGTACATATTTGAGAAGTTGTATCTAGCAACAAATTTGAAAATGTGATTTTTAAACAAATTTCCTTCTCAATTCATAAAATTTGTGATTTTAAAAAAAATGTCTGTTCAAACACAAGATAACTGACCTGTTTGGGTGCTAATAAAGATATGCGTGCTTTCAGGTGATGGACATTCCAGAGGAGTTAAAAGCAAGTCATGACCTGACTGTGGACTACATCCTCACACCCACCCGAGTCATTAAAACAGATTGCCAGATCCCCAAACCACAGGGAATCATCTGGACTAAGGTGAATTAAATGAACTGTCTAGTGCTACCGTAAGTCCCCAATACGTGCATATTGTATGTCAGGCCTTTAGGTTTAATTGCTTTTCATGTTTTAAAAAAAAAGTATCAAAAGGATTTAAAAAAATAAAAACACTACAACCATTCCAATAATATCTTATTAAAAGCAACCATCAGTGATTCAGTTCTTCTTAGAATGGATCGGTCTTACAAATCATTTAATGAGAAACGGTATGGAGCCATTGTGGCCTACGTCTGTGATTATATACTTGACTTGAATAATGTTTGTTTGGCATACATGATGTGATGGTTCAACTTGTTTAACCAGTTGATGAAATGTAAAATTGTATAATCTTTACAGAATCAGAACCTGTTGTATTGCATTTCAAGCACTCTAAAAAACTAAAATATCATTCTTCTATCCGACAATATGCATCTGGGTTACATTTTAACATTTTTATTGATAAATTCTATTGTAATTAACACTCTCGCGTTGACCGTTTTAAAATGAAAGGTGTTACAGCTCATTTTGTTTATAAAGTGTATGTGTTATTGGACATCTGTTGCCTTCTTGCACACCTACACATCTTTGTGACTCTAACTGGAACAGATATAAGCTAATTGAACAGAGATGCTTTGTCTTAGCCCCTAACAAAATATTTAGCCTCTCTGCTTGGCGACACTGCCCTCTAATGGACGTGCAATGACATGACCCCTCATCAGAGGTCTCCCATATTCATTGTGCTTCTGTATGCATTTCATTTCTCTTTTCTAATATCACATTATTATTTCTTCTTTCTGTTCAGTCTATTAATCAATAATCGGTTAGCATTTGTTTTTATATGCAATGCTCATACATTATATACTCCTAGACACATGCACACTTTTAAACCCAAAAAACTGAACAATTTGAGTATAATTTTCAAATTGCACTTTATCTTCTGTCTATATTTAAATTTCACTGATGCTGTCATAGAGACCTGATAACTTCTTTAATTAGACATGATGGGGCCGTTCTTCCTAATGTGTGGATAGTTTATGTGTAACCTCTGGGCTCCTTAAGACACACATGTAAGTAAACAGGACCCAGTGACCTCACTGGCAGGAAGGCCATGTTTGATCATCAAAGGCTCCTCTGCCCAGCCAGCTTGGCTCTGCAAGGGCAGGGGAACGACAGGTCAAACAGGCCAGTGTAAAAACAATGGCCCGTATATCCTTTACAGGACTGGTCTGTATCAAAGGCTGCCAAGACACTTACAGGTCCAACAAATCAAGAGAGCAGTCTGTATTTTTACCTGCCTGGGAAGGGAAGAGTCCTGCTGCTAGGAAGATAGTTTCTATAGCATAATTTGTCAACTTTTGCTTTATTAATTTAACTCATCCATTGGTATAGCGCAATAGCTCAAAGGGCTACTTGTTTGGGGTGTGTGTGTGTAGTGAGACTTTCCTTATTCAGCCTTACTGAGCCAGTTTTTATGTCTTCAGCTGGACACAGAAAAGCTGGAGAAGATCCCCGTCCTGAAGACGCTGCGTGCTCTGGAGGAAGAGGCTGGAAAGGATGTAACACTTGGGGTGGCGCCCGTTGCACCAGAGCAGAGTCGGCAGACCAGTCAAACCAAAAGGCAAACCAGACGGAGGCCAAGGCAGAACATCCAGCAGGATGATGAGGGAGAATCCAAACCGGAGAAAATAGAGTCAGAACAGAAAGCTAGACAGTGGCGCCCAACTAGAGTGAGGAAAGAAAGCAGAGGAGATGGTGGGGGAGGTAATGAGAGAGGAAAGGGGAAAAGAGGAGAGAACCTAAAGGTGAAGGGCCCAGAGGAGGGTGGAGGTGAAGTCCTGTCTCAACGTAAGCTCCCTCTGAGTGTGACCACAGTTTACCTTGGGGGAATCCCTGCTGGGCTGCGTGTTAGTGAGCTGAAAACTGCCCTCAGAGAGAGGGAGGCCACCCCACTAAGGCTCACCTGGCAGGGAGCTCAACACAGGGCCTTCCTGGACTACAGCGATCCCCAGGCTGCAGAGCAGGCCCTGGAGGCTCTGCAGGATCTCAGTCTGAATGGTCACAGTCTGCAGGCTGAGATGGCCAAGAGCCAGCGCGGAGGAAAGAGGTCCGGACAGTCCAATCGGAGACAGAGACCACCAACAGCTCCGAAATCTGAAACTGCACCACCAGATACTGAGAGTGACACCAATGAAAAGACTGAGCAGTAATAGCAATAAGCAATACTCAGCCAAGTTCTCAATGTGGAGCAACCTTAAATGCCTTAAAAAGAATTTAGTTTTTTTTATGTTTTGGATTTCTTACAAGAGGACATAAGTTATTTGAACTGTAGACATCTAAATTGACTGCTAAAGCTAATGAGTTCAACAGAATATGCAATTCTTTAATCAAAAAGCATTTCACTAGAAAGGTATTTTGTAGATGCCATTTCACACTACTTAACCATATACCTATGTGCCTTGTTTTTCACACGCACCTCATGGTCTGTCTCCCTTCAGTCCTTGAAGGTGTTTTGTAGAGTAGTTCTTAGAGAAACTGTTTTCCTTTCTTTTTTTTTAAACTATAGACTATCCACAGTCTATTTGTTAAAGTGTAGAGTAAATTAAGTATTCGGTACATTGTATTTCCACAACCAGTCATCAGTATTACCTTCTCCAAGAGGGAGACACATTTTGTCTGCCTGTTCTCCAAACCATTTAACTAAGGCCATAGGCCAAAGAAGAATTCTTTCGCTTTTTTTTTTTTTTTTTTTACAGATAGTGCCCGCAGTGTGGTCAATTATACAATCCCGAGCCATTAGGCCAACTAGGAAAATTAAAAATACTTTGGTCTACCATTTATATATCCATGTAGACCTAATCAGTGTTTGACTACACAGATTGTTTTTTTTTATTTTTTACCACCTCTCCAAATGTCATCCAATATTCACAAATTTGCAACATTTGAAAGACATAATGGCATTGTTCTTTTCAATTGCCAAATAGCATAGTGTGCAGTTGCAACCAAATTTAGAAGATGTTAACATTAGTATATTGTTATGCCATTTTAATTACATACTATAGCAATAGGCAAATTTTAGTTGTGGCGATTCAAACTTAGTTGGAAATGTACATAGTTCATCCTTAAACATAACCCAGGATTAAGGTATTCTCTGAAAGTGTATTTTGACTAGATGGAGAGGAAATTAAAAACATCTAAACCTATTTTATTTTAATACAAATTTAGTATGTTTGTTTGTTACCTCGTTGGAGCTATGCTTTTTGATTTCTAATTGCTTTAATTTTTTCCAGGATATTTTGGAAATGTTTATTTGTACTATTTTTTTTTTTTCTTGATAGAAACGACGTACTAATGGCATTGTTTGGTTAGGCCAGTTTGAGTATGATGCCAGCCTCACCATTAACAGTTAAGAGATACCGTTCTAGTGTTAATGTTGGTTTGTAACATGTTATAACAAAATTTGCTAAAGCATTTGACTGTACTGGTTCCAGCTTAGTCTCTTTTTGCTTTAATAAACTGCAATATTTTACTTTGATTTTTGACAAATATTTGAATGGTGATCTGTCTTCACACTGTTTTGTCACATTTTGGAAATTGCACTTATTGCACATTTTGGAGATCAAACTTTGAAAACCCCAACTCCTACACTGTTGTAGTCTAGTTTGAACAAAGCCTGATACCCCTCAAACTAACCTACAGATTGTTCTACTGAAGAGGCAGTAATTAAACTTAAACTATCTCAGACCAGTGAGCTCAACCAAATGCAAAACACATAACTGAAATCGTTTTAACTATTTGAAGCAAGCTTTGGATTATTCATCCAGTTTCCTTGATAACACATTGTATAGGTTGACTTCATTGTTTTCATGTTTTGGTAATGGCTCTATCTGCAGTAGAGAGGAAGATATTAACTCAAACCGAAATACTAAGAGTATTAAACACGTGCAAGACACTCATTAGCACCCAATAATCTGTGTTTTATGCCCTGTAATGTTTAAATGTTGTCCTGTCTGCACAGACATTACCTGGTAACGGATCATTTGGGTCAATCAGCAGTGCCAGACAAGTGCCCCGTTTTCACTGAGGTCTTGATTGTATTGAAACACAAGCACACATCATGTCTGTCTGCACAGAGCAGGCCTTAGGCTTTTTATGGAGCTGTCATCCAGGCCTAGTGAGGGAACAGCTGTGGAGACCCATCTCAGCACCGACAGAGCACTGAACCTCGGAAAATGTCATCAGTTTGTTAATGCGCTGTTCCCCTGCTGTTGAGCCTGCTATCCCTGTGCTCGATGGCATGCTCGTTTTACTGGGGTTCAGTCAGTGGTCATGCTGTGACATTTCAAAGCTACAGAAGTATTTCAAGACAGCTTGTTTACGTCCTGAAGTACAGATTCATGTGTACGCACACGCCTCAAGAGCATTACTTGCAGAGTAAAATTAACATGAAGACCTCTTAAATTACAATTCAATTACTTGTTCTAACTTACCAGAGTAATCTTATGGAATGAGCTATGTGGATACTCACAAACTAGATTGATGTCCCCATGTTTTTCTACATTAAGAACAGCTGTCATTTCCAACACCACACAGTTCTTTGAAACTAAAATCATTTCAAATCCTCAGATATCCACATGTTCTTATTTGTGCCAAATGCAAATTAATATTACTTTAATTGTATTGCCAGTTCTACTAGCCACTAAAACTAACTGTTATTAATTTTGCAACTTCTATAATCAACAAATTGATTTAGAGCATTTTGGTAAATTGGTTCAGTAATAGTAAAGAGTGTTTTAAGAGGAGAAACAGCTTAAACCTACACAGGATCCCTTCATATTGTATGTAAAACCCACTAAACCTTTTTTTTCTCTTCACACAACTAAACTATTCAGCATAACAATCCTTTGGGGGAAAAATTGCTTTTAATCTACCAAAGCTTTTCACCTTGTAAGCAAACTCGGGTGAGATTTCTGCCTCTGATGTTACGCCTTAATTGCTTTCTGCAGACACTCGTTACATAGAGGGCATAACACAACTGTCCTTTAAAACCCTTTATTTTAAATCTATAATCAATCATTGTTTGGTGGAAAATCAGATTTGTTCATTTAATGTCAGCTTACAATAACAGGCATGACCTGCTCCTGCCAGATGAAAACAGACTGTTAGTTAAACTGTTGGACTTTGGCCTCAGTCATGAACTGCATTATAACAAGACAACACTGTGATATTCCTGGAACATTTTTCTGCTGCGGTACTGTAGTACTAGTGTGGACCTTTTCATATGCATATTATGCTTTAATTTCTTTTTCTTCGGTATCACCAAAGAGTATATTTAAAGCCATGTGAACTCAGTTTACCCACCTTTTTAGTTGATTAATTGCAAGCCATGTGTTAGAAACCTATTATAAATAGTGTGACGCTTAAAAAAAAAGCAGACATTGCTCCACTCTTTAAATAATACTTATTTTGGGTTGATTGTGTAATAGTAATCACCAACATAAGATGTACAGTTTTGGTGAGATATTTGTATTGTTTCCGAAAAAAGGCATGAATTATGGGTGTGTGATGAAATCCATTTTTTTTGTGGATTTAGGCTTAAACAGCCCAACAGATATATTTTATTTTTTACAAATGATTTGTTGTATAACCTAAAGATTAGCCCTCATTGATGGAACCTTTCTAATTTTCCTAACATGATATAAGTATACAGTGCTGAAAGTAATGCTCTACATATATCTAACACAGACGACATAACAGTGCTTACAATATATCCTCAATTTCATTTTAAAACAAATAACAAGCGTTCTGACAAATATTGCCAATACAGAATATACGTCCTTGGCCAATTCGCCTGAAATTAAAATATGTAGGCCTACAGAATAAATAAAAAGATGCGCTAGGCTATTCAAAAAGTGCCTTCATCGTTTTTACATTGTATATACGGACATGTTTATGTGATGTCCATAATTGTTCATTTAAAAATTCAACGCTGGTATGAAAGTCCAAAAAAAGAAAAAAAGAGCCTCAGTCTAATTTGTCAAAGTAAATAAAAGTATGTATAAACTTCAGACGGGGGAAATGGACGTGTGCATTTTTACATTGGCCTACTAAAACAAGAAGAATAAACATTAAAGTGTGAAGTGGTAGTCATCCGCTCTGCAGGACTAAGTACCAGACAGCAGCAGGGTTTTATATACCCAGTCTTTACCCCGCTGATCGATGTTGATGCCATGAAAAAGTTGGTTTTATTATTATTATTAATATTATTATGTTGTTGCTTTGTGATTTGGCCTGTCTCCGTGTCTTTGTCGAAACGTGAAACTGTACAGAAAAGTAGTCCGGTCTACTTGAAGCAGTGCGCGCTCTCCACGGGCCGGGCCTTTATGTCTCAGTGGTTATTTACTCGTTTGTTCTCATTTCAGTTCACCCTGCTGCATGGCTCAAGTCTGTGACACCGTCCTCTGGTCTGCAGGTTGTCCGTGGGGGCATCACATAACGCAGGGCTTGATGTCCTGGTAGGAGACCTGCTGGTGGTGGTAGTACGAGCTGCTGCTCGGTGAGTGCATCGCTGAGGACGTCATGGCGTTGAACGAGAAGACGAACTCCTTCCGGTCACACATGCTTGGAGACTGGGAATGGTACCGAGGAATACCTGCGAAAAGCATGTGAAAATATAGATTTAAAAACAATGACAATATGTGACTACGCAAGTACGTTTAATGAGTCTTTTTGACCATTTCTAACAAATGTTAAAAAAAAAAACATCTAAAACAATAGCGTGATTACGACTGTTACATAAATACTTTCTGTAGGCTTTAATTGTCAATTATCAATGGTAGACAGATCCTCTTAGAGCAGTCATAGCCTTGATTTTACTCTGATGGATCCATTAGTAATAAAAGTAGGCTGTAATGGAAAGTATATAATTATCATTTAATAAAAAACAAATGTAAATTTAAATGGAGTATCTATTCTAATACTGGTGTTTTTTTACACATCTTTTCACCACATTTTGTTTAGTGAAAGGAAGCCCATCGGACCTTTTAAAGATAAATGATTACATATTTTCATTAAAATACACTACATTCTATACGCGATTTAATTTGTAGAGGACGTATACAGAGCTATAGTTTCTAGTTTTTCTAACTTTATTCCTCACAGACACAGAGTCCATTTAACAAGCGTGATTAGGATTGTCTAAAGTGGAGGCGGGCTTGCAGGGCTAATTGACAGTGGCCCTTTGCACGCCAGTCCCGAAGGACTCAGGGCCTCGGGGCAAGGCAGGCTGGTCCCGACCGGGCTTGTTTTTCTTACCCATAGATTGGCACGACTCTAAACTGTCCCGGCAGACTCTCTTTTTTATTACTTCCAGAAACTGGAACCGTGCGAGTCTGAAACCCCTTGTTATCTGGGTTTTATTTGAGTTCTCTGTTTCAATTGGAGCAGGACTGTAATGAAGCTTTCATGTTCGTGAGAGGAAATACGTGGTTTTTTTAGTTGCATCATTTTCCTTAATGGGCTGTCTTGATTTGAATTATTCTTCCGTTTTGTGCAATAGAGACATTAGATGGATTTATTGACAACGAAATAAACGCATTCAAATAAGGAAGTTTGTTATTTCCATTACGCCCACGTTTGGCATACGACCATAACAATCCGTGACCCATGCGTAGGCTATTGTTTAGACCGTCTGGTAATTAAGATTAAAAGTTTGGAATTTCTAAATATTCCTGCATCATATTTCTTCCTACGATCTACTTCTCCCCACTTGTTTTCTTTATAAAATGATACAGTTTTAAACATGTTACAGCTTTATGAAGTGGATAAATTCCATTGAGCTTACCTTGTAAATCTGTAGTGCTGTGCCCGTTCTGGTGCAGGTAAGATTGGTCCAGTGAATGTGTGGGCAAGCTTGGCTGCAGCGAGTTTGCCCCTGGATTACAAGGAGACAGAGGCTGCTGCTTTATGTAGGAGGCCCCGTTATTCAGCGACGCCGAGGGGGCTGGAGCCCACGCCGAGGCTGAGCTCGAGTAGACGGGGTGAGGCTCCATGACTCCTCCGCTGGTGAGCAGAGGGGAGGCGGAATTGTCGTGGTGGGGGTAATCACTGCCAGTGGATCCTGTACAACTTCCCATGTATGAATGTCCACCGTTGGTCGACAAGTGTGACATGGTGTGCCCGGACAGACCCATCCCTTCCATGTTACCTGACAAGTGTCCATTCATCATCCCAATCCCACTGTCCAGAGACAAGCCGTTGGGCGGGCATGAAAGGCCCCCGCCGCTCCCCTGGAAGTTGTAGGACTCGGGGATATGGTTGAATCCCAGGCCGTTCATCATGCTGTACATGGGCTTCAGCGCCTGGCACTTGCGCCTAAAACCCCTGGGTCTCCTTCTAAAGGAGCCTTCCTCAAACATAAACTCACTAGCCGGGTCGATAGTCCAGTAGTGGCCCTTCCCTGGCCGGCCGAGGCCCTTGGGCAGCTTAATGAAGCACTCGTTCAGAGACAAGTTGTGACGCACGGAGTTCTTCCAACCCTGGTATGAGCCCCTGAAAAACGGGAAGCGGCTCTGCAGGAATTGGTATATTTCACTGAGCGTCAGTCGCTTGGTAGGAGAGCTCTGGATTGCCATGACTATTAAAGCAATGTATGAATAGGGGGGCTTCTCTGGTCTCCGGATGCCTGCGTTTGTCTTTTTGGTTTTCGTAGTGGAGGAGGCGGTTTCCATCACCGCCGTCTGTCCGTGCGGCTTCTCCGGGGCAGACATCGGGCTGCTCTGGGCAGGGGTCTGCGCTGGGGGCTGCTGGACCTCTGCCGTCATTAGTTAAATTTAGTCTTCGAGATGACAAACGAAAAAGGTTGCTTTCCACCTTTCCAGCTATAAAAACTACACAATTGAATACTGATTCGTTGACATAAAGAGCAAAAAAAATGTAACCGTTTAGGCAAACTTAACGCACGAGCCAAAGGCGAGACTGTCTTCTTAACTCTGACTTCTTCCTTTTGATTCAGTCCTGCAGCAGTCTGGAGCCGTACCGCCTAGTACGCAGCGTCCGAAATGGGATAAGGAGCAGAACAGGAGCCGCTTTCCACTTCAGTTGGTGTGTTGTCTTGCGTCCGAGGAGCTCACTTTTTACTTATCTGTTGCCATCAGCGCATTGGAAGCTGGATGTCTTGGCCATCCTAATGTTAAGACCCGCCCAGTTCCCTCCTACTCCAGTGGTGGGCTTAAGCATGCACATCTGTGTGCGTTCACTTTTCAGGGAAATGTGTTTTCCCCCTTCTTTACAATGAAATAGGGAATATATCTATCGTATAGCTTTTACGCTATAGAGCGACAGTTAAATGGCTTCTTAGTATTATATGATCACACACTGATAACTACACTGGATGGGGCCTTAAGATCGCCTACAAATGTAGCCTGGTTTTTTAAAATATTATTTTATTTTCAACACTAAATATTGATGAAAGTAATATAAACTGTGTAGATTCATAAGCCTGCAGTGCAAACATTAGCTCTCAATGTCAGGCCACATGCTTGATGCACCAGTACGGTACATAGGTCACGTGTCTATTATTATTAAACTAAATATTTTATAAAACATTTTTACTGTATAAAAAAAAATTATTGACCAGAGAATATGCCCTTCTTATTCAAAACCACCCTTCTGATTTCTGTAAAAGATAGACAGGAACATGGGCAGGATGTTTATACAGCAAAATGTAAACATTTTCCCTGGCCTCCTTTAAATAAAAAATCAAGCAAAAGCCCCGTTAGATCAGCTAATACTCAATCTGATGCGATATGCCCGTCTGTTCGCGGCGTCCTGTGTAGATGTTGAACGTTTTTTTACATGAATATTGTTTGTGTAATGCAGTCATAATATTTACGCAGGGACGCAGGAGGAGTGAGGTGGAAGCTCTGCCGAGCTGTGAGCAGAGAAACTCGGACGGGGACTTGAGATCGACTCCTGCATGCATTGTATGATCCAGGGATAAAGGTAAAGTGGAGTTTATACTTTTCAGTCAGAATATCACCAGCAGAACTTTAGCCGGTTTAATTTAGTGCCGCAATTGATCTTTAGTTTGTTGTATGTGACATGATAGTGTTAATTAGAAAAACGAAATCTAAATTATGCCTCAAACCTTTCGCTTTAACTGAGTTGTAATTCACGCAGAAGAAGATGCGCACCAGTTTGTTTTAGCCTATTTGTTGTGTTTCCAAAGTCGGAATGTTTCATTTTAGTTCTTGTTACTGCCTTTGTGAGCGAGAGCTATACTGAAAGACGATCAGTCCATAACCTAAAACTGTTGACAGTAGATTGCTTATTGTTCCCTGGAGATCTCAATATCTGCAGCCTGCAACCTTGTGCCTCTCCATGGGTTCAGTTAGTTGTGCTTCTGTTCTCTGCCGGCATTACAGTGTCTAGTGGAGGCTTATGACTCTTAGTTTTAGCACTGTAGAAAATAACACCGGAGAGAAAATAGTGGATAAACATATTTGCCTTTTACGTAGAGTATGTTTGGAGACTGTTTTACCTGTGCGTAAAGGTCACTAGTAGGCTAGTAGTAACAATTTGTTTCCTGTAAAATAGTAAGGCAGCATGATCACAAGTTCAATTTGAGAAAACATTTAAATCAAATTTCGATGTTTAACTCACACATTCAATGGTTAATTGATGTCCGGTCCCTTTTTTTGTTTCAGACGAGAAAACAATTAATTGTCAAATTCTCATTGTCAACCCAAAGGTGACAGACGTGCCACTGTTAGTTTTTGCTGTTGCAGGGGACATTTAGAGCCATGGATAAATGAATGTAAGTATTGTTTTAACCGGTGCCTGCTCGGCCACTCGCCTGGGGTGAGGGCCACACATTTATCAGGTTAGCGGACCACCCAGCGCGCACCAGGGGCAGGCGCGCTCCCGTCCTTTTTCTGCCCACTGCATTTAATTACCGCTGATGACTTCATTCCATTAGAGCGCCCCCCCTCCAACACGCTCATTTTCCCTATGTCACATTATTCTTTCTTTGTTAAATATCGGCTTATATATACATTATCTTGCATGTTAATCCAAAACCAGTGATGTTTACGCAAACCGTCAGTGGATGCTCTATTCCCCCACTTCTTTCACCAATAAAAAGCTCCAGAATCTGTTATTTTGTATTACCTGTAAGATACTATTGCAGTTTCATGTTCAATAATGGTAATACAGTAATTGAATGGTAATACATATCATAACATCATGTACCCTACTTCTGTATATATTTAGAATATGGGATTTGAGAATATTTTACAGGTAATTTTAACGTATTTATATATATATATATATATGGATACTTGCTGTAACAGCGTCAGTGGCCGATTGTGTTCGTCATTACTGAGGCTTGCGTCCCGAGGTCAGAGCTTCCCTGTTGCTCCATCGCAGACGAAGTCATGCTCTTTTCCATGACGTCCCATCTTGAAATATTTGACAGCGCTGCATCCTCAGGAATGCTTGGCCACTTAGGGGTAGGTACACCGCAGAGTGCACAGTCCTGACAGGCTTTCCGGACTGTCTTACCGTTATTTAGTGCACTGAAACCAAATTTGGACCCTTCAAAATCACGCTTTTGCAAAGAAACACACGGCCTATATGGTTTCTTATTGGTTACATTCTTCCGCCAGTCAATTATTGTACAATGGCGCACTACATCAACAAGCCAACAAATATAATTTAGGCCTTGTTCTCGTACAACCTGTTATTGTCAGACAGAATACTTCAATATTTACAGTACATTCAGTTTAGTCTTCTAGCACTTTTTTGAGAATTAGTTTCATCATCGCACATTACAATTTTGATATTACAGACTGTGTTCTCCCAGACACTACACGGCTACATTGTGCTGTACCATGTGAGCAAGTCACGACATGTGTAACTTAACGACTTGGCTAAATATTGCTTATTCATACCAATTAGGCAAATGCACCCGGCGTATTATAAATCCAACAGCTGCAGCGGTCAGCAGTGTAATTTGATTTGGCCTCACAGAATCAGGTTATGTTGGGGAGACGAGGACCGATTCGAAGTGACGCAGATCATTCATCAAGTGTCAAATTTATAGATTCCATTTTCTTTACAAACAATCATTGTTGATAAATCAGGCAGTTCTTTCCTCGGAGGGCCGCAGAGGGTCACCGAGAGGCTGCAGATACTTACGGACTATCAGAGTGATCGATCAACAGGCCGCAAAGTCATCCAACTTGAACTTGAATCAGGTTCAAAGCAAAACATAGACTATGTATAAAAATATGGTTACAGGAAGGCAAACAACTTCCCTAAATGAAACGTTTAACTTCTTCATAGTGCACGCATTTGATGTCGTGTGTCAAAAACTGTTGTCTTACTATTAGATAGAGAGAAAAATTAAAAACATGTTTTAAATAGGCCTATTATTCATAATTAGTTAATATATGTATATATATATATATAGGCTACATAAAAAATCCTATAAATGATTTTACAAATTACCAATCAGAGGGCCTGATTATGGTTTTTCAGTTTATTACAGGAATTGAATTTTTATATATATCCTAGTTTTCTCATATTATAAAAGTAGTGTGAAGAACAAACATGTCAATAATAATATAGGCCTAACTCTTAGATGCACACGAGCTGTTTTTGCGCGAAATATACTCAACACAAATACTGCGTTTTTAAATAAACGTGTTTATTTTGCCATATACTAGGGATTTGATGATTAGGGAAATGTTTTTGTGTATATATATATATATATATATATATATAAAAACATCTATCTATCTATCTATCTATCTATCTATCTATCTATCTATCTATCTATCTATCTATCTATCTATCTTTATAATAGATTATTTTATGATGAAACTATTATGCTTATGAAATTATTTTATTGCACATTTTGAGACCTTTTACTGCCTCCGACGTTTTGTCAAATAATTGATATATCCTAATTGGTTGGCTCTGTCTTAGTGTCGCCTGCAGTTCACTCAGCATTGTCGCTTTAATTGAAAACAGTGTAAAGTCGAGGTGGGTACCCCCTCATCACTTTCCCTGCGCTGTAGGTGGCCGTGTATATTTTCGTTTAAGTGGTGTTTATGTGAACGAGAAAGCACGGGATTGCTAGCAGACCGCTGATTGCGCGCATTGCGTCTCTACATGGATTTGAAGTGTATTTGATGGGCACCACCCTCTCCGGTAATCAGCTGCAGCAGAAGTGCGCGCGATGACTTTTTAATTTTCTTGGCGAGATATGCGCTCCTTGCCGTGCTGTGTGTGTGTGTGTGTGTGTGTGTGGATAGGCTAAGGAAAGTAGTCCCTTGGCACATCATCCTTTACAGAATAGATCGATTCATTAAATGTTTGTGTTACTTTTCACAACAATTGCACAGCAATGACAATGCTCGAAACAGGCCTATGGGATCAAACATCCGCCCTGCTGAAGTGTCCTTGGGCATGACACTGAGTCAGTTTAAACCTATATGGCATTGCGGACAACGCAGTCTGACTCAATAGTTTAAACGAAATATCAATTCATATTTCAAATCCGTGCGTCGTGTTGCAGTTCTTACAGTCTGATGGGAATTGTAAGGCTTTTATTAATTTGATGTCAGACACATTTAGTTCACTGCTGTTATCCTTCGTCGCATTTCATGTTAAAAAAAAGTCTCACCCGTGATTCAAATAATTTAACACATTTTATAATGTAGGGTGGCCGATACAAACTATCCATATTTTAGACTGATTTTTCCTAAACGTATTTGGCCTGGGCGGGTTACACATCTAATAATCATTTTATACATTAGAGTACATTTATTTTGTATCATTGTTAGTGTAATAACTAAATAGTTCTGTTCTATTCTTTATCCTTGGCTGGTGGCATGCAAGTGACAGCTGTCTGCACCTGCAGCAACAGATACGGAGCTATCAAGTGCGCACTTCAGCGATAATTCATAATTGATATTCGTTGTTGATGTTTGAATATTGCCGACCTTAATGAAATTGCTGCACGTTAACCTTGAATATTAGTAATTTAATTTATTATTGAATTTTTTTCAAACCTCTTTAGGATCTTCTATAAAGGGGCAATAAACTCATCAGTGTGATAAGTTTGACGTCATCTATTTCCACGTTTGGATCTTGGATCATGCAGCATTTCACACAAAGTAGGCCTATTTACTTTTTGTTCAAAACGGCTAACGCTCTGCAGATAAGGAGCTCATTACGCCGAAATACATGAGTCATTGGTACGTTATTGTGAGAACCCCGGCCTACTCAATAAAACTTCACATCGCCTTCCCGCAACAGTCCCTGGTGTGCTATATCGTCAAATAAAAGATAGCCCACTCACATCAGACTGCCTTTTTCTTATTTAAGTATTTTTTTTTGCATGTTAAAGCAGATTTAGTTCTGCTTTCTGATAACTGCAGAACACGTCCCTTTCAGACAATGATGACAGAATAAAGGCATAGGCTATGTCAAATTCTTTCTGGTTTATGTTCTGATCATAGGCAGCACCACATACTTTGACATGAAGGACAGCTGTGGGGAGGATTTGGCACGTCCAGAGGTTTTACACATTCCAAACTGTCCAAATGTGGTTAGCACTTGCAGAAGAAATGTTCTATAATTTTCAATACCTGTTCGTAGCAAGTTGGCATTCCAGCAAGTTGACAAGCTGTTTTCTGTGTGAAAGTGGACAAAACACACAAAGCATAAAGAAACATTTTTTAAAACAACGAAAATATGAGCATATTTTACCTACTTCGAGGTTAGACTTGGTTTAAAGCATGAAAAAAATTTATCTGTAATGTCTGGTTGATAGACAGTTTGTCTTATGTGTTCATTCTCAATCTAAACAGCAACATTATATAAATAATTTAGATGAATAGATTAGAAATAGTTAACCAATATTCCTGAGTATTTTAACGTTGTACAAGGAAATTGGTGCTTGGGGATTTTAAGGATGTTTGGTTTATTGAAAACATCTAAGATATTTATAAAGAAAGAAAAAAATATTAAACTTCAGACACCAGGGGCACAATGATAATTTTCAATTTATTTCCATTATTGTACCCAGTGTTTGGTCATCAAACTTAATTATATAGACACCAAGTCATTTTGAGTAAATACTATATTCCCTACAGTTTTAGTTTTCACTCACTGTTGTTTTTGTGTGTGGTCTTCAAATCTGTTTTTATCTGAATGTGTATAAGTAAAATATTGCAAACGTTTAATTTTTAATGTAATATATCAAAGATACTCTCAGACTGCTGAATAATTGAATTGCTGATGTTTTAAGGAATGACTTTCCATTAATTCTAATCTCTAATTCTAATCTCTTTGATTGTAGAATACCCCGATGAAATATTAATCAAATAAAGCCTGCTTTTAAAATCTAATACAGGTTTCAGTTATTATAAAATCATAAACATAATTAAAATGTAAAACTTTGGTTGCATGTTGGAGTCACGTGATCGGCTGGACAGAGATGGCGGCTTAAGGTGCAGCTCTTCCTGGCCCAAATTTGTCAAATAGTCGTTTTATATGGTTCCAGCTTCGATACCTTATCACTTTGTGATCGTTAGAGTTACTTGAAGCAGAATGGCGATACGGACACCATTGCAGAGGCATTGCTGGAGAAACAGAAAAGCTACCTCGAGCGACATTTTTCTCAGATCCAGCCTCAGATTCAACAGATGGACCTCGACAGCGACAATAAGCGAACTGCTATCTATGCTAAGATAGCATCAGACTGTGTTTCTGAATGCTATGTCGACCTAGCTTAAAATATATAAATGCAAATGAAACTATTATAAAAACCCACGTAATCAACATAGACACACTTGCAGACGGCATCTTGGAAGTTTGTGATCAATACTGTATGGTGATGTAACCAAGTGGTGTCCCATTTCATAGAGGTATGTTTTCACCCCTAGCCCTTACCACTTGGTTTCAAGGGTCAAGGGCTAGGGGTAAGAGGTAAGGGGTAGGGGTAAGATGGAGAAATGGGATTCACCCATCGTCTACTCTCCATAGGTTAGCTAGGCCACTGCTAGGCTAGAGTTTCCTTTCCAAGGTGTTTTGTGCTTTTTATTTCTTGTTTCTGTTGATGGTTTAGTGTGGAATCAGTTGCTGTTGCAACCAAGTATTTATGGGCTAGTGTTCCATTTTTGCTGCCCCATATCCAATCTTGATCACAGACCTACTTTAGATGTTAGCCTCTTGGCTATGTTTCCCCCCCTTCTCTCCCTTCTGTATCAATGTCTCGTCTGTTGTTGTTATGTGTTTTACATGTTTTCTGTGTTGAGGGACTTAAATGAAAGGCAGTAGCAAAATCCACATATACTATCATTTAGAACGCAGACTGAATGCTCCTCATATACGAGCCGGCACTCTGGGCTTACTAAGAAAGAGAAATGGTGACATTGCATTATTACAGGAGACTCATTTACTGCAGGTGGATGTCGCCCATTTAGTCAATAGATTCTATCACACAATTGCATCCTCATCAGCGAGCTCAAAAACAAAAGGCGTGGCTATTGTTGTCATTGTTGTCTCCTCCTGAATGTTATGCAACTTTTTGGGAACAGTTTGGCCCTTTCCTTCTTAACAAGATTAACTTCTCTATTGAAAAGGGTGAATTCTCAAAGAATGTTAACACAGCCTTAATTTCCTTACTACTGAAAAAGGATAAGGACCCGACAAAGTGTTCTAGCTATCGACCTCTGAGCCTGCTTAGCGCTGACGTAAATATCTTTGCAAAGCTCTTAGCCCGCCGTTTGGAGTCCCATATGTCAAAATTAGTGAACCCTGACCAAACAGGATTCATAAAAACAAGACTAGCAGCAGGTGATGTTAGACGCCTTCTTCACATTGTTGATGCAGCAGAGGACAGTAAGACTCCAATGTCACTTTTCTCTCTTGATGCAATGAAAGCCTTTGACAGACTTGAGTGGCCATTTTTATGGTCAGTCTTAGAGATGATGGGCTTCGGCATGATTACAGCTTTGTATTGTAATCCCTCAGCCCGAGTCCTAACCGGACGCACCTCCAGTTTATTTCTTTATTTATTACTTTATTTATTACTTTATTTCCAGGTTCTAGATCCTCACACCAAGCCTGCTTTATTTGTCCTCTCTCTAGATCCACTGGCTCAAGCCATTCGCCAATCAATGTCGTATGGAAGGTTATCAGGCTTTAAAAATTAACTGGTCAAAGTCTGCACTACTTCATTTAAATGACTCTATCCACAACTTAACCATCTCTGATAACATCCCCATTGTTAAGCAGCTTAAATATTGAGGCATTAAGGTCTTCCCCTGCTTAAACCAGATTATTTAACATAACTATTCTGTTGCCCTGAACAATGTTTTGAAAGACATGGAAAAATGAATGGGTGTCCCATGTCAATTCAAGCCCATATTTCAGTGGTTAAAATGAATGTTTACCCATGATTAATTTTGTGAGTTCTATGCTACCTCTCTCCCCTCCTGCTGGCTATTGGTGTAAATTAGAATCAGCAGTATCTAAATTTGCCTGGAAAGGCAAGCAGCCGCGATTCAAGATGTCTACTCAACAGAGAAGAAAGAAGATGGTGGCCTCTCAGTTCCCAACTTCAAACACTATTTCTGGTCCTTCGTGTTGAGGCCCCTTCTCACCTGGTTTAATCCAGATACATCTGTTTGCTGGCGTACCTTAGAAGATGCCATGACAGCCTTGGTCACTCCATGACATTCTTTTTGCACACATTGTCCTAACCAACAGTGCTACGCTTTGGCCCCATAATCTCACATCTTATCAAGACGTGGAGATTATCTGAAGCATACTGCCATGTAGCTTGTAACTGGCACACTTTTCCCCTATATTCAATAATACAGCACTCCTGATTGGTGGGAGGCCGATAACAGCCCCACAGTGGGAACAAAGGGGAGTTTGTTGTTTAAAACACATCTTTAGCAAGGTTGGCTTGTTACCATTCTCTGACTTGCAGACAACATTAGATTTACCACATTCCTCTTTTTCTTTTACCTGCAGTTAAGGTCAGCAAAAGCCTTTGCCCATTCATCCTATTCGGAAGTTATTTAATGTGCAGCCTAAAAACTGTGGTAGGGTGTCTACGCTTTATCAGTTCTTGGTGGTATCTGGCCGCTCTGCCCTTCCTATTGAGAGAATCTGGGCACGTGATTGCCCAGACCTGGGTATTGATCTCAACTGACATGATGTGTGGTCTAACATTCCAGAAGTATCTCACAATCCAGACCATCAACAGATTCACTACAATTTCATTCATAGGACATATCTCACCCCCGTGAAAATGCACCACATGAAAATAATTAACAGCCCTTTATGCATTTTATGCCCAATTAAAGCACAAGGCACATATCTACACATGTTCTGGCAGTGCGCTCCCGTTGGTCAGTTCTGGAACAATATTGCATCCAAAGTCTCCGCCTTGTTAAATGTTACTGTGCCTGTTACTGTTAAGGTCCTGATTCTGAATGACCTGTCAGCCTTTCAGCTGCAAAGAGGATGATTGCAACCTGTTGGAAAACACCACACGACCTGTGTCTGTTTCTGCGTGTGTTGTTTTGTATCTCTCCATCCCGTCTGTCCTCTGTTTACTTATTCTTTTTTTGTTGGCCCTGTAATGCGTTCTCGTCTCAGTATATTGTTTGTAATTGTTTGTCACAGATTCTTTCTTAAATATGTAAAAAAAAAATTCCCAAAAAAATATTGATCACAAAAAAACTTTGGTTGCATGTTGAGTTAAAGCAACCAGGATTTCTGCTCACTTCTAGTGTAACTACAGCTTTAGTACTGAAGAACTGATAATTAATATGGATTAAAAAAAAATATTGTGCATTCCCATCCAATTTTTTATTTTCACAAACAGTCCAGTGAAAACACATTCAAAAGTGCCACTAAATGCTTTATACACCACTTTACCTCTCCTCTCTTCTTTACTGTGGCCTTTCTAGGAACATTCAGTCCCACACAGTGAGTGGGAGCCTGTTGGTTGCCCCACCCTGCAGCCTACACCTCTCAGGGCCGCTCCACCATGGTCTGTCTGATGCAGGGAGAGACATCAATAATAAGAGCTGAAGCAGAAACCACAAAGGAGAACACAAAAGAGAGAGGGAGGGCAGACACAGGCCACAACCGGCTCTGCTGCAGGTTAGCTCCTTTGATACAGCTTTAATGGCAGTTTGATGGGTGCACATGGGGAGACATGGGTTTATACGTATGTGTTTACATGCGCGTTTACATAATATCTATGGTGTTTACGCACAACCCACTTATTCTTTTTTTCTGTACTCTGAAGGGGGATTTTCCTGTGGCAAGCTGCTTCGGAAAAAGCAATTAAGAATTCCCAAACAGTACACCACAATGGGAGATATCATTTGTGCAATGTGTGTTCCATGTCCCTCACAGTTTTTTGTCTTGAGTGGCTTGGCTATTTTTAATCTGTGCACAACTGAACCCACCTACAGACAAACCACAAATTGAATGAAGGGGAGGGGAATGAGTGGACATAGTAATTGCCTATTGTGGAGTTCAAACTCCTCTGTTCTGCCATAAACAGCTTTGGTATATCACAACTTGATACCCAGTGCTCCAGTCAGTTTGAAATTAGGGCATATCCTCATTGTCTGTGGGAACCCAAAGCCAGGCAGTGGTTGGAATCAGTCAGGAATGCTTTGGGATGGTAACTGGATTCAGTTGTAATGCTCAACTATCCACAGTGGAACCCTGGGGTGGGAAAATGGCCGAGAGCATTTCCTGAGTGGAGGGGGGTCCCAGTGAAGCATCACACGTATGGGCATCATGTGACATTGATCCTGCCAGTTTTTAGCCTATGATCCCAAGTGAAGAAAAGAGTGGAGAAGGAGTACAGCTGTGTGGGAGGTGTGGTGGGTGCTTTAGGCTGTGCCAAGGAAAGGAGAGGACAGGGAGAGGCACAACTACTGTTGCCTCTGCAATGCAACCTGTCAAAGGAAAGGGGAAAGTCAAAAGTAGTATAATGCAAAGCTAATGTCTCACAAAGTATCTGTCTCACAACATGTGAATGTATTCCTAAAGTAGCTGGGCATACACTGAAAGTTGTTTGAAATTGACTATGCTGTTTGTTTGTTTTTCACGTTGTCTGTTGCATTCCGAATGACACTTACTAAAAGACGTTATGTCATAAACATTTATGACTTATTTATAATGTTTTTTGACACATTCATGACAGTGTCATGTCACGTAAAGTGTAACAAAATTTTTTTCTTCTTCTGACATTTACACTCTGCATAAGTATATTTTTAAATTTATCTGCTTACAAAATAACACAAGTGTTTTAACCATGTATAATCAAATTAGAACCTTACCAATCAAAACAACAATAACATATATAATATAATAAAATCTGTATCTGATAATGCTCAGGGGGATTTTAACAGCTGGTAAACAATTACAGTACATTGGGTCATTTTGCCCATTATTTTCAAATGTAGAATGCTCTCTTAGCCAATTTTCATGGACCTTTAACTTCAGTTCATCAGTTTCCATCTAATATTAACTTCAATATCATCAATAGCATTAGGTCATGAGGTAAAAATAACACCTGTGCAACATCAGCCAAGCTTTACCAGGCACAGCATACCTTATCTGAACCGATGAAAGGTTATTGAGGATGACCCTTGTTGAACGTCTGAATGTAGAACTTAAAGCTATCTACAATTCAATTGTTGGAGTTTTGGAAAATCTGCATCATTAAAAGCCTTGCTGCTTGGACCACTAGCAGTTTTTGTTCATACTGTGCACACACAAATCACCTGGATTACTTACTGAAGAGAAAATCAGCAGTGAGTTTGATGTATGTGTTTTGATTTGAGTTTATCTTTTTTTTCAGAGCACATTATCTGCTCCTATTAGTATTAATTAATATCCTTTGTTCATATATGTATTATAACGTTTCTGTCTGAAAAAGGCATGCTCATTGCACTTGATTGCAATTAACTAGTAATTTCAACAGAACAATTTAGCAAAAAGTATTGTGAAGAAGACTGTTTTGTTTGTTTGTAATAATACAGTAACTGTAGGAGGACTCATGTTGGTAAGAGTGTGTTTTTATGTCCCCCCCACCTGTTTTTCTGTGCACATGTGCATATGTATGACCATGGCTGACTCATGTGTACATGCTGATTAAAATATTTGAAACTGTGTCTTTACCTTTTGGTTTTGTGTGCCTGCAATGGCTATCTATGGCTGCATGTAATCATGTATCAGTGCATATGAGGATGTTGCTGACTAGATATTTGTGTCCAGAGTGACTGGTGCTGGCAGCCGGACATTGCTCCCTTTGGCTTGTGTAAATGTTGTGACGATCTTGGGAGGAATCTTACCCTATAGTTGTCAAATGGCTTTTTATTTCCACCTGCTACTGGCCTCTTTCCGTTGGTCTGCTCTATAACAATGGTGGTAAAAGCTGTGGAGTGCAAAGTGATTGATGGTTGACTGTTTTTGGCCCTCCTTCAGACTGGGGCCTGAAAGGAAGTGGCTATCCCTCCCTTCCACCGTGAATACCCCGCAATAACATGGGGAGCAAAGTGCTGATCAGAACTTTCTTAGACATCCCATTTTAACTAACTAACTAACTATCTAACTAACTAATTAACTAACTAACTAACTAACTAAGTGCCAATTCTAAACAAGGTTTCAACAGTTAAAAAAACTATTTGCCACTAGAAGAAACAGAATGAAGTTAATTTATGCTACACAATTGATCCTCTCCATCTTGTCTTCAACATCACTCTTTTTCTTGTCCTGTCTGGGGTGAAAAGAGATACAGGCTCATCACAACTGCATTCTTTCCATTTAGCTGAAGAACAGCATGGCAGAAAACGTAATCTATCACCAAACTGTCTGTCCTTCTCGCTCCCTATTTCAAACTGTGTTTCTCTTTCTCCTTCCTCCAGGCTGGAGTGGGCAGCCGTGCGGCTTTGGCCACAGGAAGCTGTGAATTCTTTGGAGGATGGAAGATGTCTTATGGGGAGACATGCTGGCCTCCACCCACCCACTCACCACCCCAAAATGACACCTGACCCCTTCATGTGTTTATATCAGACCATGGAAGTGAGAAATAGTGATGAGTCACTCTGGCTGTGTGTTTACACTCCGGAGTCACGCAAGGAAGGAAATCAGCCATGGTCTGCTAAAAGTGGCGAGGTGAGAGAGAATAGCTGCAGTTCCCCAGCGCTGCAGTGATTTACCTCTCAGAGCCACAATATATTTCACCTCGTCTCTGCTGCGAGGACTTTAGACCAACAGAAAAAAGCAACATTAGCAGCGCTGTGGACTGTACTCTGATTGCAGCAAGGGCCAAAAGAAGAGGGAGATACTGATGATAGGTGTTTGTGCATACATATACTATGTGTATTCAGTCTTAGACACACAGTGTCGATCACATACAGTTGCTTTCTAATCAAGGCAGGTAAATGTCATAGAATGAAAACCTGTATCTGTTTTTATTCAGAAAGGCATTTTTGTGCTGATTGTTTTTTTATTGTTATTATTCTCCTGTGTAGCACTTTGAGATTCTTTGGAATGAAAAGTGCGGTATAAATAAAATGTTATTATTATTATATTATTATCTCCATAACATCACAGAAAAACAGGGTTTTCATCTTGATGACCATACATTTCTCTATGTAATTTGTATTAAAATGTTTTCAGAAACCTTTTTTTGTTAGCTACAAGGAAAGGATCCAATTGCTCAATTTAATGTAAAAATGAAATCTCTAAAACTGGAGTAACAACTTTTTCACCCAACAAAAATGATATGTATCCTACCTATTCAGATTTTCTTTATTATAATTGATATACTTTATATAATACATAATGAGATTTAAAAAAAAAAAACTTTGTGGTTATGATTTCCTGCAAAAAAAAAAACACCAAGTAATCCAACAATTGAAGCTTCTAACCTAACATGATTATGCAGCGCTTGGTATTTTGTCTGACATTGTGTGTGTCACATATATCCCAGCTTATTTTACATAATTATCAGTGTATGTTGTGATTTAAAAAAGTGAATTTTATGAAAGCAAGCTAGCAATAATCACCCCTAATGATTCCAATGAAATCTGTGTTTGTGCGAAAGATTGCATAAAAACCCCAAATCATACATAATTTTAACGGCTTGGACTGAAACAAAACAGACTTATTAAATATATTAAAGAGATAGACGTGACATTTTTAGCATCTTCACCCTTTTATATTGACAATAACTGATGTGCCTTACAGGTAATGCATACTTTATGGTTCAAAAATTCAATTTTATAAAGAGAATTTTCTCATTGTATTATAAAATGTGTTTATGATATATGTGTGATTTTAGAGTGCTGTATGAACAACACTGGGCACGTATTGCTTTGTGCTCTGAAGGACTTTATGTGCAATGTATTGTAAAGTGTGTTTACTGTGGCTACAACCAGTGTTTCAACCATAGTGTCATTGTTGTTCTCCACACTGAGCGACTTTAGATTTTAGATTGCACAACTGATGTTTTCAAGAGATGGCTGTAGTTACTGCAGTTGTGCTCTGTAAATAAAAATGACACTTCATTTCTTTCCATCATTTCATTGGTGCAAGTAGCTTCATTGCCGACTGTAGTGAGTATCCTGTTGCACACCCCCATACACACCGCCACAATGAGAGAGTCAGCAGCTCTTATTTTGGCTGATGTCTCCTGAATTGTAAGTCCTGTCAGGGCCTTTGATTGATTGTTGTGTTTATCACCATATTATTAAGTAATCAGGCTTCACCACAGCTGGGCCTGAAGCTCCTTAATTCCAGCTAAAGCACACCGCTTCATGCTAATTACAGGTTTGACAAAAGTGTTTATTTTTGTAAATTTATACCAACAAAAAAAGTTGTCAGTGTGTTGTTATGCGAGTGTGCTGATTCTAGCATTTGTATCCTCTCTGGAACATTTACCAAACTTGTGTTTTTATCTTCATCAGAAAGGTCATGCTTATTCACAAGTACAGTGGAGAGAAAACCATGCTGCATAAACTGCATGTAGAGTGTAATCTCTCCTTTCAATACATAATATACTGTGTTGCATTGCTGTGTAACCTGCAAAATGACAAATAAGGTACATAAAGTACAGTACAGTATGTCCGTATGAGAGGGTCAATCAGTCTGTGTTCGGTGTATCAGCAGAGGTTTCTTCTTGCTTCGTTAATAGAGCCTGCAGCAGGCTGCGTTTGTGTATTCCTGAGGTAAACACAGTCATGGCAAAGTGGACATGCTGCTGAGTGTGTCCTGACTGGAGACAGAGACTGTGGCACTGTACTGACTGAGACACTGGCAGCTCTCTAGAGGCATGGTTAATGTGATGAATAGCCATTTGGTAATGGGCCATGTATTAGGGTGAAATAGCTCTTTTAAAAGCCCGAGCTTGAGCCGTTGCTATGGGCAATTTGATTCAGGAATCAATCAGGTGGCAGATGTTTCATGTTGCATCTGTCAACTCTGTCTCGTTCTTTCTTTCAACCAAATGAAGGAAGAATTTCTCAAATGACTACACCAGAAATCAAATTAAAGTGTAAATCCATGCGGTAAAACACTTCATTGATGTCATATTTTTCAAAAAAATCTTAGGCGAAACAACCAGCCAATTTTAGGAACTTTAAGTGCTGTGAACACTGCAGACTGCTGCCAGCAGACTGTACAGGTATGTGTTTCTTGGTCAAATGTCAACCAGTGAGGATGGTACTGCTTCTGTACTGTAGTGCTAAGTTCTATCCATTTTAGTAATTAATGTACACAAGCTACATTTCCAGTAACACAAATACCTAAGATTCAGATTTTAGATTTTCTATCCACAAAGTGAAGAACATAATTTTTAAATTGTACAGTTTCTTATGCTTAAAAGGTTTTGATGTATTAACGTAGTTATGAGGGTGTTATGTGCAATACTGCCTTTTATTATTCTACTGAATCGCCTTTCATCGTTATATGTTGCATGCAAGATGGTTTCTTTTGAAATGCTTTGAAAATACCTTTTTCCTTTGTTCACAATGTATTTCACATTTTTGTGCCAATACAATCTGCGGCTACAGTGTTTTGGACATCATGTTCAAATTGGGATTTGTTTTTCGTTTTCATTTCAGTAATAAAATGCAAGTTGGAATTGATGGTTGTGCCTGTTTATATTTATTCTGCCCTCATTTGAGCAGGATTCTCTCTGATTTCCTGTGTACTTGCTGTGCTTTTCCAGGTTGGTTAATATGTAGACACACACACACACACACACACACACACACACACACACAAACACGACAGGACTTTGCTATTACATTGGACTTTTGTTGTGAATGGGTAAAAGTGAAGATGATGCTACTCGAGCTGACTAAAGCTACATGGTAAATGGGCACAGATGCGAAGCACTGAATAATACGTTTTTTTAAAAATATATATTTACAACTTTTCATGCAAATTCTTTTACGCTTGAAGCCACTTTGTTAGAGTTAAATTTCACCTCAAAGTCTTTGCCAAATTCAAGTCAAGAACCACTTAAGGACCTTATGATGAATTCCCTGTTTTTCTGTGGTGGTGTTGAGGCTCGTATGATAAACACAGCGAGGATACATTCAGCAATATCGAAGCTGTGTGTGGTCCTGTTGTTTATTTCAGTGTCATACGTTTTCTCCAACTACCAAAGGGTTATGGATCACGCTTCATACTGTCTACGTATTTAAATACGTAGCCACTACTACTTAAAGATGATAATCAGTAATGACCTGTGTCTAATAATGGATGGTTTTAATGGCTGTAACCCAGTTATCTCAGTTTGACCTGGGATTTCTGATTTGCTAAAACTGGATACACATTGATTTATCAGTTTTTTTCTGAGGAGGTCATGCGAACCAGAGGAGCTCAAGCATGCTTTGAAAAACATCTCTATCTGAATTACCCTATAAAGGAAAGGTAGAGCTGCTCAGTGTGTTTACATGTCTGTCTCTTATGGCAGGATTTGGGAAATGTTATTAGTTTTGTACCACAGAGATGGAAATACAGTTAAAACTGAATTAAACCAATGCAGCAACAATCTCTAATGTGTCTTTTTGGTAAGTGGATAAGCTTCATTAGAGAATGTTTTAGCAAGGGGGGAAATCGTTAATCTTGTGTTAACACGGGAGCCTCTGAAGTATTTATGTCAGGTTTGGGTTGAAGTGGATTTTTACTTCTTACTTGTTGTCACTCCTGCCCTTAATATTTAACAGATAATGACAGATATGTATGTAGAGGTAAACTTTAAGTGAATCCCTGGAGGCCATAAATAACCTGTGGATAACCAAAGGCAGTGATAATGCCAATTCTCCATGTCCAAACAGCCTTATCACAGGTGTTGGTAAGGACAGACAGATGGACAGACAGACAGACAGCCACATGGTTCCACTTTGACGTCTGCTAATTCCAGGGAATCAATCCTAAATGACACCTATGGCATACACAAAGTGGATTCCCCTCTGATGCAGATTGGTAGTGGTTTGCAGATGAAAGACAGTAAAATAAATAAAGCTGTGGCAAGCAGGCAGAGCCCTTCTGTCCACACAGTACAACCATAATGGGATACATACTGACATGATGGGAGAAGTGGAGGCATGCTCCTGTTTTCACCACTGTTGCCATGGAAATGTTGATGAACTACTGCTGCTAGTCCTGAATATTTGTGTTGACGTTTGTTGTGAAGAATATTCAGGTTTTTATTTGAAAGAGTAATAGAAAGATACCTAAATAGTGGAATAACAGTGATTAGCAGAAAGCAGCTCTGTTCCTTGTCACCCACTTAGCTTGCTCGCCCACTGCTGCTGATACTGTTTTAATCCTAAAACATGTAATTAAATCTACTCAGCAGTATCAAATGGCTTTTTAACCTCCTCCGATCAATCTTTTCATCAGCCGCTGTGTCTGCGGTCGGCCTAGGGTAAGAATAGTAATGGTAAGACAATACTGGCTTGTCTCATCCTGGCTGAGAACTTGCATGATACTCCTACAAGTTACACTGACCTCCTATTCCTGGCTGTGCCAGGGCAAATTCAACTATGTATTGCACAACATTGCAATGCTGGGAAGCTCTTCCAATTGTCTTTGCATCTTCTTCATTTCATTTTTATTATTATACAGGAAAAGATTAAAAGTAACTGGTCTGACTCAGTTTAAACTGGTTTACAGGAGGTTCCCGTTGTGCAGCACATAAAATACAGAATCACATTACCATGCAAAACAAGCAAACAGAAACAACAAAACATGAACATCTACACAGACATTGTTAGGTAGGCTTGCTTAAACCCTCTGAGACCGAGAGACTCGCCCACGAGCAAAAACAGCACCTCTGATTCATAGTTTAATCATTTAATAACCATAAATGATACAAACTCACCTTAAGTTGCAGCTAAAAGCTAACGAGTTAGCGGTTACGGATGTCTCTTCCGGGTCTTTCTAGCCTCTACAGGTGATTTTCTATCCAGCCTGGAAATTCCAGCCTTTTTCGGGGTCGTTGAGCATTAAATCCAAACCGTTACATCCAAGATTTATCCACTTTATGTCCATAATTCATTGCGTTTTTGCTTATTTTTGCCGCTAGCTCCGTGGTCCATGTCTGCCAATGGACCAATATGTAATTTACAAAAAGTATGATAGTATAGTACTAAAAATTGACTTTTTAGTGAAGTTAGGAAACATCTTGTGTCTAGCAGTTCAACTTTGAAAAGAACAATGTTTGCATATTCATAGATTAAATGAGGAAGACGGAGTAGATGTCATTTCCACTAGCTAATTGACAGATTATTTTCAGAATATAATTAATCCATGTTTTAAAAAATGTCTAGAGGGGATCTTTACAATGAACAGTGACTCTTCACTCTTAAAAAGGTAGAAGCCTTTAGAAGCACACGGATGCACTTAAAATAGGGGCATTATCAAGGTTTTGTCACTGGTGCCACTGAGGTGATTTATTCAGATTCTGGTTGACTCCCGTCTAATGCACTTCAACAAATCACAGCCTGAGGTCTCTGGCTAACCCCACACACCACACTCATCTCTGTCTCCCTTTCTGACCCCCACACAGCTCACTCTGACTGGACAACACAGATATCACCCAGGGGCCAGTTTAAAAGCTCAACTGACCAGGAGTCAAGCCACCCTGTCCTCAAGGCTCCCTACAACTGCATTAGGAAGCAAAGTCAATTTGACAGCAATATTTTGGCCAAATAATGTAAAATAAACAAGACTGTAGCTTATATGTGTTCAATCCTCAATTACAGCACATTTCCAGTTCCTCACTACACAACACCGTTTTTCCGCACAAAACTATTTTCCAGCACACTCATCTCTTTATGTACAACTAATATCTGTTTGTTGAGTAGAGCTGTGAGTTTTTGTAATGATTAAGGGGTCTCTGACCACCAGCAGTGCCGTGTGACCCGGGGGCTCAGGGTGATAAGACCTCTATAACTCTACTTTATCCCCCTGCTCATTATCAACCTCAATCCCAGATCTGCCCTGAGCCCTCTGGCTGCAGCAAGGCACCTTCCATTGCCCTCTGCAGCCTGAAGCTTACTGGGGAGACACACAGGCTCAGTTTGTCTAACCCCAAACACTTGATAGCTTCTTTCTGTGGGAGTCAGGGTTAAACATTTTGTAGTACTCAACCGCAAAAGAAGAAAAGTGTTTTTATGTAATTGGCAAAGGGATCATTTGTGAAGATAATTAAAAATTACACATCATTGATTGGTATTTTATTTAAATTGTGGCTTTAAACTTAAACTTTATGTCCACTTTTATGACATGGAGTGTAGAGTAAGTTTCTTTGTTTCTTTGTACTCAATCTGTTTATTGTCCTGATGTGGTAAAACCTGCCCATCTATTATCATCATAATGCCAAACATTATGTATTAGTATTTCACTGAGAGGGACACATGAACAAATCCTTAAAATCAGTTCAGTCGTCATTTATTTCGTGAAAGCCTGAATCATTTTCAGAGCCACAGGTCTGGACTGAGGCCTGACCAACAGGGCTGCCAGGTGGTTGGCCAGTCAGCTGCTCTCTCAAAATTTGCCTTTTTGAAAGGAAAATTATAGCAGTCAGTGGCTGAGGCCAATGAGATGTGTTAATAAATGAATACAAGAACCTTTTCTTTTAACCTCATGCTGTTATTCCTGGCCCTTCCGTAACTGCCGCACAGCCACATATTTTTCATCACATTCTTTGAGTGGCAAAACACTGGACTGTTTTTATTTGTTTAACTTTCATGTTGCTGTGAGAGGGTTTTTATGAAGTGAACCGCCATCCCATCAGTAGCACATGATTGATGTCTTCAACATTAACCAAAGAAGCATTATATAGCACCTTTCTAAATTAAATACATGTAATGCGACATAAGTGTGTTTCTTTGAAATGGTGCTTTGTGCTGGAGTTTCATTCTGTTTTCCAAAGTCACTGATATTCAAGCTTCATATAATTTTGTTCTCTCAAAGAACTGTGTGGCTGTTTTGTTATGCCTGAGCATTTCCTCAGCTTTTCAGCAGCTTGTTTATGCATCTGTGTTCATGAACATGTGAAGCGAGTGTTCATGTCAGCATACATTTGTGTGTGTATGCTTGTGTCTGGGTTCTGTGTGTGGTGTGAGGGGTATGACAATGGACAAGACAAAAGCTAATGAAGTTGAGTTCAACAGTCACTTGCATATTCTCAACCTAATAACCAGACCAACATTTCTGAATCTGACAACAGGGATAATCTGATTATATATATCACCAAAACATTAAGAAAATGTTATAAAAATTAAACAGTATTTGTTGTGCTATGAAATATGTTATCTTAACACCGTTGCTCAGTGTCATGCTGAAATTATATTACAGTTTCCAGTTATATTTATGAGGAGACAGTGTCAATATATCTGTCAAGAGAGACATGTAATTGAAGGAAGCTTACTAGACAGAGCTTGGCAGGCTCTGCAGAGCAAAGTAAAACCCTGGACAATATTCCCGCTTCATGACTGAAAATCAATAACCTAGACCCCGGTGGTGAACGCACGCAAGACAGACCCCACACAGCGGTTAGTTTTTCCCCATCCACTCCCCCTCACACCCCTCGATCTTCCCTTCCTCCACATTACGCCAGAAACTCCAAACTAAGCTCTGTTGGTCCAATGTTGGGTAAAACACCCTCCATATCGTTCTCTTCTTTCCTGATTTTTTTCATTTTTCATTTCCCAGTCTATGTCTCTCTTCTCATTTACCTCTCTCTTCAGCAAGCTGGGTTGCAGAACAACAGTGAAGGATATTGGGAAATAGCTGTAAAATGATTCATCATCTGGCTGACCTTTTCCACATGCATGCATTTTTGTGCCTGCGAGTGCATATGTAAGAGCGAGGAGCGAAGAGCAGGGAGGGGGGGGCGGAGGCGTGCAAATTTCTTGTTTTAATTTCTCAATTGGCTCTCAACCAGGGGTCAAAGGTTGGCTTAGCACAACAGCTTTGACAAGATAAGCACCTGTTTCTCGGTTGGTATAGGCCAGAGTTATCCTATTACCCTCAATATGTAAACCTCTCAGGGGACTTGTACACACATGCATAAATACTGACGTGAATATGGGAAAACACCAGCGCTGCTCTCTCAGGAAAAACACTAACACTGTCATCACCTTCCACCCTTGTTACTTCAGAGATATTCACATCCAGTATTACCTGACTACAAACTCCTCATCAAGATCTTTGTTTTGAGCTGCATTTGAAGCTTTGTTTACCTCGTTAGTAGAAAATCTGTAATTGAACATTTCAGGATGCTCATTACACTTCACAAGTTAAGAGAAGATGCTTTATATAAAAGGTGCTGGCATAGATACCTCTGTGGGCACACAGTCCTTTTGGGTTGGCATTGCTGTATTTTTAGACAGTAAATAGGCACGAAGAAACCACCTTTCCCTGCCACATTCCGGCACCCATAATTTGGCCCACCCCTTGTTTATACTACCTAGGGCATGCCTGATCTCTTTGTTTTCCTGTTGGTGAAAGATGAGGGGATCACTCGTAACTGGACAGAATCACAGAGGCTTAAAAACAGACATATCCTCCTATATCAACAGTATATTCCATTCCCTCCATGTTAATTCATCATAGTGAGGCAGGAATTGCTTCATTAAGTTAACGATGGAGCTAATCAGACAGTACCAGCTGCTGCATGTAGAACAGTATGCCCTTGGCTCTGAGCAATACAGCTAGTTGGTGTGAATGATTTAAGTTTCTGACAGTGTCTTTCGAAACAGCAGCGCACATACTGGAGCAAATGATGCCAAGTCTGTCTATTTTCTGGGGTGCTCTGAAGCCTCATGAGACCAAGGTTGGCTTGTGACGGCCCCAAAGCCCCAAAGCCCCAAAGCCCAAAGACAGCGCGAGGTACAGTCTGCTGAGGTGAAAGTTGTCGACAGGCGGTCATTAAAGTGTCAGGAAGATGTCAGAGCTCTCCCTCTCTCTGTCTGGATTTTCCTCTTCTCCAAGTCACATTGCTGTTTTGATAGAAACCAATCATTAAGCGCAACAAGTTTCCTAGCTTAGCTTGAAGGGGTTGTTATCTATGTTGTAAACACCTTTCTTCATTTCTCCGTCAGTACTCCCATGCAGTGAATGAAGGAGTTTTCTTATGTGATGTGTCTGCTTTCGTGCTTTCTGCTTTAATTTCCACTCCTAAATTGCTTTCTCTAATAATTTTGAATGTGCTGTGCTCTCTTGCAGAGACTGTGTGTAAGTTGCTACTGACCCAATGGTCACTGTGTGTGGTACACAGCCAAAGAGCAACTGTGTGTATCTGACAGGCAGCACTGTTAATCCATACACGAGTAAGGGGACACATTGTTCCAGAATGTGTGTGTTTTGTGCCAGGGGGGTGTCTACTGAACTTGCCATTTTGTGTTTGCATGCGTGTGTCTCCCCTCACCATTCGTTGTTAATTAGGCTTGCATGATGAAACGCAGTGAATGTGAAACCGTACAGGGACCAGAGGAAGCAGTCACGAAAGCCGTCTTGGCGTGCGGTGTGTGTGTGTGTGTGTGTGTGTGTGTTTGTGTGAGAGCACCATTGCTCCTAGCCTGGCTGGAATACTTTCTGGATGCTGTGGCCTTTCACAAAGCCTGCACTTTCTGCTGTATTAATCACCCTCCGCAAGGTCTGATTTCTTGGCCTCACGTGCTGAATGTGAGGCACCCGACACTGCTCTTTGTGCTGCCCATAAACATTATGTCAGCATGGCTTCCCACAGCATGTAGTTTTAGATGTGTGTGAATGCAGGAAACTAGAGAGATTTGACATGGTTAAGGGAGAGAGTGTGTGTGTGTGTGTGTGTGTGTGTGTGTGTGTATGTGTGTGTGTTGGTTTCATGCATCTGTGTGCTACTGCCCAAAACTGGTTAAACCTGATAAGAAGGGTTGGTCCAAATGAATGGGGGTCAACTGTGGAGTGGTGTATCAGGGATCCAGTGTGGGTTGGAGAGGCATTTAGGGGCATGGGGGTCCCAGAGATCACAGAGTCACACAGACAGGGTGTGTAGCCTTACATTGTTCTGAGGCGGCCCAGCCGTATGAATGACGATGTGTCAAACACTTTCTCACAATTGTCTGTAAGAATGTGTGTGCTCATGAATTTTGTGCTCATGTATGTTAGAGTGTTACCCCTCAAAGCCTTGATCTTTCCTTCTCACATTGTGCAACATCAAGTAAGAAATTAGCTGTTTCTTAAGTTCTGCAATTTCATCCACTGACAGTACCTAAATTCAACTACTGTAAATAAAAACCCTTGACCACAATCTGGACAGGATTCAGCACTTACTAGCTTGACTTTAGAGAACCAAATTTTTCCTTAGCATCATACTATCATTAACAGTGGCAGCTGTTTTTTCACCAAAAAAATGAACCCTGATTGTGTTAGCTTGACCTTTTAATTTCTTGTAGTGTTCCTGCCAAAAACAATGACGTGTTATCCATTCAACTAGCTAACAATATTTCAGAGAAGTGTAAAACACTGGGAGTCCCTTTCTTTTGTATGCATCAGTCAAGATGGACAGAGTGGAAATACTGTGAAAATGTGTAATTCTCCAACTCTGTGTGATGTTAGCTCTGGGTAGGCAGTGCCAGTTTAATGACCTAGAGCTTCCCCGTCTTAAGACCAAAATATTTTGCCTTTAAACCCCTGTCTCTCTCACATAGAGCCTTTTGCTTGAGTGCTCTTGTTACTGCGGGGAATATGTCAGTGTGACGCAGCACTGGTTTGTCTTGGCGGCCACTCCACTGCTATGGGATACAGATGTTAACGGTCTGTGTGTGTTTCCCAATTAAAGCATTAATCCAAATCAACCCAAATGATCGCACACAGCGTAACAACAGCCAGGGAGGCCCCTTTTACTCTCTTTCTACTTCTCTTTCCTGCTCTCCCTCTTGTCCTCCCTTTCTTTCTTCTTAAATGTCCATCTTTTCTCACCCTGTGGCCTCTTTAATTGTCTCCATCACCTCTTCAGTTCATCAGTGTAATCCACCTCTCTCTTCCCTCCTTCCTTTCCCCCCTGTGATTACTCACCCTTCATTCCTTCAGCATGCATCAAAGCAGCCAGTGCTAAATGTGGAAAAAGTGAATGTGGAGAAAAGGAAGACAATAGCGCAATGAGGCTCCGCTCTGTCGACCATTACATTTTTTCCACTATTTTCTAAGTTCTAAATGTGTTTTCTTCTCTGTAACAGCTACAGTATACTGTATATCACAAGACTATAGGAGGCATGTAATTTAACACAATGACAGATTTCAAGCTTCTCAATGAAAGCCTTTAATTCAGAGGGATAACACGACTTTTAAGGGCATTGAAAACTCTCAAGGTAATGTCTGGGTGCAAAGGCATACGCACACCGACCGTCCACCCACCCACCAACTGATGTGCACTCTCACACATGTTCAGGTCCCAAACATCCTGCTGCAGCTTACACTAACTCATCATGTGTACAAACAAATGTCTTGAGGAGGCAGGACACACTTTGCAGAGTAACACCCACCTGCACAGGTCAAACAGTTCACAAGTTAGTGGCCTCACAGAAATTTTTGCACCCTGAACATTCATGAACTAGCGCTTATTTAAATCCCTTTCGCACGCACGCACACACACACACACACACACACACAGCAAATATTCTGTACTGGCACATGAAATACATACTACACGCCCACTTCAAACATGTTTCTGAATGTATTCACAGAGCCAAACAGGCTTAACAATGGCCAGAAATTCTGAGTAAACAATATTTCGGAGTCAAAATATGGCTTCAAGCAGGCAGTGGATGAGCTCCATCTGGAGAAGCTAATGCCAGATTTGCATGTTTGTGTGTGTGTGTGTGTGTGTGTGTGTGTGAGTGAACATGCTCATATACAATGGCAGTACTGAAGATGAAGATGTCAATGTCCTTATGTGTATGCGTGTGTATTGCAGGCCATCTGCATGTGCGTGTTCCCCTGTCCTCCCAAACCAAACATAGTTAACAGTAGCCTGCTGTCATAACACCCTGCCATTCTACAATGAGGGCCGCTGTTCATTCTAAACAGGCGAGAAATGCGGGAGAAACAAGAAGAGACTAGGAGAGACAAGGAGGCTGAGGGCGCAGCGGCTGTGTGGTGAGAGACACAATAAAAAAGGGAATAGGAAAATGGTATTAGTTAAGTAAGCAGTTAGATACTGAGCGTATGTAAAAACCAGCCTTATTATTCTATTGTGAGCAGGAGGCAGATTACTGAACGGTGCCAACAGGAAGTTCAGGTCTAGTGTAAACAACAATGACATGCTTTTTATTTTCCTCTCTTCCAATGCTCAGTAAAACAGCTTTTTCGCTTGCACTTTCTTTCCATTTCTCCTCTTTTCAACAAGTACAATGAAGAGGATATAAAAGGCTTGTTATCCACATTACACTGTGAAATGTCCTTTATAGATCCGTCACTCATTCTCTAATAAGACATGACAGATACTTATTCTTTTTTTAGAGGAATATAAACAGCTTGTCTTTTAAACTTTAAGTTCTATATTTTTTCCACCTGTACTCCCATCCTTTAATTGACTTAACTGACCATTTTTGGTTATAAAACATCTAAGCTAATGGGCAGACGGCAGAAGAAATCTCAATATGATGTCTCTTTGATATTTGCTTTCTGGGCCCACACAAAATGATGTGCAAAAGTAACACAGAATGATGTATCGCATTAAAACAGCTATACCTAAAGTTAAGTATAGAAACGTATATATATAATAACTATGACATTTTCAAATTAAATAAAATTGTCATCTGTCGTAATTTCTTCAAGGTTTTTGAACTAGCCTTTTAATAATTTTAGATTAGAGAAAGGGAGTTTTGCCCAAAATGATCACTACCAAGCTCTCTCCTCACACAGCCTTTCATTCTCTGTATTCCTGTAAACCTTAAATGAAATCTGTCAAAATTACAGAACAACTGTAAAAAAGGGGGATTCTTTACTAGATTACTATACAAACTAAATCTACTGAAATTACAGAACAACTATGGAAAACATTTCAGGTTCCCCTGCATTGCTTTTGAAAATTCCGGGAATAACCTTTTATATTTCAAATATGTTTTATGTGAATTTCATATTTAAGCATCTTTTTAAATTTACCAAATACACTTTGTGCCCATTTTTCCTGACAACCTCTAATTGCATATATAAACTTCATGTGTGCCCCTCAGAAACTGTGTGAGGTAGTTTGAGTCTGTTGTCGCTTGTACTCTCTTACCCCATCCCTGTGGTGCTCTGCTGGATTACAGGGTTGAGATTGCCACCTAATAACAGGGTGCACCATGAGTTCTACTCCAGACCCATTTTGTGGACAGATACCTGATACCCTAAATCATCCTATCATTCTCATCTAAGATGCATGGCTCTAATTAGTTGTAAATAAAGGAGATTTTTTTTGGGCCTCCAAATTTTGCACATGGCACTCTCTCATTTGAATTGAACTAAATAATCAAAACACATTGTGAAAGGTACATAATTTATAAAGAGAAATCAATTAAAATGATCTGTGTTTAATACTGATTAAAGTGCAACCTGCTCAGTAAACAGGGTTATGGATCCCAGAAGTACGATTTTTTTTCTCTTTCCCTGGTCAGGCTGAACTTGGCAGCAGTATCGGTGGACATTTTTCCCTGTCAGGCCACAGGAGTCAGTACAGCAGAGCCAGCTGCCGAGGCTCACAGCCTGGCCTCTAATTAAAACAGTGGAAAATGAGATAACTCCATAGATCCATCATGGCCGCCGTTGGCTGTCAGAGAGCTCGGGGGCTGCCACCCACCATATGTTTACACCAGGGCCACTCGGCCTCTCTGCTCTCAGGGTGTTTTTAGAGTCCCGGCCTGATTTCTCTAATGGGCCGAGAGGTTTTTTTAGCCTCCATCCTTCCCTTGCTTTGCTACAAACCTCTCTCCACACCCAACCCTCCTTCAAGTGTTCCTGATGGGGTTGACAGAGGCTTGGAGTGGCTGGACACCCCCTCTCTATCTCCACCTCCCATATTTCCCACCCACTCTGCCTCGTTAGCCCTTCATTTATTAGGCCTTAATGGAAGCTGGGAGTGCTGTGATGTCATGCACTGGTGCATAGAGAGGACAGCTTTGCACTGTTTTTTTTCTTCTTCTTTCCTCATCCTTTAGCTGAGCCTCAGATTCTTTATTTATATCTAACAATTTTCCATTTTAACTCCTTTATTCTTAACTTAAAGTGTTCACCAAGATTTTGCACAGAAGAGTGTAAGGCCAGTCTGTTGCAAGGTCATGCATGAGTGTGAGGGAGGGCACATATGTCTGCAGCACGCCAGTCAGCAATTTATTTATGGGCAAAGACTTGGAACATGCCTTACTATTTTGTGCTAAAATACCTATTTTGACAGCTGCCATTTAAAAGAGAATAAATCTGTTGCTGTGATTAAAGTTAGGCAAAAGCTGTCTTCATTCTTGCTGAATAATGGCAGAGTGTTAGCAGATCTCTTTCAACCTCTCATGCCAGCCTCACTAATGATCCTGAGGCCTCTTCCACAGCTTTTGCCAACACACTGCGGAGGAATCCAGCTACCAGCTCTGTTTCCCTTCCAAAGCAGAGAACAGCAGCCTTTTGCACTGGAAGGAATGTGGAGGTAAAGTTGAAGGACTAGTCACAGCTGGAGAAATGTTAGCACCCTGTTAGCACCTTGACATGTCAATAGTTTAAAAAATAATCCACGAATTAGCTTTTCTAATGCAGTCTTGACAGCAGAAATGTTTTCTCTGTTACTGAGAATTTAATGATTTAACAGTTTAATAAAATGCCCCATATATCCGATGACAGGTATCTCCAAAATATATGAATTACATGATGTGTTGCCTTTTATGGCATACAGCTGTTGATAGTTGTAAAATAACATCTCTTACTGATCCTGAGCACATTTTTATCCATGGATTAGGATTTTAGATCATGGTTAATATCCAATAGCACTTTACTGATCATTTAGTGATCATGACACAAATACCATAATGGATGCTGGGAAGATGAGCAACATGTATGTTTGTGAGTGTGTGTGTGGGGTGTTTAATAGGCCACCCAGCGGCAAAGCTCATTCATTTCAAAACATCACTTCTTATTTCAGGCTTAATATCATTACACAAACCCCATTGATCAAGCCACTGTGAATGCAGCTAAGCTGATGACAAAGACCACAAGTGTGATACTTTGTCCTGTAACTAGATCTGTGTTTTTGTTCTCATTTCAGAGGCGTGTGCAGCCAGCTTGGTCAGCGGCATGTGCCAGGGACCATTACAACACCACCTCTCTCTCTCATTCACTCTCTCTCTCTCTCTCTTTCTCTCTCTCATTCTCTCTCTCTCTTTCTCTCTCTCTCTCTCTCTCTCTCTCTCTCTCTCTCTCTCTCTCTCTCTCTTTCTCTTTCTCTCTCTCTGTAGTAGCTAACACTTTTTTCAGACGTCAACAGATGTCAAATTACTCCACAATTAGCCCAATGGGCCTCCTTGCATGACTGCATTGTCTGCTCTTGCTAAAAGAGGCTTTGGTAGATTGGGCTTTTGATTTTTATAAGATGACAAGTCATCCATCACGCTGAACACTCTCTCCCCGCTCCCCTGCTCCCCCGCTCCCCCGCTCACTTGTCTCCCTTTCTCTCTCTCTCTCTCTCTCTCTCCACCTCCACCAAGGGCTTTCTCCTCACTCCCGTTCTGTTCCTCTGACCTCACTCTGTACTTACTTGCTCTTTTTCCCCCCCAACTTTGTCCCCTCCCTCCTGTCACTCTCAGTCATGATGAAAAAAGGTCAGTGTGAGAGAAAGAACAGGAGAGTAAACAGGGGAGAGAGATCAAGAGCGTTTTACACCCGGTATAAATATTTGCAGAAATGTGGCTGAAACACGTGGAACACACATGAAGAAAAAAAGAGAGGGGAGAACATTGCTGCAGTCAGATTTCTGCACACATGCACAAGACACACATGCAGGCATGTACATATACACAAACCTACAAAGTCTTTCTCAAATCTTGCTCTATTGATTGCATTTGGGCCGGCAGAGTGGTGCAGTGAGGGGAGAGACCACCCTTCAGCCAAAGGGCTTCTTGTGCAAACCCTCATGTCAGTAATAATCTGCTCTTCTGTAGTGTCCTTGAGTACAGTGTTGGATCCCTCCAGCTCCAGCTGACCATATGCTCTATATAAAAACTTCCCATGTGCATATCACTTCAGCTCCAATGATTATTACTAAGACTCAGAATATAATCTTAGCAGGACTCATTTGAAATCACACATGGATTGTGTGACCTGCAGGCATGTTGAAGAGGTTCAACTCCCTCACTGTCATCGACTCCCTGTCAGACTCATGTCAGCTGACTGAACACTGAGCATGAGTCGCACACAGCTGGTTTCAGTCTTAACACCTCCTCTACTGATAAACATACAAACACCCAGTGATGCCACTGAGCGTCCTGGCTGTGATGGATGGACAGGTGAGGAGATGCTGTCACCAAGAGTGTGATAGCTAATATGGAGCAGCCGGGTGCTGACAGAGAAATAAGTCTCTGTCTGTGCATGACACAATCAGACCTGCTCTTCCATGTAACAAAGATTGAGATAAAAAGGTGAAGAAATTAACTGTTTTTTGGTGTACAAGGATGGAAAGTTTGGTAAAATTGCATCGAGGCATTCACAGATGTTGTAGGAAAAGGAAATGATAAAGAGGTTAAACTGGTATTTCCTCTGTGTTTGTGATACAGAGAAATGGAAAATAGTCTAAATTGATTATAAAGTGCTTTTGGATCTTAATAATAAAAAATCAGAAAGAATTGCAATTAAAAGCAGGAACAATCATCATGGCAAGGGTTTGTGTAAAGACATTTAAGTGATGGATAATTGAGATGTGGCTCCTTGGACATCTCCTGCTACATTGCACTCTGTAGCTGCAATGCCGAAGAAAGCAGAACTCTACAGCTGCCTTAAAAGGAGGGAAACATCCTGCAGACACAGACACACAGACATGACAAGAGATGGTAGCTTTCCATGCTGTACTCCCCTCTGCATTCACCAGAGTCAGATTCTCTCAATCCATCCCCATCTGTATCTCTCTGACTCTCCATCTGTGTTTGGAAGGCAGACTCATGCAGACCTCTTGATTGGCCTCGAAACATGTCTTGTGTCTGAGGTATGAAAAGTAGAACAATGTTCTCTGTTCCCAATTCATACTATGGAGGGTGGCTTGTGATATGTCCTGTGGTAGGAAACCTTTAATGCACTATTCAAATATCTTTGCTTGTTTATTTTTTATTTTCAGTATTTTTCAGACACAAAATCAAAAAGTTGAAGAGACTCCCTTCAAGGTTAAATGTGCCCTACCACCTAGGATACAAAGATCATTTGAACTTATTTGTCACCTGAAACTTGTCACACATTATTTGTCAGCCTTCACTGGAGACTGTAGCCCAGCAGCTTGTCATTGGTTGAGGGAGGAGTCAATAACATATTTCAGACTCACTCAAAACCTTAACGAACCACAAACTACAGTATATGCTATCAAATGTCTTGTGACAAAGCACGGGAACAATGGAATTTATCAAAACATGGATCACAAAATATCTCTGCATTTCAGACCAGCAAAAAATAAATAAAGAGCAACTTTACAATCTAGATTATGTGAATTAAACAAACATTTTTACATAATTACCAGTGGAGTTAACTTACTGAACCTTTCAGCCACTACATCCCGTCATTTATTATCTCTGTAAAGGAGGGTTAAAAGGCCATCCGCAGCCTGTGCCTCCTTCCAGTTCAGCACACTGTAACCTCCAGGCCACTCATAAGAGGCTTCAAATGCCCTCTGCTGCACAGGGTAATTGAGTGGTAAACAGATAAGGAAACTAGCTGGGCTGATCTGCTGGTATGAGCAGGGAGGGGAACAGGGAGTCCCAAGAGCCTCAGGGTCATTTGCCTGCTCTCTCTGGATTGGCAGGAATGTCAGATGCAACACAGACATTTTTTCAGACCTAAAGAAGAGGGGTCATTCTGGTAAACTGAAATGAAAATACTGTAGGCCTGCTGTGTCTAAATGGTGTCATAATTTGTTCTATATTTTGAGAAATGGAAACTAAATATGAAGCTTCAGCCAGTTAGCTTAGGTAAGCACATATAGTGGAAACAGGGGAAAACACATAGCCTGACTCTGTCTAAAATTAAGAAAATGTGCCTACACTTGTACAGAGTAAAGGAATTGCATGTTGATTGGTGAGCTTTACATTACAGGTGCTGGTAGGCGAATTTGGTTGCCTTTGGACAGAGCTTGTCTAGGTATTTTCACTTGGTTCCAGCTAAGCTAAGCTAACCAGCAGCTTGCAGTAGCTTATTTATCAATATTCATTTTTGACCATACAGATATGAGAGTGGTATTGGAATACTCATCTAACTCTCATCAAAGAGTGAAAAAGCACATTTCCCTACTTGTTTGAACAAACTTTAAACAAATAAATAATAATAAAAAGACGGAAACACTAACATGACAGACAAATGACATGACATTTAAAAAAATACAAATTGGTGAAGTTTATTTCATTTTTGTGATGGTCATACTATGAAATAATCAGTAAGATGCATCTCTCTCTGTGTCTCTCTCATTCTAAGTGCTACACAGTGCTGAGCTCATGCTATCATTTCCAGCTGCTCTCTCTATCAGCTGTCATCACTTCTACAAGACCATGGCTGCCAATTAAATCTCTGCATCCCCACGCTACTACTATTCAAGAGCTGCAGCTCTGCTTTTGTGTACTATTCTTGGGAGCTACATCAGTGGTGTTCAAGGCTGTGATGTCACCTCAGACGCAGTGTATATCTATCTGTATCCTTATTTGTGAATGATTCAACAGCCACTAATGTAAATTGGATGTTTCTGGATTTTATATAAGTCAAATAAGTCACATAAGCTAAAGAAAAATGTATTATCCATTAGTAAAGCAGAAGGAGGTCATAAAGTCCTAGATTAATTGACACTGTGAACACCTTTTGAGTTAATCAGTAAAAACATGTCTAAAAAACCCTGAGTCAAGTTGGTATTTTATCCCATATTTCATTTTCAACTAAATTGGAGGTCTTTCCTTTATTTTAAAATGTCAGTTTCTGCCAAATAAATTGCCAATTAAATTATCCATCAGCAAGCCCTTCTAGCTTGGAAGCTAGCTTTTGTCCACAACTTTTCACTGCACAAGACTTTCCTATGGAACAATTGTAACATTAGGAACAAATCCTTATTTTTTGCTTATTGGTTCCAAAGAGATTTAAGTCACACTCTTAATCTTTTTGATGAATCTGGTGATATGGTGATATGCTATCCTATGAAATGTTTATGAATATACACAGTTTTCCTATTCCTTTCAGATAATTTAACTCTTTAACTTGTGCAATCCTAAATGGTTTAATTCTACTTATAAAAAATGACTTAACCTATGATGCACACCATATATCACAGCCTTTACTATCATTGGATGGAATTGAACCAACAAACATAAAGTGCGCCGAATTCTTCAGGAAAAGAATGCAATTGTGCCAAGGGGTAAGTTTGTGTGGAGATCCAAAATTGGGAATATGAATTGGAGAAAAGCTTGGCTTCAACCATATAAATACTGTGTTTCTAACAAAGCTAAGGAAGTACACCTCAAAGGTTTACACAACATAAACCCTACTAATCACCTTGTTGCTAGATTTGCTGATATTGACTCTTCCTGTACATTTTGTAAACAGAATATTGAAACAATGTCTCACCTTTTTTTTATTGTGAAATTTCCAAAAGATTTTGGACAGATTTGGAGTCTTACTTCTTTGAACCCACCAACTTTGGCTACTCCTTTAACCGTAAAGATATCATATGCTACTGCAATAATTCAGATAATGGTGTGCTTGAGTATCTAAATAATTTTGTTGTTCTGTATACAAAATTCTATATTCACAACCAGAAATTTTCTAACTCATGTCCTAATTTTGTACCTTTTCTCATAGAATTAAAATCTCTATTGAAGTCACTTAAAACGTTAGATAACAAGAAAAGTTTTAAAATTGTGAATCTTGTAGTCTTTTTTTCCTGAAACCCCGACTAACCACACTTCTGTTTTCTTGTATTTTTTGTTTTGTCTGTAATGTAATGTTTTCTTTTCTTGTTGCATTGCTATGTTTGTAGTTTTTTTGTAGTGTAGACTATTTTCTATTGTAGACTACTTCCTAGTGTCCTGTTCTAAAAATATTTGAGTTTGAGAATCTCATGTTGGATGCTTTTCATCTCTCTCATATATTGGTGCAAAAATACCTTCCTTTTTATTGAGCCTGGTTCCAGACATCTAAATCTCCCCACATCACAGATTGTTCTTGTGAATAAAGTGAAACAAAATGGCATTTCAGTCAGACTATCGGGCTATTTCTTTCTCCAGTATAACAAGCACAATTTCAGCATGATCCAAGTCCAAAATGGCATATAAATGATAAGCCATCACAAATTGATAATGATAATGAGTTTGAGGTGTGTTCAGGATTATGTTGTGCTGCAGTCACCGAGTGAGATTAGGAGGAGGAGGGGGGTAATGAACCCTTGGGTCCTGTGCTGGCCCAGTAATGGCCCAGTTTTATCATCCTACGACTTCCTGTAGCCTCCTCTCCTGGGAAGGCTTGCTGGAGCTCTGCTGGAAGCCCTCTGATAAAAACCCAGGCTAATGTTCACATGGTGCTGGGAACAAGAGCGAGAGGCAGAGAGAAAGAAAGACAGAGAGAGAGCGAGAGAGAGAGAGAGAGAGAGAGAGAGAAAGAGAGAGAGAGAGAGAGAGAGAGCAGAAACAGTGATTGGGAGAAAGAAAAGGCAAGAGAAGAAAAATGTCATAGAAACAGAAAGAAAGAATCTACCATACTGTGGGTTATACCTCTTCACATGCTCACAATGATCACAGTGATAAAATGCTTTGTCACATGTGGGGAGCTGGAAGACAGGGGAAAAGAGACCAGAATTTAAGAGTGAGCAGATGACGGGAAGGAAGATTGTTATTTTGGTGTTTTTGGCCCCACATGAGAGTAGGTCCAGTCAGAGGATAGGCATGCTGGACACCAGGCATGAAAAACCATGGGAGCAAGGCGCAGGAAGAAGAGCAATACTGATCACACAGCCCCAGATGATCCCAGGGTACCACACTGGCTTCCTGTGTTGGGACTCAAGCTGACAAAGAGATATAGAAATGAATAAGAAGTGCAGTAAAAGGTACAGTAAAGGCTAATTAGGTGAGAAATTAATCAGTGGTAATCATAGACTGTATATGGTGGAAATCAAGCTGAAAGAATAGAGAACACACTGTAGATCTCAGTAAGAAAGTGGAAAGACACTTAACATAAACTGATAAGCACTCAGGAAATGCAGAGCTTTGTATGTATGTATATGTGTGTTATGAGGGACCTTTCACTGACAAGGTTGAAAAAGTCACCAGTATATCACAACACCTTAATAAATCTTATGGCAGATTCTCAGTTTGTGGATGTCAATGTGACATTTTCTCACGTCTCAGGAGTGTCTGCTTTTCTTTAAGACTTCTTTCATAATAATCCATCATATTCCTTTACAGCTGCACTGTAATTCACAGTTATCACATTCACATAACTCTGTATCTAGCTTTGAATAAATCAGGCTTCAGTGGCCTGTTTCTGCCCACTCACATTAATCTGGAGCAGATTCCAGACGCTGCCATTAGACAACGTCATCAAAATTACAAGCTCATCTGCCAGCCGAGTTCTTCATGCACATGCCAACTGTCTTCTCAGCTGTTATTATGTTATTAATATATATTATGCACCTTTAATTTACACTTCTCTGGCCAAAACACTTTTGTAAGAAACCCACTGGATTTGGCCAAAATATATGTTACTGGCTCTTATTTTCCCCAAATATGCTAGAAACTCATGTATTTCTAGCTTTCTAAACAGATATTTCCTGGGACTGTACGCCCAGGCCCCCTAAACTACCCAAATTGTGCTCTGCCTTTTGTGTGTTCTCTCCAAATTTAACTGATACACAATACATTGTTATGCTTTCCGTTTATACAGGAGTGAAATACACAGAGGAAACTTTTAATGTGACGCATGTTCATTTTAGCTTTAACACAACACCCTCAACTGACTCAGGTTGCAGTCCCTGGAGACAAGGCAATTACCTATGTAAAGATTGGTAGCATTGGGTAGATGCAGTGGAAATGCAGACTTATACTGTAAGTACTGTCAGTAACAGTCACTCCGCCCAGTAAGTTTGGAATTTGTCAAACCTAATTTGTTAGAAAAAAATAAAACATGTCTATAGAGGACAATTGAGTCTACTTGTGTTACACTAGCTTTAGTTTTTCAATATATTCTCCCATATACAGTTGCATTACTTGCTTTGAAAAGCTCAGACAAGATAGTGAGGTTGTCTGTCTATATTTGAACCTACAGTAGCTTGCATGTGTTTACACACCCATGTTAAAGTTGATTAAAAAGAGGAATAAAATAAAATCTTTTGGAAATTGATCTTAATGCCTTACTTAAATAAATAAATGTTCTTCCTTAAAATACAGGGGCCAGGCAGGCACACTTTTATTTTTAAAGGCCAGTTGTTTCATGGATCCAGGATACTATGCATCCTGATAAAGTTCCCTTGGCCTTTGTAATTAAAATAGCCCCACATCATCACATACCCTTTACCATACCTAGAGGCATTGTGTTATTTCAGTTAGCTTAATAGCTGGTTTGATTTTCACTGAAAGATGATTTTATGGAAAGTTCCCCATGCCTATCTCTATGTATGGTGAAGGGTATGTGATGATATGGGGCTATATTAATTCCAAAGGCCAAGGGAACGTCATCACGATGCATAGTATCCTGGATCCATGAAATAACTTGCCTTTAAAAATTAAATCTGCCTGCTTCTATGGGAATTTAACATAGGTGTGTGTATACTTATGCCCCCTGTATTTTAAGGAAGAACATTTACATTATTCATTCACAAAGAAAATTGGTGTCCTTAAAAAGTTGTATTTTCCTAAAGGTTTTGAATTAAGGCGTTAAGATCAATTTCCAAAAGATGTTTTCTTATTCCTCTTTTTAATCAACATTAGCATGGGTGTGTAAACTTATGCAGGCCATTGTACATACATATTGTGCTTGAGAATAAAATTTGAGCCATATCTAGTCATTTTGACTAAAATAATTTTTTGTTTTATACATTTATCAACTATAGCTCCCATGACTCCCATAGCATGAGTGCTAGTAAATCTTAACTGAACTGATGAAAACTAACATAACAAACCTTTTCTTTAAAAGGCCAATCTGTTTCTTTTTTTTTTGAGTAGTACAGAAGATATCTGAGAATATGAAAAGAAAACCAGAGAGACTGAGGAAAGAAACCAACCGTGGGAAAATACATTGTCTTGCAGAGGCTAGCATGAAAAAGGGGATGTTATGTGGCCCTCTGTAGCATGTTTCATCATCTAGAATAGTATTTTATTTTGGGAGAGATAAAAGGGATTCTTCCAACAAGAAGGAAGAAGGAAGAGTAGTCTCTCCACAGTGCCGTCTGGGTGGGGCTGGCACACAATGTTGAATGAATTCCATTAGGACCTAAATTGCCTTTAATAATAAAACAACAGGCAATTACAGGGGTGCCATTAGCATGGTATTGAGGTGTTTGCTCGTGCGTGTGGCGCGGGTCGAACATATGGTTCGGCTCATGGCAAGCCCGCCGCTATAAAGCTAACATTGTCATGACTGATGTATGGCGGCGTGGTAGTGGGCTCTGAAAGATCCATTTGTCTTCTCAATTAAAGCTGAGAGGGGGAAGAGAGGAATGGGATATGGGGGCAGGGAGGTTAGGGGGCTACCCCCTGTGCGGTCCTCACTTAGGAACATTTGGTGGGGGAGAAGCTGTGTATTTGTGTGATTGTAAGAGAGAAACAGAGAGAGAGAGAGAGTGTTGGACAGTTGGATGCAGGCCAGATAAAGGTTGGGAGTTGTTTTGGCAGCTTCTTTTCACCTAAATGCCCCTACCCTCCCTCTTTACTCTCTTCTCCCATATCTTTTTCTTGCCATATTCCCCACCCCTCTCCATTTTGCCATGTAGCCAGGAATCTCTTCCCTGAGGCAGAGGCCACTTTAATGTGGGAAGCCTAGCAAAGGCAATCAGAGATCCAGACTCTTCTACCCCATGTACACACAGAAACACACACACACACACACACACACACACACACGCACACACACACACACACACATTTGCACTTAAACGTAGACACACATTCTGAGTAGTCTCTTATCTGACTTGACGACATGGCATGCATGTTCTCTATTTCCCTCCATGATCTAACAGTGTCTCCCCATCAAGCACTACAACCTAGATAAGACAAAATGAGGGAAAAAAGGGGGTTGGGGGGAGCTATTATTTGAATTCTTAAAACTCCACCAATCACTTTTTTATCCATTAGGGTATAGTTTTAACAGCCAGTTAAATAGTTGTATTATCTACAAAGACATTCTCTGATCCTTGTCAGCTCATCCGGTTCATACATGAAGTTTTTCATCTTGTTTTATCTAACAAATTAACTTAAGTACAGCACCACTTAAGATGGACATTTTTTTTCAGGGTGTATTAATTGGGGTAGCTGATGAATCACTTGTTGTGGCTTTCTGTCTGAGCTTGGAAACTAAATCCCCCCCCTTTGCTGATTCTTTCACCTTCCCACAAAGTTGTGTTGTCTTCTTCGTCAAAATTGAAAAATCAACACTTTTGTTGACGCTTTTTATCGATGTTTTTAACTTTTTATCACATTTTTTCCCTTTTTTTCAGCACTTGATGCTTTTTTTCAATTTGACGTTTTCAACACTATGTAACACTAACCTATTAACTTTAGTTTTGCAGTTATTTTTGGAATTTTGGTCAATAAAATTCATTTATTAGAAATTATACCTAATGTTTGAGTTAGAAAAGCAGAAATTAGGAATTATTTAGACTAAAATTAAAGGAATGTATGTTGATGGATAATCACAGACTGGAATATGTCAACTTTTACTCATTACTATTTCAAAAACACAATTTGTTTTTCAAATGCTATAAAATTGAATAAGATACCCCAAAATTAATGAAAGTAGAGATCTGTACTTGCCAAAAAGCATTGTGTGGAATCAATCATGTTATTTTGGGTAATTAAAAAGAACATTGTTATAGGAAAACGGGTCAGTTTGACCCGAGGACAACATGAGGTTTAAATGAAGACTTGCACAGTATCTGCGTGTAAAGCTTGAAGTTTACTGACTTGCTAAACCTTGTGAGCTGCTTTGGGTCACAATTTCACCTCATAATTGTCACTTTGTGATAGGCACTAATATTAATGCCTCACTTTGGCTGCCAGACTGCAATGTGTTGAGCAAATACTGTTAATTGTCCTTGCTGTAAGACATGACTGAGATTAATATTAAATACTGTGACAAATCAACAGCAGGTTTTATATGACAAGGTTAATTGCTGCCACAAGGGACCGTACAGGCACACAAAAACACTCACCCAAACCAAATCTCTCTCCGTCTGTCATTCAGGGCCTGAGGTGGTCTGCACTAAACAACCACTGAGACTAAACAACTCTTTGTAATGTCTCATTTGTTACGTAAAGTAGCCTTTCATTTGCATCACAGCTCAGAAAAGCATAAATGGTCTTGTACTGCTGTTTTGGTCATTTTCTAAATAAAAGGTTTGTTTTATGTAGAATAAAATGCACAAACTCAGGTGTTTTCTGTGAACTTCAGCTTTAAAACGCACTTAACTTAAACATACTTGACATAGACTGTGTGTGTGTGTGTGTGTGTGTGTGTGTGTGTGTGTGTGTGTGTGTGTGTGTGTGTGTGTGTGTGAGCAAGTGTGTGTGTGTGTGTGTGTGTTTGTGAGAGAGAGAGAGAGAGAGAGAAAGAGGATACATTACTTAAGAATAAGTAGGAACCCCACATAGTAAAAATTTGAAAAAGCCCTGCCGTTAAAATTCTACTTGATAGAAATTTACTATAGATATAAAAAGTAAAGGTTTTCTTCATGTCAAATGTCCATTTAATCAAGTCTTGATTTTCTTTATTAGCAGTATTTGAATGTTCAATCTGAGGGGAACTCAGTGGATGTTTCATATATAGCACTGGATCGTAGTTTATAAGATAATTGTATATTTTGTATGTACAAAAATGTATAGTATTTTTGCCTGAAATGCAGTGGAGTAGAATCACGCGCTGGAAATTGGACAAGTACATCAAAACTGTACTTAAAAGTACTTTAGTTACTTTCCATCAGTGCAGAAATAAAAACTCATGCAGATAAATTAGTCTCTTATCTAAAATCAGATTTCCCCCCTCAATTTTATACTAAAACAGAAGGATTTCATTGGTGACTGTATTCCAAAGGCAGCTTCAACTATGAACTGTGCTAATGCTACTGAGAAATCATAATAAAGGCAGTATTGTTCTAAAACTTCAGCTCCTAATTGGTCCTTCTCATTATCCTGCCTCAGTGGTCCACTGTTGGTGGTATGCAGTGAAATGGAATAGCACTTCTAAGAGGAACAGGGGAAGTGCACTACATGCTCAGTGTGTGATGGTTTTTAATTCAAGGTCTCATCCAATTCCCTGTTGCTGCTTTTGCTGGAACATCTGGAGCAGGCGTTAGCCCTCCATCTGTGTGTCTAATAACTGCTGGCACCTTTGAGAGTGTAGACCCAAACAGATCTCATTGGTTGCCTGTGACGCCATACTCTTCCTGGTGATCTTTTATAGAGTTGAAGACATACCTGTTACAGTATGCAGCACCTCCATTCACCTTACTTCAACTCATGTAGCTGCCAAAGACCAAACACTCCACAGCTGGCTGCCAGTGTTGTGGATACAAATCAAAAGACAATAAATATTGGAACATGTACTAAAGAAGGGCGGTATGGGTGCTTTTCTATCAAAAAGTTGACACGTGACACTGTACCAACATAAAAACCATGTGGGTTGTCGTGGCCTTACAGCTAACCTCCTCTAATGAGACACTGGCCACATTTCCCTTTTTATTTATTGTGAAAATGTATAATAACTTAAGCAAGCGGTTTACATGTGAAACTGAATCCGCTGCTGCATTTTGAAATGTGAGGCTCGGAGCGAGTGCAAAGCAAACTGAGGCGGCTCTAATAGTGTGGTGCGCTCTAATGAAATCAGCAACCCCAGGCCTCAGGAATGAGATCCATGCACTGCTTTTCATTCCCGACATCCTCATCCAAGCTGTCTTTTCAATTGGGCGTTCCAGCGCTGGTTTTAAGGAGAAGAGGCCTCCTGTCTCATCTGGCTAAAAGGATGGCAGACTATCTCGGAATCAGCAGCACTTTAGTATTTCAGAAGCACTGTGTTTCCTGCCTGGTTTAGATTGAGAACAGAGAGGGAAGAGATGCATAATGCACTGAATCATAGGCTACTGTACTTGTGTACTAAACACACAGACTGGGCTGGGGTAAAAAACAATGCCAAGAGTTGTAATTTTAACTTTATATGGATTGTCTGATGAGAAACAGGACAGGATGACAGAAAAAGGGTTGTCCCTGGTCATATGGTTGTCTTTGTCTGTCTTTTCTGTCTTACCACAGTGCCAACACTACAATAAGGCTACAGGCTATTATCTTTCAGGCAGCATGTTGCTTTCTCTCCACTATATTTTAATAACTTCATGTTTATATTAACAATCTGTGTTAGTCCAAGAAAATTCCTGAATTGGAGTGTAAGCCCATGATTTTCAAGCAAATCTCCGAATGTTTTATTTAATGTGTAAAAACAAACTCAAAAACTGCAACGTGTAAAGAAGAAATAAGCATTTCTTCCTCTCATTTATTGTTCCTCAACTCCTTTACCAAAATCAGGTCTTTAATTTAAGTGACGGATTGATTGTATCGAGGTTTGAGTAGCTTAAATGAGGAGTCAGACCCTTTTAGGGAGGTGAATTGGCGATGTAAGAGACACCCACGCAGCCCTGCAGACGGAGGAACCCTTAGGAAGTTCTGGGTTAATTAGATTTGTCCTACAACGCAGCGCAGCCCTTTCCACTTCAAATATTTATGGATCACACGTCAGGAAAACAGACATTTGAGACCTTTCTGAGAGCTGACTGGCATGAATTCTCATAGTGGGCTGCTCCCCCAACCGCTTACACACACACACACACACACGCATGCACGCACGCACACACACACACACACACACACACACACACACACACACACACACACACACACACACACACACACACACACACACACACACACACACAATATAGACAGAGGTTCACACAACACAAACAGAAGACTAGAATTAAAGTACTTGAACACACCATTAATCCACTTTCTGCCCGTTATAAGTGCACAGGAATGCAAGTAAATTCAGATTATAATAGCTTTGATATATAATTTGTCTTTCTTTTGACAGCTTTTGCATGTAAAGATAAACTGTGATTTGGAAAGTCTGAAATTTGTTTATCTTGATATTGAAGTGACGTGCAGCACACATTTTGGCCTTGGATCTACTTTGAACTTTATTTAAATAACATTTTAACACCCCATAATTTCTGATCATTATGTCAACTGTATTTGTTTATTTGTTTGTATGCATACTTATGCATGTTTGCGTCAACTCATGCATATCTTTGCATCTCTTTTACCATAAGGGGACACTGGGTGAATAACAATTACAGCAAAGGTTGGATAGTAAAGTTTTAGCACATGCATGCACAGCCAACAGCTGCTTATACAGAAACTTCTCTCATTGCTTTGCATCTGTGTGTGTGTGTGTGTGTGTGTGTGTGTGTGTGTGTGTGTGTGTGTGTGTGTCTGTGTCTGTCTGTGTGGAGAAGTTGATTTGTGAATGACAGTGGAGCGTGATAAGAACTCCCTGTCGACCGCTCTGCTCCGTGATGGGTCACAGAAGACCCCCGATTCTCTGTGACCCCATCCGACACATCAGGGACACTCTCTGGTTACTGTTTCCCCAGACTTCTGCCTTAACAACCCCCCCTCCCACCCCCCACACCCCCATACACATGCACGCATATGCACACACACACACACACACCCTTAAATAGACCCATCAGACCAATGCTGGATGCTTTCGCCAAGGGGAGACACAGACAAGAGAGGCATGGAGAAGCAGCTTAGAGAGTTAAGGGTAAAAAGAGAGTACAAAACAAAGAGATAGACATAAAGAGAAACAAAGACAAAATGTGAAAAGAAAGATAACAGCTCAGAGAGGAAGAGAGGGAGAGAGAGAGAGAGAGAGAGACAGAGCTGTCTTGAAAGCAGCCAGACGCCTGTTTGCAGCCTGAGAACAGGCCTGTCCGACTATCTCTCTTTGTCCTTTACAGCTCTACAAGGCCTGGGAGACGTTTTATAGTAGCAATCACTCAGATCCCCTTGGCTTTTATTCCATCTCTGGTTGCCTCAGGATTGTATTCCATGTTTCTATATATAGATGGAGGAAAATTTGGACACATGAGAAACACCAGCAATTAATATATGCCTTTATAAAAAATAAGTCTTAAAAAAATAAATATACAAAGAATATCCAGTTATTATTTTTGTTCTCTAAATTTAATTAAGAATGAAAACATCTACCGGGTGAAATCCTTACATGAGGTGAACATGTTTCTGGTGACACAAACCTTGTAAGTTGTCTAAATGCTTGTCTCTGTTTGATATTGAGTGACACAGCAGTGCTTTTGTGCCGTAATGAGATCTGATGTTGACTAGAGGGTTATGCTGCTATTTGATCCAGAGAATGAATGTTGTTTCTGTCCCAGAGGAGGGGCTGCCTTTCACTGAGCCTGCTGTGTCTGCTCAGGACCACACAGCCATGGACCCTGGGACCCCAAATCATTAGATATAAGGGGTCTGTGAGACTCTACTTCAAGCACCCCCTCTTCTCTCTTCGCAGGACTGTTTCAGCCCAATCATGTGTTGCCAACTGACCAACAGATGCATCAATTATGACCATTTAGTGCAGCAGATATGTGAAAAAATGTGAAAGGGCAACAGGCACACCAGAGTGTCTCTGAGCAATGACCCGGTCAGTGTGTGTTTGTGTGTGTGTTTGTGTGTGTGTGTGTATTTGTGTGTGTATTCTCTAATTTGTACAGAATTTTCTATCTCAGTTGTCGCAGATTTTTCGATGTAACTCACATTTTTTGTTCTGAGTATTGTTTTCCTAATCATAATTTTTATGCTATGCTGCACTTGTGCGCTCAAAATAACTTTTGTCAGCAAGCAACTTATCAGCTGCTGCCTGTGCCAAACACAAACACATGCACATTATAATCCACAGACCTTAAAGGCATGTTAACGCCATCTAGAGGGATCTATTAGTAAACCGTATACTCACTCACACTGGTCCGTCAGTTGCACACTCACTGTCTGACTGATTAGTGAACAATAATATAGGTCATCAGTGTTCTGAAAGCCTTTCTTATTTTTCCAACATTGTCTGTCATAGTTTACAACTGAAACTTTGGACTTTGCTTTGGAAAATCAAATCTGACAGATTATTTTGATGTAATGTAATGAAACAGATATCAAACAATGCTCTATGTGGCTATTTCCTTGATTATTGAGGATAAAAATGTAAGTAATGATTTAATCATGTAAGGTGAGACAATAACTGTAAAGATGTGGTCAGTTTCCAAAAATCTAAAACATGATTTCATTTATTTTTAAAGACAATTTTAAACATCCATCTTTTGCAAAGTTTAAAATAGAAATGTCTTATTTTCTTATCTTTTCTGCTGTGATAATGTGTTTATTGTTTAATAACTGAGCTGGTTCTGTTTTCATCTGACACTGAGAAGTTCTAGATATGGATAGACACATTTTCAATTGTTGGCTGGTCTTAATGTCTTAGAAAAACTACACCTGATGTCAAAATGTACACAGTGCTGAAGGAATTACTGATCACAGATTTAAGCAGCATCCTCATTTTACTAAGGCCAGTCCTGAATGCTTCCTGATATCACTAATGGCTTTTTTCTATTTTAATGATACATGTTATTGTTATTATTATTAAATAATAATAATAATAACAACAATGATCAATTTAGGCTCAGAACATGCAAGGGCCTGTAGTTCATTTATTCGACAGAACCGTGAGACAGACTGTTTTCAGCTCCAGCCCAGGTACTATTTTAAGAGCAGACTTTAAATGTTTCATGCGTGATGTGTTGGTTATAACCCGTGCAAAGCGTCATCGCTACTATACATGTTAGACAGCAACAATAACAGAAAAAGAAGACATCATCTGGAAAGCAGTGAAAGTTGGACGTGTTTCACGTCTCAAAGCCAGACACAGAGTGCACTTTGAGTCCATCCGTCCATTAAACCATAACTCCGAATATGGATTTTACCACTGAGAGTTATTCCACGTTTTAAAGAGGATTGCTGCTTTTCACATATACATAGACTAAAACAAGATATTACAACAGCAACCTCTATTAAAAAGTATGTGATGTTTTTGCATTTAGTCTATATTTATATCAATATCGGTGAATAAGATTTCAATACTGACAATAAGCTCATAACAATATTATTATTAGCGCGATGTAGTTTCATGCTGTTAAGGCTCATGCCACTTTTGTATTAATTAATCCTAACTATTTATTGAAAAAAATAACATTAAGTTAATTTACTCGCAGTGATATTCATAAATAATTTCATAATCATTTAGGACTGTAGGATTTTTCAGAGGTCACCCTCTGCACACTCGGAAGTTTCTCACTGAGACGCGCGGCTTGCGCAATTGACGGAGCCTTTGGCAGCATCCAAGACGGGAAGTGTGTTGTTGCATTTTAGGACCAAATGACCACGTTTGAAAAATTAGATGAGTCACCTCTCTCTCGAGCCTTCCTGTGTTGCTGTAGCTCTGTTCCCTCGGCAAGGTTTCCTCGCCAGTCGGTCCTCCTTTTCCGAAGAGGAACCGCGGGACAAGCGTGAGGATGTCGTGGGTCAAAGGGAAGTGGCCTACGTGCGAGTCTGATTAAGGACCAATTTAGAGAGCTGAGGACTTATCATGTCTGATCGAACAATGGAATTCAAATTGGAATCAGAGCCAATGTCTTTCAACTTTTAATCAGGCTCAGTTTCACCTCAGTCACATGTCTGAAAACAGGGAATATTAATAATGTTGTCCTCCAAAGCGTTTGGGCTAAGGCTTCTGAAAGTCTCAATTCAATTTAAGGGTCTATTTTACACCCTTCCCTTTAAAATGTAGACATAAAGCTTAAAGAAAAATAGTATTAATAGTTTTAAAAAACGTTTTTTACTGACAAGGTATAACTATTGAGTTAGGTTAATTATTCAAACTTTATCTGTTTTCTCATCACAATCATTATTGTTAAATGTAATTTCTAAAAATACAATTAAATGGTAATCTTGATTACTGTGTCTCTCCAATTGCAAATCTTTTGTATTCTTTACCTTATTTTACTGTTTGCAGAGACACTTCAGAAAATCCTTTAGTCTAATCATTTTTATAGGATGAAGGTCTTGTCAGTGAATGTCCATCTTACCATAGCCTACTTGTGCGAGTGACAACCTCGTCTCAGCCTGCACACAGGGCATGACCCCGCGGTGTCACCCGGCGGGGACCCAGACACTCTTGTGGCAAGACAGGAAGGACTGAGTCTGTGTTATTCTTCCCCTCTACCTGACAGCAATATTTCACTGCTCCGTGACCTTCACCTGCTCCCAATCCAGCAGACAAGTGTCCAGCTCCCGCTGAAACTCTCTGCCTCTACTCCTCCGTACCACTGACATCCCCCCCCCAGACTCCCCACAACCCTGACAGCAGCAGAATTTTCTACATTTACAGATCACAACCAATTCTTTTCCTCAAGGATTTTCCTCAACCAATGCATGACCTCCAATCAAGGCCATTTCTTAGCACCATGACCCCAGCCTCCTGTCCAGACACTGACCCATACCCACATCCTTGTCAGGCTTGACCCCCAGACACAAACAGTCAACTTATGCTTAGCTCAAAAACACCAAACAGCTAACATCAGCATCAACTTCAGAGTTCAATCAGACTTTGTTAGGGGTTTATTCCTTGAAAAGACCTTGAATCTTGAGGTCAGCTCAACAACGCATCCCAAGATAATACAGCAATGCTGCTGCTTGTGCCTCCTCTAAGGCACAATGCACTCACATGTACTGACAAACACAGCCTTCATATTTCATTAACAGCCAATATCATACTTATTTCTGAACTTTAACTTTTATTTCTGAATTTTACACAAAGAAAAACTTTTAGCACGTGGTTTGCCCACCCTGTGATCAGGATTTATCAAGGCTCACAGGGCTACGTGCTAGAAGGAAGAATGCAACTCATACCATTATGACATAAATGCCAGATGAGGAGGGCCCACAGCCCAAGCTACCTGTCATTCGTTATCATAAATGTGGTATTAAATGTGCAGATAAGCGATGAAAGAAGAGGGAGGCAGGGTGCTGAGGATTACTGATACATAGGAGGGTGTGTGTTGTAAGCAGGCAGATGGTGCAGCCCTGCCCTGCTCTGCCAGATACTTCTGACAGCTGCACTAGATCCTCCGTGGAGGTGAGCTTGGAACCATTGCTCAGAGTACATCATGTCTTTCCAGTGGAAAAATGCAAAATGTGTGTGTGTGTGTGTGTGTGTGTGTGTGTGTGTGTGTGTGTGTGTGTGTGTGTGTGTGTATGTGTGTATGCACAAAAGGTAAGGTGATGTGAGGCAGGCGGCATGATTGGTGGCAGTGGGGAGTAATTGTGATTGAGAAGATTACTCCTCACCTCACCCTATGCCCCACACATACACACACACACACACAACACACACACACACACACACACACACATTCAAAGGCTCCCCCATGGGTCATTCTGACACTGTCCAGATAAAGAAAGAGAGTCTGTTTGTGTGTGTGTGTGTGTGTGTGTGTGTGTGTGTGTGTGTGTGTGTGTGTGTGTGTGAGTATACATTTATTTTTGTTTAGCCTTTGCGTGTTAATGTGTTTGCCAAATTTCTAACTGTGTGTGAGAGTAAGAGAGATATCTGGTGGGTAAATAAAATAAAATAGCATCATGTTTTATGTTATAGTTGGTTAAGAATTTCTTCATGTCAGTGCATGTGTGTGTGGCAGAGACAATTGCTTAGTTTTTATCCCCTCACACAGACCATTCCAGTAAACAAAACATAAAGTTGCATATAGAGAGAATTCAATTACATCAAATACTTAACACTTGCTTATCTGATGTTACCACACACCCATTCATCATCAGAAAAAATGTATTTGCAAATGCACTTCTTTGTCCAAAATTAGTTTACAAAATGACTATGAATGAACTTTACTGTGATATGCAACACAATAAGTTTTGATTTGAAGGATCTATATTTGATGGAACAATGAGCTTTGTCCCTCAATGGAGATTATTTCCCTTTTTGGACATTTTTTAAAGTAAATAACTCAAACAAAATATAAATCTAGTTGACAATTGCTTATTTGACTTTTGGTTTATCAACATGCAGTGATTTCCCAGCTAATGTAAGTGTGTTTTTTCCCAAGAAGAGAGTGTGTGCCTCCAACATGGAGGCGGCACACTCTCCAAACAGCACTTTAAAATTTGGCAGTGGAACAGCTGCATACTCATGTATCTCTTCCTGTTTGTGTTTACTCTCTTTTACAACTATGCTCTATAGGAGGATTATGTCTCCCGTCACAGGGTCAGACCAGCCAGTTTCTTCCACACACTCAAAGGGTCCCAAGCCAGATCTGTGCCAGTCTGTTGTTCCTGTGTATTCCATGTTGCTCCACCCTGACCTGCAGCATGCTTTTGCCCACAGGGGAACCCTGCCGATGGGGCATGTGCTTGCGTACGTAGGCCCCTGAGCTCCGGCCCCTGAGCTCCGGCCCCTGAGCTCTGGCCCCTGAGCTCCGGCCCCTGTGTGGTCTGGCTGTATGTGTATGTGTGTGGTCTTCCCGGCCCCCTGCTCATCTGTCCGAGGCCTGCTAACGGCCTGCCTAGTGACCACGGCTGTTTACTTTACTTCTGTCTGCACCAACTGAACTCTGATCGCCCGCTTCCTCCAGCTGGGCCAAATCAGGCCCCAGCTCCGACTCTCAGCAGCCCATGGAGAGGCCCCAGAGTCTGGGACAAGACAGGACATTGGGTCCTGGTAGATTAAGACACCTTCAGACCCACCCCCATGTCCCGACTCTGCCTTGCTCTCGTCTCCTGTTCCCAACTGCTGGGTGACTGGTAGCCATACCCACGCATTTGGTTGCTGCAAGGCAAGGCTGCCTGTAATTATGCTGTCAGAGGCCTGTCCTCATTGGCCAGGATAATTGGTCTCTCTGTAACAGTCAGTACCAGAAACAGCTCCGTCTTTCTCAGTGGAAACAGACAGACTGGCAACTCACTCAGAAGCAGACAGTCAGACATTGGAGGTTACTTTTGCTTTTTCCAAAGCACAACCTGCAGAACTTGGCATCATTGAGGGCAGCTGGTCTGACAGTTTTTATACTTTAGTATGAATTACATTTTTTATTCATTGACATAGATGTTACAAATGTACTTGGAGCTTAGAGCTCTTCATTATATATGCTTTTTTACCTTTCTAAGTTGCTCTGATCCACCTCTATCCCAAGACAGCCTTGCTTTGTATTTATAAAATTAATTAATTTATTTACAGTGCAGGTCAAGGAGTTAAGCGCCCCAAGTGCGCCACCAAACACAGGGCATACGATCCTACATAAATCCATTGAGTAATGAGGCGGAGATGGCGGCATACCTGCTTCCCCCCTCCCCTTCTCTTCTGCCCCTGCCTGGGGTAATTCCTCTTATTAAGGATGGATTGGTGTTGAGAGAGAGAGAGAGAGAGAGAGAGAGACTGTGTGTGTGTGTGTGTGTGCGTGTGTGTGTGTGTTAGACTATATGTCCTGATTTTGGGATGGGGGAGTCAAGGGTAGACAAGGGAATCAGGGGGAGGCTGGTAGTGTTTAAGACCTGTGTTTGGCCAGGGAAGCCAGGAGAGGCCCTCTGGGGTCACCCTCTACCGCTTTACAAATTGAGGGCTGTGCCGGCAGGCGCCAGGGTAGAGCCGAATGAGCAAGCCTTCTGACCTATGACCCTGGCCCAGCCCATGTGCAGGAGCCCCTGTAACCCAGGAGAGGGGACCGCTGACCTCTGGGGGTAACATTCCTCTTCTTCCTCCTCCAAGGCTGCAGGGGATTCCTGGGTCTCCCAGCACCCATCCTGCACAAATTAGATTTAACGCAGACCATTCCAAAAATAAACAGCTGGTTTATGCATGAGTTTGTCCTGAAGACCATAATGTTGTATAAAGGACTGGTTTGGAATTTTGTTTAAAAAAAGATTCAGACTTTTTCAGAACTCCTATGTATTTTTCATTAATTTACCAGCATTATTTAGAGCAAAATAAAATCCTCTGAGCTGCAAAAGGTTAACATCGATCACTTATTCCCGGACTGTGGGCCTATGACACATCAAAGGGTGCTGCTATCAAAATTTACACATGAACAGCTGATGTTTTTCAAATTCTGTCATTTTTAAAACATGCTTTCAATGCCATGTGATGAAAAAATAGAACATCTCCATTTTATAAGCAACTTCCAAATTGCTGTGAATGATAGGAACCATTTCTCAATCTGTCTCTCTTCATCTTGCCTTCCTTCCTTGTCTTTCTGTATACAGTGTGTAACCGGAGCTCTGATTTTTCCATGTGAAGCTGAGGTACATCTGTCTGTAATGTAACGTTTCCTAACATTTCATACCATGTGGGTAAATCCTGACAGGTTGGATCTTGTAAAAACAGATCAGTACCTCCTAAGCCCCCACACCCTGACTAACCCCACCATCTTTTTGCCAGCCTACTGAAAGCACCTCAGGCTGCTTTTGGTGTGGGTGTCACCAGGCTCCTCCTGGGTTCCATGTAAACAGCCTCCCGCCTCTGTAGCGCACTCCACGCTACGCTCTCTGGCCACTGCTGCTTAATAGTAATTGCTTCAGGAAGTGTGATCACCATGGTTCAAGGACTCCCCAACTTTATCAGAGGGCAAAAAAGAGGGTTTCAGGGGCAAGGAACAGAGCTGGGATAGGTTAGAGGGAGGGGGTGAGAAAAAAACAACTTTGTTAGAGGCAGAGAGAAAGAAGATATGTAAGGTTGTAGATTGTGATTCAAAATGTGTGGCTGTGTTGTAAGAGTGAAGGATTGTCATAGTCCATTAAGTACAGAAACCATTCATATTTTTGTCAGAGGAAATCAACGTGTGGCGCAATGGGAACAATTAAAATTCCAGATTGCTTTTGAATGTAAATGACTGATGCTTTTATCACAGGCTTGGATTTATAGAGAGCATCAGGGAGCAGTCAGAACTTTCACTGTAGAGCTGGATGAATCACCCCAGCAAGGGTTATTAAGCCACCATATGGTCACCAAGGGGCCTTTCACTGCTGGTGTATTAGCAGTAAGTACAATACATGCCAAATAGTGAGGAAGATTCCTCATTAAGATGACAGTTGAGGGGTGAAACTGAAGACGGAATACCATGTATGCTGTTTCATGGTGAAGGAGCTGATATTTGGGTAAAATGCATGTGTGTGTGTGTGTGTGTGTGTGTGTGTGTGTGTGTGTGTGTGTGTGTGTGTGTGTGTGTGTGTGTGTGTGTGTGTGTGTGTGTGTGTGTGTGCATGTGTGTGTCTTGTTTGACACCCACAAGACAAAGAGGCCAAGGGGGGCTGAGAATTTCCTCAACAGGTCTCTGAGCATGTCCACATGCATGATTAAACCTCACCACTGGAAACACATCCTGCCCCATCACGTCACCCTCTGGCCGTAGCTCTCCTGGGCTGCTCCAGTGTTTCCCATGGCTGACATTAACACAGACAGCGAGAGGTGTCAGACCACAGCCCTTGGCTGGCATTTTCCACCGTCATACCCAGACCCTGCAACTGTTCCCTCGCATTTATCCCTCTTTCAATGTGTATGTCTGTGTCAGGCATCTGTGCGACTTGTGTATAGCATGTATATGTGCATGCCAAGTGTGCGTGAGTGTGTGAAGACAAATCTCTCGCCAGTGAGGCTCCCAAAAGAGCCCCCTCCAAAAGGCCTGGTGACATATATAGAATAGCAGGAAGAGGGGACATCCGAGTGAGGCTGCTGGAATTTTACCATTACATGCGACTCTGGATGCTCCTGCTCTCCCACGTGTGTCACAAAATGACATAGAGAATGAAAAAGAAAAGAAAGATAGTGGAAAACAATTTGTTCTTTATGATCAAGTGACTTTTAAATGTTATAGGGCTGAGATGTGTGTAAATGTGTGGAAACAGCAGCTGACATGAAATAAAAAAATTCTGGTGAACTTAAAAAAACTTGTATCTTACCTGTGATATCTTGTTCTAAAGTTGAGAAGACAGAAAGAAGACGGACTGTGTGAGAGACAGACAGAAAGACAGAAAGTCATAAAGAGAAAGACCACTCCAGTGTGCCATGTGTAGTGAACTGTGAGTGGCCTGCTGATTGGTGGACCGTAAGAGTCCTGTTCGGCTTCATATCTGTTTACCACCCCTTAACACCTTAGTGAGGCTCCTCACATTGTAGCTTCAACCATTTACACACAAAAAACACACTCACGTACTGTAGTGTATGCACACATACACATTTCCACTCATTTCTGAACTGTGAAGGATGAAGCCATACCAAGTGAGTAAGCAATGTAGAGCTAGAAACTCTTGTACTCTTTTTTAATGTAGGAAGTTCATGGAACTAATGGGAAAACACCTGCCAGGGATGCTCTACATGCAAAGTACAGCACACTCTTTAGAAACATATTACATTATCTAAATATTAGGTGTTTGCTGTGTATCCTAGTTATTGAATCAATAAAGAGTATTATTGCCATGCTTCAACTTGGGCCTGTAACAGCTTGGGTTGTCCTCTAATACCCCGTGGTGGGTACAGGGGTGCACATGCCTCAACACTGTGTTAGTGCAGATGGCGTTGATGGTGGTCATGTCCAGATGTGGGGCCTAGCCCTTTAGTCATGTAGACTAAACCTGTGGAGAGAAGAGCTCCAGACCTCCATAGGCTTAGCCCTCTGCTGTGGGGCTGTGGCTCACATGTGCACCTTCCAGCCTGGGCGGCCACACCACGTTTCCACACTCCATTTGCAATAAAAACTTGTCAATAAGCCTGGTATGTTGCATCACATACGACAGGAAGGTGTGAAGACCCATACGACAGGAAGGTCTGAAGACCCACAGGCTGGTATACTCTGGTGGAATGAGCCCCTATATACTGTATATATATATATATATATATATATATATATATATATATATATATATATATGGGCTCATTCTAAACTATATGATTGTACTATTGTACTTTGCCTACCATTATGCCTCTGTGTTCGATTGATTTCAGTGATGTAATTTTGTAATTTGAGTAATGAGTCACTGTGTTTTGGATCAAAGACTTATAAAACTAAGTTCACTTGAGCAAAGTGGACTTGTAACTCCATGTGCACAGGAGAATTGTGCTGGACACCCAAACGTGTGGGAGCAAGAGTTTTTTCGGAACTTCAAATTGAATATATATTTTTATCTGTCAGTTACAATTACATTGTTCACAACTGCACAACTGACAGGACATATAACATATATATTTAAAGTGGCTACTATATGTAACTTTCATTTTGTGTTGATTCCAGCATCTTCTTTGGACAAAAGCGGTAGTGTTTTTACCACACCTGCACATAAAGATCTTTTCTTTTCGGTGCTGTATTGCCCACTGTAGATTACTAAGTTAGCATTACTTGAAGGTTAATTAGCTATGATAAATGTTTTGCTCAGACAGAATATTATTAATTTACAATAAGGGAATACAACTAGAAAATTTCACAGTAAATTTTGACAGTGTGCCTACTACTTGGAGCAAATCCAAATTGTACTGGCTAACAGTAAATCTTCTGTTTAACATGTCCTAAAAAGAGAGGACAACATGGCCTACAGTAAAGAGTCTCCATGATAAGAAGGAGATATGTGTGTCAGAACTTGTTGCTACGGTGATATCCGCAGGGGAGACAGTATCTTTAATGGGTCAAACATGTCCATTTAAACGTACAGTATTTATACCTCGTAAATTTGTTCTGTAATTCAAACACCGTGATTCCAAATGGCAAAATATTATAATCACAAGAGAGATAAAAATCTGGTGAACGCAGTGATTTCCTGAAGATTTCCCATTAAAGTCTATGGGAAATATTACAGCGTTTTTTTTGCAGATTTCGTGAAAACCATGCAGCAAATCTCTTGAAAAGTTGTAGCACACCATTCCCACTCATTACACACGTTTTTATGTATTTGTGTGCATGTGTTGGCAATGCTCTGTGACTAGTAGCGGGACAAAAATGTGCCAGAATAAGTATGAAGATGGGGATGGGGAAGTATGGGGGATAATAGACATTGTTCGGATTGCTGCTATTGCAGCACATCGGCACACTGAAAAAGAGAATTTGGATGTATTGTGAGCAATCTAAAGTTATGTTATGAATGTAATAGACATATTACCTACCTGAGGGCCATTTCATAGTCAGTTTAGAATTATTTCCAATCCCGTAATTGTCTCCATCTGTTAAAAGCCTGACCGAGTGTGACTCAGGTTATGCCAGTCGTCTTTTATTTAAGCTTTTAGTTGTTCTTTGTTTATTTCCTTTTTTTCTGTAACGGCCCTAACTACAGCAGATAACATCTAAAATATGATTAAAATACAATTAGGCCTATATAACTAAATCTCTTGCTACCTTTTACCTACATACTCAGCCCTCCAGAAAGCTCAGGTACTCCCAATTTCTAGATATCCATTCTGGCAAACTGTTTTAGTCTCCCTTTTTCTTTAAGTGTTTGAAGTTGAATATGATGCGCTTACAGCACATTTGCTTCTCCTTAATTTGACTGACTTACCTGCCTTTTAGACCCACAATATTGTGTTTTAAGCAAGGACCTGGGTCAGATAGAGATCATACAAATAATCTGTGTGCATGTCAGATTTGTTCAAATGATTTTGGAGTACAAGAACAGAAGCTGTAGGTGGAGATTTAACAGAATAATTCAAGTGAGCTCTTTGGATGGAAGATGGAATGCGTAATTTAGCTGGTTTCATCCAGCTGTTAAATGAATGGCTTTCAGTCATTCAGACATAGGCATCTGTTATGTAAATGTTACAGCTGTCAGATATTGTCATAAGATAAGTCAACCCTGCATCTGTTTACTGCAGCTTTCTGGTATTTATTGCAGTGTTCCATAATGACAAATCCCATAATTACATCAATATTCTAAACCACTTCTTTTTCAGGGTCACAGGGATATATCTATCAAAATCTCTAGTTGCTAAAGTGACATTACATACCTGGTGCACAGTCCTTAATGTAGAGGATTTAGTCAAGCTAAAAATATCATAGATTAGTCAGTTATTAGTTTTCCTACTGAGACAAAAACAAAACAGAATTCAGAGTTGGAGCACAATTTGCACAATGTAGATAGTATCCTAAATGGTCCTAAGAGGTGTGTTATAGCAGGACCAGCAGCTATCATCCCTCTGGACTTAAACATTTCCTTCCTCTTAACAATTTGTTCCTATCGCTAACTTCCTGCTCAGCCTTTGCCTTCATGCCAGTCAGCCCTAAGAGAGATACATGATATCATATCTCAATTATGACTCTGCAATTTAGATCATTATGCTACACAAGAAAGTCCTGTCTCCAGTGGATGGGGGGGGGGCTCTATGTAAAAAATTCAACTTGAGGTTAAAGACTCTTCTAAATTGACGTGTATGAAAGAAAAGAAATGTAAGGTCAAGATAAAATGGAAAGTGGCCTTCTTGCAGTTTCCAGTCAGCACATTGCCATTGAGTCAGAGATGGGGATGGGGCAGAGAAATCACCCCTAGTGTAAACACACATCCCCACTACGCCATTGTACCGCCTCTGTGTCCTCATCACCCACACAGTGTGGTAAAAGTCCTTCCTGTTACTTCGCCGTCTTTCCATCACCCCTGCCATTGTACTGTAACCCTACTGTCTCTCCTTCTTTCCTGTTCTTGGCTTTTGGTTTTTTGGACACTGTAAACGCTCAATGGTGATATAAGACCTTAACGTTGACTTCCAGGCAGCGCTGCGACCGTTGACTTCAAGGCATCAAACCTTAACCTTAACCCTAGCCCTGATCATTGCCTAATTCTAGTGCCTCCCAGGCAGCGCTGCCTGGAAAGCTTAAAACACTAAACACCAAACTATACAAGAGGCATTCATGTATTTGGCTGATGTTCAGAGTTGGGGGCTCTGTCTGCACTGGGAGAAAGCCTCTGTTGTATTGCTGCCTTTTGCCTAGTGGGGTTACTGGTTTGTATCTGTGCGATGCGGCTGCCTTTACAGGTGAAAGGCAGTTGGTGGATTTCAGGGAGGTCTGTCAGTAAAGCAGGTAGAGTGCAGACTTTTCCTCTGATCTGCCTCCCACTGGGGAGAATTGTGTTGCCTCAGTAACCCCTGGATATTTGACGTTGGAGAAATATTTTTATAACTGATTGTGTATGTATTTGTGTGTGAGAGAGAGAGAGAAGGTGGGAGAGAGGGAGCACTAGGATGACATGTTCTCCGAATTGACATGAAAAAAATTTAGCTCCTCGATAACCCCCACCCTGCATCTCTCCTGTGCTTCTCTCCCTCATTGTAGAGTATTTGGATTTCATACAAGAGATATGGGGCGCAGGACTGGAATGCACCAAGCTCTGGTTTCTGAGTGAAAGGCGTTGTAACACTTTTGACACTAATCACAGAGTTCACATATTGGTTTGATTTCTGCAGATCGGGCTCTAATGGTCAAACACTCTCAGGGTTAATCAATGTGTGAGTAGACGGGTACGTGGGCCTCCCAACCACTCAGGCCACTATATGTGAGTTTGTATTTTCTAGGGTTAAAGAAAAGCGAGGGAACACACTGAAACAAAGTTGTTGATAATTTTTACCTCTCTTCCTGAGTGGTTGATCTTCATGTGAGAAGCAAAGCAGGAGGAGCTGGTAATGTGTTGTGGATCAGGCCTGTTGTCTGACAGAGATACAGCTGGATGTACAGAGTGCTAATGGGCTGGGAGTGAAGAGACTCCAGCTGGCTCTACAAGAGAAGTGAGACCACGTCAGTGCCTTCCATAGTAAAGATCACAGATTCAGTCTGAGTTCCTACAATAAACCAAAAACCACAACGCACGTAAATGAAAACATCAAACAATACTGTACTTAGTGGGACAGTGCTGAGAAACTATCTGAACCACTGGTAAACTTAATAGGAGAAAGATTTGGGCACAAACTTGTGAAGGATTTGAATATTTCAAAACAGATGTAAAATCATCTCCCTTTGTAAAATGTGAAAGACAGGTAAAAGATTACTGGTTAAAGTACAATTCTTACTTTTACATTACTTACATTTTTCTATTTTAAACTACCTCTATACTTCTGTATAGTTACTTTAAAGCTTAATATTTCACATGCAAAACATTTGATTACCATAGAAAATATGGTAATGTGGCATATTGTGTTTAAGATTAAACAATCCAGTTAAAATTAGCTCCATCTCAATGTTCTGCAACATTAAATTGTTGCTTACACATAAATGCATCTGTAATAATAATCCACTTGTGTAATATTTGCAATAACTTTGTAAACAGGGCCATTCTGCACAACAAGTACTTTGACTTTTGATACTTTAGGTATTTTGACATTAATATTGTACTTTTACTTTGAAGGCAGGACTCCTGCTTGTGATTGAGTATTTTTACATTGTGGTGTTGCTACTTTTACTTAAATAAAGGATTTGAATTCTTCTTCCACCACAGCCAGTAATGTATATCTTCAAAATTGGTCTTACTTCACTCACCATCATCCTGTCCCTTTTCAGTAAAACCAGGCCCTGTCCTGAAAACCGAGACCTGGTCTGTTGTGATCCAGGCTTGGACAGTGTGGTTTCCAGATTGTGGGCTTATTACACAGCAGGGTAAACAAACAATTCAGAGAATGTCATATGATAAGTTTGATGTGAAAAAGATGGCACAGCAGTGCAGATCAACTTGACAGCACAAATTAAGACTTGTGTGTGTATGTTATTAGATCCTCACTAAACTCACATTTACCAATACTATCAATAGGAATCTACAGCAGTCTGACTTTAGAAAACTGATTTATCCTTTTGGCAAATTTAAGTTAAGAAATTGTATTTGTCTACATCAATCACACTCTAATATTACTATAATTTGGACACTTGATGTAGAAATGGAAATTTAAAGTTGAGGTCTGTTAAAAATTGTAACATTGCAGATATGAGAGAAAGGCCAGATTGTGCAAGTTGAAATGAAAAAAAGCAGCAGGCCTGCTGTGTGGCCTGGCTGCACTGAGGGAGTTTAAACAGATAGTACATCTTTCTCTTTTGACTGATGAGCACACACACACACACAACCTTCTTGTGACATGCTAAATGTGTTTATTTCAGCCCAGACACTGGGCAATAAAGCATGGTCGTTTTCAGAGCCCTGGCCAGCCATGTAGTCCTGTTTGCCCTGAAAAACACAGACACAAGCTGGGTAGAGATGCTGGACCACGTGCCCCCTCCACTGGAGAGCCTGGAGAGCCTGGAGAGCTTTGGCTGATGGGCTGATGTGTGACAGCATGTGTTTACTTATTACAGTGATGACTGTATCTTATGTGACAGTGAGGATGATCCATTATGGCTGAGTCCAGGTCCCAGAGAGATAAATACTGGAATGGCCAAGTTCCATGAGAATGATGTAAAATGCCTATTGTGGTTAAATGTGTCAACCTTTTTGTCTGTGTGAGTACTATGGAATAGAACAATATCTGATTGCAAATAGTGTTAATCTATGAACTGTAGTGAGCTAACAACTGAGCATTATGTGTTTCATTTTTTATTTATTTGTGTGTCATTTTGTACTTCTATAAAAGTAGCACATTGTTGCATAAATTGTTGCATAATTGTGGGCACTGTATACAATCAGTTATTTTAACAGCATATGCCCTCGGAAATCCTCAACTTACCACAGCACTGTTATTATCTATGTTGTAAGAGTGATATTGCAATCTAAAGCACTGTGACACAGGAATAATAAATTTGGTGGATGGAACTATTTTACATTGATAGGATCATCAATTCGGCCTTGTTTGTTATCCTCCTATATCAGAAAACCTTGTGTTTTTGCAAAAGCACATTGTCTTTATGAATTATATTTAATTGACCACCTGCCTTTAATTGTAAACTTGCTTAACATAGGCTTAATAAGTTGAGGTAAGACAGCCTTGCTGTCATCATAAAATTATGTCAGTGTCCGCACACATCAGTCACTAGTGACCGGAGATGATAAAATCCAATCCTTGCCTCACAAAAAATGGCCTACTAGAAGGCAAAGTCAGACTAAATCATAGCAAAATGGCATCAGTGGGATGTGCTGTCCTGCATTCATTTTGGCTCTCTTAAGAAAAATGCAATACTGGACGCTTTTGCATGGAAGCAATGTGTCATCAGCCAGTGTCTGTGTGGCACTCAGCTAACATGTACGTGTCCCTGCACATAAAGGAGAAAGTTTGTATGCTTTTGCACTTGGTCTTATGTGCGTAGCCGTTTTGAAGCAGTGTTTATGATAAGCTGTGATTAACACCATCCAGGTGCTCTTGTTGACGGAGCCGTCCAGCCGCTGTTTAAGACACTTACACATTTTCCCTCTGGCTGGGTTCAGTCATCCATATTTACAGAGCTGGACGAGCCAACATTCTGAACTGCTGACCACAATTTATTCTAGGACTGTCTTATAAACGGTTCTTCTTCATGAAAAGCAGAGCGCATGCGTGAGAGGAAATAAAAACGTGGGTGGGGGGGGAATTCCACAGTGACAGTGAGTGTAAGTTAGTGGTCGAGGATGGAAGGTGGTGGAAAAGAGGCAGTGGAGGGGAAAGGGATTGGGGGGCTGTACGTAAGAAACAAAGGTGTATGCTGAGGTGTGATGGTCTGCTTCAGCAGGAAAGAGTTGAAGATGGAGCCAATGTTCAGACAGCTTTCAGACAGCTTTCAGACAGCGTTGAGCATTTCATTAACCCCATCTCCACTGGTCTAGACAGGAAGGAGAGGTTCAGGCCGCACACAACCGCTGCCCTGTGAGGGGAGCTGTCGGAGGGCTGGATCTGCGTTCACCAGCTCCCCAGAGGAACAGGAACCTGTTTATTTAGTGCTGGTATAGTGTACAGAGATGTGTGTATACACAGACTGTTGTTTAAAATGGGCAGTGTGGTTTCAGATGCATATGGACATCGCTCTGTGTCCACATTGCGCCTTATACTGACTGAATTCATGACCAAGAAAATGTCAGGAAGTGAAAAGAAACAGGGAGACAGGAGGAGGTCAGTGGAAGGCCAGCGTGCAAAACACAGCAAAAAGGTGAAGCTGAGAAAAGAAAGTTATTGTTGATGTTAATTTGTAAACTGGAAGGTGGTGGATGGAGATAAGGGGGTGGGATAGGGCTCAGTGACTGTATTTTTAAGTGAAAAAGGATAGAGGAGTTGGCTGTAAAGCCCCAACAGAAAAATATATTCGCTGATATGTGAAAAACATTGTGTAACTGTTGGCAGTGCTAAGAACAGTGGTGTAACACTGAAGTCTCACTCCCGCTCTGTATGAGCAAAATCCTGCACCTGTGTATTAGACATTTTACTGGAAAATCAAACAGCTTTCTGTAATTATTCAGGTTTCAATGATTTTGTTTTAATTATTTAAGAAATTGTCAATTAAATTTATTTGTAACATGAAACTAAATTAAGAAACTGTGTGAAGTGTTAGAGAGTACTAAATACATAACACAGTATATCTTCAGCTTTTAATACTAAAAAATCAATGGTAACACTTTATTTTACATAACAATTCTTTTCAGGAAAAGTAGCAAAATAAGAGCAATATTTTGTCTATATTAGGGCCTCACATTTAAGTAATCATTAAGGCCCCTGTGCTGACATCCCCACATTCCCATCCTCTAAAAAAGCCAAAATTAAAACCTGTGCACAGCACTCCCATAACCCTGTTGTTCTGACAGTGAGAGAAGAGCATGCACTTTTCATTAAACTACCACAGTTGTGTGTTTACTTGTAGTTGAGTGGACGTCACAAGCATTTTTTTCTTTCATTCCCCTCTCTCCAATAAATCTCTTTCCGGCCTGGGGGAGAAGAGGCTTAGGGCAGAGGGAGAGAAAGACCCCGCGCTTGGTGGTCCTCTGTAGCCAGCTCTAGGGAGAGCAGGAGCTAAAAAAATAAACTCTCCCTTCTGGCACTGAGGGTGGGCGATGCCACTCTGCGACATGGGACGGTGGGCTCTGGTGAGTGTTACTGAACTGTCACTACCCCCACCTTACTGCCATCCCCTACGAGCACCCCCATCACTCCCCATCAATGTCCCTCTGGAGTGGGCTGGGCAAGCAGGACAAGGGGTGGGGTCAGAGCCAGAAGCATTCCCTGGATTCCCAGCCAGCAGTGATGCGGCTGGTACATGCACAAACACAAGTTCACGCACAAGCACAAACACACAAACCTACACACGCAGCCATATATGCGCAAACTCACACTGCTGCAATAGTGCAGGCCACCGGGGAACACGTCACTGTTGTCAGATTGAACAAGACACAGAGCTAATCCAAACCAGCTCCGGGCTTCACTTGAAACACACACACATATGTACTGAAAAACACATGCATGTACACACAGGTATACTCACATTTTGCTGCATATAACTGTGTGTGTGTGTGTGTGTGTGTGTGTGTGTGTGTGTCTGTCTGTGTGTGTGTGTATGTGTGTGTGGGTGAGAGAGAGAGAGAGAGAGAGAGAGAGAGAGAGAGAGAGAGAGCAGCTGCTTAATGTTTAACTGGAGCAGCTCTTAGTGGACTTGGCGTGCGCTGACAAAATCCATTTTGTGATGGAGTTGTGATTACAATGATAGGCCTGGAATTATGATGTTAGCTCTTCCAGGCCCCGGTTTGTTCACAGCTGTAGCGTGCACCATCCTTTGTGAACTTCTCTCTTGCTCTGTCTCTTCTTTTCCTACCTCGTTACAGCAAGGAGTAATTTAGCTGCAATAGTTTGCTATTTCCACATTAAACAAGTACCAGACCATGTTGCCGAATGAGTGGTGTCCATGTGTGTCAAGTGATTGTCCAGAGATTAAAGGGCATATAGTTGTCACAAAGTTTGTTTGTATGAGAAATCCATCAAGATTTAGTTTCTCTGAGGCTTTGTTAAGGATTTTAAAGGTAGATGTAGACTCTCGCTGCCTGATGAATGGTAAAATACCAAAGTGGAGTTGCTTTCTAATATTCTCTTCACTGTTTGATGAAACTTATTAGCAGTGATCAGTGTGATGAAGCTGACCTTCTGAACCCCACTTAAACAGAACACAAACCAAATGTACATTTAGCACAAAGCTCCCCCAGCAGAAATTGGACTCATTTGAGATACTCGGAGAAATCAAACCCCAACGTGCGGAGATGCTGAGATACATTTTTCCATTCCCCTTTATTCATCCAATTTAGATCTAATCTAGTCAGTCTTCTCTCACAGTTGGTTCAGAATAGTAAATGCATGATGGCAGCACATACTAACACTTAGAGTCTCTTTCTGCCTTTTTTCACACACACACACACACACACACACACACACACACACATGCATGCATGCATGCGTGTACACACACACACACACACACACACACACACACACACACAGACACACAAACATACACACAGAACTGAGAGACATACTGGATTGAAGCTGCAGAGGTCCTGAAGAATGCTGCAGTTTATATGGCTGTGGTTCACTTAACCATGCTGCTACTCTAAACACTCCTGTGTGTGTGGCACTCCCATTGTGACTGTATCTGTCTCTTTGGTACTATTCACTTAGGATTTACTTTCTTCTTTCTTTCCTCTGGAGAATTTGTGCCTATATGTGTGCCAGCATGGAAGGGAACACAGTTGGATTACCATGTCTTCAGGACTGGAGAGTTGGTTATCAGGACTTAGTCTACACAAGTAGACATACACCTAATACAACACAAATACACACACACTTCTCTCCCCTCTCAGGATCTGGGTGTTCCACAGCACAAGCCTCTCTCCTCTTGCTTGGGCCTTCCCCGGCACACTAAATGTTATCCTTTGGGCTCCTAATTGCCTGTAATTTGCTCGATGAAAGAATCCCCAGCTTGTCTGGATCAGTGACGTGTGGTAACCTGAGAACCCCTGAGGGTGAGGCAGAGGAGGAAGAGGGGAGGAAGGAGGGAGGACAGAAGAAGCCAGGGGAAGTAGGTGGATTAGGAGGGCAGGACGTGAAAGTGAGGAGGAAGAACACAGGAGAGCACAGAAAATAAAAGTGAGGCTGGACAAACATCAGCAGGTTTTAAGTATTGAAAGTGTTTCAGCGCTGCAGAACAAGGATTCACATTAGCAGATTGTCATTTTATTCCCTCTGTTTGCATAGTTAAAAAATAAATGCCTTCTTTTGCTGTTTTGGTTTTACTGTATGTGCCCAGGTTGTGAGATATCTGTCTCTGAAAGTTCTTCTTCCACCTCAATAAAATGAATGTAAATCAGATGTCATGTTTTGTGCTCAAAATACATCCTGAAAAATTATCAAAAGCACCTTTTTCCGGACCCAATGGGTCCATTACCTTGGATAATCCACAGACAGTACAACACAATTTTAGATTCAAAATTTCTTTGGTAGACATTAGTTTCATGTGAGATCTGTGGATAATTCAGAGTAATAGGAACACTGTTTACACATTGAGAGAGAGACACATTGTTTTTTAATGCACTTTTTCAATGCTGTAAGCAGTCCATTTACCTCCATTACATCAAAGTGGTGGTCCAAATCTCACAAGAAAGATATTTCTTGAAGAAAGATCACTTTAAAGAACAATTTAAATCACATACACAACCAGTGGGAAATGATTTTGGACAAATTGTCCAATTGTGAAATGTAAGAATGTTGTACATTCTGTCAAATAATTGCTACATTGCAATATGATTCTAAATATCTGAAAATAAATCTTCAGTCCACAAACCCACTGAGAACAATAAGAAGACAACATACTAAAGCACACAGATCTTCAAATGACTTAGAAAACAGAGCACATTGACCCATTAAAACTGGTTCACTCTAGTCTTCTCATAGGTGCACATGCACACAAATACTCACTCACACACACACACACACACACACACACACACACAATCTTTTCTGATCAGAGCATAGTGTGGTCTCAAGGACAGGATGTGAGGTCTTGATTGTTTACTTTAATTTCCTGTGGTGAGGGATGATCAGTGCCTGCCTGCCTGCCTGCCTGCCTGCTAGCCAGCTCTGCTCCCCTGTCTCTCGCAGCCAGTTTAACATGCCTCCTTCCCAGTGCACCAGAGAAGGCAACAAAAAAGTTAGACATGCATGTTTCCCAAAAGGTCATCCACAGGAGAGGATATGTCGCCATAGTACCACCCACTCGGCCGACCCCAGCGCGCCCAGCTCCCCTTTACCTTCACATTGTGCTGCTGTGGAGGTAAACTGCTGGGTTGTGGCTCCGTTTAAGCATACAGTTGATTGCTACGAGATTATACTGCTCCCTTTCAGCTGGGGTCAACGTCCTCATGTTTGACAGTTGGAATCAGAAGCAAATTGTGTCATTTCCTACTTGTTGTAGCTCCCAGTATGCATGCGTGTGTGGCAGTTTGATTTCTTCAGTCAGCCAACAGTTTGCAGACTATTATATGACCTGTGTATCCAAAGAACTAATTCTACTTTTGAAGTAACTGTAACCCCCCCTTCCTGAACTCTTGTGACTCATCTCATTTGTGTTGTTCAGCATGTTCCTTTCCCTTGTTTGATTTTCTTTCTGTTATCATCACTGTGTCTTTCCTTAAATATCACTGCAGTAGTCTTATGTTGTTTCTGGGGCCATTGCCAGCAGCATTTCACCCCATTGTAGAGTAGAGCTGGTTAACTGTACAGTTTACATCTGCCTGTTTGCCTCTCCTCTATACTCCTCCTAACTGGGACCACCCAGGAGAACGTTGGAGTTGTAATGGTCTCTCTCTCTCTCTCTCTTTCCATCCATCGCTTCTTTCTGTCTCTTAGTATTTGTGTCTCTGATTCCCGTTTTCTTTGTAAATCTTGTTTCTGGAATGGTTAAGTGGCATCAGCCTCCTCTCGTTCTTAAAATCAAATAACTTTTACTGATAATGTTAATGCTACATTTTTGCCAAGGCTTACTGTTATGTTACTGAATTTTCACAAGAACAAATAATAGATAATATATCACAAGATGACAAATATCCTAAACAGTACAATCCCATAGACACATTAGATTATCAGAAAATAGTTGAAGAAAAAAGCAGTTTCTTTTTTTTCATTTTCAGGTTTACTAGTTTAGTCTGCAGGCAAGAGATCTCTCCCAAAATGTTTGGCAGTTTACTCTCATTTATCTGATGGAGGATTTCTGGACATATGATACTGGCTTTCTGTAAGAATTGTTCTCTTAATTTGGCATGATTGCTGCATTCAGTGAGGAAGTGAAGCTCTACAGGGAAACAGCCTGGCTTCTCATGCTAGTCAGATTTTGGTCTTTGTTGCTTTTGAGTCTGTACATTGTCAAGGCTTTCCTTGATTTTTGTCAAGTAGTGTGATAGGATGCTGTTGTGTTGGCTTTAAGGCCTATTAACAAATTTGTGCTGTCCTCTCCTGTGTTAACACAACATACAAGCCTGCTGTTTACACACTGGGGTCATGCCATGGACTCTGTAGCTGCAGATACCACTCATATCTCTGTGTTGGGGATGGACCAAAATAACACGCCACCGCAGTTCCATGGTTACGTCATACATGGCTCAAAAAGTAGGACTCATCACTTGACTGTGAGGAAATGCTTTTTGTTTTCCAAGGAAGTTAACTTGAGTGTATGGCATGTGAAATGATTGATATATTTTAGATTTTACTGATAAAAACAGTCACCAATGTCCTTTTACTCTCATATCATTTTCCTCTCAATGGCTAAGCATCCTGTAACTCTTAGTGTGGAAAGATTTGTAGTGTGCAGTACACCACATGAGGCTCAACAGTCAAATTTAGTCAGTGGAACAAAAAGATATTGTGTTCAAAATGGCTTCCATGTCAAAGTGTTATGGGGCCGAATGGGTGAGTGTGCGGGCTGCATAATTAGACGCTGACTGAAACGTCACACAATTGGACTGCTGCCCTCTTGTGATGTCATTTTCAGGTAGTGCTGTTTCATTAAACATCAGTTTCTGCAAAATACATATGCAACCAATGTTCCTTCTCAGCAACAGCCAATTCTGTGCAGTGGGAGAAAATGTGTTACTGATGCTAAAGAGAGGGGGATCTGATTTAAGAAATGAGTTGCTGGGGCGCCCTTGAGCTCATCCGCTAGAGTGTGTGCCCTATGTAGGCTGTCCTTGGCAGCGGGCGGTTCAAATCCAACCTATGGCCTATTGCCTAATGCACTATTAAATCTATTAAAAATGCATAGAAAAGCAGCTCCTAAAGTGCTGTATTTTTTATATGACTGCCCACCTGTTTTGGGAAAAACATTATGAATGCACTATTTATACATATAGTTGATTGTATTGCAGAATGTAATGTCCAGTATGTCAATTTCTGAAATAAATTAAGAAACTTGAATAGATGATAAATGATAGATGACCTATTTCATATACAAAATGCATGGTCACTTAATAACCTTCTTTTTCGTGCAGTCAAATTATGATTAACTTTTATTTTTGCATTTATTAATGATTATCTTTTTTAATTTGAATTAATGTCTTCATCTGCAAATGCTCAACATCAACATTTATTTTATATTTTTGCCACCATTTTTAGCCAATTGGCTGCAGAGTGAGAGTAGATGGTACGCTGCCTGTTAGCACTTCCCAGCCAATCTAATCAGCCTCCCAAGACAGAGGGGTACAAGGAGCTCCGTAATTGCTCATTTGTTCTGTATCTCCAACCACTCAGCAGCGCTAACTGGCCCCAGCCTCAGCCCCCAAGCTTCCTGTGCTCTGACTAACTGCATGCACACACGCACATGTCCACACAGTAGATGTTTACTTGTAATCATGGCATTTAGTTACGATCATTTATTTTCTCGTGTACATGACATGGAAAAAAACAAATTATTGCAGGCTAGGGACCCTGAAGCCAAGTTAATTTGTTCTATTATTTTGTCACAAATATGCATTTAGCTGACATCATGCAGAGTAATTCATATAGAGAGGGAGCAGGTAGGTGAGCAGTTTTTTCAAAACACACAAACACACTCTCACACACACACACACACACACACACACACACACAAACACACACACACACACACACACACACACACACACACACAGACTAGGCCAGGCTTGGACCTGCAGTCACTGCAGTTGGGTTTTTCTTTTAAAAATGCTGTCTAGAATACAAGCATAATATCATACGTAAATATGATTTCATATACATACAACTACTTTCAGACAACTCATCTCACTAGCTCTTCTTCTCACCAAAATTTACTTTAGGACATGTGCATCAATTAAATCCCATACAGTAAAGATTTATCTTAACCTGCTAAGTTTGCAGCAATCAGGTTTTGTGAGTCAGACTCATATCACAAAATCCATTTTGTATGGAAGGAGACAATGTTCATGCTTTGATGTTTTGACAGGGCTGATAACTATAAATGTCCATGTTTCAGACATGTTTATATTGGGGATGTTTGGTATAACCCTGGTGTGTGGCTGTGGGACACTGCGGGGGGTCTCGCTGTTTCCTGTTTATGACATCCTCCACGTGAATGTCAAACAGTTTACCTAACAAGGTACTCTCTTTCTGTCTTTTCACACACGTGCATGCACACACACATTTAAAAATTACACACAAGCACCCACAACATACAGTACATGCGCTTACATAGACACGTGCACACATAAATAATAGGAAAAAACACCTGAAAAGTCACAAAAGTGCACACAAATGCAAGTGTGTGCAGAAAACCTAAGCTCTCTCTTAAAGTTCAATTCAATTCAAATTGCTTTATTGGCATTAATTTTAGAAATAACAATATTGCCCAAGCATCAAGGATAATAATGTGAGAAGAAGTATATACATACAAGTCATTGAGTAAACTAAAATATATACATTCAAAAAAAAAATCAAAAACCTTGAAAACAACAACAGTATATCAATATAAAGTAAAATCACTAGTTTCAAATGTAAGAAAGAAAACAAAGACAAACAAACAAAAAAACATGAAGAACATATGAAGTAGAGGACTAAATCTCTCTCTCTCTCTCTGTCTCTGTCTCTCTCTTTCTCTTTCTCACACACACACGCACGCACACACACACACACACTCCACACTCATGTTCACAGAGTCAGTAAGGCAGGAAGCAAATAGCTGAACATCATTTTACACAAGTGGAAAGTGGTGTCATCATGAGGCCAGAACCTTTTTGAATTCTACATAACACCACCTTAATCCTACTATTCAACAATTTCACATTTAGAAAAGCATGCTTGATATGTTAAGATTATTCCCTATGGTACATTAAACAATATGAAAAAACAAGGCAAATAAACTTTACTTTCACGCTTAATTTTAAACAATTAACAATAAATTCAGATGTTCACATAGATAGTATATCTATGATCTATAAATATATTTAAATCTATAAATCTATAATATTAAATCGAAAAAGACATGAGAGAGATGTGGTGTAGTTGTTGTTTAAATGGATGAGGGGGGAAACTACAGGCTATATAAGCTGAATTTTGTCTTCCGGCTGCTAGTAAAAACAGTGTCACTGAGAAGCCTTTTCAGGAACAACTCTGGTTTTCTTGTCTTAGTTACAGGGCTTTTTTCCAGACTTAACTGTCTTGTAAACCATGCAAAAGCTACACAAAGTAACATGATAGGCTGCAAGTCAGAAAGAGAGAGAGAGAGAGAGATGTGGAGGGATGGAGGAGGTGGTGGTAATTTGCAAGCTCAGTTTTAGAGCTTTAGAGGATCTACCATCTATCTGATACCCACCATAGCTCTAAAACCCTCAGTGAGTGGCAGAATGTGTGTGTGTGTGTGTGTGTGTGTGTGTGTGTGTGTGTGTGTGTGTGTGTGTTTGTGTGTTACCATGTACTTGTGTACAAGCTATTGATTAAGAAAGTAAGGATTGTTATCCCCCAGTATCCATAATATCCATGAACACAAAACCTAGAGGTATTTTATTCATTTTATTTTATTAAATTCACATTGCATCTTAGCAATAAAACCTTAAATAACCAGATGTTCATTATCCTTTGATACTGTATAGCGATAGATTCATACAAAAAATGAATACATTATTAAATGGGTTTAATACTATTATTAAAACAAAAACAATCTGAATTCTGATAATGAAAACTGATATCATATTACAATGATTGATAAGTATAATTTACCAAAATTTGTTTCAACATCACTTTGTCATATCTCCTAAAATAAAACACATGTTGAAAGGAATTATTTTTCAAAATTGTATTTTATTTATGGTGCACAAAGCCCTTAAAGGAACACGCCGACTTATTGGGACTTTAGCTTATTAACCGTTTTCCCCAGAGTTGGACAAGTCGATACATACCCTTCTCAGCTCCTTGCGTGATGTAACTCTGTCTGACGCACCCAGAATTAGCTTAGCCTAGCAAAGATCCCACAGGTAACTGGTTCCAGCTATAGCTACTGCTCCCAATAAGTGACAAATAACGGCAACATGTTCCTATTTACATGTTGTGATTTGTATAGTCATATGGTGTACAAATAACAAGTCACATGAGACACAGCCATCTTCTAATCGCATACTAAGGAACTATATTCTCAGAAAGGCGAAGCACTGGTACTTCTGCCTCTTGGGCGGAATGATTACATAGACAGTTAAAGAAAGAGTGATTAGCACAACACCGAAAAGCACAGTTACTTCCGTCAACAAAACCAATGTGAATAGCTAGATAGTAGCAAAGAACACTGGTGATCATGGCTGACTTTGAGGAATTGTGAGAGGATTTTTACTTGGTATAAAACCATGATCCAGAAAATTTATTTTTCAGCCAGAATACACTGACGAGAACTTACAAATTTTGGAAGCTGATAGACAAAATGTAGAACAGACTGAGGTCGAGCGGAGAATCAGAACGAACACGGACTGGTGGTGTATATGTGGAATCCAATTCATTAGCAAGGCTACAGTCACGAGTGTTAGGGGATAAATGTAGCCCGAGAACAATTGCAATAGTAGTGACCTCCCTATTTATGTAATAGTATTAATAACGTTACCACTGTTACAGTAGTTAGTCCTCTGAACAGAACAGAGCTGCAGGGCATCCACTTTGTCCTGTCTGTACTATAGCCGTATCCTTCAGCACACGTTTCATGGTCCGTGTGGCTAATTCCATTTTTTCATAATAATCATCCTCAGTGAAATGTTCTGAGCAAACACGATGGTTCTTGAAGGTGGCTACAGGTTTATTTGGATCTAAATCCAGAGCAATATAGCAATAGATTCAGCGCTCAGTGTTTTTGGTTGGAATTCTATGAAACATCATGGTATTACCAGGTCTCCCCTGTTTATTGTTGCAGCAAACACCTATGATTGTAAACTATGCTTTTAGTATCTAGTAATTGTTGACTCTATTACTCCAACTCTAAAAAAACTCCAGGTGAAGTCTCTGCTCCGTGACCGGGCTTCAAATCACTCCGCCCAGGTAGCAGAAGTACCAGTGCTTCGCCTTTCTGAGAATATAGTTCCTTAGTATGCGGTTAGAAGATGGCTGTCTCATGTGACTTGTTATTTGTACACCCTGTGACTATAAAAATCACAACATGTAAATAGGAAGATGTTGGCGTTATTTGTCACTTTTTGGGAGCAGTAGCTAGTTGGAACCAGTTACCTGCAGGATCTTTGCTAGGCTAAGCTAATTCTGGGTGCATCAGACAGAGTTACAGCACGCACGGAGCTGAGAAGGGTATGTATCGACTTGTCTAACTCTGGGAGGATACAGTGAATAAGATAAAGTCCCAATAAGTCACCGTGTTCTTTTAAATGACATTTGAAAAACACATCAGCAACATGTCTATCTACATGATTAAAAACCACTGAGCATACCACAGCTAATGCTTGTCTCTGTTCAAGCCCCAAGGTGATGCTGGTGCAGTCCTTGGGTAGAGAGTGGTGTATAGCAAGGGCCAGACATACACAGATAACACACAAAGGGATTAGGAACCAAATAGAGTCCAGTGAGATTAAGTCACCAGACTGAGCCCAGTCACAGTAATCAAACACAGAGGTAGACAGGACACATGTCCTCTGGTAGATGTGGGAGGAAAAGCACACAGGGAAGTATTTTAGACACAGCCTTTCCACTTTCTTTTTAGCAGTTTTCCCTTTTACACCCTATATGATTTTTTTCCATCATGAAAAATAAATCCAAGAATGATGATTGTTTCGTTTGGATAGTGCACTGTCTAATGCATGCACGTGTGTGTGCTTGTATTCATATAAAAGAGATAGAGGAAAGGAGCGAATGAGACAGCAGATGACTGTGTGTGTGTGTGTGTGTGTGTGTGTGTGTGTGTGTGGGTGGTCTTGTGAAACAAGAGTGCATGGCCATGAAGGTTCTACACTGCGAGTGGAAGTGAACTGTTAAAGGCCGCAGGAGCAGCCTGAATGAAATCACAATATGCCAAAATGAAAAAACTACACAGAGAGGGGAAAACTGTCCTGCCAAGACATGCTGAGGGGCCGTGGATGGGCATCGCAACTCCCCCCTACAAAGCAACTCTTTCACAAGGGGAAACATCCATGGGTCGACTGTTTCGGCTAATAAAGTTTCAATAGATTTAAATAGTTGGACAACCAAAGGCAGGTCGGAAGGGAGTAAAGCAGAAGGTCTTGAGTCATTAGAGGCTGGCGCTGTTAGCTGCTACAACTGCGGCCTCCTTAATCCACATTCACATGAGGTATTCTGGAACAGGAAAGTGACTCAAAGAACTATTTAAAGGAGGGAAATGCATGACAAAAGGTGATCAGTTTTAACCCTGCATGGTTAAAATTTTTCATAGTGAGGTTTTGCGCTTTCTAAGAAATTTGGCTTCCAAGGACCTCAAGAACAGTAGCTGTCTCTTGTAATAATGTGATATTGAAGAGGACTGACAGCTCCACTGGCCTCTATCTCAAAACCCTCACTTTTGATAGTGACTATCACTTTTTGTACACTGATGCTGAAGGATGGACCTGAGTTGAAATTACAGTAGTAGCAGACCAACTCACTATACCTTCTTTTAATTCGCTTTTTTCCATGTCCTTACTCTCTCTGACAGGCTTCACTCTCTCAGTCTGTCTGTCTCTGTGGATTTCCTGTGGGCCTCAGGCCACCCCCACACCCCCACCACCACTCATTCTCTCACACACACACACACACACACACACACACACACACACACACACACACACACACACACACACACACACACACATACACAATCAGATCAGTGTCTCTGGGGCCGCAATGATAGGGATCTCCAGCCCAGTCCACCACTTCCCTCTGGGGTCAGAATGGAAGAGATGCTGCCAATAATAGGGATGTTTGTGTGTGTGTGTGTGTGTGTGTGTGTGTGAGGTGGAGATTGACAAATGGAGAGACACATAAAAAAGACAAGAAAAGAGAAAGAGAGAAAGAGAAAAAGAGAGAAAGAGAGAGAGAGAGAGATAGGACAGAGGCTTTGCCCTGTGAAGGAGGGCAGAATAAGGAGAATAAGGAGGGCAGAAGCTCTTTTAGCTGCAGGGCTTCAGCCTATGCCAATGGTTTCCAGATGGCCCTCATTTGCTCTGCACTATCCCAATACATAGGCCACTGTCCTCCATCAAAGATGCCCATATACATCCACTTGCACACAAACAAACACACACACACACACACATTTATGAGACACACAGAATACTAACTAACACACGAACATGGAAGACAGAAAATATTCATATTAGAAAGTTGATGTTCCCAGTAAAAATTACATACGCTGGGGTGATAAAAACTTATTTACATAGTTAAAACACTATTACATAGTTTGTCCATTAGAAATAACAACCGTAAAATGTTTGTCACAATTCTTAAATAGTCAAAATTTAAGCTATGTTAAAAATGTAGTATCAACACTTCTCGTTTGGCGATGTAGGGTGGAGACATGAGGCAGAGGGTCTCCTTATCACTTTTCACTTTAACACTATTTAGCAAACTGTCAAATCCTTGTGATTAACCCCCTAATGCTTAGAAATAACTTAAAAGAAAGTTTATGATGACAACAATATGAGTAAGTCCAAGATGAAGAACTGCGATGACAAGGGGTTAGGGTTTATTTTTAGTGTAAAATCACATCATTACAGAAGTTATCTCAGGATAGGAGAAGAAGTTCTAAGGTTCTTCTTCTGAATATGATCAATCTTGGTTAAGTTGTTTGATACAAATATGAATTAAAAATATAAAATAATAAAATATCAGCCATTTATCATTATGGGATATGGGAAATACTATTACAAGTAAAAGTCCTGCATTCAAACTTATACACAAGTAGATAAGTGCAGAAGTAGCAAAATGTGATAATCAAATTTTAAAGTTTTTATATCGTTGTTTACTGTTGGATAGTTCAATATGGTAATATTTAATTTTTCAGTTCAAATGTGAAGATGGAAATGTACGCACACGTGAACACACACACACACACACACATGCATACACACACACATGAACACGGTGTGGTCCTTCCCACACACTGCTGTGGCTGCACAAAGAGTCAGTGTTTGGGGGCCTTCAGTGTGGCGATGCGTGACACGGTGGTGTGAAGCTGCCTGTAAAACCCACAGAAACAGGTAAGGGTCAAAGACAACAGCATACATGAAGGGTCAATCTGTGCTTTCTCACTGTGTTTGTGCTGAGTGTTTGGCTATGTGTTTGTGTAGGGTGGAGGTGGGGAGGGGATATGAGTGTGTGTCCATGCCGCTGAATTTTTGGAAATCACAAGTTATGAAACGGCACGTTTACTTGGACACATGGCACATCGTTCATGACAGATATCAGTGATTGTATGCATCCACTAACATCCCCCTTCCTTTCCCCAACCACTGCTATGCACACACACATGCACACACGCACTCACACACACACACAAAATTTTCTGCAACCACACACACATATACTCATTAAACTTTGAGCACCACATATGGTGCCGGTTTAACCATCTTTCTACTGTCCAAAACCAGAAGTTATCACCAACCGATGATGGATACATCTGTAAACTGAGGATTTATCATTAGCAATAGTTGACATCCTCACAGTGTTTACATTATTGATACACAGGTCTTGAGGAATGTCAAACAAGCAGTGTGGATAAATAAGTCTTCCAGGTGGAGCTATTGATCACTAAGAAGCGGTGCCACACCTCAAGATCGATTGATACATTCATTAGCCAATTGGATTTGGCCCTAACCTCAATACAAAATCTGTGTTTGTTATTGTGTGAAAAAAATGAGTCTAGTGGGGATAAAGCTGGCCATGCTGATAAAAGGACAGGAGTGATGATGACAGAGGAGAAAATAAAGAGAGGTAGGAGACAGGGAAAGTGGTGTTGAGAGGAGGACAGTGTATACAATTGGAGATGTTGATGGTGAGGTTAAGGGTTCACCTTAAATTGAAAGAGAAAATGAATAAAGATGACCGGCTACTTATCACATCCATTGAGCTCATGTGCATGCATGTGATGTGTGTATGTATGTGCCCCTGAGTGCTGGCTGTGTGTTGCCCCATCATACATTAGACGGTGTATGTATGTGCTGGCAGGCTGATGTAACATCTGGTTTCCATGATGGCCCGAGCAGGCTGAGAGCAGCCAAGTACAGCACAGAAGGTATTAGAGGTAATTTACTTATTAGAGAAAAAAGACTCAATCTCAGGGGCTTTAATTGTAAATGGAGATGGGGCTTATCTGAAGGACTATCAGTATCCCTGCAGGGGAAACACAAACAGGCAAGCAGTGGCAATTTAACACACACACACACACACACACACACACACACACACACACACACACATGTCATAGCCACAAACAGCCATGCAAACACAAGCACACATGAACACTCACATCAACACGATCCAGCATTATTCTATTAGATTGTTTTTACTTGTGCTTTTAAATTGCATTATCTGAACCGTTAACCCTTTGTGTTGACGCAATAACAACACGGCTGATAAATGAATAGGCTCTTTTACTTAACAGGAGTCATGACTTCACTGTTCTGCTGTGATGGCTGACTGCTGGTCTGTTGACTTAGATATGCAGTATTGACTGTAAGGACATCAATTGCAAAATCTAATACAGCATCAAGCTGAAAACTGTACTTTGTTCTTTTTTTATTTAACTTTTTTGTTTCCTTTATTATTTTGTCACTGTGGAATTTAATGTTAGCCAATATTGAGTTAACATTACTTTAACACTCAATTTCTCAAAAATCTATTTTATTATTTTAATAACCATGTTTAGAAAATACCATTCTAGCCTAATTTTGTTTTCTGTGAATTAACACAAAAACTAGAAAACCATTGCAGCTGTTGAATAAGCAGTAAAGAATAAAAGGCAATCCCATTAATGTCCATAGAAAGTTATTGTGATTATACAAATCTCTTGTGTTGTGATGACATTATTGGGTTATTTTATCAAGACAAGAGCACACCCTTGAATCCTAAAATACAGAAGACCTTTCACTGAGCAGTTTTCCTCCTGCTTTGCCACACAGAAACACCAGAATAAAACCTTTTTTCCTGCCTGTGGTATTATTATTGGTTTCTTGGCTGGGCTGTTTCTCCTGCTGCACAATATGTGGGTCCACACAGGAGACTCAAATAATAACTTAGTGAGGTTTATTTGGTGGGATGACACCGCTGCAATAAAAAGCAGCAATTATTTTCCTAGCCATTTAAAATGTGCGTCACACTTGACCTGAACAGGGTGGAAATAAACCAGAAGCTGGGCCCGAACACTGAAACATGCCTAACCTTGATTTACCCCAGGCAGTCTGATAATGTACTGTACCAACTACCAAATATGACAGGGGACACTTGTCCAATAATCTTATCATCATCAGCGAATGTTTTTACTCTGTGACACTTTTTGCTTCCTCGGTCCAGACAAACTCTTTTCCTTGCGTGTGTGTTGCTGCTGAATGCTGTCATGGAGAAGTTATTTCACTCAGGGACACCAGAAGATGACGTCAGTGTTTAATGATGCTGTCACCGGTAACATCACTGAAAAGTGGTTGCTGCTATCTGTTTGTAAATCTGATGTGCTTTTGTGGCAAATTGCAGCTAGCTGGAAATATTTTCACCTTTCACCGGTGATTTGGCAGTGGTGTAGTTCTGGAAGTAAAAACGAAAAAGAACTAAGAAATACATGATATATTGATATAACTAGCCAGACAACATCCCCAACACTGTCAACACTCAATCTTTCTGGGCTTCCACTGAGTAGATGACCTACCCTGAGAGTTGTCCAATGTTCCAATGACCTATAACTCTGTACTCCCCCAGAAAAGAAGCCTTATCCTGTGCCTCACACACTGACCAGGCATCTGCCCCAGTCTTGACTCAGCTGAAACTGGATACTCCAAAAACACAGGAGACATTACACTGAACAACTCATTGGCCTGTAACCTTTGTAGATCACAAAATAACACAGTCATGTTCATCCACGTCAGAAAACCCTAAAAAAAAATGCACCCGCATGGTGCACATTATCTGCTCTTTATCTTCCAGCTCCCACATACATAGGTAAAGAGAATAGTATTCCTTCGTTGTTCCACATGTCAGCATGGATTTGTGTGCATGTGGGGTCATTAAGCAACATTGCTTGGAAAGTGGACTAACATGAACAAAATCTGCCTTTGTGCATGATTGTGTTAGAAAGATCAGATGAGCTCTTATCGTTGTATTGTTATATTTATCTCCTGAGCACAGTTGAGATTATGTGTCTATGTGTGGTACAGTGAAAGTTAAGCTAATATATGCCTCACCCTACCATCCACCATGCCCTCAATTCACCTTTGCTCTTTGAAGATGGACAACAGTTTGGTCAGCAATGCAAGGGAGCAAACTCTGTTGTGATATGTTTGTGTGTTTGGTGTAGGAGGGAGGTTGTTGGATAGGGAAGAGAGTTTTTGGCACCTACTCCGTTGATGAATGGAGTAAATTGGGTGGGCCATGGCTCACTGAAAGGAGGAGTGTGTGGGTGACATCTGCCCTCAACTGTGTGCCGTCTGATCGATCCTTGCTCTGTGGTGGCCAGATAAGCCCTACTACTGATAAAACAAGCTCACACACCAGACACACCCACATATTAAACTCCTTCCACAAGTCAGTGTTCATGAGCATGTTAAAATACCTTTATTTACTGGCACTGTGGGCCAGATTGCTTTACGATGGGGAACTTTGTCTGTTCTGTGTCTCTGTGTCAGGGTGACATTACCACAGTGATCTGGCTTCTTTTATTCCTCTCCAGCTCTATAAAATGTTTTTCTTTCATTTCTTTATTCTCTACTATGGAAGTGGTTTTTAGAAAACCTATACCTAATGTAAAATTAATTTCTCTCTTACTTCCTTTTTTCTCTTTATGTTCACTCACATTATCCGTTGTGTTCTCAGTGCTTAACAGTGTTAAAACCGACATTGCCAATGGACGCTGACCTCTTAACGGATAAAGTACAGTGATTTAAAGAGCATACAGTTTTTCATTTCCACGTCCACTTGTGGTTATTCCTGTAAATATGCATGCTGTATAACGTTTGAACTTTAAGACATAGGCCTATAGTATTTTTGTACAATCATTTCAGTTGGCTACGATGGTTTACCCTTTCATCTCTTCATCCATTCGTTTGTCCATTTGTGGTCCAAAGAGATGCTCTAACCACTACTGTCTGTGTGGGCTCCTTTGTTGTAATGTTGGACTGCTGTTCCCTTTCCAAAAAAACCACGGTGTGTCATACCCACAGAAATAGGTCTGTGTTTACATCACCTTAAACCCAGCCCAGTGCTTGTTTTGAAAGATGTTCTGTGGTGAACTTGGTGGAATTTTCTTTTCTTTTTCTTTGAGTTGGAAAATAAATCTCCAGGTATACATATAATATCCACTACGGTTGAATTAACAAGGATTTCACATCAAGCTGAGTCCTAATTTTTGACAGCTTTACAAAATGTGCTTCAAAGGTCTCTACTCTGAAATTAGATATTCATATCTCAAGAAGTATTTCCTGATTTTATGTAATGACCAGTGTTTCATTACAGATGATGAGCCACTATAGCCTTCCAAGTCTGCTCAAGTGGGGTGATGTTAAAAATGGAAATTATTTTAGTTCTATTGCATTGTGCAGGGCTCCCCCTACAGGATACAGACTGCACTGCAAATATACTAAAAATATACTAAAACAGTCAATTCCCATTGGAACACAGTCAATTGAATAAAGCCATGACATGCCACATATTAGATACTAGATGCTCTGTAGGAAACATTAAACCCAAACATATATGCAAATGTGGTGAAATTATTATAAAGAAATTGTATACCGTGATAAATTATGAGAATTAGGGCACTGCTTTAACCCGATGAAATAAATGATAAAAATAAAAAATAAGATACTGTTCTCATTAGACACTTTTTATTCCAGCAGCATTTGTAAACTATATTTTTGGGTATACTGCATGTATCTCAATGTAGATTTCTAACTTTAAAAACTTCAAACATGAAGACATATTACTAGAAGAGATGATATACAGTATGTTCCATCTCTACTACTACTGCCATCTACTATCTCTACTATTATCTATACTTCTTCCTACCGAAGCTGACTACTATGAGTTACGACGCTCAGTGCTGCCATGGCTCATGGTTTGGATGAGTAAACTACTATAAGTCTGAGTGTTGTCTACTTCTTGATGAGTCGCTGATAAGGCATCAGGGGTCAAATCTGAGTGGTCATCTCCTCTCAACTCTCAGAGCACGCCATAAATCACATGACCGAGTCTGGGTGCTGTCAGATCTGCCTGCTGCCCACCAGGGTTAAACCAACAGAGGCCTAAGAGGGGAGGTGGACAGACAGAGGGAGGCCTGGGTAAATGCTGCTTTGTCTTCTTCACTGACAGCAATACAACTGTGTCAGTGAGTGAAGACTGAAACAAAACTCTCACTGTAGATAACCATAAATTAAATGACTTTCCTCTGCTAGCCCCACATCTTCTTGCTCAATTAACTCTTTCTGGTAGAACAACAACACTTCCCATAGGTGACTTTCTTCCCATGTAGTGACTTATTTTCAGTCTCCCTCTGCTGCTCCATCATTCCCTTCCTCTTCGTCCCTCCAGTCTTCCCTTAAGAGCCAAGTGAAGGCTAGAGTATTGAAGGCCTTACCCAGAGCTAAAGATAGAGCTCCTTAGAGCCTTCATTTGTCATTCTGTGACAGTATTGTAATCAGGCCTAGAAGAGCCTGCCTACAGGCCGGACCTGACAAGAGACTCGAGCAGTCCTGAGCGCCGCTGGACAGCTGCCAACCCATGGGAGGCGTGCAAGTAAACACAGCATAACCCTCATATTCAATCTAATGTCAGAGCATGGAGGACACATTTATACAATGCTGCTGGGAGCTGTTGATTAGCACAATTAATTAGCTTTGACTCCACTGGCTACACCAAAGAGCTGGCTGTGTTGGTATCACTGTGTCAAAATGAAATTTTAAACAGCTAGTAACAAAGTTCAAAAAAACAAACGGACAAGGATGACAAATCTGTAGTTTTTTTTCTGTCAGTGACTCGGTTAAAAAAAGCATTAATCCAACAACAAGAATGTTATATTTTTTTTAAAAGCAGAAACCCCAAAGTTTCAAAAGACACATGTGAGGCTGAATGTTTGGAAAGTTTGTATAAAATGATGCACAAATTATCTAGTATGCTTCCATTATGTGATGAAATTATGTAGGAAATCAAAAGTTTACCAGGTTAATAAAGCAGAAGTATGGCATGTCATTATTTAGAATTGAATGGGGATGAATATCCACCTGGGAGAAATCCTTCATCTTGACATTTTTCGATGCTCCACTTGAAGTCTTCTCGGGGTCAGTGTCACTGCTCTTATTAAGGTATAATATGGCTTTGGCATGTTTAACTCAAATTATTTTGGATTGTGTCAATAGTCAGAGTGAAACTTTAACATCTTAACCAATGGTGGAATTTCCTGTCTTTCCCAACAAGAACCAAGTGTTGTCTACCACAGTCAGTAGAATCAGAAATGGATGACCCTGGATGACTCAGCAAAGTTTTAAGTATCTCAATATTATTTCTGTGATCAGTCACATAAATACTTGTTACAGCAATATATTTTAGAGCCTTGTATGTAAGCATATTATCTTCTCTGTTTTTGTTTGGTTATCTTTTTTATGACAAATCTTTATCTGATGTGCAAAGGTGGAGGGAGACAAAAAAGAAAGAGAGAAATGGGCAGAGAGGTGGAGTTTTGCAGGATGTTATCAACATCCTGTCTGTGTGACCTGGTGCTAATGCTCATGTAAGACAGCAATCTGTTGGCTCTCGTAATACCTCAGAGACCAAAATAAGAAAACACAAAGATGTCTCTCTCTCTCTCTCTCTCTCTCTCTCTCTCTCTCTCTCTCTCTCTCTCTCTCTCCCTCTCTTCTCAGACACACACACACACACACACACACACACACACAATGAAAGCTAATCAGAGATATTATTTAGTGTTAAGAATGAACTTGACAAAAGTGACATCACTGATGTTTAGACCACTGGAGTATTTATACCAAAAGCACTATGAAGCTGTATTACTGTGTGTGAAGCTGTTTTTTTAAGATTATTTTTTTCAGGCATTGTATTGTGTCATGAAGACATGAAAGGGGAAACGACATGCAGCAAAGGGTTGTTGAAGAGTTGAACCTGCGGCCGCTGCGTCGAGGAGTACACCTCTGCACATGTGCGCCTGCTCTACCAACTGAGCTAACCTGGCCCAACTGGCTTTGTTTTCGAGGGTTGAATACAAAAAAACATTACAACAACATTTGTATGCTAATCACAGTGGTACTTACCATGCAGAATGCTTGGTTTGCCTAAAGTTTAGGATATTCATATGTTCTCCTTCGCCACAGCACAATGGAGGTGAATGAAATGTTGAAACAATGTCCCCATGTTTATTCTCCACAATAAATAATCTGTTAACAGAACATGCTTAAAACAGGTTTACTGTCATTGAAATTGTCTACCAAAGAAATAGTAAACATGACACATGCTACCATGCATACATTAGCAACTGGACATCAAACAAACACACAGATAGAAAATTTATAGCTCAAAACCTGGACAAGTAACTACAGAACTATATGCATGTTGCTACCACTGGAGTAAAGTGAGAGGTGGTACTTCTAGTAGCTAACAAACTCTTTAACAACATAACCATTGAAATGTACGTAGACCTTTTGGTGACATTGGTGGAAAAAATATTGTGTGGCCTAGAGATATTATTGGTGGCCAAAGATAATTAAGGCATGGCCACATGTAATTTAAGCATGGGACCGAGATAATTGAAGTCATGGCCATTAAAAAATCATCTCCATGGACATACTGTACTTCAATCACTTCCTGTTCTTAATTCTAAGCAATTCAACTGCTCCAAAAGCATTGTCTCACACGCAAAAAGTATGCGCATTATTATCGCAAGGCCACGCAATACAATATTTCCCCCACCAGTGTCACCAAAAGGGCTCTGTATAAATGTAATGAAATTGCCTACAGTACTTTTGTATTCATGACACCAAAGAAGGGAACAAAACACATCTTATTCCAAAGTCCCCTACCTTCCATTATCTCACACACATGCAGTGAATAGGATTTGTAAATTACCCGAACTATCATAACTCCCCAGCCAAACAGATGGATGCTCTCATGGTGTAGAGGGGCTAGAAGAATGATAGAAAGTGCAAGAAGAAAAAAGAACCAAACAGCACGCAAGTATGCATACAGCCAGAGATAGTAGGTCATTTCCTGAGAAAGGGAGAGAGAGCGGAGGCAAGAAAAGTGCACTTCTGGGTCACCCAGGAAGTCTATTAATGTGGGAAAGGTGAGAGTAGAAGGCAGGTTGGGAAGTAAGGTTATGGTTAGAGTGCGGATGGGCCTGGAGCGGCAGTCAGTTTGATTAATGATGGATGGACAGGGAAAGAAAGACTTATATTGAGTAGCAGCTCACATACCAACACAGACACACATAAATCGTCATGCGTGCATAAACACATTACAACCCCATTTAATTTTACAAGGCCCGGTAAATATCCATTGATGAAAATGTTTGGGCAACATTTTCTGGGGTCAGACGTGGGCAGAATTCCCCGGTGTCCAGATATCGGCAGCTGGCATCAGCTTGCTTAGAACTCATCATCTCAAACTGCTTTTATTACAGGAAATTGCGTGTAAAATAAGCACCAATCTTTCTCCCTACGACACATCTGTACTGGGAGAGCTCGATGACGCAGAGGGAGGTCAAAATTAGAGTAGGGAGTGAGTTGGTTAAGTTGGTATGTGAGTGTGTGTGCTCATTTTTTTTGCAGTCCCTGTGAGAACCAATTACGTTTTAGACATTCAGTGAGGATATATTTCCAAGATGAGGCTACATGTTCTCATTGGAACTTTTTACAATGGTTAGTCAAGAGTTAGGTAGTTAATAAAGAGTTAGTAGGGCAGGATAGGAGTTATGGTCACTTTTAGTTTAGGATGAAGACTTTGTTTTAAGGTTTAGGTTATAATCAAGAGATAATGACCTTTACCCTGAGATTTAGAGTTAGGGTATCTGTATATTTGTATTTGTGTATGCCACACATGTGCGTGTGGTCCTCCTAAAATGATAGATGTGTAGCAAGGGAGGAGCGTGACATGGGGGGCAGTAAACAGTGAGACATGCATGTAGGAGGTCTGTAGACTAAAGCCAGAGCTGTCAGGATCCCAGACAGAGATACAGATAGATCCCATCCCTCCTCACACTGCCACTTGGTGTACACAGCGCCATAAACCTTCCAACCAACCAGCCAAGCTTACTGGTCATCAGACCAATAGATGAGGAGTTCACTGTGATTCCAGGGTCATCAGCAGGCCCCAGAAAAATTGAATCATGCACCAGAATATATATATTAAAACCAAGCCGTATTGTGTGTTCATTGTGTGCATTTTTAGCTTTGCACATTAAGATGACAGTAATGATGCAATCTTTGCCTTCTGCCTATTGCTTAATGGTAGTGCGTGTAAGTAATAATAATAGGAATAGGAATAAGAATAGTAAGAATAATAATAGAAAGGCTGTTTTCAGCACATAATGGCTACCTTAAAGAAAAATATACTGTGAATAAAAATCCATAAAAAATACAAACCACAAAAATTATTAAAGAAAAAAAACAAGAGTGGTCACAAAACCATCTAAAAAGATACATGATGAAAGAAAGAAATAATTGAATTGTATCTTTATTGTTATCTTCTCTTTACAACAACACTGTACTGTGAATTTATGATGTATGAAATTGACATCTAGTTTATACTATTTTTTTAATTTTTTATTTCACCTTTGATTTTACAGACAAGTCATTAAGAACAGGTTCTTATTTACAATGGCGGCCTGACAAGTGGCATAGCCACTTCGGGAAAGGGAAGGAGGGCTAGATAATAAATAAATTAGAAATAGATACAGTTTAGAAATTACATAAAATATTATTTAAATATTACACAGAAAACAATACACACTTACTGAATAAAGAGATAAGTACAAAGGTACATACTACAGCCTTGGTGAGTAAGAGAGGGGGAACCCATTAAAATATTTAGTTGAAAAAATTATTATGTAGAGAAGCAATTGCATATGTCTGTGAACAAGAATGATATGATAGTTTTGAAGGATGAAATGCAAATTAGTTTATCCAGTTTGAGAATATTTTGCAGAGCGTTCCAGTTGCGGGCGGAAGCAGATTGAAAAGAAGCGAGACCAGAGGCAGAGTTGGTTTTGGGAATGTTTAATTGAAGATTAAATGAGGACCGGGTGTTGTATGTGACAGGCTTTGGCTGCAGCAGGTGACCTAAGTAAGGAGATGATAGGCCAAGAAGGGTCTTGTAAATGAACGTGAACCAGTGATTCTTACAGCAAAGGTGAAGGGAGGGCCAGTTAACAGACGAATATAGGGTGCAGCGTTATGTATTGAAGAGGACATTTGTGGCTAACCTGATAGCGGAATGGTAAAGCGTGTCGAGTTTTGATATTAGTGGACTTGCAGCCTACCCTGTATATAGTGTCACCATAGTCTTACATGGGTAGAATGGTCCTTTGAATGAGAGTGAGTTTGGCAGAAGTGGTGAAAGTGGTATACATATATCAGCTATCCAAATCTTGCAATTTATAGACTAACACTGTAATGTTCAGTATTAAAATAGATTTAAAACTCCAGATGTGATAAATGAAAAATGCAAAGTAAACATAAACAGAAAATGTTGTTTTGATATAAAAATAAATCTGTCATCCAGTGTGAATTTCTTTCCTCCTAGAAATGGTTAATGCTGGAGTTGTTACTGCAGGGCAGGGTGATGTGATGTGTGTGTGTGTGTGTGTGTGTGTGTGTGCATATGTGCGTGCGTGCATGCGTGTGTATGCCTATGAAATGTGTGTATGTGCATGAAGGTGGAAGTCACCCCTCTTTTGACCTTATTTGCGCCCAGGGGTCACACATTGTTCAGGAGGATGCAGACACCCAAGCTGATGGATGACCATTCAGGCTGTTTCCCTGGGTTCATATTTACTCGGGAAATCGTAATTCACCCCCTGGGAGAGGCTGAAGGCGGACCAGGTCCTCTATTCTGCTTCACACTCATTTTCAGCTGAATCCAGGATGTGATGAAGAGGCTGAGAGCTCAGCTGCCTTGGCTGAGCTTTAAGAAGAGGTGGAGTAAATCTTCAGCCGCAGCTGGCCCCTCTTCAAACTCTATAGAGCTGTACTGGGCAGGGGACAAAGGCCATATATGGTGCAATCAAAAATACAGTTTGATGCTTCAAGCATTAGAAACTGATGTACATTTACATACATTACATTATTTACTTACTTATTTACAATTCTTTGTCATCAGAGGATGTGATGAGATGATGATACACTCGGGACCCAGGGTTGAGTGTGAATGTGGTTGTGTCTGAGTGTGAGCTGGAAAAGGCCTTACATTTACTACATTTTATGTGATTTGGTGAACTTTAAAAACCTGTTTCAAGGTTCAAGGTTAACCATTGTGATCTGCGTGGTTACACACTTTGCAGTGTATTGCAACATCAAAATATACCTGAAAACCTCTGTCCACATGCGACACAAGAAAAAATCCCCTCTCCCATGGAAACATGCTTGTTTAAACCACTAAAGGTACTCTCACATCCCCAAACTTTGAAGGAACTCTCAATTTCATTCCCAAAATAACACTGAAAAACAACATTAAAAAACAACATTCACATGATGTGGAGATGTGAACAAGTTGGAGCCAGTGCTCTAAAATCAGTGCGATAAAACAAAAGGCATGAGCAGCGTTTTTGTTATGAAACACATTGTCCATTAGTTTCCTCCACTTTACATAATGACATCATAGGTCACTCAAGCTACCTAATGGGGCCAATGACCAAGAACGATTACTCCTAAGCTCAGGGCACGCCATCACCACCCGCACTCTCCTGCCAAGTATTCAATTAGGTTCAATGAGTAATTGAGTGTAAATGAGGTACACGTTAGGCTCAATGTGGAAAGTCTTGGATATGTGTGTGTGTAACAGAGAGAGAAGGAGAGAGAGAAATTTTTGCCTGTCATGTCTTAAGTAACTTAGTAATAAAAGAGTTTCTAAACAAGACACATAAACACTCAGGCAGATGTCTCTGGAGCTGTCCAGGGCTTCCCCACCATCTGTTTGTGAGGCTCATTAATTAAACTAAAGTTAACGGAAAAAGACAGGAAAGTACATTAAATAGTTTGGGCAGTCTCAGACTGTTAAAATCTCTCGTAACAATCCCTGGTATGAAGACTATTTAAATATTTCATTCCCAATATTCCATATATGCACTTTTGGGGGCAAAATGCCAGCTGGAGTTCAGTAAGTATCGTAGACACGTGATGAATCTTCAAATGCCTATTTTTAAGGATAAAAGTAGTAACTTTAATGCTAAACCATATTAAGTCTTTGTATCAGTGTGCAGTGGTTTTGTGTCATGTCTGGTTTCCAGATAAGATCAGACTTCAGAATCCTCCACAAGACAACAACCTTAGTTAATGTGTGCACCTCCCCAATGACCTTTCTAACCTCCATTGCGACGCTTAAGTCTCAACAATCTCTTGCCTTATCTATTTTTTCCTGTTTGCTGTAATTAATTAAAATACCAACGGACAGGACTGACATAGAAGAGTAGTTGTCAAGTTGAATAAACATCTCTGACAATACAGTCACAAGCTGTAAGAAATATACTTGTAATTTATTTTGTTTGATCATATCCTTGAACCACATTTATAGGCTACATGTTATCATCATGTTATAATCACTATAAAAGGTTTGTGGGCAACATATTCTTCAGGCCAATTGCAAGAAAATTGCAAGAAAATATCTGTAACTGTGGTGGTCACATGTATGGCCTCGCTAGGTTTTTAATGTTGCAGAAAAAACAGTTTGCCCAGAAAGTGCAAGGATAGATAGCATCTGCTTTTCCTGAAGGAATCACTTTGGAAAATGACGGAATGGAATTGACTCTAGCGTGAATCAAGATGGGCAAGCGGGGACCAAACCTGTTTGTTATCAGTGGCACAAATGCAGCATTAGGGGAAAAAAAATTTGAAATGTGATATGAAACATGCAGTTTTCATCACACAACTAAAATTATGAACTCTCTGATTACTACCCAGTTAACCGTTGTTGAAGTCAGTAAAAATATCTAGCAAAACATTAAAAAGTAGATACTGTATACAAACTTAAAATCTTAAAAAAAATGTTCAAAGAAAAACTGTCAAAATAATTATAATATATACAATATATGTAAACATAGGAAGATGGAACACAGTGAAATTAAGAAGAAAAAAGAAAAACCCTACCCTACCAAACTATTTAGATGTTCAGTGAGTTAAAAATATTTGTACTTTTCTGTTAACTGAGTAAAGACTTTTATGTGTACATGCATGTGGTTCAAAATATGTTATTTACACTTCAAAGCCTGATGCTCTATTTTAACCTTATTCATCTAATGCATGCAAAGAAATGTAGTTTCTGAATGATTTTTGGCTACACATTGCCACTAGATGGCAATATAAAACTGTAGTAGCTTAGTGTGCCATGTTTCTTCATTCTGTGCTAAAATCTTGGAGGAATAAACAATTAAAGGCTAATTAGAAATAACATTACAACTGACATATCTGTCAACAACAATTCATTTTCCAACAATAAGCTATTTCCTCTTTTTCATAAGTTTCACTATGTCCGTGCCTTTGAGCACTCTTATGTCATGAGCTTTACTTTTTGCCCTAAGTTACATAAGCAGGGCTTTCCCCCATGCACTTTCTTTGTATGTGAACTGTAAACTGTGCAAACCATCACGGTTAACTAGCCATATCATTTTTTGCTTCAGTGGTCCCTGGGGCTAATACCTATAGTCTCCTTCTGTAGAACAGAGCAGAGAACGGTAAAATGCAAATCTTGTGATAAAAATATGTTAACCTCTTGCTGGTTTTAAACATGCAAATTTCTCATAATTTCTCCAAAATTCAGTTTCCCTCCAACAATTCACATTTTGTCAAAATATATTTTTATTGGTGCATCATGTTCATCATGACACTATGTAGAAATCCAAGGTGACAGTACACCTACCAGAGTTTCCAAATAAAATGAACTGAACACGATCACTGTGCAGATGACATTAGCACTGCGGTCGCAGGTAATTCCACCTCCCTCGTATGATGGTCATGTTTGGATTCTGGTATTTTAAATGGGAAGTATGTGCTGTCACTGTACTTTCTATTAAGGTGTGTGGTTGGCAGACAGCTTTGCCCACAGTCACCTTCAGCTTTACTGGAACCATTTTAGAACAACTTTAAATAATCTCCATCCCAGCAGCACCTGTTGCTTGGCCAGTGTGTGGCTTCTTACTCAGATCGAGGTTGTGTAATCAATGTGACTTATACAGTCGGTTAACGATATAGATGGAAACAATGTTTGAAACCACAAAGACCCTGTTCCTCAATCAAAAATGTCATCAACCACATGTTATATAACAAATGCAAAAATACTTACAAATTGTTAAGGCAGTGTACAAAAAATAATATTGTCTGCTAAATGTTTTAATGCAAAAAATTTCTATTTTGTATGAAAATCTGTGCAGTCAAAAGTTGCTGCTGAGTATTTTCCCCTCAAATAATTATGTCTGCCATTTTGTAAAAGCTAATTGTTATAATTTTAATTTTACGTTAATAGAATACATCATTAAAGGAATTATACATTTCCAATATATATTGATACAAAAGAAGTTTGTCAGGTATCTTTCTGTTACCACATAACTATCACCTTTCTGGCCACATCCCGTCACCTCTGTGCTTTGCATGCACACATGCGCGGACACACACACACACACACACACACACATGCATGCACACATACAGCACTAAGTGAGCTGTCAACACAGCTCTCATGCTCCCCTGGCTCTGGTTCCCCAGGGACTGTGACCCCACCCTGGTCTTCCCCTCCACCTCGAGATCCATCACCTTCTTTTTGTACTGATAAGTTTTGTTTTTCTTGAATATGAAACACAAGTACACAATGTCTTTCATTCTAAGAGTATTTCTGTGCAAACAGCCCATACATTGTACCTCCAAGGCACTGAAACAAATATTTGAATTGTCACAACTGTGTGGATTCCCATTTGATTGTCCCATTGATACTTTAATCCCATAATCCAAAATTTACAAATGGCTTTAATTGTCTTTATCTATTTCCACAGCTGGCGTCTGTGTTGACTGTTCCTCTTTTAAGGGGAGAAGTTGTGTGCTGGAACATCTTCCGGGGCTCCTTCCTCTGCTTCCTGTCCACAGGCAGATCAGGCGGTCAAGGATCACTCTTGTCAAAGGGTGCAACAACCAGGACAGAGACTGATGCAATTCACAGCTGTCACCTCACCCACTGATTCACATGCAATGTAACTGGTCTCTTCTTAAAATGACTTTGAATCCAGGCCTGTGTGGTCACTTTGGATTATGTACGCTAACAGAGTTAAAATGTAGTTTATTCTTACATTATTACTTAATGTTTGCTGATTTGACCTGTGTTAATTTTGAACTTGATAAATGTTAGCTGTTGACATACATCTCTGTGCCCTGTGATTCTGAGATCAGTCAAATTTGAGTCACTCAAATTAAAACAAAAATAGCTACAAAGATAACCTTTGTGCTATTGTTTTATTGTGCTTGTGAAGTCCTGAGCACTGGCTTATCAAATGTCACGTTAAAAAAAATCAAAGTTTGTACACTGATCGAAGGCAATTTATGTTATTTTTCATCATTTTGATGTTTAATATTTTATAGGCAGGTTACAATAAACTGAATTTTGGTAAATCAGAGTACTGTAATTCCCTACCTTCACTTTTACATGTCAAATATTTCCTGCTAATCACACATTTTTCCACTTTTTGTGCATTTTTATATCTATCTTGTTTTCTTCAATGTGGTTGTCTTAGAAGATTCAGAGTACTCATAAATCTCATGAAATATTTTTAAGCAGTATTTTAAGCTTTTCCTCCTCCAACAAAATTAACAGTTAACCCTGAAGAAGACCTCCATAGGTGCGAGGCTTCAGGGACCTTTGGTTCGAAGACATGAACTGATACTGATAAGAGGATATGATCCTTGATCAGTGACCACCATGTGTGTGTGTGTGTGTGTGTGTGTGTGTGTGTGTGTGTGTGTGTGTGTAGGTGTGTGTGTGTGTGTGTGTGTGTGTGTGTGTGTGTGTGTGTGTGTGTGTGTGTGTGTGTGTGTGTGTGTGTGTGTGCGTACGTGCGTGTGTGCGTGCTAGTGTGTGTTTTGTGTGTGTGTGTGTGTGTGTGTGGTTAGGTGGCTTTCTCCCTGCGTCCCAGGATGTGGGCTCCCCGTCCACCTGTCTCTCCACTCACAGTGTCCTCAGTGCTCTCCCAGTTCCTCTCTGGATGCCTATTCTCATCTCACCCACACTAATTCCAAACCAGCGTTCTCCCCAGAGACACACACCAACGCCTTCAACAACGCCACTCGAATAACACAACCTGTTCATGGTAAATCAGTCCAACTTCCCAAAAGTGTAGCACAGTCTGGCTCCATATGCATATCTATACTTATTGTAGAAGAAATAGAGATATGCATTATGGGAATAGAGATATGTATATTAAACCAGAGTGTGTGACACTTTTTTCTTACTTTAAAATCACAAATTCCCACCACCTTTGCATATATATTTTTCTCACCAAGCACAACATGAATGAGGCCTTTAATCATCACAGTCATTAAATGAAAGATTTCAATTAAATTCTTCTATATATAATATACTAAACCACAAATAACAAAACAATGTATGTTATGACAGTAATTTAAATCAAGTTAAATTCAAGCTGATACATGCGGAAAACAACAGCTGCTAACTGAAAGGCCAGTGCTAAGGCTGCAGCCAAAAACACAAGGACACAGCTTAAAAGGACTGAGGAGTCAGCAATAAAGACAAATCAGGAAATCTATCTAAATTTGAAGTTATTCTCTTTTTTGGCTAGATTTCCTTGAAGCGATGTTCTTCACGAAATAGGTGCTGCTTCCTTTAAGTGGCTACTGTACAACACAATATATTGAAATGTTGTTGAGCAGATGGCCATGATTACGTATGGGGGCAACATAAGTTCTGTTTGTTGCTCGTCTAATGATTTATTGTGGGAAGCCTCAGACGCCACAAAGAGATGTTGTAATACAAAGAGAACCACATTGCAGACACTGGAAATGTGACACTGTTAGCAGAAATGCACACAAGCATGTGCCTCCTCTTCCTACTGCACTCCATGCAGAGCTGGGAAAAAATCACATCTTGCTCTTAAGTAAAAATGTAAATGCCACAATACAATACAAAGTGTTACTGTGTTACTACTAATTTTAACATAAGAAAAACTCTTGCAGCATTTTTAATTAGACAAAAGTATAAGAAGTAAAGGTTTGTGAAAATGGTTCTTACTCCATAGTCCTTCCTGTGTCTGCTGATATTCTCGCTCTTCTCAGAAACATTCACATCTGCACTCCATGTTTGACCAGGAGAAAAATATATTATCATGTAAAAAGTACAGTATTTCAATTCTCTAGTCTAACTAGCCTACACCATGTTTTGCGAGCTTGCTGAAACTAGTAAATGAATATTGTGGACTTTATTTGGATTGTCTGACTCCCTGTGGTGTTTGGAACATCCTTCTGTTATGTCTGATAATATATACCTAAAACGTTTAAAGGAGCATGTTGACATTTTGGTAAACCCAGTTATTCATTTTCTCTTCAAGAGTTAGATCAATGTACGTCTGTACGGTAATATGAAGCTACAGCCAAAAGGTTAGCTTAGCACAAAGACTGAAAACAAGGGACGGCAGCTAGCGCGGCCTTGACCAAAGGTAAGAAAAACCACCTCCCAACAACTCAAAAGCTCAATAATTGACAAGTTGTATCTCATTTGGTTAATCAGCACAAAAGTGTAAAAACAGCAATTCCTTTTTTTGATTTTGTTATTTTTGGACAGAGCCTGGCTAGCTGTTTACCCCTGTTACCAGTCTTTGTCCTAAGCTAAGATAAGCTAAGCTAAGTGGCTGCTGGCTGTGTCTTCATGTTTAGCAAACAGACGTGAAAGTGGTATCGATCTTCTCATCTAACTCTTGGCAAGAAGGTGACTGAGTCCCAAAATATACTTCAGAAATAACTGTCACACCAATTTGTTTATACAGTATTTTTTGAAATTATAAAGTGTTTATCACTTGAGTAAACAACACAAATGCTCAAATAATTAGACAACAAAGTAGAAAACACAGACTATAACTGTAAAACAGTGAGAAGCATTCAAAAACTAAATCCAAAACAGGGTAATTCAATTCACAATTAAATAATATTTACCTAATTAAAGGGGTGGTTCAGAATTTTGGCCATAAGACCTTATTTCCAAGTTAGCCGGTGTGTTTTTTAACAGTTTCATCCAGTCCTTCCAGTTGCAAAGTTCACTGGTGCAATGTACTCTTCTTCTGTAGCAATGAGTGACAGCGGCAGATAATTGAACTTGATTGATTGTCATATGAACCGGCTTTCTCGATTTCCTAGGTAATATCACTCTGCCGCTGCTGTAGCCTGTGCTACCAACTACAGGGAACAAAGTATAACTATTGCAATGTGATGCAAGGGTAGTTTTGTTTCAATCATTATTCTATCAACAGACATTTATTTATCGATAGTCTGGCGTTATAATTTAGGTCGTATGTCCAAAATTCTGAACCACCCCTTTAATAAGACCCTTAACAGACCCAGTCTCTTTCTTTTTTTTCAAATAATCCTTAATCTAAGGTTCTAGGATTGTTGATATATATCCCAGATTACATATATGGTATTTATGAGTATCATAAATGCATTATGGTATTTCAGTCTCAGACTTGCTATTGGGAGGGGGGGGGTTAGAGTCAGTTTCCTGTGACAGTTTTTGAAGTAAGTTCCTGTTCTGTGGAACTTAGACAGAACTCCCCTATATAGATAACCACACACACACACACACACACACGCACACACAAACACACACACACACACAGACAGCCGCAATATTCCACCTGGGTTTTTATTCAGTCAACCATTTATTAAATGTTCTAATTTAAGTGAAAGGTTTAATCCAGAGATGTCATATGACTGTTTTCACTATGTGATCTGTGTGAGTCATTACAGCAAACTCATTCTTCCATTAATACAGTAAAAAAAAACTGATTGAAAGAGCCACCCAGACCTGTATTCTCCAAATTATGTTGATACGCAATTCAATTTATCATATGGGGCTACAAGTATTATTTCTTATTTAAGGGTTTGTATACATTTTATAGACATTTGACATTTATTTGGCACTATTTGTTTTTTTATATTTGTATATATTGATTTTAACCCATAGGTATTCAGTCAATTTCCACTGAGAGATATTTTTTTACTGTATTTGTGGCAGCATTTATAATGACCATTAGAAACCCATGTCTGAAACTGAAAATGTTTCTGTTTGTTTTGTGTGTTGTGTTTGTGCGTGTGTGTGCGTGCGTTCATGCGTGCGTGCGTGCTTGTCTACATAATGTTTAATTCAAAACTGTTGTGCATACTTCCCTGCCAATATTTCCCCTATGCACCCAGTCTGACATTTGAGATGACACTGCCATCTGCCCCCTGATCTTTAATGACCAACTGTGTGAGACATAGGAGGAGAAGAAGGCCTGCTGTTGTGTCATTGTTAATCATTTGGCTAGTTGGTCACTTCTCTTCCTGTCCTTTCTCTGTTACTCAGCAGGAAAATGGAGGGGTTGTCCGAGACTTTCCCTGTCTTAGGTAGGTTACATTCTTCTTTTAGTTTCATACAGTGTTTTAGTTTCATCATTCCTGAGCCGGAGTAAAAAACAGTTTGTGTTCACAGTAAATGATAGTCTCAGAGTTTTCTCCAAACTACAAAGTACTTTGTTGTTGTCACAAGAACTAAATGCCTAAATATTTTCCTGATAATGTGAAAAGATATTTTAAACTTTTGAAATTGTTCAATTCAATCTTTAGTAGTTCCTGATATTCCCAGACAAAGTCCATATCGTAATTTTTCATGTCTGCAGAAATTGTAGCTTCATGTGAAATGTGCTCTAACCTCTTCAACCCTGCAGAAATTTGTATTGTGTGCAACCAAGCATTTCAAATTCTAATCCAGATCCTAAATATCTATCAATATTCTTAATGAGGGGGACTCAATTATGAGGGTGCAATTATGTACAAGACATTTAGAAGGTTATACTTGTAATGGTGCAGGAATTCATACAGTATTGCAGATTTGAATGTTTCATCCAGCATGTTATAAAGTCACTCAAGCACTGAAACAAACAGACTGTAAAGAGAATTACTGTTTTTTCAATTTGTCTATTTCCCACCTGACATGCACCAATGGTTTGTACTAATTTCACTTGGGTTTTATAAACTCCAAGCTGCAGAGACTTTGCATTATTTTACATTAATTGATGTCCAAGTTATGTTATCCTTGTGTGGCTATGCAGTTACAGTAGAAGTGCTGAGCCAGGCGCAGGGGTTGCACAGTTGGTAGAGCGGGCGCCAATGTATAGAGGTTTGCTTCTCGACACAGCTGGCCCGGGGTTCAACTCTGGCCTGCGGCCCTTTGCTGTGTCCTTCCCCCTCTTTTGCCCCTTTCATGTCTTCTGCTGTCCTATACAAATAAGGGCCTAAAATGCCCAAAAAAATAATCTTTAAAAAAAAGAAGTGCAGAGCCAAGTACATAGTTCCACACATAGATTCTAATAATGGACAAATAGATGAAATGGTTAAGATTGGTTTCAGGTTAGGTTAACATCTAAAAGGTTATTGAATTCTTTGGATAATTGTTGACAGACATTTAAGCTGTGGTTAATGAGCTAAAACATGGTCCTAACATTTATGAGACCAATTTAAAGAGTTGGTAGTGAATGTAGCAGTTACCATGCATTCCTGCATAGGTCACCTTTGCAATAATGCAACAATCAAAATGAAATAAAACAACAATATGATAAAGACAAGCAAGTGTAGTTCAGCACAAACTTTACTAAAAATGCAGTATATAAAAACAGTACGATAGTAAAACCTATCTGTAATTTAATGCCACATTGCATTTTAAATTCAATGCAATCTTTTATCAATCCATCAACTTGTAAAAAATAGAAAAATATCTGACAAAATATTAATTTGGTCATCACATAAGGAATCAACTCAACTGCAAAAACAAAAAAGATGCTGCATGTCAAAATAAAATTCAGCTTTGAGAACTAAATTGCACATATACAACTGTTGTCATACTGCACAGATGTCATTACATACAGTATATATGAGAAATATTTGTTAAAAAAGTCACAAAAATAAATCTGTTCTTAAGGCTTGGCAAACCTTGTGTATAACATACAACAACATAATACTACTTTTTCTCTTGAGCTAGATGATAACTCTCATAATTGAAAAGCAGAAGTTAAACACAGAGATTGTGTTAGCATTGTACATATAAGAAACATAAACATTACTGATATACAAAATATTAGGGACATCTTAATACTGAGCTGCAGCTTACAAGTCTTACTGTAAGAGATTGCTCCTGCTGTGATTGGTATAATTTAAAAAAAAAATTTAAAAAGTAACTGTGATACTGGCATTTACCCAAATTCACCTTGTCAGTGTATGTCAGGAAAATAAGAAATGTCCCTAATATGTTGTACATTGAGTCTGGTACATGCTGTAGAGCTCCAGGCAGGTGTGTTGCTGCTCACAGTTCAGGCAGTGATGGACATGTTGTCTCTGTAGCAGGCTGGCCTCTGGGGGCCGCTGTAGCTGCACAAGTCCTGGTAGATGCGGGCCATCTGGTCACTGGCCAGATTATCACACATCTCCAGGTTTGGGTTGTTGCAGTAGGGCTGGGAGCGCCGCATGTTCACTGCCTCCAGCAGGTGCTGGCAGTTCACCACAGTGATCTGCCATTTGGGAGAGGACACAGAAATATGTGTTTTTATTGTCAACACTCCATTCATGTAGATTAAAAAAATATTGATTTTTGTTGCTCAATAAATTAACGTTTTAAATGGCCCACAGGTTAACTTGACTGATCTTACCTGCACAATGATCAGTTTGCTCTTGGCATTGCTGAGATCTTGGAGCTCTTCTCCAAAACAAAGAGTCACTGTCGGATCAGGAGCAGGAAACTGACCCTCCTGGTACAGCTGTAGAGCTGGAACATACAAAGTATGTGAACAGCTGTTTAGACAATCTTTGCAAGTTAGCAATCCTCCATTAGGATGTTGCTTGCTGTAAGCATCTAAAAGAAATGTATGTGTTTTGCATTGATTTTGACTCTTCTGAGCTTTTAAGATAACTGAATAGAGACTGAAAATACATAGAGGCTCACCGTGGAGAAACTTTCCTGTGTCAAAAATCTTGACTACAGCATCTCTTTCAAGTTTACAAGGCATGGGGCTGTATTGTGAGCCCACTTCTCCCAGCCCACTCCAGAAGACACGGCTCTGGCACAGCCTTTTGATGAAGATGCCCTCTTGGTTGGCACGGACCAGTACACCTCTCTCCAGGTGGCCCAGGAGCTTGCGTGTGACATGGCGCTGGCGGTCGTACTCAATGTGCTCAGCCGGAGGAAAATGAACACTCTGCATGCTGTCTGAACTGTATAGGGCGCCACGGCCCAGGTGCTGTGGGGCGATCCGGCAGCCTTCAGGATGTGTAACCGGTGTGGTCTGCATCAACTTTCCTCCATAGTAGAAACTGATCATCATCTGTGAGAAAGCTGGAGAATAGAACATTTGTTGAGCTTTGTAAATGAAAACGAATGGCAAGTATAATTATAAAAAAATATATAGCCTGCATGTTATAATCAATTTGTGTTATGATCACTGTTGATGCTTAACTAATGATCTGATGTGATTGTGACACTTTCATGAATAATAATATAACTGAATACCTGAGCTGAGATTGCCTGATGGCAAAGGGTCCTGATGCAAGGGAAAAGCTGTGAAATACAGGAAGAAGAGATGAGTTAAGGGCCTTATTACCACAGTGTCATGTCATTATATTGCTGCATCATCAGAAATAATATTTCTCTAGCACGATCTCAAAAAGAAATAATCCTCTTAGTCAGCAAACTTCAACAGGATGTTAGTCAATTCTTCCATTGCAGAATTCAACAGACAAGCAAATAACCTCTATTTAGAACCCACAATCACAGGAGCATGTCAATGAGCTTTCCACTGTGGTTATTTTCAAAGACATAAAATATCATACCTCTCAAAGACGGAACAGTCTTACTTGAGAAGTGTGACAAAAGGCAGAGGTACGCCTGGGCAGGCTTCTAGCCACAACACTAACTGAACAGCTTCATTTAGTTTGTGTTGTATGTATGAAAGGTTGTCTTACCATTAATGCTACCCGGGGACCAATACTCTGGACTGGCCTGGATACTACAGCCTTCCTCCTGCGAAAAGACAACAATGTCATAAGCTGCTGAAAACAAAGCCCCTTTGAACACTTCACACAGTAATGCAGAGCAAGTGGGAGCGTGGGCATGCTCGGTGCAACAAGTGTTGGAGGAGACAGCACAGTGTGATAATCAGAAAAAAAGTGACACAAAAGCTGTGTGGCAATTAAGGCAAAGTGCATCTTGCAACAGATGGGGAGAGGGGAAAGGGGAGAGGGGAGAGGGGAGAGAAAGAGGTAAGGAATATGGTTTAATAAATGGTTTTAAGTGAGAGGTATCCTCACCTCTTTAATGAGCTCCTCTATCTCTGCAGGGCTGCAGTCCATGTCAGTGATATCACCAGAGCTGGTGGTAGTTGCCATGACCATCACTGAGACTTTGCCATCTGTAGGTGAAAGAATAATTCATTGTTCATGGTACAAACATGTAACTTCTTTTTTTATTGCTAATAATTGCATGGAGGAATTTTATCCCGCAACATGCATTGCACTGGAAATTCAAATGATAGCATTACGTAAAAATATCTGTTAAAGCAGGGATCTTCAAGAGGGGGTTAATTTTTTAGTTAATTTAAATTAATTTGTTAGTTTTTTCAAAAATGAAAAAGTCTTAACATGAATTATGAACATATTATTAGCAAATATAATAAATCCCCACTGCTTACTGGTAGGTAAGGTAGTCATTAAGGCCATCTACCGAGTAGATGTAATTTGCGTAGAAGATAGATTCATACTAAGGATTCACTGTGCAGCATGTATGTTTAATATTGGAACATGATTTATAAAACCATGGCAACAATATTAGGCTATTTTAATAGCTTAGTATTCTATGCAAAAAAGATATGTATAGAGGTTTTAGGTCACCCTACATGTTATTGTAGGCCCAGTTAAATATGCAATTAATTTTAAAGAATTTATTTTGTAGGGGGGTTCCTGCTTGTCACAGTTTCAGTTAAGGGGTCCTTGGCTTAAAAAGCATTGAAGACCCCTGTGTTAAAGAATATAAATGCTGTCTTTCATGACATTAATTGTTCAAAAACTCACTCTTCTGCTCTTCTTCTGGAACAATGCGATAGACTTTATAGGGCTCAGAGATGTCTAGCTGCGACCTTTCTGTCACCTCCTCAAAGTCGGGGCTTTTATTCAGGGCACAGCGGAGTCTGGTCTTCCATGTTGCAGGCTCAGCCTTGTCCCCCTCCTTAAACTTGCCTTTAAACACAGCCCAGGCCTGTGGAGGGAAACCCACATGTTAAATATGGTATTGTAATGGAGTAAAGTTGGATGCTTCAAGACAAAATGTGAAAGTTATCCTTTCATTTTTCAACTTTTAGAAAGAAAGAAAAAAGAAATCAAAATCTGATTTACAATAGTGACAATAATTGGCAATTGTTGGCAATTTAACATTTACAATTTTTGTGTGTAAATAGCACTGATGCTAGACTATAGCATTATTACTATTTAAAAAAATAATTTGGTTGAAATTTCATTGAAGTTAAGTTGCATATATAAACAAATAATAGCAATGCCATTTAAAGGTCTAAATGATAGTTTCCATTCGGCCATAAAAGAACTAGACTTAAAAAAGTGCTTGACTTATCCATCAAGATTTAGTAGCCTGTAAAGTTTAGTGCCAAAAACTCCATCTAGTTATCTGACCATGGGGCTACACGAGAATGCTGTCAAACCTTAAAAATGGATGCGTCTACTTCTTGGTTGTAATCCTGTTTCCCTGCGTGTTTCCATGGAATTCGGAACATAGTGCGGCTGTCATCCTCCCACTGCAGTCCAGAGTACTGCCCGCTCTGGATCTGCTCCACCAGCCACTGCTTCAGTCTCCGACCTCCCGGGTTTGACATCACGATGGAGAAAAAATTGTTTTTGGATTGTTCCCTTGTATCTAAATAAGGAGGATTTCATTCATGAAAGTATGTCAAATATAGTTTTTATTTACTCTTGTCTAAGATAGTGTTAAAATAAATATATATATATATATATATATATATATATATATATATATATATATATATAATCAAATCGTTTAAATTGTGTTGTAAAGCTGTCGCTCGTTAGGGTAGAAATCAAAAGTAAAAGCACTTACAGTTTAACAAGCGGTTGAGCTCTTTGCCCTGCTTGGGATATCCTGCGATGTTGATAGATGTCTCACTGTCTGCTTTAATCAAGTGAGTTCTCCCGGACATATGCCTATATGGACTTGATTGTGCTCCGTGTCATGAATGAAAAAGCTGGGAGATGATTTGACAACGCCACCTCCCTCTGACCAATGACTGTGTTGAAGCTTCAGTATGCCGGCCCATTCCGGAAGTGTTTTTCTCTTAACTGCGGGTATTTACAAGAAATGGCCTGACACAAGCGATGGTTGTAAAGCTGCTGCCCACGCTCAAAGCTACGCTGAATAAACCCGGAGAGTCACAAGTTACCTTGAGCTGTGGGGGATTTCTGCGCTCCAGACAAAGGTAGCCTAATGCGTCCCTCCAGCGCCCACTCAGTACTGATGAGAAACATCCAAATGTTCTCGAGCAGTACAGTAGCCTACTGTTTGTATTATGGTGAAGTAGGTTGATTCCACAAGTCCTCTGAGAGATATCCTTTACTACTACTACTACTACTACTACTACTAATAATAATAATAATAATAATAATAATAATAATAATAATAATAATTATAATTATAATGTAAACTATGATGATGGGAGGATAAGTAGGAAACTCGATAGACTGAATATCTGTTTTTAGGATCAAAAGGATTTCACAGTAGGCTAAGTAATAAAGCCACGTTATATTTCTATACACCATCTTCATGGTTATCTAATAAAGGACATTAAACCAAATGATTAACTAAGAAAATAATAAAATAATAACTTATTTTATAATTTGTCAAAAAATACCTGGAAATAAGACTCATTCATCTCAATTAAATGATCTTATTAAAATATTTATTACATGAACCTTTTCATTATGAAATGATAATTAACTTAACCAAACAGATGAAACTATCTTTATTATTTCAACGGCATGTCCTTCCAGTAGCCCATTAACTGTTGTTAAATTCACAGTAAGTCTGAATGTATGCTTTCTGCTAAGTAAACACCACCTCTCTGGATGCCCTGCCAGGAATGAGCCTGTCTGAACATCCGGACCACAGTAAACCCTATGAACAATCACTTTTTTCAGCCATGATAGATAAACAAGCACATATACGTAGGGGTATTATACAAATAAACTAAATGTGGGGTTGCATCCTACTGTTCTGTTTCCCCTAACCCAGAATTCAGTTCTAAGGAAGTGATGATGTATTCTTTGGAAGATTTTATAATAGCATGTTGATGCTCTTCAGAAAGTGATAACCCTGAGGAAGCATTTCTAATAAATTTCAGTTGTCTTGATGTGTCGCTTTACACATCACAAGGCAAAAGACCCACAGGACTAATTTGGAACCATGATCATGTGGGACATGTTTGAAGTATGAAAACATATGAATTGTTATATTGATGTATTAATTTGGCTTACTGTATAATGCCTTTTATGTAAATAGTGTTACCTGTGATTAAGAGCTATTTAAATAGTCATCTTCCCCTAATAAACAACTGGTGAGCGATATAATCTGCAAATAATAAATCTGTAATTTTAAAATTCTCAGGTAATCCATATTTTTCATTAAATACAGTTTTAACTTCACTTATACAGTTTCATCCCTAATTTCTCATATACTGGTTTGTTGTCATGTCTCATGGGTAAGACCTCCAACTTTGTACAATTAAAAACATTGAAATCACGGTGTGTAAGCATGTAGTTTTGAATCCTTGATGATTATTGTCTGGTAGTAAAATATGTATCACACTGTATATTTTCATGAAGCTGCACCACAAGGGTCTAAGCAGCATTAGCAGGTGATCTGCTGAGTAAAACCCAGAAACCTTTCAAATCGTGAATGCAGACTGAAATTTAAGAAAAGCTATTCTGTGTTTTACTAGTGCGGTCATCAAGCTGCCTCATGAGACAAGCAGCTTATCTAGAGGTGAGCTGTGCAATACAATACTAACCACATTTATAGTAATTTCTTTTATTTACACACAGAGTGTTGATAGTACATATTTATTAGCATTACCATAGTTTTTGTCATTCACTGAATTAGAAAATACAAAAAAAAACACCATAAATACACAAAACAATTAACTGTACCCATGAATGTATTACACACATTATGTATAAATCAGCTTTGTCACAATAAAAAGATAAAATCAGAGCATAAGTAAAATCCGGAAGACAGCAGAGATGCTTCATACATAAGAATAGCTTTACTCAGCAACAAGTAGCTTCCCAATTCAACCTGCTATGTATAACTTAAACAAACATATTACCCATTTTATAATGTATTCCATGTTTTTTACCCCTGGCTTATCTTATCTGGACAAACTATAGAGGGTTTGTCTGTTGTACTGTTTTTTGTTTTGTTCTCTCAGCCTGACAAGAGAGATAACTCAGCAAGAGGTTTGTTGGCTAGGACAGAGTTGTGCGAACTGACAGAACCAAATCACAGCTTTTCCTTCACCGCTGCCCACCAATAGGAATTGACATTAAGTCACTAAGTTCCACTGTTGGTGCTAGATTGGTACTTTGTACAACTTGAAATCTTCTTCAAATATGAAACAAAAAGTACCAACAGGAATGAGAGAAGTGAACCCAACTGGGTGTAAACAAATGCTGTTTACTACACGGGCAGTGATGTGCTACAGTGACATATTCATTGTTGTTATAACATATGTAAGTGGCTAGCGTATTTGCTGGTACATGCAATGTTGATAGTGTTTACACATTTGACAGTCAAGCAGTGGTGTTTGCTTTCAGTAGGATGTACGTACATAATAACACATTTTATGCTGTCAGCCTGGCAAGCATGCCAACTTCCCCACCTGCAGTGTTGCTCAATACTAATACTAATAATAATGTATATTTTTATTGATGCCCAGTGGGTAAATTACCATTATAATTTACACTCAGTTTGTTAGAACACACTACACACAGGTCTGAAATACACATACATTAAGAGCCTGGACAGGACTTTAAAATAGCACGTCAGAATAACTGCTCAAAATAATGGGCTTTAAATTACTTGTAGATTTGAGCACAGACTAGACATGCACATAATTAGAGACAAAATGTTCTTTTAAGATTGCATTAAATCAGTGACTTAAGGCTACCGAGATGAACATTGCAGGTGTAAAGTGTCCACGTGGAAATATTGTTTATTCATCATGGCTAAGGTGCTGAGGTGTTAAGAGTAAGGCTTCTGTGAGCACCAATACCACAGTTGTGGCTGTACTCAGTTAAGGTAGCAAAGAAGGTACTGGTTGTGGGTTAGAGTCTGTAGCCCAATTCTAAATCAACCTCCATTGATTAGAAATGAATAGACAGATGCAAGGTAAGTATAAAGATATGCCTGGCTTTTAAGGGGGGATTTATTTCATCCTATGCTTTCAGAGTTATACAAAGACCTTGAAGTTGAACACAACTTTGGGTTGATTTGGAATTGGGTACAGAATAATTGCTTTGTGTCATTTACAGACAGCCATGAGCAGGGCTATAGCAAGACCAAAGGCCTGTGCTTCAACTGCTGCCTTCATCACGGTCGGACGGCAGAGAACAGACACCTACACCTTGATTTATCCAGCGCTGGTCTGCTCCTCTCCTCTGGCTTTGCTGTTGCTCTGTGAACTGGCTCAGCAGGGCACACACCTGCTCCTGGTCATTAAATGGACAGGGACGGAAACTGGACCGTAACCATGCTCGGTACTGGGGACAAGAGGACAGACAAATAACATAACTAAGTAAATGTCATTGTGTTAAGATCAAATTGTTTAATACCTTACTGACTATACATTTTATGTATATGCATATCTGTAGTGGCATTGACAGGCAAATTCTATTTAGTTTTGTTCCCAAGCTATAAATCTACACACACAATAAAAAAGATACCTTTGAAATGTGGTACCTCATACAATTCAATTCAATTGTATTTATAGTATCAATTCATAACGAGAGTTATCTCGAGACACTTTACAGATAGAGTAGGTCTAGACTACACTATGATTTACAAGGACTCAGCAGTTCTAGTAGTTCTCTCCAGAGCAAGCAACAGTGCAACGGTGGCAAGGAAAAACTCTTTTTGGAAGAAACCTCAGACAGACCCAAGCTCTTGGTAGGTTGTCTGACGGGCCAGTTGGGGTTGAAATGAAGAGTGGTAATAAAAGTCACAGTAAAAGATACAGACAGTGTAGTGTCTTTAAACAATGAGTCCAATCTAAAATGTACCTATACTATGTATCCAGTGCTTTCATAAGATCAACCGAATCACATTGGATCAGAGTTATTTTCTTGTTTTCTGAATCAGAAAGATACAAAAATACAACCATGAGTGCAAAGTTGATTTCATAGTTTGAACAGAATTTTTGACAATACAAAATGTACATCATTAAATTATAATCCATGTATTCAGTGTCTTAGCAGGAAGTAATGAATAGAAAAAGATGGCCTGCAAGGGAACTTGACAGACAATAGGAGAGGACAGGACAGACAGTTTTGGATGAGACAGGTGACTTTCTGCAGACGTTCCTGCTCACATAGTCACCTGGAAAATCAGTCCAAAAGCCTTAATGCGGTGAACCAAATGCTATATATCTATTTTATGACATGTGACGCTACACCATGTGGACTCAAAATTCCAAATTCAAGACATACTATATTCATGTTGGCATGTATTTTTATTTCAAGGTGGTGAAGAATTTAGATGGCTTCAGTTGTACAGCACAAAATGAAAGGGTCTGGGGTGATAACAACTCCTTCCATGAAACTGACTAAAGTGCTATTTTGTCTCTTCAGTTAATCAGGTTCCCACAAATATATTGGTCCCTTGGTCAGGTCACAGAGAAGTGTGAAGATCAATTGCAACTGGTGAGCTGATGGTAGTAGGTAGTAGTAATTGCTTTATGGAGATAGATACTATAGGAGCATCATTTGTGTGTAAAGGTATTTATTCATGAATAGTATTTTGATATTTATTGTCACTAGAATGCAGACTGAGATTGTATTACATGCTGCAGTCTTCCTTTCCAGTAAAGAATTTCAATGTTGGTTTAACGACAGCAACTGAAAAAAAGTGAGGAATTGCATTTTTCAAATTATGTCAAGGATTTTGTGCAATACCTTAGTCTTTATGAAATACAATGAAGTGAAAGTCACTCTGAATGTAATACATTCATCTTCCTAAAATAAGTATTCTCACACTTAACCCCAAAACCAAAAGAGTACAGCACCACTGACTCATAACATCAACATGACTACTCAAAAGCACAGTATAATAAAGATCAGAGGACTGATATCAGGTGTAAGATTCTACCGTCAATCTGTCATCTTGAAAAGGAAAATGAATCTTGTTAGAAGCTGCAAGGTTCTTTCAAATCTTCCACATCAGAATACTTTGATACTTGGGTTTGATGTCAGATGTATCAACATCAAAAAAGGGTGGCATTACAATCAGGTAATGCTCACAAAAAGTGGAATTTGTTCTGTTAGAGCTCAAGTCATAACCCTGCAGTCAAGACAAAAGGTGGATTTAAGGCAGATACAGTAGTTAACTGTCGAAAAGCTCAGGTTCATAGATGAATTGTTTCAGAACAATGACACATTTTGATTCTTTTAACAGAATAAAAACAACCAAACATGTATAGTACAATGCAAAGAATTTAAAGGAGACCTATTATATCTCGCTTTTCCGTATTTTCTGTCATATCTATTATGTTACAATGTGGGATGGTTATATTAAACATGGCCAAAGCATCAAAGAATCAGGTAAGCATATTTAAAAGAAATACTCAGATTTCACACTGTTCTGTATGCTCTGGTTTCAACTGTTTTTTCTACTCTCCACACGGTATGAGGTCATAGGAACCAATTTTTTTTTTACATATGGTTATCTGCTCCAGAAAGACATGCTACTAGTGTTTACTTTACATACACTGCTTTATGTAGCTACATGTTAATGCCAGGGAAACCTGTAATCTTGGCTGCCCATGTTGTTAATTTCTTTTAGAAGCCTGTATTGGTGTTTTTTATGGTATAAAGTCCCACTATATACTCCATTGCAGACTCAGTCACTCTCCAACTGTAACGGACTGTACAGAGTCAGCGACAACAGAGCACGTGGATGCTAGATCCCACCCAATACACAAGCATACCGCGCAGGGCTTCAACACCAGTCAACAGATGTTACTGCAGTGTTTACATTTAACATTAATTTTTGGTTGACGATGTTATTAATCATTTTTTCCCAATTTTGGATCACACGATCAATCGTTCAAACATTTGATTGTGTAGTTTTTGGTTTAGAAGCCTTTATTGGTGATTTCTCATGGTAGAGTATAGTGCAGCTATACTCTGTTACAGTTAGTCCTCGGCTACAACAACAGACAGGAAGTGAAGCCCAAGTGTTGACGTGGACACCATGGATGTATTATAAGACCTGGATACAGCGTTCAAGGCGGAGCCCCGTTCCTTCCTATGAGAGTTGCTCAGTGGTGCATGAAGCCATCATATTGTAAAAAATTACCCGGATTATCAGCACCGTTTCTGCAATTGGCGGCCCATAGAGAAGGCGCACTAGAGACCTCCGCCGGCCGAGCCAAATATTTCCGGTTTAGCGACCTGTCAACTTTAGTGGGGATTAAATGATATATCCGTGCTTCTCTTTTAAACTTTCCAAATGTTATCAGACTGAATGAATCAAATTCTGATAATAAAACAAGTTATTTTGCATGGGTTGTGACACTCAAAAAGATTTATCCACTGATTTACAGACATTTCTTTCACCATGTAAGTGTATGGGAAAATAACTTTTTGGTCCATAGGGCATCACATGGCGGGCCGAGAGTTGCAATTCCACTGTTTGGCTACTATGTTCAGTTTGTTTCAAAGCCTGGCGCACTTCCTGGGGTCCGGGTTGCATCTAGCATCTAACGCAGAGCACAGATGCAGAGACTCTGGAGATCCGGAAACATTGACCAATCAGACAGTGGGTGAACACAGGTGCAGCAGGTGTTTTTTGAACAAAAGTATGTAAACCTGTTCAAGTAGAAACACAAGTAGAAACCTGAAAAAAGTGAATAATAGGTCTCCTTTAAGCAGAAAAAATGAGATGGTCTTTATCAGTCTTTTAGCTCTCTATAAATGGGATTCTGTGGCCTTCTTGCCTTATTTGAGTAATTTTGGGAGCCTAATTTTAAACCCTACTCTGGACTATTACAGTATGTTTAAGGAATTAAAAGATGTTTTCAAAAGTTTTGTCTGTCACCAAATTAGCAGAAGACAGTGGAGAATGTGCACATCAGTGTATTGTTATACATGTCTTGTTACTGTGACGCAGTGGCAGTGAATGTTGTTACCGCTGCATTAGTGAGTACATTGTTGTCCAGAGGCTTCCTCACTTTCTATCTGAGGCAGATGTGGGAAAAGCACAGCTACAGAAATCCCATTTCCCCTTAAATCCTCGAAATCAGTGCAAGAATTACAAACAATGAACATTTTTTTTCAGTCATGTTGCAAGATGCTGACAGTAATACTAAACACGTGATGAGCAGTACCAAGCTAATGCAATCCCAGCAAACCCCCTGCAGTTCCCCTTCTCTACTCAAAGGCTGGGCCAGTGCCACTGTAATGGGATCACACACTAGGTGCCTTCTGCAAAATGTTAAAAGGCTGTGAACAGCTACCTACAGTGTGTTTAAATATAACACACCCTGCCAATAATAAAATGCTGTGGCGACTATGGTTAAAAATTAAATACAATTAGAAATGTACTCACTCACTAAAATCTTAATATGATTAATACTTGAAAACAGAATCTTAGTCCTCTAATGTCGCAAATACATGTCTACAAAGGCTTGAACTAGCATTTTACATTGCTCAACATTTTTTTGTATTAAGAAAATGGTCAAAATTAAATTGGACATGAAATCAGAAAGTTGAAACTGAATATTTCCTATAAGTGGTGATATTCTTCAAAGTGAAAGCAGAGAGCTACAGTATGAGCATTATAGGGTAGGTCTTTGTCTCCAGGAGTGCAGGATCTTGGATTATGTATCCTAAAAGGCTCCTCACCCATCAAATACAAGAAGTCCACTGTAAAGATCCCCACAAAGCTGTTGGGGGTTAAAGCTCCCCAAAAATCCCTCATATTAGGCTGGCAAGAAATCACAGTTTGCATTTGAGGACAATGCCCCTTAATAAACAACAGAGGAGGATTAGGACCACTTGCTCTGAGTTTGGATGTTAACATACCAATTAAAAACAAGAATGAATGTGATTATTTCATACAACATGAAATGCATAATATGAACCTAACAAATTAAGTTTCACAAATCTCAGAATCTCAAAAAAGGAATCTCAAAAAAGGAATCTGCAGCTTATGTGAGACTGACAAATATCTTAGTGATTTCTGAGCGATTTCAAAAAGCAAGATGAGCATATTTGTTTATTTGATGCATTGAGCTGCAATTTAGTCTCTGGCTGTAGCTGAGTATCTCAGCTATGCTGGCTTGACTGTAAAACAAACCATGGCTGTTTATTGGTCTCTACAAGGATAACAAATATTTAAAAAATTACACAGAAATGAACACAAATGAATCTGTCACAACCGTCAGGTATGTTCCATGACAACAAGAGAGCAACAATTAACAGTTGATATGTCAACCACAAGCTTGTGCAGTGTTATGGTTGTATGCATGCAAGTGACGTTGAATCACGACAGCACATAAGACACAAAGGAATTCACAGAATGCTAATATCTCGTAGAGCTACTGCTAGAGAAATACCAGTGAGGAAAACATAAAATTTGGAATTTTTAAACATGAAAATTTGAACTTTGACTTTAGGCTACATCATTGCAAACTGTAAAGGGGGACTGTGCGCCTTCTGTAGGTATTGCTTGTGTGCATTTGTCATGTCTGTGTGTTCTTTTGTGTGTTTACCTCTGAGACTTGTGTCGTCTGGTACTCCTGCAGCTGCTGCTGGAAGCCATAGTTGGGACCGACAAAGGAGCGAACAGCCTTGACTGCAGACAGACATTCATCCCAGCTGTAGTGGGTGACAGTCATCAGGTAGGCCACCACCATGGTAGTGCTGCGGGAGACACCTGCAAGGCTGCAGCAAAGCAAAGCACACAGCTTGGTCATTATCATAAAGCAACTTCATGTTTAACACCTTATTTCTTAGGTAATAACAGCTACTTGACGGGCTTGTTTTTTGGTTCTATCCTTTGAGGCATACTACAAACCTACATCCAAAGTAAACATGACATGTCTTGACAACCACAGATGCCAAGAAGGAGCTGGTTACAGCTTTAGACATAGAAACCTACCAGTGAACGAGACATGATCCACCATTCAGGCGACACTCATGGATGAAGCTGATGCACTCTTTAAAATGCTGTAATCTGAAAAGAAAAAACAACCAAACCAAGAAACTGAGATATAGCGCACATTTTCTGTGGTTTGCAGTACACAATATAGAAGCTAATGTTTTGAAATAACATAAAAATAACAGTGCTTTTGTTTTGCTTTTTGTAAAGCTAACAATAGATGACACATACAGTATAGGATATGAGAAAGGACACCTTGAACTGAAACTCCTTTCTCGAGGCCCGAACTTCGTGTTTCAAATAGGTTGCTGAAACTTTGATAGCATTATTTTGTTCTGATTTTGACTGCATAATCTGCAAGTTAATCTCAAATATAATGAGAAGTTTCAGAATTGGACAAGTAGTTTTGATAGAGTTGTGTTCGTTCTGAGAATGCTGAGAAATAGTAATTTATCTTTCAACTACTCCAACTTGTCATGTGAGGAAATCTCTCAGGGTGGCTCATACAGAGAGTCTGTGGTAGACCAGAGCACAGACACCATAGGGACAGACAAGGGAAGTAACTATCTTTGTTTTTGTGTATGTGCAAAATGACATCAGGTTCCAGCATTCATTCATTCTGTGTCTACAAATGATAAAGTAAATCAAAATACAGCAACTAACCTCCTGCCTTATGGTGGACTGAACATGTGTACATGTTTTTGCCTTCCAAACTAAAGAGATATTACATTCTGAGGTTGTGTCAGACCAATGTGTAAGACTCTCGCAAATATGCAAGCCTATTAAAATCTGAGAAATACTAAGAACACAACACAAAATGATATTGTACTTTGACGCCAAAAACACAAACCGTAAAATGGCTCATTGTTGTATAATGTCACAGAAATCCTCAGAATGTGAGTCTACGTGGACATAAAAATGAACACAAAGCAGCAAGATGTGGTTCAACTGCTCCTCAAATATCCTACTTGTTCACTGTCAGGAAACACTGATGGTGTTTTGCATAATCAAGAAGTGCATGGCTGATAATGCTGTCTCCTGAGGAGCAGATGCTGGTTACTCAATAGCAGACAGAATAACAGACTGAGGCTAAAATAGATTGACTGCCACTTTTCTTTTTTCCTCCTTGCTGAGATCCTTCTTAACTCCTTCTAAAGATGTCTCCTCAGCACTTTGTTCTGTCTTCCTAGCACAGAGGTTTCCGGCCGTCTTGTTTAATATGCAGAAAATTACCGTGTGACAAATATTTGAGGTTTTAACCAGTTGAATCTAGAGAATACTGAAACAAAAAATTTGCTTGTGCAATTTTATGCTATTGTGAATTTCTATTTCAATATAATTACAAAGTATGTGTGAGAAATCATTTTTAAAACAAAAACAAATTGTACCATCTTAGTTACAAACAAAGTACACCATGGTGGACGCCTGTCCACTCCCATCAAAAATGCACATCTCATTTTGTAAATGTTTGATGCAAATGAGTTCACACCTTCATGGTCAGTGCACAATGTGCATTAAAACCATAGCAGGCTTGTCACGAGAGTGTGGACAAAGAAGGGGAATCCCTAGCCCCCCCCACAAACAGGTACATGTACATGGTAGCAAATATATAAAGTTATAACATTTAAGGCAATTACAATAAAATATTTTGTTTTAATTCAGAGGATGACATCACCGCACCGCGGCAATTCTACAATAACGGCAATGGTGACCAAGTTTGCCTTGATGTCTTTGCTAGTTGTTGTCACCATTTAACCCCATCAATCATAGAAATGGATGTGTCTGAGGCCCTGACCAAGATTTGTCATTTAAGTTATTTTTCTTTTATAGGATAATTGACGCAGCTTATGGGGACAGTAACTGTGATTTAGGGCTATATAAATGACCCTTACTTCCTGAAATCCATCCCACAGTACAGACACAAGAGCTTTAAGAACGTTTTTAAGTTTTCAGACAGCTTGCCACTGCAACAAAAAAATGGTGGTGGGCAAGATGGTGCGTCAGTTGGCCTCACCACTCCCTTCAGTCAGACCAGTGATTGTGACAGAGGGGGTTTAATAAAGCCCTGGGTGGTCGAGGCCAGCAGCCAGATGTCACACTAAGGTTTCCTTCCTCTGCTGCCTGAGGGAGAGACACTTGATTGCGACAGTGGGGGTCAGACACCTCCAACACAACTTAATCAGCAACATGCAACCAAAAACTAAACCTTTATTTTTATTATTAACTTGCATTTTACCGAGCTTTATTTTAAATTATTTATTTTACAAAGTAAGCAACTAGAGTTACTCTTTAAACCACAGACAACTTCAATGACTGCAGCACTCAAAGTCACACTCTTTCAAACAACTGTTTGTCTGAGTCACATGTGAACTTATTCTAACTGTAGTCCTGTGCGTTATATTTTGCAGAAAATTTGAATGAAGAGTTTTGAATTGAGAAACACTAATAGATAATCTGATACCCTTTTGACACCAGTGAGTTCATTCTGCATTCAACCAAGCAATGTGTCCCATATTTTTCTACACTGTCAAAATTTCCCCAATTTTTTCCCCATTTTAGCATAACAAATTCCCTCATTGTACGGTCCTTGTGACTGCAGACTTCACTGTTGATGTGGATGGTGTAGAGAGCAATGTGCCTCCTCCAACACACATGGTGTCAGCAGGGAGCTGTAATGCAATAGGGATTTATGTAACACCTTTTCCAGATCCCATCTCTCTCTCCGTCCGTCCGTCCGTCCGTCCGTCAGTCAGTCAGTCCGTCAGTCAGTCTGTCTGTCGGTCTGTCTGTCGGTCTGTCGGTCTGTCGGTCTGTCGGTCTGTCTGTCAGTCAGTCAGTCTGTCAGTCAGTCAACCCTGACCGGGATTGGCACTTCTGGTTTGTGCCCTCAGCCCGTGTCAAGTGTTTAATCCAGAATCACTGCAGCTAGTGTTGCATGAGGTCAAAAGACCCTACAAAGAAAGCAACAGAACTGCAATGACTAATGCGTTGTGTTATCGGCCGCTGCAAGGGTGGAGCAACAACTCATGCCTCTTTCAACACAGAGTCTGCTTACTGATTAACATTGACACAATGAATACAACTCTCTCTCTCACTCTCTCTCTCTCTCTCTCTCACACACACACACACACACACAACACAAACACAAACACAAACACACAAACAGAATCTAGTGATAAATCTTTCCTTAGGAACATTCCATAATTAAATTAAAATTTGCATGGTCTACTTTATTTCATTTATCTACAAGCCATGAGATGAACAGAACTGAGAAATGATTTAAATAAATTAAGAACTACTGGTCACTCTGCCCTGTACAGCTTCAATTTAGGCACTTAAAGTATAAATTAAACAAGCAAGACAGTAGTAAATGTCTAAAAACTTTTTTAAGTTTTTAAACCGTTAAAATGATTCATATAATATTTGTAACGATTTGCATTGGGCCGTCACACCCTGGGACCACAATCTGGAGGGTAATAGTGTTGAAATAATACTGTGTGACTCATCAGCCCTTCAGAAATTCACATGGACATTTAAAATCTGAGGTATAAACATGCACTTTTTAGTGTGTGTGCGCGCACACGCGTGTATACTCACAGGTTCTGGCTGGAAGCATCAGCTGCATGAATACAAAGGTATGTCATGTCCTGTAAAACATAAAAACTGTATAACAACTGAAAAAATATGGTTAAAAAATATAGGATATAGGCCATGCAATAGATCTGGCTATAATCTGTAAATCTTAATTGAATAAATTAATTCACATTAAGTGCTCAAACTATTATTAATAATAATGACTATTATTATAATATTAATAACTTTATTGATATGTGCTTTACAAAGACATAAAAACAAGAGTCATTACCAGATAAATAAAAACAGAATTGATACAGTAACAATGACAGGCGAGGTATGAATTACTAAAACACAATAAAAACAAGTAAAGTAAAACAGAAGAAACAATTCAGAAAAGCGTGTTTTTAGGATAGATTTAAAAGAAGTATATGGTATGTAACAGGCTTAAGGTGGATCTGTAATTTTCTAGTCCCTCAATATAGTTCTTTACTATTAAAGCTTTCTGGGGCTTTGCATTATCTGAATAAACATAAAGCTAATATAACTCTCTGTTGAAGACATGCATAAGAAACTGACTGAATACTTGAATGTGTCTGTCACTTGTATGTGACATGCTGAGCATTTTGTGGGCACAGTGGACAACAACAAAAAATCACTTTCCCCTGCAACAAATATCAGTCTCAGTACATAGTGTTGAATAATACATTAACATCTCTGAAATAAAAAAACTCACACTTATGTCAGTGCCTGGCAATTACACCAGATTAGAGTGGCTAAAGTACCTTCCCATTGTTTCAGAGATTATTAGCGCCTGTCTGTAAACACACACAATCTTTTTGCTTCTACCATAACTCATCACCACCCCCAGCTGGCTGACATGACACATCACATTATTACCTGCACAGTCATACCAAAATCTCCATGTAAATGTTACGCAGGAAGTACAAATATTTTAACCCATGCAACCATTTTCAACTAACCTCAAACACGGGTTTAGCATTGTTGTACACAGACAGGATGTGGGTGATGCCATTCTTAGACAGACTTTCTCTGTTTTCTGCATCTGGGACAAGAAGAAAGCGCTTATCTTACCAGAGTCATGTCACTAAATTTCACACCAACAACTCTGACCAGTTATATTGCAAACCACTGCAGAGGCAGGTCTGTGAGCTTTATACTATCCCGCAATTTCATTTGGTATAGTAAGGCCTGTGGTCACTTGTTCCTGTCACTTGTACTAATTTTAGCCATCATGTTTTTGCCATCGTGTGGCGCCATCAATGCAGCAGCTAAAGTTAGAAACCTGGTTGTTTCAGGTCATGGAGGGACACACTTAAGACAGTTGACTCTTGTGTTTTATGTGAAGCATAAAAACCTTGTTATACTGTATAAGGGACAGCATTTAATGGAAAGAATACACAATAGAAAACACTTCACAGTGAATATGGGCAAGATGCATGGTTTTGGTCCATATTATTTGGGAGAGTACTGTGCGTATATAGGCCGTATAACAAGCAATATGTTTAATGGTAAAGTGTTGTGATATTCCTCTGTATCAATCCCCCCACCACTTATTCCTTCATGCATTTATGGCCTATTATCTTGGCCTTCTGCCTTTGGTGCTGAAAGCCTGACCCAACCCAGCCATACCCTATGTATCAAATTTACAAACATCCAATTAAGTTACATCATGTTTGTCTTACCTCTTATATTCCCAAGGTAGAGCCCATCGACAACCTGTGAAGCAGCAGTCACAGACATGTTGCATTCAGGTTAGATATTCATTACAGTCCAGCTTTAAAATCTTCACTTGAAAAGCAACAAATGTCACAGATTCAGACAGATTGAATTTAAGGCTTAAGGTTTCAGGCTAAAGGACCAAGTACCAGCAAATGATTCCCTACAGCCATACAAGGCCTGAAGCAACGATGCAGGATTATCAGGATGAAGTGATGATTGGCAAGCAGCCGCTGAGTGTTGCTGCACTTTGCTAGGCCACTAGTAAACAGCAGGTGTCTAAAGATAATTCTGGATTTATTACATTTAATAAAATGATTGACTAACTCAGCCTGCATATTGTTGTGGCAATACAGAATGGAAATTTTTAAGACAAATTTAAAATGTACTTGTCTTACTTTAGTGAGATCTGTTTCAAAGGGACATTTTGCTAAACACGCTTTGTTAAAATGTATTTTCACTTTCTATTAACTAACTAATATACTGGGCATCAATTTTATTTTGCATGTTGACAGTGAACTTTTTGCCATCATTTGAAAAGTAAATAGTTTTGTCACAGTGTCATAATTGCAACAAACCAAACTTGAAATGCACAATAGCAATGTTGCAATAATCTATTGATTTGATCTTCAGAGTTCAAGTTGCATGAATCTGTTGTCTGAGACATAGGGGTCATTTACACTGGAGACTCTAGGGACATGTCACCACATTTTTTTGAAATGGTCGCATTTGTCCCCATCACTTTTTAAAAGCAAATTTGTTAATGTGTTAATATGCTCTGAAAAATAGAACATAGAAACCACAGATATGTGGAATATGTTTTGAATGTGCAAACCAACTGAAACAAGTCCTGAATTTTTGCGTTTTCCAACATAAATAAAGATATTTCCAACATAAATCTAAACAACAACAAAAAACTAAAACGTTAGAACGAAATCTGTACTCTTGTGTGGATGACTGTTTCTTACTTACTGTGCAGTGAACATTGTTAGTGATGCCCAAATGAAGCTTCATGAACCATTGGTTGTAATAGTTTTGACCCCACAAGAAGGCACTCTTTGGTTTTAAGAGAAGTGCTTACGGAAGGGCCATTCAGTGTGCTTTCAACCTTTAATGAACAGAGTGCCATCTAGTGGGCTCAGAAAATATAGAAAATTGTTCATGAAGCTTCATTTGGCTATCACTAGCTGTTGTGCCTTTTATGGTAAGTTGGCCTATTTTCGTATTTTGTATTGACCTTTCATGCACTATGCAATTATTTCCCTGACCTGCCGTAATCTACTACTTGCGCATTCCAACCCTCGTATTTCAAATAAAAAGTTTTTTTTCATCTGAGCCCTTATGTCTCCACCACTTTTCAACACAAAGTGAGGCACTTGGGCACAAGTCAGGGTCAGTCCTGGCACAAATTTAGTGCCTTGCTTTTGGACATATAAGCAGGGTGGAAGCAGAAGAGTAAAACCAAGCCTTTTTGGTTCAGGGCCAGTGTCCCAACCCATTGTACCACCCTGCTGTGTGGAGTATAAACATTTGCAACTATCATAACCAAATCGAATGAATTCATTACAAATCCATAAAACAATAAAACAAAATAGGCAAATTGAAACTAACTAACCAACCAATGCATGCTTTTAAATGTTGCCATAACTCAACCCTGATGTTTTAGCTGTTTACACATTATAGAAACATTCAAAAGGGGAACTATCTGCTGCATTTAAAGCTTCTGCACTTATTAACCAAAGGGCATTATTTGTCATGGCACAAATTGATTAAACGGACTGAATGATAACATTAGGGGAGGCATGCATCTAGCTACACGTTTTACCATAAACAGCCACTGACAACATAATACCTGAACTTCAAATTAAAATCAAAGCCTACCTTATTCATTCCATTGCCCATGATGACTCTGAACCAGTCTGCGATGAGCTAACACTTTAATATTTAGATCTGCTGCTACGATATTTTAACATGGACTTGGGATCCAAAACGCGAGGCTAGACTGACTGACTGACTTTAAACTCACACAACAGTGAAAACATTCGCTTAAGCCGCTATTATTGTTTTCTATTCAACAACATTATTAACCTCAACTGCCGTGTCTGAAACAATGTTATTAATTCAGCCTTAACCACGTCTCAGCTCACTCAAACAACAGTCCTGCTGTATCGTCTTCCGGATTGTTTTGACGTAAAAAAAACTGCAGCTGCGGGTTCATCCGGTAAGTGACATCAGAGCACGTTGCCGCAGTTGTCCCAAAACCTTTCACCCTCATAGATTGCTCATACCGTTACCATAGTCTGGGTTTTAGATAAATACTTGTAAGGAATCATAAATCCTATATATGACGTACCTATTTTGCAATACCCAATTGGAGACATTATGAAGATGGCGTGTTTAATCCACGAAATGGGCAAAAACAAAATCCCTCTCATAATCTCCCAAAACTCATATACTTGTGGTTTTAAGTGCATGAAATATTGATTATGACAATAACAATTTAGTGACAAAGAACATTTCAGTTAAAGCATTCATCAGTAACCACAAATTGTACTTCTAGTGTCAACACCAGGACGTTATGCGGTTACTAATGTACAGTTCTTTCCATGTCTGCTATTCCTACTTTGAAATGTGTTTTTATAGTCTTTTTAGGACAATATATAGGTGTGTAAATAAAATAATAAATATATATATATATATATATATATATATATATATATATATATATATATATATATATACAGTGAGGAAAATAAGTATTTGAACAGCCTGCTATTTTGCAAGTTCTCCTACTTAGAAATCATGGAGGCGTCTGAAATTGTCATTGTAGGTGCATGTCCACTGTGAGAGACATAATCTAAAAAAAAATCCAGAAATCACAATGTGATTTTTTAACTATTTATTTGTTTGATACAGCTGCAAATAAGTATTTGAACACCTGTCTATCAGCTACAATTCTGACCCTGAAAGACCTGTTAGTCTGCCTTCAAAATGTCCACCTCCACTCCATTTATTATCCTAAATTAGATGTACCTGTTTGAGGTCGTTAGCTGCATAAAGACACCTGTCCACCACATACAATTAGTAAGAATTCAACTACTAACATGGCCAAGACCAAAGAGCTGTCCAAAGACACTAGAGACAAAATTGTACACTTCCACAAGGCTGGAAAGGGCTACGGGGAAATTGCCAAGCAGCTTGGTGAAAAAAGGAGCTGGTCAATAACCTGAAAAGAGCTGGGACCACAGTTTCCAAGGTTACTGTTGGTAATACACTAAGACGTTATGGTTTGAAACCATGCATGGCACGGAAGGTTCCCCTCCTTAAACCAACACATGTCAAGGCCCGTCTAAAATGTGCCAATGAGCATTTGGATGATCCAGAGGAGTCATGGGAGAAAGTCATGTGGTCAGATGAGACCAAAATAGAACTTTTTGGTCATAATTCCACTAACCGTGTTTGGAGGAAATAGAATGAGGAGTACCATCCCAAGAACACCATCCCTACTGTGAAGCATGGGGGTGGTAGCATCATGCTTTGGGGGTGTTTTTCTGCACATGGGACAGGGCGACTGCACTGTATTAAGGAGAGGATGACCGGGGCCATGTATTGCGAGATTTTGGGGAACAACCTCCTTCCCTCAGTTAGAGCATTGAAGATGGGTCGAGGCTGGGTCTTCCAACATGACAATGACTCGAAGCACACAGCCAGGATAACCAAGGAGTGGCTATGTAAGAAGCATATCAAGGTTCTGGCATGGCCTAACCAGTCTCCAGACCTAAACCCAATAGAGAATCTTTGGAGGGAGCTCAAACTCCGTGTTTCTCAGCGACAGCCCAGAAACCTGACTGATCTAGAGAAGATCTGTGGAGGAGTGGGCCAAAATCCCTTCTGCAGTGTGTGCAAACCTGGTGAAAAACTACAGGAAACGTTTCACCTCTGGAATTACAAACAAAGGCTACTGTACCAAATATTAACATCGATTTTCTCAGGTGTTCAAATACTTCTTTGTAGTTGTATCATACAAAGAAATAGTTAAAAAATAATACATTGTGATTTATGGATTTTTTTTTTTAGATTATGTCTCTCACAGTGTACATGCACCTACAATGACAATTTCAGACACCTCCATGATTTCTAAGTAGGAGAACTTGCAAAATAGCAGGCTGTTCAAATACTTATTTTTCTCACTATATATATATATTACATGTTTGACCTGAAGAAAATGTATTAGCAGTACCTTTTTGGTAAGAAAATCAACTTGAAACTCTTGAAGTGCAGACATGTCCCATTATACCTAATTATTCCATTGATTTATCCATGTGTTCTTAATAAACACTACCCACTGAACTCATTTTGAATTCCACTTCAGATGACTACATATATTTTTTTGTCAAGCATGCTGGTCAGTGTAGAGTGCTGTCTATACACCAACCCTGGCCACCCATTTAAAGGCTATTTTTAGCTTCTCTGACCCAATTTGCAGCTGTTTGTGTTTCACTTGAACATAAGAGAAATTATCAAGCCAAGTTCACTACTAACTTAAAAAAGTTTCAATTTTATAAAAAAATATTATAGCTAAATTTCCTATACAACAAGCATATGTACAGTATAAGATTGCTTTAAAATCACCTCATTAAATGGATGAGGTATATTCCTTCATTCTTAAATTTTTTCTATGAAACAAGTCCTTTTGTGTCAAAGTATTATTTACACAGAAGTCACTCAGTAACCGTAATACTGAGAAGTTGTATTATTTTAACCATTTTTATTTATTAATTCTATATTACATGATGACCTTAAGAGGAAGAGGTCTTCCAAAATGCAGACTGAGGTAATGTGGACAATTGATAAATACAGAAATATAAGTATTCTTGTATCTTTGAGTTGGTCTGCCTTTATCTTCAAGTTTGGATTTTGGTCCTCTGGGTCCTTTACTTTTTCCATTGCTTGTTTTCGTAGTCCCACTTGGATGCGAAGCCCTCCACTGGGTTCATTCTCATGTCCAACACCCTCTGCAGCTCCTTTTCTTTGTACTCAGCCTCAAATGTGTGTGGGACAGGTCCATACACTGCAAAGAGACAATTTGTGCCTAATTAGACTGCAAGCAAATAAGTGTAACAAAGATAATTGAATTGATTATATTTGGAAAACAGAAGCATCACTACATCGCAGAATTTCAAATCTATTCATTACACTTTTCGGCAGACGTACCATACTTTCTCTGCCAGAGCACAACCAGGCCAGTGAAGCCAAATAAGAAAAACATCCCTCCAACCACAGACTTCCACTCTGACGATCCCTGGTTCATCTCAGCAAAGCTCTGTTTGAAGCTGATGCGGTACACTGCATTGGAAACACAAACTTTAGATGATTACAATCTTAATAGACGAAAAATGCTTTTTCTTTAACATATTAATACAATATTTGCTTATAACAAAACCATTTTAACTAATAGTTATGAACATTAGAGCATCTAAAAAAAGACGAGTGGAGTGAAGTCCTACATGCAATCTTTTCCTCATCAGAGAGTGCAGCCCAGGAGCCCTTCTCCTTCTCCTTCAGGGACGCCTGTTCTGGACTCAGGTTCTGGACATAACAGATGTCCGGGAGGGGATTCTCCCGCCTGTCAAAGTAGGCAGGGAGGGTGTAGTCCTCTACCTTCGCAACACCTGCATGGGAAGAATGCCTTATCAAATGATTTTCACTAACACTGAATGTGTTAATTAATTCCAACTTTATCAGAAATATAATTTGTATTCCAAGACTAAATTGGGTTTACTTGATTTTAAGACTATGCTATTAAACACTAAAAAAGAAATCAATGTTGACTGTGAGCATCGCACTTGTGTTCTTTATCAATTAATTATTGTGCCATGTCGCCTGAAGTATTTCTCAGATTCTGAAGTAAGTTGCTCTTTTAGCCTAACTCTGAATCTTGTCAAAATATTGTGAAATTGTTAGAATATTTGCTGAAATGTATATAAAATATAGATATGTCTGGTTGGCAATAATAAAGTCTGCAACGCAGGCTTTTTTTGCTCTGTATCAATGAAGAAGTGTGTATGTGAGGCTCAAACTCAATCTATTGTACCACCCCCCACCCTGCCAAAAATAGAAGACACTGCCTTAAACATGTCAGTTCAAGTCACTTACCATGTCCTCCACGTACACAGACAGATGTGGAAATGGCACGTTTGCCAACAAGACGAAGTGCTCTGGTGGCCAACATTCTGTAAAAAGGTCCGATGAAAGATATTAGTAAAGTCCTTAAGCAAACTTACATACGTTCAAACACATCCTCTCTACAAGTCGTTTGATCTTCTAAATACATTTAACAAATATTTTTAAGCGGGTGTCTTATAAATACTTAATTATTTGGTAGCAAATCTATAATATAACACGATTTTCAGCATTTGACCGTTTTAATACTTTAATACTTTTAATAATTCAAACTTAACAAGTCACGCAACTGGCATAAAGATTCACGAACTATTCACTTAGCGAGCTAACGTTACATGTGCGTTAAATGTCGGTATTGTTGTTGTGATAGTGTCTAAACCGAAAGTCTGCCGTTAGCCGTGAAGATAAGCTAAAGTTAGCATTAGCTGCCAACACAAGGTCATAGCGCCCGGTTAAAACAATCAAATAAATACCGGTTTCTTTTAGCCAATACTGTATAATTCAATTCCATCCCATTTACTGAGACTACATAAGCCCATTGCAGATCACTGTGCCATTTAACTATTGTCTGCAAAACAAGCCTGCCTTCACATATCTAGCTAGCGGAAAGAAACGACAGCTAGCCGGTAAGTTAACCCGTCCTAGCTCCGGTCCGCTCTGACAATGTCATTTTTACACATCTGATTATTTCGGTTAAAATTGCCAATTCATCTTGGACCACTACTTACACTTTGAATACATACAATGTTACAGTGTGTGTAAGTGGTAAAATGTGATGGTTACATGAATGCTGTTGATAAAACAAATACAACCTACTGTCTCTTCCTTGCTCCCGTCCGCCGATGGTCTGAAAGGAAGTATGACTGTGACCGGAAAGACGTAAATCTACGTTACAAGATTACAAGCGGTGAAATCTCGTTTTACGATATTTCCATTGTGGTTTACGGCACCACCGGTACTGTGAAAACGAGTGGAAGTGTGGAAGTAAGATTAGCTTTTATGGCTAGATTTTGTGTCATTTAGTATCTCATCGAGCATTAAACGACTATTGTGATTTTTGCTAATTGCAAAGCTTACATGTTCGCGTAACGTCAACCACATATTCTAGCAGTAAGGTAGCTTCTGAAGTAGATATCTACTTTGTAACGTTAGCTACGCTAACGATAGCTGCCAGCAGCTCCTCATCGTGTAGCTACTCAACTTCTCTGACAGGATCTCTCTTTTTACAGATCGTGCTGATTTTCTTAGAAACATGCCTATTCAGCTGACAAGTCAGGCTTACTGTAAAATGGTTTTACATGCTGCAAAGTATCCTCATTGCGCCGTGAATGGATTGCTGGTGGCAGAAAAGACGAAGGAGAAGAAGAAAGTCGGCCACGGTGAACCAGTCTTGTGTGTGGACTGTGTGCCGCTGTTTCACGGTACACTTGCTCTGGCACCAATGCTAGAAGTAGCTTTAACACTGGTAAGTATCCGTCAAGTAAAATATACACTCACAGTTACAAGTTTATTATTTACAGCTAGCTTAAACTAATGAAGTCTGACACACCAGCAAAAGTTCAGTTGTTGTTTCTACAACTTAACTATTTGTACGGGTTCCATGGTCATTTGGTAGGCTGTAGTTGGTGGTGCTGTTGAGTTGCACTGCATCGCACTAACTAGGTGTTTTTTGTTATTGTGTTCCCCCTATTTATGTGATTGTAGACTAAATATTAGAATCACCTCTCAGAATAATGAAAATGCACCACAAACTATAGCTTTCAAACTGACAATCATAAAAACTGAACATTGTAAACACAGGGTTTATTGCAGTGTCGTTTTAGATTACATTTGTGTTAGCTATCTGGTGTAGTTCAATATCTGTTTTTCTCTCTTGTTGAAAATGAATTTGGTTTGACGTCTGTTGTTCTTCTGTCCTTTCATGTTGACATGTTTCATGTTGACTCCTGCAACTATCTCAGATTGATACGTGGTGTAAAGAAAATAGTTACGTCATTGCTGGATATTATCAAGCTAATGAACGCACAAAGGATTCAAGGTACAGACAACAGAATGGACACCAACACCCTGCTGTTTTCAGGAACAAAACATACCCACACTGTCCTTGCCTCTAATGCATTACATTTTTGGTCCTCTCTTTTGTAGACCCAACCAAGTTGCTGAAAAAGTGGCTGCAAGAATTTCTGAGAACTTCAGTGAAGCTGCAATTGTTATGGTAAGAGTAAATAATTTAGGCTGGTGTTACTGGTATGTTTAATATTTACCTCAAGTAATGTAGATGCTTTAATGCTGACTTTCTGATTTTTCAACAAGTGCAGCAGTTTTCACTGATTGGTTACAAACATAAAACACGTTTCTACAAAATGACATGTTAACAATGTACAGACAAAATTAACACTATTATCTGTCTGGGAGGTGCTAGAATGTTCAATGGTTAGCATCACTGTAAATATATAGAATTGGTAGTGATTTCCCTAAAACGCGAGACACTTGTCTGGTCCTGTAAAGCTCATCAGAACAGGTCTGATGCCATTAAATCCTTTGTAATCTTCTCTGTTTTCCCCCTCAGCTGGACAACAATAGATTAACAATGAGCTGTTTCGAGCCTATTGTGCTTATCTATGACCATCATGAAAACAAGTGGAAAAGCAGAGAAGTAACTTTGTAAGTGTGTTAGTGTAAAAAGCTATTTCACTTGGACTGTATTGTATGTGCAACCTAAACCACAGTTTCTGGCATACAAGCTCCCCGTGTTTTCTCATTAACTAGCAAAAACAGTTTGCCAAACTGATGTTTTTGTCTGCCTTCCAGTGACTGTTTTGAGGATTGGAGCGAAGCACAGAAGATCACATCTGCTCTGTTGGAGGGCAGGTCCTACGAGAACTTGATTGACTTTGACAATCACTTGGATGATCTGAGGAATGACTGGACCAACCCTGTGATCAACAAGTCCGTCCTGGATCTGTGCTAAGAGAGTCAGTTTGGAGTACACTGGACACGCAGACAAATATTGCTGCCATTTCAGCATGCATGATGCTACTAATCGTGTAGCACAGGAGTACAAAAATGCTGAACAAATGGTCTTTGTTCCATCAAAAGCCCCTCGTACTGAGGGTAACTTGTGGAGCACTGAGCAGTTAGGCCAAAATCCTTCAAGGGCAAGCGCCATACGTATGTGCACTGGCATGTGTTCACCTTTACAATGTGATACTGAGGTGATGAAGGCAATGCTTTTGACTGCAACTTTAATGGTTTGTGTTTATTCATAGTTGTGTGCATAAAGTTAAATTCTAGAGTATTTAATCTATTGTTTCTTCTAAGAGTTTATAGCCAGTAGCCATACAGAGATCAAGTTCTAAATGATTAAAAATGTAAGATGATTGTACATGTTCTTTATTAAATGTCTAGTTTGTTTTAAGCCCTGAAACTAAATTCACATGTAGAACGGTAGTCTGATTAACAGTTTAATTAAAAACATTCATAACATTACAAGAATGTAGATGACATAGAGCCAGAGAGATGGGAATCTTAAAAAGTTTTGTCTTATCTGACTATCAGATGTCACATGCCAACTCAAGTTCTTCTGTAGATGCACCAGCAATAACATTGGGAGATCTTTGGGATGGTTGACTCAAGAGCTTTGACTTTTAAATTAGTAATGCTTACAACAAACCTTTCTATGATGCATGTCTCCTGTTATCATCCCTGGTGGGCTTCAGAATGCCATTCTGGATGATACTGATGTTGGCCTATTGGCTTTTGATTTTTGCTCTGGAAGATTCTTTCTGAAATACAATACACTGAATCAGATCACAGGAATGTGTGAATTTTGTTTTATATATGGTATCTGTTATTAGAATTAGGTAGTAAGTCTATTAATACTTAATTGACCACTCTAAATACTAATGTTTCATAAATAATGTTGAAACATTTCAATACTTAATGTGAGGATGCAGAACTACCTTTGTACTTGACCTTAGAATTAATCAGTAAGAGCTAATTAAAAAATTGTTTGGATGTCACATTTTTTATAGACGTTTTATGAACTGAATGTAAAATGAAACCAACTTTTGAAACTAAGTCTTTGTCAGAGTCATGTCATTTAATCAATTATTTAAATTGGTGTCTTACACCACTGCCCTGGCAGTTTAGAAAAGGTTGATACATGTTTGATACCAATCACTTTCCAGCTCAACGGCTTCTGCTTTTGAGTTTTATGGTTTAAAAGTTCAAGGTTGTATAAATGGCTTTGCTGCAAAGCTCCTGACACATGGGTCACATGGTATCTGTTCAAACCCGGCAGAATGGAGGATAGTATGAAAGACATTTTTATGTAAATTTACATGACATTGTTTTGTAATTTTAAAAACAACATAGTGATGTAGAAATACAGAAAAAGAATGGCAATAGATAAAGTAATTTAGTAGTCCCAGTGGGAAATTGCATTTCCTGTTGTGGAAGTTTCTTGTTACGGCGAGGGAGGAATTTTGTGTTGGAGAAGAGACCTTGTTGAAACAAAATAAAGACAGGCTGCAAACTGGATTAAAGGTTTAGGTATTCGGTGGAAGGGTTTAATTGTTTTCTGCAGAGAACAATCAAATGACGAGAACAGCTTTCACAATGAACAGAGTTACAAAGTGGCAACAGTTCTGGTAAATACAATCAGTAATACACTTCCTTATATCCAGTGCCCCCAGAGGAAAAAAACCCTTCCACAATCAGTGGACCTCAGGCAGACAGTTACTTCTATTACGTATTTCTGAATCTGCCCCTCGTGTGTCCAAGTTTCTTGACCAGTCTTTTTATCTTAGCTGAAAAAGGACATCTTGTCTCTTGGATAGGCTCTGGTCTCGACCTGGGACTTGCTATGATAAACACCGCTCTAGGCAACTGTTTCTGTCAGGCTCCACGTCATCTATTCTTCAAGGAAATGGTGTGGAGTCATAACAAACCCAGTTGTCTCCCATCAAGGAGAAACACACATATGACAGATAGAGAAGTCATATACTCTGAGAGGCATTGGAGATCTTATTATGAATAATTAATATAAAAATCATTGGTTAAATGTAATTTTCCCATTACAGAACATAAAGGAGGTTTGAAAGGTTACGATTTTTCCTGTATGTCACAGCCTAAGTCTAAATAGTTTCACATCCCTAGAAACATAATCAGGCAAAATCATGTCAGAAACACATCCTTCCTATTTTCTTGATTATGTTTCTACACTACATCACTACATCTCAGAAGCAAATATTGTACTTGTTTCTCTACTACACTTGTTAGCCACTATCTTCTTTTCAAATTAAAATTTGGCATACCCTTTCTGTTCAGTCAAAACCACATATCTCCAAATTTGGTGATTTTGAATGTGAATATTTCTGATAAACAACAGGATTAAGTGTTCTTTCGTGGATTGAGAAGATTCTCCTTTTTCTTAAACTGAATAAAATACTGAAATCCTCCTTAGATTAGATGGAAAATATATTATCACAAAGCCTAAAGACTTTTTAGAGATGCAGGATTGTCACAGGACAGCAATGCTACAAACATGATGTTCTTATACATTATGGTGTAGATGTTGAAAATACTTGCATATCTTACTTAAGATTTGGAATGCAGGACTTTTGTTTGGAGTGAAGTATTTTTACAGTGTGGTATTGCTACTTTTACTTAGGTAAATGATCTGACTACTTCTTCCACTACTGTGTATATAAATTCTATTTAATTAAATTAACATTTGCCCCTTCTGGCAGAGTGGGCATCGTTTTCAAGTGCAAGAGTGTTCCAGTGGGAAGGACATGAGGACACCTTATAATTAAACTGAATTCCAGGTTACCAAAAACAATAATTTGGCATCCGCCACCACTGAAGTTTGGAATAAGTGATTACTTATTCAAAAGATTTGATATGGCAAAACTAATTTTATTGACCAGCAATCTAAAACTTTCAGTTCACAGGTGGATGTTATTCACCAAAAAAGGTCAGTTTTACTTTTTTTTTTTTTTTTTACAGTAAGTCAGACTTGGAGCTTAAATTCTGTTTAATCAAATTGGGGCTCATTGAATACTGCACAAATACATTAAGTATGCCCTTGTTTAGCTTCTTCTTCCTCTTTTTTCTTTTCTTTTTTTACTGTGGTGCCATAAAAGCAGCACATAGGTCTGATACATAGACTGTTAATATTAAATTATATATATATATATATATATATATATATATATTATATATATAAATATATATATATATATATATATAATTAATTATATTCAATAATATACGGTCTATGGTCGGATGTGACCTTCACAGGTATACACGCTCCTGATCTCTGTGACCCGAAACATTCAGGCATATTCTCCACATGTGTTTTACTCCACAGGGGTTACAGCAGCTCCTTCAAACAATTATAATTTGAAGGAGGGGGAAAAACTGATACCTGGAGGACACCATTGCCACTTGTTTTATCACCTGTTCTGTGTTTGTTTGTGTGTCAGTGGTAAAGCGCACTGGAATTATCGACCTAACCTGTGTAAAAACATATGATCAGTTTATAAAATAGTTGCCTGCACATTAACCAACTATACAACACCAATCTGCCACTAACATACTGTATATATATATATATATATATATATATATATATATATATAAAATACCTTTACTGAAGTAAAAAAGTACCTGCACGTGGTAAATATTGCCACCTAGTGGCCAGGGCTCTGCTGGTGGCGCTTTCGTTGCTGTCACATGACCCACTTCTTCTCTTCCGGGCCAGACAATAAAATAAAAAAGGAAGGTCAGTGTCGTCATTTTCAATCGCTTTATGAAGCGCAATTAAACATCCTTTACATTTCAATTCCGGTACAATTTCTCTAACGAATTAAATACGCCAAGTGCGGAGGACTACATACATGAAATCGAAGTTGTTAAAGGGCACACAACGGTACAAAGATCTCACTGCGCGACATTACGTCTTCTGTTGGTGACGTAGCTGTCTCATCCTACGTATTCCTTGTAGGATGGCAGCGCGGGAACTAGTAGCAGTGCAGATGTGATGGTAAAAGTCATTGGAAATAAAACGATTTAGCCAAACAAACAGTTATGGATTCCTCGGAGGTAGAGTTCCTCGCCGAGAAAGAGATGGTGAAGATAATACCAAATTTCAGTTTAGACAGGATCTATTTGATTGGGGTAAGTAGCTAGTGACGTTTGTCATGTCGTTATTTTACACGGTTAAACAGTTGGCCAGATAGTTATAACTTATATAACGTTAACCGCATTAACGTAAACTCAATAGCTATCGCTAGCAAATGCCAAACCTTACATTCTGATGGCGAGTTGTCTTACATTGGGGATTCCGGGTTAAATTATGGGTCATTAGCGTTAGTGTAACGAAATACATTAAGCCAAATCACTAGTTAGCTGTAGCGAATCTACACATGCTAATATTTATTATGCTAATAAAGATAGGAGACAGTTGGCTCCCTGTGTAAACTGCTCGATCAAATGTCTGTTCTCAGGGCGACCTGGGTCCTTTCAACCCTGGACTGTCTGTAGATGTCCCCGTGTGGCTGGCCCTTAACTTGAAACAGAGACAGAAATGTAGAGTTGTTCCTCCTGCGTGGATGGATGTTGGTAAGATATAACGTTACAGTGCATACACCTTTTCGTCATGTTTTTAAACGGCCAGGATAGTTGAGGGGTGGATTGCTGTTTACTTTAATTCTGAATTGAACTTTTTTTTATGGACTGGTATCAAATATAGGTGTCAACGTGTTACATTGATTGACATACCTGAAACCCAAGACTCCAAGTTTTTCATGGCTGTATCATTCAGTCACACGGAAAATGGCGGCCAGCCTTGTGCACCATTTTAACCAAAAGCCTAATCTCTCTAGTATCCTTGGGAACGTTGGGATTTCCACTAAAATAAACCTGTTTGTTTGTTTGTTTCATTAATAGGACATGAATGCCCATAGATGAAGAGAGGAGATCAGTGTTATAGGAAGTCCCTTGGAAATCTAAATAAGGCAAACTGGAGCCATTTTCTAAAAGTCAATAATTCCCTAAACCATTTAGGCTCTTAACCTTATTCAAACAGGAGGAAATAGGGCATTTATTGCAGACTTTGCGCTAGTGAGTGTTTACAGCAGCAGGGCAGTGTATGTGGGACTGACTCAAAATAAAATGTAGTTTTCATGTTCATCATAATGCTGGAATGTGTCAGGCAGTAGAACATTGTGGCATATTGGTATTTTTTAATTGTGTTTGGACAGCAATGCCGGTCTAAGGAAGAATAAGATAAATCAGGCTTTGCCGCTGGCACAGGATGTATTTGTTTGTAGGACACACTCATTGCCTAAGGAAACCTATGGAATACTGCCAGCCTTATGCTTTAAATATGTCAGATGTCCCGTCCTATTTCACTCCTCCATGTTGGGTGAGCACAATAGCCAGCAATACAGATAGAAAATCTTTAGCACAAGATGCTATAAATACTGGAATTGGAACGTCTATATCTGAGTGATATTGACATTTATGCAGATTTCTTTCATCCGTCAATGTGATCATTAAATATGAAAAAATAGCGTGTCATGTAGCTATTGTCACATATTCTGCTTTTATCATGTTTATTTACTGTTTTTACTTTCCTGCTGTTGATACTGTGCAGAGAAACTGGAGGAGATGCGAGAGCTTGAAAGGAAAGAGGAAACCTTTACTCCTGTTCCCAGTCCTTACTACATGGAGCTGACGAAACTGCTACTGAACTAGTGAGTCATCTAAACTGAAGTAACCCCGTGCATCTTGTCTTGCCCATGGTGTTTATAGTAATTAAACGCTCCCTTATTGTCTGTGTATGTGGCACTCTACCTTACATTATGGTTTGTGTGTCCTGTAGTGCGTCTGACAACATCCCTAAAGCAGATGAGATCCGCACGCTGGTCAAAGACATCTGGGACACGCGTATTGCCAAACTCCGCCTCTCCGCCGATAGCTTCATCAGTCAGCTGGAGGCTCATGCCAAGGTCAAACTAATCTCAAAATATCACACACTCAGCATTTAGTTTCCACACACTGTAAACAGGATTTTGCAGAGCTGCAACAATTGGTCAAATAATTGAATAATAATAATAATGGGCAGACACTTTTTCAACACTGTTTTAAAAAAATAAAAATGGCAAAAATTCTGTAGTTTATGCTTCTTAAATGTAGATATTTACTGGTCTTCTTACTGTGATAGTAAACTGATTATCATTTTGAAATTTAGGTTAAAAGAAAACAAGCAATATGAATATATAACCCTAAGAATGTGGGATGGGTATTGGGTATTTTCTGACAGTTTTGTTGGACTTAACGATTAACTGATTAATTGCAAATATAACCGACAGATTAATCAACAATAAAAAATGCAATACATGAACAGTGTCATTTGAAATAGCTACTGAAGGCTGCGTTGAAATTCAAGAAAAATGTAAGCACTTTGGGATTATTTCCTGCTCCAAAAAACATCTCTAAGTAATGAAAAACTGAACATACATTAGGTATAGTTGAACCTGGGAGTGCTGTGATTGTTTCTTAATCAGCAGGATTAACAGTGAATGATCATTTTATCCTCTCATCTTGTGGCCCTACTGCTTCAGGTTTCCCCGTCATATTTAAGGTCCAGCAAATATGAGCACAAGCATTCAAAGCAGTCATTACAGAAACCATGTTAGTTTTACCTGTTTTAAAACTGAGCATGTCTCCTGTCTCACTCTTCTTCCTTCCCTCCTATAGCTGGACAACCTGACTCTGATGGAGATCAACACCATACGAGCGTTCCTACTTGACTCTCTCAACTGCATGTACAAACTACGTTCCAATCTGCAGCCTGGTTCAAGCAAGGGACAGTTCACGGATTATTGATTCACAAGGTAAGACCTGCGGCACAGGTTTGGATCTGGACTGAACAGCTGATCAGCCTCGGACTGAGGTTTTTACTTTCCCACCAGGCCCCTCATTACTCAAGACTGTTTTCTCAGAGACTGAATTCATAAGATTTGTGTTATCTGAGTTTTCCTCAGCTTTTTTTTTTTTTTAAAGGAGTGGTAATTTTTTTGTAACATGCATTACTCCCTTCATCTAAAAAGAATCTAGGCTGTATTTGTATTTGCTGTTTGAAATATGCACATATTTAATTTAGGATGCTCGCTGTAGTTTAAAACTGCCACCATTTGTATGTCAGTAAGTATCAAAATAAATGTATTTGTGTGTATTTCTAAGCTATGTAGGTATTCTTTTTTTTTTTTTTTTTTTTAAAAAATATTTTTCCTGGACAAACAAGACATTTGACAAAGTTACTGTGGGCTTTTTGAGGGGAATTTTTCCCTTTTTTGGACATTTTATAAAATAAACAAATAATTGCTAGTAGTTGCCCTAGTTTGTCACAGCAAAGGGAAGCAGCTTTGTGAGTCTATTTAAAGATGACTATTTAAACTCAGTCACAAGGTAAGCAAAACATTTTAAAAGGTGATGCTGCTGTATTACAAATAAAGAAAAATAATGTTTTCATTACTTTACTAAATAGTAATGTATAAAAATGTACTAATGTAAGTCATTGTGGGGAAAGTTACCCTGTATTTGACCCATCTGTAATATTTAAAGAGCCCTATTATGCTTTTTGACTACATTGACTAGTCGGCAAATCATCACTATTCACTGCGTCATCATTGCTAGCGACAGACGGGAGTGTCCTGAACAAACTCGCCGTGTTTAAATAGTTTTTTAAATTTAAAACTAAATTTGTCTTCTGACTGTGGCAAACAGCCACATGCCGAGAATCAAAAACAACACACCTTCGACGTTCTGCGTGTGTGTGTTGCGTTAAGTCACAGCAGTGACGACCAGCCACGGCTCGCCTCATGCACTAATCTACAATAGAAAAAGGACAGGTTACCGCTAAAGATTTGTATTAATGTGCATAAAGAAGCCAAGAAAAGATGGAAAAATCTCCAAAATGCATCAAATGACAGATTAGACATTTGTATAGTATGTCACAAGAAGTTAGATTTTATTTCCATCATTTACACTTGACAATAACAGAAAACAAAAAAAGACAGAGGTTCTTTTCATTAAATTCTGTGCCCTTTCTTCTCCAAACGTACCTTTGCTCATTCCGGCCAAGAAGTTCTATTTTAACCTCATCGGTCCACAGAACTTGTTTCCACAATGCATCAGGCTTGTCTATATGTTCATTTGCAAACTTCAAACGCTGATTTTTGTGGTGAGGACGTAAAAGAGGCTTTCTTCTGATGACTCTTCCATGAAGACCATATTTGTACAAGTATCTCTTTATAGTGGAATGGTGTAGCACAACTCCAGAGTCCAGAGTCTGCCAGGTCTTTCTGGATGGATCGTGCAGTCAAACATGGGTTTGGACTTAATTTTCTCACAATCCTCCGAGCTGTTTTGTCTGATATTTTTCTTGGTCTTCCAGATCTTGCTTTAACTTCCACTGTTCCTGATGACGACCATTTCTTAATTACATTCCCGAACAGAGGATATTGGCATCTGAAAACGCTTTGCTATCTTCTTATAGCCTTCTCCTGCTTTGTGAGCGTCAACTATTTTCAGTTTCAGTTTTCCATGGTGCTGATTGTTGGGGCAAGGTCAGATGAGTCTGGGCATTTAAAACCTTAAGATTGACATCACCTGGTCTTTCCAGATGATGATTGAGAACAATCCATGAGACTAGGCTCGTTCGAGATGAACTGCGCCTCGCCTGTAAAGTAGACGAGAGCAGGCGGCAGCAGCACGGGGCGGGAACAAAAAGCTGCGGTAAAGTCGGACAGTTTCCAGCCGATTCCAGCAGCTGTCAGACTGGACAGGAAGTGACAAAACACTGTGGTGCGATTCCGATTTAATAAAATATAATCAGACCCACATATCAGCTTGTACACAGTCTCCAGTTGTTTTAATTATGACAGAGTAGCTCTCAAAGTGCTCTATATGCGATCTGTTGCAGATTTTAATTAACAACAGACTGGAGATGATCAGTGATCTGAACGGATTTAGTCTCTCTGACTTCTAAACGTCACTGTCAGCCACACAACATGCGTTCTGTACAGAATAAGTCTTTAAATCAGACAAATAGCAATTAAAATCCCTCCGATTAAAAATTAATAAAAGGTTTATATAAAACGTCATCATGTTGAGTCGATCGTGAACCAATCAGCTGTTAAATCAGCTGAGAAGCCGGCGTTTCCCAGCATGCTCTGGGTCCGCCTGGGTCCGCCTGGCTCTTGCAGTCGGTAAAAACCAACTGCGCCGCCTGGGTCTCAGAACTGCGGCCGCCTTGCTCTCGTGAGATTATCGTTGACCACGTGTGCATGACGTCAGAGCAAGTCGGGATCAAGTCGGACACAAATCTAACCGGCATGCAACGGGCGCCGATCGCCGGTGATCGATTCTGCGCAGACCTGGCTCATCTCGAACGAGCCTACTGTCAGGTCTCAGCTTTCCAAAGGGGGCGGTGCATGCTAGAAACTCTGCAGGGTGCCTAAACATTTGCAGACGCCATTTTTTAGTTTGTTATTTTGAAAGTATAAATGATGGAAATAAAATTAACTTTTTGTGACATATGAGTATGTCTAATATTTTTCCATCTTTTCTTGGCTTCTTTATGCATATTCATGAATTTTTACCTGGGGTGGCCAAACTTTCGAGCCCCACTGTATGTATGATTTTAGCCTTCTACCCTCCCCTGAAATTCGCCATCTATCCACAAACAGACAAAAGTTGATATTTTAACATTTTTGAAATATTTTATTTTCTTTTTTGTCTGAAATCACAGCCATATATTCATAAATACCTAATTACTACATTCAACAAAGAATATATTACATTACAATGAATTCAAACAAGTACATTTTAAAAACAGGATTTCACAGCATCTAGACATCCTCCACTGAGTATGGGGCTATTGTATGGGCGTGCATGGTTTGAAACACAGGGTGGCTGGGTAAGGGGCTCACTGTACTGCACCTCCCTCCCCAGGTCATTGGCAGCCTCCCTCAGCATTCCTATTCTGCTCTGTAAAAATGACAGACTACATTCTGTATCCACCTGTTCCTCTGAACTGGATTGGGCCTCATTAACTTATCATAAGGTGTCATGAGTAAATCGGTTTTTAGAGATGCATTTAGACAAAGGAATTGGGTGTCGGTACTTGGCATGCACATTTGAAAGGTGTGAGACATACAGTAGACACTTAGATGTAAAGTCCCTGATCACTGGTGGTATGTGTAGAATGTCATGTGGACTGCAACTCATTCACATGCTCCCAAATTCTTGAGGCACTTATGAATAATGTACTGTATGTAGGGGGTAGCTGTTCTTCAGTCTTTATAACTTAACTTGGCAACTTTGGATTGTGGAAGTCCTAAAAAGGGGTGAATGCAGATAGGAGATGAGTGGGGTCAAAGGTATTCACCAGTGGAAGATGGCCATTCTGTTGTGAATGTTTGGCTACCTTATTGCAATTCAATTGAAAATTAAGAAGCCAAAATGCTACCTTTTTATTTTATTTTGGCACTGTGTCCTCACTGTGTCATGACTGCTGATTGGGCTTGTAAGGCGTAACAATATGCAAACCGTCATTATTGGAGTCCAATGCTGTATAATGTCATACAAAGTTAAGTGAAAGGTCCAATGGTAGGATAAAGCATCAAGAACCTGGCTGCTTAAGAGACTCTTCATGTCTTTATAAAATAATCAAGTATGTCAAGCTATCAAAGTAAAAACAAAAATTAATTTTGTCGCTGTGGATCTCTTTTCTTTCTGTATGACAATATCACAAGCTAACTAGTCATGCCGGTAGCTGTGAAGCTGACCAAAGGAGTTGATGGGCATTAAAACAGAGAGACACATGTTGCTGTGAAGGAAGGGGGATAAGAGGGCAGGAGCCATGGCTCAGGACCTCTAAGCAAGCTTTGCTGAGCTCAGATGCTAGATGAGGTGGTTGTGGCGGTGTCGGGAGAGAGTAAGAGGAGGAGTTAGTCCTGTTCTCTCTCTTACTGTTAAATGTCTCAAAATTAGCTGTTCTGGCCAGCAGCAGTACAAACACTAAAAGCACGGCTTTCTTTTCCAACCCAAAAAAGCATAAACATATAAAAATGGCAGGCTTCTTTAAAAGAACAATGATTAAAGTAATAAAAACATACAAAATTCTTTTAAGTCTTCATATTATATACAATACAAGGCTGAAGCACCTTTTAAAATTCTTATTCTCAAATTTTCTATTTCGAAATAAAACATTTCCTTAATTCTTTCCAAAAATGTGCATTTTCTAACTTCTTCCCTAATTTGAACAGTTCTTTGTTTTAACGCAGTACCACCAGGTAGTTTTTACTGTACTTTTATTCTTAAGTGCATTTCCAGTTCAAAAGCTCACATGGCCACTGTGATAAAATCAGTCCCGACTGGCCAGAGGCTTTTGGAGCGTTCAAGTCTCTTGACACCCCTCGTGGGGTAGCTGCTCCCTCATTGGCAGGATTGTCTGTGTAGCTGTGGCGGTGAGGGACGCAGGGACCGAACAATAGAGCAGCAGGCAACTGAAGAATGTGTGACAAGTAGGTGCATGTGTGTTGATCTTCAGGTACTCCTGCCCCATGCTCTCTGGGTTGGCTACATTGGCACACGTTAGTGGCTCGCGGCACAGTCCCTGGCTGGCCACAATCCAAAGACTGCCTGTCCTTCACTGTATGGTCCTGTCTCCTGTGCATTCATCTAGCATACATCCATTCACTCAATTCATTCATTCATCTCATGTAGCCAGCCCTATTCTCCTCTATAGAGCCATGTGGACCAGACCATAAAAAATAAACTCTGGGTGTCAGTCTGAAAGGGGAGGTGGCTGGGGGCCTGGCGGCCATCAGGTTGGCGTGTTGGGGTCACCTTGGAGGGTAGCCCTTGTAATGGCTCCCTCTCGGCCAGTGTGTCTGTGGCAGTGTCAAACACTTCCTGAAGTGCTCCAACTCTGCTTGTAGCTTGTCCCTTTCAACTGCCAGCTTCTGTCTCTGGGACATCATCTCCTGCAGACCAGGGTGGAAGAGAAGGAAGAAAAATAAAATATAAGTTATATAGTCAGTATAACTGGAAATCACAACAACGATAATTGTCAGGGATTTCAGTTGCATGGCATCAATGCAAAGGTGGGGAAAAATAAAGGAGAAACCACAATGTGAGAATAATAAAGAATACGGTGCTGTCCTTCAAGTCACTACCTGCATGATATATTTGTATCAATCTTCAAGAGGGAAAGCATCTATTTCAAAGATTAGAGGTGTATCCAATTCATACTCAAAGAAGTACGTGTGGAGAAAGGAAATGTGTAGCAGGTAGGTATTGATGAGTTTGGGCTTAGAGGTGACGTCAAGTGTGTTAGGAGGCACAATAAATGGTGTGTGCATACATCTTACCCCCATGCTATGAGACAGCTGTTCAGCAGTCAGACTGAGGTTGTAATTCTGAGCTTCTAGTCTTCGACACTGGTTCTGCAACACTTGTCGCTCCAAACTTTGCTCTAGAGGACAATGCCAAATGAGAGAAAATAGGGAAGAAAAACACAAATGAGTTGGGGGTTAGAAAAAATAAAATAAAAAAGAGTGCAGTGAACATTGACCTCTTTGCGGAATCCAGACCATGTGCAAATGCTACCACTAAAGTGCCCTAAAATCAAAATCATGATTAATTGCACATTTTACCTAATAAATAAATAAATAGATAACTGAATGAATGAATTTCCTTTTTTGTGATTTTTTTTTTTTTTTGTCCTCATAGTTCATTGGCAAGGTTAGTACAGTAAATAAGCTCAAATATTGAAGGTGAGATATGTTTTTTTAATTCAAAAGTGCTTATTTTTGTTCTTTAAAATAATTGAAGGAACCATACAAAGCAGAAACTATTATGGCTATTTATTGAAAATGTATACAATTGAAATGAAAGCACACATTGTTTGAAATGAAAACGTCTTGTGAAAAAAGTCACATTTTGGTTTTATAAAAATTATCGAAATTATTCTTATGGGAAAAATACGTCTAACAGCTTCAGACTTCCATGTTGATACATTTTCAATTAATCGTCCAGCCCTACACTGACATTTCTTCAGAGGCATACATCTATGTTTACAGTGTCATTGTATGCTTTAAAAGGTTCAGATTGATCAGATGCCTATTCAACTTCTGTTGACTGATTCTCTGGCAGTTCTGATCACACATTTATTTGCACATAACTGAGTTGTGTAGAGGAAGGGTGAATACTGCCCTCTAGTGACGAGAACACTACAACAACTGTTGAATATCAAGTCTATTCCTTTGTATTGATTTCCATCACCAAAAAATTTGTGACTGTACTCACTTCATGTTCTCTGTAGCTGCTTACCTTCAACATATTCCTGATAAGCTTCAAATATAGATTCAATCCCCTGCCACTTGGAAGGAGGAGCCTCCTCTTCCTCCTCATCATCTTCCTCCTCTTCCTCCTCTGGACCGGACAAGTCCTCCCTCGTCCCTGAGGCCTCCCGGTGTAGGGCTACAGAGAAGTGCTGCCCATTGGGCTGAGGGTGAGCATGTGAGAGCGGATGGGGAAATGAATGTGCATTGGAGTGAGATTGTGATTGTGAATGCGGCGGCCGGCCCGGGGCGCTCTGAAGCTCTGGAATGTTGTAGTGTACAGAGGACTCCTGGAGGTGGGACGACTCCGACATCGCCATGGCTCCACCTGAAGGACAAGATGGGAGAGAGGGAATGTTTTGTCGTATTTCATCATTTTTTAAATTAATTTCAATATTGGTGAAAGGGTTAGTCGATTAATCTAGGTATACAAATAACAATTGTTTCCATTATTGGTTAATCCGGTGGTCTATAAAATGTCAAATAAAGTTGTGAGAAATGTCTGTCAGAATTTCTAAAGAGACCAAGGTGATGTTTTTAAATCATAGAAGCCCAAGAAACAATTTTTAAGTGGTGAATTCAATAAAAAAATAAAAGAAACAGGCGTCAACGAGAGTAAACAAATGTGAAAAAAATGTGCTGCTTTTTAGGCTTTGGGTTTGGACTGTTGGTTGGACAGCCTATCATCTGAAGACATCACCTTGGAATATTTTGATGGCCATTTTTCATAATTTCCACGTTTTCTGACTAAATGATTTATTGATTTACGGGGAAAAAAAATGATGTTCCTGGCAGACCTGTCTTATTGCTGAAATGTGGTCTCCCGTGCGGCTTACCTTTATGTTTCTGCAGAGCCTTCTGAGTGGACTGAAGCACAGATTCATGGAACTGCTGGGCAAATTCCTCCGGGGTGAAGCTGTCCCAGGGTTTGGTGCGTCCGTTGACGCTGTGAGGTCCCTCTTTAGCCTGCAGGGGGAGTGGGGGCCGCAAGCTGTTCAGCAGGCTGGAGCTCTTTTTAGAGACCGGTCCCTCACTGGGCCCCCGGGCCTTGTCTGGGTAGACAGCTGGAGAAGGGGGTTGCTTTGGTCTTAATGTCTCCCCAAGGGGTTTAGGATGACCATTGGGGGACGCTGGGCATTGTGAGGAGGGGCTATGCGGTCTGACACTGTGGTGGCCTTCTGATTCAGAGGAAGGCTGGGCAAATGCAGAATCTGCAATCATTTGAACGTGTATTAGTCATGATGAGGTCAAGATCCACATTACAACAGATGGAACGCAACAATTAGAATTTGTAATTAATTTTGATGCTTCTACTTTATACAAATAAACAAATGCTGCACTATCCTAATCTATTTATGGATGAGAAAATGTGTATGATTATGTTTATTAGCATGTGTCTCACCAGAAATCTGTGCTGCAGGGCTCTTACACAGTGGATAAGGGGCATGCCTGATGGTATCCAAGGTTACGCTCTTTTCTTTAATGGCCTGAAGCAGATCCACTACCCTTTCATTATCTAAGAGACAGAGACAATAAGTTAGTCCTCTCCATATGTATCTTACTCACAATGTCATAAGCATCTATTTCTCTCTCTTTGTGTGTGTGTGTGTGTGTGTGTGTGTGTGTGTGTGTGTGTGTGTGTGTGGTAAAAGTAGGTTAAGTGTGGCCTGACAGTGTGGGAGGCAGTGTGCTGCCATCTGTAGGCAGCAAACGTTAAATCAAGAGGATTAGACTAGGATCACTGTAAAACCACTGCTGCCCTTCCCAATTCCTTATCAGAGTGTGTGTGTGTGTGTGGGGGGGGGGGGGGGGGTATAACTGCAAATGTCTACAAACAGAACCTTGCCACAAGTCCACCTTTCTGCCTAGGGCAGTGTAAAGCATTACATTATGCATTCATTGTTGGCATGTTCATTGTTTGACCCTTTTATGAGTCAACATGTTAATAAGATCGCAATGCATTTAAAGCAGGCAGAGCACAGCTTAAGTGAAGTATCAGCAAGCTAAAGAGCAGACTGAGAATGACTACTAATTTCTAAAAGCTAAGTGAGCATGTAATCAGTCTTATTCTTAACTGCTGAAATGAGATGTCAAAGAGAAGAGACATGAGTGATGGATGGGGGATGTTTCTATGGCATGTAAAAAAAGTGAGTTCTAACCAGCTTGCTGAGCCACACTGATGTGTTCTTTTCTATGCCTTGCGATAATGTTCAAGTATTCAGCAATGTCAATACAAAATATTTCCTTCACTCAATTCTGATATTTTACCATTGAAGGCCGTTAGCATCCTTGGCACACTAATTATTTACTTCTTTACTAAAATAAAAAGCCATAGTTTATTTAATTAAGAATATCTAAGAGGCATTGTTACGCATAGTAAAGTCTTCCACTAATTATCATAGTTCTTGAAACATAATTAAAGAAACAAAAAGAGCGATATAAAGATTTAGACACAATCACCCAATATATATTTATTACTAGGTTTTTAAGTACTTTTTTAAGTAAATCAGAAGTGTGGGATGGAGGATCTTCTCCATACACTGGGCTAAATCAGTTTATTACTATACATTCCCTTACCTCTCCTCTGCTGTATAGTGACATGGGACAGTCTGAACGTGGTGAGGAACCGCTTCTTATCCTCCAGCTCTGGTGCTCGGTCCATTTCCTCAGGGGTGAAGCGCGTGCTGAGTTGGAGAGGAGGAAGAGGAGGAGAGCGTTTCGAGTGTGAGACAGGGGGTGAGGGGCTACGCTCTCTGAGCCTTCTCCGCCTTTTCCTTCTTTTTTGCTGCACCAACTCATCTCGCTGGCCCACCGTGGTCAGGCCAAACACTCCCAGGAAGTCCAGTTTCTGTGCAGTGAGGGGAAAAAAAATGTATCTTAGCGCAATGTTTTGTCATGAGTGCTTGTGGAAAACACAGAAAGCGTATGTGTTGGCAGGTGTTTTACCTCTGTGGAGTCATCCAGTTTGAGTGGGGGCTGCTCTGCTACTCTCCTGAGATGGGCTCTCACCTCCTCATCATCACTCTCATCATATGAGTCATCCAGCTCATAGTAGTAACCTGCAGCAAGCAAAGAGGTCACTACTGACACCCCACTTTTAAATAATCTAATAAAAAAAGACTGAAACAGACATCAAGCTATAGCCTATGATTATTCAAAGCATGGTAAGAGTGCATGTGATCAGGGATAGTGCAAAAGTATGTCCATGGTGAGCAGTACCTTTCTCCCTGGCCTCCCTTCTCCTCTTCTCCTCCAGGTCCAGCTTGCTGACAGGCCTTCGGTGCTGCTGAAGGAATTCGTCATAGATCAGCATTGTGTCTGGACCCATCTCCAGTGTGGCTACCTGTCCCATCCCTAGGCCGGAGACCATTTCTAGCCCTTGTCCTTGTCTACTGTGTCCCGGGTATCCCTGGAGGCTCTTTAATCCAGAATTGCTTTTCATTGCTCCCTCCAATTCATACTGGCTAGACAGGGACAATGATGCCCTCTGCTGGTTGAAGAAGGACTGGGTAGATTTCTCCAGATCAGCAAGGAATGTGCTGGGTTCCGGAAGGCCCGGAGGACCTCTCAGTGGGGGATACTTCTCAATTGCTCCCCCTTCTCTCCTTCGGGTTCCGTCTTCATATTTGGAGGGTCCTGGGGGCAGCCGACTGAGGTCATAGTGTCCCATCCCTGAGGGCTCGTGATTACGTCTGGACTCTGAGGTGGTTTCTATAAGAGATGCAGGGTTCCACAGGGTGGTGGGAGGGTGATGTTCACGTGGTGGCTGAGGAGGTTTGGGGGAGATGAGGGGTGGAGGTGCACCTAAGTGAGGGTGGAGGTCCCGGCTTCCTGGTTCATGGTGATTTGGTATGGATCTGTACAGATACAATGGAACAGGTGTCATATTTAATTGTTAGAAATACTGGACAACACCCATACCTCCTCTGAAATGGATTAATAGTGTTTTCCAATCACTCCATGTGACACAGAGACACACCATAGCGCTTACATGCCTGGCCTATTTCCCTCCATCCCCGTCAGAATGTCTGTGGGTTTGTGTGGCAAAGCAGTGTTATCAAGCTCAGACAGAGTAGCCCAGAGCAGAGTGAGGATGTGGCCAAGGCACACAATGTCCTCCAGATGCACAGGCCTGTTTTTGATCTGTTCAGTCCTTGTAGTGTGGCACACACACACACACACACACACACACACACACACACACACACACACACACACACACACACACACACACACACACACACACAAAGGAAGAGGCCAGGAGAAATATTTCTCCAGACAGACAATAAGAAAAAAGATTGACATAGGGTGGGTAAGGAGAATGATGGATTATTATGTAAAGGGGGATCAAGGGTAGAAAAGAGATATGGTGGCAAAAGTCAGGAAGAAAGAAAGGCAGATGGCATATGGACACTTTCTCGAGCATTTTTTCAATTCAAACCTGGCAGGAGCACACACCGCATGACCAGTCAAATTATCTATGCCCCCCTGTTTCTGTTTGCATTTCTGTATGTGTGTGTGAGTGAGTAAAGGTTTGTTATCTGCAATCTGCAGCCTATGAGCTGTGATTCTGAGATTATACCGTAGGGTTACTAATAGCAGACGTGTGTATTGCTCCTGTCCTACCAGTTCAGCATTAACCACAGCCTCACTTTTGAATCGCACACAACAACACAAACGCAGGCACAGTAACAAAGAAGGGTAAGCAGTGGGCTTATGCTGTGCAAGGTTGAGAGGATTAGAGAATTAGCCTTTGTGTATGTTAGCAGTCCCATTCACAGCCGGTTTCAAACTCCTACCTACTACTTATAAAAAAGCAGTCATCAGGACCCCACATTACACATACATCAACACCTAAACTGCCTGTTTGCCTACATGTCAGACCTGGGAGGAAGCATGGACAGAAATAGAATAGATGTTATGCTTCTGACATGGTTTATCTTTTTTCCAGTCCTGCCTGAAAAAAAACTTCTAAAGCCTGCCAGCTTCTGAGGCTTCAGAACACATGCACAACAGTCCCAACAAGGCTAGCAGAGACAGACAGCAAAACACCCCAAAAATAGTGTTTGCACTGAAAACATGCATGCATTCTACTACGTGTCTGTCAAATAACCTGGGCATAACAACTCAAACACAAAAATCAATTGCCAAGTCATGTGGAAATAAATGCCACCATGGCATGTGGTTAAAAACTGTAAGTGGGTTTGAATTTTCTGTACATGGTGGCTTGTCTGCAATGTCTCACCTGTGTGAGTCTGTCCTGTGTTCTGGTGCATCAGCTGGACGGCCCAAGTCCAAGTGCTGCTCCAGAACCTGCTGGCGGAATTCAGACACCTGGTACTGACGATCCTCTTTCTCCTGCCGCAGCTTACGTTGCCGCGCCAACCACCTCTCCTCCTCATTTGCCCTCTGAGCGATCATTGAGGCAGAGAGCCCCGTCCCTACAGCGCTGGACCCTATGTAGAGGCCGTGGCCTGAGATTAGACCTGGGATGGGATGATGTGGTTGGACCATTGAAGAGTGGAGTCCTGGTGGGACTGGTTTGGGGGCTGGAGGGGTGGGCTCTTTGGTTTTATCTGCAGAGGGACAAAGGTCAGATTAAAAATGTTGATATTAAGGCAGCAACTAATGATTATTTTCATTTGACGATTATTTCCTAATTCAAGGATTATTAGTATACTTCCTTTTATACTGTCAGAAAATAGTGAAAAATATCAATCACATGAAAAGAGCACAATGTGATGACTTCCAGTTGCTTGTTTTGTCTGACTAACAGTCCAAAACACCAAAAATAATAAGTTTATACGGAACCACTGAGTTTTCAAGCAAATAGCTTGAGAAATTATTTAAATGTCCTGGTGATCAATAAATATATATTTTTTGGACTCATTCATTAATCAACTAATTGTTTTTGGCTCTGGTTATATGAAGTGTTTATAGAGACACGTGTTTATAGGCAGTCTGACTGTAGCTTTAGGAAGCTACAGGGGCAGCACGGACACATACCAGTCCGATTAGGGGTGAGTCTCTCAGGCTTGTTTCGATCTTCCTGCCCCCTCATGGCATGGAGCTCAGCCAGATAGTGGCTCTCCATGGCCTTGGACGCTTGCAGCTCCTTCTCCCTCAGTGCTCTCTCCTTCTGCCTCTCCAGTTCCTTCTCCCTTTCTCTCTCCCTCTCTCGTTCTCTTTCCCGCTCGCGCTCTCTCTCCCTCGCTAGCTCCTTCTCCCGCTCTCGCTCTCGTTCTCTCTCCCGTTCTTTCTCTCTCTCTGCCTCCCGCTCTCTCTCTTTTTCACGCTCCCGTTCACGCTCCCTCTCTCTCTGCCGCAGCTCATCCTCCAGCTGAAGCCTTCAAGGAAGAAAGAAGAGGTCAGTGAAATCCAAAAGAAATCACGGCACACTCCAAAGATCTATTGTATGCATGCACTTGTGACTGTACATTGACGTGAATTAAGGGGACTTTACCTTTCAGACTGCAGTGCTGACAGTGAGGGGTGGGTAAAGTCTCCAGGGTAGCGGACCCCAGGTAGGTGCATGTGAACAGCAGATGGATGGATGGGAGGTAACGCTCCCCCTCCTGGCAGCTGATAGAAAGGTGACCTCAAAGCAGAGAGGCAGAACGGGTCATCCATCCTGGGAGAGAAGGATTGCATAAAAAAAAAGACAGAAAAAGAGAAGAAGTCATTTTCTCCATGTGACAGTGTAGCATCCACTTTCATTAACCTGTGCGCCTCCATCTCTCAAAGAAGCAACATCAAAGGGTCTTCCATCTTTTAAGAAAGCAGCAGTGACTGTCAGCTAACCTCAATCACCACACAGCAGCTAGCGAGAGACTGTGCTGTGTGTTGATGCACAACTGTGTGTTTTTGTGTATGTGTGTGACATCCACTGCTCATCCCCTCATTAAATCCATTACAGCGCAGTGTGTGATGGGTGCTGCAGTCCTCTGATTTTGCTAGGTTGACAGACCAGGGGCACGCAGCCTGTGTGACAGCCCAAAGCAAGCAAGGTCCTTCTCAACACACACACACAGTCTACATGATCATAGAAAGTATACATTTAAAATGAATGTATCTTAAATTACAAACATTAGGCATAGATTTTCTGCTGCTGACATTTTCTCTGTATGATCACTGGGCTGTCTACCCAAAAATGAACTTTAGAAAGTACCTAAAACACAAACCATTTTATGAGAGAATGGACAAACCACAGTAGTGAGCAGGATACATCTTTTCTCAAATGCATTAACAGCTCTGGGATTCCTTTATGGTAATTTCCCACAAAGCATGCATGAAGAAGCTCCAGATATAGAGATAAGTGGCAACACCAGCCGTGGCTCTCTTTTGGATGTTCATATATTATTCATAGGCATAACCTAGCTCGGCTAAAGAAAAGAAAAATGGGTCTTGCTATTAACTGGCTTGGTTTAAGACGCTTTAAAACACATAAAACGTGTTCATTAATAAAGTAAATACCGAGTTTGTTTGTCTAATACTGCAGAAAATATGAGGCACCCCAAATAAACTGTCAAATAAGTGTAAAGCTTCTCCTTGATTTATAAAGAACTGCACTGTAATTTAGCAAGCAATAAAGCATCATTACAGCAGCTCTGAGGGTAGTAAATGGCATTACTGCAGCCTTTGGCAATCAGAAATGATGTATATGTATTTTTTAATCAATCTCTTAAAAGCATATTGACACAGCTATCCAGGATATTTTCAAGCTCTTAGCAGCAGTCTGTCAGATGATACAATACATAAAGCTGTAATTTAGGACTAAGTGCATCCATATAATAAACTCTGCTATGTGTTGCAAAGAGGTACCCCTGTGTTCAGAGCAAGGATGCATTTGTTTAAAGTGATACTCTGTGATCTTTGTTTTAACACACCTCCTTCCTGTCCATGATGATACTACGAGTTTGGTTATTTTATATCTGTTATTTGCAATCTGTTACTTTTCTTTTTGTTTACCTGGAACCTGCTTTTTTCATTTGTACTGCCATCTATCTAAGTCAAATCTCTCTTCATCTCTCATACATCAATGAAATCTCTCTCCCCCCAGTTTAATAAATATACAAAGAAAGAACATCAATATTTTACCTCTGGTAACATGAATTCAAGGCCAGCTATACATTAATGTGTTTACTGCCTGTCTAAGCATATACTTAGTTAAGTCATATGCACTGGTTTGCACAATTTGCTCTCTGAGGAAATGGGTGCCAAGTCAACAAAACAAATAAATGGAGAAGCTTACCTGTATGGAGTGAAGGAGGGGTGGGGCAGGTAGCTGGGGTGGTAGTAGGCAGCTGCAGCAGCGGGGTCCAGGCCTAAGGGCAAAGAGGGCATGCGGAGGGCATCCTCGGTTGTGGCATAGGGCCGGAAACCACGGAGGTATTCTTCTGGTACATGACCAGGGGGGACTGCATTAGGCAACTGTCTGGGCAGACTGAAGGTAGGAGAGGGGGTAGGGGCACAATAGAGCAAAGCTATGATTGGTTTGATTTGTATGTATCCATTGTTGTACACACATACTCTATAAAACTAATTGTTTCTCAGCACCAACAGCAACAAGACAATTGTTTGTCATTTGTTTTATCTGCTTATTCCAGTGAGTATAATATCTCCATGAATTATTGATCATGCACTTATAATAATGCAGGTTGAACCCAGTGTGTGACTCACTTGAGGGGCTGGAAACGTGAATCCTGCATGACAGCACCGGGGGTGAGACCAAAGGCATAGGGGTTTCCCAGGAGGTGGGCAGGGACTGAGGGGCCACCCTTTTCCTGTGGGAGGTTCCCCTCTGCACCCAGACGTTCTCTGCTGGCCCCACGAGGCCCTGAGTCAGCCTGGAGAGAGATACACAGAGAGAGTCTAAGTCATTGTTCGTGAAGACATGTGACCGTCACGGTTGTCAATGCTCATGGAGCCCATCCTGTGAGGAAAAGAACAGGCCTGTTTATGGTGAAGCTCCCTCCCTCACTTGCTCTTTGTACCTCAGGCATTTAATTCACTTTCTCACACAAACCACCTCCCAGTAAAAATGGAAGGATCAACATTTCTCAGAGGGGGATGTATGACAAACCGGAGCAAGCAGGCAGAGACTGGTAGAAAAACGGCCTTACTGCTTTCCTCTAATTGTAAACCAGAGATGTCTTCCTCATGATGGATGATGATGAGGTAATGGTAGATGTGCAACAACAGTAATTCTAGAAAGTTGATGACTTGGATCTCAGCAAAGTGTGTGTGTGTGTGTGTGTGTGTGTGTGTGTGTATAACTGAAACACTAACATCTAAGAAGACAACAAAGCCCAGAAAGCAACATCCTTCTGCCTCCGTTTCTCTTCACTTTCCTTTCACCTCCCTCTCACCGTTTGGCAGCAAGCCTGGTCTCACTTATCCAATACCACAACAAACACACACACACACACACACACACACACACACACACACACACACTCACTCAGCAGGCACATACACCGTTTAAGAGCTACAAAAAATCCTGCTGTGGGAGTGCATTTTCTGAAGATTTTTTTCCCTCTGCCTACAAATGCAACAGTAGAACAGAGAAACTTACAACCCTTGTTAGTTGTACAAGGAAATCGTTTATGGATGGATATAGTCAAGGATTTTCACAGGTAGAGTGGAACAGTTATCCCCCACAAAACGAGAATTCAAGTTGAAGTTGGCAAGGGAACAACTAGGAAAAACAGAAAGAAGGAAGAAAAGGAAAATAGAGATCAAAACACAGAGAGGAGAAGGCAGTTCTTGCCCCACTAAATTAACCTCTGGGCTCCCTGGGATTAGAAAGAGATCTTACAGCAGCACTGTCCTCTCTCTCACTACTGTCTCTGATAAAATAAATCCAATTTAAGGAACCATTACTTAGATGTCCTTGTCTGCAGCCACTGACCCAGGCTAACACTGATGCGCTCACATCCAATCTTAAACGCCTCTAATGTTTAGACTCCCCCTTTGTTTCTAAGACGCCCCCACGTTGCTGTTGTTTAATGTTACTGTTTTCTCCTTGTTGTTTGTTGCGCTTCACTAAACTGTAAGACACTCTACTCTCAGACCTCCTGGCCCCTGAAAACCCATTACGCCACTTCCATCATTTCAAAGCTTTATGAGCACAAAGAGACAATAGACGTTTCCTCCCAATCAGCAGCCGACTGGAAAAGAGGTTCATATATGTCAATAGAGGTCAATATCAGATTGTAGCTTGGGAGACACAAGATGGCGGGCTCTCAGTTCGCTCCTTCTCCTTTTTTCACAAAGTATCTTCTTCTTTATCTGCCTCCTTGTCCGACACTACCAATAGTTGATGGGTGGTTGCCTGAAAGTCTTCTTTAAAAGCCCTTATGGTATGTGTGGGGGACAAGAGGACACACATGTATTCATGTTTATTTTCTTAATCCACATGAACTTGCAGTTCACAATGAACAGTGACACATGAAGTCACACAGTGTGTATTTCTCCAGTCCATCCCCTCCTGAGCATCATAAAGACATACTGCTGCAAATACAAATTTCTGGTTAGTGATATCTTAATGTCTATCACATTGTCTGTCAATCAACATTAATAAATTTTTATACTCACACTGATGGCAGCTTTGCTAACCAAGTGATCAGTGTTTAGCAAAGCTGTCATCATTGCTTGACTAATACCACTGATAGTAAAGTTTGTTGTGTGGGGCTGGGTGATTAGCCCTAAAATAATCACATTTTGTCAGGGTATAATTAGAACAACAAATTGCACATCAAAACAGTTGCCAAATTAACAGGCAGAAGTCAGAATATTTCCATTATCACAATATTATTTTTTTATATTATGATAAAAAAAGATACTTGTATTATTATGAATAATACGATACAGTACACCACTATTGTTGTGTTATGTGTGAGGAGCAGACCAATCTGTGCCCCAACTTAACCACAAATCAAGTTGTTGCTTTGGAAAGGGACCAAATAAGAAAAATTACTGACCATCTTTGATGGCATTACACCACAAAGACCCTTTGTGACAAATAAAATCATGCAGTCTGTTTATAATCTATTTATATGTGGTGTTTTCTATCTGGTATTTATCTGGTGACCAGAAGTTGGTATGAATCAAATGTGGTTCGAACCTGTGTTCAATGTCCTGTGACATACACAGTTTGTGTGTGACAGGGGCATGGTTTCATAATTATGGCTATGACTCAATAACTGTCAATTGGTGCAATTGCCAGACACAAATTACCACTAAAATTGAATCAACCTCCAACAAATTTCACAGAAAAATCCCATCATCAGAGGATGGAACATAGATGCCTGTAAAACAAAGCATGGTGGTGTTGCTGCAGTTTCACAACTGACTAGCTTCTGCTTCCTCTTTTTACAATTAATAGTGTCACTGAAAAGCAGCAAGTCCCTCATACATGTAAGATGACCAACCCGTTTGTAAATGACAGTGTGTACCATGCTGTATGCACATCTTTGTTGCCTGAGCTTAGTACCAGTTTGGGTATGTCTGTGCATGTGTGTGTGGATGCACAGCCATAGAAAAACATGCAAAAGGTGTGGGTGTAACAGGTCAGCACCTAGAAAAAGCAAATACACCACAAAGACAGAACCTTCCATCCCCATTAGAGAGGCACCTTAGTCACTCAGGCAACTACACATCACCAGCACCATCCCATACAAAGTACAGAGCACAAATACAAGCACTCAGATTCAAAGAAACAACCATTAACAGCCATCTTCCTCTGTGCAAGCCAGGTCCCTGTAACCCCCACTGAGGGTGGGAGACCCTGTGCATTGTAGAGCGCTCGTTTACGCCTCTCAGATGGAGCCATGAATCCAAATTGCCAATTAAAAAGCAATTACAGGCAGCAGCGGGAGCAGACTCCTGCAGTCATTAAAGCAAAATGCCAACGCACCAAGCCCTCCCTCCTTCACTGTCTTGTCTATCACCCCCCTCTGAAAGACAGACTCAGCTACAGAGACACCAATCCAACCATTCTCACACACAGAACAGGACACACACAACACAGCAACAAAAAAGCTTTTCTTGGACGCTCTACAGGGGATCCAGAGAGCAGACTCTTGCCACTGTATGCAACTATTTTCTCTGTATTAATCCTTCCTCTATCAGAATCTCCATTTGTCTTCAAATCTTCATTTCTGTTTTTTTTTGTGTGGTTGGTATGGTTGTGTTGCATTCTTCCTGATCAGTGATTAGCAAAGGAAGCAAAGCTCAAGACAGTTTCATCTTTGTTTAAGAAGGACATTCTGAGGCTGTGGATGTGTGTCCTTTACAACCCCGTGGATCTTTGTGAACACCAAGTTATACGTGCTTGTTGAGGCGGCCCCGCCCAAATAGGGGCGATGTTATGACGCCAGCTATTGTGACGCATCCCCGCTGCTACCCACCTGACCTCTACTCCCAACCCCTTGTCCACATAACCTCCCTTAACCTCCTCATTCTTTGGCTGGGTGGCCCCAAGCTGCTGCTGGAGATGCCACAAACATAGTGATGCCACACACATACACACACAGTGCTTCTGTCCGTTTTCTTCTTTTCCTGCTCTTTAAAACTTGCTATGCTGAAGTAATGACAAAAGGGAGACATCATTGGGAGAGCTCCTCTGTCTTTCCAGCCCCTCCCAGGTCTGGTTAACCCTTGAACTGTGAAAGGTCCATTCTGGAAAAGCTATAGCTACATAGGGTTGGGGGGGGGAGAGGACAATAGCCTAAATGCTACCATACATTGCTGTCTGGCTGACCTCCTCACTATCCTTTCGCTATACCCCTTCCCTCTTTCTCCAGGGAACTGTCAAAGTGTCTCAGAGAGTTTCCGCATGTTGCAGATTGCTGTTTGTAAATGTGCACTTGGCCTCACAAATTAGCCCTAAGCTGAGATAAGAAGGCTTAAAGCAAGGCCATAATCCATAATCCACTCCTTATCAAAGCAAGCAGCTCTCCCTCTCTCTCCCTCTTACTCTCTCCCTGACTACGTAACAGAGAGTGGGTGTTGGGGTGACGATGCGGTGGATACACTTGACTGCTTGAGTTAAGAGGTGTGGCTGGAGGTGGGGATGGGGTGGCTTAGGAAGCTAAAGGCTGGGGACCTGGGAGGGGCTGGGCCAAGTGCAAGAGGGCTAAGTGGGAGGGGGGCTGGAGGGGCACAGATGTTAGCTGCCGTTGAGGCTGTCACCTTGACATCCCAGTAGCAGCTGGCATTGTTTAACGCATGGAGTCGTTGGGGGAGGGGAGTTTAGTTGATGTGGTGGTCAGGGAGGGTATTGAGCGAAGCTGACATTCATTGACCTGCCAGCTATGTCACATGTACGTCAAATACGTAGTGCCACACTATGGGTTAAAGGCCATCTATAAATCCATTAATCTCTCGAGAGCTTGTCTGTGTGATCACTTGTACTGGCAAGCAAAGGGAAGAATGAAAACATTTTTGTTGTTTCAAGAAAAAGAAAGAAAATACACTGGAAGAATCTGAGGCTTCAGAAAGAGCAAGTGAAAGAAAAAAGGGACTAAGAAAAAGGAAGAGAGCGCGCTTAAGGTCAGAGTGATAGGTGTTTGAATGGGGTTTTACCTGACGTCCCTCGCTCCTCCAGAGGCCGTTGCTAGTCTTTGTTGGAGCAATGGTGACTACAGGTGGAGTGTTTGGCACGCTGTGGCCCACTGGGGGGACCAGGACAGGCCCTGGACCAAGGGGACCCCTCTTGGGTGTACTGACTGGAGAGCTGTGGTTGGTGGCCGGGGAGGACACTGGAGAGGACTCACTGCTAATGGAGGATGCAGCTGGAAAAAGACAAAGACAAATGACATGAGTACGGTGAAAGAAAGAACATAAGACAAGCTAAACGTCTGTTGATAAAAAGGCAAGTGTAACAACAATATGATCCTGTAGCTCCTTCACTAAGGCATAAATGGGGTTGCAGAACTACAGTAGCAACAAATAACATGTATACACACTCACACAAACACAGAGGGCATAATGGATGGCCCAAGGCCCCTATTATGATGTGACAGTGATCAGGATGAGCAACCCTGTGAGAGTCACACAGTCTTGACATGCAGGACAAACGGACGGACAGACGCGCAAACACATATACAATTTACACCTAAAGAACACACTGCTTGGGAGTAAACAGGCTAACAGCCATACTGAATGTATATACGGTCAGTGGTGCTTGCAGCTACACACCAAACTCTCTCCTTCATCGCACACACACACAGCAGGTGGTAAAAAGCTGGCCCAATGAGCTTCTCTGCTGAGCTGTAGCTGTGCCACATTAACAAAGCCCTCCAGGGAAACCCTGTAGCACAGGGTCACAATCCGGTCACATGCCTTGCTTTCCACCCATCTCGCTTTCTCTCCCTCTCTCTAGTTCCAAAGCTCTTAAATAATATGCTCACTTTCACATACGTTCATTACTGCGATTTCATCTTTCAAACCATACATCTTTACCTCCCCCCCATATAGGCTACACGTTTGTCTGTGTCAACTGTCTCTTCCCTTTTGTCTTTTTTAGTCCTTTGTCTTCCCTTCTTCTCTTTATTTCTCTTACATTTCAACGTGTGTGATGTCTCTATATTTTCTCTTATTTCCCTCTCTTCTTCCCTCTTCTCCTCACAGTGCAGTGGGCTGCATGTGTCCTCCGCTCAGAGTGAGCGGAGCATTACACAGTCAAACTGGGTCACAACCCTCTCAATGGGACACACACTTCGGCGCGGCAGCAAGGACAGCAGGAGATGTGCGCTTATATGTGTACATGTGCTGGTAGTGTGCTTTTGTGCATAAAACATGCTTACATGCAACCACAGCAGCTGAAACCTCGGGCCACTTTCAGGATTATTTCTTCTCCAATTATCACCATCAGAACAAGAACCACAGATCTCTTACACAACCGCCATTTCCCCTTGCTTTAGTTTCCATGGCAACATAACCTAACAGACAACGTCATCTTATGGTAGGTGCGGTCAGGATTATTGACTGATTTTAAACACCTCAATCTAACTAATACCACTAAATAATGGAAAGCATCAATAATGGCAGTGAGGTGACGGTCTAGAAAAAATCTGAAAATCTATGTGTGTGGTGTTGAAACACAGGGAGGGTGTGTGTGTGTGTTTGAGGAAAAGGTGATGATGATGCATGTGAGGTGAGACATAAAAAATGATAGGAGAGAGGACATGATTGGGGGAAAAAAAAGTAAGAGTGCAAAAGAGGTCCAAGGTGAGGCAAGATATGGAGAGAAGAGGAAAGCAGAGAGATAGGGGTGCAGATGGGTGAGTGGGTGGCGGGGAAAGGGTGGAGGATATTGAGGGGGGAGGCATATCTTGTCTGCACAATGGCAATTAGTGGCCTAATCCTCCCCCCCTCACCTCAGAGAGCCATTACTCTCCTGTGCAAGACTAGGCCAATCAATAGCAGCCCACTCAGCCTGGGGAATGGAGCAACACTTAATACAGCTCTAGTGTCACAGCCTATTCACTCACCAGAAACACACGCTCTCTCTCTCTCTCTCTCTCTCTCTCTCTCTATGCATACACAAGGATGGGGGGACAAATAAGGCTGGAGGGAGGGAAGAGGAAGAGAGGAGGGTACTGCTAAGCAACAGACCTCTACTCCATCTAATTCTCTCACCCCCCTCTCTTCCCATCTCCGCCTCTTCCTCCTCCTTTTCCATGTAGAGGCAAAGCAGACTGGAGAAGAGGCAGGGCAAACTAAATAATTAAGATCAAGAAAAGAAGCAGGTGAGGGAAAGAATGAAATAAAAGAGACACAGGCCGTCTCCCAACGGCTTCATTCTCTTTTTGCAGCTTGCAGAATCAGTGTTCACACTTTCCTTGCCACGTATACACCCACAAAAATACAAACATCTATTATTCCTCTATTATACCCTAATCCTCATCAACAACATCCCAAATACTTCTTTGTCCCTCCCTCACACAAGATAGTGGCATCTGATAGGAAAATAATGTATTTAATTTTTGTCATTTTGGCCATATGCTCCTCCCTCCCCTTCCATCTAGAAAGAAAGATGGCCATACATGCCGGTCCTGTAGGGAGCTAGAGGGGGCAGAGCGAAGCACAGCCTTCATCTTTAAAGGTCTAAAATAGGCTCATCAGCTCTGAACCTGCACTTTATTAGCTGTCTTGTTCTTGGTGTGTAGGGTGTGTGTGTGTGTGTTTGGTGTGGTGATAGGGTTAGGAGGGGGGCTTAGAGAGAGAGAGAGAGAGAGAGAGAGAGAGAGAGAGAGAGAGAGAGAGAGAGAGACACACACACAGAAAAGGTAGAGACCAAAAGAAAAAAGAGAAAGAAAGCAAGCTCAGTCCCAAGCTGTGTGTGATTAATGTGAAGCTCCTTTCTCTATCGCCTCATCTATTACCAGTCCCCCTCTCCCAGACTGCCTCCACACTTGACCGCTCAAGCTGAGCCCCACATGCACACGCGCACACACAAAATATACAACCGCAGCAACAAACAAAACAAGCTGTGGTCAGAGGCTGTGGCCAAGTGTCCCTGCATAGATGGCGCATTTTAGTACAGCCACTGACCCAGTCAAACAGATACCACGGGCACCAGCAGCTAAGGCAGTGAATCCCACTGGATCACTAAGCCTTGATAGGAAGACAACACTACACATACATGTTTTAGTGTTGCCAAATGGCCCTTACCAATCTTCTGCCGCCACCACCACCTTCCCCACTGCCTCTGCCAAAACACCCAAGCATAGCCAGCCCTGCCAGGCAGAAGGTGATCTCCTCCACCACACCCACCGCACCTCCTCCACCCATCTACATCCCAGCATGCATTACAACAACATCAGCACTTAATTAAACAGTCCATTTCACACCTGGTGTGCATAGAAGTGCCCAGCCAACCCTGCATCCATATGCCACCCCACTAGCAGCACAAGCCTCAACATGTGCACTCTAACACACACACACACACACACACACACACACACACACACACACACACACACACCTGCTACTACAGTCTTGGCCATGCACTGACAACACAACACAAAGCCTGTAATCTGCATCACTGAGTGGGGGAGGGGATAGGCACACTATGTGTGTTGCTGTGCCAGAGAGGGAAAGAAAGACGGTACAAGATGGCGGATGGAAATAAGAGGAGCAATCCTCTATGCCTTCTGCTGACTGTACAAACTGCATATTATACTTAAATGCTGCTTTGCTACTGAACAGAGTCATGTGAGGTGTAAGGTTGTTGTGTATGCTGAGAGGACACACACATGAGCTTTGTGAGTGTTTTAGGGATAGTCACAGAAGGGTTTTGCCCTCAAGTGAGAGAGAGAGAGACACACACACACACACACACACACACACACACACACACACACACACACACAGGCTCCAGATGGAGAGGTCAGAGACACACTGCCCCTATATCCCAGCATGCTCTGGGCTCCAAGAAAAAAGGGGAGCCTCCGGCCACACACTCATACCACACACTAACACATACATGTACAGATACTCACAATCTGACAAACACCACAGGTTTTCACAAATCAACAAACTAATTACTTCCAAGTTGTCTTTTTTCCAGCCAATTCAGTCCATCTATCGTGTACACATTTATTCTCCATCTCTTTATTCTCTCTCCAGGCAGTGTACTTCAGTTCGTATGAACACAGTCATGACATTCTAGTGGTGTGTATGTGTTTTAAGATTGTGCAGAAAAGAAACAACCGAGAGGATTAAACCCAGGTCTGCCTAATTAATCAGATATCAGCAGGCCTGCCTTGAAGCAGTGTATTATCTGTGCGTGTGTGTTGTATGTTTGCACACACACGTGTGTGCTATTGTGTGTGTAAATGCGAGTGTCCATGAGATGAGTGTGTCCTTTTTATTCTACTCTGATAATCATTATCGATTTAGTCCCCTCTTCAGCTCAGCACTCAGTACACATAGCTATTCATTTTACACGCCACAGACAAGTGACAATGTAAGTGTGTATGTGTGTATGTGTGTGTGTGTGTGTGTGTGTGTGTGTGTGTGTGTGTGTGTGTGTGTGTGCGCACATGGGTGTGTATATAAACAGTAGCCATGCTCATGGTATTAAATCAGTTCAGCAGTCGGTGGCAGTGATACAACTAGTCAAACCTAACTAATTCCTCTGGGCCTACACTGAGTCATGGCACCTCATATATACTGCACTTCTCACCTCAAAGCATGAACCAGAGGTTGAGAGAGAAAGAAAGAGAGCTTGATTCAAAGTAGTTGATGAAAGGACAGCAGGCTGCAGCATGTTAAGAAGCAATGATGCTTACACAGTTGCAAAGGCAATTGTTTTCATGTGTGTGGGTGTTTCCTATAAACACAGGCTTTGCAGACAGAGAAGTGACTGAAGCTCCAGGGGCTACATGGCTCCTAACACGGGCAGAGTGGCTTCTTTTGCCCGACGACTGACTCATCCACACATCACTGCCTACACCAGCCAGGCAGCACAGTCAGCAGGCCTAAAAGAACAAAGGGGCTTTTTTGTGCTTTTAATAAAAAGGTGATAGCGCTTAATCAGACAGGATCTGATGTCTGTTTGTATGAAAAAGGCACAGACAGGAACTCTCTGCCTTGTTAGATTGTAAATTTCAAAAAGAACAGCACACATGTATTCTCACCACGCATCACAATGAAAAATAAAAAAGCAGAGGTATTAAATAAACATAACTAAGAAGGCAATCCATTTGTTCTCCAGCTGCAACTGACACAAAAGTACATGAGAAACAAAGATAAGAAGGACACATTCCAATTAAAAAAAGGTGAGTCCATGATAAAATAAAAAGGTAGGAATGAACTCTGGAAGGGGATTTTTCTGTTTCAGAGGGGCAGAGTGGGTAAGTAATAAGGCTGGCATGTAGGGTTGAGGGAGTGAAGAGAGATGAAGGGGAGAAGGATTGAGAGGTAGGTGAGGAAAGGTTGGGGCTGATCTCTCTCTCTGTCATAAATCATTTGCAGGGTTCCAGGTCCCAGGCTGCAGTGGATTAGGGAGCAAGGTGTCCAGGGACAGCCAGGAAGGAGGGAGGATCTGATTTAAGAGCCAGAGCAAGGGTGGACAGCTGGGGTACCTAGGCTTCTCTGGAGCCAGGGCATGTAGCTAGCCACCCACACCCCCCCCCCCCACACACCCACACCTATCTGATCAAGCATAATTCAGCCTTAAAAAGGGACAGTTCAGAATTTCTGACATAAGGTTGAACAAGTTAATAACCATCAATTCAACCACCTGATGCTCATTGATGCTTATTCATACAACCACAGAAGAGAGCTCTGAGAGTTGGGAGATCTATCGCATTTTTGTGTGTGTGTATGTGTGTGTGTGTGTGTGTGAGACGTAGACACTGACAAGGACAAATGTATAACGGGGGATTAAAACACCATCACACATTGACAAGCACACCCAAGCGGTCGTGTACTCACACACACAGCACATTAAGAAGGTCAGCAAGAGTGGCTCCTCTTTGTCCCAGTAACCAACTAATTCAATCCTGTGTGGATATCATCCCGTTGCTATTAGCAGTTCTGCACTCAGCTACACTAATAGGCCTGCACAATAATGGAAAAATCTGACATTGCGATATTTTCCCCCCTGCGATATATATTCCGATATGAAAAAAGAAAAAGTAATTTTTAAAAGATGACATAAATAGCTATTTGGAAATAATAAATCATTCTCGACTACTGCTGTGATTTTGTATGGGAGTGCATCTACATAGAAGAAAAAAAAGGAAAAAGGATCTTTTCTAATGTGAACCGTTCTTTCTTGAACTTTAATGTTTACAAACTGGTTGACTAGCATGACACCATTGTATTCATATAATACTATCAACTATCAATAACATGAATGACAGTGACTGCATGTTGCTTCCTCTAAATTCCCGGTTGTGTTCGACTAGCGGGGCCTTCTCGTTAGTTTGATAAATTGATCAGATCTGTCACGTGCACTAGCAACAAACTCTGTGTATCCAAGAACAATTAAATCAGTGTAAATGACGTTAGATCAGACACAGACTTCTGTAGTGTTTCCAGTGTCGCGGCTCCCAACCATAACGTTAGTTGGGACAGACGGACACCTTGTTTCTTTAGGCTAACTATATTAGCTTTAGCCTGGCTGGTAGCAGCTTTCGGCTTGTTTCTTTAGGCTAACTATATTAGCTTTAGTCTGGCTGGTAGCAGCGTTCTGCGGGGGAAATGGCCGGGAGACATTGTGATTATGCTACATTAATCAGGTGATTTAGTTTGTTCAAGAACGGTGAAAGTTTACTTTTCTATCAAGCAGCAAAAAAGGATTAGCGTCAACATCGCAACGTCCTGCGATGCGCACATCGCGATGTCGATGCTAAAACACAATATCGTTCAGCCCTATACACTAACCAGCAATGGGACATGGCACAGTGCACAGACACAATTATATGACCCCCCCCCCTCAAACAAAAACACACACAAAGACCAAATATACCACAAAACACGTGCAGGCCCAGGAGGAGGCACAGAACACCTAATCCATATGGTTTGCAAGTGAAGGTCTGGGGGCTGGATGTAACAATACATTTAGCTCTTATTTTGGTTTGATATACAGTATAATAAGGTACTAGGATCATGGTTTGTGATATTATATCACAATATTTTCATCAAAACATTTGGCAGTCAAACATTAAGACCAAAATATACCGAGAGACTATATAAAACCAAACTGCATGCCATAACCTGTATGTATTGTATATGTCTCAAATAAAGCTGAACACTGAATTTGATCACCACCTGAGCACACACAGGCGAAGCAACAACAGAGAACACAACTGTGCTGCTTATAAATTTCCCCTTGACAATTAGTGCACAGAATGATTGTTACCATTATTTTGGTTACTTATACAGCCAAAATGCTGCCATCCAGCAGACTCAAACTTGACAGTGTCATAAATGTCAAATCCCTGTTGTAGACTGTGTGGCTTTACCTCGAGGTTCTTCCGCCTGTTTTGCCAGTTTACGGAGGGCTGCAGCGAATCCGGAGTGAGCAGACTGGGTAGCAGGGCTTCCATTGGCTACGATGGAGCCATTGAGAGGCGACGGGGTGAGGGGGCTGACCGTCGCCGTGGTACGGGTCGCCGTGGAGATCATTCCTAACGATGGTGACTTTGGCTCATGGCTCATGCCTACACATTTCAAAAGGGAGGAGAAAGGGAAAATATTTATAACCAATAATGCATGTTCAACAATAACCAACAAAAACACTTGAGTCATGAGGACTTAAAAATACATTCAGGCCTACATACAAACGCATATATTGCAAGAAATGTCTAAAGCCAAGTGAGGTGCATAGATTTTGACCTGACAGAGACAGTCAGGTCAGAGTGTGCTGCTAGGTTTGTGACAGCTGTGGCGGAGGGGCTTCGGTTGTATGGCCTAGGGTCAGAGGTGAGAGGTTAGCAGGGCACGTCACCCTTCCCGTGCTCAAAGAGCTCCAGTCTGTCTGTGTGTCTGCCAGAGGTCCATGGTCACAGAGTTTACACAACACCTCTACTGAACAAGCTCCAACACTACCAGAGTGACTTTAATTCTTAGTGGCAGTATATTATAGTACCGTAGATGTTAACAAATTTAGTGCATACACATCCAGTGGCCTGTTAAAATGATACAAATTAGCAGCTCATTGGCTCCCTCACATCTATTACTTACAAAAAAAATTGCTACCAAGGAGGTGCTACTGAGCCCCTTCTCTAATCAGGAAGGTAGAGAATCTTAAAAACAAGAGGAAGGAGACATCTTAAAAACAAGAGGAAATAAACTGTGATGTTTCAAATACTACCAGCTAGATGTTTTAGGAGTGTTGAATGAATTAAGGGATTTCTTGGGTCAATGGTTCTGAGACTGAGAGTATAAAAGAAAACTTTTAGTTCAATCCAAAGAAGTTAATGCTACATAATAAATAGATTAAGTTTTCATTCAACTGCAACAGTGAAAAGGGTTATTTTTTTGTCATGTCACTTTCTAGTCTCACATTTATAAGAACTTTGTGGTTGTTCGAGAGAGGGTGAGGAGGGTTAAGACAGCTGTCCCTTTCCTTCCTGTGTGTGTGTGTGTGTGTGTGTGTGTGTGTGTGTGTGTGGTGAAAGGTGACACCGTGTTGACAGCCCCTTGGTGAGTGGAATCCCTAAATGCCAGAACTTGTGTGATGAAAGACACACACACACACACACACACACACACACACACACACTGTACATTTTCAGCTAATGACTTGTAGGACAAAGACATATTCACTGAAAAAAGCTGCTTACTAACATTATATCAATAGCACAATTAGATAAGTAGGAGTTGTATCCGGGTTTACCCCAGAGGCTGAGAGGGCTATAAAAAGATCGTGTTCCCTCCTGAGAAAAGAGCAGAGGAACATCTCTGTGTGTGTGTGTGTGGGTTGTTTAAGTAGACACACACAGCGGCAAGTCAAGCATGAGAGAGAATTCCCAACACCTCTTGAGTTGTCCTGCCTATAACCTCCCAGTTACCCAGTGCACTCACAATGAACCCAGCACACAATTAATAATGGGATTTAACAATGACTACTGTCAAGCAAACACACACACTAACTGCCTAGTCCAGTAACGCGACTTTGTCTAGACGCACCGTACCGCTCCTCCCTCCCTTGAGAAAGTAAGTAAAAGTCAAAGAAATACACAGGGAACTTTTTGCAAAAATTAACATAGCACAGAGAAAGAGTACACCGTATTTAAAGCACGTATCAACCACACACATAAACCACTGTACAAACACACATGCAACAGTGAAAGAAGAGACGGACAAGCACAGCTTCACAAATACACACAGACACGCATATCCGGAGGTCTGGCAGCGGTTCATGACCCCCCCCACCCCTCATAGATTAACAGCGTGGCTGAAGCTCCTTACTGCACAAAGGAGTGGAGCCGCCTGGATCCCCCATGGCTGCATCTTCACGTTGAGCCCAGCCCAGCACACACCGGCAGCCAACGACCGGACACACGCCATCTTCCTGCTCCTCTCTCTCTCGGTCTCCGCCTATCTATCTCCTCTCACCCGTCCACCCTCTCTCCCTCCCTGTCTGTCTGCCTTCCTGTCTCTAGTTCTGCTGCTCACAAAGACCGTTTAGAGCTTATCTAACAAAGCAACTCACCACACATGCTGCCTATCTCTCCCCTCCATGCTCTCTCTCTCTCTCTCCCCCCCCTCTTCTCTCTCTCTCTCTAAGTGAGAAAACAGAAATTCTTAGCCTAGCAGCTGCTGCGATGTCACATGACCTTACGCACCCACCCACCCACTACATCCTCCCTCCCTCCCTCCCTCCTCACACTCTCCCTCACTCCTCCTCCTTCTTCCCTCTCAACCTATAATTCCTCAGCCATTTGTAGATAACAGACACAGGCATGCATGCCCTGCCAAGGCGAGTGGGAGGAGGGGGAGGGTAGAGGAGAGGAGGGAAGAGGAGAGGAGCTGAGGAGGGAAGAGTGCTCAGCCGGTCATCACATCTGACCCCATTGCTGGGGAGCGACTGGCAGTGTGTATGTAGGGGCGTAGGTTAAATATGTGAGGCGCCCTTCCCTTTTTGGAGACACAAAGACAGTGAAAAGAGAAGAGAAAGAAATAGGACATGTCCTGGCCTGTGTCAAGCTCAGAATATCTGCCTCAATTCAATTCGCCTAGTATGGTTGTTCTGTCACAACTGAAATTGCTCATCAAGTAAAATTAAAGTAAGAGAACGGCAAATACATCCAAAACAAAGGTAATGAAATCCATTCTTTCTACCTTTACTATTACATACAAACAAGGAAGTCATACCAAAAAAGTCCAATCAAACTTTAACAGTATGTACACACACACACACACACACACACACCTATTACCAGGAGTTCTTATCAAGGTGAAGGAGACTGCGTAATAGTTGTTCGGGGGTGGAGGGCTCAGGAAAAGGGTAAAAGTGTGGGTTTTACTTCCCCTCTGTCCATCCTGCTGTCATTGCAGGGGTGTGAATGAGTTGTTTCTTTAGTCATTTCCTCCTTCCGTCACTCGCTCGTTTTCTCAGAACAGTGAGGGAGCGAGTGCGATGACAGGGAGAGATTATCTGTGGGGTACAGCTACATGGTGGCCAGCATTGTGTCAAAGGCCACCTCTCAACAAAGCTCCTTTCTGTTCCGCAGGACTCCCCTGAGAAATCACAGGACCGCCACACTCTCCTCTGTCTTTTCCTCACTCTTTCACACGTTCTCTGTCGTGCATCACAAGGATCACTGTTTTGGAAAATTATGCTTGTTCACTCTTACTCTGCTGGTACTCAGAGTGTAGCTCGTGGGGCATCCTGTGGTCCGTATTGGACACATGAGAGGAGAGTGGACAAGAATGGCCAAAACATACAAGAAGAGAAGAGCAACTTTAAGGGAAATCTACCTAACTCTGCAGCTGAAAGCTCATAGCTTACCAGTTCAACCATAGCATGGTTAAACACTTACTACTTCCAATGCAATGAAGATTAAAAAAAAACAGGAGAGACCTCTCTCTACTGTGTTTCTACTTTTTCTTACTAAAACGTAAAGCCCCTCAAATCAAGGCTCTCTTTTAAGAGCAAGTGATGATGAATTGCATGATCTAAGCAAACCAGGATGAGTTATGTCTTGTGAATTTACAGAAAAGCGAGCCTGCCGCTACCTCTTAACATCACTCAGCTCAGCTACAACACTCTTGCTCAGTATTGTCCAGTCTCTGGCTCTACGTTCTTCAGACATCCAGCAGATGGCAGTGTCTCCTAGTTAATCAGACGGGGGTCCTCTGTAGGTAAAAACGCATGTGTCACAGTCCTTTAATCCAGTGATACACAAAAGAAAAATTGATTTTAAATTATATTGCTGTGAACTAAGGCTAAAAAAGACAAAGGCTGTATCCCCTTGCACGTTTTAGAACCTTAATGCAAAGGTTTTAGGAAATATGAAGAAATTTAATATTTTGGGACTGTAGCAAAATTTTAAACAAGTTTGCTGATAACCCAAGGGTCAAAAGGAGTCTGTTACACACCAAGCTTCCTGATGCAATTAACCCTTTGAATGCTGTTATGCCCCAAGGGAAAACAAAACCCTGAAATAAAAGGAATGTATGGTAGGTTACACACAAACATGATCCTGCCCATACACACACAGAGCAGATTGACTGCTAAATGGTATACAGTAAACACACAGTTTTAACACCCTGCTGGGAGTTAAGCTGATCACTAACTCACTCACTCACACACACACACACACACAAAATCCTCTTGGCTCCTGTATTCCCAGACCAGCGGGGAGATAATGCAGTGGCAGCTCTAGCTTGTGGTTTATCTTTAACCAGGAAGGGATTTGCCTATCAGCTCGTTAAAACTAGCAGGGCAGTGACGCTGGCTCATGTATCTGATCCAGCCACCAACCTGGCTTGGCCAAGTCCAACACAGCATGGACTGGAACTGATCTCCCTGCGCTGTGTATCCATGTTTTACTTTACTGGGGCAGTAGATGCTTCTTTTCCAGTGGCTTGGTACATTGTAGCACACTTCAGCTATGCCACAATATTGTGTTGCTGCTTAGAAACAGAGCCAGACCGGTCAGTGTCTTCCCTCAAATGACCAATAAATATGTCAACATTATAAACTGGTTGGCTCAACAACTCTAAAAGTCTTGCTGTGCTCAGCTTTGAATACTTACGTAGCCCTGGTGAAACATAGCCTCTGTGGTTTGGTGTTTTGTTCCACTCCTGCATTCCTGTTCTTTCTTTACTCTAACCAATAGCACCCTTGGTGTTTTCTGATAATATCTTCTTTGCTGTACTATCAGAGCTGTATTTGCTAATACAAAACAAACATTTACGGCTGCTTTACACTAAACTGTTTCCACCAGCAACCTACTGAAAGGCATTTATTGACGTTTAGTAACGTTTAGCCAAATTTGTTGTTATGATAAGCAAACAACTGACAACTGAAATTAGCTTACACAGTGGGCTTTGGATGTTTTTAGTGCTTTTTATTGTCAGGAAACCAGTTCTAAATACTGTAGGGAGGAATTGTTTACAAGATGTGGCCTTAGTGTATTTGTTAGGAGAGGAGCTGCAAGCTCCGACACATTATCGAGATAAGCAACAGTTTTCACAATGTGGTCATAGATAAGAGGAAACCCCCTTATGGCTCAGATCATGAACTCTGATCACAGTTGCTCATGATAGCACGGTGCAGGTATTCACAAATGGACATCACTCAGTGGGAAAGCATACTTCAACCAGAGGACACAGGTTCAAACATCCACCCTGATAAAATGACCTAGAGCAAGTAGCCGAGTCACCTGTACAGATTTAGAGTCGGCTTGATGAGTACATGTCCTCATGAATGGTTGACTGACTTGCTAGCTGGCTAAAGATGTGCTGACAGGGGGATGAAAAGGATGGGTATGTAAGAGGTTCAGAATTAAGGAAACCTCTGACTACTTATAGATAGACAAAACAAGATAGCCTGTTTTATTGCCTAAAATACCAATGATGCAGCAATGTGGATGACACCAACCTAGCAAAACAAGATGTAATAGGGCATAATAAGAATTACCACAGCCACATCATGGGTGTGCTTCAACCTAAAGTGAGCTTTAAGTGACATCTAGTTCTGACTGAATGACAGCAGAAAACATAACTCTGTGGCTGACAAAATCAACACCTTAAGTGATCTACTGTTAATGTTAATAATACAGTACTGTACCCGTAAGCAGCCTTTAAAGTTGTAAAAAAAGAACAAAAGGATGATTTTTAAGCTGGACAAGCAGGCATTTAAAAAAAACAAATCAAATGTAGTTCATGTAGGTGAAACGAGAGAGCAGGAACCCAAACTTGATAGCAGCTGTAAATGCTCTTACACATGAATACCAGGGCTTAACTTTACAAATAGATGCATGTCATGAGCTCTCTCTCTCACACACACACACACACACACACACACACACACACACACACACACACACACACACACACACACACACACACACACACACACACACACACACACACACACACACACACACACACAGTTCCAGGTTTATTTAACTTCTGAGATGATATGTCAGAGCAATCTACCCTAAGGTACTGTAGAACGGATGTGTATGTGTGAGAGTGAATGTGTGTTTACACATGCACGCCCTTTTACTCCATACCAAAGACCAGAGAAAATCATAATATCAAAGAATTCATGGAACAGTGTCACAGCAGAATCAAAGGGGACAATTCCACTGGTGAATGAGAGAGAGAAAAGAGGGAAAAAGAGGGAAAAAGAAAAGGGAGACAGAGAAACAAGGGGGGAGGGTGCGAGAGAGAGCAAGAGAGAAAACGAGAAAGAGTGCAAGAGATCAATCAAGAAATAAATTGGAGTATTGCCTGTGTCTGAGCTGTCATTATACAGCAGAGAAAAGACTACATCTCCCTCTGACCTGGCTCGCTTTCACTATCTTCAACACACACACACACACACACACACACACACACACACACACACACACACACACACCTTTTTGCAAAGAGAGCAGTCTTCCGGTCTTTTACCTTGTGACTTTAAATCCCTCGCCTCCTAGTTCTCTTCCTTTCCACCACATGCTCTGAACCCCCCACCCCTCACAGACACACACAAACTGCCAGCTCGCAACAAAGAGATTTTCAAAAGACCAGCCAGCGTCTCTCTCCCTATCTTCACCTTCCTTTCTTTAATTCTCCAATCCACAGCCACAGAGAAGCAGATTGTGTCTTGAGGGTAGGCACGAGCTGAGATGATTTTCTCTCTTCTCCTCCTCCCTACATCTGACTCACCCACCCCAACAGCGCCATTTCCTCTGTCTGTTAATTACATAGCGGCTGTTCTAGGGGTTGCTGGGGTTGTGTGTGTGTGTGTATGTACGCATGTCATCTAGGGAGTGTGTAGCTGTGTTCTCTAAGACACCAGTGTGGGCGTATGACAGAACCGTCTGGTTACGCTTCACAACGCTGCTTAGAAAGTATGAACACATACACACACACGCACAGACACGCACACGCAATCCTTTTGTGTCTCTGGCTCTATGTGGTCCATGCCCCAGGAGTCAAGCTGCTGTCTGTATGGCTGTGCCCTCTGTAGGGGGACGCAGCCCTGTCGCTCCCCTGATGAGAGGGCCAGCTTCAGCCCCAGCCCAGCTGTTGGACTGAGAAGAGGTAGATATCATCATCATCATCATCGTCAACTCTCTTTTAATAAACCTCATCTGCTACATTGACAGGAAAAGGCTCTTCCCAGCAGGGCAGGAAGATATGACAGATGTTGCAGATCTCACATACAGTGAGGAAAATAAGTATTTGAACACCCTGCTATTTTGCAAGTTCTCCCACTTAGAAATCATGGAGGGGTCTGAAATTGTAATCGTGCATGTCCACTGTGAGAGACATAATCTAAAAAAACAAATTCCAGAAATCACAATGTATGATTTTTTAACTATTTATTTGTATGATAGAACTGCAAATAAGTATTTGAACACCTGTCTATCAGCTAGAATTCTAACCCTCAAAGACCTGTTAGTCTGCCTTCAAAATGTCCACCTCCACTCCATTTATTATCCTAAATTAGATGTACCTGTTTGAGGTCGTTAACTGCATAAAGACACCTGTCCACCCCATACAATCAGTAAGAATCCAACTACTAACATGGCCAAGACCAAAGAGCTGTCCAAAGACATTAGAGACAAAATTGTACACCTCCACAAGGCTGGAAAGGGCTAAGGGGAAATTGCCAAGCAGCTTGGTGAAAGAAGGTCCACTGTTGGAGCAATCATTAGAAAATAGAAGAAGCTAAACATGACTGTCAATCTCCCTCGGACTGGGGCTCCATGCAAGATCTCACCTCGTGGGGTCTCAATGATCCTAAGAAAGGTGAGAAATCAGCCCAGAACTATACTGGAGGAGCTGGTCAATGACCTGAAAAGAGCTGGGACCACCGTTTCCAAGGTTACTGTTGATAATACACTAAGACGTCATGGTTTGAAATCATGCATGGCACAGACGGTTCCCCTCCTTAAACCAGCACATGTCAAGGCCCGTCTTAAGTTTGCCAATGACCATTTGGATGATCCAGAGGAGTCATGGGAGAAAGTCATGTGGTCAGATGAAACCAAAATAGAACTTTTTGGTCATAATTCCCCTAACCGTGTTTGGCAGAAGAAGAATGATGAGTACACCATCAAGAACCAAGAACACCATCCCTACTGTTAAGCATGGGGGTGGTAGCATCAAGCTTTGGGGGTGTTTTTCTGCACATGGGACAGGGCGACTGCACTGTATTAAGGAGAGGCTGACCGGGGCCATGTATTGCAAGATTTTGGGGAACAACCTCCTTCCCTCAGTTAGAGCATTGAAGATGGGTCGAGGCTGGGTCTTCCAACATGACAATGACCCGAAGCACACAGCCAGGATAACCAAGGAGTGGCTCTGTAAGAAGCATATCAAGGTTCTGGTGTGGCCTAGCCAGTCTCCAGACCTAAACCCAATAGAGAATCTTTGGAGGGAGCTCAAACTCCGTGTTGCTCAGCGACAGCCCAGAAACCTGACTGATCTAGAGAAGATCTGTGTGGAGGAGTGGGCCAAAATCCCTTCTGCAGTGTGTGCAAACCTGGTGAAAAACTACAGGAAACATTTGACCTCTGGAATTGCAAACAAAGGCTCCTGTACCAAATATTAACATTGATTTTCTCAGGTGTTCAAATACTTATTTGCAGCTGTATCATACAAATAAATAGTTAAAAAATCATACATTGTGAATTCTGGATTTTTTAGATTATGTCTCTCACAGTGGACATCCACCTACGATGACAATTTCAGACCCCTCCATGATTTCTAAGTGGGAGAACTTGCAAAATAGCAGTCTTATCATGGTTTCCGCACCTGTGATGTTGTTCAGTCCCACACAGGACCTGGATAAATTGTATTGTTCAATACTGCCTGGGGACATCACCCCATGTAACATGTTCCAGTTATCATCATCTTACAACTTTCTCTCTCCTTCTCTTCCTCCCTCCATAAGCCTCCTCAGGAGATGAGCATGATTTTTTTGCCACCTCCCCTACATGCACTCCTCACTTTATCCTCTGTTCAATCTCTCTCTCCCCTCTATTTTCTCTTTCTCTATGTGATGTACTCTGCTGGGTTGTGGTTGCCCAATTAGCACTCCAAGTGCTCTGCATGGGCCCTGACTCCCAAGTGGCTCCACCGCGCGCACACACACACAAACACACATGTTGCAATATAATTGATGTGTGCGTTCCTGCTTGTACATTATGTGTGTCCGAATGTGTGTATGTGTGTATGTCTCTTTCCTCAGATGAGGAAGACAACCCAGCGTTGTCATGGCCACACATCTCAGTGAATAGCCACTACGACAAGGTCTTTATTGGCCACAGAGCTGAGACCCGTGGTGTCCTTTATTCTTTCAAGTATTTGACCACTTATTTGTAGAATAGAAGCTCATTGAAAAATGTGACTAGTCTACAAAATTTTTGAGGGTCAAACCAGATTATTCTTAATGGGTCTTGGGTTTCTAAAAATCAAATTTTTAGAGTAGGATTACAATCAGTTTTTTGATTGTTAGCTGGACTAGTGGAATGTGGGCAACCCATCAAAATCAGGCCTGATGAGTGTGCACTGTGGTGATAAATGAATGACCCTTTCCTTCTAAAGCACAAGTCCTCACGACTTCCCTAGTCTATACAGGACATATCTATAAAATCAAGATATTGTTTAAAGATTAGATTTACACAATTATGATATGCTTAACATGACCTTGGATTAAGGTTGACCGGGAAACGATTAGTCGGCTAACTGACCAACAGAAGGATAATTGAGAACTATTTTGATAATTGATCAATAATTTGTCATTAATCAAGCAGAAATAGTAATAAAGTGCATCCATTCTTAAAGGTTCTTACTTCAGAAATAGGAGGATTTGCTGCTTCTAGCATATATCAGAGTAAACTGAATATCTCTGATTTTGGACTATGGGTCAGACAAAACGAGACATCTGAAGATTTCACCTTGAGTGCTATGAAGTTGTGATTGGTCTTTTTTCACTATTTTTTGGCACAGACCAAACAATTAAACGAAAACATAATCATGCAGATTTATTGATAATAAAAGTGGTTAGTAGATTATGAGGAGCTTGAGAGTCAATTTCCAAAATGTATGCATGCAGAGTATAGTTTATTTAATGCTACTTGAAAGCCATGCAATAGCTTTTATGTGGAATATTTCCTTCCGGAGTATTTATTTGATCTTTTTAAATTTTGCGGCATTTCAAAGGGGAAGCACGTATGGTTGATGTGAAACCAAGACAAGAAACAACATATATGGAAGACGAAGAAATTAGGTAAAGACAGAAATAAAAATAAATAAAAAAAGAACAGTGCCCGAAAATGGATTCCCTTTAGTAATGCAAATACCAGCCAACTAAAAATAGGTAAACTGGCTACTAGATCTTCTGTGTTAAAGCAGGTTTGACACTGAAACTGTGGCCTACACCAACACAGGCATGCAGCTCTGTCCATAATCTGATTAAAACACATGGCTACAAAGCCCCCCTTCACTTCTTCAGGCATATTTCTGACCTTGCCCTCATACACGAGGGGGCATGCTAACAAACACATAATATGATAGTCAGCAGATAAATTGGACCGAGAGAGAGGGAGAGAGAGAGAAACAGACATGTTAAAGAGAGATAGAAGCAGACACCAATAGAGGGAAAAAGAGATGATGATGAGGATGATGATAGCAAAAGAAAAGGCCTTTGTTGAAGAGTAGCCTTTAGCACAATGCTGGGTTATACTGTGAGAGTGTGACTGGAGAAAGCACAAAGACAAGACAGATAGACCCACAGACAAACACACACACACACACTCTGTATAACACATGCAGAGGACACACACCAATAAATGCTGAATGAAAGAAGCCCCATTTGGTGAGGGCAATAGTCAAGTATGGTCAGTATTGAGTGTGTATGATTCGCTTATCTTATGCTCTCATGTAGCCTGTGTTGTGTTTGTTTGGCTAAAGCTTATCAGTCCCTGGTGCAGGAAAACGACAGCAGCAAACATCAGCTACTCAAACATGCACACACATATTCTAAAGATATCTCAAACATAGTGTGGTCTGGTGACTGTAGCAAGGCTGACTTTTTTGTGTGTGAATGAAAATGTTTTATTTTTTTCAGTTGTCCTCAGACAATTTCATCCAAGCTAAAGATTGAGAATGCAAAAAAAGTTAACATTGTGAAAAAGGTTGCTAGTAATTAACTCCACTGAACACTGTGCTGTGTGCTCCTGTCTAAATGAAATCACACTGGATATGAAAGCAGCACATGTCCAGTGCGGTCCAGGGAATGGGTCTTGCAGCAATACCTGTACAATTGTTAAAGGTGCCCTAAGCGATGTTGGGTGACATTACTTCTTGTTGACGTTTGAAGTGTTTTCAAACAAAACGAGGCTAGCTCGCCCCTCCCTCCTCCTCATCCCGTCTCCCTCCCTTCTGGGCACTAACCCCCAAACCCTCACCTCCAAATCCATCTTGACGGTTATTGGCTGGAACGCTAGAAGACTGCTTATTATGTTTGGTGGTCCTGGTGGGCACAGTTTGTTTTTGTTGGTGTTTGTGGAGCTTGGGATGTCTACAGAGACTGTGTTTTTTACAGTGTGTTCAGGGGAGGCAGCTCACGGATAGTCAGGAGATGTTTGCTGTATGTGACAAAAAATGTTGTAGCCTATAACACGCATGACATCGCTTACAGCATCTTTAATGCAGCTTGTATTGGGAACTAGTCCTTGTTTATATTACCGGCATTATTCTTTCCAGCTATCATTGGCGATCAGGCCACTGTTTGGTCGTGATCTTTAACAAGATCCATTGCATGTACAATTAATTGTCAAGCCGTACGTACAGTGCATTAATGTGGTGTGTCACTAGGTGTGTGAGTGTTTGCCAAGCAAAAGAGCACCACACCTCTAATATTAAAATATTTGAAAGCATGTATAATATGTACCACCCCACACACACACACACACACACACACACACACACACACACACACACACACACACACACAGGGTTATAAGAATGAAGTACTGTTTAATGGCAATGCTGGGTGACAGGGACATGCATTTCTACACAGGCCTAGCTTACAGAGCATGTTAGGCTTGCTCTCTCACAGGAAAAGTAAACACACACACACACACACAGAGATAAGCAGCTTTATCAGTGACATATGGAGCAAAAGCAGTAAGCATAAGAACAAAAGTCATGTGACACAGGAAGTTTTTGGTTCTCTGGCTATCTACTTTACAACGTTTTCCTCTGAATCTGTTTGTCTGTACAAGCACATGTCCACCCACATATCTGTTCGTCTTCCATTCAGATAAATACTTTATGACCTGTTTGTTCAGCTGTCTTCAGTAGTCACCACATTTACAGCTTACCTTTACTACCTGTTTTTACACCCAGTAGGGGAAGATTAGACACACACAATCACTTGCACTCTTTCTCTCCATCTAAAAAGGAAAAGGCATCAAACGGGGTCTACTGCCACAAAATGTAACAGGCAGTTCTAGCTAGGAAGACAGAAGAAGAAAGATGAACAGAGAGAAAGAGAGAAGCAGACAGACGAAGAGAGAGGTGGTAGAAGAGATAGAGACATGGCCAAGGAAAACCTGTATTTCCTAAACATCCAACAGTGGTTTCGCTTTCATCACACAGGCAGACCACACAGCTGCCCTTCCCTGACAAACAAACAAAGAGAGCAGCATGTACTGTGTACCCACATTTTCATACAACCTCAGGACATTGTTGTAACGATAGTCAAATCCAAGCCTCGCCCAGTCAACACATCCCATTCTCTCCAATAGTGAACTACATAGGCCCATGCAAAGGCCTCTCTACAGTCTGTGCTATTCAAAGCTATCAGGGAGGTGTGGGGGGTGGGGGGGTGGGGAGAGCTGTTGATAAGGAAATGCAAAGTGGGTCACCTTTAACTCTAGGCTCCTTGTGTAAACAGTATGGGGAGCTGCTTGGGACTCTCCTAATCACTCTCTAAACAGAGCCAGGTGCTGTTGCCACAGACAAACTGTCACCAACACTCTGCTCAACACAGCTGCCGTCTAGCCCCCCAGACACTCACAGCACTGCAGGCTACCGCAGCATGACAAACTGCACGACAACACCTGACAACATGCCAACCTTGTGAAGACGCCATCACAGTATAAGGGTTCAACTCATTTTAAATAGCAAATCATAAACAAGAAATTCTGTTCCTCGGAGTAAGATTTGCATAAGTAATCACACTCTTATCATGTCCTGAATTATCAGACGCATGTACAAATCAACGGAAAGTTAGCTAACTCACAGCTTCTACCAACGAGGTTGTGATTGTTGCAGTAACGTAGTTTGTCTCTCTGTAAATAGGAGCTGGCCAATAGTATATTTTCATGAAATTTGGTAGACGGATAAAGAACACTTTGCATTTCAGAAAAAGACGATCCAGATTACAAAGATTTCCGCCACTGAACAATGTGTTTATGCATGTTTTTTTGCCATTACTATGACACTCAAATCAAGACGATTCTGACACCTTGGGAAATATTTGCAGGGCCAAGAATTCAATTTGAGTTTAAATGTCAGCATATGTTAAATCACTTTGGGGAACATTTCACTAGTATTGTTTGTTCTTTTAAATTGTCCCAGGAAAAGTGGATGTCTGCCAAGTGAGAGAATAATCTAAACGGCACAGAGAAGTTGTTTTATAGTTGACAATAAGGATACAATTTACCATACAGTATACTGTGGTGTCTGATTACAAAAAGACAGCGTGCACAGCATAGCAGGCAGACAGGCCCAACATGCTTTACAATGGCCAACACACTGCCTCCATCATCTCCATCCAGTGTTAGTTAACATCTATGCCATGAGTCAAACTCGCTTCTAGCTATGCCTGTAACAATATTACATAATTGTCAATTATTTGTTTTTAGATCATTGCTGTTTCTTTGTTTAACCGCAATTCATTGCTCACATTTGCTAAGGTCCTAAGGGCTATCAGTGTTGATAGTAAGTGTTGATTTTGTTTAGATATGCCAAATTGTAATTATATAAGTAATTATTAGTCGGACTATATGATTTTATTATTATTTTAATTGATAATTGTTGGCACTTGACCCTTAACACGTTTATAGCAACAAAAATGACAAGGGGGGATACAGTTAGAAAAAAGTGTTTTATGATAATAAAGAGGCGTGGCTTACTTCATAGGCTGTGTATTTGTGTTAATACATTTTCTGCTGTCACAAAACAGTGACATATAACCAAGAAATGTATCATGGAATTCATTCAAAACTTTAATTTGTTAAAAAGTATTATATAAATAAATAAATACTTTATTTGACTGAAAGAGACAATTACATTATTAATCACAATTATTTCAGTTTAAGTCATTTCATACAATTAATTGTTTGGCAAAATCGGGAATTGTTACAGCTCTACAAACTTGTAGCTCCCACATCTTGTAGCAGTGACTGATCCTTATCTTGCAGCTCCCTGGCATGCTAACTGTTCTGCTCCACAGACTCAGAGTTATGTGGCTACAATAACACATTTAAAAAAAAAAAACAAAACACTAAGACATGGCAACAACTATTCTATTATCTGTTTTCTGAAGATAAAAAAAGTTTACATTAGTATAATATTGTTGGTTAAGAAGATGCATAATGTTGAAAAGCGGTGATAAGAGATTATCATGTGACAGCAGTCACAACTCAAATGCTAGGTTAAGTGCATGTGTAATACAGTATGGGAGGTTTCATGTATGTAAATGGTAATAGTGCAGTGGTGACACTTGGCTGCCATCAGTGGTAAAGGTGATAGTTCAACTTCAGAAAGAAGATAAATCTCTGAAAGCCCCTTGAGAGCACATACATCCACTATGGATTAATCTGGATCAAGATCTTCAGCAAAATACACATAGTGATTGACACCCATTCATTCAGTAAGTCCATATTCATGAGAAAAACACCACAAATGCTCAAATTCCTGGATCCACAACGAAACTACACTGGATATTTTATTTATTTAAATTTCTGTTTGAACACCTGCCACCTTACAAATAAGACACCTGGCCTATATAGCCTGCTTGGTGAGATCATTATTGTCTATTATATTGAAATAAATAATGATCAAAAGTTAATGTCCACATAAAATATGTAAAATGTTTTTGGTTTCTTTTGGAATATGAGTGATAATGGAGTATATGAAAGTTAAACTCCACATTTCAACTACAATTAAAATAGAATAATATCTTACTATACATCTATGTATCTACTGTCTTCCATTGTCAACTGATGAAAAATAATAAAAATGTGTCCGCTCATTCATTAGTATTTCCCCAAAGTGTAATTTTCCTAAAATCGCCTTGCTGTAAGCCATTTCTGGTCTTAGAAAACCAGGCTTGTTCCATATAAGTACCAGTAAGATAATAATAGATATACCACAATATGAACAAAATGACAGCACACAGGTACGTTACATGGCAGACAGGTGCCCAAGTAACGACCTATTTCCAGCACCAGTAGCTGTAAAAGATATCAGTAGGACAGTCTCACTATAAAAACCAGGAGGCTCTAATTCCCTGCTCATGCAGTTATGGCAAACCTTATCAGCAGCAGCTAAAACACACAACAAGGCTCCTTCTGGCTGCAGATAAACTCAACCCGCAGCACAGTGTGCTCAGTGAAGCCTGTTGCTCCACGGCTATGTTTGTTGACCGTGTTTTAAACCCGAGAGGTGTGTGTGATGAGCGTGATGAGTGGTGCGTGTGTGTGTATTTGTGTGTGTTCCCTACAGAAGCAGCTGTTGTACGCGCCTGCAGTTCAAGAGAAGTGAAGGAGCGCGTGGGAAGTGATTCAACACGGTCCACCTGCCCCCCCCCCACACACACACACACACACACACACACACACACACACACACACACACACACACACACACACACACACACACACACACACACTTCACCCGTGAGCACCAAATGGTCAACATGTGTCACTATCGCAGTCACAGTCATACAGAGAAAATGCCCCTTTCAAAGAAAGGCTTTTACTGCTCTGAAGAAGCAGCCCTGACCAGACGCTTTCCAATAATTTTAAAGGAGCCAGGATGGCTGGCGACTACGAATTACCAGCCAAGTAAAGCCAATAATACAATTTTACATAAAGGACCTGCAGTGAGCTTAACGTTACGCAGAAACCCTCTGGGCTGTGCTTTACATAATTATCCCAACATCGCATCGGGTAACAATGTTACAAGAAGTTAATTTGAAGGGGTGGCGGTCGCCCACTGTTCCTTTCAGTCATTTAGGATAATCTGCATTTTAAAACACGATTGTCTGAAACCCCTTAACAAGACGGCATATGAAGAAAAAAACAGCTTAAATCGCCATCTGAACGCACCGGAGTGGCTCTTTCGTTCTCTTCCAGTTGCGCTGACTCTTTCTGGTCTTTCTTTTCTCTCATTCACACACACACACACACACACACACACACACAAACACGCACACACAAACACACGCGCGCGCGCACCCGCGTAGGCTACATACACAAGGGCTAGGCACAGACCTTCGAAAAAAAGAGAAAAACTCGCACCCGTTTCCTCGATATCGTAATGACTTCCTTAACAAAACCGTCGTTGTATGCCCGCTCGTATACAACCTCCGGGTTTGAAAACATCTACAGATTTACACAGAATTACTCACCGCAAACAAGTATGGGCTAATCCAGTGTTAATAAATTGGTAAATGTCTCCCTCCGTTAGCGGTGAAAGTGCGGATCCATCCCTCCGTCGAGAACAGAGAGTCTGCACTTTTGTTGTCACGCAGGAAGCTCCGACGCCTAGCGAGGCCACAGGGACGGAGCAAAGCAGAGCGCCGGGGAGAGGAGGAGAGAAGCGGCCGGCTGCTGGGAGCCGGGAGGAGGAGCTTCCTCTCCGGCGGGGGCCGGACAGACAGTCAGATAGACAGACAGACAAGCCTGAGGGGGGCGGGAGTTAGAAGCACCTGCCCCCCCCCGTCACGCCTCCAGTCCACAGGGCTGACCCCGCATTGTCCCCCCCCCCCTCCCAATAGGATAAGACATTTCCCGTTCATCACCAACCAGGATAGAAAGAGTCACTTCCTGTTAGTAAAAATAACCACACATCTGTGACTAACTTATATCTACAAGTTCAATATGGCAAATAAAAGGAGACCAAATTGATAGCCATTCATTTTTTAGTCATCCAGCATCTGAAAGAACAATCATGTTGTATTTATGTTTTGACAGACACCATTGCCTAGGTATTGGTGTTTGGTTATTATGTTTTAATAGCCTATGTTGCCTTTCCTCATACAATGTTAATAAAAAGCTGATTTAAACTGCAATGATCTGAACACTGAATCATGAGTTAATTGATTAATGAAGACATTTTCTGCAGATTTGTGATGCTACCACACAAAATACAAAGCAGACTAAGCATTTAAAAAAAGAAATTCCTACGGTAACTACATAAAAAAACACCATAACATTTATTCTGTAATTGATGTCTTTGTGTTCAATTGTGTGTTCACACTAAGCTTGCTGTACATAATTGTATTTCTGCAATAATACAGCCAAACCTATTATACTAGTTATGATATTAGTATATGCAAAAAACATGTGATGTGAAGCTACTATCATATGATCATATAAGTGGTCCATACAAATAAATACCTTAAATCTGGATGGATAAGACACCTTTGTTTCGCTTGTTACTAATATTGCACGACCTTACAGTATCCAGTAGGTTAATAAAAAGGAGTGAGTAATTCCACCAAGTGTCCACAAGGGGACAGCCACCCACCAAAATCCCAAAGAAGCTTTAGCTGACAACCTCTACCCCTGCCTGGCTTATTAATGGTTTTACTGTGGATTAGATACCAGTGACTGTACAGGCTGTAAAATCAAAGCCACACTTGTAAGCAGGGTGTGCTCCCAAAGCCAAGGGTGAAACTGAGGATTACGCAGGTGATGGCTGGGGAGGAAGTGGGATGAGGCACTTTTCTGATTGTGCTGTAAACTGCTAATTGCTTTAATGCATTGGATCGAATCCAAGTCTAATTATGAATTACGTGTCTGCTGCCACAGCCTACTTCTCCATGCTCACAAAAGGCACAGCACACATTGAAAAGAAACACTACCCTTTAAGAGGCATGATCTTCGTTCCTGTATGTGAGTGATTGTGTGTGTGTGTGTGTGAAAATGCATTTGGGCAGTTTGTGATAATGCCAGCATGCCTTGTCTTTCATCCAAGTGATAGTGTATCCCTCACCTCTACTTGACCTGCAAGAGAGAGCGAGAGGGAGCAGGTAGACAAGGTATCCTGACTAACGATGCCGCACCGAGACCTCCGCCTTTGATCTGCCTGCTGTCTGTACACATGCTACCCCCAGGACAGCTCTCTAGACACCAAGGCAGCCCCTTCTGGTCAATTAGTCAAATAATCAGTCATTAAGGTATTAAGTTGTCTTAGTTGATTACTACATTTTTAGTTAATTAGTCATTTTCTGGTCTTTTTATCCCTGATCACCAATGAGTTATTAATATTTAGTCAATTCTGGTGATTAGTCATTGCTATTAGGGATAAGTCATTATAAGAAAATCACATCTCTAGCATCACAATAATATTCACAACTACGTTTTGATCCTTCAGCATGACTGCATTCATCAGAGGAACAAAATACTGGAAAAAACATTATTCTTTTCAATTAAATCAACTAATGAATTTGTTAAAGACATGCTGTGACAATTAGTCACTTAACATTTTTTTCAAGGGCTGCCCTAGAGACACACAAGCTCACTATTATGGAAAATAACGGTAAATATGCTAAAAAATATTCAACATCCCCAATTTATTGGAATACTCGTCATTTTACATCCTCGTTTCTAACATTGCCTCCTCCCCCACCTCCTTATCTTTGCAGCCTTTACCTAGCTATGCACCATCTCTCTCTCTCTCTCTCTCTCTCTCTCTCTCTCTCTCTCTCTCAGCAGCAGACCTGGCCTTAGGCATCGTTAGCTTAATTTAATAAAGGGGCTTAAGCTTTTGAGAGGCTTTTGAAGGATCTGACTGCTGTTACATTCATTACAATCTATCAGCCACTAGAGACACAGTCGTTTAGCATGGCTGAGAAAAAGAGCGAGTGTTTGTGTGTGTGTGTGTGTGCGTGTGTGTAGAGATTGTAATAAAAATGGTTCTAATTATTAGAGCTGTGATGGAATCACACACCTTGTAAACTCACAACTCACTCCAGCTCTACCAAGTGAAATGCTGTGTGTGTGTGTGTGTGTGTGTGTGTGTGTGTGTGTGTGTGTGTGTGTGTGTGTGTCAGCATATACATCTTGTGCACGCCAGTATGCACATTGACGGGTTAAAGGAACGTCTGGTGGATGGATTGCTCAGCCCTGTGAAAGCATGCACGCTTTCCTCCCCCACGGCATCTAAAAAGAATGGCTCATTCACCTCCTTTTTGAACTCCCTTGCTCCTCCCAAAGAACAAATGGCAGAAACTCCCCCCCCACCACCACCTCCTGCCTTGCCTCCATTATGTGAACGGCAAGTGGCAGCGCTTTTAGCCCTCACCAAGGCGAGACACACTTGGAAAGGATGTGTTAGAAAAGACTTCAGCCCCCCCCCCTGTTGGACATCCTGCCTGGGCCCCCTTTATACTCTGAGCCTACTATCCAGACTATCCTAGGCTTTGCCTCCTACCTTCATCACCCACACAACACCTCAGCAAACCAGAAATCTAAACAAGTACAAAACTGCAGAAGAAAAACAATAGGCTTTGTGTATGTCTTTGCACTTACAGGAATATGTGCATATGCTTATGTGAGTGAGAGCTGCAGGGCATGTGCATTACTTCTGGAGTGTGTTCCACATTCTTCCCAGGCAGATATTAAATTAGGCGACAGAGGTAATTAACATGCAGATCAGATGCTACACAGAAGACATATGAGGGGTGATGCAAAGTGACAGGTTAAGTTAGAAAGAGAGAGAGAGAGAGAGAGAGAGAGAGAGAGAGAGAGAGAGAGAGAGAGAGAGATGGCTGGAAAGACTGAGTGAGTAAAGGGAGAAATAACAAGGAAGAGTGAGGCCCTGCAGTGTTTTTTACCTTGCTAACTGACCTGCCGTCATCATGGTGTTGCCACACAGCTGTGCACTGCTGTCATACACATAGGAATAATATAATTCTAGCAGAAAGAAAGCCTAGAGCTGCAGCTAATGATTATCTTCATTTTTAATCAACCAGAGATTTATTTTCTTGTTTATTTGTTTTGTCTTTAAAAAAATGGCAAGTTTTTTTTTAGCTCTAAATGTGACCTAATAGAAAATAAAATAAAATTGAAGCTTTGGTTGTTCTATAACCCTAAGCCATCATTATAAGAACATTTTTTAAAGGAAACAAAAACAAAATCGAAAGGAATCAAAATCAAAGTTTAAAGGAATCAAGATATTTTTATTTGTAAATAATAATTTGATATGCCAAGAGGTGGTAACAACAAGTAAATATTCTTATTTACCAGTTTATTAGGTACAGTCTAATGCAACATAATACAATGTCCCTGCAACAAATCTGGTCTTTGTTAAGCTTAAATAAGTGTTTCAAAAAATTTCAAATAACTTTACCAAAAAAATATATACTGTAATATATTCAGTATTTTTCTATTTTATATATAAAATAGAAAAATATAATATTGAGATCCAAAACAAAGCATCACCAACATACACTGCAAAAGTCCTTATACAGTCCAATTATTGTTACAGACTAATCTGTTTTTTGCTTGCCTGACCCTTTACCCCAGACCCCAACCACCAAGGCAAACACCACCAGACATTGTCTAACTGACAGCCACACAGGACCAACCATGAGACACTTAAGTATCCTTCAGCCAATTAGAAATGCAGGGGATTGGCTGTCTTCAAGTCTGTGTGTGCTAGAGTTGACTTTGAGGAGATTAAATGAGGGTTGCGGAGTATAATCTCTTTCATATTTACTTTACATGGCTCTAAATATGTTGCTTCTCTGCACCTCCCCTTATTTACATACATGCATATGCACCACCATATGGTGCAGCTCCAAAGCCTTGCTGTAAAAACTTGCTGTAAAGGCCACAAAACAGAACAAGAAACTAATGTGGAGGAAAAAAGAGATGTGTGGAAGAGATATGGGTTAAAACAGGAAGTATGGAGGAGGTCTTTGTATTGAGCATGCCTGGCTGTGCTCCTTCCTTGCAAATCCTACTATCCAAGTGTCTGTGTGTGTGTGTGTGTGTGTGTGAGAGCAACAGGGGAGTGTGGAGTGTGGTGAGGCTATTAACAGACGTAGTGGTAATAGGCAGGGGGAGCCAGGATGTGTCTGAGCCACTGACCTGCCCATTAGCTCTCTCCACTCCGCTAAGCCCTCACATCGATCACCCAGCCACACATCATTGATCTGGAAAACCAGGCACGAGTACACTACTTAGACATACCCTCCGTCTCTAACGACTCTCAGTGTTACCGTGTGTGTGTGAGAATGGGAGAGAGAAAGAGAGGTGTGTGTGTGTGTGTGTGTGTGTGTGTGTGTGCGCGTGTGTGTGTGCGTGCTTGTGTGTGTGTTTGTGTGTGAGGCGGAGAGAGAAAGAGAGAGAGGAGGTGTGTGTGTGTGTGTGTGTGTGTGTGTGTGTGGGGGTTGTTTTATCTTTATGAATGTTTGACAGGCCCCTGTGTCTGAGTGGACACACACATCCACAGACACCCTTCATTACACATACAAAAGGCCAAGGAATTTAAAAGCCTGCTATTATATCATTCCTCCCATTATTCCAATATATTCCACCTTCCCACCTCTCTGCTGTGACATAATTAACCATGTACACTCCTCTATTAGCCACACTGGCAGCAGCTAATTGTTAGTTGTCATTGTGAATGTTCAGAGTACAGAGACACCCTTAACACTCTATACACCACCCATCCATTCACACAAAGCACAAAATAGTTTATAGATACTTCCGCACTTAGTGTACATCAGTTTCTAATTCTGTACTTTCCTCTAACCTGTTGTAACTGCAGCTATTAGCTAACCATCAAATCCTTATGGAGAATATCTGAGCTGCTAATTAGGTCAAATAGTATATCTACAAACACCCATAAGCAGCTGTAAATTTGTGGACATGCTACACCCATTACGGCAATCACTGGTGCTATACTATAAGTTACAATAAAACAGTTTGACAGCAAAAAGTAGGCTCTGCTATCACTTGTTAAGGTTTCAGGAGTTAAACCTATTGAGTTTTACACAGTTTATGAGAGGGACCCACTGGAATAACGAAGAAGAGTGGGGGTGTTATATAAAACTGGAAGGACAATTTTCTTATGACTTATCTATCACTTTTTGAAATGAAAACATAAGCCATAAAAAACCTGGAACTCTTCCATTATCAATGCCCTCTCAAGCCCCCCCCCCCTCCCCACACACACATACCCTCAAACAGATGGCACAGGAACGATGATAGCCAAACCAATTATTTATCTAATTATGACTTACCACTTAACAGCATAATCTCTCCCAGCTATTATAAGGTATTAAAATAGGGGCGATTAAGGGGGTTATGCAAATCTAAACAAAATCATTATGCTTGCATTGGGAGTTAACAGGGACCACCTAAAGTGCCCACTTGATGGGTTCCAACATTTCTAACATACACACATTGATATGTTTAAAACTGTTTCTCTGGTTTGTAAATGTATAACATCATGCATAGTGTGATACATGTACAGGAAATGGAGAGAGGGAAAGAGGGAGGGAGAGAGAGATGTAGCTGCCGCCAGAGTTCAAGCTCATGCTAATAGGGTAATTGCATTGATTTCCATTTAGCTGCACTCTCTGATGTTATTTACAGCATTTAACCCAACAAACAAGGCCTTTCTCTTTTCTCCCAGCTTGCTTTTAACTAGCCGTGACACACTGTCCACCCTTTTCCTTTACCCTCTGCCCTACTTCACCCTTTTCATAACTGCCAAAACAGCTAAATACATTATTAGGCCATTAATAGCAGTCACGCTCACACATCTCTCCACCCCCCTCCCTCCTGATTCATTCCAGTATTGCAGTCCCTCCCTCCCTCTCCTCCTCTCAGGCCTGTTGGCACAGGCCCTGAGCTGCTTTGAAGTGGTCTTGTTTATTCACCCAGCCTGAGATGTGGTTGTGTGCGGCAGAGTGAGGGGTAGGAGGGCTTTGTTTAGATGGACCAAATGTCAAGGCCTTACAACAAGTGTTTTTATGCTTTTCATTTGAGGTGGACTTTTGTAGGGGCTCCCATCGCAGCTGAGGCGCAATTCTCTTTTAAATGTTCAGGCAATGTGAGATACGTATGCAATGCTGTATGCCAGAACTCAAAGTGCGGGCTGCTTTGTGTTTTACTCCATATGAATCTAATGTAGATATTGTTTGTTGATAGTGAGGAGCAAAAGCAAGTGTACATTCAGTAATACTAGAAAAATGAGAATTTCGGCATCTATTAAAGCATGTCCTGTGCAAAGCCTATACTGAGGTTGCTCTCTGTCAACAAAATGAATAAGAGAATGTAAATGATTTCTTTAGGTATACAAAAATAATCTGACTACCTGTTAACGCGTGAGACTTTCATTTACTGTTTACGGTGCTATGACAATCAACAGGTTAAATCCAGTCAACCTTTAAAAGTCTTGCTCCTCTCACCTCTCTGTCTCACTAGTCTCACAACAAAAGACTTTATGAGAGAAAGGGAGCATTAGAAAGAGTGTGGCATGATTAGCATGCAGCAGACGGAGCATCGTATTAGTGCTATATTAATGCGGTGGTCACGTCTGGGACTCAGACAGACTGCATTAAGCTCATCATCACTCTTCTGCACACATCAAGGACTCTGCCGAGACCTGCAACGTACCATGCTAGTTAAAGAGCAACAGGAGATCTGGTAGATCTCTGTGTGTGTTGAGTGCATATAGTTCACTTTTTCATGCATTTGGTGCATGTAGGTTAAAATTGAGATGGGCCATGAGGTTGTTCTGTAATGATGAGGACAATGTATGTAGGAGTGTTTTGTATGATCAAGCCGTACATACGTGTTCGGTGTGCTATGTTTGCAAAGAGCGTCCTCACATACGACTCATGTTGTTCATGTTCACATTCAAGGGCTGCGTGGGTGGTAAAGTGGCTTGGTACTTGGTACAGACACACTAGTTTGTGAAAATATGCATGTTATACATACATATGAGTATACCACATGCCATTTGGGTTTACTCAAGAGCACTGCAGTACCATCAGTTCCCACCTGTTTTAGCATCACCACATCCTCCTGTGTATGTAGCAACGTTAGCGGCACCATGCTGTAGAAAGAGCTCCAAGGTAAATGTATCTGCATTCATGAAAATGTTTTCATTTTCACAAAGGAGGGGAGAGAGCAAAGAGAGTGGCATGGATTGTTCACTGAATATGTTGTTTATGTGGTTTAAGGGTTTATTTCTATGGCAGCGTTTATCAGTAGTTTCAGGTGATGGTTAAAGAGCTTGAAAAACAGCCAAAGATGTTTCTTTAAGCCTATGGTGGAGCATCTAGCTCCCGGTCAATGCGGCCATCTTCAAAATTTGCCGGCTCTCTTTTTTCTGCCTGTGAATTACCTTGAATGATAAAAAAACGTCTCCAGTACAAAAAAACTATAATGCCATAATTTGCCTGTTGTGCTTTACAAAGAGATGCAACATTAATCCCCATGGCCTTCTGCAACAAAGCCAGCTATGACAGAGAAAATAGGTGTGGTCTCTCTGAATCACTGCAAATGAAAGTAGAGATTAGGATAATTCACACACTATGTATAGATATGTTTTCCTCCCTCTCCCTCCTTCCGTTACTTTTTTTTCCCTTGGGGGTTCAAACAGCAATATCAAGCGCTCTATAAGACGATAAGGGAGGCTAAGGCGCTTCTATCCCTGCAGAACACACACACTCAGAGGGATAAGCTTTGGACTAGTCCGAATCCTGGAAACACACAAACATGAAGAACCAGACTTTACAAAGCAGAAGGTTTCATCTCACTGCTAAGCAAGCAGGCGAAGGAGGGAGGGAAGATGAGGGGAAAAAATTAAAGGATTTAGTCTTCATCTGCGGATGAACATGCCATCTCCTCCTCCCTGTTAGCACAGATTCCCTTGCTTGCTTCCTTACCTATAATTGCCAATTCAGCCCTCTTTCAGCTCTGTCAGCCTGCTTTAAACACCCTGTCTTTGGACAACTGGGTTACTGATGACTGATGACATGAAGCGTTTGGTAACAAGATTTACATTCCAAAGCAACATAAGCTATAGCTATGAACATTAGAAACACATTCCTTGAGCCAAGCACACGCTTCACACTCCTCCAACACACTTTCCCCGCATGCAGATGGTGTGTGTTTAAAGCCAGCAGGGCAAGGCCGTGCATGTTGCTGTATGTGTGTGTGTGTGTGTGCACAAGCATGTGTATATGTGATGTGTGTAAATGTATGAGTGTGCTTGTGAATGCTTGAGGTCTCACCTGGGGGATGAGAAATTAACACAAGCAAATTTTACTGCGTTCATTTTCATTTTGCTGGTAACAAGACCATCTGCTAACCATCCTGCTCCAAAAGGGAAAAAAAGAGAAGTGGGCCATGCTGCAATCACTAACACTCCCACAGTCCATTTCTCTCTCCTCACCCCCCTTCACCCTCTCTCTCCAACACGGTGAGGGGCAGAGATAACACCTCAAGGCCATGATGTTGCTGCCAGCCTTTAAACCTCTCCGTCTACCTCTGCCTTGCTCTCTGTGGTTTTCGTGATGAAAGAGGGGAGGCAGATCAGAGGAAAACATGGCAGCCAAAAGACTTGTATCCATAGCCAAGGCTAAAACCAAAGCACACTGAGACACTGCCCTTCACCATTCACCTACAGCACAGACTTGTGGACACCCACCTGCGCACACATACACACACACACACACACACACACACACACACACACACACACATACTCTAGCATACATAGCAGCAAAATGTGTGTATACAGTATATATATATATATATATATATATATATATATATATATATATATATATATATATATATATACACACACATGTTGTGTTAGGGTACAGATGGGGTCCTGTGGGCCGTTACAAACCCTCGCTGACAGCGGCTTAACGAGGGCCCTGGCCTTTGGCTCCTGCATCTGTGTTGGTGTTCAGAAGCCAAACACTCAAACACACTGATTAATAAAAGTTTAAATGTGCGTAAAATAGATGCACACACACTCAGGTCAGTCTGTTATATGTGCTCAGTTAACACTTCATCCACATTTGTTATAATTAAACAAATCATCTCCATGCTTCCCACTACACGTAGGAAGACTCTAAAGTTTTCAGTAAATACTTGTTCTTAGAAAATAATGACACAGGAAATGAGAGAGGGGGTGAGAGGAATCCAGTGATCTAATTAGCAGCTAGTTAGCAGCAAAACAGTTGAGTCCAATTAGGGAGTGTGCTGTAGTGTAGGGATGGGTTTAAATGCTATCCTGATTATCAAGGCTGTTTATTTGCTCTCCACCAGGAGACACACTTGGTGCACACTAGCTTTATACAAATCGGATGAGAATGGAGCGTTTGTTTTAGACTAAGCGTGAGTTTGTGTCTGTTAGAGGTTTGGGTATTGGGGAATAAGCAAGCATGTGTGCTTGAATGTATCCACCTGTGTGCATTCATGTGGGTGTCTCCATTGGAAGAGGGCGCACAGTTGTCTAAAATGCAGTAGGTGAGACTTATACAACTAACTTTCTGTCATATTTGCTGAAACTGACCCTATGTTCGAGTAGAACTACATAAAGCAGGTGCATCCATCCATCCATCCATCCATCTTCATCCGCTTATCTGGTATTGGGTCGCGGGGGCAGCAGCTCCAGCAGGTCATTTAAAAAAAATAAAAATCTGGCTCCTCTTGCACCACCTACAGTACGGGAGAGGATTAGGGCCACTTGTGAACAATTCATATGAGTTCTGACTTTATTCACAGAATTCTCAGAATTCTGACTTTTTTTTAATTCTGAGAATAAAGTCAGAATTGAAAAAAGTCAGAAATCTGAGAATAAAGTCAGAATTCTCAGAAAAAAGTCAACATTCTGAGAAAAAAGTCAGAACTCACATACATTTTTCACCAGTGGCCCTAATCCTCTTCCGTACCTACAGCCTGTAGTGCGATTTGCAAAAATCCATCGCTCCCTGTTCAGACCCTACAATCAGGGCCGGGGGGGGGTATCTAACTGCGTGTCAATCACAGCTCAGGCACACGCATTCATTCTCCCTCGTGGGGGGAGGGGCTTAGAAGACATTTGGGCTTGAGCAGAAAGGGGGGTAGGGACTGAGAAGTTGTCCATGTTCAAATTCTTTGTCTAAATCCTGGATCTTCACAATCCTACCTACAGCACCTTTAATATCCGAAATCTTCAGAGGCCAGTTCTAGCAGCCCCAAACTCTGCTTCACTGCCACATACCACAAACACACCCTGTCTATCTCTCTCTGCTCCCTCCCTTCCTCTTGGCAGAGTCTCCCCCTGTCGGCAGGTGCAGGCTCCGGTTGCAGCCAAAGTGCCAACCTTCCCTCCATATGCCCGCCTCCGCAATGCCAGCTTACGCCTGCCGCTTCCTACCAGGATTCAGCTGGCCCGGCCCTCCCCCAAATCTGTTCCCGCTCCCCACCACCCATCCTCCCCCACAATCATCAGTATCCACCTCTAGCCTTTCTTCTCGCACACACAACCCTAACCTCATCCCTCTTGTGCCAGCCCTACCTCTTGTCTCGCACTACGAGGTGAAGCATTTACGCAGCCCTCTTACATCCACTTGTCTTATGTTTCCGTTTGCTTCATCCTCCCCCTTTAGCCCTTTTCTCACCTTACACTCTGCATTCTTGTGACCTTCATCTGCTGTACCCCGCCCTCCTAAACATCCCCCAGTTGTCCAGCTCTTTTTTGAGACCTCCCTTGACATGATGCCGAAAGACCGGAGAAGACACTCACAGAGCCAGGAGCCAGGCCACATCAATCAGCACCAGAGTGCAGGATGTCAGATCGATGCATCATCCTTCAACTGGTTGTACTTTGGTATTTAGAGGGAAAACCGCCCCAGACCAGTGGTGTAAAGCATGTTTTACCACTAGCTTAGTTACTAGCAAGTTACTCTCGTCTCTATTGGGCTCAGGGCATCAACACATAGTGTGAGTGTGTGAGAGGAAGTGTGTTTATGTGTGTCCACTCACTTAGAGCCGCTGATGTAACCTTGTCTGACCTTTCAGCTCGTACAGTTTTCCCTAAGGGTGTGAAAGCACCCCTATCGAGGGAACATTCTGACACCAAGAAGCCAAATAAATACAAACAAGTATACACACTAATACAGTGCCCATAGGGCTGGATATGAGAGAGGACGAGATATGTCACCAAAACATCTGCCCTCTTTTTGTTGTGTTTTTTTCCAAAAATAACAGACAGACGTCATTTCTCAAGCATATATTGTACATGGACGAACACAGTGTGTGAGATTTATACCCAGCCATAGCCACTGTGCTATTTGTTTTGTGGCCGCTGTAAGGCTTCCATAAACACAGAGTGATGGAGCGGTAATCCTGTGCCCTCTCCTCATTACTCCTCCTCCTGAGGAAGTCATCTGACCGGCCTGGAGCCATCTATCTAGGTCACAGCCATCACCTATCATCCATCATCGAGTCTCTCCCTGTCTCTCTGTCTCACACTCACTCACTCGCACACAAATTCAGTGTGTGATGCTTATTTTAATAGGATGTTTTAGACCCAGTCACTGATCACTCGCCCCACGCCAAACCTCTGAGAACAACAGACAGAGAGTGTGAGAGAAGGAAAAAGGAGAGAGAGAGAGAGAGAGAAAGAGAGAGAGACCTTGCCTGGAGTCATTTCCAGTATTTAACAGGATGTGATGAGCTCTCGCCATTCTCTTAATCTGTCTACCATGATTCATTTCCTTCTCCTGTGTGCCGAGAGGCTGGCAGCTCGGCACCAATCAGCCACACTAAGGCATACAAACAAGCACACACACAACCTACAAAACAACAACCACTGCAAATAAAGTAGAAGACATTAGGTCATTCATTCATTACACCAATAAATGTGATGAAGTCTCCGGTCATTCATCCCTGGTGTGGAAGAAAACTAACAACCAAGGACATGCTAACACTCTCTGAACAATTCCACCTCCTGCTGGGACCCTGAGGTCATCGGCCACTCATGATTCCCACATTGGGTAGAGAGAAGCCCCCTGGTGACACAAAGGTATTTGCAACCTTGTCTATAAACACTGCAACACTCAAATTAGACACAGACAAATTGCACTTTCTTATACCTTGTCTTGAGCAAAGGGGTTGCTTTGATAGCTAAGCTCTAAAATCCCATCTACTAATGATTGAAAAGCTGCCAGCTGAAAAGGCTGCCCCAATCCACATAACAAAATTGTTCACTAAAATACACACAAACACACTAACAAATACACACACACACACACATACAAACACAGTCTACAGAGTTTTAGAGAAGAAAATGTGCAGTTTCTAAATCCCTTTTACCCTCTCCCTGGGTGGTACAGTTCTTTGTTTCCCCCCTTCTCTTCTTAATAAATCTTAGCCTCACACACTCGTAAAAACCCAGGGAAGTGAGGGAGGATTACCCTGCTTCTCCCTCTAACATCTTCTACAAGTGTGTGTGTGTGTGTGTGTGTTTATTAAAACTTTAAAGTGTGAGGACCTGATAGACTGAAGTGAACACTAAAGCCTGCTGATCTAGCCAGCAGGTGCTCTGCCATGAAGGAAATAGACAAAATGTAACTGAACCTGCAGATAAATCATCTGGCAACAGATATCCACTATCATCTGTCTATCTGTCTGTCAGTCTATGCACAAGTGAGAGAGTTAAGGCATGAACATTAACATACCTTTCTGTAACACAAGTTACAGACTAACACACTTTTATGGTTTTGTAAACTTTACAAATGCAATTTTCTTTTATACAACGAATAACAAATGTTTTTGTTTGCTTGGCTTTAAAAGAGATTGAGCTTTAAATTGCTCATATTATGCTCAGTATTTAGAGGTTGTACCAGAATAGGTTTATGTCGTTTAATTTTCAAAAAACACCATATTTTTGTTGTACTGCACATTTCTGCAGCTCCTCTTTTCACCCTGTGTGTTAAGCTATATGTTTTAGCTACAGAGTGAGATATCTCACTTCTGTTCAGTGTTTGTTGGGAGTCTCACATGCATAGTAGCTAGGTAAGCACTGCTAGCCATTAAGAAGCAGAGTATGAGGGCGTCCCACGCTGGCAGCTAAGCAAGCATTATAACGTGTTACAAAGTGACGTATGTTTGTCACGGAAGAAAGGGCTGGACTACAATAGACCTGTTTGGAGCAGTTTGTGAACAGTGTTTTCTGTTAGGATGGTAAGTCCCTTTGGGGTGGACTTTGGGGCTTTTCACATTGTAAACCTAGAGCATGCACAACATGATACTGTAACACAATAAAGGAAAGGGAAACACCCATGTGCATAATATGACCACTTTAATAGTTTAACATCTGTACATCCAGGGGCTGCAAAATGTTTACTGCTCAATCAAGTGAGTTGTGATTGTAGGAAGAAAAAAGGCTAGTGGTTACAGGTGGACGTTTCTCTGAGAAATGAGACGTATAGGCATTTATAGTCTCTCAAACAGCTATCCATGCACCTTATGCTCTTTTAATTTATTAAGTTAAATGATAAATAAATACAGCCCCAGCCTGTCTGTCTACCATATTATAACTAATCAATGTGCGTGTGTGTGTGTGTGTGTGTGTGTGTGTGAGTGAATCCAGCACCATCAGATGCATGCAGGGTTTAATTAGAATTCTATGCAGTCTAATTTGATTAGTGGAGGCAAAGGAAGATGAAGGCAATTAGAGCTCGACTAATTCTGCTGCTGGAATAATGTTATAGGAGAGAGGTGACTACATACACACATACACAAACACACATACATACATACCCAAACACACATGCACACACACACACATTAAACCACAAAATAAAAGTGAGCCCACACGCTCATTGCTCTTGCATTCCAAATGGGGTTCATGTGAGTTCAGAGACTTAACTCGAAAGAGCAGAGGTGAGTGTCTGTCATGATAGCCGAGTGTTTGACAAGCACTGTGACCTGCCAACTGATACCCCTGCACACAGCTGTGAAGAAACCGTTTCCCACTGCTACCTCTGTATGTGTGTGTGTGTGTGTGTGTGTGTGTTGTCCACAGCCACACAGGAGCAGAACAAACTTACATACAACACAATGCACTACACAAATATAATTGCGTCTCCCTGTGACAAGCCAAAGTGACAAGACTGCCAGAGGGAACAGAAAGGGATGAAGGGAGCTGACTGCAGTCCATAAATCGTAGTTGTATGCTACTGTGATACCAGTAAAGCCCCCATTACCCCCTGCACCTGTTAGCTCACCATGTGTCTGTGTGTGATATTATAGTGTACTAATAGTTCTTCTCTGTGTGTGTGTATGTGTGTGTGTTCCAATGCAGAAAGAACTGACAGAAATAATAAGCTGAAAATGTTATAGTTCTACATTTTAGGAAATACCATTGTTAGCTTACTTTCTGGGAGTTAGATGAGAAAAGGAAATTAAAGGAATAGTTCAGTATTTTGGGAAATGATCTGGCGCATAACAAACAAAAAATATAAAACATGTTACTTTAAGAGTTTTAATGGTGCTGGCAGGCTTTATATTGTACCTTTGGACAAAGCCAGTCTAGCTCTTTCCATCTTGCTTCCAGACTGAATGCTAAGCTAAGCTAATTGCCTGCTGGCTCCAGCTTCATATTTGGTATACGGACATGAGAGTGGTATTGATCTTCTCATCTACCTCTCAACAAGAACGCAAATAGACACATTGCCCAAACTGAACTATTCCTACAAGTACAGAGTTGGAGTCGGGACATGTTTAGCGTACCTAAGCATAAAGATTAGAGGCAGGGGGAAATACTAAACTATTCCTTAAGTGGTGGTGTGTGAATAAATATTTGTTTGAAGTTGTGCATTTACAATATGTAGTCAATAAATGTTCTCACAAGTATATTCACACAAAAATGTGTGTATGTGTTTGTATTTCTGTAACTCCCCCGACACTGCTGCTGGTGGTGGCCTGTATCCAGAGAGGAGCTCAGGCCACAGGTGTGCAGGGTCAGGATTTAACAGGCCTGGGTTTATGAGGAGGCTAACGGGGCAGCCGGTGAAACGCGCCAGCGCCGACCTTTACGGCCATGACCGGGGCAGTGCCACCTGCAGACTGGCGTAGAACAGATGCCACACCGAAACGGGTCAAAGCTTTTATAGCAACGGCAGAGTGTGCGAGAGAGAGTGGGAGAGAAAAAACGTGAGGCAGCTAGTAGTCCATCATTGTGACTGCTTTACTGCCACTACTGCCATCTAATGACAGAGCTGTCAGAGCACATGGAGTGGGAGGAATGGAGGGATGGAAGGGCCGAGGAGCAGAGGGGGAGTAACAGATAAATGGATACAATGATAGAGTGAACTGGGGGATAAAGCACAGAGTGGAGGAGGAGAAAGATGAAGCATAAAGAAAGGAGTAGATGTAGCAGCGAGATTTGTAGGATTGATCGGAGGAGATGGCTTCAGATAGGAATGGAGAGAAAGACATTGTAGTTAATTGGATATAATGATTACACCACTGCACAGATAATCTTCTGACACAGTATGGACTCCTCTGCTGGTTTTGTTAATGAGTGCTGTCCATTGGCTAAGGTTACCAGCGTGTGATGGCTCTGCACACACACAAGCATTTGTTAAAAAAATTAAATAAAAACAAAACAAAAAAAACACACACCACTCTAAACCAGAGTGCTAAGTAATCACCAGTGATTAGTCCACACTCTGGTCAAGGGCTCAATACCTAGCATTTCCAACACACATATTGATTACCCTGGTGTGTGTGTGTGTGTGCGTGCGTGTAAAGAGAAAGGCTTTTTGCCCATGGAATTGATTTTCAGAGAGAGACAGGGAGACGGAACCACAGCAATCAGACTGGTTTAGTCCTGGATTTGTTTATGTGTTATTCTTGCTTCTGATTCAGTATGATGTAGAGTCAGTTACCCATTTATTTCAATCTGTCCTGTATCCAGTCCTGACTAGCGGACTGGATTACAAATTGGTTGTCTGAATGTATTTGTCTACCGCAACCGATTTTGAGCAAAGGGAAACACTGTAACACTATACCTGATGCTCCAGTATCTGCAAATCTCCTGTATGTGGCCTGTCATGGCAAAACTACAGCCCTTCTTACTCTTCAACCTCACTTCCCCTTTCTTCTGCTTGCCTCTGTGGTTTGTGGCATCACTTATGTTTTTTGTTGTTGTCGGTTTCACTCTCTTGTTCTCTAACTGTCTATCCATCTTACTTTCTGTCCTCCTCCCCTTTCTCACTGACTTACCCCAGGCTATAAGCACAAGCAGTTTTGGCGGAAAACAACAACAGCAAGAGCGAGCCGGTAGATCTGAGCAGTCAACCTCAACACACACACACACACACACACACACACACACACACACACACACACACACACACAGTAGAGGTTTTCACAAGGTTTTATCTCTCTGAAATCCCCATGGAGAATAAAAGATTGAGGTATGGAGGAGGATGAATAGAAGGAGGAATGATACAGACTGGAAGGGTGGGAGGGACAGATAGCAAGAATATTAAAAGCAGGAGGAGAGCAAAACTGAGGAGGAGGCGTGTGGAAAAGGAGTGACTAGCTCCATTTTTAAGTGGTTGCTCTCTGGCTCTGCTCCACCTCGGCTGTGATGTAAATTTAACTTAAGTTCAAATGCTTCTCCTCTTTCACCTTTATCTCCCTCATTGTTTCTGCTCTCCTACCATCTCTCTCTCTCTCTCTCTCTCTCTCTCACACACACACACACACACACACACACACACACACACACACACACACACACTATTCCTCTTTATTTAACCCAACCTTTTTTGTTGTCAAATAATCACAGAGAACTAGCATGTGTCTGACACGGTCTCCAAGGCAACGGCGGTTAAGACAGGAAGGCAGGCAGGGGCTCATTCAGTGGTTGAATGAAAGAAGGGGGAAGAGAAGAAGCAACCCACAGTGCTGGACATACACAGACACGCACACACAGAGACACGCACACAGAGAAACGCACACACAGAGACACACACACACACACACACACACACACACAGACACAAAGTGATGAGGAGGGAGGAAAGGTACTATGAGGCAAATGAGGGAAGAGGACAAGCAGGATTACATGGCTGACTGGTGGAGGGGAGTCAGGGAGTTCGAAAGAGAAAGCACTGAGGAGGAGGAAGATACTTCCTAATTCCTCTCTAATTTCATTTGTGTATCACTTCCTTGCTCTCTCCTTGTTTGATCCAACCGCCACCTTGACTGGGGTCAGAAGTTCTAACACATGTAGCAGAGTGCTGCATTGAGACCTTCCTCTTTCTATAGGAACCCCTCACACACACCTCTCTGTGTCTCTTTCCGTCTTTATGTCTCACACAGCCACACAGCAGGCGCTCTGTGGCCTTTACGGGCAGATCTCCATTTCAAAACCCTCCTTTTCAACAAGAGAGGTAAACTTGCAAGACACAGAAGAAATGCTGAGGACATGATGAAGATAAAGTACAAAAAGATAGAGAGTGTAGCAGATAAAAAGCTGTTACAAATTGCCCTTCTAAAAAATGCAACACATGCTTTCAAATTGAATCCCCTCATTGTAATATGTTTATGTGGTTTGTGGTAATAACTTAATACTTCTGAGTCAAATCTTGTTTTTCTTCCATTCGGCAAGTGCTGTATTGTACCCTTACACTGCTTATTATGGCTATGATACACTCTCTGTGTATTTTGGATTAGTTGTTATGTCACTTGCAGGTCAAATACACAATTATCCATCCATGCTAACAACCTTTGAAAGTTGGCCACTAAACTACTGCTAATCTCGGCGTGTTTCTTGTTTCTAGGATAACATCAGTGTAAAAATGTGCATGAAACATAAAAGAAAGGCATAATCCACAGTGAAAGCTTGTAGAAAAAACAACAAACATTAAATTTGGTAATAAAATCATAGTTCTAAGAAAAATCTAAATTGAAGTCTATGTGCAAAGTACCGTATGCCTATGAGAGTGAAACACAAGTTTTTAGTTTAGTTACATTTCTCATTGAAAATGTGTTTGTGAAAAAATAAAGAAAAAAAGAGTATATAAGGTTAAAAAAGCTAGGCAAAACGTAGCAAAAAAAATCTAAAAATCTATAAATAATTTAAATTATGGCATATTGTAGGAGGACAGGTGATGTTTGAGTTGCAGCTGGCAGGTAAAGAGGTTTTTTAGAACGGGCCATGGGGTTGGACAGTGAAATTGGGGGGGGCAAGACTAAGCACCGTTGGTTATGATCTAACTGCGCACTCTGCCCGCTGACTAGAGCACATCAATAATTTATCTCTGCTAAGTGTTAGTGAAGTGTACCCACTTCTGCTGTAGGGAGGCAACAGTCACACAATGATGAAAACACACATTAACCAGAGGACAAGCACTTTTGTACAAATTTAGGCTATACAATTAAACAGACTATGTAACAGCAATGTCAGCCAAACAGCCAGCACTGCATACATTGTGCATAGCATAATGCATATATTTTTTGTCTAATTCACAGGTGTGTAAGTGCACAGCATGCATGTTAAAAACCAAAGGAGCAAGGAAAACAGAAATACATTTATGGATAAAATTCTATATGAATACAGGCATACACACAAATAAAAGAAATATGATAGAATGAGCCCAATACAAAGGCATCGAGTGAAAAATATTTCCTTTAAGTTCCCTTCTCTTCCATTCTCCCTTTCTACCCCTGTCTGTCATTCGCTCTCCCTCTCTTATGGCCTCTATTGGCTCTTCTCTCCACAATCAGTGCCCAGTGAGCCGTGAGACGCACTTAAGCGCCGACCGGCGGTAACCTCACGCCACCCTAGCACTCACTCTTTTTCCCACACAGGCACACACACACACACACAGACACAGGTGCACGCACGCATGCACACACACACATACACACACACACACAAAACCACATGCACGCACAGACAAACAGATACACACATAGACAGATATGAATAGACAGATCGCACATATAAAACCACAATTTTGCTCCTTTTACTCGCCGTGTGGTGGTGATGAATAAAACACACTGCCACTTAGTGTCCTGTTTACCTGCTGACTTCCATGTCGATTGAGGGCTGAGAGCTTAGTGAAACGGAGTTTGAGCAGCTGTCACACAGCATTACCAGCCTTGGATCTCAGGTTCCAACCTCAGGAACAGCAACACAAAGACAAGCGTCTCCTTAGATGCACTCCAGAGCTAACCTCAAACCTCCGGTGCACTTTTTCAGAGCACACAAACACACAAAGAAGTACTCACTGCCTATACCACTGTGCATATACACAACAGATTTACAAGCATATATGCATAAAAACACACAAACGTGAACATTTCCACATCACACACAATTGCCATTAGCTTACCTGGCAAGTAGTAAAGTGGTGCTTTTAGTCCAAACATTGTTACTGTTTATGTGTCATGAAGAGAGAGCAACTTGTTTCAAATGTGCAGGCAGCCGTCCTGTCCTGGATGACTAAGCTAGAGAGGGGCTTTGCCCTCGCAGCCACCCAGAAACAAGGCTGTGTGAGGGGAGGCTGGGCTGGGACTCAGCCTGTCATCCCCGCTCTCTGGTCCTCGCTAACCAAGCATGAGGCTGGGACCGCCCAGCCAGCTAGGACACACACATACACAAACACACAGACAGTCACACAGATACACACAGACAGAGAAGTGCAAGGGTCAACCACTGAGCACGCCCCCACTCTCGACCCCCTCGTGATCCCTCGGGCAAAGGGTCACACACTAGCTGTCGGTTTCCAAGCAGCAGCAGAAAACACGCTTTCTCCAGCTCTTTCTTACATGCACACACACAAACACACACCCAGGGAGTCGGGACAGCCAGAGTAAAAGCTAGCAGTCCAGTGCCAAGAAACGGTGAAAAGAGGCAGGAGGGAGGATAAAATACAGGCTGGATAAATCCTGCAGACGAGAGCGACGACTGATTCCGGGGACTGTCTTTTATCCCTCTATCCAAGAAAGATGATCAGAGGAGAGACGGCTCTGCTTCTTCCGCTACTGCTGCCACTCTCTTTCTTTCACGCTCTCTTATTTTCTCACCCTCCCTTTTTTCTCCCTCTCTTTCACTGCTGATATGGAGAGGAGGTTGAGGAGAGGAGGAGAGAAGGAAGGCAGAATGAACTCCCTCTAGGCAACAACACAGCCACATAGCCTGAAAGTGTGTGTGTGTGTGTGTGTGTGTGAGATGGGTGGGTGGGTGGGTGGGTGTGAGGGGGGTGGTGGTGTTAGAGTGAAAAGAGATAGAAGAGGCATGGGTACAGATGAGAGGGAAATACCGGTCAGTGCCGATGCTTCGCCAGAGGAGGAGAGTGGTCATAGTTCAATTCAAAGTCAGGGTGACAGCTGATTGGACAGCCCCAGTGACAGCGAGAGGCCAACGACTGTCAAGGGAGCATCTGTTCACACTGTATCAGACAGTAGGAAAGCAACCAATAGAGAATGCAGATAGAGTGCCGTGGGTCTTCAAGGGCAGCTCACAATAGAACAGCTACGTGTTTGGAAGAGTAAAATATAAAAGAATCCCCGCCTCCATTCTCTTCTCTGAAAATAAGAGTCCTTGTCTTTAGTCTGTCAGTGTGTGGGTGCATTTGTGTGTCCGTCTAGGAAACTTGGCTTGTGCAGCCTAGCGCACAGACTGCTCACCATGATGCGCTGACAGCAGACTTTCCCCCGTTCTCTCTCTTCATCTCACACACACACACGCACACACGCACACACGCACACACACACACACACACACACACACACACACACACACACACACACACACACACACACACACACACACACACACACACACACTCTCTGTGTTATTCCACTGCCTGCTTTGCACACAAACCCAACTGAGATGGTGGCAGTAGGGGTGAGGAGTTAACTATCTTCTGGGATGCAGCCATGCCAAACCAAAAAAAAACAGCAGGAGACAGGGCAAAAGAGAGAGAAAGAAAGAAAAACAAAGGAAGAATTGATGGAGAAAGACTCAAGACAGTTTGCCCTGAGGGCTGACTTACTCTCGAACCCATTCTATGAAGCTCACAGTGGGAGAGAAACAGAGGGGGGATTGGCAGGAGTGAAGCGAGGAAGGGGAGGGAGACAGACTGAGGTGTCCTATGCCTTCAGAACGACTCAGAGGACGAAAAAAAAAAACTCCACAACATGCATCCACAAGCAGAGTGGGAACGAGTGGGAGCGTGAAAGGCATGATCACAGGCAAATAGGGCAAATAACCGCTAATAGGGAGTGATGATTGGAGGAAGAAGGAGAGACAGACAGAAGGAGAGAGCAAGTGTGGAACATGGAGGTATTATAAGACTGGTGTGGAAGGGGAGGGGAGTCCATAGAATGAGATATGTAAGGAAGCAGAGAGGAGGGGGGAGGGGGAGTTATTCTGGGAACAAAGCCCTTTTTATTTAAGGCAGAGAATCAGTAAATTCTTAAATCAGACAAGTGCAATGTGCCAACGGTGTGTAAGTGTGTATGCTACATTATGTAACATTATGACAGATAAGTGAGACTGTGCAACACGTTTACATGTGCATACCCTTAATGCTATATCGCATACAGTGCTAAATGTGCGCCTGAAAGGAACGTGCAGGTTTCTGTGCTGTTTTGCATAGGTGTGTGTGTGTGTGTGTGTGTATGTGAAGTAGGTGTTGAAGTGTCTAGCACCTTGTAAGACAAGTTGAGAGGCGACGTGTCCCCCTTAGGTGCTACACCACCAACTCTGACGACACACTGACAGACAGAAAACTTAAAAAACAGCATCCAATTTCTGTAAATGGGTGGACAAGATGAAGATGAATTTGTTAGTTTAATTAAACTACAGGCTAGGTGCATCCAGAGTCCCTCATATATGAAACTCATTTTCTCAAAAATCCAACAATAAATGTATGTAAATGTTCCGCAAATACATCTTTAAAATTGTCTCCTGTCTTCCAGCTGCTATAGCAAAGTTGTTTAAAGTGTATGAAGGATCATGGAGTTGTTGTCTTTATTGTCAACCACCATTGCCGCTGAAAATCTATCTGACCTGACTCGGGCAAAAAATTATGTTAACGGAGTCCCGGACATTAACGGACAAGTTAATGTATTTGAAATTTTGTTCATGCTTTGTTTGTACAATTAGCCAGCCCTGCTTCTTTTGGTGAATGATTGTAAAGACTTACAAAAAATAAGTTTACAGCGTTTACTAATAGCTCACATTATTGCATTGTGTAAACAGTTAACTTCCTTTAATATTGTATATTAGTCAGCTAAAACCACAATATCGTTTAATCTATAAAATGCCAGAAAATAGTGAAAAAATGTCCATCCCAGTTTCTCACAGTCCAGAGTGATGTCTTTACATTGCTAGTTTTGTGAGTCCAAACCCAAAAGATATTCATTTGAATGTGGTATAAAACATAGAAATCAAGACATATGAGAGGCTAAAAACAGCAGTTTCTGCAATTTGTGCTTAAGAAATTACTTAAACTATTACATTATTATCAAAATAGTTTTTTTTACTTGTAGCTCAACAGGTAATGGAAAAGAATAATCTTTTATTTATTACAGTTTGCTTTTTTATTTGTTGTTTATTAAGGGACAGGCAATGCTCAAGACTAGCTCTCATCCTCTGTTGCTTAAGGTAGTGTAATGAGTCACATTTGACAAGTGCACTGGAAAAGAAGGCACACATAAGCACACACATTTTTTGAAAGGCTATAAAAGCTCCCTGGGGGCCGAAGCAGTGTGTGTAACTGAAAGCACTGTGATCAAGGAGCAACAGGGAAAGGAGAAGGGAAGAGGGGAAGAACAAAACATGTGAAAAGGGGGTGTTAGGGAAAAAAAGGAAAAAAAGATGAAAACGGGATGGGGGGGAAGGCACAGCAGTCTGCTGATAAAGACAGGGATGAAGAGAGAGAGAGAGAGAGAGAGAGAGAGAGAGAGAGAGAGAGAGAGAGAGAAAGCAAGAATGAGCTCCCTCTCTTACACATACACATAAACAAGCCTTCATGCCCACTTCCTGTCAACCCACTATACAATTATCTTACCTATACCCCCACCTTGCAAAAAGATATTACTATCTCTCAATCGTTGTATGTGTGTGTGTGTGTGTGTGTGTGTGTGTGTGTGTGTGTGTGTGTTTGTGTGTGTGTTGTAAGGGGTTGAAAGATGGTCTTCTTCCACAGCAGGGAAAGCAAAGATAGGGCATCACCATAATCTTTATCTAACACACACAGCCTCTGGAGGTGCACAGCACGCATGCACACATGCATGCATGAATGTGCAATCCCAAGAACTGAAATGTGAGTAATTTTAGCAATTCACTCTTTAAATGGGACATAGCGGTTACCACTGTTTTTCACTATCAAAATAAACATTATATATTTGAGTAATAGATGTAAAAGCATTGAGTATTAATTCAAATAGAGATAAGGACATGTATGGTCTTCAAGTAACCACGTACAGTATACACATAGGGCTCTGTGATATGGTTACAAACTGTGTCACTAGTAATACGGACAATTTCAAATATCTATGATATTTCCTGGGATTGGTTCAAGCCCCTTCGCAAGGCAAGGATAAGCAAGTATAGCTAATGGATGGATGGATGATTGATGGATGGATATATATGTGTAACAAAATTCCAAATGTACAAAGAATCACACAAATAATTAAAATAAAATTATATATTATATGATAAACAAAAACATATTTTATTTTTTACATATATTACTAATTTTGTTTCAGAATCAATGATTTGGATTTTTTAAAAAACGTGTAGAATGACAAAATATCAAATCATCAATTTGATTTTGCTGAAAGTCAAAAAGCATTTATTGCATCATCACCCAGCTCTATGTGAATATACAGAGAGAACAAGCATCTTACATGCCCTAAGACATTAGGAAAGGAAAGGTTTTAGAAGGAAGGGTGGTTAAAAGTTTGAGAGATTTGATTAAAAAAATTGGCTGGTCTGTAATGCGTCGTCTCATATCAAATCTGATGAGAAATGCTATCTCCTCACCCTTCCCTCACCCCTATTTGCCGAGACCTGCACCCACTCCACCATTACACACACCCATTTAACCTGACCTCTCGCTGGCGATTATAAGCCTGGGCAGTGTGTGTGAGCATGTGTGCGTGTGTGTATCGGCCTTTGTGTGTGAGATGCTTCTCTCCGTATGCTAATCACAGCCTAGCACTGAGAATTAATTTGCAAATGTGTCATTACCCATCAGGCTCAGCAGCAATAACTCTACAATTACACAACACTCGCCTGACCAGCTGAGCACCACACACGCAAATATATGCGTGCGCACACACACACACACACACACACACACACACACACACTCTCAGACACTCTCAGACACACGCACACACACACTCTCTCTATCTTACACACACACACACAACCACACACACGCACGCACACTCTGCTTCTACAGTTCTAAACAGAAAAGCTCTGATATAAAGACGGTAAATTCTGAAAGATTTGCCATTCTGCTTTACCACCAAGACAATACATAATACTTCTAGCAAAATGAGTATTCAATTTATATTCTGCGTGTTTACGGTGTAATCACAGCTCCTCACCTCAGTGTCAACAAGACTGCAACCAAGGTCAGTTGCGCACTTTCACACACTCCTGTTTCTTAGCAACATTATCCAGGTAATCGCTGAGAAGTTCAGCATCACACAATGCCTTGCTGTGTGTGTGTGTGTGTGTGTGTGTGTGTGTGTGTGTGTGTGTGTGTGTGTGTGTGTGTGAGTTCAAGGACTTACCTGTGAAGTGAAGGGTCAGGATCCAAGATAAAGTACGCAAAAGCCATGAGGAGGAGGAACGGTTGACATGAAAAAGAGAAAACCACAGAACTGTAAGAATACACACATTATATTTCAAGATAGCAGACATTGTCTCTTTCAAACATGACTGAAGATACTTTATTAACAACTTTAATAATTTTATGTTCTAAAAGATATGCTGCATATACAGAGAGGGACATAATGAAAGAAAAACCTGAATGTGCAAATGCATCTATATAGGGCTCCGGGACTCACTGAATAGTAAGGTGACAATAACAATTAGGTAAACCTTGTGCTATAGCTCTTGCAATCATTACATCTTAAACCAAGTAAACACCTATGAGATATTTTGGAACAATGAGTTAGACAGTTCACTCCAGCACCACTATCATAAATTCAAATGAAGAATTAGCTTTTTAAAGAACGGTTCCCAGTTTCAGGGATTTAAAGAATCATTGCAAAGGAGCAGTGAAGCTGTTTTTGCCGTGGTCCACAATCCTACTAAAACAATTTATGCACATTGAAAATACATTTTGGAAATACATGCAATAAAATCAGCAGAAATCATTTTTAGGTGTCCCTTAACTGTGAAGTTGAGGATATAACTGTGACCATTTACCATTAGAGCTCACATTTTTCAGCCTGGTGAGAAGAGAAAGAAACAGCAGCCAACAACAAACTGACTGCTGAGTGAGAATTTAGGTCATTAACTCAGAAAGGTTTTCAGGAATCTCTATGCATTTCAAAATTGAGGTCAAGCAAGGGTTAACGTAAAACTAAATGTTTGCTCAGTCACTGGATGCAAACCACCTGCTCTCAAACTCCCCTTATCATCACAGCACCTAATATGGTTACAGCTCATTCACACACCTCTGTGTCCACTGCAAGAAACTGACCCACAGTGGCACATACTCCTCAACACTTCAGACACACTCCGCTCTGACACCGGCCTTGTCGCCTGCTGCAGTCACACCTCGGGGTGACGGAAAAGGTGTGTACATGCACATGCATTATGTGTCCGTCTTTTCTTTCACCAAGGGCTTTACTGGCTCAAAAGATCGGTCAAACAAGGGCCAGTTAGTAAAAGCTTAAACTGAGTATATTCTTTGAACAGAGAAAGAATGATAAATAAAACAAAATAAACAAAAAAAGATTTATGTTTTTCTTTTTGTTTTATGCATGGCTGGCAGCTAAACAGATAAATAGACTGACGTGACAAGGAACCACAAACCAAAAAATATGAAGAAGAAATAGAGGAACTGGGGTTAAAACGGAAGAAGCGATGTTTTGTAATCTCATGACACCGTCCAACCACTGATGAGGCTTTGGTGTTAATCCTGCCTGACTCAGTTTATAAAAGACAGTGAAGATATACACTTGAGTCTCAAATTAACAAATTCATGTACTTAGAGACCCTACCGGCAACACAGGAAAAAAAAGAGTCTATTTTGACAATTTACTTTGGCAACACAAAGCAGATCGCTGACCTTACACTTACGTCAAGGACAACAGAGGTCTGGAGAAATTATTTTCAGTGTGGGATAATCCAAACTCCCTGAGCCAAAGGCAGCATTGACTTACACACAACACATCTGGTTTGATTTGTGGTCAGAAGATCAAAATTTGCATTACATCATAGCTAGCTTCAAAGCTACTGATACCAGATAAATATGTGTTACTGTATTGATTACATTTTAAGCAATTTAACTGTCCACACAGGGCAAAATCAAGCATTAGAGGTACTTCATTTAGAGGCCAGACAAGCTTTTTCATTAGCATGGCCATTGTATAATCCTGTCAGTTTGTTTTTCAAGTTATTTTCAAGTTAGTTGTTTCTTCCTTATTGTCGTTATGGTAGTAATCAAGTGAATAAAGGGTGCCATGCTCTACCTGAGCAACATTTAATCATTAGTCCACAGCAGTGCTGCCGATTTATAGAGAACTGATGTTTAAAATTCTCCACATGCCTGTTGTTTAAAGCAGTGTGAGATTAATCCACGCACTCCACTAAGAAAAGGACACTTCACTGTAGTGATTTGAATCGGATACAAGCTAAATTGTGCTCTTACGTTGAGAAAAAAAAAAAACATTTTAACACTTACACCAGATTCTAGATTAAGTTACTCATTAAAATGGATGATTTGTGCAGTGTGGATAACGCTATGAACATTCTTCAGAAATTCTCTTGATGACATCTTCAGGCGCCTCTTGCATTTTTTGCTTTGCGAATCACATTTTAATATTCACGAATCAAGCCTGCACTCCTCATGTGCACCAGATTACTGTCACTCCTGATTTAAAGTGAATTTCCCTTTTAAATGGCTGCTAGCCCTTATTGTGGCTGACACACGCACACGCACACGCACACGCACACACACACACACACACACACACACACACACACACACACACACACACACACACACACACACACACACAAGGGAGCCAGGTGGGGGGAAGCTGGCCAGAGCTGACAACCTGATGTGCCGTCATATCATATGCCTCCCACAATGCCTTGTGGCACACCTGCTTTCTAGCACAGACAACAAAAGCATCCCTGTTCTCAGCCGAGGGAATGCATTGCGCCACACTTCTCTGCTCTGATGAGGCTTTTTATAGTCACTCAGCTCTCCTACCTGCATCCTCAAACCCTTCATCTGTCTCCATATCAAATACATCAGATCTGCTACCTCTCAGCGAGTCCCGTTGTTATTAGACAGAAGAGCAGAGAACCATAGACAAAGTAGTGAACCAGGGAAGAAAGAGGGAGGGGATCTTTAAAAGCGCTGCTCATTTGATTAACAAATATGTGTGTACATGTGTGCTGCGTGTTCCTCTGATGTAGTGTCTGTGTATACGGGGCGAATGTGGCTGTGCGTCTGTGAAATCGCCCAGGGGGCAGGTGTATGGTATGCAAACGCAGCTGAGGGAACCTAGAGAGCAGGAGAATTCTGCTTTACAGCAAGATGCCACAGAGAAGATGACAACAGAGTGGGATCACACACACACACACACACACACACACACACACACACACACAGTCTTGTCTCACTATCTTTATGGGGACCAGTCATTGACATAATGCATTCCCTAGCCCCTTACCCTAACCTTAACCATCAAATCTAAATGCCTAACCTTAACCCTTACCCTAACCATAACCTAATTCTAACCCTGATCCTAAAACCAAGTCTTAACCCTCAAACAGCCCTTTAACTTTATGGGGACCAGCATTTTGTCCCCACAAAGCTGTCAGGACCCCATAAGTATACTGTATTTCCAATTTTTGGTCCCCACAAATGTAGTAAAACCTGGTCCACACACACACCCACACACACACACACACACACACAGACTTATACACATTTTATTTACATGTGCACAGGTAGGGATATCACACACAATCCCATAATTTAATATTTAATTGTGTATGTATACACACAAGACTGCATCCACACACACAGCACAAGCACACACAAAGAGCTCTGGCAGTGTGTTTTTCGCTTGACTTGTGCTCTCTTGTGACATTTCCTTATTGGCTTGTTTGTCTCAATTATCCCTGCTTATTGGACGGAGATGGTTAACCCATTAACTTACACACAGGGAGGATGAAAGGCGAGCAAGAGAGAGAAACAGTGAGAGGAAGAGCTGGATTATGGTATGACCTGCCTTAGGCATGTTGCAAATTACACAACTGTACGAGGCCACAAACATGGGTTGGCCTGGCCTGGCGCCAAGCAAACACACTAGTTGTACATGTACACAGGCACCAGAGAGCCGAAGGGGCAGTGAAGCACCAGCACCTTGGGGCCGTTGGAGGGCCTGAGCTGACCTTCTCCACTCACCACTGTGCTTCTGGATTTAACGCACAATATCCTGTCCACAATATGCAATGGCTCAGCTTTGTCTAAGTGTCTGTGTGTGTGTGTCTGTGTGTGTCTGTGTGTGTGTGTGTGTGTGTGTGTGTGTGTGTGTGTGTGTGTGAGAGAGTATGGTTACTGTGGGTAAGTGCATCACTAGACATGCCAACGTGTGTGACTGTAATGTATGTATGTTGGTAAGCTGTGTGTGTATGAGGAGTCTGCCTTGCCCTTTGTAAGGCCTCTGCTGTGTTCAGTGAGTGAGTTCTAATACTGCGTGTGCTCAGGTTTCACGCATCAGCACACTGTCAAAGAGACTTACCTGAGGTCACTGACTATCAAGCCCTCCTCCTCTTCTCCTCTTCCCCTCTGTGGCTCAATCCTTCCCTTTCTCTCACTACATACTTTAGCCAAGCTTCAGCACTCTATATTTTTAAGTTTCCTTTTGCCGCCCCCCCTCCCACTTTGCTATCAGTCCTCCATTCCCTCTGTCTCTCCTCCTCCCCCCTCCTTACTCCCTCGAGGATTCCATCATGCTCAGCCTTTTAGTATCTTTAATGTCTTTTACCTGTCAACAGAGTAGAGAATGTGCAAGCAGCTCCCCAACAAAAGAAGAACACCCTCCTGTCATCTCAGAAAATGCTGCAGGGTGGAGGGGGGCAGGGAGGGAGATCGACAGGGGGACAGAGGGAGCTAGATAACAGGGAGCAGAATAAAAAGGGAAATGCTGAAGGAAAAGGATACACAAATGAGGCAGAGGGAATGTTGTGCGCTTAATGTGTGTTAAATAAACACAAGCTGTTCCTGAGCAAGTTAGCGGTTTGCAAATAGCATTTCATTGGCAACATGTCTTAAACAGGCGTGATTTTGAACACCTTCATACATTCGGAGACAACACACCCTATTACAGTAAACTCATTTTGCACAATGAGCCCTTGTTTTAATGACAAAGAGCGATGTGTATGAACACACACACACACAACAAAAAAACGGGCAAACACAAACAGTGTTTTTGTTTTTCTGACCACGCCAGGTTCAGACAGCTACAGTCTGTGAACCCTCAGCAGCTCAGTTCAGCTCTACCACACTCCACAACAGCACCAGCAACACACATTCACAAGGGATAAAACCATAAGACGTACAATCCAATAGGCACCATAGGACTGTCTTTCTATCCCATACCCAGTGTGTGGGTGTGTTTGTATGTGTGTGTGTGTGTGTGTTTGTGTGAGTGAATCCTTTGCTATTACTAATCTGCTGGCGCACTCCCCCATCCTCAGTGTTGCCCTCATCTCCGTATTATTCTGGGATTAGCTCGTGTGTTAGCCTAGTCACAGCCCACAGCCTGAGCTGGGGAGAGGCAGCCATGTTAAAACAATGCCTATTGATGAAACACTAAGAGGCTTGATTGGATTAATCATCTCTCCCGCTCCTTTTTTCCCCTTCTCTAGCTGTCCCGTTTTGTTTCCATTCCCCTTCTGTTTCTCTTCTGTCCTTCCCTTACTTCCCTTTAAAGCTCAATAACACAGATCTTGTTGGTTCTCCCCTGTGACGAGATGGCACTGCAACGCCCCTAGTTGGATGATGAATGCAAATAACAGGCTGCAGGTTCATGAGGGAACTTCAAGGTAAAAAGTAAACATCTAATTAAAAGGAAATTCACATAGCTTCTAACTACGTCTGTTTGGTAGCACATTTTACATTACAGTGCTTAAGTGGCAGGACCCTCCTTGCTCCTTGATGAGAGCAAAAACAACTAGGAATCCAATGAAAGAGGTTAAAAGAGGGAAACAGAGGAGACACATATATAAAGGCTTTTCTTTCTTTCTAACCACATGAACAAGAGCTGCCAACATGTAAGGGAGAGCAGAGAGAAAAAGGGGTGAATCTCTGCAGATTTGGCCTGTGTTTAGTTGGGGCACTCTACCAAGTGGCAGTCGCTAGCCTGGACGGCCTTTGGCCTGCTGTCCCCACCAATCACATTCCAGCCCCAACTAAGCCAGCGTGGACCCACGGCAACCCTCCAGTCTGGCGCCAAACACCAACACACACACACACACACACACACACACACACACACACACACACACACACACACACACACAAGGGAAACCACAGCTCATACAAACAATGCAGCCAACTCAATTTTCAAACATGGATAACAAGTGAATTAGCACTCTGTGATCTTCTGCCAAAGCAGAAGGATGCTCCTTTATACATTCAAAAACACAAATTTAAAATGCTTTATCCCTTCCTGCCTCTCTCTCTCTCTCTCTCTATAAGTGGCTCTGTTTCACTCTGACAGTGTCTTTTCAGCTGCTGCAAAGACAGCAAAAAAAAAAGAAATGCCTGTGTAATGCCAGTGTTGTTAATGTTGAAGCTATTTAGTCGTGATACCTCTGTGTGGAGCTCCAGTGTTTGGAATGCAAAAATTGGGTTGAGAAAAGGGCAATTCAGAGTGATTAGGGGCAAGGTGGGGTGGATGAGGGGAAGGCAAAGGCAGGAGGTAGGTTGATGAAAAAGCTGGGACATCACTTGTTTCCTGACCTGAGGGACAAACCATTTGCTCTTAAAGCATCTCATTTATATTTGCAATAATAATGACCACACATGCACCTTCTCCTCTCTTTCCTCCTTGTCTCCCTTATACATCTTCCCCTTTATTCCCTTCATGTCTTATCCCATTCCGACGGTACTCACTCCCATTATTTCCTCCATTCATGGCCGAAAATGGCTGTCTTTCTCTCTATAATCCTCCAATCGCATCACCGGTCTAATCTGACCACTTCTCTGCCTCCCTAATTCTTCCTTTTTTCTTCTCCTCCCCTACTTGTCCCATTGCCATTTTTTCCTTTGCTTTGATATGATAACAGCACTCTTTAAATATGCAGAGAGAAACACACACACACACACTTCACACATGAGCATGCACAGACACACAATATGACACTACTCTTGTTTTTGAACAAACCAATTGTCACAGCTAAAGTTATTTAAGTATGATTTCTCTGTTGAAAATCACTGTAGGACAAAAAAAGGCAACCACCAAAAAAACGCAGAGACACATTTACCTCACATCATAGCTATTCATCCTGCAGAGAGCTGTTTGGTCCTTCACCAGAATGAAGAGGAAAGGCCTTCCAAGAGTCCCTCCTCTCTCTCTCATTCCACAGATTAATCTCTTCAGCAGCCGTATAAATCTCTGCGCTCACTGTGGAGAAATGCTCTATGTGGATCATTTATGTATGACGAAAAAAGGAGATAAACCTTGGTAAACCTCTCTTTAAACGGACTGAACTGACCTCACACTACACACACTGCGTTTAGCTGTAGCATGGACGCTAACAATGTGTTCTTTTGTGTTACTAGTGTAAACAATGAGATAATGTAACTGTAGGTTTACATAATCCGGAAATGTGTGAGTGTGTGTTGTCCTGGTTTGTGCTGCAGGTGTCATGGTCACTTATGGCTGATGTCAAAACAACTTTCTAATTTACAAAAAGATGGGAGAAGAGGGGGAGGAAGGGCTTAGGGGAAGAGAGATAAAGAAAAAAACATTGAAGAGGGGCTTGAGATGGCTTCAAAGGGTCCTGCTGTAACCATGGTGCTGCTGAGCTTGGTCACCGTGGGAACAGACCTTTGGCAATGTTGAGGAAGGCGAGAAGCATTTTTGTAATGGAAGGGAGGTGGGCTGTTTTTGTCACAATCCAACGTTCACACGAACTTGGTGTTTTATCGCTTTAAGAGCTAATATTCAAATTATTTGCAATTAAAAAATATAAGAAATCAATAATAAATTATGATAAACAAGTATGTCTGTGTCTATAAAATATCAGTCAAATGTTCACTGAACCTCCAGTAGCACTACAGCTGCAACAATTATTTTTATTGTCCAAATAAAAAAAATATTTTTTCTAATAATCAATTAATTATTCAGTCAAAGAAATTATTATAATTATCTTATCTTGTCTGTCCTGCCATCCAAATCCCTCAATGTTAAGTTTATGATATGAAAGTAAGAAAACTACTAAATATTCACATTTTTAAAAGTTTGACTGTTTGATATTTGGTATTGATGTCATTTTTGAATTACTGATTCTCCATTCTATAAAATAAGCAAAATGGTGTTAGTTAATGATAACAAAGATTTAGTAAGAAAATGTTTGGTAGTTTTACATACATGGTCTTTTAGTTAACCTTTTTATGTGCTCTATAGATTAATGACGTGTTCACATCCCCTAACATTATTCAAAATACTTTTCTTACTATATTCTCTTCCAGGGACTGATAAACACTTAAACCCGCAAGATGGAAATGCATCCATTTTACTTTTTTTGGCAGGATCTCCAACGTGTGTGTAAATCCTGCTTGACAGTTGGATGAAAACAGCTTGTGTCTCCATGCAGGCAACACTCCTATTAGATACAGATGATGAGCAGAGTTTTCCAAAGATTTTCTTTGGAGACCATGATGAAACAAAGACTTTTTTGTTTCAGGACATTGTTATTGCAAAATTAGATTCATCAATCTTGCTGACCTCATTTGCAAGTCCGATCTCTATTCTCAGACCTGACTGTGTGTGCGTGTGTGTGTGTGTGTGTCCCTGCTGTCCCAACAGTAACCAATAATACCATCACCAATATGGTCCCACATTGAACGGAAGCTTGTGATTAAGATGATATTTGTTTGCATGGACAGAGTATAAGGTATACTCATGTGTGTATGAGTGTGTACGATTGATTTCCTGTCAAGGTAAACAAACAGGCTGAATTGGTCAAAAGGGAGACAGGCACTTTTAGGAGTGACCACTATTGCAATATTAACAACACTCTTAATGATCACAAGCTCAATTAGACCTGCATACTAGTGTCTGCGTCTGTGTCTGTGTGTGTGTGTGTGTGTGTGTGTGTTTGTGTGTCCAGAAAAGCAGGATAAAGAGGTTGAGTAAGTACTGCAACTTTTCGATTTCCCCTCTTGCTGTGATGACACTGAATGTATTACTAGCTCTTGCTTAAGACCATACTTACCATAAATCACACACACACACACACACACACACACACACACACACACACACACACACAAAGACACTCAGAGACACACAAGTTGATCTCTGTTCGTGTCAGGCTTATAATGAGGAGTAGAGCAGAGAGGGACTTTGATGAGGGGGAAACAAACAGAGCGTGGAGACAGATGACGGATGGCTCCCCTCATTCAACAAGTCAGTCTAAGATGAATATAAACTTATATAAACTCTTGGCCTCCATCTTCTGTCTCCTCTGCTGCGACAGGAAACTTACACCTAGGCACCTTGATGTGCTGATAGTACCACTGCAGACCAAATGCAAAAAAGATGATTCCTAGGCTGGTAGGCTGCCTGCTGCACACCTACAGTAGTAGAGATGTGAGTCGTGGGCTGACACTACTGTACCAGCAGAGTGATGACCCCCACTGTGTGAAGAATGGGGATAATAGAGGAGGGCCCACTCCAAGTGGAGCAGGGAAAGGTGGCAGGGGCTCTGGAGGTGACCAGAAGGGAGAGTAATTGCCTCACCACACTCAAGGTGCTTGAAATGATCTGTGACCTGTTCCAAGTGTGTGTGCTTGAAGGGAGGGGCGAGAGCCATGGAGCAAGGGAGAGAAATGACTGTTGCAAATGTCCATTTCCTGCCACCGCGGGGTCATGCTTGAGCGCCGCCAGGAAGTGTGGGATGGAGCAGAAGGTGGAATAACGGAAGGATAAGCTTGTCTGAGCTCCAGTGAGAGAGAGCAGGGGGCTTGTTATGAGAAAATGAAAGGGGAGAGGTGGAGGAAAGGAGAGCCACGGGCCATTAGAGACACCTCAGCTACACATAATGGCGATAGTGGAGAGAGGGACACAAGTAACTCAGTGGAGGGAAGGTTAGCAAAAGAACAGGCATACATGCCTTGTGCAAGAAAACAACCAAAACTAAAATGTTACCAAATGTCCAACATGACATTTTTGACCACATCTAATTTGATATCAATGGTGTAACGTTACTATTTTTGGTGGTTACTGTTGGTGCTTTCAGAAAATATTAACACATACAGTATGTATATTCCAAAAAGGAAACCTTTAATAATGTGATTGTGATGGACAGTTTAGATTCACTGTTTATTTTACTCAGCTAGAACAACTAAACTATGCCACTTAGCTGCAATGCAGCTTTTAATATGCAACAACTCCACAAAAATCCCTAATGATCTCTATTTTATCTCCACATCAAATTTAATAATCATACTGAAAGTGTTGAATTTTGCACCAGCCAGCCTAATGCTACATTGTTCTGTAGAAAAAGTCTAGTCCACAGAACATTTATAATCCTTTATCAGCATGTGGCCTTAGTGTCTGCCTCACTATCTTTTTTTAATGTCTCTAATAAGTAGGTGGCACAATTGCAGGCAGAAGAGAGAAGAATATGAAGATGTGCAGAAGGTATGGAGAGGCACAGGTAAATAGGAGAAAAAGGGAGAGAAAAAGAAAGAGGTAGTGAAGAAACACAATGTGCTCTATGCTCAAATCTCAATTTTATGGGCTCCTATTTTTCTCCTTCCTCTCCCTTCTTATCAGTTTCTTCCTCTAAATGCCCTCTCCAGCACAAAACCCTTAAATCAGAAGGTTTCAGCTGGGCTATGCCCTAAAAACTTTAAAGGAAAAAAAGAGTGTGTCAGTGGTTTATACAGACTACAGTGAACATGGATGTTTTCCTTAGATATTTCTCTCTCTCTTTCCTGCTTTATTGCTCACTGACTTACATGCTTCACTTCCCCAGCTGTAATCTCAACAGCATTTACTGAGGTAATTAATGGGGCAGAGGGTTGAGTACTGCTAAACTGAGACAACTCCTTTGCTTTGTCTCCTGCGCACATACAGAAAGGGAAAGATCAGAGTAACAAGAGGCAAGAGGGTAAAAGAAACTGAAGGATAAATGTCATTTTTTTCTCCCTAATACCAGAAAAAAATTAGAAGGCACACAAGTTAATGACTAAAGTTAATGAAATAGTCAACTTAACCCACCCAAGTCTTTCTGAATTTTCTGCTTAAATATAAACTGTTAGTGATGGCAAATAGGCTTAGCACAGAACTAATACCAATATTATTACAATTACATTCTAGAATTATATATTATTGTTATTATCAAATTATTGAAAAAATAGAAAATGCAATAGATGTGTGACCAGGGAGTGCAATATTTCAAATTGAATACTGTGGTTTATTTACCAACGTTGCAGACAATGCCATGCTGTCTACCATAGAGGCAGATAAGCAAACCCAGAGTGAATGAACATGGATCCTTGAGGTCATACACATCCGAGAACCACGAAATAACTTTACATCACTCAAATTCTCTATAAAATTATAAACAATTACAGTCGCTCAATGAGTGTTTGTACACAACCCATACTGAAGTAACTAAAAACAGATGGAAGATATTGGAATATACCATTGTATTAGTTTAAAAAAAAAAGCTAAATCACCAAAAAAACTCCTCTATACTCTATTCTATTAATCTATATATGTACTCTACATATAATAGCAAAGCTCCAGGTGTGTGCGGTCTCTAAGGAAAGCAGTGCTAAGTGAGTAAGTAGAGGTGTGCTCTGTTTCTACCTCCCTGCTGGCTCACAGAGTCATTACAGTGTTCATCCAGTCAATAACATTCACATATTCATCCAGTCAATAACATTCACATATTCATCCAGTCAATAACATTCACATAAAAAGGTTGGAGCACGTTTTAAGTTGATGACAGCAAATTTTAGAATGAAGCAGAAAGAGAGAGACATATAATCAAAGAAAGACAGAGAAAGGCCAGGAGGAGAACAAATGTACTGTAAATGTAGGAGAGCAAAAAGCAAGGCTCTTATCCAGAGACTATGCTGAGTAAAATGTCACCTTATTATCAGAGCAGAAAGGCCAGCCTCACCTTCTCTCTGCTACCCGAGAAACATGATACCCAACATATTTGCACTCAGAGAGCACACGATGTGTGGGTCAGTCGGCACAAGGATCATTTCTCATTATCTCCACACAGTGGCGGCTGCTGGTCTTTCAAAGAGGGAAAGCTCATTTTCGTCCTACATCATAAAAATTGTCCTTTATTTATATGTAATGCTGCCCTACATTCCTTTTCAAGAAAATACTCTGTGACCCTGTTGTACCAGTAGGCGTATTTTCCAGTGACTGAAACTTGGCCCATTGTGTTACAGGAGGAGGGACTTGAGCCACTTTAAACAGGAGAAGCTCCTTTCTACACCTGCAGATGTAGCTCCAATTGCTGCCACTAATGAGACCACTTTGTAAAGCTGAGGCATTGTACTTTCTAACTCCATGTCTTTAAGGAACACCAAGTCACACAAGTCCTGATCTGAATACAGGACTTGAAGTTCAGACCTCAGTCTCACTGAATCAAAGTCATTGCCATAACTGAAACAAGGAATGTGGTGTAAAATTGTATGAGATGTATGATGAAAATTGGCTAGCAATTTCACCAAGCAAATACCAAGACTTAGTACAAAATCGCTGTCAATCAAAAGGAGATGCAGTCTTTCGAGAGACCCTCCAATCATGACGCAGAAGTCCAGGGTCCAGGCCAGCCTACTCCTCCACTGAGGACCATCACCATTGACCATTCATTTTTTGACATTTTAGGGGAAGCCAAGCTTCCCTTGCAGTCTTAAAGAAATCACCTCTGTCTCCAAAGTACCTTATGACGAACAATAAGCATATTTTTTACACACATTTCTCAGTTAAGATCTTTTTTGTGGGTCAAGAAAGAAAACTCTTGATGGTGAGTCTCTCTGTCTACCGAATGTGACAGCAGGTATTTGTTGGTGAAAAACACTAGTTTTAAGATGAACCACTCTGTTTCTACAAGGTTGTTTTTTTCTGACTCTGTTAAAAATCTGTTCAATTGGCACTAAATTGTCCTTGGACCATCTAAGGTAGCCACAAGACAAACAGTCATGATACCATTTTAAATGAAGTATTTTTGAGTAAATAATGAAGGCCATTTTATAGACTTAGACTAGAGCCAAGACTATAGATCGCAAATTTCACATCGTATCAGCAAATCCTACAACACGACAGCAAAAGTCTCAAAACCACAGCAATTTGTCACAACACGACAGCATTAAAAAGACTGAAATGGAAAGGGTAGGTACATATTGGACACTGATCCTCGTCCTGATTGGTTGCACTGTCTGTAATTTATGAATTGGTCTGTGTACATTTTCATAGTTGGTTTGCTCATTTTTTGTTTAAATTCAAAAAATGAATAAATAAAAATGCTGAGCCGTATTTCCATTAGTGGGTTGCTGGTTTCAAAAACAGAAAACGAGAGAACCAAACTCCAAAAAACACACTGATTTGGGTTTTTGTCAACAAGTGTAATGTAATTTTATCGTTTTTAAAATCAGAAACCAAAAATGTAAAAACGGCTCTGCATTTTCATGGGTTTTGATCGTTTTTTGGTTCAAATAAAAAAAGAAACTATCAAAACGTACACGGACCATCTGAGTCTCAGACAGACAGCTTCACATCGACTGCATTTGTGTTCAGTATAAAACAACTCATATTAAATATTCTCTGTCTTCATCCCCAAATCTGTCTAACAATTCTCATGGTTTTGTCACCCCACTTTTAAACTCACTCCATTTAGGCAACAAACTGTATATGTATCGTATCACATCTACTGTACTCAATGCTAGATTAAAGTACTCAATGCTAGATTACAGACAACAGATAAACCAACCTGAGAGACCAAAAAAAGTCTTCATAAACAATCATTAGCTATGGTTCCCAAGTTGATTTCCACATCTGTTTAATCTATCTTATTTTCTGTCTCCTAACTATATCTTATTCTCTTCTATGTTATATTCATTTATAATCCAAACCAGACAAAAAAAAACGCACTATATTTATCATGTGTCACGCTAAAATTCTTCCTGCTTTCTCTCTATGCCCTACCTTTTCATTTGTACTCTGTTTGGACATGAACACACACACATGCCTAAACTACAAGGTTTCAGGTTTTTGTAATGGTTCTAGTTGAGCATTTATTTGGTTGGTTAAACCAGAATATGAACAACCCTGAAATATTCTGTTTGTGGAATAGAACCACTGTGTCTTTCTTTGTGTCTGTGTTTGTTTGTATGCAATCACAGTAGATCCACATATACAGAGCAAAGTATATTAGCTGTGAGTACACTAAGCAATACGTATCCTATATTCTGTGTAAATCAATGTATCTAACATTCTACAGTCAGCAATTTGTAGGCATAAATTATTTAAATGAACCACTGCATAATCAATATATTCTTTAGAAATAATTATGTTGCAGTGATTGACCAGCTTTCCATTACTTGGCCTCACAAATGTGATACTTTAGAGAAAATTAGTTTGCTTTTAATGCAAGTATTTCAGACAAAAGCATTACTGCAAATATTTTATTATGGCTTTAACAGAGAAACAAATGCAAGAGGAGTTGAGTTATAGTGTTTGGGAGGTTGTTGACTGTAGCTCAGGTTAATGTCATCCCCTGCACTGCACGATCAATCAAATGAAACCAAGTCATTAGATAAATCAATATTATAATACACAAAATAAATGTTTTCTCTTGCCATTATTTTGCATAATGAATTCAATCGTTTGTATTCAAGAGCAAGACGTGTTTGAGAGAGACACACAGATTGTGTTAATTGCATTAATGTTAGCGTAAAAGTGATGAGTCCAAGCAGGTCAGGGTTAAAGATCATTGCTTTGTGTCATTTATTCCCAACCTCCCTCCTCTCCTTTCTTCATTCCCATTGAATCTTTGTTACCCAGCTTACCTTGATCTTTTGACTCTCTCTCACTCTCTCTCTCACACACACACACACACACACACACACACACATACACACACACACGAGTCATATGGATGCTGGTGGTGCTGCAGGGAGAGCTGAGCAGGGGGAGGTTATTGATGTTTGCTCTCACAAAGCCAAGGTCTAGGCCATGAATCGCAAACTCCAGCCTCCACTGGCCCCAGACATTAGCAGCCTCAGATCAGACATGAAGGATAGCCTGCATTATAGGAATAACAGCTTCACTGCATTACGCCACCCACCCCCCCCCCCCCACCCCCCCAACACACATGCACATGTACACACACAAATGTACATACACATGTACACACACACACACACACAATAGGTTTGTCCAAGGTCCAGACACAGAAATGATTTTGCATGCAAGTCTATGCTTAATTGTAAGTTTGTTTTGTGAGGTGTACAGGAGGAACTTCTACTTTTTTTTATCTACTTTAAAAAAAAATACTGTAGGATCAGGAATGGTGCTGAAAATTGCCAAAACATTTCTGAATTGATCGGGATTAGCTATAAAAAAAAGTCCAATCCATTGTAACATGTAGACTGTATTTTATTATTAATGTATAACTATTCAGTGGTTACACATACTGTATACACATTGTTTTTCTACTTTTAAGTATGGAGCTGTGTAAGTAAGTGAAAATGTAAGTGTTCAGTGATGAGGGACTTGGGAGCGGCAACCTAAGTCAAAGTGAAAGTCAAATAACTTCTGAAGTTTACATTATTCAAAGTAGTGCACCAACATGACCACACAGCCATCATCCAATAAGCATTACTTTGACCTTTGCCAAATGCTGATCTGAGGTCAGAGGCCATGCTCTGGTGACAGCCTGTGGCCTTCTGTGTGGACCTCTTAGGTCAATAGGGTTAAAAGGTTAGGCTGCAGCCTCTAAAGCCACTGGCCATGCGGTCTAAAGCCATTCATTACTATCTACAAGCCAGAGACCGCAACAGGCTTAAATAGCCTCTGATCCTTCACCCCACTGGCATGGAAACCCTGTCCTGGCCCTGGACCATGAGCAACATGAACACAATTTGGGACTGCCAATAGCACTCTGAACAGAGATAAAGCCAGACGTCACTAAAACCTGTCAAAAGTACTCTTTTTTTTATGAGAGTTTTTTTAGTCTATTTGTGAAGATTTATATTTTAAAGAGCTACAGAAGGCATCAAGAATAAGAAACTCCAAACTTGACAAGAAGTGACAGCAGAGGCACAAGGCCAGAGTATGACGCAGGCTTGCATGCTGCATGAGGTGCGTCAATCCGAGCTGTCAACCAGCCTTTTTATGTTGAATCATATTTTATTTTGGAGCCAGAAATAATTAACATTCAAGAAAAATAAGGTGTTTCTCACTCCCCCAATTGTCCATGCTAATTACATCTTGATGTTTCCAGCAAGTGTGTACAGACACGGAGGAGTTCTCAGCTTTGAAGCTGTGTAGATCACCAAACTGTTAGCTCTGAAATTATTTTTAGCACTTTCTTTTGTCAAGAGGATGAGCTTGGCCCTGATTGTAGCTATTATGGGCTGGGATGCCATCTACAAGAAAGCAAGCACGTGGATGGATAAACCCTGTCCCAAGCGCATAAACACACACTGAAACACACACTCGCACACAATCTTGATCATCAGTGCCAGCTCCTTCATTATTTAATTAGAACCACTCTTTGCAGTGGCTACATTATTAAGCAAGTGTATGTTCACACAATCCCTCGCTGAAAGGTAGTACAAGGGTTTACTGAAAACCCACCACTCCCACATTCGCTCAGCTATGAAACGCACTGTGCCGAGACTTTAACAGTTCTCTGTCTCTGCCGTCTTTCTGTCTTCTCCTGATCTCTCTGAGTAATACTTTAACAAACACAACAGGATAAATTAGTAGGCAGTGGGTTAGCTAACTGCCATGTTACATATTTACGCAAGTCATGTGCTGAAAAAAACAGAGAGGCAGGATTAGTATGTTTCCCTCCCTCTCTCCTCCTGGCATCCTCTGGGCTTGTAAAGAAAAACACACAGTCAAAAAGACAGAGACACTAAATCAGGATGCAGATGGACAGGCAGACAGACAGATGGACTGAGGGAAGGAGAGGCAGATTTTCATTGGCTCTTGGAAGTAGCAGTGCCCAGACTAGGCCACGGCCATCCCAGTCTGACAGCACAAGCCCTTCCTGTGGCAGAGATCTGAGGTCCAAGGGATGAACTTGCTCCCTGCTCCTCCTGGCTTCCCCTCCTCCCAGGCTGCAACTGCCCCCCAATCCCACACATTATACACACACAACACACAATCCACACATGAGCACACAACACCCCCCGCTTACCAAGGAGGCCCTCCCGGCAGGAGCCCGGTGACTCTTCCAGGGACCAGACAGGTGGTGGGAGCTGAATGGGCACGCGAGTGCAAGCCCATTGCCAAGGGCTCGCTGCCAGTTGGCACACAGTTACCAGGCGCACTCTCTCAATGTAGAGCACAGTGCACACATAAAGATAACAGGCCTGCACACATGCTTGTCTTAATGTACTTGTGAGGACCTTTCACTAAAGCCTGCTCAACCCTTATTTAAACTTCACTTGAAGAGTCAAGGATTGGTCAAAATAACCTAAAATCAACTCAATTTCAATTTAAAGGAGTGCATCCCACACACACACACACATATGCAAATAACATATTATAAACTTCACATCACATTAAAAAATTACAAAATGGAGGATTAAACTAGAAATGGGGGAAAGAATTTGATCATGGATTCTCCATGAATGTCGCCAGGCAACAGACATTCATTTCAATGCGATGCAGCAAATATGAGCTTGACAACTCAAAATCATCAATAAAGGCATGATGAATGTTTTTTTCTGTAGCAAAAATGCATTTAGATTTCTTTTTTAACAAATTGCCTTCTTGTGGCTGAAATTAATTGGCATATTAACATTGCTACAAACAGGAATTAAAACATCTTTAATTGGTAGATTATATTCATGTAGCACTGTAGACTTCTGTACTCAGTTTTATTATATCTAAAAAGGATTTGCGAGTATTAAGTACTTAAATGAAACCCATCTCGAAGCTTTTTAAAGATGTCTAAAGGTACAGTGTGGTTTGCTATTTTACAACACATAACAGTATACTGGAAGTTGTTTTTAAATACAACAAATTTTACCAAACATATAATGTCACCACCAGAAATTAATTTACCATGATGACAATTTCACAAAACCGAATTCAGTGTTCTGGTGGCAGAAATCTCACCCCATACGGAGACGTGCATACCCTCTCGTGCATGTCACTGGCAGATTTTGCAGCATGTGTATTTGATCACCATTTGCCAACTAAAAGAGAGGCCTCATGTCTTCACCAACAGACTGTCTCTGCATTCGACACCCACACATCATGCCATCCCGATGAGCGGATATCTTTTCCTTTACATTACAATTACCTTTAATAGGCAATTATATTTAAACAAACACATACTGCACCTCTGAAGGAAGTACAGTGAATTTGCGACCAGCTTTTTATTTGTGCTTTGCCCATTTTAAGGTGACACCTTCAAATACGAAACACGGTATTGCGTCTATTTGCATGTGTGTATCTATGTGTGTGCAGGCATGTAGTTGCGATGTGAGCTTGAATGTGCAAGGAGTCTCTAAGGACCCCCCGGGGACATTATACTTTGATAAAGAGAGTGCTTTTCTTGTGTGAGAGCAGAACAGATAGTGTCATAATACCATTCCTCAACAGTGCTAGATCTGACAGGACATCTACAGGAGGTTTTATGAGATGGAGGGAGCTTGCTTTGTCGCTTTACTAATTTATATGCCACTTTCACACTAATACACTGCAGCGGGGTGGAGAGCCAGGCGGTAACAAACAATGTTCTTACCGAGTCATGATGATATACTCCAACAGACAGGCAGACAGCTGAACATACAGAGAGACAGGCATTCAAACAAGCAGATAGACTGTTTCCACATTACTGGGGTGTTTGACAGGCTTTTTAAAACCTTTATCTCTCACAACTGCAGCTGTCCCTTACTTTCCTCTCACTATCTCCACCTCTTGTTTTTCTCTCCTCTCCTTCAATCTCTCTCATAGTTCTTCACCCCTGCATGCATTTACTCCAGCAACTTCTTGCTTTTGCCTTCATTTTACCCTTACAATCAATCTTTTTCTTTTAGGAAGATTAAAACTACTTCAAGATTAAGGAGCATCAAAAGCTAACCAACTGAAACAGACATTTAAATTCATAGCCCCACGCTCAAAGTGTCCAACCTACCTTTCTCACACACACACACACACGCACGTACAATTCGACAATAAACATGACGACATATGCCAGTAGAGGGAGAGCAGGGAGGATAACTGTTACAAAACTAACACTGCTTAATGGCTTTCTATTCTCTCATGTTTCAGTCAGGAGCCTCCTTTAGCTGTGTGCTTAGTCTTTGGTCTGTAAAACACTCCCTTCTCTTTTCTCCTTGCCCAAACCCCCCTGCCCGCCTCTCCCTCCTCCTCCCCCAGCTTGAGAGAGGTCCTGTCCCGGGCCAGCAGAATTGTGGCCGACCTTTCACCCCTGCTCGCTAATTACAGCACCATGGCGACACTTCAAGTACCTAGTAACCCCCAGTACCACAATGGTGAGCGTGTGCACACACAAAGAAGCATACGCACATACACACACACACTTGTAAGGCCTACATTCCAAAATGCATCGGCGACGACACACAAACTTAGGTGTGAGAACACACACACAGATGCAGACACATGCAGAAAACATTCACATGCAGAAAACATTCACTTGTAGACACACACACACACACACACAGCTCACTTGCTCTACAAAGTCATTTGATTTGTCATTTCATTCCTGAATTTTAAGGATCTTACTGACTCAACTATCACAATAGAGCCCCCCCTCCCGCCATCCCTTTCTTCCTCCACATCACTCCCACTCAACCACAAAGACCCCCTCTACTTCTCCCTCCACCTTTGTCATTCTTTCTTCTCATTTTATTTTACAATAAGCAGAGAGGAAACTAAGGATGAAGAATTGTTTCAACTTCTCGGTCTACCGTTACAACGGTAACTATTTGTCTTTTTACGAATTTTGACCTGAATTTTCTTAATAAACTGATGTATTTGTCTTATATCGTGTATTGATAGTAACTCCGTCACTGCTAATGCTGTCTGACAAATGTTTTTGTCCTCATTTTTAAGACATGTCATAAACATTTGCATGCTTTATGAGGTCATGTTAATTTTGGTCCTACTATAGCCACAGTGGAAGACTTCTGTAAATCCTATACTGCAGTCATAGCCATCAAACTGCCAGTGTATTATTACAGTAGAGTGTCCTCTCCAACTCCTATTCACATGTCTCTGGAAAAAAACATTATGGAAAAGGCCTTATAAGATCCCAGGATTGATAGACATTTATTTCTCCTTGGTTACACAGTCTGCTTTAAACTTTGAACCTGCTCCACCCGAGTGCAACAACAGGCTATTTCATCATGGTCATGGGTTTAAAAAGAAAACTAAAAAAAAAAGATTTCTCAGTTGCATGCCTTCATCTGTCTTAATTGGTGACCTCCTGTCTGTGTGTGTGAGTGTGTATGTGTGTGTGTGTGTGTGTGTGTGTGTGTGTGTGTCAATGCATGCATGTGCTATCAGTGTCTAACAGGTGGAAGACTCTAGCAGCTCTTCTCTGGAAAAGGTTGGAAAACAATTTAGACTCCAAAAGGACGAGGGAAGCAGATATACCACAGCCTGTTTAAAGAGCTGAAGACACAATTATACAGAAAAGAGAAGGTGACGTGTATGACGGAATGGAGGAATGCAGAAAAACCACACCACAGAAATCAACAGAGAAACTAAAGAGACAGAGATACAGTATATAGAAGTAGCAGAGGTTAATACTGGTGGAAAAAGATGATGGGGACGGCACAGTTTCCCTTATGGCTAAGTTCTTTAGGATATGTTATGGATGATGCACAGTCCCTTTATCTTTCTCTAGCTTTCTATCTGCCTCTCTCTGTCACACACACTCAGGCAGGTTTGTCAGGCTGGAATCCCTGACGGCGCTGTGCACTCTTGTGTGTGGCAGGCAAAGCATCCGTTATGTATGCCCCACACACTCTCTTTACATGGGTCAGTGCCACATGCACACAAACGCACACATACACACTTGTGCACACACAGGCAAATGCAAAAAGGAATACATGCATGCATACACATAGTGCCCTCAGACACCCATGCCAGGAAAGCTGCCTCAAGGGCTGAAACTGTGTCTCTCTCTCTCACACACACACACACACACACACACACACACCCACACACACACCCATACGCACACACACACCCATACACACACACACACACACCCACACACACACACACACACACACACACACACACACACACACACACACCTTACTCTCAGACTTGTGTTTCCTTCAGAACCATGGCATCCAGTGGCTGTGCAAACACCCTGCTCCTTCTCCTTTTCATTTCAGATAGAGAGATATGAGGGAGGGGGATGTGAGATATATAAAGACAGGGGTGGCATAGAGGGTAAAGTCGGAAAAATAAATGATTGCTGAATGATTCATCCTTAAATAGTGAGAGGAAAGAAAGGAAAGGACAAAGCACGAAAAAAGCCACCATTTCTCTAGTACTCTAACTCCACCCATCCTCGCTTTTTATCCTTTGCTCCCTCTGCCTCTAATAACCAGGTATATCTCTCTCACCCGCCTCTCTTTTATCTTTGTTTGAGCATATCTGTCTTCTCCAAGCCTATATCCTGTGCTATCCATTTTTTCTCTCTTATCTGTGCAAATCCATGTTGTGCCGCAGTTCTCTTTATGTGCTTCATTTCACATCTCTCCACTCTCTCTTCCCTCTTCCCCATTTGACCCCACCTCTCTCTCTGCATTACTGAATGTCCTCTTTCTCCTTCTCCATTGTGCTGACGGCAGAGCCGAAAGAGGCACACTGTGTGTATGTGTGTAGGTTTGTAAGAGTATATGTCTGTGTGTGTGTGGGTGTGTGTGATGCAGCTCTGACCCTCTAATCAGTATGAGGAGAAACAGAGAAGGACTTGTGCTGCCCAGCAGGGTCAGAGGCCGTGTAGAGTCAGCCATTACCCTCTTTCACCGAGAGACACACACACACACACACACACACACACACACACACACACAATTCCTGGGCTTCACGCCCAGTGAGGCATCTGCCTCTGAACAGACTTGTGTACAACAGCCCTGTTAGAAATACACACACACAAATACACACACACACACAGCAATAGATAGGAAAGACCGAGCCACTCTGTATCTGTGCACTGTTTGACTGCTCCAACCCCAGGTCTCCTTATCAGCTGTCTCTCATCTATTACAACCTTATAGACACACCTCTCACACTCTAAACACACACACACACACACACACACACACACCTATAAAGCCTTTTAAGCTTGTGTGGCGACTCCAGCTGACTGTGGCTGACTGCTTTGGTGTACAGAGTAAAAGATTGTGTAAATAACAATTAATATGACTCATCAACTTGTAAAAGAATCCTACACAGTATAGGCACTCACACACCCCAGATAAATGTATGTATGGAAACGGAGTTAACTGCTTAAGACTCTTAAGTCATATTAAAGTGCAATGTATTACAGTAATATAATAATGAATCATAATGACATGTTACATGAGGAAAAGCACAGATGTAAATGAATGATGGCTGAATTCCATTCTGCTGGTTCAGGGCCCTGTTGTTGTGCATGCTGGGTGTCACATGGCTTACTGGGTCACTTGAATATATGATGTTATTAGTACACCTTAGTGATTTTTTAACATGACAGGCCAACATGTCTGCTTTGAAACATTGTTACATGTAACCTGGATTTTAAAAAAATCGGTATCGTTTCAACCATATTTAACGTAGATGAGTATTTCCCTCTGCGTATTTCTATTGCTTGAGAAATAGTTGGTCTATAAAATTTGAGGATACCCTATTTTCTTGCTTTGGTTTGTTTCTGCTGGATTTACAACCAATTAATTACATTCAACCGTACAGTTTCCTTCAGACATGAAGATCAAAGCAGCACCCTGCCTTGATGAGAGCAGAGCAGAGGCAATGTTGCACCCTAGGATGATTTCAATTATGGAAGCTGCAGTTGTCGTCATTGTTGCCATCATCACTGTCGACATCCTCCTATACAGCATATATTCTCATCACCCATATATTCTGTTGAAAATGCAGTCTATCCCTTTGTTCCCTGTTTGCTCTGCCATGCTTCTCCTCCACCTCTCTCCTCCCTCCTTCAAACACCCCCCTCCAAAATCATTCCCCTCTCCTCTCTTGCTCCATGCCACGGTCCCACACTGTTCCCTATAGACTGAAAGAAAGGCCAGCTTAACATTGTAGCAGCTTGGCAACCAGGCAGTAAAAGAGGGGGTGTTAAAAAAAAAATGAAAAAAGCCCTGTGTTTTCCCCTGAGCCTCTTCTTCTCTCCATCTCTGACCCCCGTCTCTCTACCCTCTTTCTGTCTCTCTGATTCTCTCCTCTAAGCTGGCTCATGGCAGTGGGGTCGGGGACCCTGGCTGAGTGGAACTCATTACAGACTCCCTTCATTTCCATTCTGAGTGGGGCCTGTAGAGAGAGTGCGCACCAGGGCATTGAAGAGCACTCGCACAGGGAACAGGGCGAACACATTGAGCAAGACACCACTTATGAAGAGTGACTGCCAACAGAAACAGCTTTTAATACCCCCACAGAGGAATAAGAAGAGATGGGGGAAGGGAGAGGGCGTGCTAGCACCCCAACCACTAAGAGAGGGAAGAAGAGACATGAGACAGCGAGGAGAGAAGAAGCAAAGCAAGAAAACAGTAGGACAAGGCAGGGAGCAGGGCTAACTATGGGGCTGACACAACAAGAAGGCTTATTTAATAAACATGAGCTGGAGCCCAGTGCAATCGAGTGCTACAACAGAAAGCTTATGCAGATGAGAGCCGACCTAATGACTAAATGGAGTGGATAGAAAAAAGAAAAGTAAAGAGAGGAGGGAGAGATTAAAAAGGGAATGGAAGGCTGAGGCGAGGGAGTAGTGTTTAAGTGTCTGTGATGGAGTGTAAACAGTTCCTCTGCTGTGTAGAGAAAGACTGTTGAACACAGAGAAGGAGGAGAACACAGCTTTGCCCCTCACGCAGCTGTACAGGTTAACACCAGACCATCAAGGACAACAAAGCCAGGGTAGAGATTGTATGGCTGTGTATAACCTCCTAATCAGGAGAGGGCATGTTTAATGTTGTTGTTAATGTTAAATGTATTCGGCTAAATATGGTTTCCATGGAAATATCTGATATTTTCTTGTATACTTAGATGTTGATGTAATAGAGAAGAGGTTACAGAAATTCCTCATCTCACATGCGACCTTAACTTCAGAGGCAATGGAAGGCAGCAACAGACTAGACAAACACTGATAACTCTGATGTTTGTTTTAACACCTCATCAGCCACAAATCAACAAAACATCAAGCTAATTTGCACCAATTACACAGCAGCGTTTGTGCGTCAGTGAGTTTCATTACAGATAAGGGCCCCCGAGCTTTAAGAAAGGAGAAGGTTTAAATGCAAATGCAAAGGAGAGTTTTTTCATGGTGTGTGCAGGAGAGGGTACCAGGCTTTTGGTGGAAGAAAGCTGTTTACCTGGAACAGAGGATTATGGGACAACTCCCTGTGGCATGCTGGAAGCTGTGGGGGTCTAAGAGGGCCGGGCCTGAAATCATTTTAGAGAACAGTTACACTTCTCAAAGAGCCTTACTGCCACTGTCTCCTCTTTTCTCTGGGTCTGTCTGCCTTTCTCACACACACACAGACACACAAACATCAACACCCACTCTTCATCACCCCAACACATTTTTACCTCCCCATTCCCTCTTTCCAAAAGGCTTTAGTCGTAGATAGTTTTCCAAATTTAATCCATCAGACACTATTTAATTTTCTCGCTGCAGAAGTCATTCTTTTTACTTTTTTTTTTCAAAATTGCACAAGCGATAACTCAAGTTGCAGTTTTGGGATCTATAAAGTGTAAACATGCAGAAAACGCCTTAAAACTCGATATAGTCAGTTCTTATTAAGTCAGTAAGTGTTGAGTGTTACATTGAGTTGCAGTGCTGTTTTGGTTTCTTTCTACTTTACACATAATTTTTTTTTTACAGCCAAATACATTAAAAGGTAAAGTAGTCAGTAAAAAGAATTAGTAAAACAAAATTGTTCAAATAAGTTTAAAAATGATCTCAAAGTATACCTTCATGAGAATCTACCAGGGGAATGAGCACTGCTATCATGGGATTCGTTTTCTGCCCAGTTCTGCCATGATGAAATCTTTGTCCGGGCTAAAACAGGTATCTACATGTATATGAAGCAACCAAAGGCTTTGTCTTCATAACATCCGTGACAGCTTTGTCCTCCCCGGTATGTCGAGGGACCATTAAAAATGCTGCACTGAGATCAGAGAAAGGAGGAGAGCTGTGGGTGGACGCCAAACAGAACACTCCTACTCTAAAGTGGGACAGTCTATTGGCAGCATGTAGTCTGTGTGTGTGTGTGTGTGTGTGTGTATGCGTGTGTTTGTGTGTAAGCATGTAATACAACCGTTTCTGTTCATGTGTAAAAAGAAATGTCTTCCCGACCAGAGAGTGTGGGTAGAGTACTCTTTGTGCGTGTGTCTATTTGTATTATTAAACTCACACAGTTGATGTGACCTGCCGTATGTGTGTCGCTCAGTGTGAGTGGGAGTAAGAGTGTATATGCCACACTGAGTTTAATTAGCCTGCGAGGTACTGGCGGGGCAGACAGGGCTGTGGAGCGGTGAATGGGAGCAGGTGGCCTCTGCTACTTGGGGGAGTCAGGGTCCAGACCCCCCCACTTACACAGTCCTCGCCTTGACTGATGGGGACAGAGGGTTTACCTGCATGCCTCTCTGAGCTAAAGGAAGGCTGAAGGATGGTAATCACTAATCGCTACCATGCTGCCTTTTGCCTGCCTGGCCTATTTGCCCTACAACAGAGAGGGTGAAGTCTTTAGAGGGGATTCTCGGAAGTAAGTCAAACTGGGCTCTGCTATACTACCACAGCAGGGGCACTGGAGGAAGACCAGGTCAAGAGCTGATAGCAATATTATGGCTCAAAGAAAGAACAACGGAGAAAAGGACACAGGGTAGTTAGTGCCAGGTGGCAGCAGTGGCATGTCTCTGACACCTGTCCTTGAGAATATGAACTCTTTTTGCTCCTCCTGTTCTCCCAATGTGGGATGACACGTCTGCCGGTCGGGCTAGTTGGCTGTCAGCCTGTCCATCTATCCGTATGGCCGTCTGTCAGCCTTACTATTAGTCAGTCAGTCTTCCTATTGTCAGCTTGTCTGTTAACCCATTAAGCTTGCCTCCGGCTGCTGCATGCTAAAACAGCTTGTAAGCCCCACCTGTATTCATCACTCCCTCTCCACTTTAATGTTTACCTCTACCCATTCATTTGTATCTATTTCCCTGCCACTTGTCATTATCTTCTTGGTGTATTGCCATATGTTTTTTCCTACCTCCCTCACTGCCTTACAGAGCAAGCTCTCCTTCTTTCATCCTCATTCATTTGCTCCTTCCCTTACTCTTCTTCCTTTCCTTTCTTCCTTACCCCCTGGTCCCAGTTCAGCCAAGCCAAGAACACTAACAAGCTGTAGCTATGCACAAGCTATCATGGCAACCAGTCATTTCAATTACAGCGACCATGCGTGCACACCCCGACACACACAAACACAGATACACAGATATGTACACGTGCACAGTGCAACAGCAAACAATACCTCAAGCAAAACACAAAGATACAAAAGCTCATTTCATTCACTGCCAGCTACATTCAACTTCAAACAGGTTCTCCTCATGCTTAATATGCACAGTTTCCACTCTGCAGTCTCTTAGAAAGGAAACGATTCTTAAGAAACACTGTGACTGAATTGAAAACCATCTATAAAGACATAGAGGTTGTGCTGGGGGTAACATTTCCTGACACCTAGCTTGGCAACAGGAAGCAGTTTGGAGAGGTACTGCGAGCATAGCCTAAAGCCTGAACTATGCTGGTGTGTGGAGTACAAAGTGATGTTTGAAAATGCACAAAGACACAGGAGAATGCATGTACACGAGCATGAATGCACACAAACAATCAGTCAAACGCATACATATACACACTCGCACACACATACACGCACAGAGGACAGCAGAAACTCCTCCTGCCAGCCCTGCACCATCTGTCTTGCTGTCTGTGCGTCACGGCCAGGAACAGGGCCCCAACAGAGTCAGTGTGAAATTAGCTGCCTTTGTCGGGCTTTGTCTGCTTGTACATGTCTGTTTGGGTGAACCAGCACGCTTGGTTGAGATGCATATTTTAGAACATATTTGCTGTCAATCTGTCAAGAGGTAACCCATGTTGAAGTGTTGAAGTGTGTGTGCTTGTGTGTTTGTGCACGTAAGAGAGGTGGAGGGGCTGAGTAAATCAATGGTCTGATCTAATGGCTATTTCCCCTGTCCTTTGACCTCTGAACAACCACAATGACCTTAGCTTCTATACACACCACCTACACCAGCCTGCACGTACTGTGTGTGTGTGTGTGTGTGTGTGTGTATGTGTGTCTGTGTTTACATTCTATTGTCTGGCCAGGCAGTCCCTGGAAGCCTATCTGGCCCTAGTCAGCCATATCTAGCTCCCAGGGTGCTCTTTGATATTCACTCAGCACTCCGACCTTTCATGACCTTTGACCTGACCTGTAACCCCAGGCTTTTGAGAGCTCTGTCCTCCTCCCCTCTGCCTACTAATACGTGATAAATCATGTTTGCTTTGACACTGCTCTAGATGCATGCACACACATACACAAGCACCAGTTATCCCACTGCCATCACCCCACACCCCTTACATTAATGAGCCCAGAGGTTAAAGGTTGTTGAGATTCCTCTCACGCTCCTGTCTGCACACTAACTCTAACACACACACACACACAGACACACACACACACACACACCAACAACAACAACAACAACAACAGAGAGAGTTGCTCACAGAACTCTGTGGTAAAGTGAAAAGATGGGCCTATGGGCCCTTTAAAGTCAAACAGAGAAAGTCAAATAGTTGTATCAAGTCTAACTTAAAACTGTAAAAGAGCATTTTACCACACAGACAAAAGAAACAATACAGCGCATTTAGAGCTTCAAAGTTGAAAAGGTCCTGAGGCTGATTCAGTGTATACTCTGAGGCTTGTACAGGGCAGTCTGGCCTGTTGCTAGCCAGACTGATGGAGAACGCTGCTGCCGTGTGACAGATAATCATTGTATTCTTCTCTGCTGCAGAGTCTTGGCTAGGAAACAAACCGTCTGGCAAACAGACAGCTTTACGGCGCAGAGCTCAATCAAACTGTCTCCCTACCCAACGGTAAAACACACAAACACTCATAAAAGCAAGCCGCACACATATACACACATATGTGCACAAACACACATGCAGATGAAACAAGCCTAGAGCCAGCAGAGCCTAACCCAGATTGATAACACCAAACAAATCAGTCTGTCGATTCCCCCCACTGCTTACAGGAACATAGCTTTATCAACAGTGGCATTTAGATGGTTACATACTTTACTTACCTAATTAATTTAGAAATGTTCTAATTCAAATGCCATTAACATTGTACACTGGTTGATTTTAGCCATTATTCCTGCAAAGATGAGCAGTAAAGTCAGCAGTCATGACAAATGGAGGCAAACCTTAGCTCTACTGTGCCAAGCGACCTCTGCTGGACATATGAAGCATAACACCAATTTAGTATGATACACTGTTGAGTGTCCCAGCAATTGGTTACTGCTTAGGAAATTGGCAACTGTCAAAGCTGATAGGCTGTGCTGCCCTTCTAAGGCACCCAATAATTTTGCTAAGGAGAGGTGGGTTCCTCACTAACAACTCAAAAGAGGAATAATGTAGAAAAAAGAGCTGAGCCAGTCCACTGTGTATTGAGGCCATAGTATACTGTGTGTGTGTGTGTGTGTCTTTGGGTGTTCAGGCATGTGTGTGTCTTATCCTTTCCCCGCTGATAGCTGACCTCTCACCCCTGCTGCCACCTCTGGACCCTGCAACAATTGTCCTTTTGAGGCCCAGGGGCCCCTTTGGCCCCTGAGTGGGGGGAGATGGATGTGTGTGTAGTTGTGGTAGAAGACCAGTCATGGCAGTCTGATCCTGAGCTGAGCTAACAGGATTAGAAGGGAGGAGTGCCCTGTCTCTGTCTCTTGGGGATCAGAAATGACACTCGGCCTCAGCAGATGCCCTTAGAGCCGCAGACAGCTAACTCTCAATACAGATTCAAAGAGAGTAACAGCAGTTGCCACTTAAATCCTCCGAACAGCAGTGAAAATATTTTGAACGTGAAAGAAAAGCACACACACAACTCTTTTTTTGTACTGTCTAGGCCCCCTTTAGCAAGGTACTCACCTTAACTTCAACTGTCAGTGACCAGCAGTGGAAGTGTTTACTCGAAAAAGGGCCAATATGTATTGTATAGTTAACAAAAAACATGCAATTAATAGATCTCTTGGGTAACAATTGGTTAAAAGAGATTCAAACCTGCAAAACTCATAGAGAAGGAATCTGATGCATTTTATGAGCTAAAACCAAATCAAACCACTACAGACCAGTTTACATGTGGCTCTAATGACAGCTGGCTAAATCACATTGCGCTAATGAATTTAGGGAGTCTCTAATCAAATCTGTGTGATCTGACAACATGACTGACATCTATGTGTGTGTGTGTGTGTGTGTGTGTGTGTGTGTGTGTTTAAGGATGTGAGTTTGCAGCAGAGAAAATCTGTCTACATGCTTCGGATGCAGAATGAAACAGGGTGTCAGGGTTTTTTCTAAAATGTAATAATAAGCATGAAGACATCAAAGTATTGGGAGGAGAGAAAAGGAGAAAGAAGGAGAGTGAGGTAGAGAAACGAGAGGACATGCTTGTATTCATGTGTATGAGAGTGCATGCATGCATTCATGATTGCACATCTGGCAGCCCAAAGAGTGAGGTTCCACTGTGACCCTATTTAGCTCTCCATAATATCCTCACACTCTCATTACCACCCAGTGTGTGTATGTGTGTGTTTGTGTGTTTGTGTGTGTGTGTGTGTGTATGTGCATATATGCCTATGTGTGCCTGTTATTCTAGCTGCATCTCCAATTATGCTTTGTTTAAACATGAGAGAGCTCTTAGAGACAAGAATGAGCTACATGAGGGATCAAACAACCACACAAACACAGTCAAGTATACTGTACACACACATACACACGTTTCAGCGTACCTGTACATAGACAATCTCACATACACACACGCGCAAAAAGACAAAATAATGCAATACAACCCCTACTGCTCTGATTAATAAAGGTCAATTAGCAATTATAATTTCCATATTTAATCAGTCCCCTGTGGTGTTGCTCTGTGGCCCGAGCTCTGACAACTGTCTCTCTCTCTTTCTCTCCCTCTCTCTGCTGCTCTCGCCCTTTTGCTTTATGTCACGCTCATCCGCTCTTCCCATCTCCTTCGTCATTAACATCTGAGCATCCCTCCCTTCTCCAGCTCCGCCTCTCCATACCGTGTCATCCCTCTATCCTACCCCTCCCCCTCTTTCTCCTCTTCCTCTGTCTTTCCTCTCTTCCTCTCTCACGGTCCTCTCTGATGAATGCCTTCCCTCATTAATTTTGATGTTTTTCCTCTTGCTGTGTTCTTCCACAGGCCTTCAAACCTCTCGCTAATTGCAATTAATCACTGAGGGAAACAGATGCTGGGAACAAAGGCAACCTGGGGGGCCATGAGTCTGTACATGTTTATGTGTGTGGGTGTGTGGGTGTGGGTGTGGGTTTGCGCTTATGTGTCCACGTGTGTACAACAGGGTAGGGGTTTGTTGAAGCTGTCAGTCATGGTGCCACACAAAAGTTGGGTGCATGCAGGGCTCTAACATCAACACTGGGCTGTGTGGGGGTGTGTCAGCAGTAGTGTGTGTGTCTGCTTAAATGTGGGTGATTTTTGCCTTTCGTACGGTATGTGCCTGACCCTGTCACAGCCCGTCGAAGCATCTGTCTGACCCTACTGTGTAGGGATGACAATGAGAGCTCATAAAAAAAGATAAAGACAATAGTAAATGGACAACAGGAGAGGAAAGAGGGAAAAAAAGAGCAGCAGCTTCTTGCTTTAACAAGATGCTAATGGCTGCACCTCTGTGACACTCGTCGTTTCTGTGTGAGGAGGACCGGTGCAAAAAACTGCAGCAGTATGATTAAAAAAACAAACAAAAAATTCAACATGTTTCTTCTTTCCTTTTTCTGTTTACTTGAACATGGTGATTACTGAACTCCGGGAGGTGTTATTTTATTCCACCTGCAGAGCAAAATCAAAGTCTCTTTCTTTCTCTCTTGCTTTTTCATATCAATCCTCTACCTCCCTCCCGCCATCCCACCGTCAGATGTCTGTCGTCAATGCTGGGCCTACTGTTTCAGTACATTCAGTAACAGCTCACTGAGAATACACTATGTTTAGGCAAACAGGCGCCTGCACAAAGACACAAAAAAAATTATCTCTAGCCGTTTAGCTGAATCAGAGAGTTTTAATTTGTGTGTGTATATATTTAACTGTGTGTGTGTGTGTGTGTGTCTGTCAGCCAATATTATCCACCACAGCTTTCTGCACCACTTGTTAGCCACAGAGAGGCAGAGAAAGAAAGACTCCTGGAAAACACAGACACTCAAAACAAAAAGGAGAAGAAACAAAAAGAAACCGCAAGTAATATTTTCCACTGGGTACACAAATACGGGCGACAGTGCATGCATGCACTCACACAGACATACACACCTAAGCAGAATAGACTCAAACTACACTACTCAAACCCAACGTAAGCATTGAAAAACCAATCTCAGTAATCAGTGAGAGGCGATATAGGGAAAAGATGCAAAGCTCTGCTATGTTTTAACACAAGCTTGTTATGCTCCAAATCCATTTCAGAAACACAGCAGAGTATCCAACACAATAGACTCCAGCTCCACCACAGATAACAGACAGCTTTTTTTCCTCCTATCACTGGGAGAGGATCATTCTAAGTAGCTTTGAGCCCGTGCATATGGGGTATCAGGACAATAATGAAATCAAGCTGATCTGATATATTCTCTGGGATTAACACAATACGGTGACCCCTACATAAACCCAGGCACACACAATCAGTTTCAAACTGCAAAATCTGAAAGATAGCTGGGTCTAAAAGAGGGAGGAACGGGAAGAAGGGGAGTATTAAATGAAGGAACGGGAAGGGAGGCAGCGTTAAGAGTGTAGCACCTCATAAATTGTTAAGAGGTCGTGAAACAGGTGCTGTGTTAATACTGTAGGTGTATCCCATGTGCCCTTTCTCATGTACTCTTTCTCTCCCCTACACAGTCACAATATAGTCATCATACTGTGTATTGTAAGCTCTTATAGAAAGGGAAATGACAAATTATTAATTATACTGTAAACACGTAATGTCGGATAATGAGTAAGAAAGGGTTTATGAATGTATTTCTCTTTACGTATACTTGTGTCAATGAGTCATTTGATAATGACACAGCTAAGGCCTGAACCTCTGTTCTGCAGCAGTTTTATCTGTCACTGCTGCTGTCACACTTCAAAGCCCAAAGCATATTGAGCTGTTTTTCATTTCTAATAAAAGTAGAGTGGGAGGGGATCTTTACTGAAAGTCTGGAAGAAGCTCTATTAAGTCTATATTGTTCTCTACTTGACAATCCTATAACTTCAAGAAATGACAAAGCCTTCTTCCCAAAACAAAACACCAAGTCCCCACCCTTCACACACACTAACACATTCCCTTGACAATTCCTACCCAGCAGGCTCCACTCAGCCTTTATTCATTTTTTATACATCACCTCCTGTGAGTCTATTGCTCGGCATGCAGCAATCGCTGCACTTAACCCATTATGCTAGGTAATGCTCCTCAGAACGGTTGCTCCCTCCCCGGGATAAATTATTAACTTCCTCCACATCCCGCTATTTATCGCTGAGCCCCATCGAGCAGAACGGTAGAACCATTGCTCATATATCCATGGCAACAAGGGCCCATTTGTGCAGCCATTGGATGCTGATGATGATGAAGGGAGAGATGATGAAGAGGAGGAAGAAAGATGACAAATAATACCTGCTCTTATCAAGCTCTCTATCGTTAGCGTCAGCTCATGCTCCTCTCTTTGCACTTGGTTTTCCTTCCTCCTCTACGGAATATCTTCTCCATCCTCCACTATCACTCTTTTTACAACGTCTATGTGCCGCCCCTTGCCTCCACCCGCTGTATTCACTCCATCCAGTCGTCTCCTCATGTCTGAAATGGCAGCAGTATGGGTAATTAGATCAGAGCTTTTCTCTTGTCTCCATGGAAATGAATCATACAGTCAGGGTGACAGTCTGAGCTTTAGCGCTACGCGGTAACCTAATCAGAGCGTTTGAACCCCAGCCAAAGCGGCAACATAACCTAATAACAGCAACATGAACCTGCAGTGACCTGCATCCCTGCGCACAGCAGTGCACACAGACAGGGGTGACGAGCAGGTCTGGTTAAACACACCAGGTCACGTCCCAGGATGTGCCAGTGTGTGTGTGCACGTGTGCATGAGTGAGTGTCTGAGCTTGAGAGGAGAAAGCCCTCACAGGTGTCCTAATTCATGAGCAATCGCAGCTCATGAATAATTAAACACAAAATGCAAATGTGCTCCTTTGATCATTTACATTCATGTCTAACAGAATTAATTAATCAAACAAACCTTTTCTTTATTCCCAGTGGAATAGATAAACCAGCAGTCAGAGCGCACAAACACACACACACGCAAACACACACACATACACGCAAACAAGTTTACTAATCACACCATTTAGCCACATCTGAAGGAACAAAATTCTGTGTGCTGAGCAAGTTAGCATGACTCAACCCTGGACCAACCACATGGTGAAGATTACTTATTTCTTTACGTGAGATAACTAATCTCCTCTCATCCCTACACCTATTGCATGCTAATGCAGTCTACACGAAAACACGGAGCAATTTAAGCAAAAACTCCATGGTGAACGATGATCAGGTGCGTTTCTGTGATAGTACAAATCGGTCGGTTGCTGTTGCATCTCCCCAGAAGATACAGGATGCACTGTACCTTCTGCTGAAGCATACACACAAGCATACATAGACGTACTTATAGGCAAATGCATACCTGCAAGCTTACTCATACAGCATGATACACGATGCAGAGAGATGTACTGTACGCTCTCCTGTGAGATTGGGAGACAGATGGTTGCTAATGGCTCTGATGGATAACACAACCACACAAATACACACAGAGAGTACACACAAACTACACTACGCTGGTCAGGATTTTATAGGCTTTTTGAGAGAGAGATGGACCTTATAAACAGCCACTCTTCAGCTAACCTCTTGTTTATAGCAACAGTATCATACACAGAGGGAACGCTCATAAAGAAATAAACAGATCTGCCTCCCTCCTCCCTATCTGTCCAGATCTCTTTCTCTCTTAGTCTCTGTTTTTTGCGATTAGCAGTCCTCTCCTTTGCTTAACCTGCCTCCTTGCCAAACAGACTCCTCACTTTCTCTTAATAAGTCTGTTTGGATTCAGCGCACACTTGAAGAGTCCACACAAACACAGACTTCGATACATACAAAGGCAAACTCCTGTGACTCCCTGCCAGCTCCGCTCCCCTCCTGTGACACCCTTCTCTCATCAATTTCTCTACGGTAACAGAGAAGAGACACGTCTGACTTATGGAGGATATCAATATCTCAGACTTAAAGGGGAGGGAGGGGCACACACGTCAAGCTTCTTTTAGGACACCTCGCAAAGCTAAATGATAGTTGAAGGGGACGAGAGATGGAGGGGAAGGCGGGGAGAGAGAGACAGAGTGAGGGAAAGCGAGTACCGGTTGTTAACGTGATGTCAGGGCACCGTAAATAACGAAGATAAAGATCTACAGTGTGTGTGTGTGACGTTTGTGTGTAAAGTATGTTGGTAGTATTAAGAAGATTAAAAAGGACTGAGTGATTAAACTAGCAATCAACTGCTGTATACAGTATATGTATGTTTCACGATTTACGTTGAACACAGTCAACAACGTGTATTATCCACTGCCTGATCCTACCTGGAGATTTATGCTAACTGCCAGTGTCCGACATGTCTAACGCTGGGGTGTAAATAGCTGTCTGTCTCCGCTGACATTGCCAAACTGTCCATAAACCTTTCACCTACGACAGTTTCAGTCACACAGGACAGGCCCCGACAGCCATTACACTTAGTTTACACTACACTGTGTGTGTTGAGGGAGGGGGGCTGTGCTGCATGCATTTGGATGTCTCCAAGAAAAATGATATGTATGCAGGAAGCGTGCAAGGCTGGGGCGTTGAGTGTGTCTAAATATTCATGATGCTGTTAAAGGCTAAAGATTGACACAGGTTGAGATTCTTTGCAGTTTTTGTAAACATTTACACCACATTATAGTTAGGCTTTTGACATATAGAGTACACACACACACACACACACACACACACACACGCACACACATGTGCTTCTGAATGAAGTCAAGGAGTCAGTGTTGAACTGAGGAGAGGATCAATAGAACTCTGAGTTTTTGTGCACCTTTTTCCTCCCTCCCACATTTTCTATGCCTTTTTGAGACCTTTCTTTTTCTTCCTCTCTCGTTCTCCCTTTTTTCCTGATAAATAAAACCACCACTGCTAACACAAATACAATAGAGCAGCAGCCATTACAACAGGGTAGCTGTAAATACCCATAAACTCCCACAAATGCACAGAAATGCAAGCACTGCTCTTCTATATGCCATCTCTGCTGTGTGGTATGGCTGTCAGCACTGTATGAGTGTGTCTGGACGTGTCCCAGAGGCTATGTTCATTCTACTGTGAGAGATCTATGGCTGGTGACTCCAACTCACTGGCACCCCACTAGCAATAGCACGGATATGATAGGCAGATGAAAAGAGAACAAGGCAGTGATATAATGACAAGCAGAGGAGAGGCAGAGAGAACATGTAAAGGACAAAATGCTTTCTTCCCTGGTTGGGAGCATCTCATTTTTTCTCATTAGAGAACTCATCTGAGCTCAGAGGATAAAAGGAGGTCTGATAGCGGGTATTTTTCTCTCACTCCATCTCTCCCTCTTTTTCTCCCACTGTGCACATGCCACCTAATTAATTACACCCTACCATTGCTCTGCTACGACAACCACTGCTGGCTAATTAACGGCACGCCTCAATCATGACCCCTTTTCAAGGGTTCTGGATGTGTTTGTGTGAGATAGAGAGATGGAGGAGGAAAAGTATATGTGTGATATCCAGTGGAGAGAAAGAAAAAAGCAGCAGGAGAGAAAAGGATGTAGGTAGAGATAATGATAAACACAAATGGATAAAATATAGTTAATAAGAATTGTTGAGAACAGGTAAAAAAATGCGTACAATGCACAAATGAGGAGTTGAACAATTAGATGTGACAGAAAGATGCTCAAGAGAAGAGATAGAAAACATAGGGAGCACCTCCTCTCCCCGCCCAGCTGGACTCTATCAGCCAGGCTGGAGCCAGACAGGCTGGTGGGGAGTCCCAACTATGGGGTGTCTCACCCCGGACATGTCACTCCCAATCCCCCCTGAGCCCGCCTGAGCCTGGCCAGACCTTAGTGCTGCTGCAGCCTGCCACGCCAGGCTCCATGGCTCCTACTGCCCCAAACGCAGTCATACTGATCGTATCAGAGAGAAAAATGGAGCATATGAGAACATACATAGGCTGGACAAGCTGCACACCACGTACGCCACATGTAACATCGTCATGGCTGAATTGAGAGCGAGAGAAATGACGGGAGAGAGACGGAGAGGGAGCTATAATTTGTTTAGTGTATGTGATTGCATTAGTGTTAGGGTCATATTATTCTTCACCCACGTCACACAACCAGAGAGCTGAAGCCCAGTGGGGCAATCATAACATTAATAATGCTTGACTGGGACCAGACAGATACATATACACACACTATATATACACTCATACCCACACAAATGTTTCCTGTGATTTGTGTAGAGATTGAGGACAGAAGGGTTGGGAGTGAGAAGATAAGGTAAAAAACAGAAAAGGGGGACCACAGAGGTAGTAAAATATATGAGAACAGAAAAATATAGTTAAATAAAGATAAGCTAAAAATCTCACAGAATTTAACAGTGCTCAGCAACTAATATTTACCTGTCTAAATGAATCTTATGAGTAATTAATTACAGTAATATTGTTAAAGACATTATGAAGAACCAACTGAAAACTATGGTAAATACATCCAGAGATTGTAAATATAAATATGAATGTTACTGTTTAACATTAACATTTCCTGCATCTAATTTTGCCAATCATAACATGTGTGTGCTGTCCTTGGCACACAAGACAACAATCATCATCTTGCAAAACAAAAAATATCTGTATAATTATTTTGCTTTGGGTGAAAGAAGTGATAAAGAGGTCAGGGAAATTATAAGACATAATTTACAGAAATATTTTGTCACGTCATTTTTTTCATTTATTTTGTGGCTGATCACACAGGGGATTTTGAAATAGCTTAAAAAGAAGCCATTGGACAGGATAAGTCAATATACTGGGACTTTATAAATGTAATATTTGTGTACCAAGGTGTTGAAAAATGGACAGAAGGTCAGAAAAGAGGTGAAGGTAATAATTACCGGTACTCAGTGTTATTAACATAGTTAATTAACCACCAGAAAAAGTGGTTAAATAATGATACATTCCTATAACAAATCCGTTTTAAATTTCCTTTAGAGACAATTATCAGACAAGTGGTTAGTTTTTTTCCGTAATACAATAAAACAACCGTGATTAGAAAAAAGAGACATCTAAATTGTCATCATCACTAGGACTATAAATGGAAAATAAGAGGACAATAGAGCGACAAAGAAAGAATGAGAGTGAAACAGAATGTACTAGTTATGGGCCAAGAGCAGAGACGAGAGGCCATGTTCGCTGTCAGCCATTAACATGGCCACGACTAAATTATTCACTGCACCCCGTCACCCTACACAAGCCTGGGCTAACTCAGACTAAAGAGGGCTGTGTGTGTGTGTGTGTGTGTGTGTGTGTGTGTGTGTGTGTTTGTGTGCGTGTGTGTGTATGTATGCGAGTGCATGTGGCCGAGTGTATGTGTGTGAGAGAGGGATTCCTTTTAAAGAAGGGGCTCAGTATTGCCATCCTGTGGCTAGAACAAGTAAGATAGCGGTGTACAAGAGATTACATTGTTGAGTGTACATTGAGTGTACATTACATTTCTATTACTGTATTACACACACACACACACACACACACACACACACACACACACACACACTTCACTACTATAATAAATTGCTTTAGATGATTCTTAAAAACATGCACGCCCTTTGAGTGTCATGTGCAGAAACAAGCACTCACATCTACACAAACGTACAAGCACACACTGTGCGCAAACATAATGAAACAAGGAGAAACAGAGAACTGTTTTGTGTAGAGGAAGCTGATTTCCATGCAGCCTGCTGGTTTACTATGGAACAGGAGAGACTGGTTAGCAGGAGCAGCTGGGCAAACAATACAACCTCACCTGGAGTCATTTACATGGATTGTACGTGCGTGTGTGCATGCTTGTGTGTGTGTGTGTGTGTGTGTGTGTGTGTGTGTGTGTGTGTGTGTGTGTGTGTGTGTGTGTGTGTGTGTGTGTGTGTGTGTGTGTGTGTGCAGTTGTTATGTTGAGAGGGATGTCTCCTGTTGCTGCTCTTCTTCATCATGTTCCTGAAAGTGCCGTTGGCAAGGAAACCAGGGAGAGAGAGAGAGAGAGAGAGAGAGAGAGAGAGAGAGAGAGAGAGAGAGAGAGAGAGACATGAGAGACAAGTCAAGTAGCACCGTTTCGGGTAAAAGCAAGACAAAATGGGAAAGAAAAGGCAGACAAATGAGAGAGGAAATATAAAAGCAGAGGGTCTTGGAGGAGAGTGGCAGGGGTTAGCAGAGATGGGGGATGGTTGGAAGGAGATGGAGGTGGGAGTTAACAGAGGGGAGGCAAAGAGTATGTGACAGTGCGACCCATGCCTCCCACTGACAAGCTTTATTACAGTCCCACCTGCAGTGAGACAGCAAAAAGCACTTAGCCTCAGCCAAGTCGCCTGATAGTGGAGGACAGTTTGAGAGGGAGGGAAGAAAAGAGGGATCGACGAGCAGAAAGCAAGCAAAGAGAGAGGGTGAAGGTGGAGACAGGGAGGCTGGTTGGGAGGAAGGGATGATTGAAGTCATGGGGTTACAGAGGGAGGAAGAGAAAAGGAGATAAGAAAAGAAAAAGGAGTGGGAAAAGGTGAACATGACAAGAGCATAAGGAAAAACAAAATGAAAGGAACAAATCAAATATTGCTCAGTTGTTAAGCTCCCTGTTAAAAAAAACATCTCTATAAAACACTTTTCACACAAATTGTTTTTTTTTTTGTTGTGGAGCAAGTATGTCCATCCGCTGTAAATGAAAAAAGACAAACCCATACACAACACAGCATGCTGCCAGCTCTGAGTGTGCAGACAGTCAGGCTTAATCCTGCTTGAACACCTGTTTCCTTTGTGAGGTCAAGGGTTAGAGTCTGGAGGTCTCTCACTAAGTGGTCATCTTTGTTAGGGCTACTGCTGAAACATGTCTGGAACCTGACCTCACTGCCCTACACTGAGCATTAACCTCACATCGGGTGGCCTCACCAGGGCCTAAATATAACTTCTCCAAAGCCCAAAAGAGGAATTCTTTGGTCCACGTTGCACTAAGTAGAGTTATTATATTATCATATATACTGTAGAATGCAGGCAAACAGTCAGCCTCAAATAACGTAATAAACTTTTTGCTGTCATCATTTAGTTCAATCCATGCAATGTGTGAGAAGGAAATAATTAAAAGGGTGAAATGAAGAGAGGTTTATTACTTCCTGAACAGCGACAGCTCACATCTATTAGCCCTCCAACTTGCTGATGTATCTGCTGATGAGCTATGGCCAAGTAATGACGTGCTCCGCTGGCTGTGAATCCATAGTTCTCCCTAAGTCTACTCTTTCTGGCTCCCAAGCTCTGGATGGAAAACCACAGTCACTAAATCAAACCCATCAGGAGGGAAGACGAGAGAGAGAGTAAGGGGGGAGAGGGGGTTAACGGCCTGTCTCTCAGCCTTCCGGAAAGAGGAATGTGTTGGAAAGGGTACAAATCAACCAGAAGTGACTTCACAATAAGGTCAGTGTGACCAGAGGAGAATCATGACTCAAATGGTAGACACGCACAAACACACACTCCCAGAAACAAACACATAAGCACACTCATGCAAACACAGTGAGTGATTGAGTCGGGGCATAACCCCATGCCCACCCTGTGAGTGGCTAATAACCGTGGCACAGTGCCAAACCCACTGTCTCCTGACTAATTCCCCCATGCCCGCCAGGACTGGCGCCACACTGCAGAACAGAGCTCTGTTTCTCAAAAATCCTGGGATCATTACATTACCAAATTACTCAAATAGATGGATGAACAAACAGCCACAGAGGCCATCCAGCTAGCTTTCCCCCTGAAGAAAGACTATAATGTAAAAGACAATGGGAACACTGTGAATTAAAATGTGTTTGTTGTAACTACTTTCCCCACACACACACACACACACACACTCTCCTCAACGCGCACTCTGCTGGGCTGGAAAAAGAGGGCAGTAAGGTGGCGCTCTGCCAAGCGTGGTGCTGCCAAGAGACTCGGTATACCCTGGTCTCCAGTGGCAAGTTAATCGCACACACACACACACACACACACACACACACACACACACACACACACACACACACACACACACACACACACACACACACACACACACACACACACACACACACACACACACACACACGTCCATCTGCTGTGCTTCATGGGAGCGGTGGCAAGCTTGTCACTGTCATTCGAAGTTAGCCCAACCTCCTGTCATCCCTACTGAGGGGGACAAAAGAAAAGAAGAAAAGAGAGGGAGTCGGCATGGCATTCCTCTCCATGCCTCCTCTGTCACCTTCTGATCTCTCTCTCAAAACACATCCCCTGTCGTCTCTCTATTCAGTGTCCTTGTCCTCCTCTCACCATCCTCCCCATAACTTCCTTCCCCACATCCCAGCACACTGTTCCTGTCATCCCTCAGCTCCATTCTTTCTCACACAGTCTCACTCTCCACTTGCTGCTCTGTTCTCTGAATAAGATATACAAGGATGGGCGGCTGTAAATACCCTCTCATATTTAGTGTGTGTGTGTGTGTGTGTGTGTGTGTGTGTGTGTGTGTGTGTGTGTGTGTGTGTGTGTGTGTGTGTGTGTGTGTGTGTGTGTGTGCAGTGAATATGCTCTTACAACATTTAACCTCACTGCTGTGTTCTCCATGCAAGACTCTTAATGTGAAATGTTAACCACAGCGGCTAAAGCAACAGCTCAGCCATTGATCCTCCACCCATGAAAGGCAAGTTGCCAGATAGTGTGAATTTCCCCCCTCTGTGCACCAACCAGCACCCACACACACATCTTCAGTGGTGCTCCATGCTCCCTCAGTGGGTATTTGTAATTGTATTGAACTGGCCAGCAGCCAAGCACACAAGACTGCCAAGTCTGCCGAGTCCAGCCATTACAATCAAAACCCACTCACAGCCTCATGACAGCCTCATGACAATCACATCATCAGCACATTAAATTCCAAGACACATACATACATGTACACAAACATAAACGTGCATATCTCTGAATGTATTCGCTTAGTATGACAAGATTGGGGAGAGAATGCTGTGATGAAACAGTAAAAGGGACTAGAATTAATATTGAAAAAGGATAAATTCACACCACTCTTACCTCTTGGTGCTTAAACAGTGGAAAACAAAGAAGAGCATAATGGTACAAATTTCCTCACCATATATTTTTCCTATTTTCATATACATATATTAGTCCTGTTTGACCCTCCTTCCATTAGATGTCTACAGCAGGGAGGTTGTTCCTTTTTCCTTTACCACTAATAGTGATGGATTGACTGTGTGGTTGTTTTGAGCCTAAGTGACAGCTGATGTATGCGCATGTATGTATGGGCCTGAAGCACATTGTGGTCTGCCCAGATGTAACATCCTCCCTGCCCCAGCCTGTTTCCGGTCTGATAGGGGCTCATGATAGGCCAAAGCATGTTGGGACATTTGAAATGAGAAATGGGAATCTCTTGTCTGCATATACTGTATATGGAGATCTCCTTAACTCACATACTGACAAAACCACAATGCAATGTGAAAGCACACTGTATCCCTCTTTCTGTATGCCATTGGTCAAAACAAACATTTACAATAGAGCTGTGACCATTTAGCCAATAAATGTTCACACACACACAATTAAAATCAAACTGCAGTTGACAGCAACTGTGTAACAGCAGCTGTCTAAAATCATAAGCCTCTCATTTTAGCTTTACTTTAGCTGTTCCATAGGGGGGGGGCCATTTAATGATTTAAATCCAACAGTCTTAAGATCATGACAGATTGTGTACCTCTCTACTCTGTTTGGTGTGAACACCGCCAGCGTGTCTTGTGTCACGTTTCCAGCCTGAGCGAAGGAAATGGGCCGTGTCATGTCAGTGTGAACTGCAGCGCAACACGCATGATGGAGAGCACTTAAATAACTCATGAAAACCCTGTTCTCAACCCGCACTCGACCATTGGGAGGAACGTTCAGTCTTCTGTGCGTATGAGTGTGTCTGTGCCTGTGCGGTGGCCCTGTTTGTCATGACTGTTTAACCAGGTGCCTTTGAATGTGTTGTGGTTAAGCTAGTGAGCCTGTGTGTGGGTTTTCAGTTGGAAAGAGAGCTTAAGATGAGTTTCTGTAAACGACAGGAGGGCCCTCGCGGCTAAACAGAAATAGCCTTAGAGAAAAGAGAGAAAGAATGACCTGAGCAGGAGGGAGTGGTAAGCAAGAGAGAGAGATACTGTATAGCAGGATGAGAGAAAGTGTAAAAAGGAGGGTGGTTGAGTTAAGTAAATTCAATTTTAAAAAAGTCCTGTATTTATAAGTGTAAACAGACAAAAAAGAAAGGGAAAAGATTTCGAGCAAAAAGGCAGTCCAGCTATACTGATTACAGGAGACAGCTGCAGTTTCCACATAAACGCACTGAGCTCCAAAATCCACTGTAGTGATGGCCTCCCTCAGGGCATACTCACACATGCATGTCATTTATTTTTTGTTTTAGTGCCTTTTTCATCATGACATCTTCCAACTCATCTCTCAGTTTCATTTTATCACTATCATCCTTTACTTCACCAGCATCCCAACAACATTACTGTAGATGAAGGAGATGTGAGCTAACCTATAATCCATTGCTCCGGGTCGAGGATGGCAGCAATAACAAACTGCTGATTACCGATTAGCGGTAAACTGAAAAAAAGCAACACAAAAGAGTGAGATATGCTGTGTAAACATTTGCATGTGAACTTTGTCAAATGTCAATGCATGGTTTGAGAGTCTGTGTGTATGTTTTGAGGGCAGGTTGGGTTTGCATTGTTAACAATTAAAAGCAGTTGCTTGTAAACAATGCATTCAAAAGAGGCGAAGGGATAAGATCCCCAGAATATTTGCAAAACAAACTGCATGGAAATCATAAAGTACTATCTCCTCCTGGTCTCACACAGCAGCATGTATAGGTTGACTGTTGTAATGACAAAAGAAGGAAAAGAATAGTTAATCCAGTTTGGCTGAGAGGATGATAGCTATTTTAGGTATATATGGATAAAATACAATGGTTGTAGGGGAGCGGGGTTAAAGCGTTACAATACTATGTGTGAAGACATGACATCACAAGCCTGAAAAGGCTCTTTTTTGAACTCTTTGATGAGTGTGATAGCCACCTCAGACCGTATCTCATTCCCTCCAGGGGTCTCACTACTTCTTTTGTTGCCACGCAGCAGGGTCAAAAGGACACTTCACACAGAAAAGAGGAAGCAGAGATAAGATGCCTGCTAAGTGAAGAGATACAGAAGGTATTCTTAGTAGTTGAATTATTCTGAACCAAAGCATTTACCATTGTATGATCTAAGTGAAAGTCTCTCACACAGTTGTGACCACACAGAGCGGTGAGATTAAGAATTGCAATATGAAACATGACGAATGTGTCAGATAATGCTGCCAGATTGTAGAATAGCCACAGGGATATGTAATTGCAGAGGTGTGTGTACTAAAATCTATCAAAAATGATCACATGCTATGGACTTAACAATCACATCCTATAAACAGGACGTTTAAGCCACAGCAACAAAACAGAGGTGGAAAAAAAATGGGACTGTGATCTGGCATTTGGGAGAGCTATACTCACTGGAACGTGGGCGGTCAGCTCGGTCAGCTTTCTCTGGCTCCGAGGTCATTGGGTGAGAAGGAATGTGGTCACCTGCAGGCTGCAAAGGCCCTGAGTCGACCTCCTTACTGGCTCCCAGCAGCACTCTCAATCACAGTACCCGCCTGAAAGATGTAGAAAGACATAATCAACATACTGGAAATAAAACAAGAATTTCAACACTCCAGTGTCCTTATTTAAGATAGAGGTGGAGTTCATTAATTCAATATGAATCAATGAGTGACTCTAATTAAATCAGGAACACTCGTCATAGATTTCACCATTTATTGCAACAAATGGAAATACAGTTCCACTCTTGATAATGCTCCCTGGACCAGCCAAGCACCATGATAAGCTGAAACCGGGAGCATCATGCAGAACCCCACCTGGGTAAAAAAAAGAGTGAGGCAAAAGAAAGACATTGTAAACCATTTTAGACTTTGAGTCACGTTAGGACTCTGAACTAGGAAAGTGGAGGCTTGAGTGGTGGAGGCAAAACGTTGCCAGCAGCAGCAGCAGAAGCGAGTGAAGCAGTGTCAGTGTAGCAGGGACCAGTGAGGAGGGAGTCATATTTAAAAGGACCGCCTTGTGAGAATGGCTGTGATTGGTGTGTGTCTGATAGGAAGGATAATTGAATCAGCAGGGGTATAACTTCCTAACGCTAGGCTTAATTATAAGACCACTAGATATGGCTTCTGATTATGCTACACACATACACTAAGAGGTGCCCTGATAATACTATGGAACAAGTGTCAACAGTGTACATCAGCAATATTGACATAATAATAAAATCTAAACAAACAATGAAAAGACACTGATGGTGCAAATATAGCAATTAACTGCAGATGTAGCCATGTAACCATTTTTAGCTACTGTCACATCACTCAGATTTCTGTTATAAAAAGACAACAACTGAAGGAGATGCAGCGCTGGGTGAAGAAGTGTCCCTTCCCTGAAGTGACAGAGTTGCAAAACAGACAGACAGAATCAAAGACGGAGAGAGACAGAGAGCAAGAAAGAGTTTTCCTGACAGCCCAAGTCTGTTTGGATGTGCTTTACTCTGCTCCCTTCCACAGCTGAAAGAGGAAAGAGGGATGAGCCTTCAGGAGAGAGATAAGCTGGCCAAGAAAAGCAGAGGGAGAAGCAGAGGGTGGCTGTCTGTGAGGAGAGACAGAGAGAGAGAGAGAGAGAGAGAGAGTGGGGGAGAATTTCAAAGATGCTGTGATGGCTTCATCCATTGATGAGTAGCAGTGAGACAGGCAGGGGAGGTGCAGCGCATCTTAAGACATAAAGGCACCCTGGGCTGATGAAATATACATAGCTCTCAGCTGGAGACAGAGACACAGAGCGACAGAGGGGGGCCCTGAAGACTGACGAGACTCCGCAACCCATCCTAAACACACACTCTGCTAAAAATAAAACACACAGACAAGTTCCTAATGACTTCTCATGAGGAGCTAGGGGGGAAGTAGTTAGTGCTTTTTTATTTGAGTGAGTGAGTGAGTGTGTGAGTGTGTGTGTGTGTGCAGTGAATATGCTCTTACAACATTTAACCTCACTGCTGTGTTCTCCATGCAAGACTCTTAATGTGAAATGTTAACCACAGCGGCTAAAGCAACAGCTCAGCCATTGATCCTCCACCCTTGAAAGTATGTGTGTGAGTGAGTGAGTGAGTGAGTGAGTGAGTGAGTGAGTTTGTGTGCGGACATGCATACCTGTGCGCTTACACTCACACAAACATGCAGCTGCTTGTGAGCATCAAGGCGCATCAATGCTCCCTATTATTTCAGGAAACACCCACACTACTAAAATCCAAACTGCGAAAAGTAAGACCAGGAATTTATTTACTTGGACCACAACGCATCCCTGGAAAAAAAGTGTTTTGGCTGTTGGTATATATCCACCTGCTGGTCAGGGGAATGTTTTTTTCAACTGCCTCTTTTGCTCAGACCTGTCCAACTGCCCTCTCTTCAAGCCCAGACAGCTGCCTCCCTCACACCCGTAGTTAAAAACCCATTTAAACACACCTTACTTAACAATAAACTCACCCTTTGTTCAAGCTAACAATCCACCTCTCCCACGCACTCTCTGTAAAGGCTATGCCACTGAATTATTGAGATTCTTGTGTGTATGAGTGTGTGTGCGTGTGTGTGTGTGTGTGTGTGTGTGTGTGTGTGTATTTTCTGAGCTACCACAGACTGGGTATATTTACTTCTTTAATTTGTTGAGATTCCCTACTTATCTTATCCTCGTCATGAGACGCGCTGGGCGTTTGTCACCTGTCTGTATTGGTAACAAGTCAGGTGTAAGCAAATAGTAAGGTAAATGTCACGTCTGAGCATGGGGATTACCTCTACTCCAGAAAAACATACACAACAAACATGGCCACAGGTTTCCTAACCTTTTCTGTCTCTCCTTCTCGCTTTCAGCCTATTTACTGCCTGTCTTTTTTCGATTCAAAGTGCACACGTGAGGGAGTAGTTTATGAATTTCTCACACTGTATATTTAACTGTGAGAGACAAAAGGAGAAAGGTATACATAGAGAGGACACTAAGTGTCTAAACTTCTATGCCAGGTCCGGTCAATGAGACTTTATATTTTAATTACTGAGATATTGTTGCTTCTCTCGTCCACAAAACAGTTGGTGGAAAGTAGCACTTAACATATAAGCTGGGACGCCAACATTTGATGGTACGCATTTAGCTGTTGCCATAATTGCTCCCACATGACTTATCTATGCCCATATAATTAGGGAGGGGCATGATTACTTACAGTCTGTCATGTTACATAACAGAGTGTTACTGTGGGCCCAACAATTGTGCGCACAGTAACACAACATAGTTGACAGGTTGACAAGACTAAAAGTCTACAGCTCTGTGAGGCAGTACTTAGACACAGTGCTTTGAGCAAAATGCTAACAACAGCATGCTAACATTCTCACAATCACAATGTTTACATGCTGATGTTTAGCAAGTCATGTCTGCCATTAGTGTAGCATGTAATCATGCTGACATTTGCTAATAAACATGAAATACAAAGTACAGGCTGATGGTAATGTCCTTGGTTTTGCAGGTGTTTGGTTAAAGCCAAAGCCAAAGCATTGGACGAAATTTTTAACTGATGAAAATGTTAAATGGTGTCTGAGTTTATATGCACACTTGATGCCCTTTGACTAGAGCAGAAATAGGCCAGGGACATGTACGATGCAGCACAGTAGTTAGGAGGTGAAATGAGAAAGATCTACAGAGGTGGTAGGCTACTAATTGAGGTTAATTCCACAGTTCAGCATTATCTCCTTTAATCGGTAAGGAGGAAGTTGGTAATGGATGATGCTGCAGGAAATGGAGAGAGCCTGCCAGCAAAAATCACACAGGAGCTTGAAGTACTTTATGCCACCAAAGGATCACAAGACATTGCCAGCTGAGTGCAGATCTTGATATGAAGCTGCAGATAAACAAGAGTCCAGAGGGAAAAGTGTGAGTGCTTGTGTGCATGTATGAGTGTGTTCGAGAGAGAGGCATATCAATCGCAACTTCTCTAGTCATTTGCCTGTTTCAACCCACATCTCACCTGTCAACCTCTTGAAGCAGTGCTGACACTGTCTTGCACACACACACACACACCACACTCTGGACTCAATATTACTCCATAGAAGTGGCATACAGGGAGTGATGGGGTGATGGACATCACCCAGAAACACATGCACCTACAATAACTCTCTCTCTTTCTCTCTCACACACGCCCGCACGCACGCACACACACAGGGATCTAACCCAGGCCTCTCCAGGGACAAGCTCTTTCATCACGGTTATGCCCGTCGATACTTGAGCACTGCACAACATCTGCAGTTCAACACCTACAAGATTCATTAAGGACGACAGAGACAGAAGCAAAAGGATACATTGACAAGCAGAGGAGGTGGGCACACGAGTGTGTGTGTGTGCGTGTGTGTGTGTGCGTCACCAGGGGCCAGTTCCATCCATAAACACTGCTGACAGCCTAGACAGGAAATACACTTGAGGATGTCGATAAGTTAGACAGTGGGGGTGAGGATAGATCAATAGGAACACAGAATGATGTCACTGGCTGCAGATGAGATCACCGGAGGCGACTAAGGATTTACATATGAGGAGTTTTGATATTAAATTAATTGTGTTATCACAAAGTGTCCCCTATTACCTATTTTACAGGAACTATGGAGGGAGTAAGACCAGGAATTGAATCATTTTTTACTACAGGAAATTATAATTTCATGAACTAGTCCTTCTCTCATAACCAGCTGAAAAGTCAACTAAGACTGAATACAGACTTTTGAAAGACCTTATTTCTCAGTTTCCTCTGTCCAGCTGTTGTTCTGCTTTTACTGCACTGGCATTACCAGTTGACTATTGTGTTACATCATTTCATGTTAGAGACTTGCAAAACAGATGCTTATTCATGTGAAAATGCTACAGATTATAACTTCAACATTATTGGGAATAAATAACTCCAGAGGCAAATTGCGATTCTCCCTTGAGATCTGGGAAAATGGAAGGAGATGAAACTGATTTCACCCACAGGACATGACTGCCCTATATCACGTTTGCCTTTCTTGCCATGGTGTTGAATGCGAGTGCCCGTGTGTGCACACGCTCGGGCTGATGTGTGCTTGTGTGTGTTCTCAGCTCTACTGACATTTCCTAAAAACGCGGTTGACATTTCCAGGGGATTTGAAGATTTGATCCCTTCTGTGTTTGAAGAGTTGTGTGCTGCCCTCCTCAAAACACAGGGAAACGCTGCAGCAGAGCCGGCAGAGTGCCCTGCCTTTAGGGCCTTACTCTACAGCATTTGGATTAGCCTGTTCTCACTCACCTCAAGTGTGATCAGGAGAAGACCTGCACTATAATGCCTGCCTTTTAGAGATGACTGGTTCATTGCTTGGTCTTTTACTTAGTCTTGCTGTTTTCCTCTGAGTTGTGGAGTGTTTCCGCTTCCCTCAACTGAGGCAGAAAAGCTATCGCCAAAAGATATAAGAGAGGAAAGTAGATAGAAATGGTGTGGGAGGGAGCGAGATGGAGGGAACTCAAGAAAGTGTGAGAGAGAGGGAGGGAGAGATCTGTTTCTGTTGCTACAGGCTGGTTAGTGGAGCGAACTGACACAGACTGACATCTCTCTTCCACGGAGGCCAAGTTAAAAAGAGCCTCACTACTCTTTGTCCATTACTCTCTCTCTGGTTCCAACCTTCCCTCTTCTTACTCTTTCAACTGTCCTGCTCTCTCTCTCTCTCTCTCTCTCCCTCTCTCTCTCTCTCTGCTCACCCTGCGGCTCCCATCTCTTGCTTTTTCTGCCTGGATGGACTCGGAAACACACACATACTGTATATATAAAAACACACACACACACACACACACACACACACACACACACACCAGCCCATAAAGTAGCCATGAGGAGGCCCTGGGCACAAACACAGATCGGGCTTGGGTCAGTCAAAGGCAGAAGAAAAGGGAGCCCGAAAGAAGCAAGACTCACACTGAGGCTGATCTGAGGGCAGCTGGATAGACACAATTAGACAATAGAAACAAATAGATGCATACAGAGGTGCACATGCATGCACCAACTACCCTTTCAGGCATCTGTTTATTCAGTTTCCTTTTCAATATAAGCTGATACTTGTAAGGGACTTTTAATGTTTTCTGAAAGATTACATTTAAGAGAATAAAAGAATTGGGCTTACTTATTTGATTGTCTGCATGACTGAATATGCAGAAAATACACAAACACATACACACACAGCTTGAATACTAACCCCACCGCAACATGTACAATGTTATCAAAACTCATTCATGTAGCATATTGCTTAACCTACCTTCCCCCAAAATAAAACACTTACACAGTTGACCATATGTCTTGTATAGCCAAATAACAAAACATCCTTTAATTGAAACACTAGAACTGATGCTGGACACAACCTGGAGCAAGCCAGAATTAGCTTCAGTCTCTTGTCCAAAGAAATACCTCAGCAAACATTAGAATGGTTAATAAGATTCAGACTGAATCAGCAGTACATGTTCAGTCTAACCAATCCTGCGATGTCTGCACACAAGCTAAACCATTCATCACAGCAGCATAGGATACTGGAGGTCAGTGGATAAGGCAAAGTAGGTGCTGATCTAACCTCAGCGCTTACTATCATTCTGTCCTTGCCAGTGAGGGTATGGCTGTAAAACATGTGCATACTCATGAAGAGCGGCGCTCGAAGGAAGGGAAGCACAGCATTTGGTGTATCACAGTAAACATTTGGCCACTTCCTGGGGTGGTTTGTCCCCTGGAACAGGATGCATGGGTGTCAATAAAAAGAGAGAAATGCTCCTTCATCCACTACAGTGTCTTTAGGCTAAAGTTCCAAATACATAAATGCACTCAATCATACTCAGCCTCAGAAACAATGCGTTATACACAATAAGTGTGTGTGTGCAGACAGGTAGTAACATGTATACACAAAGACATACACACGGCTGGTAACGACTGCAGGGCTGCGTCTTTCTCCCAAGTCTGTTGGGAACTCTAACAGGAAGGGGGTAAGTGCTATCGATTGGCATCTTTCCTGCCTGGCCCAGCTGTCAGAGCAAAAACACGTTGACCGTTTGACCATCTGCTTTTCAGTGCAGCACTAACTACATGTACACACACAAACAAACAGTGCTTGCCTTCCAGTTCCTCTAGGATTTGAGGATACACCTGAAGCACTACAGTACCAAGTCCTTTTTATGTTTTTGTGTGAGTGAATGGGTTAGAAGCCATAATGAGAAGACTTACAATCCATTTTTTAATATAACTTTATAAGTAATAAATCACAGAGGTCAACCCTTCTGCAACATAATCTATGTTTGTTATCCATTACATGCTTCCATACTGTTCCTGAAAAGAACAGTATGCGTGTCGTGTGTACTGCTAATGGCTAGAGCAAGTATACATTTAGCAAGACAAGCTGGTATGGAGACAGTCATGGGTCAATATAAAACACTGCTCTGGGCAGCACTGTGACATTATAAACAGGAATCTCTGCAGCACTCAGCTCTTCGATGGCATTTAGATATGAGGCAGACTAAAGTTGGAGGCATACAAATCAGGGGGAGGCATGAGTGGATGGGCAGATAAACAGACTCATGGCGACAGAAAGGCTGCTTGTTGCGGCTTAAAAAAATCAAAGGGAAGGATGGAATAAGAAAACATTAGCAAGTGGGTGTTTGTATGCATCTGCACAACTGGTACTCTTTATTTACAGCTATACATAAATGCCTTATTTAGCAGACATGAATGGATACCCTGATGTGCAGAAGTAAACAGATTTCTCCTGAACACGGGTTGGGGCACAGTAAGAATGGTGTAGGCCACTGTTCCTTTTATTACTGTGGCAGACAACGATTTTTGCGAGAATGAGACCCTAGTTTGGGACAACTGCAAAGTCAGTTAATCTTCATTCTTTAAAACAGAAAGGCCCTTCCAAAAATAAAAAAGATAATGTCCTGGCCAAGACAAAACATACATTACAGACTACTTAGTTAGATAAGATATAAAGAGAATAATATCAAATCACATACAATGAAAAAAGATAATGTGATACATGTGATACATGATAACATAACAGTAATATATTATAACAAGGAATACTAAAAAACACAAGCACCTCCTCAATCGACTGGCCAAAAATGTCAATCTGGTGAAGAAAGCTGCAAAAAATATTGGCTAGAGGAAAAACAATAGTAGAGGTTTTTTTTTTTTAATACTTTTCAGGTGCAATCATGACACAGAGAAAAAAACATCATTGCATTTTCAGTATTGCTACCAAATATTATGTCCAGTCATAGTTTTCAAGCCAAGATGAAGTATACAGTGGTCGTAAAACTCACCATTGTTCCATTTTATTTACAGGATTTAGCACATCATATCAAAGGTTCAGTGTAAATACGAACATCTTCAATATTAACCATGTTTGTATCAAAATGTCATATTTTATGTGCAGGCTTTATTGCTCCATTTACTGGTAAATGTGAAAGGCTGGTGTCAGCCAAAACACTGCTGCACTAAAATATTTGTTGTCAGGCCCCGGGAAAATATATACAGTAGGTAATATATACAGCACAGCACAGCAAAACAACTCTATTCTCCAGAGGGAGAAGAAAGTGGGGAGACAGCGAGAACAAGATAGAGAGAGATATATAGATAGAAGGAGAGAGAGAAAGAGAGAGAAGCATAAAGGTCTGTTTTCTGCTGGTTGGGTAAAGTGTGTCCAGGGGGCAGCTGAGTGAGCACACACAACACAAAGCCTGTCATTAGTCCCAACATTCTGCAGACACAACAAACTGCCTCTGTGTGCGTGCGTGCGTGTGTGCATGATATAGAGAGAGAGAGAGGATGACGATGTGTGCATGTGCGCCTTTGGGTGTGCATAGAGGTTTTGTGCATGTGTGGAGTTCTAGACATTGACAAAAAGCCTTTGTTGTTGTGCTTGTCTTCTCTGATGTACAGCTCCTTAAGGATCATAGCACTGTGCTGTCAATACTCGTCTTTCCTGCCTGTGTGAATGTGAGTATGTGTGTGAGATTAGTTGCAATGTATAGATCCCCCCCTCCTCCCCTTTTGTTCCCCTCCCCTCTCTTCTCTTCTCTCCGTCCTCCTGCCTGTATTTTCCTATGACACCACCACACACACACCGCCTCCTGTCTACCAGCTGCCACTTTGCAGCCATTCATCACAGCTATGATTAGTGAGCTGAGGAATGTCATGTAGCTACAGCCGAGTCCTCACCCCGACCCTGACCTTTCACCTCTGGACGACCCTGGAAGACCCCGGGGCCACAGCAGCTGCTTTTACACTGTGCTGACACACTCCATTTGGCCTGACACCTGCTTCTACACACATCAAATCACTGTGAAACACACACCCACAGAAACACTTATACAGACAAAGATGCAAAGGATGGCAGCAGAAGCAAGATTCAAAACAGTTACTTATGCACAAGGACACACACACGCACACAAACACAATGGCCTTTACACATGCTAATGCAGTAAGGCGGCCCTTTTATGAGATTACACAGTCATTACAGTGAGAGGGGTCATGAGAGGCACCTGTAGCTGAGTAGCTCCACAGTCTATCAGGAGCCTGTGTGTGTGTGTGTGTGTGTGTGTGTGTGTGTGGAAAAACAACAAGAGAATAAAAGACTGTGACACAGAGTGCACTCTTTAAACTAATGTATATGCAGACCTTGAGGAGGGATATGGAGCCAATATTAGAGCCATTCAGTGGACACTGTGCATATGCTCTGTGTGCATTAAGACACTCTTTATATGAGTAGATTTTTTGTGTGAGTGTTTGTGCGTGCATTTGTGTGTGTGCGTGTGCGTGTGTGTGTCTGTGCCTGTGTGTGGGCCCCAGGCTGACAGCTCAGTGCTAGCCATCTGCTGGCAGTCACACCAGGAGAAAGCAACCGCAGCCAAACAATGGAGAGCAATGACAGGATTTGTGGAGAGTTTTTGTGTGTGTGTGTGTGTGTATTTTGGTGTGGTGTGTGCATTTTGCTTCAAAGATCCAAATGAACCCCTCTCTATGAGCATGTGCGGAGGGGCGTGGCTGTTCTTGATAGGCTGTCTCTGTTACCAGGCGATAGATTAACAAGCCCAAATGGCCATCTGAGGAGGATAGATAGCATGGGCGAGTGTGGGCTCACTTTTTTTCCTGTGTGTCACTTGCTGTCTGCCTTCTGTACATTTGTATGACTGTCTATCGCTTTTCTATTCCCTCTGGCCCTCCCTCTCTTTGTAAGTTGTAAGTCAATATGAATATACAAAGGCTAGATGGATGTGCACTACTGAGCTTCGGTTTATGCATAAAATGCACATACAGTTTAGTTTCCAACCTTTCTGTGTGTACATATGCAGGCTTCTCTCTTTCCAACATATTGTACAGTATGTTTGTCAACCTCTCCCTATTTCTCTCTCTCCCTATCTGCAGGTAGAGTGCCATCATGGATGCAGACAGATGGTCGGCTGTTGGGAGGAAGCTGGCTTGCCTGGATTTGACACACCAGTCTGACACGAAGCATTATCCAGCTGGGTAGAGGCCTACTGGGCCTTCTAGAAAGAGCATGCCAGGTGACCATAAAACAGGCTGCTGGTCTGCTGAAGCCATTACCCACAAAACCCTAGTCACTATTCTGCTATTTTACCACCAAACACAACACAGGGATGTTTCCAACTAAGAAATACAAATAAGTCAAGACCGCAAGCCAGAATCAGAGGAACTAAAAAGGAAATGACCAAGTAAAGACAAGAGGCAAATGGCTGATTATGAAAAGAATCCCTCTCCCCGCACTCCATTTGAAGAAGAGTATCTGTGCCCATGTGGATATGCCTGTGCTGTGAGTGTTGCTTTGGCCATCCATGCCTTTGTATGGCAGCACTTCAAAGGCAGCCTTCAGTAAGTTTCTGCATTTCCACCTCCTGCCGCTGCTAGAGTGTGTGTGTGTGTGTGTGTGTGTGTGTGTGTGTGTGTGTGTGTGTGTGTGTGTGTGTGTGTGTGTGTGTGTGCGTGCGCGCACATATGTAGCAGTGCCTCCTGTAGCTGGGGGCTATGGCTGATCACCACTACCACAGTGAGGCTGGCATGGCATGCCCGCTGGTGCACTTACAGGGCACACCTAGTTACACAGGCCCAGACTGAATGGAAGGCATTGTCTGGGTGAGAATGCAACAGTTAAGCTCCTGATTAAGGCAGAACAAAGCCCTGAGGGGCAAGAATCATGAATGCATGAAGCAAAACAGGGAGGGAGCCACAGAGGGAGGAAGGCTCTGTAAAGGGGAATCTCATCTGCTGTTGCAGGAAGGCGAGTTGGGAGGGCGAAACTGAAAGAGGAGAGAAAGGGAAAGAGGCAAATTGGCAATGATGTAAGGGAATAGAATAGAGGCAGTTAGAGAAGGGAGAAGGAGATGAGGTAGGATTTAAGGAGAGAGGCAGGTAAGGATAAAAAAAAGGTAGGGAAGGAACAAAGAGGGAGGCAGGGTGAAAAAGAAAGTGGGGGATGAGCAGAGAGGCAGGCTTAGAAGACAACAGAAAGGGAGCCAAGCAGAGAAGTAAAGAGAGAGAAGAGAGGAGGGAGCTGCTGTCAAAGTATCCTCGCTGATAAGGAAGAAGCAATGCTACACTATTACAGCAAAGCGCTAAATAGACATACAGCGCCCTCTAATGGTACTTGTGCACTAGCAATGTGCTTGCCATACTGCCCCCCCTTGTCCAGGGAGTAAACAGCAGACCAGAGGAAGATACCCATCACTGACACATTTTCTAATTAACTAAAATGGTAATACACTCATTGGGGCACTGCTATGAAGACCTGAAATAAGAACATTTACATTTTACACTTGAAGGATGTGATACTATAGGAATCAGTAGAAATCAGTGGACCCTTTACTCTGTTCATTTAGTGTGTGTGTGTGTGTGTGTGTGTGTGTGTGTGTGTGTGTGTGTGTGTGTGTGTGTGTGTGTGTACACTTGGTGACACCTTGGCAACGTATAGGCAAAATAGGGGTGAGCTTCTCACTGAGTCTGTATGTATCCTAGCATCAAGATGTAGTAGCAGTTCAGTAAGCAGCAGGCCTTGATGGATTTATCACGCATGTGTGTCTGTGTCAATTTCAGCTGTGCTTTTCCTACCACGGCAAGTCAAAATGGCTGCTGTGAAAAAGGTAAGTCCATTGCGATGAACCATTGACAGCCACTGATATCACGTGATCAGTTTCACAGTTTCCATATAGGAGAGACAGTAGACTTGTGCATGCGTTTTGTATTAATGTGGACTCTAGTGTAGTGTAGTTTTTGTGCATATGTATACAGACTATTTAATACATCTAAGCTATGTATAAAGTAAACCAAGACACTGCCCTCAAAAAACATTTGGGAAAAGTGTAGACCTCCAAAAGTGGCTGACACAACACTGCAGTCTAAAAGGTTAAAAATGGAAGAAAAGTATTCAAAAAAACAAAGGCAGTTTGGTCTTGCATTCTTCATCAGAAGGTGAGGAAATGCTTGCTGGCCTAAAACTGCCATTTTTCCTACTATTTCCACAGATTTTAGACATGTGTCTGTTTACAGGTACTAAGGCTGTTGGAACGAATTCCGGAAGTAGAATATAACTCAAATAGTAAAAAAAAATCAATACTAATCGAATACTGAAATTACTATTCAAAAGGGTACTTTTTTTAACTTAATTGTTGGCTAACATTATCAAATATTGCCCTTCTCACCACATGTAAAAACAAAATAGCATTATATCACGTCTGATGGACAATAAAGGTGGTGGCGGGTGTGAGCAACACAAGGTATTGTGGGATTGTCGGAGCTACGGTAGAGAGACTAAGTACTGTTGGTACAGAGGGAGTGACAGACTGCAGCTGGGAATCACAAAAGGATAGGATAGGAAATACTATTTCATTATTTAAATGTACATCCACCCAGTCAAAATGCCTGTGATCATTACTTAACTTGTCCTTTTTTCCTAATTGCGTTGCAAGTTATAGAAGCTTAGCTGTGAGCTTCATGGAGACACCTAATGTTAACTTTAGCTGCCCGTGCCACTACACTTTAGTTAGATAATGTTTCATTACAGTGTTCTCTGTTGATTTGTCTTTGCTGCTGGGTGTTCGTGGTTATAAAAATGAATGTAAACAAAGCAGTGTGCCAGCTATGCAATGCATCATGACGTAGGTGCTCCTTCAAGTCCCTCTAGTGGACAGAACGTATAACAACAACCACATGCTTATAGTGGCATTGGCCATGCATGAGCCTAAATACATAATATAACAATAAGTAATAATGGGGTAAATTTAGGAATTACATATTTTTATTGACTCATATGGGTAATGAAGGTGCCAGGTTTTGACAGGGAAGAAGTGAGCATGGAGTAAAAAATACGACATCTCTGGTTCTGCTGCATCGATTTTCATCCCGTTTTCAATGTCCATTGTGAGTCCGACAATGTCAAAGGAATGCAATTGGTGGAGTCACTTAAGGTATAGTAGCCTATACCAGGAGTCATTTACAACTTTGTACAGCTTATGGGAAATTCAATATCTGACTGTGGCACAGTAGTTTATAAAAAATGCTAAGACCCATTTAGACAAAAGATCAAAGAATCTTTGGTTTGTATTCACATCATCACGCTCTGAAGATTAGACTAGAATTCTGAAACATACAGTGAATGTGGGCCTACAGATAGAGAGGCCATATCTAATTGCACACTTCATCTTATCGACCTATCGACTTATTGATATTGTGTGAGTTTCACAGACAGGATGCAGATGATTATACACACACAAGTGCACACATCGGTTGTTGTACCAGTGATCCCTGGGCCCAGCTGTGCACCAGTAATTATGGAGGTCCTCCATAGAGAGTACGGGCTGGCTTCCAAACCCCAGGCCAGTCAGTGGGTCCTGGCCTGGGCAGAACTCTGTCTCCATGGGCGTCATTGCCTGCCAGCTTCTGCTCCATAGAGGTGCATCATGCTACAGCTAATCATCAAGTCAAACCGCTTCTGAAGTGCAGAGCCAAGCCACAATAAGGAGACAACACATTTCACTAACACTTGTGCAATCATCTGACCTCATTCCATATGTCCCCAGGTTCTTTTCTGTCTTTAGATACTTTGTAGTGGGGTGAAAGAGTCAGTGGTGAATACTCAGAGAAACTCTCCACATCACTACATCTCTACAGATTTGACGGAGATGTTGACACTAACATCAGCAGTTCCTTGTTACATAAACAGACAACAGTGTTGCACATAGGGACACTAGTAAGTTGTGGCTCATACAGCATGTGATGTATTTTTGTTACATATGAAATGAAAGTCATGATTAAGACTAACATTTAAGACATTCAGCAGATGTATGCTTGTATTTACAGTAGGAAAGGTACAGATATTAAGGAAGAAAGAAGAGAGACAAGGGACGGTGAGTTGCTTTATTTGACTTTGTGTGATACGCTGTTGCATCCTCAGCCACCCATTCGCCTCCATCTCCACCGCTCCTACCACCACTTTCTTTCTTTTTCTCCACAGGCTGTCTTGGGAACTGAGATGTTTTTTTAAACGGCGCCGGCTTCATGCATTTTTATGTCTGCTCATAAAACGCAGCTTCCTTTAAAGGCTCTGCTCAACAATGACTGTAGCTCTCGCTGTCAATGGCTGACAAGCGGCACTGGGAATGACAACAGAGAGCCTGAGAGAGAGACTCAGAGACAGGGAGAGAGACTGAGAGACAGGGAGAGTCTGAATGAAAGAAAGAATAAAGAAAGAAAGACATCTTTTCAGTTTTGTTTTAACTGTTATTTTTACCTGATTCACATTCGTAACTAGGAGCTGGCTGCCCAATAGAACCACAGTTATCTTAATCTCTTATTACTTACAAAAAAGTAATGTCTAGTTGACGCCCCTTGAAATATCTATGAGTTCTAAATGTCTAAACCAGTTTCATTCAATGTTTATTGTTTGAGGCTCAAGGGGGTAAAATGAGTCCAAAAATGAATACATACAGTATTTGTATACCCCATTAATCATCTCACAACCCCCGACTTATCTTGGAAAGGGGTCCCAATCACTATTTTGAGAATCACTGCCACTGAGGGGCTCTACTGGAACGGTTTGCTAAAGGGCATCTTGACAATAGGGAAAGTTTCTCACCCGCAATCTCTGTTTCAGCTCTTGAATTCAAACCTTCAATCCAAAAGTGAAAGTAAATTGTAATACAATGTAAGGTTCATACCATCTTTAACCCTAAGTTAATATAGCCCCCTGATTTATCTGAATGGGACCAGTCCAGCAATGTAGGAGGGATGCTAGAGCAGAGGTCACCGGCAAAAAAAAAAAAACTGTCAAAAAGGTTGAACCTGGGTCAACACTACCTGCAATGCAATGCAACAATATACAGCAACTTGCACAATGGTCAATGATGCAAGCTCACATTCCTGGTGGATTACTTTCAAACATTACATTTCTACTGTTTACCTTGCATTTGTTGCAACTTAAGGTAAATAGGTGCCTACATGAAAACTTCAAATTTATGGGTCTGACAAACTGGACTTTCTAAATGTATTTCATGTCTCACCGGTACGTCAAGCAACAAACCCACACCACTACAGCCCCTTGAGCATTTTTAACACAGTGCTGTTTTTAGTCTGAATGCCTGCTAATGACCACACCAAGGAACTTACACACTGTATTACAAGCTATGTTTCCATCCACACGTTTTTATCCAAACTAAGTGATATCACATAGGGCTGCATGATTATTACAAAATGATAATCACAATTATTTTGATCAATATTGTGATCATGATTAATTATTACGATTATTTGTTGATTTTAACCAAAACATATTTTACTGTCACATCGGCTATTTATAACTGCTTTCACATCCATATTATGCTACATTCTTCTTATGTTGAAGTTGTATGATATATTATATTCAGCTGTATGTTATAGACATACAGCTGGAACACATGTAAATGAAAATTAGCTATCTGAAATAAATAGCATAGGATTTTAGCTGACTCATTATGAATGGGTCCAGCACGGGTCGAATGGCGGGTCAGCGGAGTTACACACATCGTGTGTATGAAATGTCTGTATCGTCACTGCACAGCATTTTTATGAACTACGCTATTCTGGCCATGGGTCACATCTCTTGCAGGTCCAGCCGGCTCTGTCTCAACGCTATTACTCTACGAACTGAAGTTAGTTGCATTCAACAACTTCTTCTGTGTTTTTCGCCATAGCGGCCACAATAACAGAATTACCAAACACTGATACATATACAGGTTTGCCTCTCATGCTTAACAATATATAGCTTTACAGAAGAAATGGGAAATAAACAACATTGCTTCATTTGTGGAGAAGCAGCAGATGCGAGGACATTAGGTGCACCAGTAAACTGGTAAAACTTGAGACCAACGTATAACCGACTACTATCTGTTGAATTTTCCTAACGTTACTCTGTCCTCTGACTGTCTACATCTACAAACTAAGCTGCACGGTGCAAGGAACAACTCAGACTGCCACATAATCAGACAGTGGTTTACGGAGCGGTAGATTGGTTTAGCAAAAAAACCCGGGAGCGTTCTATGAAATGACGCATTTAAAACATTGCTCGATCACGCAAATTTGATTGTGGCAAGCCAAAATCGTGATCGTGAATAAAATTCGATTAATTGTGCAGCCCTAATATCGAATGAAAATTGCCTTATGGAAACAGTAAAATTCAACGGAATTTCATGAATATCGACTCAAAGGAAATACGTTCGGTCTCATCGGATTTTATCTTGAACGATATACGGATTATGCAATAAATGCTGATGGAAACGTTATTTGATAAATTAAATAATGAATTGCGATTAAGTTTTAGGTAATTTTATGGTTGCAACCCGCCACAAAACAAAGAAGAAGTTTTAGTTAATTTCCGCCCAGTATTTCCTCTCCGTCTGCACACATGGCAGGTGTCCAGAAAGACAGATGTAAGTGGATGAATGAGGAGATAAGAGACTTTTTAAATTTAATTTATCAGGAACTCCAAAGCAAATGGCCAACAAAGGTTATAACAAGCCGTGGGACATCCTCCGGAGTAAATGGAAGGCGCTCAAACAGCGAGACAGCGACCCAAAATAGATTTGTCTCGCAGCGGTGCTGGGGGAAAAATAAAAGGCAAGTTGCATCTGCATCATCATAGCAATGTGTTAATAGCGTCATTGTTTTCTTATTATAGTTTGATATGTTGCTATCAGCTGGCACATAAGCACTACAACTTGTGCAATATTGATCATTTGTTGGTAGACTGCACAATCTATTTTGTCTAGAAAAACTTTTTTTTCGCAAATGTTGTGCGATTCAATGTGAAAAGGAATGTAAACACCTTAAAATGTCTCAAATCAATTCGATATACCAATTTGATCGCAAAACAGCATGTGATATCTTTACACACAGGTTTTTAAGTTTTTTACAAGTGGATGGAAACTTAGCTACAGATAGCAGGGGAGTCAGCACACAAACACATTCATCAGACGCACAAAGACACAAACCTTTACACACTAACATAAACACTGATAGCTCACATGCAGGCCCCAAGAGGCAGACCTCAGCCTAACCACAAAATGCCCCACCACACACAGCCACACACACACAAACTCCGTAAAACTTCATACATCGCTACCTACATCTCAATCCCTTACCATCCTCACCCATCAGCACCTTCATCTCTCTCTCTCCTCTATCAATCCTCCCCCCTCCTCTCTTTCTATTGCAGCCCAAATGGTACTGATCCCATCTGCATCTGTTGGGGCGTGGGATGTATTTTAAGGCCACATTAATAGCTACCCAGTGACCACCACATTAACATCTCTTGATCACACTTCCCAACCTGTGTTCGTTCTCTCTCTTGCCATCTATCTCTCTCTTACCTCTTTCTCTCTGTACTGCCAACCATTCCTCAATCCCTGTCTTCAAGTACTTGTGAGAGTGTCAACTGGTTTAACAAGATCGATCACTCCTAACTCTGTGTACTCCCCGCTAAATCAATGGTTCTTTGTCTCATTAAGCACTGGAAGAAAGTATTCCTGCATTATTAGAGCTGTGTATATGTGTGTGTGTGTGCTTTGTGTGTGTTGAGTGAGAAAGAGAGGCAGCGGGAAAGAAATAGAGAGAGAGAAAGGGAGTTTGGTACTGTAGAGGTGTAATGCAATGGGAGAATCTCACTGCGATTAGGGTTTATCCTGGGACACAGCCAGACCATTAAATCAAGCAGTGATCTACTACTTCCTGGGGGGGGCAAGGTAAGGTAAGGTAAAAAAGAGTGTGGACGGTCAGAACAAGAGAGAGCGGTATAAAGAAAAAGAGACTCTGTGTGTGTGTGTGTGTGTGTGTGTGTGTGTGTGTGTGTGTGTGTGTGTGTGTGTGTGTGTGTGCGCAGTGTCCCGATAAGTGAGCCAAACCTCACCGCTGACTTGGCCAGGGCCTCTGGAGCCAGAGAGAAAGCCCTGCTAACCACAAACTCTCTTTCTGTGTCTCTCTCACATACACACCCTTGCTGAAAGTGTCTCACTGTGTGAATACGTCATTTCAAAACATGTGTTATTGGCCAGGAGAGCAAGGAAAGTAGCTTGTGAAAGAGAGAGGGCCATAGAGGAAGAAAAACGGCAGCCTCTGGGACAAAGTGAGTGGAGAACAACGCAGCAATTCACTCTCATCCTGAGCAACGCAAACAGGAAACCCACTCTCTCGCTCCACTTGTGTAACCCTCTCTCATCTTCTGCCCTCACCACTCCACTGTATTTAAATTCCTGTCGCTGTAGCTCGTTATATTTCCCAAATGCACCAGAGTAGGTGGTTGCATCGCTGCACTCTAAGTCAATATCGGGAGTGCAGAGCCATGAAAATGAATAAGGATAGGGGCTCTTCACACAGCAGCACTGTGTAAAAAGGCCTGGGAGTGCTCATCTACAGCACGGCTGCTCTCTGCCCTTTTATATTTCACAGTGACACTACATTAGCTACCCCTGGATGAGCACACATTCTTCAAGCCCTGTTCTGTGTCCCTGTGCTCAGATATACAGCAAACACCAGAAAGTACTAAGTATGTCGGTGTTTCAGTACAAAATATTGAGAAGAGAGGAAGAAACAGAATGACATCCGAAGCGATAAAATATGTTTTAGATTAGGTTTGGGCTTCTATTTTCAAATCGTCCAATCGTGATTACTCAAGATCGCGAGATCACAAGTGATCGAGTGATCCGTGGAAAAGAGATGGCAAACTGGTTTGTAATTTAGGTTAAGGATTTAAATTCACCCGCCACTTGTGCTGATTGAGCTTCAAGGAAAAAACAATCGCCCATCATTCTGTTAATCATCGATCTACTATATGAATGCCAATCAGCAAGAGCCTATTTCAGATGCAAACATATCAAGCCTGTCAGACAATAAAATGTAATTGCAGAAAGAAGATGGAGCGATGCTGGAAAAAATGAAACGTGAAGAATACTAGCTGGTGTAAAGGTCTCTCATCTCAACTGGTCAGTCTGCCTCGTCAGGGCAACCCTGCCTGAACACCCGGACAGCAGACACCACACACACCAAGACATAATCAGACACACACACAGACACACACACACACACACACACACACACCTCTGTCTGTCACAACAAGCTGGTGGGAAGTTTGAAAAGAATTGCTAAGAGGGGGTGGATGCAAGCTTTCTTTGGCATGTTTGTTTTGGTTTTGCTATTTTTTTTCTGACGCTGAAGGTTGAGGAAAAGCTACAGAGACCAGTGTGTGTGTGTGTGTGTGTGTGTGTGTGCACCTGCGTGCGTGTGTGCGAGCGTGCATGTGCGTGTGTGTAGACAGAGACAAAAGAAGCATATGGCAGCAGCAGTCAAGGCTGTAAATTAAACAGAGGAAGATTAGACAATGAATGTGTGCTCTGAGACACAGAGACAGCACTGAGCCAGGCGCGGAGCAGACCACTGCAAGACCAGAACCAGGGGTAGAGAGAGAGTGTGTGTGTGTGTGTGTGTGTGTGTGTGTGTGTGTGTGTGTGTGTGTGTGTGTGTGTGTGTGTGTGTGTGTGTGTGTGTGTGTGTGTGTGTTAACCACATATTAACACTTGGAACAAATAAATGAGATGACTAACTGCCATGAAAGCATTATAAAACAATACATAAAGAAAATGAGAAAGACAGAGGGGAGAGAAATATATAAAAGCTTTTAATGACAGTGACACAGGTCAACCATAGTGGAAGCAACATGAAGACTACCCCACCCCCTTGCGACTAAAGAGAACTGGACCCCTCTGCTCCAAACTAGACAGCTGCTGTTGAGCTGAAGCAAAGCTGCATCTCTGTCAATAGGATTACTGAAGCTCTTCTCAAATACACAATCCAACACATGCTCACACACACATATCATACACGTGGCTAGGCACACACAATGTGCATAAATACTCCAACATTGGTTAACAGTTAAAGGCAAACTGATTGACACATGGAAAGGGAGACACGAGGACACTTTCAGGAAAAACTCTGAAAGAGAACACTACTTATAATGTACAGTAAGTAAACACATTTCAAGGTTAAGCCCTGTTTTCTGAACAATTAACCTGCCATTTTAGGAGTATATTGTCATCCTCAGTTGCACAGATAATGTGATGTATTGTAGACGGTGGTGAAATGCAACTAACTACTCATCTACTGTACTTGTGTACAACTTTGACGTGTTTATGGTAAATGGCTGCATTTATATAACACTTTAATCCAAAGGGCTTCACAATTTTGCTATTTCTTACATACTTTTACTTCAGTAAGCTGTTATAGCAATCATACCCACAGCTGGCTGTGACACTGTAGAGATACCGAGGCCATTAGGAAACTGTCCAACTCAAGCACATTATTGTAAGGTGTTTCTAATAGGTGTAGAATCGAATGCAAAGATGCCCCTCAAACCCAGGACTTTTATGGCACTAAGGTGATCATTATCATGTTTAAAAATGTTATGGTATCATGGCCTGGGATACCCTGTAATGCTGGGCCCTACTGATGAGTAATTCTGGTTTTAGTCTATCTGCCAGATCTCTTACAAATTGGCACTAAATGTCCTACGTGAGATTAGAGACAGAATCTGTACAAAGCGAACCATATCACAGACCCGTCACCTGAGCTTCCAAGCTTACACTTTTTACATAACGTGCACATCCACACATAGCACTTACAAATTGAATCTTATTGCAAGCCTCTATGCAGTGTAAAATGGGGGAGATGGGGGGAGAGATAGAGAGAGTAGGGTTTAGGGTAATCTGTCACTGTCTCATTACTGGGCCACATAAAGCAGAGAGGGAGAGTTAGGGAGGCGGAGAAAATGCATTAAAATAAAAACCAGGAGAATGAGAAAAGATGGGGGGGAAGGCGTGAAGAGGGCCAGGTTATTCTAATTTAATAATGTGAGTCAGTTGGGAGCAGATGAAACTGATATGTACCTAACTTGAGTTCCTGAACAAACATTTGCCTCTGAGAACAGCAGCAGCAGTTTGGGGAAGAATGCACTTCAATCAGGACCCGACGCTGACTTTTGTGAGAGAGATTTTCAGGGCCACACAATCACTTTTGAGAAAGAATGCTCTTTAAATTACCCACATACTATGTGAGCATACACACAGGGACAGACGGACGACCACAATCACACACACACACAGGAGGTAAAGGTGATCTGCTGGAGCCATAATGAGGGAACACTGTTGTTGTGATCCTCTCACTGCAGCTCTGATTACAGCCCGGTGTTCAGTTACAGCACACACACACACACACAAACACACACACACACACAACCACACACACACACACACAACACACACACACACACACACACACACACACACACACACACACACACACACACACACACAGGTTGGTTTGAAACGCATACAGAGGCAGAGCAACAGAGCCAGAACGTGAATGACGCATGCTGCCTTCATGTGTGTAAGTTTAGTAGGCTGCACTTTCCCCGCTCGCCGTCTGTCTCAAAAGACAAAGCGTGGCCTTATTACCCTCAGCTCATTAGCAGAGAAAGAGACAAACAACACATATGCACAGATATTTACAAGTAGCCTTGCTTTCTCACTCTCATGCTATGGAACTTCTGTCAGTTAAATGGCATTATGCAGCAGATAAAACAGTGTATTCTGCATACTGATTAACTAGAAGGACCAATGCATATCTAACACATTGTCCCATCACTTGTTTTGTGTTACAAAATCATTAATAAACTATATTGGTAACATCACCCTGCCTTGAGCAAGTCACTGTGGTATTCTGAGTGAACTAAAATATGCCTTTTTACTGCCCGTCAGTGGCTTTACAGAGCTTCCAGCCTGCCATCAGGGATTTGCTCAATACTCAATTCTCCACTCAATCTCATGCTATATAAGGGGATCTGTGTGTGTGTGTGTGTGTGTGTGTGTGTGTGTGTGTGTGTGTGTGTGTGTGTGTGTGTGTGTGTGTGTGTGTGCATGCACATGTGTGTGCCGCATGTGTGTTAATGCGTGCATGTACACTCAGGGGTGATATTAGTTAATCATAGCCTTCCCTCAGCATAAATAAAGACCAATTACTGTTCTTCCCTATGGGTCCTTCACTATTAGCACACTAAAGACCCCAAAGTGTGCTGCCCCATAGCTAATACAGCCTTGGTATAACAGGCAGCCTGCTGAATCATGATGATAAGCACCACAAAGGGTAAGAGAAGGACAACATTCCCAACATCATAAAGACTGGGGCTGGATTAGCCATATGAGCCCCAATGCAGATCAGTACGTGTTAAAAAAAATAGATATATATATGATAATAATCAGAATCATTTATACCTTCTCAGTAATGAATACGCTTCAAAATAAGCTTCACTTTCTTGGCCAAGTACAGAGGGATTTGTGTTGCTTACACTGGTACAAATGTGATGGCTGGGGGGAAGTGAGAGATAGTTAAACTTATCACAATGTTCATGTGAACTATATTGTTACATAATACATTAGCCTTTATATCAATCCCAGTTCAGGAGGTCAAATTACCTCCTGCCAGGGTTCAAAGTGATCAAAATGCCCACAGCCCTAGTCTACAGAGGGAGAAAGGGACACCAGATGTACCTGCAGGATACAGCAACCTGGTGGCCATGATGTAACGCTCTTGCAAAAAAAGCTGAAGAAAATGAGAAGTGAAGTGCAAGAAGTTTGAATGTTAAAAGTTCTTTGCAGTTGTTTTAATGTTTTTTTTTATGGTGTTTGTAATAATACTTGTTGCATTGAGGAGCCATTTAAGCATTAAACACAAGTGTGTTTTTCAGTCTTGCTTGACAGTTCGAAGCTTGTCATCGGATTTTCTGGCTGCAGCAAACAACAGTCAAAATTAAGATTTCAAAACTTTCTGTCGTAACCGATGGAGTCATACAGTGACTATATGTTGTACAATGTGTGCCATTTATTTCTGCCATTACCATCACCAGTGTTTTTGCTTTCTTTGTAACAGAAAACTATGGGAACACATCCTTCCAAATCAGAGATGGGAACTCGAGTTTGAGACACGGGTCAAACTTAAGTCCCTGCATAACCTATAACCTATCTACGGTAAACGTAATACATAACATAACTGCTGCATATGGCCACTCACGAGAGAGGACAACAAACATGTCGATGGCCCCGGACAGCTGCAGTGCCATTCATCAGAAGCTTTGGCTTTAAAAGATTTAGACAACAAGGCCCTAACAAAAGATGCAAAATGTTTAGTATCAAGGTAAAGGACTCTGGCTCACCCACATCTCATTTCATCAGGCACATGCAAACGCAGCCTGATAGATTTCCTGATAGAAACATGTTTAACTCAGCATTGAACATTAGCTTGCTTGTTGATTTAGCTACGACCTACGAGAGGTTAACTCCAACTGTCCTTCACTAAACGTTATAAAAAGACAAATGAGCGTTTGTTTACCAAATGGGTGGTCGATTTGCGTAATAATTTACATGTGGCTGGCTGCCACCACGTTAATTATTAACATTGGCTGCAAACGGATTACAGGTTTATTGTTGATCATGTGACGTTACAGTTTTATTTAGTTAACATTACACCGGGTTTGAGAATCTGAGGCATGTGTTGATAACCTGAGTAGCAGTCTATATCCATTTTTGTAATAGCCTGTTTACACTGATTATATACCAAACAACTAATTACAACATACTACTAACTACTAACATACAACATACTAATACTGTATAAGAATAACATATTACATGCTCTTTTTATATAGCTATGCAGTGTTGGATGGAAGGAAGCAGGTGATACAACACTCAGTATAACCACCAGAGACTTGAGACTCGACTCTGGCTCAGAGACTCGTGAGCATCTCTGCTCCAAAGGAATAGGCTACGCCAGGAGACATTCAATGCTGATGCACCCTTAAACAAGCAAATCCTGCTGTTAAGTTTAGACTACTCCTGTTTATCTTTCGTACAGTCAGCTGCTAACTTTTACCATGTAATATTTGCCAAGATAAACGTACCGTCAGTTACAACACTAAGGAAACCAAACACTGTGCCACTGGTTTCACAGTGCCATCTTCCTTTGTCCTTTCTTTAAGTGGATGTTCACATGCATACAAGTGACGCAGCAGCTGGAGACATGTGCTTCACAGCTCAAAATACACACACATAAACACAAACAAAGTGGACCCTTGCTGGCAGCCACTCATCAGCCAGAGAGCCCAACCTAATTTGGAGGACAGGCTCCTCTCTGCCTGCTAGGGAGGCAGCAGGGATTATGAGCCTTTATGCACACTAATCTAGTTTAGCCACGCTGGGAGAGGGAATCTGTGTGTGTACGTGTGCATGTGTGTGTGTGTGTGTGTCTGTGAAACAGTAAAAAGGGTAGATACATGAACGTGGTGCATAAGCATGTGTGCATTTGTGCATAAGTGTGTGGGTTTGTGTGGGTTTGTGCCTGTGTGTGTGCCCAGCAACCCAGTCTGTTTGAGGAGAGATAGGGAGGCTCTCAAACCGGTTAGAGATGTGGCTTACCCTCTTGTCCTCTGACGGCTGCTGGCAGTAACTACATAGGAACACTTTACACATACACAAAAACACACACACACACACACAGAAAACATAGGTAACACTGCCACACAACAAGCACATTCTTACTGACATGATCAAAATTGTATGTCCATCTCAGATTGAATGGTAGTGGAAATGTTCATGTGTATGGGGAGACTGTCCAGACCTGTCCTGCCACACACACACACACACACACACACACACCAGTGGCACAGTGTTGTAGTGTTGTAACTGACGGTACGTTTATCTTGGCAAATATCACATGGCAAAAATGTGTGAACTCACTGCTTAAAATGTGTGTATCTCAACAGTCATGTGTAATAGGTTTGTTGGCTTGGTCAAGTTGGTCAAAGAATCCAATACACTATGATACCTCTGGTCTCTGTTTTTGTGTGTGTGTGTGTGTGTGTTGTCAATGAAGCGTGAGCATGAGAGTGAATTGGCTAGAAGCACTGACACATTCCAAAACAAAGGAGACAGATCTCAAGGCCAAACCAGAGCTAGAACCACACTGGGAAAGAGGAAGACTTCAGGAGGAGAATAAAGAGAGAGCGAGTTTGGAGAAAGAGAGAGAGAGTGTGTGTGTGTGTGTGGGGGGGGACTCTAAAGCTTACAGTGTGTATGAGCATTGGCTTGAGTAATTACAGACTTGCCTGGTGTGTGGAGCCGAGAGTCTACCACAACACAGCCCAAGTGATGACACCATACACCACACACATGCACACGCATACACACACAACAGCAATTACTGTAAAAACCATTTAAACAGCTGCTCTATATCCCCATTCCTCAAAACCACATACATTCATGAACACTTTCCAAGCCACCCAGTGGTACAGAAGGACTTGAACTGCTGCACAAGGAAGATCATTTTCGCACACAAAAATGAAAATGCAAATACAAACACACACACATTCAAGCCCATGCAATTAGATTTCATCTGCTTTAAATATACAACATATGTAATCCAATCCACTACTTTCCTGTGTACCTACTGGTGTCTCCTTTTTTATTTTTTATCAGCTGGCAATTTCCACCTCTGCTTTTGTCCAGCTTCAAGACCTGTCCTGAGTGGAGCACTGTCCCCACCTTGTGGCTAATGATATCATTACATATTTTGCACACTGCCAAGAAGCACTTGCATCCTATGATAACCTCTAATGATCCTGACATGTGAAAGGATAAACTCAATTTTCACTCATGCATGTAAAAAATGAAGAGTTAACGCCGGTGGATCTTTGCAGTCAGCTGCAAGTTCCCAATAAATTCTCTAACTGGATATCTATTAGTAGCACAGCACTTCTTGATAATAAGCAATACATACAGTACAGAGACAGGGAAAGAGACACAGATGGAGAGACTGACTGTAAGATGGACAGAAAGGAAGAAAATGTCTGATGTCACATTACTTACAACATTAATTTAAATTCACTGTGCGCTGCGCATGTAGGTCTAGCCTGTTAATTAAGAGTTTATGTACTGCATGACATTCATAGTTCTTGAAATATAGTTCTTGTTTGTAGTTGAATAACATAAATACATTCTACAGCACAAATAAAACACATTGTGGTTTGTATGGAGATTGTACACTATGCACTGGACACTCACTTCACCCTACTTAAAGTTTAATGTCAAGGTCTTGCTTTTGTTGACTCGACACACACACACACACACACACACACACACACACTGGGGCCATGCAGTAAGTGGAGCCACACATGCACCACATGCTGTTTCTTCACTCTCTTCTGATCATCTACCATCTTCCCTCACTTCCTCTTTCTCCTCCTCCTGTCCCTCTTGTCACTACAATTTTACTCTTCAACCTTTCTCACAGCCTTTCCTCTCTCCATCCCAGCCCCCCGCCCCCAATCGTCTCCCTTCTCTTATTCTCATACACTGATCTCCCTCTGTGAGTTATTACACCCACTGTTCTCTTATCAGTTCCATGTGGAATCTGCCTCAGAGAGACATTTCCTCCAGGACTGTGGTATCAAAAACAACAGAGAGAAATGTTTGCTCTGACAAAAAAGACAAAGATAGAAGGACAGATCGCTAGATAGTTAAACAATTTCACTATTGTCAATTGCTACAGCCTAATTGCTGTTTCGCCAATGAAGTCATTAAATTGCTCCATTGAGACAAAGAGGCAACATGATTGATGGAAGGATCTGCAAAAGACAGACAGAGTGAGGGAGAAAAAGAGGCAATATATCCCATTTACAAGGGGATTAGTGTAAAGCAGTACAGGACATCAAGACCCCCCCACATTAACTCTAAACTTGTTAAGGTAGAACATCTGTGGTGGAGTGGGAGGGATGACGATGAGAAGGACAAGGAGGAGGAAGGAAAGGAGAAGGTCAGGGGTAAACAGAGAGAGAAAGAGAGAGTGGGGAGAGGCGGGAGGGAAAGGAAAAGAGCAGATCAAAGCAAGAGAGCTTTGTGCTCCCTCTCTTGGCAACACTCTGTGGCTGTGTGTGTGTGCGCGCACACACACACACACACACATGCCTGGGCTCCTGGCAGACTCAGACTAGGCATTAAAATTATTGGTGCCGCCAGCATGCCGCGGCCCCCACTGTAAAGGGAGGGAGGTGAGCAGGGAGGGCAGGAGGGAGGAAGGGAGGGAGTCACCAAGTGCTAATCAGACCCATGTGTGTGTGGCCAGCGCTGCTCTGAACAGCTGTTCCCATGCTGAGCATCTAGCCACCACACACACACACACACACACACACACAAACACACGTCTGTAAAGACATACAGGTATAATCAGTTAACAGTTAACACAAACACCACCTTGGCCTGCATGTATACGCTTATAAAAAGTGTATGATAAATAGAAAATAGAGATCATGGGTTACCTTTGTAATTTGTTCATTTTTTTGCTGTTTACATGTTTTTTGGCAACCTAGATTTGGATTTTCACAGATAAAAAAAATTACAAGTGAAATAGACAAACGAATATTGCAAAATAAAAGAAACAGAGAGTGATAGAGGTATGGAAGTGGCATGTCGTTTCCTCCCTTGACCAGGGGGATGACAGGAAGAGTCAGAGCAGAAGGAGGAAGCTCTGTTATTTATTCTATGGAGCGAGAGAGGAAGAGAACCCCACTTTACAGTACAAACCACCCATTACACACACACACACACACACACACACACACACACACACGTACACACACAATGACGAGGGCATCGATCCATCTTTCTTGTTTAGATTAGCTATTTCAGTTTTAGTAATTGGATCTTGAGGCTGCAACAGTGCTCTGTAACAAAGAGACTGTAGAAGAATGATTTTGTGTGTGTATGTGTGTATGTGTGAGAGAGTGTGAGTTTGAGTGTTAAGGCAGAGCTGTGATGAGCCTTGGGGAATTGGTCACTTTGTCGTGGGCAGGGAAGTAGAGGAATGTCTGGAATCTCTCCAGAGGATGCAGGGTCTGTCCGGTCATCTCTCTCTCTCTCTCTCTCTCTCTCTCTCTCTCATAGATGTATGGCTATGCATGGTGCATAAATGTGTGGTCTGTCTGTCTGTCTGTCTGTCTGTCAGTCAACCCCAGGCTAGAACGAATTCCTCGCGTGTGTGCGCATGTGTTTGTGTGAAAAGTAAACACAGATCCCCAGTGGTGCTCTGTTCTGCATCGGAGATCAGACAAAAACACACACATGCACACAGCAAAAAAGTGAGTCATAGTGGCACTTGGTTGGAGCGAAAAGAAAGGCAGAGAATATAAAGACAGACGGTGAGATGTGTGAATTACCGGAGGGAACGTACATACGCTTGCAAATGACACATCACTAGCGATGGTGTTACACTCAGCCTGAGAAAGTGAAGCCATACACAGAGCTATTGGTTGTGGAGACTGAGCAGAACCAAACAAAAGTTGTATAAAGTTTTTGCACACACGCCAGACAGATGAAAAAGAAAAGCAAGATGTTCAGAGTAGCCAGAGGATGGAGAGAGAAGAAAGAGAGGAAGGGATTGAGTGATGTTATGAGTAAGATGAGTAAGTCCAGACTTCATCATCAAACAGATGTTCAGCTCAGCATAGGCTGTGTCTTTGTCACTGTAAACACGCATTGTTTGCTCATGCAAACTGATATCGCTCATGTTCATTTATTTGAGGCTGTAGTCTCCAACAATTTTATAACCGCCACTCACCACGAAGACAAATTTGAGAGGAGTGGAGAGGTTTTGGTTTTCAAAGTCCTTTTATTGGACCATTTTCAGATAAGATTCATAATCACAGAAAATCCAAATAAATAAAACAAGACAAAGAAAACAAACTAAACACAATTTGAAATCAAACACTAACAATACAAACTTTGTGCTTTTTCGAATCACAAACTGACAACCAGCTCTCCAGCCTCCCCCACAGAGCATAACACTCCCCTTACAGCCCACAAACCATTGAAAACCAGCAAATTGTCCATCATTGAGAGGAGAGGAGAGGAGAGGAGAGGAGAGGAGAGGAGAGGAGAGGAGAGGAGAGGAGAGTTGAAGTACAAAGCCTCACTTAAATCAGAGGACGTTGAGGGGTCAAAGGGGTCACAATTTAAGCATGATGCAAAGTGACCAACGACAACCAACAACTTTGACAGTGTGGAACAAGTCAAAGTGAATGGGTTAAAGTTGTGGGAGAGAAAAATCAGTGACTGTAACAGTGGTCACATCCATCAGCAGTTGAGCTTACAGGTACTCCCAAGTGTTAAGTCTGGTAATGATAGTGTTGTTTCCAGGCCAGTGAGCTGCGGCCCACCTAGGCCTATACTGCAAGTATCAGTCAGGCAGAGCTTTCACAATGAACATTTGACATACCCAAAAACAAAACATGATTTGACTTGATTTGATCCTACATGGGAGGGGGGCCCCAGAAAAAAACTAGCACAAGTCTTTCTTTGCATTGTAAGTGAACGCAGCACACAAACACCAAGAAACTGAAGTGTAGCCACTGTCAAGCCTGCTTGGATCTGGTTCTAGTACAATAAAAGCTTTAATTCTCTGTGTCTCTACCTACAGCTCCTATCTTGTAAGAAACTGTACATACATACAATAAAAAGCCCCCCTCTCCAAATACAAGATAATAAAGACTAGCCCCAGGATGCGGCAGCATTCACACTTTAAAATAACCAGCAATGAGCTATTTAAACAGGACCAGGTTACAGCCCCTCATAAAACAAATACACACAGGAAAACTTGTTTAGACACAGCAACCTGGCAGGAAAAAACTTTGCACCATGGGGGGTACCGGGACACTACACCGAAGAGTGGTGGCAGTGTTGAGGGGTGTGTATGGAAAAGGGTGGGAGGGAAAAGGAAAAGGGGGGGGAAGAAAAACAGGTCCCACAGAGCTACCGTGCAGGCGCCAGCAAAGACAGCAAGGGTGGGGGAGGAGGGGGAGAAAGACCGTGGTGAAACTCTCAACAGATGCGTGAAGCCCTTGTCAGCATTCCTGCTAGGTAACGCAAGGTCAGGAGCAAGCAGGAAGACAATATGAGGACTATTTGGGCTCCCTGAGCGCCAGATGTGTTTTAATAAGACGGCTGCCCTCCTAGCTAATAAGGTCAGCCTCTGGCTCCAGCCAGACGAGCAAACAAGTAGACTCTTGGCAGGAATTCAGCTCCAGCTTGGCACAGCCTACCTCCCTGCTTCCTGCCTCGCTCTCTCACTCACTCGCTCTCACAAGCGTGTGTGTATGACTCAGTTTTGTACACCCGCCTTTTATTAGACACTTCCCTTTTTCTGCAAGGGGAGAGGGAGAACTACTGACTAAAAACTGGATCCTTTGAGAACATCTGTGCCTGGATCGTGCACTAACATGCACACACCCACACATATCCAAGTGCACACACACGTGTAAACGCATGCTTTGCGCCCAGTTCGCCTGCTATGCAATTCATGCCACTGACTTCCTTTTACCACTGAACATGCAAAAGACACTCTGCTAATGTTAATACACAAGTAATGAAAAACACAAGTATAATACACAAGTAAAACAAATCGGTTATGAAAATAAACATTGGACCAATAAATCTGACTCCTCCATAAGTTGAAAAGAAATGAAGGGTCATTGGCGCCAGAAAAGATTGGCTTGATCTGCACTGAAAGGGAGACAGAGGAGGAGGAGGAGGAGGAGGAAGATTTAAAGTTGAGAATGAAGGAGGGAGTGAAAACTAAAAAAGACAAAGATAGAGAGACCCAGACTGAGAGCGAGGTTCTGTTTACCCAGCTAGCTGCTTAAAAGAAAGTTAGTCAAGCTAGTCCAAACATTGTCTGGCATTTAAACTTGTTGAAATAATAGTTACCATACCTTTTTAATACTATCAGTGAATCAATCGGTATTTGAAACGTGAATGGATGTTATTAAGCACTGGAAGTAGCGGAGGTAATGGGATTAAGGGGATGGCACAAGCAAGGTGCTGGGTAACTTTAAATAAACACAGACCCAAACAACTCACATCCAAGATCAGTAGTTCACTTAACTCTATTCTGAATGTAGGAACATATTTGCCATTGTGTGCACACGAACTGCACTGTGCCCCAAACACAAACTATCCTCCTGGCTCTCTCTGTGATCCTCTGAGGTAAAGTTGACATCATCCTTGGCCTCATCAGCCCATCCAAGACAGACCCTCTCCTAATAGTTCCTGCAATCCTCAAATATTTACCTCAACACACACACACACACACACACACACACACACACACACACACACACACACACACTACTCCATACACATGACCCCCCCTCTTACCTACTGCATACTTCCTATTCACACACCAGGTTTACACACATGATCAGTCAGGAGCTTAATGGAGGGAAATGTAAAAAGGGATAGATGTTAGACTTTATTAGTTGGGCTGACACTTTTATCCAAAGACACTTACATCTGGGAAGTAATTTAGGCATTCAGCGTCTTGCCCAAGGACATTTTGACACATGGAGAAAAGGTATCAAACCAATCTACAATTATGGGCAAACCTGCTTTTCCACCTGAACTACACCCACCACAAACATTTGGCAGCTTTTGAGTTTACACAAATGTAAATAAATGTACTATAATTCCAGTTTAGTTGGAACATAGCATGGTAACATATTACAAAATAAGTGGGCTCACCATTTCTGAGCGTTGTACTAGATCACTGGCAATATATTGTGGTACAAGTCAAGCAATTAACAATGTCTTGGTATACAGGCACCAGTATGGTCTGTTGTGATATTTAGGCAGAGGTGTTGGCATGTAGCCTTTTCCTCTACTTAATGCTTGTGTACACTGTATCATCTTTGCTTTCTATAAACCTCTATGAAACAGAAAGCTCCTCATAATGCAGAAAATAAATACAGAATTTGATAGATTCATGATTTTGCAATTTTTTGTGCAAATTTGGGCAAAATTTTCCTCCTAAAGTTAAACAGAACCTGTATGGTAATACCATGTGATATATTATGATTTAGCCTCTGATTCCCAGCAATACACTGTGTGCTCAGAAGAGTGTGTTTGTCCTTTGTTGGACATAAGGTTGGACAGAAGACCATCATCCATCACTGGGATAGAAAAGGTTTCTGCTCCAGAGGTACACCTTCCTGTTTGAATGCTAGCAGACAGGGAACATTTGGCTAGGTGTAATTTGAGATGACCTCATCACAGCAAGCTCGAGGTTACAAGGTCAGCAGGCCTTATCGTTCAGCAGCAGGCCCTGTGCCTGCTCCACACTGACCCCCACTACTCACTGACTCTGCCGCACACATGCACACACATACTCAAACACAAACGTGTCTGTGTTCCCACGGTTGCAGCAGGTCTAAGGGTTGATGCATAGCAGCTTGTAAAGCAGGGCTGTCAATCCGCTTTAACAGCCTATCACAGAGATCCAACAGGACCACAGCAATGCATGTAGGCTCTGGCCACTGGCCGACTCAGCAACACTCCATAAAAGCAGCTCAGACTCCACACACACACACACTGACTCAGCCAAGTATTGCAAAACAACAGAGATAAAAGGCTTTGATCTACAGATACTCACACTCAAGATGCTTCGGTGCTCAAAACACTCTCACATGTGTGCACACGAACGCTCAACCCTGAACAACTCTGACACCTGTGGAGCTGTGCAGTGTGGAAGCCCATCCAAAAGCCTGCAATCAGTCCAGCAGTGAGGACACATGTTCCTTATTGAGTGGAAGTAAAACAGCATCTGATCAATCTTCGGCCAATGTCAGTCTGACTGAGGCTCTGGTTTGTAGAAATTGCAGTGCTTACCGCTTTCCTCAGGCAAACCAACAGGTGGGCAACAATCGGCATGCAAAACCCTCCCATCTGCCGTGGACCAAACACACAGTGTTACCATATACGTACACAGGGCAGTGAGGACATGGGTAATAAGATCTTATACTGTAAATGGCATTCCCTAAAGGATTCACAATACACACAGATCCGTATGATTTTGCCCACTGTCACTGCATTCATAGATCTGCAGAGGACTGGATTTGAGCCACATTGGATGAGAGATCAAAGATGACAGAAGATTATTTTAGTAACATAAACATGTATGGTAAAAGACTGCTAGGAGGACTAGTAATGAATCTCACAGATCTAGTCATGACATTTAACAGTACAAAGTAATGGGCTTATGAAAAGGATACAATATCAGACTGGTATTACAATTACAGTTAAAAACCTGTATGTCTTGGTTTGAACAACGGACAACTGGACAATGAAGTATTTATTTTTCAATCTGTTCTATGATAAGAGCCTTTTTCAAAAGCTTTTAATTTCTTATATATATCTTATATACTAAATAAATGCTGCCAACTATGAAGGTAATGAGTGGACATAAGAACGCTTAGGTAAGGTAATAAGTCTGGCACAAGTGCATTTGTGTCAACTGAGTGTAACCTTGACAGATAAATATTCATTTGTGAGCTGTTAAGCAAGCTGACCTGTGACCTACTCACTTCCAATCTCCCGAAGGTTTCAAGGAACAGAGCTGCAGGCGGATATGAAGCCTAATAAAGAATTCTCTCTTCTTTACCCATCTCCTCTCTTCGTCCTTTCTGTTTGATGTGTAGCTTGTCTGCATTTGAAGTGGTTTTCAAAAAGACATGCATGCAGTAGCAGAGAGGGGGGCCACACAGAAAGGTCTCCCTAAACATTGCAGGGAGAATAAGTGTTAATTGTGATAGCACGTTCAATTAGTTACTATAGTAACCAGCGCAAATATCGCATATTATAGTAATTTTGTTTTTAAAAAAGCCAAATCTATTGTTTTACTTGTCAATTTATTGGCAGAGGCACAGTGTAGTAGTGGAATGAGATGGGTACTATTGTGTTGCTTAAAATTAACATTGGTTGGTGATGTCACAGGTCATTGACCAATGTTCACAGCATCATTTCATTTTTCATCCAGGAGACAAATATTAAAGGCTAAACTAAGAAAACTACAAAGACCAACGTATTATCATGATCAATTAAATTGCCCTCTTTTATAGCTGAAGACTCCATACTTATACTACGTCAACCAACAGATCGGACAAAGTATGAAACCCTAAATTCAAGAAAGCTGTTACATGTTATGTAAGCAGTTGTTGCATCCAGGAAGCCAAACATATCACTGTTGGCCTCAATAGGCGTACACAACACAGATAACATTCAGCTGTGTGTTTCTGACCTAAAGGCACAACTAGCAGTAGGAATGACTTATGTTGCTGTAGAGGAAATAAGGATCTGAAGCACAATGGCCCTGACAGCCTCCGCAATTAGTCATACATACATACAAACACACATTACCCATACAGTACATACACACTCATACAAACACAAGGATGTCCTCTCACTCCATTGTTTATGTGGGTTTAGTGCTGCCCGGCTTCAGTCTATGTTAGTGACCTTATTCATGCTCTCCCATATGACAATATCAGTATTACTGATAGGGCTATTAGTCAAAACAATCAAATCGCTGTCTCCGAAGTAGAAAAGGCACTGATGACACTGGACAGAGGTTAGGAGACGTGAGAATGAAACTACAGCAGCAAGTGATCAAATAAACACAAAAGTGAGAGAAAGAGACCAAACGGATGTAAATATGGATAATCTGAAGGGAAGAAATGATCTCAGTACTGTAAACGGGTCCACAGTAAGGATGTTTTTAATCAATTAGAGGAGAAAAGAAAACAATAAGGAACATGCGTGTGTGTATGTGTATGCTTTTGTACATGTTCAGAATAATGTTGAGAAAGAAGACAATTAGTCATGCTGTGACACATGCACACAGTTATAAAAAGATAAACACACAGAACTCTTTTGCTATACACACACACACACACACACACACACACACACACACACACGATATAGATAGACAAGATATAGATATATATATATATATATATATATATATATATATATATATATATATATATATATATAAAATAAAATATAGAGTTCTGGTAACTGACTCAGATATTCAAATGGTTATGTGGCCTCACAGCTAATCTTCAATGATAATCTTTCATAGACTCATCAGAGTCACTGTTCATACAGTATGTTTGTACTGTATGTGCACACATAAACATGAAGCCCCTGCATTAAAATGATTAGATTATAGTCATTTTATTAATGGAAATACAAATATCTGAATGTAATGAAATCATACAACAATATATAAGACAATCCACTGATAGAAGGAAAGACTAATTTTAGATATTTCAATTTTTAAAAAGCATGATTTCTCATTTCTCAAGATATTTGATGAAAGCATTACAGAGACAACTATAACTATACAGAGAGGGAATTGACTTGCATTAGACTGTGTGGTCGGTAAAGTATAATATCTAAAAGCAAACAAAAGTCTGAAAACTCAAAAGTTCAAGCAGCTACTCAATCTTTGGCACCAGACAATATATTGACAAAAACCCTTTTCCAAATTTGCACACTGAATCAGTCTCAAGTGTCCACTGACTTCACTGTGTCTTGCTTTGACGTGTGCCTGCTTCATCTGATTTAGGCATAGTGAGTGACCTTACATTTTTGTTGCTGAACTGGAAGAGGAAAAGACCAGGAATGGACCAGAGAGAGATAAGGTAGAAAGAGAGGGGCTAATGTGTGAAGAGGGAGGTCAAGAGTTATCACCTGGGTGACCTGAGGCAATCTGACAGGACTTGTCATCGCCTTCAACAGAAAGCAAGACCTTGAATCAGAGCAGGGGAGGAAAAGGTGGTGCACGGACATTAAAACCATAAACCATGTGCTTTGTGTGCACAGTGCAAAGTTGTGATTGGTTGTACATGTGCACTTCTGTCTGTGTTTTTGCAAGTCTTCCTCCGTGTGAGAGGAACAGAGTTGGTCATATGGTTTTGTTTAGAAGACCCCCACTAGAATGGACACCTCCTTAGTCTTTAATGCCCCATCCTGAGGTGTGAGATCATGTCTCCACCAGGGATGTTGCCAACAGAACAGAGAAGCATGCACAAACTAATGTGTAGGCATATGTAAGTAAGCATGTATGTAAAGCAGATGGGAGGAAAGAAAGAAATTAGAGAGGGGTAAAAGGAGAGTAGCGACAGTAAGTCTGCAAGAGCATGTGTGTGTGTCTCTGTGTGTGTAAGCATGTGTGTGTGTGTGTATGTGTGTGTTTGGACTGAGGGTCTGTGAGGGGTTAGCGGAGACAGAAGGGAGAGGAGAGGGGGAGTAGTGTGGTTAGGCATCCAGAGTCAGTGAACATTTTTCTGGCAGGCCCTCTCTATGCTCCTGGCTGCTCGCCAGGCTCTGAAGCAAACTTAAACAAACTCCTGTTGCAGCCATCTGCTGGGCCCGCGGGATAAATCACAGCACTGCTCCGCTCTGTACTACTCAGCCGCACCACTATCAGGTTACTGTGTTAGTGGCCTCTCACACACACACACAGACACACACACACACACACACACACACACACACACACACACACACACACACACAGTTATGCGTCAGCCTGGAGCCAGGGCCTGCCATGGGGCTCACACCATCAGGAGAGGCCGCGGCAACATGTGGCCCTGCTAATACCACAGGGAAAGATGAAGAGGAGGGGGAATGGAGAAAGAAAAAGAGGGGAGAAAAGGGTTAAAGAAGGAAGGGTGGAGGGGTGACTGAGGTGATGGGGGACAGGGGAGAGAAGGAGAGAGATGGACAGAAGATGGTAAGAAGAAGAAAGAAAAAAATGGGAGAGAGGAGGAGACCTCTGACACCTAACTTGAGCCAAATGCTATTTTTATTGCCCCCTGTTGAAGAGAAGAACATAAAAACATCTAGAAACCCTCTGTCTCTGTGGGGTTACATAGCAACTTAAGCCTTTTATAACAAGGGCTCTCTTTGAGAAGGAAACACTGGATTTTTACATCTTATTCTTCACTCTGTAACTTTATTGGTAAAGGATCTAAACTAAAACTGCCAATAAATCTTGATACAACACCTTGTTATCATCATCTACAGTAAGTAACTGTGCAGCTGCAAGGAGCTTAGAGATCATTTACAACACGTTAATTCTACTCTGGTGGCTTACCACTCTGGCTACTTCACTGTGGGCTTGAGGCTGGGCTCTGCACATTAACCGTGACAAGCCCATTGGTCCACATTGCACACAACTCCTGAACATGTGGGAAATGCCACTGACCAAGTTGGCAGGTCAAATGTTAGCATACTGCTATCCTTCGCTAGCCTTGGATTAGGTTAGGCATGCTTTCAATAAGCCATAGACATGATCAGCAGTGGTAAACAGCCATGTGACATCTAGATTAATAACATTTCAACATACTTACATACATACTTGAAAGGGACAGCAGCAAAAAGCAACAAATAAATATTGGCAGGCCTTTGGGAAGTATCTGTGGTATCTATCTGTGACACAGATGGAGAAACTGTATCGGATTGTGTCTGACTCATAGGATGGTCAGTGTGGGAGATTCTCACCCATGGAAACTATTTACAAAGTCCCTGTATCTCCTGTCTGTGCGTTTGTGTGTGTTCATGCATTTGTGTTCATGTTTATGTTTGTGTCTACTCGTGGATTGGCTGATGAGAGCATCTGAAGTCTATACCATCTGGCTAACCCTCTGACTAATCTTTCTTTGTTTGCATGATCTTTCAGATTACTAACTGGATCATACTCAAGTCTTTATCAAATGTTAACCTTGTGTACGCAATTTAAACAGGGACAACTGTGGATAGTTTTTGAAACAGGCAAGTGCTAAAGATTCCAGTACAAAGTAATATGACAGCAATTAGTGTACTTCATAAATGCCACCATTATGTGGTCACTCCGATCTGAAGATCTACTTTTAGCACACAGTGTAGAGACCTTATAATAATAAATGTGGCAGGGCTACGGTCTGTGAACTGAATTCTTCCAGAGGTATCTTTACAGTAGCTTCATGGGATGCTCAGTCCAAAAGTCCCTCTCTGTCTCCTTCTTCCCAGCTGTCCTGGATCTGGCAGGACAAGCTGAGAATGTGAGAGACCAGGTGGCTGGGGCATGTGTTGGGGTGGGGGTTGGCAGGGCTAGAACTTGGGGGTGCTGACGGAAGGAGGGAGTAATCCAAGGAGTGAATGTCTTCTTCAGCCAAAATATGCTCCTAGAAGATCACCAGTAATGCTGATCATGATCTCTCCTCTGGTTCGCTGACAGAAAGAGGGTGAAGCTGTCTAGCTGCCGGTTGGTCGTAGCCAGTGGTTGTCTGTAGCCAGTGCTTGTCTGTGTGCTGAGTGTAGGGCAGGAGAGTTGTGGAATATATTTAGTCCGCCTATGGGCGGAATATTTTGGCTCCATCTCCAGTTGTCCTTACAACAGGGTGAGAGTGAGTCTTCCTTCTTTTTACCTCATTATGCACATGTACTGCAAACCTAAAGTTGTAGACATTGCCAAAGGGCCGACGCCGAACTTGTTAAACAAATTTGAGGGACGGCAAGAGACCCTTGTGTTTATGACCAAATAATGAACGGCTTTGTGACGCAGTGTAATCCACGTCATGTTCTGTCTGCTGCAAGCTCTAGCCAGCACCACCCCTCCTAAACCAAACAGAGTATTTCTTTCCAGTAAGCGAGAACATATATGTCACAGACAATGGCTTTAATGTCATATTGGCAAAAGAGGGCAAATAGGAAGGCAGGAAGAAGATGCAAGAGCAAAGTGAAACAAAGTGGGATATGAGGAGGAAGACCCTAAGAACGAAGAATCACATTCACACAGACCTTCAGCACCACATGGGAGGTCTAAAAGAGCAAGACTAATGAGAAGCATTTAATAGCAATGAATAATATCCAGTCAGCTAAAAGCATAAGTTACATGTTAAATGTCTGGCAAGAAAATAGGTCCGCTATTAGCTACTGTGCTACCACACACTCCAGCTGTGTCCAGGTGCAGAACCACGCACGCTCACGCAAACGCACACACACATGCACACGTACACGCACACACACACACACAGCTGTGGGACAATCCAGCTGCATTTGCCAGCAAGAGAGCAAACACCTGCCAGTGCTCCCAACCACCTGGCAAACACACATGCCCAACCACACACACTTGCAGCTGTTCTGAACAGTATGTAAATTATGATCAACAACTACATACTGTATGTGTGTATGCAAGTACGCAAGTATGCAAGTCTGCGAATGTATGCATTTATACATGACTGTGGGTGAGTGTGTGTATGGCCAGAGGGCAGCTGGCGGAGAGAGTTAAGCTATAGTTACATTAGACTCTGTCCTCTATAATTACCATAGTCAAACAAGGTTTACTATTGTAAAACACAGACTCCAGGGCAGTACAGCACGGCGGCCTTTACAGCATCCACACTCTTCCGTATTGGCCTCTTGCCACGCTATACCAGGCTTCAGTGTGGCAACACAGAACAATTTACTACAAAGCGGATGTACAGTACAGAAAATGTCTATGACAAACCTCAGGGTATAAGCATGTGCACCTAAACGTGTTATTAAATAGTACATTGACATTCTTTGAGACTAAAGAAAAGAAAAAAAGGTTTAAAAAAAAAAAGGTTTCATCCAACACAGCTACACAAATACACTTAAAGAAAACAAGGGTAACATTTTCAGCAGAGTAACATAGACAGAAGGGTCTTTTAATCATGTAAAGAGCTAGGACAGTCCTCTCCTCAACATAAAGTAAATTTGTTAGATCCTAAAGCCAACGCAGAGTCCCAAAAAACTCATATTGCACAAAAATTACTACAAAAAGACTGAAACATCTCTTCACATTTTCTGCAACTTTTACTTTTACTATCAGTACCTACTGCTAATGTCACTACTTCTGATGTGCATCTTTGCAGCAATTTTTAGATAAACGTTTCATGCAAAACATTTCTAATTCTTAATTGTGTGTTTGGTTGCTGGACATTCAGATTTTCTGACTAATAACAGACAAACATGGTGGCGAGCAGGAAAACCAAGTTCAAGCTTCAAAACATCTCTTTAGAAACCTGTGGGTTAAATTGCTGCGCCCATGGAGTGCAGTCCACAGAACCCTTCACGGTGCAGGTAGTTATTTACTATATATAGGTTTGGTTCCATACTGTAATTGTCTTAGGATGTCCCAAAATGTAAAGTGCAGGGACAAAGGGGGAATTGGAGCGGAAAATGGGTAAAAGAAGGAGTGATTTAGTCAACACTATCCCATTCTTGCACACAGCCCAGTCCTTAAAAGAGCTAAGAAAGAAGGGAGAGAAGCAGACCAATGAAAAGTGTATTATAGAAAAGACAATAGACAAAAACATCACACAAACATTGTACTCCGACTCACTTGGTTCTCACAAGAGCCTAGCTTAATAGTTCACACGTAGTTTACTTCACTTTGTCCCCAACCTGGACCATTGCATACACACATTGTGGTGCCAAATGGGACCCATAAAAACACTATGAAAACAGTTCACAGCAGGGTCCGTGGTTTTGGGACAAAGGGACACAGCTTTCTCTGTTCCCCTTTCCGAGATTGCCAGGCACAATTAACAATAGAGGATCAGAGGTATTTGTTTCACTGACTGACTTCTGACTACCCATGATTTCCACTAACATGTAATGACATTACAACTGATTGGCAAAAGACAACTACTGTGTGTGTTCTTCTTCCCCTTTTCCTCCCATAAGGCTAGTGGATGTGCATTACACTTTGGTAAGCTACAATAATCAAATCAAGAGAATTCCAGCAAGCCAAAATGACTCGCTAGCATAGTTTTACAGATGACATTATAGATTTTTTTGCCTCATAATATGATGTCAAAATTAGACAGAGGTCACAGCGGGGAAAATGCAAGAAAGTGAGCTAAAGGCTCAGGCTACTGCTTTAGCAAGAAGACCATGCACACCCTCACAGGTGTTTTGAGTTATTTTGGCTGATTAGATCTCTTCATTTGGTTTGCCAGCTGCACAGCAGCAGAGAGGAAAGCGCTCCAGAGGGTTGTCACTACCGCCCAGAAGATCATTGACAGCCTTCTCACCTCCTTGGATGATCTTTATATCTCTCGCTGCCTCAAAAAAGTTGAGAGCATTCTCAAAGATCCATCTCACACCGGACACTCTCTGTGTGAACTGCTGCCCTCGGGCACATGTTTTAAAACACAAACAAACACACTGAAAAACTATTTGTTTTTATCCAGGAGCCATAATTGAACTTAATGCCATTTGAGTTTTGAGTTTAAGGATAAATCATGCAGCAAGTTGTCCTGGCCCAACAGGAACAACAAAACTGACAGAAGTTAGGGACAGTCTGTACATGCCTCCACAGTTTAACTTCTTAGAGGAGGTCCAATCAAAAAAAAAAACTAACTAAAAAACGCACCTATGGTGCATGCATGTGTAGGAGTTCAAACCTCTAGGAACCAAATTGACAGTATTTGAGAACCAGTTGTCATCCAGTGTCAACAAAAGTTACAAGTGACCCAAAGGTAAACTGTGGCAAACAACCAATGCAAACCAGAATCCTCTTGTTCTTAAGAGAGGTATCCTAGACAATTCAGAATGCATTTAGTCACAATTCAACAAAAAATTGCACAAATGAATTGCAATCAAGGCTGACTGACTTTAGCCCTGCACAGAAAGCAAATCCTGTGTCAGAGTATTTGAAACCACAGCAGTATTTTGTCATATGAGAAACTTTCAAATCAGTCAGAGTCAACAATCTAGTCAGGTTTTTTAAGATTACAGGTCCCCTCCCTCCAATGTGACACATGACCATTGCTGACCATGTCCCTGAGTGCTGAGTGAATAACAATATCCCCTCTCTGCTTGGCTCTGCAGGGTCAAAACATCAGTAAGCCTTCATCTGTCAGCTACAAACTAGCATGGAAGTCTGCACCCAGAAAAGCCCCGAAATATCAACTTCCTTCTCAGTCCCATGAAATAAAAAAAAGCACCTGTACTACGCTCTGGTTCTCTCACAGTTTTAAGCACACCTTCATTTACTCTATGCACTCAATGACATTTCTGTATGTACCAACCCTTACAGTGTCTGGTACCAACAAAAGATGTTAGGAAACATCGGACACTGCTTGATTCAATCACTTTCTCCTTCCCTCTTTGGTACTCCCTTACTTCCTCTCAACAATTGTCTGCCAGGGAATTTTAACATTGAATTGCCTGTTATGATCCTATTAGGTAAATGTTGATCGGCTTGGACTGCCAACACAGTCAGCAAAATGAAACCTAAGCCTTTTGGGTTAGCACAGCACCAATCAAATATTTTCAGGATGACAAATTAGCTGCGTTGAGAGTTCTAATCTTTGAAGTTCATCTCCTGGTGTTTTCTATTTGCATTGTAACTAATATAGCATATTCTTACCTGCATGACAGTGTTTTCAGTCTCTTGCAGACCACTGCTCTCTGTCTGTCTGTCCGCATTTCCTGCATTGAAATCAAACTACATAATGATGCAGGTTCCAGCCATGTGAAAAACCTGATTAATAGCTAGCTAACAACTGTTGAATCTTTAGCTGCCAGTGTATAATAACTTTTATAAGAACCATGAAGGTAGTAAAGTAAAGTGAAGTAATATGCATTTAAAATGTTTCCTTGAACTGAATATTGTAATTCAAAATGTCCACAAACTTAAGGTGTTTCTATGCTATAACTATGTTTGGCTAATAGCATGGCGGGCTAAGAAGAAGAAAGCAGACTGTTCATTTTTACAGTCTACAATAGGAAGCCATGATGAAAGCTAGCTAACTAGCTAAGCAAACCAAGTAATATTTACTAGTACATTCAATGCTAACAAACTCTACTTCTAAAAATGTAAACAAAAAAGTATATAAATTGGTGAGGAGGCTGGAGTACTCACCACCTTAACAGCAATTGAGTATTTTCTCCCTTTCTGTATGTCGCTGGTTGTGTTTTCTTTAGTAGCAGCAAAGAACTAGCTAGAGGGTACAAGAAATGGACCAAACCAAGGGGGAAGGGCAGGGGTTTGAAAAACCTAAACTTCTTCTAGATGCAGATATAATCAGATTGAGTATTTCCTGCTGTTTCTTGAAACATGAAATAATGTCATTGTTTCAACCATACATTCACAACTACACTCATAAATTAAATGTTTAGCCACGTCCACATGTCATCAATGTATCAACAGAGCTGAATGGCCCTGCAACTCAGCCTGGCTTCTGTCTGTCCCAGTGGCAAAACGTGATACTGCAACGGGAAATCATCAAAGCTTTAACCTATACATAGACAACTATTATAAAGAGACATTTGTAAAATGTTGACAGGCCACCTCCTACTGTAAACAAGATAAGCTATTACTGTTATTATCATTAAGTTTTCCAGAGCCTATAAAGGATATTTGTATATGCGGGTCATCATCCCAATGTAAAGTATATGGGCTGAGTGTTTTTTTTTAACTGTTCATTCAAATTTTCATTCAAATGAATGGTGACCAGCTTGTAGTAGTTAGCAGTAAGCAGTAATGTCTAGTTATTATATTATGCCCATTTGGCCGAGTTAGCCATTCTCCCAATTTATCCCAGTACTAACCACAATACTGTAACAAAAAACATTTTCCCTACAGACAACCATTATAGGTAAAAGTCTGTAAAGTCATGGTCAAGTATTATTATTTTTTCTTTCTTTTCTTGATTTGTCAAGCCATAACAGTTCAATGTTTGTAAAACTATTTCAGGGCCAAGTCAAGCTGGTTTCATATCGCTGACGTTACTTCAATGTAAAGTCTGTAGGTCTGGCAGGTTCAGAGAAACTGTTGTGCAGTAGGCAACACAACACAAAAGCAGGGAGAGAGATCACTTTTTAGCATATGCTCTGTGTGAGCAACCTTCATTGGAATGAATGAACGCCATCTTGAAACTTTATATTGAGTTCTTTTAATACAACCACGACACATATGGATAGTGGGCATGCATGGTTATATGTACTGTATGTACTGTATGCCAGCAGTGAAAGAGGATAACTGTATCAAAGATCAAAGCCTTTTCTTTTCCAATATTGAGGGCTGTGACATGGAGCTTCAACAGCACGTTTGCCATTACAAAGAGTATGAGGGCCAGGACCTGCATTGTCACAGGACACACACCATCTGGGTGGACATCAGACATCAGTGAGCTATGGGACAGGTCTGGGGTGTTGAGGCATCTCTCAAACTTGTACTAGGTTTGGCTTGTTTATGGGTAAGTCTTTGCAGGGTTGAGACATAAAATGGGAGAAAACGAATGAAACACTGGAACACATCCATCTCATCTGCTCCATAGAGGATGTGATCTCTTCATTCAGATATGGGCAAGAATGAGCGTGATTAAAGCCTTGAACACTTAATCAAATCCCACCTCCGGCAGTTTTGAAATTAAGCCCCTCAAATACCAGAGGATTCCCTGTAAAACGCAAGGCTGTCCTTTAGACTACAATGCTGGAAGAGAGCGAAGAGGCATAGCTGCATGAACTTTACAGAATATGTGCAATACAAATGGTTTTGTCTAAACACACACTCATCCACACAGGCACACATAACAACAGCTCACACTTATTGTTTAGACCACACCACCTCACATGCCTCAAATTAAAACAGTTTTAATAGAATCCTGTTCCTGTGTAGAACAGACTCTGTGGCCAGCATGCTGTAATATTTCCTTCTATGATGAACTGATGAGAATGGGACTCCTTTTTCCTTTTTCCTCTGGCTGTAATTTAAATCCCATTAACCCCCTCACCTTCTCTCAGCCTCCCCTCCCTTTTGCTCTTTCTTCTTCTTCTTCTTCTTATTCTCCTTCTCCTTCTTCCAATAATTCACTCAGGATAATTTTTCTCTTACTTTTCAACTTCACAGCCAGTTTTGATGTGTAAATTTGCCCTCACTCCTTCTTTCACTGCATTATAAATCTTCCCTGGCGACACTGTCAAGATGCCAGCATGTTTTTCTTGTCACAGTCAATCTTTTACACCAAACACACATGAACACACAATTTGCACACATGCACGCACACACACACACACACACACACACACACACAAAGGAGCAGCATCAACACAGAAACAGAAAACATGAGCCACAGTATCCGCAATGCTAACACACACACACATATGTACCTCTCTTTCACACAGACAGCAACTGAATGATTGAACTTGGTTACAGAAACCTGTCTCCGGTGTTCTAAAAGATCAACAATAATCATCCACTCGAAAAACAGTCACTCAGCAGACCACCATACAAAAATAAACATTTATGCGTGGATACAGACACACACTTGTATACGCACATGTATACATATGAGTGTGTATGACCAAGAGAGGCTTTGTGTGTTCTGTTATCTACGTACAATTTTGTAGTTATTTATCTTTGCAAGACTAGACTAATGATTGAATTATTTGCTGTTTTAGTCCCTTATGTCCTTGTACAAGCAGAATACACACTGTTGACTACAGGGTGAGTGTGGATGTAGGTATACACTTCAGTTATACACATCTATATCAACGGCATGCAATCAATCCCAATCCTTACAACAACAAAGATATCTAGCGCCTGTTTCTGGTATCTAATCAGTTTATTTAAGCATTGGAGCATTCTATCATTTCTTTTCACACTATATTTGGTCTTGCTTTTCCGATTTTTCTGTCTACATACAGTATGTCACTTTTTTACTTAAAAATCATTTTTTAAAAGTGATTCCACACAACAATCCCTTACTCTACCTGCACACATTTGCATTTTACCTTATAATGCAGAGTATTCAGACAGTAATGTAAACATCTGTCTATAAAAATTCAATATGAACACACTTGCTATATTGCTTCTCATTATTTGTTATTATCCTAGAGCCTTTAGAGGATAGGTTCACATTCATTAATCTCAAGACATACATGCCCATATGTATTTTCCCTGTCCATACAGCCTTCTTTAGTGTAAAATGGCATTCCAAGGTTTAGCTTAATATGAGGCTTCAGCAGTGAGTTTTTTACAAACTCCCTGTATTGCGCCACACAGTGTTTCAGTGCTGAGCTACAGCTTGATGTTGATGATAAAACAAAGAGAGAAAAGATGGTAACTTTGGAAGCACACTTGCCTGTTTAGAGACATGGTGCACCTTGAGTGAGAGTCAAACTTCTTCTACATCATTGCATCTGTTTGATTGTGCGTGCAGAATGTGTCAGAAATTAGACACAAAGGACTTAGTAAATAAATATGACCTTAACTGTGTTGCTCAAAGGCACTTCAGAATAGCAAGGGCATTATGGCAGTCTGCGTTCTAAGTTTGCGATCCTGCTGCCATCTCATTAAGATAAGCTAGACTTTATTAATCATAGACATAGACTTTATTAATCCCACAAGGGAAATTCCTGTGCCACAGCAGCTCAAACAAAAAAAATAGACATAGGAGAAAAAATATATAGAAAGTATTATTAGTAAAAGAAAAAATAGAATTAGTTATAATAATAATAATACAAACATATTTACACAATAAACACCCTTATATAAACAGACAACATATAATATAGATAATATTATAAAATTAAATAATATTAAAATAAAATAGATGAAAATGATTAAAACCATCTTCAAAATAACACAACTACATGCATGCAACAGTTTTAACGGTTCTTTATCATTCTTTTTCTATTTTTAGTTTATCTTTTGATGTTTGGTTGTTATTTGATTGTTAGTCCTGATTTGTGATGAGGTCTGTCTTGTATTTGTTCAGTTGTTTGTGTTTGTGAAATGTAAGACTTTTTTGTGGAATAAAAACAAACAAAAACCTGGACATCTGTTTTACCGAGCGTGCAAGTGAAGGACCTGCTGACCAGCAGCCCCTCCACAAACGCCAGCTGGCGGTCTATACTTACACATCTGTCAAAGGTCATGTCCAACATACTAATTAAAGCCACGGCAGTAGAACAGAGAACATGATAAACACCCAATTGTGTTTCTGTGTTTCTTGTGAGTGTGTGTGTATGTGTGTGTGTGTGTGTGTGTGTGTGTGTGTGTGTGTGTGTGTGTGTGTGTGTGTGTGTGTGTTACAATTAACTACAAGAATGTCCTGTGGCAGATTTAATAATAATGATTACACCATAGCGAGCAGTATAATGACAAAAACATGACATCTCATTCTAGCCTTTAACTAAATTTGTCTCTGTCTTGGTCTTGGTCATGTCTCTGAAATTTTGAACATCAATCATGAATTCATTGCTGGAACTGTCCCATGATGTGCAGTTTTGTGCTTTGGGGCATTGAGGAAAACTGCAGTACAACACAAAAACAAGAATAAAATAAAATGGAAAACTGTAGGTGAATGTGTGTTTATCGTTGTGCAACAATCCCCTCCACCAGGCACACACGGTGCTAAGGGGAACCATATGGGCACTCCTTCCTGACAGCCCAAACCCCAGCGATGACAGACCCTCTCAAGCATATAGCATGACACTAGAGGATAAAGCACCTGTTCCCCCGCAGCTCTTTCACACCTCCCCTTCTCCACAGAAACACACACTGGCACTTTTTCAGCCATGAGGTCACTGGCTTACTCAGGCCAAAACTGGCTGTACCACCTGCAACCCTACCAGCCCAAAATTATCACACGAAACCCAGCCTACACCCGACACCCCTCTCATCCCACACTCCTTACGATGGCCCAACCTTGGTGTGTAGAAAAGCTAGTCCCATAATTATACTCTCAGACAAATAAACTTAAGCTTTGAGTGTGTACGAGTAACCAGTCAAACACTTTTTTAAAAGACAGAAAGAAAATTAGGTGGATAACTGGTGTGACAGGTGGTGTGAGTGTGCAACATACTGAGGTTGCTGGGTGTGAATGGCATCCACAGATGTTCTTCACGTGTCCTGCATTGCTGGACAGTCAGTGTCTGTTTGCATGAGAGAGCTGTTCATAGAGCCAACTGGCTGTCTAAATGCTCCTCAGCTCTTTATCAACAATATCACCATCCTCATTTGCCCTACACTGGTACCCCATATAACCCCACAGCCTCCCAACTTCTATTCTCTGCTATTGGAAAGACAGGATTCTGCTATTATCTTCTTAACAGCAACACTTTTATGTGTGTTGTAGAAAGAGGAATGGAAAGAAACCAACTTTGGAAAAAACAAAAAGACAAGAAAGCAAACAATTACAGAATGATCTCTCTTCAGAGGAAGTGTGTAGATGTACTGTTCCCTGAGCCGGCTCATATGGACCACCTATGCAAGCATCTTTCCTCCATCAAAATCCCTCATTACAATGTTAACATGCAGTACTTTGTCATAAATATGAATGGAAGCCATTACAACACCCCACACAATTGTTGCATTGTACAAAGTCTTTAATCACATCACAGCCAAAAAGGCCAAGTGTGGGCAGATCTGGAGCCAGAATTACTTTGAGTGTGCAGTACAGGTGACAGGGGTGGGGGGTAGGGGGGGTCACATTATCCCCTTGCTACTTACTTTAGAGGAGATTATTGTCTCAAGGCAACAACAGGGATCAGTTATAAATAACTAATTATATTGATCTCATTAATCATGTATGTTATTGCAAATGCATCAATATGTTTTACCTATACTGTTTAACAAAATATCCATAACCAATGTTTCACTAATTATATCAATACAGATTTGTGATTTTGGTTGATATAACTAATACTGTTTTCATTTACATGACAATATATACTGTGCATGAATTTTGTGGTTCTTCTGATTATTTCAGGAGTGTATTTAATTAATAACACACATCATGGGAATGCAGTATCAGGAATGTTTGAGCATATATTTTTCATATGAACAGGTAGAGCAATTCAATGTAAGTCTTCTTATTCTTTCTTATTGTGGTTGAGTCTCTATCTTTGTGCCCTATGTTATCATTGGCATTTCACCCCAAATATTGCATGTGAACAAATGAAATTGAAAAATGGAAAACAATGAAAACAATCAGTTCAAATTCCTGTCATAGGCTTTTTGGAGGGACTGGCAACAGAATGCTAGCAGATGTATTTGGAGGAAATGAGGTAGAGACATCAAGTAAAAGAGGTCTAATTAGCAGGGTAGGCATTTCTTTTTGCATTTATGTTATGGTTGTTGTAATCAAAAGAAATGGTAACTTAAGAATTTCTTTAAACTAACTTCCTTGAAAATACTCTTTAAGAGCCTCAACATGCTCAAACCTAAACAAACAGCTCAACATTGAGACGTATTGAATCATGCTTGGTCAAATAAACACACTCACACATGGACACTGCAAACACAAGACAGGCCTTGGCCATTAGACCCCCAGAGTTTTCCTCTGATGGTTATAGAAGTAAGTTTTGATGAAACTGTGTCATTTTTCATCTAAACGGTGCCGGCCACCCATCCCAAGTAATCTTTTCAGTCTCCCCACACACACGCGGGCACACACACACGCACGCACACACGCACACACACACGCACACACACACTTTCTTTGTCACACCAATGCCACTATAAAAATGTCAAAATCATTCCTTGCCATGTGACTCAGAGGTCGTATCAGGGCAAACACAGTCTGCACTGCATCGTGGGAATGTGGGGGGGGGGGGATTAAAAGCTTTATGGGAGACTGTTGTTTTAACTAAGCTTATGAATGCATTTAGATACATTTAAAGACACTGGGAAAAAAGAAGATTTTACTGTGTGTCTTATCAGGCAGTTTGCTTACCTTATGTCTAGACTGTGGCAAAGCTGATTCTGGTTCTCTTCTCTTCCCGTCTGAGGCTCCATGTCCAAGCCTATCCCTGTCCTGCTGCATGCTCTGTCCCACCTGCACCATGGCCTTACATTCCACACATGAGCCAATCACCAACCTCCTCCCATCATCCACCAGGAGAGTGCGTGTGCTGCGAGGCGCATACAGGAAGACAGGTAGTCTTGCCACAATAACAGCGCACAGCCTACCTTGCCTGCGCTGCTCCTTCCTGCAGAAGAAACACACAAAAGCCTCACAGCTGTACTGGCGGGCCCAAGGGGAGCTTGGTGGCTGGGGGTTGGCACTGGATACACTAGAGGTAGACGGGGTGGAGGGACCCAGGCCTTTGCTCTCATGTTGGGCCCACTGGGTGAGTAGGTCATGGTAGCAGAGATTACAAGCTGACACCAGGCCTGTGGCATCGACTGGCTTGGCATGGAGAGCAGGAGGGTGGACTGTGAGAAAGGGGAAAAAAGGCTCCCTTTCCCCACAACGCCCAGGCGGGTTGACATGCAGCTGGTACTCTCCACCTGCACACAGCTCAGCTCCACACAGGTAACACACCGACATCGAGCTGCCTGGGCGAGAGGCCACACCAGTCTGGGAATTGGCTTGTCCAGACCCCTCAATGGCCATGGCAGCGTGGTACCTGACCAGAAAGGAGCTGACAGACGTGATGAGGTCTTCACTAAGGCTCAGTCGATATGCACCCCAGATCTCCTCCAGGATTAAATGGCACTGAGGGCAGCAGTGTACACGGCCATTTTTCACCCCCTGGGCATTTGGTGGACAAGGCAACATGTGGATGAAAGGAAAATACATTGCACCACGGGACTTGCCCACACCAGCCTGTGCATATGCTACTCTCATATCTCCTTCACAATACTGACCACAGAGAAAACAGGCCTCATGGGAAGCATTGTGTTCAGTTCTGCACTCCATGGACTCTGGAGGAGTTAGCTGTGAAGGATGGAGAGAACTGGTGGCCTGGTTGAGGGGAACTACATACAGGCGCTGGAGGACAGGCACATCTGCCAGCTGAAAGCTCTGCCACTGCTGCATGAGAGAGGTGTGGCAGCTGCCACACACAAGGGTTGTACCTGCTGGACTGATTGGTATTGCATCCCGGGGAGGGGAGTGAAGCCATAGGAAGGGAAAGAAGGGCTCGCCCTGTGCCCTCTCCTGTTTCTGAACACTGACTTTAAAACGGCCATGTCTGAGCCCAGTGCCACAGATATAGCAAACACACTCCTCTGAACAGGTGTCCACAGTGAGGTGTGACTTTCTCCCTGAAAGCTCTCTGACAGCTCTAAACTGGGTGTTTTGGCTTGTTTTACTATCATGCTTGTCTAGGTCATCATCACTTGTAATGTTAATCTCATCTTCATCAGAGTTGTCAGAGTTATTCTCCCTGGAAACAGCCATGTTACATTTAGTGATGACAGCAGCGGTGCCAACAGATGACAGAGTAGTGTTGGGGTGATCTTCGCCCCTTCCTCGGTACATCAGCGATGGAGGTCTGGACGAAGCACAGCTGCTTTCGGCAACACGCTGAATCTGACGCAGCTCCGCATGTCTGACATTCCCCTCCTCCAGCCATCGCCTGTTGCGCATAATGACCCCGTTGTCTTGCACAGGTGTGTCAGAGAAAGGACTGTCATAGCATCGCTGAGGGAAACCCCCCTGGGACTTTGCCAGAGATTCTGATGATTGACAGACATTATTCATAATTTTAGCACCGCGCCTCCCTGGCAGAACACGCTCCGCTTTTGGCGATCCCTGCGCCCCATAAATACCCACCGGGTAGCGCATTGCCCGCTGTGAATCCGGGCTGTTTTTAACACTGATGACATTGTTCTTCCTGCTACTGTCTCTTGGCGATTTGCCAGATGCTCTCAGGCACTTGTCTTTGCTCATACCGGCTCTGTCGACGAAATCCATCTCCTGGTCTGATATGTTGTCATTTTCAGAAAAAGACGAGAAATCAGACTCTGCGCCCCCGTCGTAGTTCTGGCTGCTGACACTAATTCTCCTCTCCAGATCATACGAGATGTTCCACTCCTGTGGGACCCGCCGAGAGTCGCACTGATAGGGTCGTTTCAACCAGTACATGCGCTTCTCAATGGGCGTCCTGCTCCGCTCGAATGAGTTCCACTGCTCACTCAGAAAGCAGTGGCACACGGCGCACACCATCGTATGTCCATCCGGGCTCACCTCACACGCACCCGGGGCTGGCTCCTGATTTTGTAGAAACGGGAAAAACGGAACCCTCTCTTTTTGGTATGTCACTTGTAACCTCAATTCCTTTCCTGGTGTAACTCCGCTTCCACATATGAAACAGTAAACCAGCCCACCTAATCCATTCCGATCAGCCCTGGAAGTGTTGCCGGGCATAGCTGCAGCCATGAGTCGGTGTTTCCGAGATAAAGGTGTCAGTTCCTTGTCACAGGAGGAGTTCATTGTTTTTAAACACCCAAATACTAGGCTACATGGTATAACTTCAACAGTTATGCTAAGTTATGCTCATGTTCAACACTTATCTGCAGGTCAGGAAACTATACAATCACTGCTATTCTAAGTTACTCACTGGATGGTAAGATGCACGATGTAGTCCATTGAAAACGACAGCGTGCAGGAAACCGTTATCTTTCAAGGACAGGGAGAAATTCACTCCAAAACATCCACGAAAAGACACAGAAGTCATAGCTCAGTGAAGTATGTAGTCCGCATGTTTGTCCTGGAAGTCCGCTAATACGACAAAAGAACCTGGGATCACGGGTCGCCTCTCCAGCGAACTTTCCTGCCTGCGCTGCAAACTTTGGCTGCAAACTTACACTGTACACAGCGCCATCCCCGATCCATGGGACCCGCTCCGATACCCCAAGACAACCTCCACCCCCTGCCAGCCCCCACTAATAATTTTGCAGAGATCATGAGCACACACTCCTGCAGTAGCTGCCCATGCGTCAAAGTATTAACCATGCACAGCATATCCACAGTTTAACATGCACAGGGGCGTGTATTTAATAAACAGACCCGCAGCATGTAGGTAATCATCTGAAAGCAAAACTTCGGAGCTGCTTTGTATCAGACGCTGTTTAACTGTGCAAATGAATTATCAATTTTGTCTCAAAACCGACAAGGGAACACATACTAGATTTCTAGCATTTTTGTTTGGTTTTATCTGTTCTCAGTATACAATTATTATTGCTGTCAGCAGAAACAAAAAATGCAACTTGTATCTATCTATCTATCTATCTATCTATCTATCTATCTATCTATCTATCTATCTATCTATCTATCTATCTATCTATCTATCAGGATGTAAAGAAAAACAAAGTGTATGCTCAAGACCCAACAACACACTGGATATCCTCCTCAATCCATGCACATGTACACACATACACAATATTTACAACCCCTAATGCCGTCTCCTTCCCACTCCAGTATCTTAGACAAAGACAAGACAGCAAGTTGAGTAATCAATCCTTAAACACGTCACATCATCTAACAATAACATAAACAGTTATGTCTGTCCGTTCCACTATGTGCTTCTCCAGGTCTACTGTCTTTTGACATACTGATATCAGAGAGTTATGGACTACCTTCTACCTTGCACTTCCCCATGTTCTCCTTCCCTTCATCCATTACCCTCTTCATCGTCACCATGTCCCCTGAAGACAAATTTACACTTTCTGCTCAGCCTTCCAACCTGGAACTCTAGGAAAGTTTTAAGTGATACTGCCTACCCCTACTGTAACTCCTTGCCCACCCGATATCTATTTATTTTCTCTTCTGCATGGTAAACAAGAAAGATCACAGAAAAAAGGCATTCCTGAGTGATGCTGACCTGTTTCTACTGACAATTCCCACAGAAACAAGAAGTGGGAGGGGGTGAGAGAGAACTGAAAAGAATGAGATGCCTGCACTCTGCTAAGAGGGGGTGAGAGAGAACATATGCACAGACAGTAGAGAGACAGTATAGCCTAACATGTGTATCAGAGTGTATCAGTGGAGGTGTTTTAAATTAGTTATTCTAGTAATGAATTAATTGTCACAACAGATTTACAACACTGCCTTGTAGTGTCAAATATTGGTACTACATCATCTGGGAAATCCCCCCCCAACCAGTCAGACTGAAGCTCATGCGGGCAAAATCACAGTTGAGCAGAAGAAGGGCTGAAGGAGAGCAACTATAAGCAGAGCATGTGAGAGGGGAGAAAATCAGAGAAAGATAGAGCTTGAAGACACTCAAAGAAAAAGTTTGGGAACCACTATGCCTGCAGTGTGCATTATTGTTTCTGTGCTCTTATGAGCTTATCATTCAGTATCAGTATCATAGAGTCCCTGCCTATAGAACCTATAGAGGCACTTCAAATAATGTTCATTTTTGTTTCATGTCAATGAAAAACTACACACAATGTACACACTTTCAAACACACATTTAAGACACAATGCAGCACAAACAAGCTTAGCAATAGTATAGTTTACAGTCTCATTCATTCACAATCTCTCTGTCTCTCGCTGTCTGGCTTCTACTCTATCAGTTCACAAATCGGTTCTCCTCTCTGCTGCTGTCAGTTTTCATTTGGGTACGAACCTATTTGACCCTTCTCCACCCCATTCACTTCCAGTCTCCATCACATGTAGTGCCCGGTCGTGCTCCACATACCATCATCCAGATCTTCAGCCTACTATCTTCACCACCTCCGCCAGTTTCTAGAATAGAATTATTTTTTTCATTTTAGTGAAGTCTCTCCTGATTGAAATACTCTACATATCAAATACTGTAACTGATGTTCAGATCCTACAGATTACTTAAAGTTCCTGTGTGTGTAATGATCTGTGTGTGCACATTCTCAATGACTGAAATGGTGCCATTTATAGCTCTCATGTGAGATGAGATACAGTATCTGCTGTATTGCTCTTCATATGCTGTATGGAAATTTCTCTACTCTGACAGACCCTCTGAAGGGACTGTGTGTGAGGTGGGAGAAAGGGACTGCAGTAGGAGAGTGATCTGAATAAAATACTCTTGTAGAGTAGAGTTGGGCCTCCAGGATTTTTGGCAGAAGGAGGTGATAACAGGGCCAGGAGGAGGGCACTACACTGTGTGTGTGTGTGTGTGTGTGTGTGAGTGTGAGTGTGTCTGTAGAGTGGGTGTATAATAGTTTGACTCCCCTCCCACTGTGTTGGAGGCTGTCCTGGCCAACCTCAGTAGACTAGGTTGACAGTGGAGGGTCCTCAGCTTCACCTGGGTAATTGGGATATACATATAAGCTTGCCCGTATGCTTTCTGCTGCCTTTCCTTTTCTACCGCTGGTGGCATCCACCCTGCATCACCTTCTTTTGCTTTTGCATTGCTGATACTGGTGATTTCCAGATGTTAATTTGTGTTAACTTCATAAGAATCTTTGTCACATTCCATGAGCCAGTTTGTAACAATAGCACCTATAGAGACAATGTAAATCTTTCAAACACACAAAACATGCATGCTTGAGTGTACACACAACTCACACACAGACAAAATGCAAATATGTGTGTGTATGAATGGGCTTAAAGGTTTAGCCTGTGTTTCTTGTTTGTTCTTGATGTTTCAGGGTTTTGACAGATACTGTAGGCCTACAACAGGTCTCTCTGTAGTCAAAAATCACTGTATGTGTGCATTGCAAGCATAAAGTATGTCATCCTGTATGTGTCTGGGATTTCAGGGCCATCTGGGAGGCATTATTTTACAGTTAGACCACTGGACTCCAAACTTCACCAGAGAGACCTCCTGGGAACTGGATATGTCAGTAGGAGTGAGAGAGAATATAAGTTTACTTACAATAACTACCTTTTTCAAGAAGTGTGACAGCAGTTCCAGAGTTTTAACCAAAGTATAAAGATGTTTGATGAATAGCATGGGAGAGTTACTGCAGAGTCATCTTCTAACACTATGCATGGACTTGTGGTAGTAAAATCATGTTCAAACTGAAAAATAATTTATAAAACATGGTCACAACAAAGCTCAGATATAACAAGCTGCTTGTAGGCCACAAATGGCTTGTTCAATTTAAGTAATTTTATGACTCAGAGACAGGTACAGTAGTGACACTCAGCCTTTTGACCACTGCTTCATTAAGAGCTTAACGGCCCTCTCTTCATATTGTTAATACTGCATGATCTGCTGTTTCTGGCACAGCTTCCTTTTAAAAAGTGTCTTACTTCCCTTTTCTTTCATCTTTTTCCATTCTTCCTTTCTTTCCTCATGTGTGTCTCTGCTCCTCCCTCTGTTTCTTCTGGGCTCCATTGATGATGTCAAACATTTCAACATCATTTTGATATTTGTATATTATTTTAATTATTTGATGGCTGTAGAAATGGTTTGTGGGCAGAGTAAGAGTAATGATTAGTTGATTAATTTGGACTAAAACTCTCTTTTAAATATTTCACGGTAAAGCTGGTGATTGTGGACACACAGGGAGGTATTTAGTATCCTCATGTAAGACTCAAATCATAATGACAAATATTTAACTGCTTGGAACAGGAGGTCATGGTGTTTAGGAAATTGTTATAGATAAGGATAAAGACTAACACATGGTCTACACATGATCAAATGGTCTCAGCTGCAGCCATTGTCGAGTTGAACACAGACTCAGTGTCTTATTTATAAACAAGAATAATTCAATTCATGCTAAAGAAAAGCCACTACTTTATTGTTTTTTGAAGTCACTCCTTTGTTTTTCCAAAAATGATTATGTAAAATTGTCTGTTGTAAAAAGGCCTGTTACCAGTGTTAAGTAGGACACTTAAAAAGACATTACCTTTTTAGGTGTGGCCAAGAACAGATGTCAAACCAACTAACTTAACTAATCATTGACTGATTAATTAATGCTGAAACGGAAATATAAGATCCCCCCAACAACAGACAGGGCAGGAAAGATGTGAGATTAGGGACACTGACGAGTCCTCTTTGTGTCCGTTCCTGTTTCAATGTCCAATGTGTTTATTAAGGTTTAAAAGCGGGTGATACCTTTTGATGCTAGAAATAACAACTATGCTTAGCTGGCAACCACAATGCTGCATCCTGCCAGGCAGGAAGTGAGTGTGTACATGGTCATTTCACTGATGTGACATAGGAAGTAAACGTAGCCAAAGTGTCAGCAGTTCAGTTCCTTGACAGAACATCATCACAAGTTCTCAAAAACAAGTTACAAATTGTTCACACTGTTGAAGAAAGCAATACAAAATAACCTAGTTTTCAAGGTTGTGAGGATGAGTTCTCAAAATTATGAACTTGTTAACTGTCACAAAATGCATCTCAAAATCTTTGTTAATAAAAGGGGATTATCCAGTTATACACATACACAGAAGAGACAGATATATGTATATATGTATATATATATAGAGAGAGAGGGAGAGAGAAAGAGAGAGAGAGAGAGAATGCTTCCTCTGGAGAGAAGCCTGGACTTTCTCCTTGTTGTTTATTTATTCATTTATTTCTGCAAGATCTCTTCCCTCTCTCCAAGGTCAGAGGTGCAACTAAGGAATGTGTTTCCTCTGAACAAGGAAAAACTAACACGTCCAGCTCATACAGTGTATACTAGGCCACAGTTCATTCTGTTTTCTGGACCATATTTCACTGCTCAAATAGACATTCAACAAAAAGGAATGCCGTTTTTCTACAATGTGATCAATCTGTGACCTCAACTTCAAGGCATATACATAAATGCTTTCAGAAAATAATTATATATGCTTCTATGCTCCTTATTTGACCCTATCTTCAGTAAAATCAAACTGAGTTTCTAAAAGATTATAATACACTACAAGTCTCTCTGAACAGGATGTTAAAATAAATTGTAAAATAGAGGAGACTGTAGAAACTAAAACAGAATAAATATAGTCATAGGAGATGGGTCAGGGAGCTTCTACTTTCCCTTGCAGCTAACCCCATCACAGCTGTAGTTGACCTCTAAACTCTTTCCCAGAGAGGCATAGCCTTGCTGGAGCCTGTGTGTGTGTGTGTGTGTGTGTGTGTGTGTTCTCACTGACACAAGGTTGACCCAATCTGCTTTCACCTGTACTTGTCAGTCAGTCGCAAGGCCCCTCCCAGGCCTAAGGCTCCCGGCGCCTCCCATCAGAGACCTTGAAAAGTCTTGACATACTTCTGATGAACATTCCTCTCTTCTCAGGTCATGGAGACCCAACGGAAGAAGGCTCCACCGATGGGAAGAAGAACAGATTACATGTAGGAGGGGGAGGAGGCAGGCAACGAGGAGAGAACAGGACACCAGAAGAGAGACAGAAAGAGTGCGTGTGTGGAAAAGGACAGCGAGTGATGAGAGACTCTGATGGTGTGTTTCCCTGCTGGGTCATCAGTGATCCACATGGACATGCACAGGCACAAGCACAGGCAGGCAGACACACACACACACACACACACACACACACACACACACACACTTTGTAGTAGCAGAACCCCTTTATCTACTGACCCTCCCTCCCCCTGCTCTCTGACACATCACCATCTTTCGTCTCAGCAGCGGCAACTAATAACCAAAAAGTAATGACGAGGATGAAAACACAGGACATCAGAGAGGCGAGAGGAAAGGCCAGGCAAAACCGGGGATGGTGCTGCTCGTAAAGAGACGCCTGGAATAATGGGAAAGGAATGTGGTGTAACGACTCCCCTGGGACTAACCCAGCCGAAGGCTCTCTGGCTCGGGAACAACAAACGGGAACGCTTGAGGTGCGCAGGGTGCACACATAAGGGCTTTAACAGCCCCCCCATTCACACACACATACACACATGGATCCACACAAACCCACACAAACCCCCACTCACCCCCACCCCCCCTTCCTGTGCCGACCTACTGGAGTCGGCTGTTGTTGTTGGCTGCCTGCCACCTTCGGAAGAAGCGCGCCCTTAGCCTCTCCCTCCTTCCCCTCTCTTCAGTCCCTCTTTCGCTCTCTCTCTCACTGGGAGCGAGCTGCCAGGGAAACGCTGATGACATGACATCTTTGAAGAGGTCCCTGGAAAAAGTGATTACCACCCACCCTCGTCCCCATCAAATAATCCTATTCCTTTTCTACCATACCTTTCAGTCTTTTCAGCAGTCAATACCTACCCTATTCTCCCTCTTGCTGTCTCTCCATCTTCCTCTATCACCTTTATGCCTGTGTGTGTATGTGTTTGTGTGTGTGTGTGGGTGTGTGTGTGTGTGTGTGGCTGTGCATGTGTTGATGCATGGGTGTGTGGTTGTATCTTTTTCTTGGTATGAGCAGCTAGATCACTTGTCTTTTGACCCAGAGAGGAGAAAATGCATTTGTTCTCAACCCCTGGCAAACACATTTACGCACATACAGACGCAGCTGTCATTTTCTTCTCAGATTCTGCCTTTTAACCTGTGTAATTGTGTGTGTGTGTGTGTGTATTCTTGTGTGTGTCAGTGAGTGGAGTATTCAAGCCAGGTAGGAAAGCCCCTTGTGTCCTGTTCATTTTGCTCCAGTGAACATAGGTGCTGTCTGAGACATGAGGTGCCTGACATACACACAACTTGCATACGGAGTCTTTAATTCCCTGCACACACAAACAGACACACACACACACACACACACACACGCACATGAGGGCACACACACAGACTGAATCTCCTCTCACAGCTTGTCTGGATTCCTGGGGTGTGTTGGTCACGCGAGGAGCAGTGTGAGTGCTGAGTGTGAGCCAGTAGTCATATGAGAAGATAAAAGTTAAGAAGAGAGGATGGAGGCTGGCTGGGCTGCTGCATTTGAGACAGAGCCATCTGTACATTGAACCTTTTGCTTTGACTCACAGCTTGGTCCCTATTGCTAGAGCTATTAAACTATAAACTCAGAATTTCCAGACAATGTCTTGGAAGACAACAAGGAAAGATATTAAAACATAATAGATATAACTGTTTATGTTTACGCCGTTAAATTAAGAAAAGATTGTACATATGACTTTCCATATATAATAGTGTTTCCCTTTAATGTGATAAATGTCACAATACTTTTTTGTCATTCAATGTGCAACTCATGGGCCCACCACCTGTGGGAGGAACCGCTGGGGTCGGGTGCGCAGCCACATGGGTGGCGGCGAAGGTCAGGGACCTCGACGGACCAGACCCGGGCGGCAGAGGCTGGCTCTGGGGACGTGGAACGTCACCTCTCTGTGGGGGAAGGAGCCGGAACTTGTGCGGGAGGTGGAGCGCTACCAGTTAGATCTGGTGGGGCTTACTTCTACGCACAGTCTCGGTTCTGGAACCGTACTCCTGGATAGGGGTTGGACTCTGTCCTACTCCGGAGTTGCCCAGGGTGTGAGGCGCCGGGCGGGTGTGGGGATACTCACAAGCCCCCGGCTGAGCGCCGCTGCGTTGGAGTTTACCCCGGTGGACGAGAGGGTCGCCTCCCTACGCCTGCGGGTGATGGGGGGAAAACTCTGACTGTTGTTTGTGCATATGCACCAAACAGGAGTTCGGAGTATTCGGCCTTCTTGGAGACCTTGAATGGAGTCCTGTATGGGGCTCCAGTAGGGGACTCCATAGTTCTGCTGGGGGACTTCAACGCACACGTGGGCAATGATGGAGATACTTGAGAGGCGTGATTGGGAGGAACGGCCTCCCTGATCTGAACCAGAGTGGTTGTTTGTTGTTGGACTTCTGTGCTAGTCATGGATTGTCCATAACAAACACCATGTTCGAACATAGGGATGCTCATAAGTGTACGTGGTACCAGAGCACCCTAGGCCAAAGGTCAATGATCGATTTTATAATCGTTTCATCTGATCTGAGGCCGTATGTTTTGGACACTCGGGTGAAGAGAGGGGCAGAGCTGTCAACTGATCACCATCTGGTGGTGAGCTGGGTCAGGGGATGGGGGAGGACTCTGGACAGACCTGGTAAGCCCAAACGGGTAGTGCGGGTAAACTGGGAACGTCTGGAGGAGGCCCCTGTCCGACGGACTTTCAACTCACACCTCCGGCGGAGCTTTTCGTGCATCCCTGTGGAGGCTGGGGGCATTGAACCTGAGTGGACAATGTTCAAAGTTTCCATTGCTGAAGCTGCGGCGGCGAGCTGTGGTCTTAGGGTCTTAGGTGCCTCAAGGGGCGGTAACCCACGAACACCCTGGTGGACACCGGTGGTCAGGGAAGCCGTCCGACTGAAGAAGGAGTCCTTCCGAGATATGTTATCCCGGAGGACTCCGGAGGCAGTTGCAAGGTACCGACGGGGGCCCGAGGGCTGCAGCCTCTGCCGTGACAGAGGCAAAGCAGCGGGTGTGGGAGAAGTTCGAGAAGACATGGAGAAGGACTTTCGGTCGGCACCAAGGTGCTTCTGGAAAACCGTTCGCCACCTCAGGAGGGGGGAAGCGAGGAATCATCCAAGCTGTTTACAGCAAGGATGGGACGTTGTTGACCTCAACTGGGGAGGTAATAGAGCGGTGGAAGGAGCACTTTGAGGAACTCCTAAATCCAGCTGGCACGCCCTCTGTGGTAGAGGCAGAGCTGGAGGATGATGGGGGATTGTCGTCAATTTCCCTGGTGGAAGTCGCTGAGGTAGTAAAACAACTCCACAGCGGCAAAGCCCCAGGGATTGATGAGATCCGTCCAGAAATGCTGAAAGCTCTGGGTGTGGAGGGGATGTCTTGGTTGACACGCCTCTTCAACATTGCGTGGAAGTCTGGGACAGTGCCTAAGGAGTGGCAGACCGGGGTGGTGGTTCCCCTCTTTAAAAAGGGGGACCAGAGGGTGTGTGCCAATTATAGGGGTATCACACTTCTCAGCCTCCCTGGTAAAGTCTACTCCAAGGTACTGGAAAGGAGGGTTCGGCCGATAGTCGAACCTCGGATTGAAGAGGAACAATGCGGATTCCGTCCTGGCCGTGGAACAACGGATCAGATCTTCACTCTCGCAAGGATCTTGGAGGGGGCCTGGGAGTATGCCCAACCAGTCTGCATGTGTTTTGTGGATCTGGAGAAGGCGTATGACCGGGTCCCCGGGGAAATTGTGGGAGGTGCTGCGGGAGTATGGGGTGAGGGGGTCCCTTCTCAGGGCCATCCAATCTCTGTATGACCAAAGCGAGAGCTGTGTCCGGGTTCTCGGCAGTAAGTCGGACTCGTTCCAGGTGAGGGTTGGCCTCCGCCAGGGCTGCGCTTTGTCACCAATCCTGTTTGTAATATTTATGGACAGGATATCGAGGCGTAGTCGGGCGGGGAGGGGTTGCAGTTCGGTGGGCTCGGGATCTCGCCGCTGCTTTTTTGCAGATGATGTGGTCCTGATGGCATCATCGGTCTGTGACCTTCAGCACTCACTGGATCGGTTCGCCGCCGAGTGTGAAGCGGCTGGGATGAGGATCAGCACCTCTAAATCTGAGGCCATGGTTCTCAGCAGGAAACCGATGGAGTGCTTTCTTCAGGTGGGGATTGAGTCCTTACCCCAAGTGAAGGAGTTTAAGTACCTTGGGGTCTTGTTCGCGAGTGAGGGGACTATGGAGCGTGAGATTGGTCGGAGAATCGAGCAGCCGGTGCGGTATTACATTCTGTGTATCGCACCGTTAGATTTAAAAAGAGAGCTGAGCCAGAAGGCAAAGCTCTCGATCTACCGGGCAATTTTGTTCCTACCCTCACCTATGGTCATGAAGGCTGGGTCATGACCGAAAGAACGAGATCCAGGGTACAAGCGGCCGAAATGGGTTTCCTCAGGAGGGTGGCTGGCGTCTCCCTTAGAGATAGGGTGAGAAGCTCAGTCATCCGAGAGGAGCTCGGAGTAGAGCCGCTGCTCCTTCGCGTCGAAAGGAGCCAGTTGAGGTGGTTCGGGCATCTGGTCTCTAGGGAGGTGTTCCAGGCACGTCCAGCTGGGAGGAGGCCTCGGGGAAGACCCAGGACTAGGTGGAGAGATTATATCTCCAACCTGGCCTGGGGAACTCGGGATCCCCCAGTCGGAGCTGGTTGATGTGGCTCGGGGAAAGGGAAGTTTGGGGTCCCCTGCTGGAGCTGCTGCCCCCGCGACCCGACTCCGGATAAGCGGATGAAGATGGATGGATGGATGTGCAACTCCCACAGATAACTTCATAGATCTGGTGTTGTACTTTGTATTTCTACTGGTGTGGCTCCAGGAATATCAACTGACCAGTCAACAGACTGAATTATGTCAATAATTACTGGATGCATTGCTATGATATTTTGCATAGACATGGGGCCCTGAGGATGAATCTTTGAAGACTGAAGACTTTGGTGAGCCCTTGACTTTGTATCTAGCACCACCAACATGTGAAAGGTTTTACTTATCCAGTAAAATATATCAATATAGTCATCTAGTCATCCTAGATGATTAATCCAAATATTGGTGATCCTCTGACTTTTTCTTGAGCACTACCATGAGGTCGACATTTTTGGTTTTGAGTGAAATGTCCCAAGATCTATTGGATTAATTGCCTTGAAAATGGGTACATACTTGCAATACATGCAAAACTAGAGACATTCCCAGCAGCCTCAGCTGCCCTTTTGTTTAATATTAATTAGCAAAATGTTAGCATACTAAAACACTAAACTAAGATGGTGAAGATGGTAAAGATTATAACTACCAAACATCATTGTGTTAGTACTTTCATAGTGAGCGTGCTAGCATGCAGATTTTTAGCATTTAGCTCAAAGAGCCACACTGCCTAATGAAGCTAAGCGCAAATTCCTTCAGGAAGACTTCTAAATAAACTTCAATCTCCATTATCTCTCCCTAAAACTATTCAGCTGTTAAAAAGGCATTCACTTTTCAGTAAACCAACCAGAATTGGCCACGAAATTCAGGATCAATCACAGCATGACATCCTGCTGCATGACAGCATGACTCTCCTAGCAATCAGCTGTCTTTTCAGGCAAACGTGCAACCCTCCTCCTCCCCTTCCACCTTCGGGCATCATCAACCACTGCAACCTGAGTTCCTTTCCGGCAGACTGCAGTGTCTAGGCTCCATCGGGGGGAATATGTCTGGCTTCTACCCTCTTTAAAATATTTTATATTTTTCTAACACCCAAAGACTCTGTACATTTCTTATTATGTACATGTACAATAAATCTTTGCATATCTGCAACAAAGTCTCTCTTGATTGAAATTACCTTACAGAGAAACTAACTAGACTCTTACTCATGTTTCTTGATTCATTTTGATTTTCTAATGACATTTTATGCAGTCATTTTTATTGCAGGTGTGCACAACATGGCATTTATTTGTTTGAGAATGACATGGTACTGCTTTTATATTTCTAATGAGTCACTTTTCCAATTTTTCCATGTTCTTTTTGTTGTCGCCAAGCCTATAAAACAGAACATTTAAAGTAGAGACATAAAGTGGCCAGTACTACGCATCTCAAGAGAGCAAGGTTGTTCCTCTCCTCTCCCTCTCTCTAATCTACTGCTCTCTTCCATGACAACCACTTTCACAATCCCCTTCCCAAGCCACGTTGGGCAAAGGGCCAGAGCCGTGAGAGCAAAATAGTCTTTGTTCTTCTTTCTTTCTCACAGACAACACAATTCCATCACATTGAACCCACAGTCTTCAGTCTTCTTTTTCCTTAAGGCACTCTTTGCAGGCAGGCTCATACAATATGCTTTAGGCAGTGGATCAAACGTTAGCTGTGGCAGGATAGTAACATACAAAGAAAAGCTTGTTGATTCAAAACCATTATTTAGAAAGATGAGAGCCAACCAAATCATTCTGGCTTTGATGTTGAATTTCCATTAGACAGCTCTACTACATCCACATATACATGGCCCTCATTTTTCTGACCTGGTCATACCCACTTCTACATACTACAGTGATCTTTTCTCTTATAATACAGACACTAGAAAATATAAACAGACATGACTGTTTAGTTTGGATGGCAAGAAAAGTTGACAAATCTGGACACAGCTGTTCTTCTCACCTCTAGATGTTTCTCATATTGAAGTGTACTGTGTGCTAGACTGAGCTTCTTGAAGAAGAAGAAGAAGAAGAAGAAGAAGAAGAAGAAGAAGAAGAAGAATTAATTTCTTTATCAAGCCTCAGCAGAGGAATCTAAATATCCATGATGGATAAAGTCTGTTGTGTTGTGTTTGTTCCATAGTCAATGCCGTAATACTGTTAGAGTAACTTAGGCCTCGGGCCTTTGGCTGTGTCTGCCAAATCCAGAATTTGCCTTTTGTGTTGTGTTGTGTATATTTATTCTTTTTTTTTAAATATTATTTCCCTCTAATAGTGACAGTGGATAGACAGGAAAGGGGGGTGAGAGATGGGGAATGACACACAGCAAAGGGCCGCAGATCAGATTTGAACCCTGGCCACTGCAGGACTCAGCCTACATGGGGCGCACGCTCCTACTGGGTGAGCTAGAGGCCGTTTTTAGTGCATAAGGAGTCTGTGACTGTGTGTGTGTGTGTGTCTTTATGTGTGTGTGTGTGTTCATGTGTTTGTGTGGTACATTGCTCATAGCCAGATGTACTGAGCAGGTGGCCACATTACTCTCCTCTTAGCTATGCTGCAGGCAAGGAAGCCCACTCACCAGAGCTTATAAACTAATTCTCATGTATCACCATTTACCTGTGGACAGAATCAGAAAAGCAACCTCTGTAAATTTAACCAAGTTTCACCCTGTTTGTGCACATATCTGAAAGTGCGTGATTAAGCACATGTGTGTTTATCATGATGCCTCACCTCAGCTCTCCCACAGCTTCCCGGCAGTTTCCTGAGGATGAAAGCGAGTGAAACCCCAGACTAGTGGGGCTCCACAGCCAATTAGGATTGTTTATTTAGCCAGCCACGGCCGCCTAGCAGAACAGGAGCACAGAGCCAGCCACACAGTCCTACATTGGAAACCTCTCCTCGCTCTCTCTCTCCGTTCCTTTTTTCCACTCCTTTAAACTCCTTTGGCTCCATCTCCTCTCTTGCTTCTCTCCACCATTTGCCCTTCTTCTTCAACTTTTATTACCCTCCAGTGAGATGCAACCTTTCCAGGATGTTCCAGAAGTCATTTATCCAATCTTTCATTATTGGACAGTAGTGTGGTGTCTCCCTTAGTTTCACTGATTTCTGACCAGTATAAATCCACCAGCCGAGATGTTTTCACTGCAGAAATCTGACATGACGTGAGTTATCACCGTAGAGGAGTTCTCACGCATATTGGAACCAACAAAGACAGGACTTATTTATAGGAAAAAAAACTAAAAATCAGACCCGCAACAGATACCACACATCACCCATGTTCTCTCTCTCACACACACACACACACACACACACACACACACACACACACACACACACACACACACACACACACACACACACACACACACACACACACTTCACACCAGCCATCAACCAGCATCCTCTCCCTCATCCAACACTATAATTAGGGCTGTACATCTTCTCCTCTTCCCCACTTCTGCCTCTCTAACTCCACATTTGTTCCTCTCTTTCTCCAGCGACTTCTCTTTTATCCCTTTTCTTCTCATCAGTGCAAACTTCACATGATGGATTGGCTCATTGACTGATGCCTGAGGGTTGTTTTTTTTTGGTGTTGTGTGTGCATGATGTTCCACAAGAGAGACGGGGTTAGCAGGAAAAATGATATCCCACTGAGATACATTTTGCTCGCGTGGAATACCCTCACAGGGGAAAGATAAGGCTTTATTGAATTATCTACTCCAATTACACCTCCACTCCTAAACATAGATTCAAACATAGTTGATTGGGTTTGAGGTGTTTGTCATGGACAAAGCTGGTTGCTCTGAGTGGAGAGTCCTTTTCACCTTTCCCCTACTGAAAACACCCAGAGGTTTCCAAGTGTTTTTGTATGTACACAAACACAGTAACACACACATAAATGCATGCATACATTAGCACACACAGGGTGCCTGGGGTTTGTGCTTCCAGGAGCAAAGGAGCTTTGTGTACCTCTGCACATGCCTGCCACACTCAGTAACCCAATCAGTCTGTCGGACAGGTACTGAGGGGCCACATCGGTCCCGTCTCTTACTGGGCAACAGGCCAACTTGAGTGAGTTCACTCCAAGGTCACAGAGCAGACAAACAAAAATCTCCAGGTAAGAGGGTCAGCATGCAGACCAGACAAAAGGAACTTATGAGACACGTTCAGTGAATTTAATGACTTTTGGTATTTGGTAGTCATAGAGCTGGCAACGCACACGTAACTAAATGAGTAAGTAAAGAGGATTGACACAACGTTTGAGAGTTTGAGTGAGTTTACTCATAGAGCAGCTCAGTGCAGTAATAAAGGCCTGTTCACTGACTCGTTCCACATGGGTGCCTGTGGTGTGGGCCTGCCATGACCACAGCGTGTGTGTGTGTGTGTGTGTGTGTGTGTCCTCATCCTTCACCATCACTCAACAACGTGGGTATGACTGTGGAGAGCCAAAGATCATGGAAACCAACATCGTTTTACAAGACCTGATTGATGAGTAAACCTGGCTGTCTGAAAAAGAGTAAAAGACAGTTTGACTTGATATGTCTTCATTCCTTGTGTAGGTGCACTGAGACAAACCTGTGTCATCAGCCATACACTTTGGAGGGGGAAATAAATCATATTTAAATTCTTTGGTAGTGATTCATTCTTTTATTTTTTTTTTATTTTTTTTGCCTAAATACTGTTTGAAATGAATGGAAGGGAATGGTAAATACTGTAACGCACAAACATTTAGCAGCAAAACAGTCACATTTCGAACCATTCTTACCTGACTCTGGTCAGGTTTTTTAAATTACAGACTGTACAGAAAATATTAAAGAGCTATTCCTCATGTATCAGAGTAGAAACCCTTATATGTTTGGGGAAGTTGTGCTCATTGGATTTTCTGACTGACACCTGCAATTAACTTTGTGTTTTGAACTGTTATAATAGTATATTTCAGTGGCAAAATTTCTCTGGATTCTCGTATCCCGAACCCTTAAATAGACCTGGGACAGTTTAAGTAAAAGTCTGTAAAATAATAGACTTAAAGATCTTCCATCCATCGGATGACCCCCTCCACCCATCTTCATGTACCCCTTAAAGACTTATCCGAGAGTACAGTTTCTGTAATACGGGGCAGCAGATACTATTTCCAGTAAGCAAAGTGAGTAAAATCAGAGCACCAGTTGAAAAATCTTTTTTGAGATCCGTATTGTATACAGTATTTTATTTTTGTCAGAGTGCTCAAAGATCAGAGTGAGCCCAGAAAAAAGTGTGTTTTTTAGACTTGAAAATTACACAAAAATGGACCAGCTAATGAAAATATCATCATTTCCAGAAAGTATTGTGACCTCTGCTACCATTCTGGGTGAACATTTGGCTCACACAAAAGGCAACTCATAAGTTGTTTTTCATCAACAACACATCCAGCATGTTAGACGCCCAAGGCCTCATCTCTCTGTTCTCTGGGTTGGCTGAATATTTCATATAGATGGTCATGCACAATCAATCCCCTTAATTCACCCCCCATGTGAAACAGCTTAAAAAACACCGTCTGGACTGTGTTTGGTATATCGCAGTCTTTCTCTCACAGTATCTGTCTCTGACTTAGTGTCAGGTTGGCAGAGCTGTTTCTGGCCTGCAGACTGGGCTTTTGTTTTCATTTCCCTTCCATTAAACACAGCCTTGGGAGAAAAGAGATAGAAAGTAGGAAAGGAGAGTGGAGAGGAGGGGTGGGGAACCATCTTGGGAGGATCTGTTGCTACTAGACAGCGTGTTTATCATAACAGCTGCTGTCCACAGGGGAAACTTGGCAGGCTACATCAAAGGTTTATTCACAGCCCACCTCTACCATCTGACACACATACACAACCATGCATACAGGCATACACACACTCACAGGAGGACGTGCTGTATTCTCATTCAATGTGCAACATATATTGAAATAAAAACACTATAAAAGGCTCATTCTCAGGTTAAAGGATGTTATGTTCCAGCCTTTATTACCTAAGCTTTTAGCTGTCGGCAGTGAGGTCTGCTTTTACGATTGTTCTGGTTTTTGTGTAAATGAATTAAAGTTCCATTTGAGTGGCGCCCCTTGTATATGCCAACACATTCTTCAGATTGAGAGCTGAGCTGGCCTCGCGTCAACACATCTCTCTCCCAGACTCTTTGTAATAGGCAGCAGTCCTTACAATCCCTCCCCTCAAGACAGAGAGAGACAGAGAGGGAGGCAGTAGTGGAAGCCAACAAGAGCATTTTTATACAACAATTTTTACCAGACTCCTCAAAGGCACAGAGGATGAGGTTACAATTTATTTCCTTGTTAAGTCTCCCCCTGCTCTGTCAGAAGAACGTCATGTCACTCTGCTGCCATCATGAGGCCGAAAAAATCAAGGTAACATCACTATGACAAAGAAAATTAAAGTTTGATTTATGCCACGGTGCACATGCACACTGCACTTTTGAATATACATTTTTTTTTTTAGATATATTGTCTTATTAATAATGTAATTGTTACAATTTTATACTTGCATGCACTTTGCAAGGGATCTCTGACCCTAATATTTAATGTACACAGTCAACATTTGCAAGGAACGAGACAAACACGTCATCAGCTGCTATGAAACATACACTGTCAAAAAGTCACAAACTTGCCAAAAAAGATTTTATTATTTTTGGTCTTTTTATTCTTTCTCTCCATGTGTATATCCAGGACTGGTCATGTGTAAAGCATGGAGCAGACCATAAGTCAATAAGACTGAGAATAGCTGCATCTCTTTTGGCTCCCAACACAGGAGGGCAGAGAGATTGCAGAGTTTGTGACAATCTTGTTACTTGAGATTAATGTTTTGAACATGGCCTATGACAAATGAATTTACATGAATAATGAAATGAGGGCCTTGCAATCAGAGGAATACAGCCATGGTGTAGACTGTGGTCAGAGGACAGGAAGGGAAAGTAGTGCCTTTTCCTTTTGACTTGTCATTACATAGTTCCCACTGTGTTGTAATATCAGTATACTTAATTAATGTGTCACAACAAAAAAGTGTGATCTTTTACAGTAAAAGCTAGTATATGGCAAAATAAAACAATGACAATTTTTTGTTATGCTGAAATAACAAAATAAACTCTATTGCAATGGAAACATCATTCAAGCTAAACATCCTACAGAAGAAAACATTACATTAAATGAATGCTACAAAATCTCATTTGTAACATGTTACCATTGAATGAATACACCAACAACAGCTGTTATTGGCAGGCTGTTACTGTACGTCCTGAGACCGCACTCATTTCATGTCACAACTGTTTTTTCTTATTTGTATGTGTTACAATAACATATAAATGCAAATGTTGCACCTGTTATCACAGGCCGAGGCCCCAGATACAATGTAGCTCACATACATCCCTTTGGGGATTGTTATTCATACAAGCACACACACACACACACACAGCACGTTCAATTTGCTGCCATATTTCACCCTTTTTTCAGTCTGTCAAGTTTGAAGGAGGTCATTATGGCTTAACACATTGTGAGCGCCTGATGATGATTCTGATGAATAAGGGATATATCTTATCATTTAAAACCTACAGTAATTAATGGTTTAACACCACCACACTTTTGGATTTTCATACAAAGGTTCTGTGTTAGTAGGGATGGACTAGTCAGTCAATCAGTCGCTCTGTCTGTCTGTCTGTCGGTCTGTCTGTCTGTCTGTCTGTCTGTCCTGCTGAAATTCTTCCCTCTAGATCTCTTCCTGCTGTCCCTGAGGCTGCCCAGCTGAAACAACACCAAGTGGAGGACACTTGAGAGTCCTGCTTTATCCTTTCTCACACACTCACTCAGCGCCGACAAAATCATAAGCCCTCCACTCATCTCCTGCCAAGACCTCTTCCTAATGGCATGGAAGTGTCAGCTATATGTTTGACAGCTGTTGTCGAAATTAGAAAAAGAGAGATCCATCAGTGTGGTTAATCTTCTGGTATGACCACATATATTCACCTGACACATAATTGGTAAGATTGGGGTCTCAATGGAGTAAGAGGTCACCATGGCAACAGTCAAGTCTTTGGAGAAAGGAAAGCAAATGAGTAAGAGGTAGAGGGTAGAGGGAGAAGATATATTTATTTTTAATTGCAGTGATCATAATTGCAATGGGAGATCAGTTTGTGTGTGTTTATGTGTATGAGGGTAGTTTGATTTACTGTAACATGCAAATGAGGAAGACGTGTAATAATTTACATGACACAAAACATACACAAGAGCAAAGTTTGGACAGTATGAGTGTGATGATGGTCATGGTGACACACACACGCAAACAAACACACACACACACACACACACACACACACACACACACACACACACACACACACACACACATAAGACCAGATGGAGTGTGAGAGGGTGATAGGGGAGAGAGGGTGAGTTCTGTCCTTCAGACAGATGGAGGCAGTGATGCTGTTTCTGATGACTGGGCCCATGAGACAGAGGCCCAGGCATCGCCTATGCCTTTCTGCTGCCAGCAGGGTTATATCCTGGGCTTTGTTCTCTGTAATCTGCTAACCTGTGGAGCATCCGGACAGATGAGAGACATTTAGAGGGTTGTGAGCAAGAACACAGACCTTCAGAGGGAGCACCAAGAAAGCCTCCTTCATTAACCTGACTTGCCTGAGGATTTACACCCTTTTAAAAGGATTAGTGCGTGTGTGAGTGTGTGCGTGCGTGCATGCATGCGTGACGGTCGGGGTGTTGAGCGGCAAATGTGGCTTTTGCAATATCAACAGCATTGTAGGATTAAAGTAAATTATCATTGATGATAAGACAGTCAATTGTCAATACTCAAGGATTTACATAAAAGCAGATTATTAATTGTCTCCCCACTGACAGCCTAACGCTGATGAATTCTAAACCTTGATGTTTTCTCTGCAGCACTTAGTAATGCAGGTTACTATCATGTTTTAACATGTTAGCACAGAAGAGGGCAGCAAAGAGTGAGCTCCAAACCTCAGGAGTAAAAGTCACCATATGCAGTCTCAGTGCACACATGCATGATGTGCATCTTTTTGGTTCACCACACAAATAAACTTTCTTTTACACGTGTGCATGTGCTTAAATAAACACAACGCACATGTCAGGACTGTGGAGCATCTGCAGAACTACAGGGTCATCTGTTAATTCTGGAGAATACATACATACATACATACATACATACATACATATATTCCATAACTACGAAATAACAGCATCATAATAGCAATACTTTTCTATTTCTATAACTATTTTTAAAATACAAGGTGTATCAGGACACGTTGCAAAAACTGCAGAGAGAATTACATTTAAAAAAAATTCAAAATGTTAAATTAAAATGTTGAGCCAGATGGTTCATTCTCAATACATAAAAAAAATGCACAGTAAAACAATTAGGTAAAGTGATTAAAATGATTTTATATAGAAAAGGCTCATGAGAAGTGATTTCACTGGATGTCATTGACTATTGGTCTAAGTTGATTGATCACACAGAACTACACTGACACTAGACTCATATACCTACACCCACTACACCCAGGCACATGGGTGGGTGGGTGTTCATGAGTGTGGATTGTGTATCAGCGGCTGAGCTAAGCGTCTTTGGCAAAGAAAGACTACAGCACGTCCAGTCACACGTTCCCTCCATGTGACCTGCCACTGTCTGTAGGAGAGTCAGAGAGACATAAGAGAGTGCTTCGGGATAGAAGCCAGACACACAGAGAGGTGTGTGAGAGTGCAGCAACATAATTATTATTTAATGAGACCTGTTGTGAGTGCTCTGCACCCAAAGGACACAGGGTTTATAGAGATGTAACCACCAGGGTGAAAATGATACGGTTCAGGTTACCATAAGGCAAACATACAGTGCTAGGGCAACCTAAATATATACACAGCAATCATGCACACACACACACACACAGACACGTGTATGCACGTAGTATTCTTATGTTTATGCATTACAGCTTTTTCATGCCCAATATATCTCCAGCCTCCATCTTGAGGAAAAGATGCCTCCTAACAAGTTAACAAATATTTGCTCTGACAGCAGTCACGTTTTGCTGAATCACTCATGTGCTCGGTCCTGCTTCTAAACAGAACACAGGATTTGTATTTAGAAATGAGAGGGGTGAGAGTCAGTGACATCTTTACTGGGGACAAAGTGCCCAGGACACCCCTGCAAATGTGACAATGATAAGGAGGGAGGATTGGGGTGCTAACATCCCCCAGGGACACACAGTAAGAGACTCAGTGAGAGAAAGGCTGGCATCTTTGGCTCCTGTTACAGACACACTGGGGAGACACAGTGGCCTGATACTTCCTCTCTTTGCATTGTTGAGTATTGTGAAGGGTGACCATCTCAATTTGCTGCTGAGAGTATTCTTTTTCTCTCTCTAGCAAACCCCTATTCAATAACAAGACACACACACACACATGCACGCACTTGCACGCATTAACATGCACACACACACACACACACACACAAGCACCATCACAGTGTATTTTTGTGAACCATATATCTAATCTCATTGAATGGGTTTACCCACAAAATCCTAGGGGACTAAAGTATCTCCCAGCATGCATTGGGTGCAACTACCCCTACCTGAAAATCGTCATGACAGACAAATCTGTACATAGCTCAACCAATTCTGACATATTAATATTCTATAAAGCTAAACATTCAGTCAATACTATGAATTCCTACTTCATCCCAATATCCAAATACATCTGACCATATATTTATTATCATAATAGTCATAATGAGTTACAGTATGTCTGTAAACGGATAGGTCCATTTACTCTATTTTCTATACCACCATAGGATCTCTTAAGGGCACTGTGTCAAACCTTCATTTGCCAACAGTATTGGCTGAAGCAGAAATTCTTCCAATGTCCTCAATAAGTTACCTATATCTTAGCATGACATAAAAGTCCTTTTTAGAAAAGCAGGCCTGTCAGCTGGGAACTTTAAAAGGATTAAAAGTGTTCCGCTGATTATTTCCAATCACCACATGGTTCTTCAGTGTGTGCATGCACTTGTGTGTAAAAGCACACTGTGTCGCATGTCACACATGCCCAACAAGTCTTTTCAGCTATTCGTCAGCTAGATACTTTCTGTTTATCCATCTTGGTTCAGACTGACACGGTGCAAAGCTGATGAGAGTGTGGAATCAAACAGTAGATTATGAATGAGTAGGCCTCTGGCCTGGAGTGCAAGAAATTTACTGTGTCTGCAGTTCTGAATGTTCACAGTGTTATTGGCATAGCAGATACAGTCCAGGACAACATAAAGAGCCGAGAGAGAGAGAGAGAGAGAGGAGAGAGGACAGTGGAAAACATAAGGAGAGAAGGAAAAGAGAGCAATGAACAGAATGGACTAAGCCATATAGAACATCAGCAAATTCAAACTGAAAATAGTGGAGAATGGAAGAAAAAGAAAGGGATGAAATGTTAAAACGAGGAAGGAAATGTATTAATGTAATCCTTTTCTTTTATTCAGAGTAATATTCCCTGGTGCAATAACTTCTGCTGTGCTCATATATAAAACAGAACATATGAGGTCTGGTCTGGTAGAGCTTGGGGGTTTGGAGGGACATCAGCAGCGTACTAAACAGTCATCAATGGGGGAGAGGAGCGCCTATACAGCTCTTTACATTCACATGTCGCACACAAAGGACGGGGCTACTACTTTCCCGGACACCATCAGTAAATACTCTGCTTTAATTTTTTGGCCACTTGGGGCATCAAAACAACAAAACAACCAAACAATGGAAACAAGTTGTGAACACAACATTGACATATAATCCTTTTAAGTTGATATTGACCTTTTAAACAAACAGTTATTTACAAATCTAACCTTTATGGAACATAATTATTCTTCGGAGTCATGTTTCTGTCCAATATGAACTCTTTTAGTGTTGTGATTGGTCTCCACAAACTCCTAAGGGAAATATCTGTTACTTTAGCGGTTAAATGCTCCACTATGTTCCCCAGCTCCTAGACGCCGATTGTGTCTATCTGTCATTTGGTGCTGAGCAGGTAGTGTACCCTGGGTTTTCAGAGCTAGCTAAATTGATGCTAAGAGAGCAATGAAAGTTAATCAAAACAGTAAAGTTGTGGGCCGGACAGCACAACAACTTTGCTGAAAATCACTTAAAGCTTTGTAAAGCAGAGCAAATTCAGGTGATCACTCTCTGTAGCATGATTTGACTTGATTTTTTATTTTTTATTTTAACAGTATGTTGTAATAGAAAAGAAGAAATACACAAAGATAAAAACACAAACATAGCCATTTCAGCCTTTTACCAAAGAACAAAATAAGGATAAGTTTGAGAAGAAGCAGGCAGAAGCATGATGCTTATATAGTCCTGTCCCTACTTCACAATATCATATTTTACAGAAGAAGTCAAATAGATATGCATATATAGAATACAAAATTTTACAACATACAACTATGCACTTACATTACATTTGAATTCCTATGTCCAGGTCTCCTTCCTGTATTAGTCAAGTAATGTTTTCTTTAAACTATATTTTTGAACTGTATAATATTATGGCTCTGTTTGATTTTATTGTTCAGTCCATTTGACAAGGTCACCCACAAACTGAAATACACATGCAATACAATACACAAAGCCAATTAAGCTCCACAAAACTCACTCTGTATTTCTCAGTATGGCTATGTTCAGAAGATTGTGTAGCCCGGCGACTTTCGCGCACAGAAACTCAAATTGGAGACCATCACGTTTTTAATCATACATGTCCTCCTTGGCTACTAGCAACCGTGTGGAGAAGGGGTGGGGGTGAGCAATCACGGAAGGCTTGTAACATGTGGACGCGCCAACATTTTTGTTGTCATTACTTATAATTCCTAATGGGGGAAACAGAAACTACACACTATAGCTGTATATATAAATGTACCTATTAGGCCATGTCCCCTTTCTCTATCCTTAAACTATGTTTGTATGTCATCTGGTAAAACATGTTGTTTTACCTGAAACATAAATTAAATTTAGCAATGTCCTAAAATTTCAATAACTGTGAATTCAAAAAGACTGAAAAGATGATTGGTATGCTCATGCTACCCCGTGTGATTTATTATTCTGTTTGCTATTTTTGCAATGTGCAAATCTTTTGTAAGGTATTTCCCCAAAGTCACACACAATAGAACTGATATGACTAAATAAGCATGCAGTACAGAGTATGTAGAAATATCTGGTTCAAGATGTATCTAATTTACTCATTCCAATGCTCCTGGACATTTAAGTGCACAGACATTTAATGTTCATCATCACGATGAACAACCCCTTTTACACTGACACATGGTTTTTACATTGCCATTAGATTTTTTTGTCATTATAAAAGTATCAGTTATGGCCACTTTAAGCAGAAGTAATATTGCAGTATTCTGTGAAGTTTCCAAGCATTGCCACAACATTAGGAAAATGGCAACATAATTTCAGTCAGCTCACCATAATTTAGGTTCACCATTACCATTACCATAGAAGTAACATGGGACAAATCTTTGTTTTTTTGGAGGCTGCTGTGTTATAAATCACATAAAAGTTCATCTGACTTAAGTGGGTGTGCAGCTTTGGCACATGGCCATTGTTTTGTTGGGAAAGCATTTCCTGTGAAGCCTCTCTAACCTAGTTCCTTTTCCATGTCTAAATATGGTGTGTTCTTAGTTCCTCACAAAACAAGCCTTTTCAAGATAGTGGAAACTTCTGTGTGTGTGTGTGTGTGTGTGTGTGTGTGTGTGTGTGTGTGTGTGTGTGTGCTTATGTCAGTTTGTTTGTCTGCCTTTACCTAACAAAACAGTGATGCAGTGGAGCTGCCTGTTTACAGTTGACCTACAGTAATAGGGTTTCACATGAATGGGACAAAAGCTAAACCCGCATTTGGGCTCCCCCTCATAAATATTTCATGATGTATTCAATTCAATTGAGTTTATTTAAGATGGTTAACAATGTGAGAATACCTCAAAAGGCAATTTTTTATCTGTAGTCTGCTGGCCTCAATGTTAAAAAGGGTGATTTAAAATACAAATAAACAAGAAAGAAAGACAACACAAGTAGAGCAGAACTAGGCACAAAACAAGGCACATGTATACTGTTCGTCTTTGTCAACTTTTATAAAGCCACACATGATAACAACATGTAGACATAGTTTTTAGACCTTTCATGAGACAAGTTCACACGATATAATACACCAGTTGTTTTGTGAACCTTTCATGTGTGAAATGTTTGGGCTCACATAGGCTTTCATAGAAAAATCACACAATTTCAGCAAGACAAGGAAATGTAGTAATGTTAAAATTATGCAATAGATTAAGTACATAGAAAACTTCAAACTTGAAAGAAACAATACACCCTTAGAGGACCAAATTAAAAACAAAAATACATATATAAAAAATGCATATTGATTACAAAAAACATATTACTTAGATAAGAAATGTGCTGTGAAGAGGGAAAGAGGATGAGAAAGGTCTGCAAGCAGACTGTGACAAAGATTCAGTCTGACTCCTGCCATGTCTTATCTTCACCTCTTTGTGAGAGAGTGAAAATATGTGTTTATAGGAAAAGAATTTCTTTTAAGATATTAGAGAAGCTTAGTTTTAACAAGAGGTTTTGGGGAAAGCAACATGATGGGTGATTTACCCTTAGTAAAGTGAAAGAAACAGCTGCGGTCAAAGAAAATAGGAAGCTATCTTGGTTAGCTGTGCAAGTAGACACTCCAAAAAAACAGAATTCATTTTCCAAAGTTGTAGAAGACCATTTAGCCAATTAATTATTCAGGTCCAGTGCTCACTGAGATGAGGTCAATGGCGGTAAGCTATGGGCTTCCGCACTGGATGCTGCCGAGTCAGGATCATTCTCATGGCACAGCATTTCTCTGAATGCCTCACATTCATTTTTTTAAAACTAGAAATCATTAAACATATTTGTGTGCGTTGACATAACCATGATACCATGTTGAGCCGTAGGACACACTTTGGATGAGGTGGGAGAAGCTACGCAGGTGGGATGAAGATGGATGAGGATGTGGTTGCAGTCTAATAAAGCCAGACGCCTGAGGGAGAGAACTATCAGAACACAGTCATCATCACATGAACACAGCAGTTATATAAGCAATTGTTGTTACACAGCATTACAATGTTTTCTGATTCCCACAGCTGGGTTATTACAGAGACAAGCATATGTGCACTGTGTTGATGTACAGTATATGGAGCAATTAGATTCCCAGTCATGCCAAAAGTCAATTTTGCTGTAAATTGATTAGTTGATGTTTATATACAGTATACTGTATACCGTGTGTATCTTACAAATAGTCATATAAAAAAAAATAAGACAAATGTGCCCTGCTGCCATTAAATTAAAAGTCTTAATTTCCTACTTCACCATTCACTTACATTGGTTATTTTAATCTGTCTTTATATGTATTCTGGGGAATTGCGGGATTTTCCACTTAAAGCAAATGCTGAGTAGCTCTAATTATATAATTACATTGGAATCTCACAATAGGTTTTTATTGACTGGCCATATGGATTCACACTGACTGGGTGCTGAAAGCATTAAGCTGCCATGCAGAGCAGTTACAAACTGTCAGGGCGCTGTCAACACAACCATAAGTAAGCAAACTTCCTCTGACTATAGGTGAACACAGCTCATTCTTCAGCTCATTCTTCTTGCTTTAGCGGTACATGAGGATTAAGCAGTATTGTGTTCCTAATCTGACACAGAGGCTTCCCAATACACCAACTACACAACATACACAACCTACACCTGCTATACATGTGCAGACAAAGCTTGTAATGCAGCACATATTCACTGTGTTAGTTTTCCAAATAAAAAACTTCCAGTATCAGACTTTCCTTTCCAGCAGTCAAGACCGCATTATATTATAATGCCTTTATCGGCCATTTAATTCCATTAATGAAAGAATCAGAGGCTTTGTCGGTGGACTCTGGAGACTGAGGCTTTATTTAATTGAATGCCAGTTTGCTTACTATTTCTCCTATTAGAATCACATTTGCTATTTAGAGAGAAGGATGCTTGCATGAAGTAAAGATATTGTAGATTGATGCATTTTGGTATTTGTTAACCAAATTACTTTAGAACATAAACAGCACAGAAAACAAAATGAAATAGAACACTATCACTACTAAGCTATGAATCTTAGGTATGGAGATATGCATGAGTTTGCATGACCATATGTGATGTTAAGCGGTGGGGATGTTTTATAATGTTCAGATCTTATACAGTATAGTTTTCACTTTAAGCCTCTGCCAAGCTTTAAACAGCTGATTAGAGGAAAGCTATGCATTAAGTCTGTCTATTGTTAAATAGCTGCACTAACTATTTGTGCCTTGAGGACTTATGTTTCCAAGAGGATGTAACCAAAACTGAAACAGTTCAAAAATACAATGTTATCATTAGCTTTTTATAAAATCTTTGACATACTGCTTATTGCACCTTTACTCAGCTCCCCCACACTTCTTCCTGCTTTAAGCTCCAACCCCTCCCGTTCCATAAACAGAAGGGGGCGTGGTTGCAGACTGTAATCAATTCAAGGACATGCCCGCAGCCATGTCTACAATGGCGATGGCTACAGCCCTCTGCAGTATTCTGCTTTATGACTGGGGACCAGCAACAGCCCTTTGCAAATGTGATCCTCAGCTGATCGAATAGTCAGACACCTTGGGAACACACACTGCATCACAGTAATATATTATTTATATTAATAATAGAGTTTTGCAAAATTCTAAAATATGTGATGTTGAAACAACTGATTACAGCATTATGCAACAGATTGTATTCACTGTTCATGTAGTAAGAATATAGAAATTAAATAAAGGCAATGATATAAAAATAACATTTTGATAGTTTGAAGCACTGGCAGAGTATTTAGTTTCCATCACAAATTCCTTTATTAACCATTGTTCTAACAAAATATAGGTTACATTAAAAACTAAACGTGAAAAAAAATGTTACTGCTGTACATGCAAACATGGTTTATGTTCCCTGCAAAAGAGAAAATAAAAGACAGCACACAATGCAGAATAACACAGATCAGTCAGATGACTGCAGATGTTACAACACAGAAGGGGTTGCATAGGATTTACAAAACCAAAACCTCACTGAAGTAAATGCAGTGCCATACAATGGTTATAAATAAGACAGACAAATACAATGAATACAAGAATGGAAAACATCTTGGTTAGTAGCTATTTACAGGAGGTTTCATATATATATATATATATATATATATACATATATATATATATATATATACATATATATATATATATATATATATATATATATATATATATATATATATATATATATATATATATATATATATATATATATATATATATATATATATATATATAGTGATATATATATATATATATATATATATATATATATATATATATATATATATATATATATATATATATATATATATATATATAAATAGTGAATTGTATCCTTTCCCCTTTCCTTGCTCTCACTCAAAGTGCATTAGACCTGCTTATTCTGCTCAGTATCAGCTACAATCATAAGTCGCATTATTGAAAAAGATATCAAACTCCAAAGAGAATCCTGTGTTACCTATCTTGCCCATATATGTCCCTTTGCCATTTTTCAGAGTTCACATATTTTTATCCATCAGTCATCACATTATTTCCTTACAAACAAGCACTTGCATTCTTTCATCACGGCGTCATGTCTCTAAGTAAACCCATATTTTAGAAAGGCAGTGTACACCTACAGTATATTTGTGCACATGGGGTTTCCAATGTATTCATTTCAGTCAGGTGTAATGGTCACATTTAGATACATATCTCAAGGAAACTTCCACAATATCTTCTGCAACATCATTTGAGACAAATGATCACAGCTTGTAATAATTAAATCTAATAGTGAGTGTGCTTTAGGAATTAATTAAGTTTCTCAATTGTTTACCAACTTCAAAGGATCATCAGATTACAAACTTTTACAATTCACATCTCTCAATTCTGCCATTCAAATGCTTCAAAAATACACAGTATAGAACAGTAACAGGAGGACATTCAATATGAAACATTAACACATTTACATACATATCTATATATCAGTGAATTCTAATGCAAAATGTTACGCATACATTGAGGGTGAAAATCTAATCAGACCAGAAGCCCTTCATTTTCTGTATGGTAGGGATGCAAGTGGTGGGAGATACAAGGCTAAAACCTAGCACTGTTCATATTCAGACACCCATTTGTGTCAAGCAATCTCAAACTATACATTGTTTACTTAACAGAGCACATTTTGCTAGGATGTTCAAATCTAATAAAGACAATCTGAGTTGGCAGTGATAAAGTTGTATTGATGCATCTCTCAGTACCCACATCAGAAGTCTCCGCCTGGCTAGTTAATGCTTTCTGGTTTTGCACAGCATGAATTCTGAGTGTGTACAAGGACCAAAGCAGACAATATGCAAATGACCACTGATTTAACAAGATGACACACTGTAAGCTCTGCCGTGGTCAGACCTTTTATATCCACAGTGTAATTAAAACAAACAGAATAAATGTAGAGAAAGCAAATATCAACTCAGAGCTGGCTATCTTTCACTTAAGCAAAACTTTTCTAACTCCACCAGGTACAGTCTATAAAACCATGTCAAATTTAGAGACAAACATTTCTGATGGATTCACAGTGGAACTGCTCCAAAAACTAAGTGCTTACAGGAATAGTCTTTATCCCATTACAACCTGATGGCATCAATAAATGGAGAGCCTCCCTCTGATACCGTAATGATGTAAACAAAGGACAAAGTGATGTTTACATTACAGTCATTGCACTGGAATTAAAAGTATCCTGCCTGTTGATCATCTACTCTCTAAACTGGAGTCTCAACTTTCTACATTGCTACAAACATCCATTATATTTAAATAAATACCTAACTAAAGACTGATGAATATTTGCATTTTAAGTAAATTCAGACTACAACATGCAAGCCTGTTTACCACAAAGTACATGATAACACATATGGTCGGGACCAGGTTTGAAAGACTTCCCGCCAGTGAATTAATAAAAGAAAGTACATGGAATAGCTGTTGTCTGGAGAGGGCAGACTGGTGGTATAACATCAATCAAGGCTTATGGTATGGAAATGAAGTAATCAGACAACAGTTTGCCATCTGCAGATGGAACTATCCGACAGGTTATTCAAAGCATTACGATTATGTAGGGTCAGGAGCAGCCTTATTCTTGCACAGTGGTGACTGAGGATATTATCATGTACCTTTACAGCCGGTTAAACACAGTCGTCCATGTAATAGCTACTTTATCTATAACTCTGCTCTATGAAAAACAGACTTACACAGTGCAATCAAGAACATTAGAAATGAACATGCATTGTGTTTTGAATCTGCAAATACTTTTCAGTTTAAATGTATCTTTTAGAAAATAATTACTGTGAAAATAAGATCTGTTTTACAACGATCAACCTGAAGAATAGAAAAGGTCTGCAAGTAATCTGAGGTAAGTTTTACCTGGCAAACATTGCTACTAAATGTATTGTCCTTGGTGGGACAGCAAACCTGCTCAAGGGGTTCATTGTTATCCCTAGTACAGTATTCTTTATAAATATAGTGTTTATGATTTGATGAAATATGTATGATGCTGTTATAATTAAGAGATTTTTAATTGTGTTTCAACTTTGGTTAGGCCCCTGCTTTTTTTAATTTTGGCAAAACCAAAACATTTTTGACATTAATTTAGCAAAAGAATGGATGTTGAATGGTTTATGAGTGCAGTATGTCCCTGGATTGAAATCTTACAGGTATATGGACACTAATTCCCAGTGAAGGCCTTTTTTTTTTTTAAAAGGAAGCTCGATGATAACCATTGAAGGCATTTAGTCTAATTCCAACATCATGGCTTAAAATAAGGCATTTTTCAATTGCATGACCATGGGAAATTAGACAACTTTTTTAACAAAATGTAACATACTGTATGTCACATATATCGGCCTGTCAACTCAATAAGACAATGTGTGTGTCTATATGTCTCTCCCAGCCTGCAGGAGACATTCAGTATGAGTATGCTACTAGGTTTGCTTGGCATCCATATTAACCAAGAATACCAGACGATATTTTAGCACGCATGCAAAACAAATGGATAATTTAAACATCTCCGTGCCACCAAACCCTTTTACAGCATCCCTTGAAATGACCCGTGATGCCTGAAGTCAGCATTGTGTGCACGTTTTCCGTGGCACGTGTTTCTACATTACATAACATGACATTGCACCCCAAATGGCACCAAACTGTACAGAGCCCTGACAAAAAGGCAAATGAACAGAATCCCTTCCCGGGAACCGAGTCTTCACCAATCAATATGTTACCACAGCTAGAGACAGATAGCCTGTTTGAATCACTGTTGGAAATGGTTGTCAGTATCACAGCATGTGGGTAGCTGGCAATGGCAGGGGAATGAAATAAGAAAAAAAGAATCTTTAACAAGCAACAGTCATACTTAAGGTACCCGGGGATCAGTTACGCACAAATTACGCACGCAGTGTGTCACTGCAGACAAAGCTCAGATAAAGTGAATCCATCCATTCTCCCATTCCCTCGGTGGGGACATCTTGAACCGGTGACGCCGCACTTTGTAGTTGTTTCCATTATTATTGTCCCAGAACTCTTGCCCACCGACACAGTATTTAATTGCAAACTGAAATGTGCTTCCGTTGTCGACGTAAGTCGGCATGACTATCTTGAAACAGAACTTATCAGTGTCACCGTCGCTTGAGTTAGGAACATAGGACGCCAGGCTGTCCATACATGTAATCCAGTTGTTTAATGAATAACGCAAAGAGACGCTCTTTTCGAAAGCCAAATTCAACACGCGCACAAACCCGGAGAGGCTGAATTCATCTACCTCAACGGACTCTAACATGACTTTCACCTCCCTCACTTTCTGCTCAAATCCGGGTAGTGTGCCTGGGTTGGTGAACTGCAACTCCATGAACATAGACTGCCCAGGAACACGGGGGAACTTTGCGTTCAGATGATTAAGGTGGACGGGTCCTTTGGTTAGTTTGGCCAATATGCGTTCCGGCACTTGTGGCTCATCTGTATCATCAAAGTGCTTCACTGAAATGAGCTCCAGGCCCAGTGAGTCGGCGAACCGGACCTTTTTCTGACTGGATGGACTTCTTCTGCGGGAGATCTCTAACTTTGCTCTCTCTGTGGGTGTGGGCAGCGACTTGCACCTCCGACGCAGATTTGGACTCTGTGGAGGCTTCAGGGAGACCTCTCTGCCCCGTGGTCTCTCTTCCACAACTGGGCTCTCGGTGCTTTCACAAGTACCGTTGATCGTGTCCAAATCATCCCCATCTTCTCGCGGGTTTGCCTCTGCCAGGCTTCCGAACAGCCCGGCTATGCAGCTGTAGTTCCTCGACATGCAACTCTTTGGGGGCAGCATGACCACGATAGGATGCACAGACTGCGCTTCCATAAAACACAGCAGTTCCTGCACTGCAGAGCCGAAGTGGTCGTGATGGGAAAGACCGGCGTCTCGAGCCGTCACGCGTCAGGTGTCACTGCTCCCCCACCCCACGGATAGGTGCTCCGGCTGCGTCAGAGGTTGACACTGTAGCTCCTGACCAATAAACCGAGCGTTTCCTTCTGCACATCGGTCACTTTAAATCCCGCCGTGTGATCTCATTTTCTGCTACAAAAATAATAAAAAAGAGAATATGCATATGACTTTCCGCTTAGCAGCAACAATGGTTTGTTTCCAAAATCATGAGATGAACATGCAGTGTCCTCTCACAGCTGACGTGAATTGTATGGAGCAGAGTTTGACGTCTGTATCCGGCTACGTGCAGAACTGAACGTCGCAACTAACCAAAATGGTTTCCTGCTTCACAAGTGGTAACCTTTCTTATACTGTCTATGGAGGTTACACGGTTAACTTCCCCCTATTACACTGTGGCATTATGATGACGCCCTCATAAAATAAATAAACACATTTAAATTAATTGTCTGTGATGTATCAAGACAGTTAGGCTTATTCATGCCAACAGTTTCCAATCAAAAGTCAATATTCTGTTTACTGTATTCCTTTCTGCTGCGGGGTGGGGGGGGAGGTGGGGTGTATGGTGTTTACTGCATAAGATGTAATAATTCATCTGGAGCAGCCCTTCCCCTTTTCCCTACGTCACATCTTCCATGTGCAGCCTCTACGGGTTGCTATGACGACGGCGTTGCAACTTGTCTCTAAAGGCCGTTTCCTAACGAACTCTGTCGACCAGAAAGACAACTCACCACGATAGGTAGCAGCAGTTGTTTGTGAATGGTGTTTTTTTTTCTGATATGGGAATAGGATTTTAAAATGCTACAGGATCCCAGATGTCTTCCTTTTAGTGAGTGAAGTCTGGTAACGGCAGTTTTCAAGGTTTCTAACAAAACAAGTTTGTGTAACTTGACTTAGAGAACTCAACAATATTCCGGCTATCTTTTACAAGTTATTTTTGTATATTCTGTTTGTTTTCCCACCAGATATCACCATGAAGCACATGAGCTAACTACACAATGGCGACCTTAAAAGAAGTGGATCACACAACTGTGGATGGATCAGACAATAAGCTTCCAACACAGGAGGACGCAGTTGGGGATCAGACAAAAGAAAGGAGACATGTCGATTCACTTCTAGATATTAGTGAGGAGGACTTCATGAAAGAACAGGAGCCATATGAGTATCATTGTTACTCTGGTTGGGAAGAAGCTGTAAGTGAATGAATATCTTCTTACTGCAAACCTTTTCTTTTTTTTACTGCCTGCCATTATCTGATTGGTGTACTGTTGTACCAACAGCACACGTTGATCATGTGTCTTCTATCACAGTTTGGAGTGAGTGGCAACATGATTTTCTAATGAGAAGAACAAATGTATAAAATAGTACCTGCTTCAATTTCTTATTGATTATATTCCTACATGTTGATATAGCCCTTATTATATATAACCCTAGGGTATATTTTTATGATATTGGTATCATAATTACTCCGTCTCAGTCTACATCCTCAATAATACATTTAGTTTAAATCATTTTTTGCTATGTTTACTCCTTGCTTCCACGCTAATCCGGAATTTCTGACCCCTAAAATGGAGACATTTGGAAACATGGCTAACCCCATTTAAGTTTGAAAACTCTGGGGTTGCTTTGTAGTTTAGACTGGCTGAAACAGAGATCTTTGGAAACGTCAATCTTAATGTGAGGTGGGTTTACATACCTTTCGGGTAACAGTTCCACCTTGTTGTCGATCCAAGCAAATAAATCCCTGGTCCTACTTTTCGCCATAGTTCTTTCTCCAAAGTATTTTCTGTATTTTCAATTTAGCCTATAAATGGATTATTTTCAGACAATCTGCTTACGATTTATACCTGCATGCGCATGCCCGGTGTATACGAATGGTCATGTGATATGCGTTTTCAGACTTGTTAAGTTAATAAGTCTCACATTGCCAGACCTATCCCCACAGCGCTGTGGAATAAGGATGGTTACACCACAAGTTAATATGGACTATGGCCCTTCATTAGCATTTGCGCGCTACGATTAGCCATGCATCCATGCAAGTTATCCTTGAAATGTACTTCCATTGATCCAGACTAGGTCAATATGGACGGATATATAAACGCTAGTGTGGACGAGGATCGTTTTTGTTTCAAAACGCCGTTTAAAAAAAGAAAACGATTTTTAACGATTATTAACGACCAAAATTATCATCCACCACCACCTAACTAACTTGAAGCATTTTCAGTTTATGTTTAAGTTGTTTTCACATTTAACATTATATTCCATTTAAAAACAGGTTCATGGTTGGGCCAGAGTTGCTCCACTGAGCTGCATACTTTTGACTCAGAAAAGGTACAGGAAACCAATGCATAAAGAGGCTGACAACCCATCCCCCTTGTCTGTTGACCCAACAAACCCTGATGGAAACAGCTCAGCCAGCGTAGGACAGCACTGCGGCGAGTCTCATGTGGGCCCACATAACAGCTTCAAGAAATCCATGCAATTAAACCAGCACACGGGATCCTGGGGTAACACTAATGTAGCAGCGCGACCAAAAGACACCTCAGAAGGGCCTGTTTTCAATGCTATGCAGAAAACCACATCAAATCTCTTTAAAGAAAAGATAGGGGAGGAAGGGATGCTCAGAGAGACCCCTTTGCAGCCTCACTATCTCCCTTCAAAATACTTGGAGAACAGGCCCACTAAGCCCGAGAAACACAGGCATAGGCCTAATAATACAGTGGTTCCCATTAAAAACTTCACATTTTTACCACCAATTAAATCACCACACCGGAGTCCTCAAAAAGTCATCCAGCTCTGCAGTGGAAAGATGGCTCCAGAAGGAGAACCCATAGAGGAAAATGATTTCATGTTTGATAAGAAGAGCGGGACAAGAAGAAGAAGAATGGACCCTATTACTAACCCAGAGCTTCCCATGTACTCTACAGACTTGACCTCCAAGTACAAAGCATGTCAGCATAAGCTCCACTTGTTCTCTGCTGGGCGTGTTTCTATCCCCAAGAGGTATCAAGTACCGATGTCTTCCAAATGTGACACGCTGCACCGCTACTCAATGGGCAAGAGCCTCACACAGGCCGTCCGCTCCAACACTGCAGCAGGTGCACAAGACCATATGCACCACAGCAAGACTGTGTGTACGTAGTGTGCTAGTATCATCTTAAACTCTCAGGTTCTACCAAGTAAAAACGTGTTTCATCTTATTTTGTATTGTGCATGTCTTAGCCTTCCCAACATCATACAGTGTTTCCATCAAAATAGTTAGTTTATAGAATAAATCAAGGTTTGTGACATAAAAGTAACTCATTGCACAGTTAATTCATTTAGTTTAGTGTTCACTCAGTTCAGTCTGGCATAAAATTTCAGAACATACAATAGCATTTAGGGGAACAGTGCACTGAGGCTCTTTATGCCATGGGCCTTTATTTTGTTCTGACCAGTTCCCACAAGTGCTTTTTCAGCTGTTCTAGTTACCTAGCAACGGTGCAACTACCTCATAAGAAGCATAGCAGTGTGCCTCACACATACTACTATGTAAACCACAGCCACAAGCTACAACTCTAATAGAACTCAAGTGTTGCACTGTAGCCTGTGACTATACGTGATGATGATATAACCAATGCCAAACTGCATCTGATCTGTCAAATTTAATTATATACAACTTTAGTTTTCTATGAGTCAGTGATGTAAATTAGTGCACTATATCAGTGCAGCCTTATGCTGAGATCCATAATCCCTCTGTATGTTGTGTTGGTCTCTAAAGGCCAACATTATTTACAACTGGGATGATCGTGTTACTTTGCTTTATCATACTATCTTTGTCATTTAGCTGCCATGTAAAATAAAAAAGTATCCACTTACTGGGATTGTTAATCAAAAGAGCTGCAGCAGTAACCTAATTAGACAAAGTTGTGTCGTACATAAATGTGCATGTAAAATTAAATGGTGACTTCTAACCAATTTGTAAAGAGTTGCTAAATCCAGCACAAGCCAGAATTCAGCATGTCTATATTTGGTAAGCTGTAACCGTATCAAGGCGAAAGACACATACAGTTTTATGTTGTTCTATGATAAAAACAAACAAGTACAATTAAAGTAAATTCACGACCAAATCTTCTTTAATTCAGCTAGTACAGGGGAACAAAATGTATTGCACATTGAAGAATCAATACATCGGTGCCATTCATTCCACTATGGTGAACAGAGAACTGTATTGAAGGTGCAATCCGACTGAGTCTTTGTACTTTTCGGACTCTGATTGTGCTTACACACACTCCTGCTCATTGTTTTAGTTTGTATTGGTTGAGCGTAAAGTTTTTTTTCTTCCACTTTTGTTTTATAATAAAGTGACAAGGAGCACAATATACACATTCCAGCAGTTTATTAAGAACATCTTGTAGTGTAGCTTCAACAATTAATCAAGGCAACCTTTAACTCTACACATACAGGCAACTGGAACTCAAATTCTGCTAAAACAAATATTTTGTGCTGGGAAAATATCTGCATGCATTCCCTACAGAGAGAAAATAAAGCACTGTTAACTGACGCTTAAGGCTGACAAGGCTTCCACACATAGTTCTGTTTAAAGCAAGGCGCTTCATTGTGCCACTAAACCAGCAGGGACGAGCTAAACTGCTGCACTGGAATTCAAGAACCACAAACTAAAAGTACTGATCTCAATACAAGACATTTTGAAGTTTAGAGTCAAAATCTTTGCAGACACAGGGACATTTTGGAAAAGGTGCAAAGGCAATAGAGCATGTTATCTGTGAGCACACTGTCATGTTCTGTACATATATAAACTGTAACAGCATTAACCACCCTGTCAATAAAATAGTGAGACGGCATCAAACTAATTCTCTTTTCTCTCTCTCTTATTTTTCATGTGACAGAACATAAATCTTTCCATAAAAACTATGGAGAACGATTAGGGGCATTTCACTATTTCATGCAAACCGATAGAGAATGGATTAAACATGCAAAGACTGAAAGGATTATGACACTTTTTTCAGTGCTTGTCTATTTTTCAAAATAAATTTCAGTGTAATTCTGATAAATTTGATTATTTTAAAGCAGTAAAATGTAACAGAACTAAAATGGTAATACTTGGGTTGAGGCACCAATGTAACAAAATAAAGAAATAATCAAGGCCTATAGCTCTGGGTTCCTAAGTGCAGCACAGCCTGCGTGTGGTGCCTGTGCTTCATGAGCTAACTCAGTGCACCAGTAAAACAAAATCAAAACATTAGATTTAGTTGCTTGGAGAAGAGATAGAAGTTGAATCTACTGCGTCTGATTGTTAAGGGTGAAATCAGAAAATAATTCAACAGGACTCCTTTCAGTCCAAACCAGTGGTAAACATGTACAATAGCTCTGTGCTAATCCACTATGTGTTGCTGTACAGTATATTTACTGGATGACTTCATCTGAGTACTGCTACTGCATACACTTACACCCAGCTAATAAATAACTCAAAGACAATGACAGCCTAGTCTGCTTACTGACTTGAACTCACTGCTTAGAACTTCATAATCACATTTCAATGACAAGTGTGCAACAACTGATAGTACAAACAATTCATGTGCCACATCTGTAACGGTATGTTTCAGAGATACACATCTTTACGGGTTTGAGCAATGCCTTGATTGTGGTTGAGGCTTTATGGGGTTTTATTTTTGGGTTACATGAAGCTTGCAGGATGTCATTCAGAGTTTATAGTCTTGCTGCCGCTGACAAGGCAACATCAACGAGGCAGCCATTAGACGCACAAGCAGAGAAGAGATATTTTATGTTTCTGTGCTGCTGACCAAGTGAAGGCTTCATGCACTTTTCCAAACATATACTGTATGTAAACTAAATGCACAATGTTCTTTGCTGTACAGCTGAGATGGAATTGTTTTCTTGCAGTATATCTGCCAAAAACAACAATTGTATAAACCTTTTCTCAACAGCCAAGCACATTTAAAGATGTCATCCCTTTTAAGTGCAGAGCTAACATAAAATACATTAAATGTTGAGTCACTTTTAAACTGATAGTAAGACCAAACAGTGAAAACCAGTTACAGTGGTTGTACACAAAAACAAAGAAGTGCACTGGCATTTCAGACAAGACATACAATGTTACTTTATGTGCAAATAAATATGTAAACGGTCACAAGAGCTGATAAATCAAGCCCGTTGAGCTAATAAAGTGCAACAGAGATGGTCAGGATATATACAGGATATATACCAAAGACATTTTCGCAGATTTCTTACTGCCAAGACTGTGGTCCGCTGGAGGACAACGTAGACCGATTCCTTTTAACTGGCAGCCATTATAAAACCTGTACTGCAAAAGCTTAGGCTGCTTCACCAAGAGGGCTTCAGCTGTTGGGTTTCTCAGAGTGCTGAAAGAGAGCACAGAGCTCCTCACATGTCTGGGTTTCCACAGAGCTGAAATGAGACTCCATATTCCACGCCATGTCTGCCGACAAGAAGTCATCCATGACAGTTTGTGTTTCATTACTCGTTAGGAAGAGGTGTCCCAGGCCTTCTGCCTGTCTGGTCACAGTCTGTGTCTCTGTGCTGTTCAGCAGCCTTGCATGCTCACCCTGACTCACAGGAGTCGGAGCAGAGAGACCTGTGGCAAATGAAGGGAGATCTGTCTGCGTTTCTGTATCTGAAGACTCGGTGCTCATGGAAAAGCTTGAGTGTCGTAGGATGCTGCTCAGGGGCATGTGGCTTCCGGCGTTCAGCAGAAAATTGAGGTCAGTCTGAGTTTGAGTATCAAATAGCTCCAGGTCGCTGGTTTGTATACGACTTGGTCCCTCACTTTGGTCCAGTTCATCCATCAGGAGGAAGTCTGTCTGGGTCTGGATGTCCAGAGACTCCAGCGGCGTGTCGCCACCCAGTCCTCCCAGTTCACTCTCCTCTGTCTGTGTCTGAATGTGCACAGCGTTGAGAAACTCTTCAAAGTCAAAGTCAATGCCATTGTGTTGCTCCTGAACAGCAACCAGACCTGAGCTGCAGCCTGCAGAGGCCTCTGTGAGCACCTGGTGGCCTGACATGCTGTCAGACAGAATATTTTCTAAGTCATTTAACAGGGTCATTGTTTGGGTCTGGTTATCTGCCATGCTGTTTGAATTGAGCTCATCTGTCTGCACCCCAAAACACATACCACCAGCTGACTTTGAGTCCTCATACATACTGCTCCCGGCAGCAGTAAGGGTATCATCTATCTCCAGAGCGGTCTGAGTGGAGACACTGAGGGAGTCACTGCCGAATAGGTCAGAGCACATGATAGCTTGGTCCTGAGCCTTCTCCTCCAATTGTGGCATGGCAAAATGGGTCTGTGTCTGCCTGGTTTTGTACGGGGGCACAGATAAGGTGGCACAAGGAATTTGACTCGTGCCTGTCTGAGCACCAATAGAGGATGTGGCTTTGGTCCGGGAGGAGAATGTCTGGGTTTCAACACTGACTGGCAGGAGGACTTGGGCACTCACGCTGATGTCTGTTTGGGAGCAGGATGACACTGAGGACTCACCCACAGAGCACAATCCCATCCCCTCCCCAACCCCCACTCCTGTAAGCATTGTTGACAAGTAGGATTTGTCTGTCTGAATGTTGGTGGAGGTGCTTCTTCCCCGCTGCCCTGCCAGGCTGGCTGAGTCATCTGTGCTTGCAGTGTCCAGACTAACCTGCACCCCAATGCTAATGGGCCCCAGGCTAGAGCGGGAAGTAGGCATGCCATCCTTGAAACACAAACTCTTAGCATCAAATTGGGGTACCACAGCTCCCATGCCATGTGGCAGGAGGTGCAGGGTGCGGACGGAGCCTTGACTGTCTACTGCCAGCACTACAGACCTCAGAGCCCCGCTTTCTGTAGATGGAAGAAGGACTGGAAGGTGGGCCAGCTGCATCACAGGAACACTGACCAAAGCCATCTTGGGCTTTGGTAGAAGCAACTTCTGGAGGACCTTACAGGGGTTGGAGTTCTGATTCAATGAGTCTGGGATATGAACAATTGTATCAGAAGGGAGAGCAGTCTCTGTCAGCTCTTTACTAGCAGGCATGATCTGACAGGTTGGCTCATTGGCCTTAACCTTTTCAGAACCACTCAACAGTTTCTCCATCTTCCTCTTTTTTACTGGCGGAATTCTGTAAAAACAAAAAAAGAGAAGAACAGATACGGAGAAAGCCAAATTAATCTTTAGCCAAAACTAAAGCAAAGTTTAAATACATATGACTCTGGGCTATGCCGGTACATGCCTGTGTTCTGTAGGAATCTCGTGACCTGTGCGGTAGATATGCGAGAGTAGAGCAGCCCTACTAGCATAGGGGCAGCCACATGTACAGTGGTAGGTCTTCCCACAGTCTTCTATGTGCCTCTTTAGGTCCCACTCGGTGCTGTAGCCATTGTTACACTTAAAGCACTTGTGTTTTTTCTCTGCGTGCATCTTCATGAAGTGCTACATTGAAACAGATCAAACAGCAAATAATGTTACAATTGGTCTCAGCATTGCAGAGGTTAAAGATCTAAGGAGGATTTTATTAAGTTCAAGTAAGCTTTTAAATAATCCAAACAGTATCTAGTATTGATCAACACATTGCAGTAGAAAGTTATTCAGAATTTATATATAGAGATATAAATAAACTCTACCAGTATCATATCGGTATATATATATATATATATATATTTTTTTTTACATATATGCTGCTGAGTAATACATTAGGAGCTATTCTGTAGAGCTGCAAAATAATAATTTTACTACATTGATGTAATAGATAGGGCTACAGATGATTGGAGGAAAGGCTTACTTGTTTAACCAGGGAGAACTGGGAAAAAGGTCTGTTAGGCCCTCTGGGACATCCTTCAACTGGACAGCAGTAAAGTTTCTGAGGGCCTTTCATGTCTTTTCTGACCGTAGGATTGACAATACCATCCTCCAAAAGGACAAATGCCAGACAAATGCCAAAGGACAAAGAGAAGATAAAGCAGAGGAGTATTTGCATTTTGGATGTTTATCTCAGACACTTACTCAGCATGGCTTACAGTGAGTGTTGTGAAGAATACCGTGAATTCCTTAAACCCCATAAATACAAGCAATTAACAGAAAGACCTGTAGTGTTCTCAAGTCATTTTAAGAGATTGAGCAAAGTTTTAAGTTAGCAATCTACGATTATAGCTAGTTTTACTTGACCGTCACCAATTCTTACAGTAACTGCTGTAAAAGGTACTCAATGTCACCTGCGCTGTACACTGTAAACTACAAAAGGTTGTCTTTTTATACCAATTTGTATTCATATTTCAAAGGCATCATTATGACTGCAGAAAATAAAGTGATGTAGTAGGTAAGTGTAGGTAAATATGATATGTGCATTACAAACCTAACCTTAATCAAGAAACCACACGTATGTGTGTACAGTAGGCTCTGCTTTATTCAACTGAAAGAAAGAAACGAATGAGCTTGGCAGTATATAACCGTTTGCTGTACCACTGCTTCTGTTTTAGGTCCAAATGTAAACCTGCTAAAGCAGCTGTCAGCTGAAAACAGCACCTACACTGAATGCATTTAGCCTGGGGGAAACAGAAACATACCATCACAGTCCATAACAGTCATTAATACTGCTGCCTTCCAGTGGTCAAGGTCACCTCCATCTGCCGCAACACTGGAGGGAGCAGAACAGCTTCCTCTGCTTCATCATGACGAGTTAACATTAACAGACACGTTGCTAACAATGAATGTTTTTGCAAGTGGCTTGAGCTACATCATGTGTTCGTGGGCTTACGCCTGAGTCATGTCAATACATTGTTAGTCATAAATCAGAAGCTGGCTGTGGCCAAATGAGGGAGCACGTCTTTGCTACACCAGGGTCAGTCCACAGCCTGAGTAAAATAGCTTAACTCGGCTTCTCCTTGCTGCAGAGGCCAATGATATGGATAGAAAGACAGCTTAAAGCCAAGCCAAAAGCAGTCAAATTAAACTTATGAAAGAAGTCTGAACTGGGTTGAGTGAACACATTCAAATAAAACATATCTGTCTTCACAACCAAGAAGAAACAGGTAGTGAGTGATCAGCAAATACATTACTTATGTGCAATGATGCAGTAGAGGTACAGCATTGTTAAAGAGGACATAAAAAACAGGCATGATGCCCAACTTCATGCCTTATTCTTGTAGTCGGACTTCATGAATAATGCAGAGGAAGCATACAGAGTGAGCTTTTCCAGCATTAAAGAACATTGTCATAATTTCAAACAGAATACCACTGTTTACAGTTATACATAGCTATAGATTAAAAATAACATGCTGCTAGTTTTTCTCTCTTTACACCCAATAAAAACAAACACTATGAATAAGTGTGGCTGAGCAATCAAAAGGATTGGAATCTGCCGTTACTCTTAGTGACTGACAAGTCTTTTAAATACAAGGATTAATGAACAGCGGCTATCAAAGTTTTCTCTCGCTCTTAAGGGGTTGTTTACACCTGTAATTGTAAGTAATTGGAGTTTTAAAAAAAGGCCTATTTAAACTATAACTGACTACGTAACAAACTCAAACTTTCAAATATACCTGGTTGTAAGTTACCTTAAATGTTATGGTAGAACCACTGATTGGGCCTTTAAACACATAGCTGCGCCACATTAACTTTCTTCTAACCTAATTCAAAATCTCACATTAATTTATTTCAAACAAAGACCTTAGTCTATTGCAGGACAAAAGGCAGCGTTTCCTAGCAATGGACTTCATTCATGGAGGGGAAATAGTGAATTACTGCCTCCCACGAAAAGCCCAGTTCTCTCCAGTGAGGACATAAGAACCAAGATCAACAGTAGACTCCAAATGCTAATGACTGTCTCCACCTTGCTGACTGTTTAGTATAAAACGTACTTAGAGTAGACTCAGACCATCAGAGATCAGAGATTTGTTGTAGTGTAAAAAAGGTAAAGAAACCCATTGACATGGCCTGGCCTTAAATGATAAACAGATTCCATTCGCACACTAGCACGGTCAAATCAGAATCAGATGCTTCACAAATTCCTTTTCCCTAACTACAAAACCGTCCACTAACGGTAGTTGAAATCTAGCTAAGGGTGTTGGTAAAGCTGTATTGAAAAGTTAAGTTAACGTTAAGCGACAAACATCACACGTGATCCAAATCATGAACGTTAAATGGTAACCTAATAACAAGTCACGTTGTAGCTAACGTTAGTTACAATGTAGCTAGCTCGCTAACAGCAAACGTTGTTACTAAATAAATTACGTCACGTGTTTACTCACAAAAACAAAGCGAACTTTTGCCTTACGTCGTGTTTGCTAAGCATTCCTAACAGTTACTGTGTGTTACGTTAGCTCAAACCAAGTTGTTGGATGGATGACTTGAGTTTTCCAGTTTCATGACAGCGGTTTCACGTTAATGAGTTAGCTAACTAGCCAAGATAGCATTGCAGTTACCTGAACGCCTAGCCAAAGCATATAAACAGGTTAAGTGGACGTTTACCTTTATTCTGTGTGACTTAACAAGATGCATGTTTAATGCAGGTGTGTTGGGGAGAATCTTCCCACATCCTTCCACGGTGCAGAGGATGTTCGTCCTCACTTCTTTAGTCAGCTCCGTGATGCTGGGTTTTATTATTTCCCGTGACTGCGACAGAGACTCTTCGTGACATTTCGGATTGTCTGTAGTAACGTTATTTCTGTTATTCGCCTTGCTCGTCGCAGAGGCAGCCATGTTTCTATGTTGACAGTCTTATGTTTAGCAGAGAGCCCCACGAGCCCAGCAGCAGCATTGAATGAACAGTGGCATCTGTCCCTCAGCGTTGCCTGAAAGGCTTCTTCCCTACCTTTCACTGAGACTGAGAGGCGTAGTCCCTCCCCTTCCGGTGGACAGCAAATCGTTTTTTAATAATGCATTCACCGCGTTAACACCATGGCTGTATGGTCAACAACAACCCTCTGTAGTCCTAATTTACATCCATATGTAGTGCATTGCAACTATGGCAACTGAAAAGGCTATTTTTATTACTAAAGTATATATTTAATACATTCATTACAATGTATCTTCTCGTGAAAAAAGTAAGGAGATGAAATTCATTTTCATGTAATACATACTATTAATATTTATATATATAGAAAGGAAACAGGATTCCAAAATGGGATTCAGCTAGCTCAAGGACAGCACATTATAAGACTGCCAATATAATGCCAAAATACGGTTGGATGTTGTCCAATTACATCTTTTCGTCTAAATACATTCAGTTGGATCCATTGTGTGCACTGCGTTTTTAATATGGCAGTTTACAAACATGTCACTGTTAATTTGGGCAACACTTCTGACTCACCCACCAAACAAGAGCCCATTGCACACAGGGTCCGCACCACGTAGGCGTACGCCTACTGAGTGTAGAGGGCGTCTGCACACCATTTAAAAGGCTTATCAGCCAGTCCATATGTCTCGACCACATACATATATTGGTATTTCAAGAGGCAATATAGATCATATATCAAGAGAATCCTAGACATACTTTACTTTAAATGTATGTGTGGGCATATGAGTGTTGTTTTAAGAGTGACTTGATAAAATGTGAACCTATCCTTTAAATGGTTTGTGCACAGACCATAGAATTCAAATGAAGCATGAAACAATGACCGACTTATGAGGAGCAAGTTTACTTCCAGCATACCTTTCACAAGCAAATACTCCACAACACGTTTTTGGAACGCTACTGCTGATGAAAAATACTGAAAAAAGATGGAATGATGACTAGTGTGTGGGATAAAATAAATACAAGTTACAAAACGTCAAGAATATTACAAATCCTGCTTTTATATTTTATTTGGACATACAAAACATGTCATGGTAGTAACAGTCTGCCACTTAAAGGAGAATTCCGGTCAATTTCAACAAATAGCTCTGTTGTCTGTAAATTTGGAGCGCTGTCAGAGAGAAAAACGAAAACAATCAGTGCTGCGTACACCGTGTTATCCTCCTGCTAGAGTTAACACCCAACACCTTTTAAACAGGGCGAGTTTTAAATGTGTTTTTAGCCTCTAAACATGGTTAAATTGTCATTAAAAGTGCCTACCCATGTGCAGTTACTCCTTCAGAGTGAACACAGTGAATCAGACTGCAGTAGATGTGAAATAAATGCATGAAAGCGGTGTTAATTCAGCTGTGTTTTTTTAATTCAACACAGAAAAGAGACACAAACATATTTTCAAAAATAAGCATATTCTTATTTTTTAAAAGTAAGTGCTATAGTAAAACTAGCAGGAGACAAGTTATAATTGAGGTAAATTGGAGACACTACCTTATTTAATCATTAAATTGATAGCCTACATATTTTTGTTGTCTCTCTTTTCAGTGATGTAGTTTGTAAACGGTCCCTAAGCTCTCTAACTGCCTCTCAACACAGGAACTAAACACAGCTGAATTAGCACAACTTTCATACATTTCTTTCACATCTACTGCAGTCAGATTCACTGTGTTCACTCGGAAGGAATCACTGCACATGGGTAGGCACCTTTAATGACATTTTGAACATGTTAAGAGGCTAACAACACGTTTAAAACTTGCCATGTTTGAGCATGTTGGGTGCTAACGCTAGCAGGAGGATAACACGGTGTAGACAGCACAGATTGTTTTAATTATTCTCAGTCAGGTAAATTCAGAAAATTACATCACTTTACTGTAATCTAGCCTTTAAAACCAGGGAAAGATGACACTGTCATATCACGATCTCAAACATTTAATAGGATATCTAGTGTCATATATCGATGGCGATATAATATCAATATATTGCCACGCCCTAGATGATATAATGTTAAAGGCAAACCATGGGTGGACTACAATGTGCAAGAGCCTGTCACCCATCAGTTCTGTGGTTGGCGCATTTGTGAGGAGGGACCAGGGCCATTGTCTGTAACTACAAAATAATTCTTTCCTTTTAGGGGGATAGAGGAGAGCAGAGGTGTGACAGGGGTGGAGGCAATTCCTGTAAAATATAAAAATACATTAAAGTAGTTGAACTGACTTAAGAAGCAAACAGTAATTCATTTTATGAATTTGTTGACATGGTTAAAATGACAAATATTTCAGCAACAGACGGGTAAAAAAACACTTTGAATGCACTGACCATGACATATTCATGATATATAACTGTACTGTTCTCGCTGAGGTGTAGCAACTCCAACTAAACAGTGAGCTAAACTCTCTCTATTCATGAACATGAAGAAATCCTGAATTCTTTGTATGCATGAATCTGAAAGTATACCAAATTAAATACATAAAAATAAACTTAAACACCTGAAGGGCAGAACAATGTTTTTAAAAGAATTACAGTGAGTGGGGATACTCCTCTAGTGAGTGAGTGAGTGAGTGAGTGAGTGAGTGAGTGAGTGTGTGTGCGCCCCCTTGTGGTCATTTATTGGATCGCCAGGATTATGAAACATTAAAAATACTTTACTGTTTTTCTGATTTACAATGTCAGTCTAATTTCTTTCTTTAAAACACGTATGGCTGTGGCTTACAAATTCCTTATACCTGAAGATGCACAGTGTCTGAGTGACTCCAGGAGGTTGGTGCTTGCAAATTTGACAACACATCTGAAGGGCTCCTCCCGCTCTGTCATGGTCTTGTTGCTGTGGTCTCTGAATTTTGTCTCCAGCTGAGGAAAGAACACAAAACATAATACTGATGATTTTAGGACAGGACTGACTTTTTATTTATTTTTTAACTGATATGAGACAAGTTTTAAGACAACAAACTTTCTTCTTTTTTAATTTTGCTATCCAACTTTCAAAACTGAAAGTCGGTGTTTGAAACAAGCAAGCCTCAGGATACCTTGTAAACTGCAGACTGTAGCTGAGGTAACACTCCACCACCAAAGGCCTCACAGGCTGCCTGAAATCTATTTGCTGCAGGCTCAGCTTGTTCTCTTTCAATGTGTTGGTCTGTAAATAGATAGCAGGCCAAATACATACATCACAATACAGAACTCTACCAGAAGTACACATAAAGACAAAATCAATTCAGCTAACCCCCAGTGTCCACAGGATGCGAAATGGCTGCGAATCGGCTCCGCTGCGTGTTGGCTCTGTGCTCCACCGTTCGACAATACCCACCAGATCCAGATTTGTTGCAGAACCTACGAGATCTCTGTAGTGAGATCTGTAGTATTTTTTTATTTTGAAAATTAACCAGATGTTTTATTTGTTTCTGTACTCGACTTCCTGTCCTGCACTATCTGCCGTGTGCTGAATTGCTGCAAAAAAACAGCAAAAATAGAAGCTCTGCGTATCTGCTCTGGAGGGCTGCGTATCGCCGGAACTGTGAAGCAGCTGTTCCGCATCCTGTGGAAATACACACAGTGACTTTAAGGAAACCAAATTACTCTGACGCAGTTTTGGAGCGGATCACCATCCTGTGGAGAATGGGGGTTAGCAAATAATGTTAAATTATGTGTGGCATACAAATACCAAAGTAGCTTTGGTTAGATCAAATTATTTGATAAACATACTTGAGACAGCTTGATTATTTTCTGCTAGAGGGCTGGGATACCTGGTGGGAAACACCTAGAAACAAACAAAACAAAACAAAAAATCTAAATCCATCCAAAAACATAATTCACACAACATACATCAGGTCAATCCTTTTGTAAACTATCTTCAACAGTTGTGATTTTCATCTTACAAGAAAAAAATATATAAATTTAAAAACAAAAAAGGTACTTGGCATATTTACAAAGCAAAAAATCAGACCAGCAATTGATGTGGACATATACACAGTGATCAAAGAGAATACGCCAGTTAAAAAAGGTGTTTTTAGGTGAATTTTGAAACTTGACAATGAAAAAAAAAAAAGATTTACATTTACAATAGATTTACTGTAACCACTTTAAGAAAACTTCCCTTTAATGGCAAACATGCTTTTCACAGTTAATTGTTAGGATTGGAAACCTTGTGTGTTATCAATATTAGGATAAGTTTATTCAAAAAACTGAAATTCTTTTGTACATGATGGCAAAGTTCAGTGACTGACGGGTCAATTATAAAACACTCAAATGCTTATCGGCAATGTTTGCTTAAGCGTGATTTATGCTTCTGCGTTAAACACCACATGTGTACCACAGATACGTGGAGATACGGAACACACGCCGTGGCCAGACGCGAAACTCTCAAAAAATGTAACTACCCATTGCGGCAACGCACTTTGCTTGGCCGTGGCTTGGTTACATTTCCCCCTACTCATTTCCTGGTTCTCCTTCTCCATACACAACATGAAATCAAGGAGAGCTACATATTTCCCACTGTGGTAAGAAAGCACAGGGGAGACACTTTGTTTTTAGCACTACGACTCTAGAGTCGGTACTCTGCCAGCCCTACTGTTCTCTTATGGAGATTGACGCACAAGTATAAACTTTAGGCCACTTACAGTGCCTTGCGAAAGTAATGGGCCCCCTTGAACTTTTCAACCTTTTGACACATTTCAGGCTTCAAACATAAAGATATAAAATTTTTATTTTTTGTGAAGAATCACCAACAAGTGGGACACAATTGTGAAGTGGAACAAAATCTATTGGATATTTTAAACTTTTTTTAGCAAATAAAAAACTGAAAAGTGGTGCGTGCAAAATTGATTGGGCCCCTTTGCGTTAATACTTTGTAGAGCCACCTTTTGCTGCGATTACAGCTGCAAGTCGCTTGGGGTATGTCTATCAGTTTTGCACATCGAGAGACTGACATTCTTGCCCATTCTTCCTTGCAAAACAGCTCGAGCTCAGTGAGGTTTCAGCTCTTTCCACAGATTCTCGATTGGATTCAGGTCTGGACTTTGACTTGGCCATTCTAACACCTGGATACGTTTATTTGTGAACCATTCCTTTGGATCATTGTCTTGTTGGAAGATAAATCTCCGTCCCAGTTTCACGTGTTTTGCAGACTCCAACAGGTTTTCATCCAGAATGGTCCTGTATTTGGCTGCATCCATCTTCCCCTCAATTTTAACCATCTTCCCTGTCCCTGCTGAAGAAAAGCAGGCCCAAACCATGATGCTGCCACCACCATGTTTGACAGTGGGGATGGTGTGTTGAGGGTGATGAGCTGTGTTGCTTTTACGCCAAACATATTGTTTTGCATTGTGGCCAAAAAGTTTGATTTTGGTTTTCATCTGACCAGAGCACCTTCTTCCACATGTTTGGTGTGTCTCCCAGGTGGCTTGTGGCAAACTATAGACAATACTTTTTATGGATATCTTTGAGAAATGGCTTTCTTCTTGCCACTCTTCCATAAAGGCCAGATTTGTGCAGTGTACGACTGATTGTTGTCCTATGGACAGACTCTCCCACCTCAGCTGTAGTTCTCTGCAGTTCATCCAGAGTGATCATGGGCCTTTTGGTTGCATCTCTGATCAGTCTCCTCCTTGTCTGAGCTGAAAGTTTAGAGGGACGGCCAAGTCTTGGTAGATTTGCAATGGTCTGATACTCCTTACATTTCAAAATGATCGCTTGCACAGTGCTCCTTGGGATGTTTAAAGCTTGGGAAATCTTTTTGTATCCAAATCCGGCTTTAAACTTCTCCACAACAGTATTACGGACTTGCCTGGTGTGTTCCTTGGTCTTCATGATGCTCTCTGCGCTTTCAACAGAACCCTGAGACTATCACAGAGCAGGTGCATTTATATAGAGACTTGATCACACACAGGTGGATTCTATTTATCACCATCAGTCATTTAGGACAACATTGGATCATTCAGAGATCCTCGCTGAACTTCTGGAGTGAGTTTGCTGCACTGAAAGTAAAGGGGCCAAATAATTTTGCACGCACCACTTTTCAGTTTTTTATTTGCTAAAAAAGTTTATAATATCCAATAAATTTCGTTCCACTTGTCGGTGATTCTTCACAAAAAATAAATTTTTTATATCTTTATGTTTGAAGCCTGAAATGTGTCAAAAGGTTGAAAAGTTCAAGGGGGCCAAATACTTTCCCAAGGCACTGTACATAGGCTACTGCATGGAGCCTTTGCAAAACCATAAATCAAACTTTAATGGAGACGACCGGGCATACATAGCTTTGTATGGTGTGTGTAGTTAGAAACCACTTACCTGGTGATATTGCCTCATCAGCAGGTCTCTAATGGCAGTGAGTTTCCGTCCACTGAGGTTAGCATCCTTGATAGCTTGATATCTGGTGGATAGAACCAAGGCCTGCAAAGTACATCACTCTCTTAAAAGGGGAATGAAAGGAAGAAAAACACGGCAACCTGGCAACACCAATGTCATGGATTGAATAAACTCAATCCTCACCTGGGACAACAGGGGCTTTTGCTTCGAAGTCAGGCTGGTCACAAAGACATACGGGGTTTGAAGATAGTGAACAACATATGTTGGTTTCATGTGGTTGGGCCGAGAGAAGGTGTCTCCCCATGCAATCCGAATCCATACAGCTTCATCTGTGTGCTTCTTTATTTTGACAGACACCTTAAATGCAATGTGAAAAGCAGACTTTTAATATTGGATGTTAAACACAAAGAAGCCCATACAATGTATTTCAAAGATACAACTATAAAATTAGTTATTATATTTGTAACTTGTGTGGAGGAGGAAAATCTGGCTTACATGTCTTATGAGCTCTCTGAGGTGGGATTTAAATTGTTCCTTGAACTGCGTCAGCTCCACAGAGTGAGCATCATCTAGAAAACAGAGAAAATGATACTCAAACATGGGCATGACTAGTAAGCTCAACTTTATCATAAGCATATAGAGATAAAATCATAAACAGATAAAGAATATGTGACACAACCATACAAAGGGCAAAAATGCTGCATTATAAATGGAAAACCCATGGTGAGACTCTCGCAGGACTGAAAGTTACCTAAACTTTCAACCAGAACGAAAGCCTTGATCCCAAAATCAGCTGTAGTGTATGGTTAGAATAAAAAGCTGCAGCTCTCAGTCCTCCATGGTAAAAGGGTTTAGACATACGTACCTTCAGGGTCCATGAGCTGGAAGGCGTACCACATCCCTTGGTTTGGATTGTCAATGATATCTGAGAGACAATAACACCAAAGGGACACAGGAAGCGTTAACCTATTGGAATTTGGCATGGTATGCTAGGTTGTCACATGAGAACATAATTTCACCTGACTTACATATCATCTCGAGTTCTGTGATGTGTTTAACCGCCAACTCATTTTCCTGTACAGATAAGAAGCGAGGTTAAAAAGACAAGAAATGCACACCAACGCTAGCTAGCTAATCAGCCTGTCCGTTTTTTTTACACTGTTAATTTAACACAACAACTTACATTTCAGGAAAATAGCCTCTTACCTCGCAAATGGCGATTAGTTTTTCCGTTAACGCCCATTTTGACTGAGTAAAGTCCATGGACCGCAGCTGTTCCCCCGTCAGACGGCCCCACTTGTCCAGCGTTGTTCTTAGCATGTGAGTTTGTATCCGTCTCATGAGTCGCTGCAGTAAGCGTTTCGTAGATTCATCCATTATTCTTCGGACAGCAGCTAGGTTAATGATATGTAGCCGAAAAGTTGTATTGGTTCGTTTTTTTGACTTAAATTTGTTCCGTCCGTTTGCACCGTCTCTGGCTACAATTCCAAACAAACCGCCTTCAAAAGACCACACAATTCAACCAATCAGATATCGCCAGAAACTCGAACGCGTTTCCTTTAGCGCCCTCTGTTGTGTTGGAGTGACAGTACTGTCGCTCCAGATACCACTCTCTGCCACTATGATCTACAGTACATTGGACAGTTTGATCCTTCATTAATGGAGTTATGTGGGTTTTCATAAGCTGACAAAATTCAAAAGGATTTATGTTAGAGCAACAAGCAAACATATGTTTTCTATGCAACTGTAATTGTCACTTGAATAAGTTATAATAAATAATGAGTTATTTAACACTAAGGAGTAGTTACATTTATTTTACATTACATTTGATTACATTTAGTTACATTTATAAGTTACATCTGGCCCTTTGAGGACAGCCATTATGCAGGTGTGGCCCTCTGTGAAAATGAGTTTGACACCCCTGATCTACAATTTTAATAACATCTGCACAGTGGCGGAAGAAGTATTCGATGAAGGATCATGTATTGTAAGTAAAATACATTACAGATCCTTCTTAAGTAAAAGAACAAAAGTTTGTATATGAACTATAAATAAAATGTAGTAAAATATTCAATGATTAACACTGATGCATCAATGTGTAGGCAGCGTTTTACTGCTGTAGATGGTTTAGGTGGAGCTAGCTAGAACTACTTCATATAGAGTTAGGTAGTTAAGTTAAATGAGCTTACCAGGTTGTCCCATTTAACACATGTTCATTATTTCTTAGTCGTAATTGTATTGGTTTAACTGTTTTGTGAACAAACTGAAACTTTTCCCACCAAAAACTTGGGGTCAGGTCCCAAGCGTCACGTTACAAATGTGAGGGATTGTGAGAATGAATGGGAGAGAAAGAAGAAAAACCAAAGTTATTATACACAAATCTGTTTTCATTGTTAACAATTCCCTATGAGCATTTCTCTGGTGCTCATAGGAAATTGCTACATTTTAAGATTGTTCACATCCCACTTGAGTCCAGACATACAAAAAAAACATTAGTCAAGTAAGTTAAGGTCCCACCTTTATCCGCCAGTATAGAACAGTAGCAGCAGGGCCGTCATCTCAAATGATGTTGAGACGCAAAAGCAACATTGTCAAATGGAATCACTCAAATCAAGCATTTATGTTTCTGCATTGGCCATTACATGGCCATTAACTAAAATAAGGGTACACACTATACTGTCACAGCAACACTAGAAGCAACAACTGTAGCCACCTGCCAAAAAGGACAAAAGGGCAAGCGTAAAACAAAAAACTTGTGAAACGCATTCATAAGCTAAAACGGAAGTAAGTTAACAAGAACCATCTTGTATCTCCTGTAAACTTCCGTCATCAAATGTCCCGCCTTTTATGATAAGAACGCATGCCATTGGTGTGTTGAGGGGAAAAAAGCGAATGCCGATTCGCTGGTTCACCGTTGTCACTCAATTCTCTAAAGAGTTACGAAAAGCTCCCAGTGTTGTCATAATACACCTATGGTCGTATCAGGCAGCGTGTCCTACAGGTACTTGGTGTTCTTGTAGGTTACTTTCGTGTTAGTAAAAGACCAGCATATTTAGTCAGTACTGTAGAGTATTCTGTAGAGTTATTCAACGTGGGTAAAGCAAAACCTAACGTAGTTCTTGCATGGATCTATGCTGTCTCAAACGATAAACGTTAGTTGAGGCCTAGCTAACATTAGCAGTTAGCTAACGTGACATTTCACTGAGATTTCCTGGGACACTAATCAGATGACACATCCTTCCCACTGGTAAGGGTATCATAGTTGCAGTGCAAAGTGTTATTAAATAGCTTATAATAAGCCAGTAGATAAACATTATGTGTAGTAAGTTATTCTATTACAGTCCAATGTCAAAACACCTAATATCTATACACTCGAGCATGATCCAGAGTCATCTTGTCCAGAGGATTCAGGATGAATGCAGGCAGTTTGTCACATTGATACATACTCTCCCTCTGTGTGTGTGTGTGTGTGTGTGTGTGCGCGCAGGTAAGTGTCCACTGGAAAAACAAACTCCATCATTACCATGACAGCTCAGGAAGGAGAGGGATGGGGAGGCATTAGTATCCTTTAAACATCATGTCCTCTGCATAAACATAGCAATGCTGAGGTGACGTGGCGTGTATTAACTAGCGATGAATCAATTTTCTCAATCGATTAATTATTTAAGCCATTTATCAAGCAAAATGCCAAACATCCACCGGTTTCAGATTTTAAGCAAAACAAGCAATTTGAAGATGTCACATTTGGCTCTGAGAACGTATTCTCTATTTTTGGACATTTTCCAGACTGGATTAATTTATAGACTAAATACACAAATCAATAATAAAAGCAACCATTGGTTGCAGCCTTATTATGTTCAGCATATTCCTATGTAATGGAAAAGTGCAGTACTGCAGTGCGGAAAGCAAAACTATGTTTAAAGGCATATTTATTGCAACTAAATGACATCTCTTATAGTAATATTTAACAGTAATTGTCAACTCAATGCTCCTCGATCCTTTTGTTTGTGAATTTTCAGTATGACCGCAGAAGTAAAGTAAGCCCTTAACTCAACATGCACCCTGACCTGTCACCTCACCTGCACACGGATGAGTGTAATGAACTGATAACTCTTCTGAGGCAGTGCCACACTGAGGTACATCACTCTCACATATTTGATTGCTGTGTGCTTCATATACACAGAAAACCCACAATGTAAATCTTGTTTCATGTTACCATCAGCACAATGTCTTGAAGTTCTTTGGCACGTGTAACGATGTGGACCGCGCTATGCGTCACTGCCTGAAGAAAGAGGTCTGTCAGTTATTTTAATGCACTTTGTGATTGAGACGCAACGAGCGCTCTGACAACTTTTTGGTATTATCAGAACTATTGTATGTTTATTAAAGTTTTCTTTGTTACCTTACCATTCAACAGAGACTGGAAAAGCGGGAGCGCAGCAAGCAGCATGCACAAGAGATGAAGAAGAGGCTGAAAGAAGGGCCCAAAGAACAGCTCTGAAGGACATTTTACTGCAGCTTTGCCACTGAAAGTTAAAAGTATTAAGATAATAGGACATTGAAATGACACTGTGTAACAGGCCTCCCCTGCTGTTCTTATGTCAAGACAGAGGAAGTCTTTTGGCACATTCATTGGAGTGTGTAATATATTAGCAATGACCAAAGTGTCTTGTGCTGTGTACTATGTATTATTTGGTTTCATTTGAGAGGCAAATTATTTAAATATTGGGATCATATACCAGCAATGATAGGTTAACATGCACAGCTTTCTCCTATATTTGCTGGATGTGAACCCTTTGAACACAGTTTTTATAGAAGAAAAGAAAAAAAAAAGAACCAAAACAGGCAGACCAATGGCTGGGTTTTACTCTCAATTTGAACATCCACCCATGGCACTCATTGTTGTTTTGAATGTTGATTTGAATGGGGAATCATGTTGATTTGTTACAAGTTTGATTGCTTTCAAATAAAGTTAAATTATCAGTTAATTTAATAATCCATGTTTCGATAGTGTCGTCATTGTAAAACAAAGTAGCTGTCAGTATCTGCAGAAAAGTCATGAAAGCATTTACATTTATACTATAGTTGTATATTTTTTTTGTATCCATTCAGTGGTTGCCGGGAGATGTTGTAGATCTATAAACCTCAAGTAGGATTGTTGTTAAGGTCGGCACTCAAGGCATACAGTGTTCCCTGACAGAGGCCTTTACCCATTCATCCTGTTTGGAAGTTATTTACTCTGCAGCCTAAAAACTGTGGTATGGTTTCTAGGTTTTATCAGTTCTTGGTGGTATCTGGTCGCTCTGCCCTTCCTATTGAGAGGATCTGGGCACGTGATGGCCCAGGCCTGGGTATCGAGCTCGACTGGCATGATGTATGGTCTAACATTCCAGAAGTATCTCACAATCCAGACTATCAGCAGATTCATTACAATTTCATTCATAGGACATAACTCACCACTGTGAAAATGCATCACATGAAAATAATTAACAGCCCTTTATGCACTTTCTGCCCAATTAAAGCACAAGGCACATATCTACACATGTTCTGGGCGTGCGCTCCCGTTGGTCAGTTCTGAAACCATTAGCATTCAAAATCTCCTCCTTGTTTAATGTTACTGTGCCTGTTACTGCCAAGGTCTTGATTCTGAATGACCTGTCAGCCTTTCAGCTCTGTGGGATTCAGAAACGTGCTGTTTGCTGGACTTACAGCTGAAAAGAAGATGATTGCGACCCGTTGGAAAACACCACACAACCTGTCTATCCGCACGTGGACCCTTTCCTACCTGTAGTGCATTGCTGACTCTGCTACAGCCCGGACCTCACAGCGTCAGGACCTCAAACTTGCGCAGGTGTTTTGGTCCCTTGACTTTTTTGTGTGTGTGTCTATTTCTGCGTGTGTTGTTTTGTCTCCCTCCCTTCCATCTTTCCTCTGTTTAATTATTTGTAAAAATGTTGTTATATATTATTATTTTTTGTTGGCCCTGGGACACATTCTAGTTTGTAATTGTCACTGTTTATTAATTAAATATGTAAAAAAAAAAATTGATTACAAAAAAAGTGTGATTGTTGTGTCGGTGTACTGCTGGCCATAGTAGCTGTGAAGCTTATGTCTTGCAATGTATATAAACAGTGTATGTATATATATATATATATATATATATATATATATATATATTTATAGTATTATTATAGTATATAATTATACTGATTCTTTATCACTGACCAGAATGACTGCTGAATGGGAATAACATTCTATGGTATTAAAACAATATTCATGCATTCTATGTAGCCAAAGCGTTAGATTGAACTTGGTGAACCCTGCAGAAATCCTGATCAAGGTGTAAAGAGAATCTAAGCTCTAAAGTCCAGTTATTAATATTTTAAAGATTTCCACTGCATCTCATGGTCTTCATTCAGCTGGTAAAGGTGTAATGTCTCCTAAATGGGAATCTCGGGTTACATGTTAACTAGTGGTCACCTAGTCTCACTTTGCCAAACCCTCCTCCAAAGCGCGCTGATGGAGAGTCTGGCTACTACACACAGAATTCGGGTTAAGGGAAGAAAACGCGCTCTGGTTAGAATCGTCATGGGCAGTGCTGAACTCCACATGGAGCCACTGCAAAATAGTCTTGCGAGAGAAATCTCAGATTGGACAGATAGTTTAGCTAGCTGTATCAATTTACCCTGCAGAGAACTGAGGAGCAGTTAACTATAGTCTTCATAAATCCCCCAAATTTAAAATTCCATCACAAAGAAAGTGGAAGGAAACGGAAAATACATGCATCTGGGGGAATTTCTTACAGCACCGGAGCAATCCCGGAAGTGGAACACGAAGGATATACGCTGGTGGTCACCTAACCCCTCTCTTTGCCTAAGGATGGTCTCATCAATCTTTCTCTGGCTGCCTACTGGCCCTTGGGCGATGACCTTGTGTTCACATAACTGAAAGTTCATTTATAGTATCATGAAATGACACCTGGGCATCTCTGTTCGCTAAGTGAGATGCTGTTAAGGGCTCAGAATCATTATTCAGTTCTTTTATGCTTGGATTTTCTTCACCTTATTTTTAAGGACTGTTACTTCTTTACAAACATCACAGGAAATAGCAACTGCCTGCCTGTCCAACAACTGGACTGAGTTGAAAGAAAACAGCACTGAACGATGTGACCAGACACTATTTCAGAATTAAGCTCATGTCCTTTATATCTGAATAAGTTTGTGTTAAATATTGCAATAATGCCAAAAGAGACATTGACTGTGGACATGCTTTTTCTTATTGATACAGTTATTTTAGTAAATAATTGCTATTTATTTTCTCAGTGTTGAGGTAAGGTTAGGTTAGCTGACTGGGAATTCATATCTATCTATCTATCTATCTATCTATCTATCTAAAAGAAAACTACTGACAAATGTCTAGTAGTTTGAGTAGAGGTAAAACAAAGAAACACATTGTGAAAGCACAGTTTCTTTATTTGAAGCAGCTCACTCTACCCATCACAATGTATGGATCAATCTTTGACTTTGACAGCTATTTAAATTGTAAGGCACCCCAAGGTGTGCTTTGAGACAGTGTGGGGAGAAAAAAAAACATGAATAAGGAGACACCATAGGGAAACATACATGGGACCATAACATGATATTGTGGTAATAAAAGACAACAACAACTATGAGTAGTTCTTTTTGTGTTATAACTTATTACTTCAACTTGTATTATCAAGCCCACTTCAAACTTCATGCTGAGGTGAGAATTTGGATTCAATGCCTAAAAGAGAAACAAATAGTCCAAAACAAGTAATGAAATGCATTTTATATCTGAGGTGACTCTCTGAAAAATAGACCCATGTCTTGAAAGGTTAGTGTGATTATTGCTCAGTGGAGCAGAGTGATTTGCATTCATTAGCCACATTACCCAGGTGGATCTCATCTCTTGTTGGGACCCTAAATCCAAGCAAGAATCAGGGATATTAACTGTTATTTAACAACACAAGAGGAATATAGTCGAAGAAGTAAATGTAGGGACCCCAAAATCCCAACAACTACTTGATTATTTACGCCTAATGGAACCTTTGGTTACAAAACTGCCTGTTTCTGTAGCTGATTATATATCTGGCAAGTTAGGATAAATGCACAGGCACTATAACACAACTACAAATGTTTCATGAGCTTAAGTGAAAGTGTGTTGGGTTTTCCTTGTTAATTTTAGTATTTAATGACTTAAATATCATTAATGCTTCAACAAACTATTAATTATTCCCTGCAATCAAAGGAGTAAATCTCATTGGCGTCAGTGAGCCAATACGTGTGCAGCATGTTTCACCGAGATCTTATAAAGCTGCTGATTGGCTGTCTAATGTTAAACGTCGCAGAGACACGCAGGAAAAACTACGTCACGCATAGAGAGAAAAATAAATAAAAAGATTTGTGCCATAATGTGTAATGTTGTAATCCCTTTTTGTTAAAATAGACTTTTTAAAATTGGTATTGAAAAAAGTATTGTTCAGGAACCGGTATCGAAGTCACGGTATTGGTATCGGTATCAAAAAATGTTAGCCCTAATTATCTGAGATGTCTTTTGATAATTTCCAACAAATTACCTAATCCCATGTCAACTGAAAATGTTAACATTCAAGTGAGAATAGTGTTTACACATTTTGGTTTTTGAAATAATGCATGTATAAATGATCTGACCCATTTTGTTCAAAGGTTTTATGGGATAATTTAGAAAGGATGATGAATAGAGTTGGGGTTCTTCTGGAGCAAATAAAACCACATGGCACCGCACATTCAAACAGTTATCTCAAATAAATACAAAAATAAACGGCACCATTTCTAACAATAATTACAATGTTTATACAAAACATACTGTACCTTGAAATACAAGGTATTCAGACAGGCAACACATGTATATATACAGTATATTACATGCCATTAGTTACACAAAACAGTCCACATAATATATCATTCTGTACTGCATGTGTACCACTGCAAAACTTGACAAATATCTTCAGAGATTTACAAAATAATTTTCACAGAACTACATTTTTTTGGTAAAACAAAATAGATCCCCAAGTATAATACACATCACAATATAAAATTTCTTGAAATCTTGGGTCATCACATGCAGATAAGGACAAAGTTGACTCCAGGTACACGACTGTTTGCGTTTCCACAATATAGATCACTGACAATTAGTATAGTCACAATGTGATTACCACGAGGACTAAGCGATTATCATCTCTTTTGTGTGCTGTAAAAAAGAAATACACAACTAAGAAATAACTGTCAGGTAATGTCAGTATGATGATCACGCATTTCACACAATGACTTTCTGCATTGATACCTGGAAGCCATGTTATACATATGAACCTCCACGTTACTGCATGCACAGCTACTATATGTAGCTCAAACTAATGAATCTACTGAATCCTTCCATGTGATATGTGCCCCCCCTTCATTTAATCATGTAAAGCAATGTTGTACTCAAACACTAAGTGCCATTTGATTAAGTTAAAATGGACACATTTGTATATTTAGTGCCAGCATTCCCATGAGGCTTCCAGTGTTCTCCGTTTCCACAGATCTTTCTGATTTGCATTTAATGATTCTATTTGTATTTATACAAGTTTAATGATTCTCTTGCCGTTTTTGTTGCAGGTGAAAAAAAAAATTAAAAGCAGATGGATGTTGACAATATGAGGATGATATTATATTTACTTATGCACTAATCAACTGACGGTCTCATTAGTACACAGGTATTAATCTTGATTTCATGTAATGGAAGCAAATTTATTGTGATTATGATGATGATAATTAATTTACTGGCAAACAAGATGTCTGTTCGGTGTAATCAAGACTTTACAGTATGAAAAATGAATAGCGTGATGAAAAAAGAAAAAAAAGGTTACATTTCTTTTAAGTTTTTCATGAAGTTTAAAGCAGTCACTGAATGTGACCCGCTGACAGGCATGGGCATGTATGAACATTTGTTGCAAGTTTTCTTCTGTCCATACAGAGAGGACGGATTTTGTATGTAAGGAGCAAGAAACAATGTCCTCATGCAAACTCTGATTTACACTTCAGCTCAATACGATAAGCGAAAGAAAATCCTTATATTCAGAAAGAAACTCTTTTACACACTTGTAATTTTATATATATATATATATATATATATATATATATATATTTATTTATTTATTAATTATTTCACCTATTTATAGACATACTCTGATTTCAGACATCCTGATCATTTCATAAACACATACATATGTACAGAGACACTCTGTATCTCCCTGAGGAACAACCTTCAGTGTGTATTTAAGCAATGCGCATTTGGCCCTTTCCTCTTTGATTCATTGAGAATAAAACATCTAAACAGGTATGGGTCCAATAAATATATGTTGATTCACAGAAGACAAAGATGACCACTTATTGTTGGTAGACATGTAAGCGAACTGTACTCCAGAGAATCCCCTACTGCTGATGGATCGAAACAAAGACCCTTAATGCAACCTTTCCTTCAATTTGAGATCACACCGTTATCATCCTGGATGTCTCTCAGTAGATAGCCTTTGACCCATATCCATTGGTTTTCTGGGTGTTGATGATCACTTCTCATATGCTTTGTTGTGCAGGTAACTAAAAAGGGCCTCTAGTCCTTTGGTTGAACACCACAGCTGCTTCAGCATCTGACACTCTTTGTCATTCACTTCCTCCAGGAGTGGCATGAGGATACTCCTCACCAGGCATTTGGATTCTTCTAAAACCTTTTTAAAACACGGAAGGGTGGAGGGTTATTTGGTTACATTAAAAGGCTTTGCCCTGGGTCATCTAGATAAGAACCTACCACTGCATTGCATGATGCCATTTCCTTCACACGCAGCATCACTTCTTGGTTAAATGTGGTTGGCCAGAAGACCTGCGACACCAGACCTCGACTGCATGCTTCTTGTGCTGTAAGTTTTCTTCCACAGAACAGCATCTCATTGGCCTACCATTGGGGACAGAAAGTGGGTGAATTACAAAGCATTTTTAATATGTCATGCACTCTAAAAATGTTTGATTTGGGTAAACACAGGGTAATCAGTTGTTTATTAGAGAAGTCAAATTAGATCAAGTGAAATTTGCCAGGCGCCTTGATACTGTTGGGACCCACCAGTGCTATACCAAGGATCTGGGGGGAAGGTGTAGGAGGAGCATCCAGAGGGGGTGAGGTGGAGGGCTGCACATGGGGTTTGGAACCAGGCCCTCTCACTGGCCCACACCACATCACACAGGGGCAGGATGGATGCCCCTAAGCCCAGAGCAGGTCCGTTTACTGCTGCCACAATGGGTTTCTTGAAGTGGATGAAGGCCAACACAAACTCCCTAAAGGGGTCACAGAACGATCAGTACTAACCCAGTCAAGTCTAATGAATTGATGGATGATTTCTTCTTACCGAACGGCATCTGTGATACGGCTGCTCTCTTTTCTGCGGTCAGTGGACAGACGGCCTATCAGATACGACGGCTCCAGGCCACTGCAGAAAACAGTCCCCACGGAGCTGAGCAATAATAATTTACTGTCATCAGCAGCTGCATTACCCAAAGCTCGACACACTTCCTTCATGATCTGAAGAGAAATAGGAGGAGCGTAATATATTATTAACTCACCTGACACATGAAGAAAAGGAAAAAGATACATTTATAGATGTTCAGTCCTTAGAGTAAGGCTTGACATCTACTCAAAAACAATTTGGCAGACAGGCCTAGAAGAAATAATGACAAACTCAGAGAATGCTACAATGCTTATTTATTTTTCTACAATATTTACAGCTTGTGAAAAGTGCATTCACAACAATAATATTCATCTAGAGAAGGCACCATGGGATTAATATGTTTGCAATTTGAGGACCACAGATTTTCAGGATCTAATTCTATATGTGCTGGTCTAAAAGTTACATATATATTCAGAAACAATATGGTTTAAATTCTTCTCCTAGTGCTTTTAATCTTCTTGCAAATAACAATACTAAATACATTAATAAAGCGACAATATATCCTTTTTAACATATCTACAAACAACAAATTCTTTAAACAAAGTGGAAGGAATAATTATTGTATCAAGAAATTTATATTAAAATGGAAGCATACATCAAGGGTAGCCACATTCCTTAGCACCAGCACTAGAAAATCAAATTCACACAACAACAATTATAGAGCACAATCTAGCAGTATCTAAAATGTATCTGGAAAGGCAAGCGGCCGTGACTACAGAGAAGACAAGAGGATGGTAGCCTCTCAATTCCTAACTTCAAACACTATTTCTGGTCCTTCATGGTGAGGCCCCTCCTCACCTGGTTAAATCCAGATACATCCGTTTGCTGGCGTACCTTAGAAGATGCCATGACAGAGCCTTGGTCACTCCATGACGTTCTTTTTGCCGATGTTTCTAACAAACGGTGCCAACTACGCTTGGGCCCATTATCTAACATCTAGACTTAGAGATTAGTTGAAACATGCTGCTGTGTAGTTTGTAACTGGCACACTTTTCCCCCTATATCCAATAATATAGCACTCCTGATTGGTGGGAGGCCGATAACAGCCCCACAATGGGAACAAAGGGGAGTTTGTTGTCTAAAATACATTTTTAGCAAGGTTGGCTTGTTACCATTCTCTGACTTGCAGAACACCTACCATGTTCCTCCTTTTTCTTTTACCTGCAGTTAATATTGGCACTCAAGGCATACGGTGTCCCTTGGCAGAGGTCTTTACCCATTCATCCTATTCGGAAGTTATTTACTGTGCAGCCTAAAAACTGTGGTATGGTGTCTAGGCTTTATCAGTTCTTGGTGGTATCTGGCCGCTCTGCCCTTCCTATTGTGAGGATCTGGGCACATGATTTCCCAGGCCTGGGTATCGATCTTGACTGACATGATGTATGGTCTAACATTCCAGAAGTATCTCACAATCCAGACCATCAGCAGATTCACTACAATTTCATTCATAGGACATATCTACCCCAGTGATGAAAATAATTAAAAGCCTTTTATGCACTTTCTGCCCCATTAAAGCACAAGGCACATATCTACACATGTTCCGGGAGTGCGCTCCCGTTGGTCAGTTCTGGAACAGTATTGTATCCAAAATCTCCGCCTTGTTTAATGTTACTGTGCCTGTTACTGTTAAGGTCTTGATTCTGAATGACCTGTCAGCCTTTCAACTTTCTAGGACTCAGAAACATGCTGTGTTTGCTGGACTTTCAGCTGTTAAGAGAATGATTGCAACCCGTTGGAAGCCACCTCATGACATGTCTATCTGTGCATGGACCCTTGCCTTCTTGTATGTTGTGTACATGGAACTGTCAACAGCCCGCATCCATGGAGTGCCGGAAAGGACCTTGGACACTTGGCGCAGCATCACTGAATCTTTGAGGTCCAGGCTGAAGCCTTGTGCTACAGCCCGGACCTCAACCTGCGCATGTGATTGGTCCCTTGTCTACAAACAAAGGTATCAAAGGTTCGTACGGTATGTTGTCAGCTTAATGCATATGCAGTACTGCTAATGTTATAATGGCATTTGGAAATGGTATTCAATGGCTCATTTCTTAGATACAGTACATTTAAGACCCTGATAATATGGTAACCTTAATTAGAAAATGTCCTTAGTAAATGTGTTTTACCTTTTTTTTTTTTTTTAATCAATGAAAGTCCAAGTCATATTTGCAGTGGTTCAATTTATTTCCATGAGATATAAGTCCTGCTTGTAGGCTACGTATGCTTGTGTGGTGTTGGTGTATGTCCGTGTGTGTGTGTCTGTGTGTGTGTTTGTGTGTCTCTGTGTGGTCAAAAACTGTATGTGCTTTTGGGTTGCATCTGAGGAACCAAAGATTGGTTTCTATTTTTAACAAGGGCAGTAATTGGCTCTTACGTTTCCTCTATGTTGATATGTTGATGGCGGCGCACCACGCTAAAATTTCTGCTGCCATGGTATAGGGCAGACACACAACAGGGTTTACACTATGTACACCACGTACTGCCGCTTCTTCAGCTGTTTATGAAAAGTCATAAAGTCGTGATTACACAACTCTGCAGAGCCTTCTGCTCTACTGAATTTAAGTAAACTGTCATCCGCTCTCTCTCCCCGAGCAACTGGAATAGTGACAGGACGTCATCACTCGGAAAGTCATGGCAACCAAGTAAACATTAGGGCGAGTTCTACTTGTCACTCAATCATAGGCAAAGTGACAAACAGCAACAAAAGCTGTGACATGAAACCTGCACTCACTTGGTCCTGCAATATGACTACAGTTTATTGTAAAATAGCATTGTGGACATTGAATTTGATGAATTTACTGTTTCAGTAAATTCAAATCAGACCCAAAATGAGACAGATGAGCTTTGCTGGATGGTTTCAAGGTAACAGTCGGTAGCTAATATTAGCAGATAAGCCCGTTGACAGCAACTTTATTGTTCGACACTGCCAAGCCTCCTACTCACCAGCACCAGATTGATCACACACAAAATGGATGAGCTACAAATACACATGGAACTGCTGCTTTATGATTTTCACAAAAGCCTGGCTGAACACACTTATCAATATCAGCTAACAGCTAGCAGCTAATAGCTAGCTCTAGCAGCTAACCAGGCAAGCAAGCTACCCACCGGCAAGATCAAGACAGGGTAGGTGAATTAAAATAATATCTGAGTTGAAAACACATTTTGATGTTACGTAAGGGCCCTGTTCATGTTGAACAGACATATTAATTGCATTGTGTGTCTGTTAAGAGGCACAAAACACTCTAAAACTTGTCCCATTAACTGCCGTTTTAGCACAGTGGAAGCTTGTACACGTAGTTGCAGCTACTCAGTGTTGCCTGCATCGATTCATACTCACGAAAGTACTCATGTTTTTATAGCGATCAAGATTAACATAAAAATTGAATTCTCCTTTAACATTAATTTCTCGGCAGCTCAGACTGCAGGTGAGATGTTTACATGACAGCTTGCTGGGCAACCTGTTTCCTTGTCAGCCTGCCTGCTAGCAGCAACTGACTTGACTGTATGTTGACGGCAGCTACTCCTGCTGGCTGTAGTGTGGGATTAATAGGAGATGCAAAAAAAGTCAATTGTCAGCCTTCAGTTGAGTACACTTGCAGTATGATAACTATGATATCTCAACAAATGGGACCAGTAAAGCATTCTGCGCAGAGAGACAAGTTTCACTCTGTCAATTAAGTCAGCATCAACAGACAAGTGGTTGGCCTTTGCTTGATATGATGAAGAAGGTAGCAAGCCTACATTGTCAGACAGCCGACCTGATAAGAAGTTGTCTGGAAACCCACACTGTCTGCAGTACTCTCTATTGCGGCATTTTAATTAGATTATAACCCCTGACCTATATTAACCATTCAACCTCAAAGTTAATTTAATTCACTATGACCAAGCACATAATCTGTCCCCAGAATTAACTATAATGTGGTGTGTGTGTGTGTTTGTGTGTGTGTGGGACTGCGAGTGATGTTTTTCTAGCAAGGTGAATTAAAAAGCCTGCTCAGATACAAAAAAGGAAAAGGAGATGGGCAGATGCTGGTTCCAGTCTGTGCAACAGAGAGGTAGAAGGGAGCAGTCAAAGTGACATTCGTTTGCACTGAGCAGATGCCTCAAGGACATTTGTAGACAAACAAAAGGTGGTATCCACAACAAAGACACTTGCAACAGCAAGCATCTAGAAATGAAATCACCACCTCTAGGAGGGGGTATAAGTCAATCAATCACATTGTATGCCCTTCTTATAGTTCTTCCCAGTTTCTTGAGGCCTTTTGATGTTTATTATATTTTCTGTAGGACCTTTTTGATTTCTCAAAGCAGAAAACACTTGCCTTTATCTGGGGCTATATCCGAACCCACTACCTTGTTCACTGCTCCATATAGAACAGACAGTCGTTAACTCTAGAAGCAGTGAGTGCTTACCTGACGCACCAGATAGTTTGTTACACAGAACCATCTAAGAAGTGTTTTAAACAAACAATTGCGGCTGCCATTCACACCTAAAACATTCCCGTAGCTGCTACTAACACCTTTACCAGACACCGATTTGTTCGGTAAGCTGGTAGTTCAGACACAAATGCACTACTTATAGCCTGATGGACAAGATGGATTTTTGTGTGATATGTGATCCCCCAATTCTCGAGTAAATAGCAAGGTAAATAGAGTGCCATGGAGATACATAAACTCAAATAAAATTGCGGACAGTGATTATGATCACACAGTGAATGGGAAATGATTTAGGACACTGTCAAGGCGTTTCAGAGGCGTTTTTATGGATCCCACTGCAGTTCTAGGTCAAATGCTACTTTGTTCACTCATATGTCAAAATATAATGTCATATTCTTGTAGTCATTGTGCTATTTGATAGTATGATGGTCATAAAATGCAGGATGTTAATACCAATAGCACAGATGCAGCTACTGTGCGTCAAGTCAGAAAGGTGACGGAAAGACCAGTTAACAACTCGGGGGACTTTCTTATTTAAAGGAAGCATAGAGTGTTTGGATAAAAAATGTTTGGGGATATTTTTTAAGGTTTTTGAAAGCCATTCAGTAGGCAAATCCGCAGACTCTCTTGTTTCTGTAGCTTCAAAGACTGAGCAACAGTGAGGGAGCTATCAGAGCGGTTTGATAAGCCCACAGCTTACGGGCTTACTGTCACACATGAAAGCACACACAAACACACACACAGTTTAGGCCACTTCAGTGCCTATAAAGTACAGGCTGCCGTGCGCACGGCGCTGTATCAAAGCCAGAACCCCCCCTCCCCCCTGTGGAAGATATAAGATATCCTGCCATCTGAGGGGTTGGGTCCTGTTTACTTATGATGATTTATTATACAGAGGTGGATAATTGTGACACATGCCATTATCTATGACTAAACTCACTATTATATTAATGGACCTCAAAGGAATCTATTATCCGTTTCCTTAAAATGTTTTTTAAGTGTCAACTCACAATAGATTAGTTTTTTAGTTTTTAAAAGATGTTTCATAAATTAACAAAACTAGAACTGAGGATAGTTAGAATTCTTTGCTTAATAAGTATATTAGCAAATTAAATTGTAAATATACACCTGAATTAGCGCAGGCTAACACTGGTAAGAATCAATATCAGTTAATGCTCAGTAAATGTAAAAACACTGCATGTTAATTGTGAAAATTTGAAAAGCATTTATGCATAATTCCAAAAACTATTTGTCATATTGACACATTAAAAACTAACTGCTGGTACAACCACATAGTACTTCATCAATTATACCTTTATGCAAACAGGTAAAGCAGAAGCTAACAAAATGTCACAATAGTCAGTACACAGAGTTCCAAAAGACAAAAAAAAAAAGGGGAAAGCATATACTGGACTGTAAAAGCAAGTTACCAAATAGTTCCAGGGGACATTTTTAATTGAGCAGCTTGTTGTTGATTGGAATGTGCAAATGAGCAACCAACCGCAGGCTGGTACTTTCCTGCAGGCAGCCAACTCTACAAATGGATTCTCACAACGCAAGCAGCTACAGTATCAGAGCAGAGAGCACTTAAACCACATTCAGTGTTGTAGACGTCCCAGCATAATTAAGATGTCATTTTCAAACCTCATGTAAAGCACCACATTGTGACAGTGGCAATCATAAACTAGGGTGACCAGACGTCCCCGGTTTCCAGGGACAGTCCCGGTTTTCCAGGGACAGTGACCTGTCCCGGAAATGTCCCCGGTTTTTACTGTGACTGACAGACCCAAAATTGAAATGAAAGAAAGAAAACATTGACCAAACGGAGCCGATAGTCGCACACCCTACACCCGCAGGCTCCAGACAGCCAGAGGCAGCGCTGCTCGGAGCTCAGAGATGTTTTAGAAAGTCGTATTTTACGATGCTAAATCACTGATTATTTACATGGAGTCTGGTGGGTTTAGCGAACGCAATTCCGCGGACTTTTATGTTTTTAAAAAAGGATCTTAATCTTTAACAGAAAGGTCGACCTCCTTAGAAATCCTTTCCATAATGTTGTCAGACACTTAGAATATTAATCTGAGTATGTCAGTAGCAAAACGAGCACTTTTATGAACGCAAATACAAGCTGGACAATTATCCTATTAAATTTCATTGCAGCTTGTTTCTCTGCTGCCGACTGCAGCGATCTCGTTTAATACTGCATCAATGTCAAAGGAAAATATGTCGTCAAGAGTTTTTATTTGTATGATACAACTGCAAATAAGTATTTGAACACCTGTCTATCAGCTAGAATTCTGACCCTCAAAGACCTGTTAGTCTGCCTTCAAAATGTCCACCTCCACTCCATTTATTATCCTAAATTAGATGCACCTGTTTGAGGTCGTTAGCTGCATAAAGACACCTGTCCACCCCATACAATCAGTAAGAATCCAACTACTAACATGGCCAAGACCAAAGCGCTGTCCAAAGACACTAGAGACAAAATTGTACACCTCCACAAGGCTGGAAAGGGCTACGGGGAAATTGCCAAGCAGCTTGGTGAAAGAAGGTCCACTGTTGGAGCAATCATTAGAAAATGGAAGAAGCTAAACATGACTGTCAATCTCCCTCAGACTGGGGCTCCATGCAAGATCTCACCTCGTGGGGTCTCAATGATCCTAAGAAAAGTGAGAAATCAGCCCAGAACTTCACGGGAGGAGCTGGTCAATGGCCTGAAAAGAGCTGGGACCACCATTTCCAAGGTTACTGTTGGTAATACACTAAGACGTCATGGTTTGAAATCATGCATGGCACGGAAGGTTCCCCTGCTTACATTGATTTTCTCAGGTGTTCAAATACTTATTTGCAGCTGTATCATACAAATAAATAGTTAAATACAATCATACATTGTGATTTCTGGATTTTTTTTAAAAGAATATGTCTCTCACAGGGGACATGCACCTACGATGACAATTTCTGACCCCTCCATGATTTCTAAGTGGGAGAACTTAGCAATAGCAAGGTGTTCAAATACTTATTTTCCTCACTGTACATGTCCATCACTGTGAAGAAAAGACTCAGCTGGTTTATAATCATACCTGATCATAAGTGCAACTAAAATTAGAAAGATCGTGTTTTCAAAGATGTTCAATGCAATGGTAAATCAGCAATCTATTAATAATTTCCTAAAAACTTATTGTTACTGATTTTATCAAGCAGAAACATCTGTTTTCAGTTTCAGTCATTCATCATTACATTGTGTCATTGCAAAAGCAAAATTAACCCTTTTTATCTTAACAGCTGCTTTTGTATAAAAGGATCTGGGTAACATTGGAAAAATGGAGCAAACAAGTCGCCAAATTGCTTGGGCTTTTTCTTAGCATGTTGAATATCATATCTTGAGTATTCTCCAGATGTTAGTTATCACTATGGCTTCTTGCAACACCGGTTTGAACCAAACAATCTTAGGCTAATTGGACAAAACAGAAAAGATAGTGTTAATCTTTAGTCAGTGTTATTTCTAAGTAAAAAGCAGTGGTTCGCTTTAGTTCAACTGACGTTTTGCTGCAATAACAACAGACGGCATAACGCTGGATTATGCTGTGCGTATCCCTAATTACTCTACTTGTAGAAATCTTGTTTGGCAGGAACTTTCTGTATCAGTATTATAATATTAGGACTTATTTCCTAACCTTTTTTGCTGAGCGTTCATGCTCTTTTTTTTTAGCAACGCACTGTGTCAGATTCATGCAGCTAAATATATTCACACCTGGCAGCTGTCAAATAAAACAACAGTTTTCGAAAGTTGAAAAGCTCCCCTGGAGCAGATAAGGAGTATCTGCATAGGTCCAGGCCATCTGTACAGCAGTTAATGAGGAAACTTTGCACATTTATATTTCACAAACAGATCCATGGCAAGTGGGATACAACCAAAAAGTTACATTATTATACATAGGTCTTGATACTGCAGGGACCACTGGGACACAGATGATGCCTTCATTTATGTGACTTATCAAACTCGGCGTCCTGTAAACTTCAGTGAATGAACTCAATTACCGTAGTCTACCTAAGTTGTACCTGAGCCGGACCTCTGAACTCTGACGTCACCTTATCGAACAGATCCCTCCCCCGCTGCATCTTCTTTCTCTTACTCACCCCCGCTGCAGGAGCAGCAACAACTCTTCTCTCTGCTCACTGGATGGCTCTTTGACCTCCACCATGCAGTCCCACATTAGACTCTTTCTACATTAGCAACGCAAGAGCCTGCCTCGAGTAAACAAATTTAGCACCAGCTGCTGTGACACAAAGTCTGCCGGCTACAGCAACAGCTAACCATGAAGCAAGCTAGCACCAAAGTGCTTACATGGTAAACCTCTGACCACAATAGGACACAGTACAAACGACTGCATCCTTCGACATTTGGGTCCGACAACTCTTTCCAGCCAGGTCAGCCAGCTAACAGCTAGCATGGACTGGTAATGTAATGGGACTAGCATAATGCGTAGTTTACGGGCTAAGCACAGGACTGTTGAAGTTTGTCAATGTACATGAATGTTATTTATTTGGTGTAACATTATTAATAATAATAATAATACTTTATTAATCCTGCAAGGAGAAATTGCAATTTACACTTTGTTGTTATTACACACATTACATACAGGCCTGAATTACACACACATGCTCAGTACCTACACATGCATTAAATGGAGGGAGAGATGTCAGAGTGAGGGGGCTGCCCATGGAAAGGCGCCCCGAGCAGTTGGGGGTTCGGTGCCTTGCTCAAGAGCACGTTGGCAGTGGCCAGGCGGTGAACTGGCACCTCAAATTTCACTGAACTGTATTTGTGTGATCTTTTGGTGGTCAGGTTATAGGTTAGGTACTCAGAGGCTGAACAAAAGCATGCACATTCTTTCACACTAACACACTTCTTTTGTTTCTTTAAGTAAGAATTAATATAGTCTGGATCAACAAAAGGATGAAGCCTGACATTTGGCATGTGATGTCAGGCCCCTGCTCTCCGTGTTGCCGTTCTCAAAATCCCTTAGCTATAGGAAACAATGACAAACTTTGAGCTAGCAAGCCAAACCTGAAAATGGCAAGTTTTGAAGAAAATTTGGATCGTGCAACAAGGCAGGCCTCGGTTCTTTCGGCAAATGATCGTAAAATTTTACGGGAAGTTTTGAGACCCATTGGAGCGGTTTCCTGTGGACAATGTAAATTGCATTGCCAGACTTTAATCCACAGCGCTGTGGAGATAGGTCTGCTGTGTGTTTTACTTTAACTTTATCAATTTTGTGAATAATGAATGAAAAAGAAAGAATTTAGTACAAAAGTGAATCTTGCTAACCTCTGATTGAATGATTAATCAAAGTTAATAGTTAGGTATATTTTATGGGACATTAAGTAACTGCCAATTAATTATCCTTTCTCAGTTTTAAGGTCAGTGTAAATTAAATCATATTATTTTGTAATTTACTTAATCATTTCTTTTTGATAATTATTAATAACTTCGCCATTTTTAATGCTTTTTATGCTGATACACCTACAATACATTGACACATGGAGAGAAACACAAAAACACAGGGGACAAATGTACATTCCCAGTCTCACCTCTGGTGTCAAAGCGTTGTTGTCTGTTGTTTGGCTGGAGAGCAGCACATGCGTGAAGCCTTCCTCCTTCCTGACTACGATGTCTCGGAATCGACAGCTGCTCTCGTTCTGTCGCACATTGTACCTGAGCCGCTTGTCGAACACATAGCCTTTCTCCTCAGCCAACTTCCGCTTTACTGAGCTGTGTAGATGCATCTTGCCATTGGCCAAAGGGGAGCCTGACACAGAGGAGGGATGACAAATCCATTCAATGTAGGGTTAGGGTTAGGGTTGAGTAGCTATTAGACACTTATGATAGAATATATTAATTTAAAAAAATTGGTGTAAAATTGTATTTCTCAACCTCGGTTTTGGTTGACAACCTAATTTTGTCCATTTTAATATCATCTGTTGCCATGAACATCTATGTGCATGCATGTTAAAGTTGAACCAGGAGGTTGCTTTGAAAATGTAAAGGCCAACATTTTTACTTTATACTCAAATACTGTATTAAAAATACATGACATAAAAAATTTAATTCTTTATCATTAAAATAATCTTTAAATGTAGTCAGATATAAAGTACATGCACACCAAGTGTAGCCTGTGGTTTATAGGAATTTAGTTGTAAGCCATTTGTTAGTTGTCCATCACTGCAGGATTCATTGAATTTGAACTTTTGTTGTTTGCATGAATATTTCCAGTTTGAATACCGTACACCGAGCTACGTTTCTTTTGCTGCTTTGCAAAACTTTTGCATTTGATACATAGTCTTCATTACTTTCCATCGGTTTCAGGTCTTTTCACACAAGGAAACCTTGACTCATGGGAGCAATGCAATCTTTAGGGGACATGAATCCAAAAACTGTAGTTATACACCCACATTGAAAAGTCTTCTGTGAAAGCTAAATGGATCAAAGAAGAAAGAACCACAAGTTAAGCAGTGCATGAGTCATTTATCTAAGATCTAGCAATGCATACTTGAGAAATGCTTTTTTGAAACATTTCAGCTACATCAATTATGAGAATGCAAAACCTGGTTTTTTAACCCACATGTGGGTCTGACTCTCATATATTAAAAAAAAAAAAAAGTCAGTGGAGAATTGCAACTACTAAAAGTCCTCGATGAGAGCCTGTTTTGACCATGAGTGATTTCAAGATGAATAATGCAGTGAAGCTGTTTACCCAACTAGCGCTTAAAAAGTCACTAGTCATAGCAAATTAACAATTCCAGATATTTTTTGCATGTGTCTTTTCTAGACACATTTTGCAATCTAGGATCACATTTTTACTGACCACAACCACTACTACTGTCACTACTAAACATTGTGAAAAAATATAAACAATGATGTTGCTGTCATTAGTGGGCTTATTTTCTAGCTTACCTCCGCAAAAGAAAAATCCAGCAAATTGAGGGTACCTTAATATACCGTTACGTGAAACAGATGATTTAACGTTACCACTCATTTTACATACAGTATAGCAACAAAACAAATGCTGAGGGAACATTTTATTTTTATTTGTTTAATTTGCATGACTTTGCAAATGATGACGTCCTGTCACTGTTGCACAACCTCAAAGGGGAGAGAGATTGGATAAATGTTCACCTGAGTTCAGTGGAGCAGTGTAGGCAACTTTATGAAAATAATTTTATAGCACTTTTGAATGTTTGTTAGGGGCCGAAATCCTAATCTCATTTAAAAATTTGGTTCATTGCACAGCCCTATATACCAATATGGACCCATTCTGCATGTTCTTTGTATCTCAAGTACAGAACAGTAAAAGTACCCGGGTCTCGTAAAAGGACAAAACATTCCTTTAATATGTATTATGGACAGTGAGAATGGAAACATATATATTAATTCTACCGCTTTCATGCTTCCATTGTTATTTAAATAAAGTAGAAAACAATTCTTATGTGGATTTTCTGTTAAAGAAGTCAAGATAACTTTTTGAAAACGTATGTAATGATTAACTATGGTGGTGCAGGTCCTGGACTGTGACCCAGATGTGAAATTCAAAAGGTGTTATCAGCTGTTCCTGTAGTAAAGAACCATAATAGGAGGTTTAAGATATTTGTGTTAGCATATCTCTGCAGTATAAAAGTGATCTATGATGAAACAGAAAATACTCATCATGGCAATATAATTTTCTTTTAACTGTAATGTATGTAGCTGCCTAGATGTAAGCACAATTCATTCTCTGCATTTGACCCATCCCTCAAGGGAGCAGTGTGCAGCCATTGACAGCGCACGAGGACCAACTCCAGATTTGAGCCAGTGCCTTGATCAAGGGCACTGACTGGAGAACCTTGTAAATGCAAACATGGGGAGAACATACAACTCCACACAGGCCACGGAATAACCTGGATTCAAACCCAGAAACTTCTTGCTGTGAGGCCACAGTTCTACTTTTCAGTCCCTGTTTTATTCATGTCCTGTTTTATTAATGTAGAAAAGTCCACCCTCCACTACATTTTCCATAAGAAAGAATACATGTGCATGGCTGATATTAGCCATTAGCTAATTTTTATTGTATCACATAAATTATGGGCCTATATATGTATGACAGCAATTAGGCAACCCTATCTAAATATGTAGAGTAAAATACCACATGACAAAATCAATATCTACCAGAAAAAAAATCCAGCATCAGCTGAGCTCTGTTTTTCATTTAGTTTAATTTCTTAGTACCTTACCTGACTCAGTGGTGAAATGCTGTCCAGTGGTATCCATGTCTCCTAGTTCTCCATCCACTCTGTCCGAAGGCAGTCTATGCGACCTTGCTGCTGTCCTGTACGTGAGAGGATCTATGTCTCCATTCTGTAGTCCATTATGAGGAATCCTCACTGGGTGAACAAAGTGTGGCCCTCCAGGGGGAGGAGCCTTATATGTCATGGCTTTGCTTATTCTGTCCCCTAAAGCAGGTTTCCCAGGTCCAAGACCCACCTTCCTTTGCTTCTGAGTGGGTCCTGACCCTCCACTTCCAATTCCTAGAACAGCTCCTACTCTAACTCCAACAGCTGGGCCTAACGTCCTTTTCTTCTTTCGGGCTTCCGACCGAGCTCTGGAGTTTTCTGTAGCAGATAGCTGGTTGGTGACGAGGGGCTCTTGACGATTTTTTGGAACTTTGGGCCGTTTGTGTGAGTGCAGTCTCAAGCTGTTGAACTGGTCAATGAATTCCTCGCAGTGCAGTAGGTGATGCTCTGGCTCCCATGTGTCCTCCTTACTTCCATAACCTTTCCACCTTATCAGGTACTCCCACTTACCCTTCTTGTTCCGCCTCTTGTCCACAATCCGCTCCACCTGAAAGCAGCATACAGAAAGGTGGGTAGATAGTATTTTAATGGCCGTAACCCTTTTTGAAATACTAATTTACTAGTTTTTTCACTCCAAAAATATGGAAAAATTAAGAAAAATAAACTGTATGTAGCCTACTGATAAACTGATCAGCACAAGGGTTCACACAGTGCATTAGAAGAGATGTTACATGTTAAATCATTCTTAAAAAGGAAAAATTAAATGAATACAGACTCAAACAGAATATAAAAATACAGTTCATAAGATGATTTTATAATGCAGAATTGTGTGTGTACTTTATTGCCAAGGACCATAGCTGCATTGTGAGCCCAAAACTTGCTTTAAATATTTATGATCCCGAGAATGAAACAGCTTGTTTTTTGGTTTAATGGCATCATCGGGTCAAAACTTCTTTCTACTTTGTCGGGGCACCTGGTGAGGTCACCTGGTTGAGCGTGAGCCCCCTCTATAGAGGATCAGTCCTTGTTTCAGCAGCTGCGGGTTCAGTTTCGACCTGGGCCCTTTGCTGCAGGTCGGACAGCTGCTAGAACTCCCCGGGAGTTCATTGTTTACATGACCCTGTTTAAATCGGTCTAAAGTAGATAACTAAAACTATTTTTTTGCCACGGAAAGCTAATGACTTATTCTTTCACACCCTTATGCTGGATGCTCGCAATGACGTCAATACGTTACTTGACGTCCGGTCCAAAATGGGCTGATAACTTAAGATGGCGACAGTGTATTTCCCCATTATGGCCGCAGGAGGTTGTTTATATGATCCTTTAAAAATGATCATGAATAAAAAGCATAACAGCTAGATTAGAGCATTTATATATATATATATATATATATATATATATATATACACAGTGAGGAAAATAAGTATTTGAACACCCTGCTATTTTGCAAGTTCTCCCGCTTAGAAATCACGGAGAAATCCAGAAATCATAATGTATGATTTTTTTAACTATTTATTTGTATGATACAGCTGGAAATAATTATTTGAACACCTATCTATCAGCTACAATTCTGACCCTCAAATACCTGTTAGTCTGCCTTCAAAATGTCCACCTCCACTCCATTTATTATCCTAAATTAGATGTACCTGTTTGAGGTCGTTAGCTGCATAAAGACACCTGTCCACCCCTACAATCAGTAAGAATCCAACTACTAACATGGACAAGACCAAAGAGCTGTCCAAAGACACTAGAGACAAAATTGTACACCTCCACAAGGCTGGAAAGGGCTAGGGGGACATGTCCAAGCAGCTTGGTGAAAAAAGGTCCAATGTTGGAGCAATCATTAGAAAATGGAAGAAGCTAAACATGACTGTCAATCTTCCTCGGACTGGGGCTCCATGCAAGATCTCACCTCGTGGGGTCTCAATGATCCTAAGAGAAATCAGCCCAGAACTACACGGGAGGAGCTGGTCAATGACCTGAAAAGAGCTGGGACCACCGTTTCCAAGGTTACTGTTGGTAATACACTAAGACGTCATGGTTTGAAATCATGTATGGCACGGAAGGTTCCCCTGCTTAAACCAGCACATGTCAAGGCCCATCTTAAGTTTGCCAATGACCATTTGGATGATCCAGAGGAGTCATGGGAGAAAGTCATGTGGTCAGATGAGACCAAAATAGAACTTTTTGGTCATAATTCCACTAACTGTGTTTGGAGGAAGAAGAATGATTAGTACCATCCCAAGAACACCATCCCTACTGTGAAGCATGGGGGTTGTAGCATCATGCTTTGGGGGTGTTTTTCTGCACATGGGACAGGGCGACTGCACTGTATTAAGGAGAGGCTGACCCGGGCCATGTATTGCGAGATTTTGGGGAACAACCTCCTTCCCTCAGTTAGAGCATTGAAGATGTGTTGAGGCTGGGTCTTCCAACATGACAATGACCTGAAGCACACAGCCAGGATAACCAAGGAGTGGCTCTGTAAGAAGCATATCAAGGTTCTGGCGGGGCATAGCCAGTCTCCAGACCTAAACCCTATAGAGAATCTTTGGAGGGAGCTCAAACTCCGTGTTTCTCAGCGACAGCCCAGAAACCTGACTAATCTAGAGAAGATCTGTGTGGAGGAGTGGGCCAAAATCCCTTCTGCAGTGTGTGCAGACCTGGTGAAAAACTACAGGAAACGTTTGACCTCTGTAATTACAAACAAAGGCTACTGTACCAAATAATAACCTTGATTTTCTCAGGTGTTCAAATACTTATTTGCAGCTGTATCATACAAATAAATAGTTAAAAAATCATACATTGTGATTTCTGGATTTTTTTTTTTTGATTATGTCTCTCACAGTGGACATGCACCTACGATGACAATTTCAGACCCCTCCATGATTTGGAGAACTTGCAAAATAGCAGGGTGTTCAAATACTTATTTTCCTCACTGTATATATAAAACCTTTATTCATTCAGGTCTTGCAGGAGAAAGCTTACGATCCGTTAAGGTTATCACGTTACTTGACCTCCAGTGCTAAACTGCAGCCATTTCTATTGCAGATGAAACTATAAAAACACCTTTACACTCTGCTCATAAAAAATTAAATATCTAAAAAACTGAACAATGTAAACTGTTCAAATAACTTCTGAAATGGAAAATGTGCCTACCTTGGTATGTTTTCTTATTGTGATGTCATTTCTTAGAGCATTTTCAAATGCTTCATAGCCCTAAAATCAGTACAACCTAAGCTGAAGGGTTATGTAAGTCAATAAACTGTCATTATTTATAAAAGTATCAAACTTGCGTCATAAATAAAAATAAAGTAAATCGGACGTGTTTAAATCAAATTCTACTCAATTAACACAAAAATATAGATCTATCTATATTTCTAAATGTTGAAACATTAACAAAATATTATGTAAAAAAAAAAAGGTACATTTTGTGACATACAGTGCCTTGCGAAAGTATTCAGCCCCCTTTAACTTTTCAACCTTTTGACACATTTCAGGCTTCAAACATAAAGATATAAATTTTTTATTTTTTTTAACAAGTGGGACACAATTGTGAAGTGGAACGAAATCTATTGGATATTTTAAACTTTTTTAGCAAATAAAAAACTGAAAAGTGGTGCGTGCAAAATTATTGGGCCCCCTTGCGTTAATACTTTGTAGAGCCATCTTTTGCTGCGATTACAGCTGCAAGTCGCTTGGGGTATGTCTCTATCAGTTTTGCACATCGAGAGACTGAAATTCTTGGCCATTCTTCCTTGCAAAACAGCTCGAGCTCAGTGAGGTTGGATGGAGAGCGTTTGTTAACAGCAGTTTTCAGCTCTTTCCACAGATTCTCGATTGGATTCAGGTCTGGACTTTGACTTGGCCATTCTAACACCTGGATACGTTTATTTGTGAACCATTCCTTTGTGGATTTTGCTGTATGTTTGGGATCATTGTCTTGTTGGAAGATAAATCTCCGTCCCAGTTTCAGGTCTTTTGCAGACTCCAACAGGTTTTCATCCAGAATGGTCCTGTATTTGGCTGCATCCATCTTCCCCTCAATTTTAACCATCTTCCCTGTCCCTGCTGAAGAAAAGCAGGCCCAAACCATGATGCTGCCACCACCATGTTTGACAGTGGGGATGGTGTGTTGAGAGTGATGAGCTGTGTTGCTTTTACGCCAAACATATCGTTTTACATTGTGGCCAAAAAGTTCGATTTTGGTTTCATCTGACCAGAGCACCTTCTTCCACATGTTTGGTGTGTCTCCCAGGTGGCTTGTGGCAAACTTTAGACGAGACTTTTTATGGATATCTTTGAGAAATGGCTTTCTTCTTGCCACTCTTCCATAAAGGCCAGATTTGTGCAGTGTACGACTGATTGTTGTCCTATGGACAGACTCTCCCACCTCAGCTGTAGTTCTCTGCAGTTCATCCAGAGTGATCATGGGCCTCTTGGCTGCATCTCTGATCAGTCTTCTCCTTGTCTGAGCTGAAAGTTTAGAGGGACGGCCAGGTCTTGGTAGATTTGCAGTGACAATGATACTCCTTCCATTTCAAAATGATCGCTTGCACAGTGCTCCTTGGGATGTTTAAAGCTTGGGAAATCTTTTTGTATCCAAATCCGGCTTTAAACTTCTCCACAACAGTATTAAGGACCTGCCTGGTGTGTTCCTTGGTCTTCGCGATGCTCTCTGCGCTTTCAACAGAACCCTGAGACTATCACAGAGCAGGTGCATTTATACAGAGACTTGATGACACACAGGTGGATTCTATTTATCACCATCAGTCATTTAGGAGAACATTGGATCATTCAGAGATCCTCGCTGAACTTCTGGAGTGAGTTTGCTGCACTGAAAGTAAAGAGGCCGAATAATTTTGCACGCACCACTTTTCAGTTTTTCATTTGCTAAAAAAGTTTAAAATATCCAATAGATTTCGTTCCACTTCACAATTGTGTCCCACTTGTTGGTGATTCTTCACAAAAAATAAAATTTTTATATCTTTATGTTTGAAGCCTAAAATGTGTCAAAAGGTTGAAAAGTTCAAGGGGGCCGAATACTTTCGCAAGGCACTGTAAGTCAAGTTTAAGATAAGGGCTCATTCCCTGCAGCAGAAGAAAGATAAGAGACCAGAGCGGAATTGCAGGCTGCCATCATTAGAAACCTTAAGGCTTTTCGAGGTCAAACTAAAACTAGAAAAGCTTTTATTTGTTTTTTTTAAATTTTATTATTATATTAGGCCAGCAGATAGACACCACAACCCATCAGCAAATGTTACTATTTGACATTGGCACTTAATTATGTGCAGTAATTGAATAAACCCAGCATAAAAAGTGAAACTTGTCAGAAACTATACACATTTTTAACTAAATGTAAAGCATGAAATAACAATAAAAAAACAGGAGCCTAAGATATCCAGTTCAGTGGTAGAAAATAGGGAGTACAGGTGTCTTCCTCTGTCAGCATGGACAGTAGAATTACTTTAATCAGATAAATGATGGGCCATATAACACTAAAACATACGTTTACATTTTAAAAGTAGGTTGTTGTTGTTGTGCATGACCCACAGTTTAATATTTTTCAACCAAGGACCCGTTACATAATAGAGAATATACCAGGGACCCCCTCATGTAAATCCTTTGGAATAATTTGACGTAGCCTATTTTTTCCACATCTTAGTTATGTGAAATAACGACAAAAAATAAATGTATAGAAATATATTAAACATATTTGCAGATTTGTAAGATTAGAAAGTAATCTAATATTTTAGATTTTAAATATAATTTGTTAAATTGTAAAGCCTTTTATGAAAAAATACAAATCTTTATATTATAATACTTTAAATTATTGAATATAAAAACTTTCCACGAACCCCTGGCAGAGTGCAATAGGTCAATGATATCCTTCACTTGCCAAATGGCTTACTAAGATAGTGCCGTCTACAAGCTTCACACAATGTGCGACTAATCACTTGACTAATCAATGAATCATTTGCAATTCAGTTTTATTGCATTCAACTTTATTTGCAATTCAAAAAGGTGCTGAGGTGAAATTTGTGGTCAATAAGGTGTTCATAGTCCAAGATTTGATTTTGATTTTGGCAGTGATGCTGACAGTCTACTGTGAGGTGTCATTGTGGTGTGTATGTAGAGTATGACTATTTGATGCGTCCTGTTATGTATTGTTTGTTATTTGTTGATGTGTGTGTGGCTGTTAGTGATGTTTGAATTGTTATTTACAATGGACCAGTGGTCTGACACAAAGTACATTGATTGAGTTAGTCATGTGTTTTGCCCCTTTAACTTTGTTTGTGGCTGCTCTAATTGCACATGCTGTAGTTTTAAAAGAATCAAATTGCCAAAAATGTCCAGAACGTCCAGGTTAAATTTTGTAGATAAAATCTTTTCACATCACTAAAATATATATATGATTCTCAAAATGTACAAATCAAAACCTGCACCATTGTTGACATTTCCCTGATGTATAACGCACGGGTTTTGGTTGGATATCAATACGTTTCTTTATCACTTGCACTATACACAATACACAATAATACCCTCAGGCATCATGAAAAGGCTGTTTTATAGTTGTGCGGAGGCTCCCTGTGGAGCTTTCACCCTAGCCTACGCAAGTGGCCTGATGTTAATACTTGTGCGCTGGTGTGTGCGTCGAACTGGCATGTATGTGTGTGTGTGGGGGGAGAGTGGGTAATAAAGCGAGGGAGAGAGGGAGAAAGTAACGGTGATTAGCTTTGGAGAAAGTTGTGACTCTAGACGCATAGTGAGAGAAACAAAGTGTTCCCCCTGTTCTTTCTTACCAAGGTGGGAAATCTGTAGCAGAAAAAGTTAACCCTCTCCTTGATTTCATGCGGTTTATGAAAAAGGAGGTCCAGGAAATGAGTAGGGGGAAATGCAACACTAGCAAGCCACCAGAGATGGCAAAAGTACTCACTTCCCGTACTCAAGTAGAAGTACAGATACTTGTGTTAAAAAATACTCTGGTAAAAGTAGAAGTACTGATTTAACTTCTTTACTCAGGTAAAAGTAACAAAGTACAGGCTTGTAAATGTACTTGATAAAATATGAATTCCTATACCGACATTAATTAAGAAGTTCCCCATACTTTTAGAGCTATGCAGCACATTGGCCAGGAGTCATTCTTGATGCCTACTATCTCAAACATCTCTCTTAGAGAAGGCCAAGGATGATCGAGAATGTCTGGCTGCTTGTCTGCCAAATCTCTGGGATCTCCATTTTCTTCATCTTCAATCATGTCGCCTTCCATACTACTACAGTGGGTCTATAAAGTTTGGGCACCCCAGGTAAAAATTTGTATAATGTGCATAAAGAAGCCAAGAAAAGATGGAAAAATCTCCAAAAGGCATCAAATGACAGATTAGACATTTGTATAATATCATAAAAAGTTAGATTATATTTCCATCATTTACACTTTCAAAATAACAGAAAACGAAAAAATGGCATCTGCAAAAGTTTGGAAACCCTGCAGAGTTTATAGCATGCACTGCCCCCTGAGAGACCTGACAGTGTTATGGATTGTTCTCAATCATTGTCTGGAAAGACCAGGTGATGTCAATCTTAAGGTTATAAATGCCCAGACTCATCTGACCTTGCCCCAACAATCAGTACCATGGGTTCTTCTAAGCAGTTGTCTAGAAAACTGAAAATTGAAAATAGTTGACGCTCACAAAGCAGGAGAAGGCTATAAGAAGATAGCAAAGGGTTTTCAGATGCCAATATCCTCTGTTTGGAATGCAATTAATAAATGGCAGTCATCAGGAACATAGGAAATGTTAAAGCAAGATCTGGAAGACCAAGAAAAATATCAGACAGAACAGCTCGCATGATTGTGATAAAAGCAAGTCAAAACCCACGTTTGACTGCACGATCCATCCAGAAAGACCTGGCAGACACTGGAGTTGTGGTACACCATTCCACTATAAAGCAATACTTGTACAAATATGGTCTTCATGGAAGAGTCATCAGAAGAAAACCTCCTCTACATCCTCACCACAAAAAAAAAAAAAAAATCAGCGTTTAAAGTTTGCAAATGAACATATAGACAAGCTTGATGCATTGTGGAAACAAGTTCTATGGACCAATATGGTTAAATAGAACTTTTTGGCTGGAATGAGCAAAGGTACAGTATGTTTGGAGAAGAAAGGGCACAGAATTTAATGAAAAGAACCTCTGTCCAATTGTTAAGCATGAGGGTGGATCAATCATGCATTGGGGTTGTATTGCAGCCAGTGGCACAGGGAACATTTCACGAGTAGAAGGAAAAATGGATTCAATAAAATTTCAGCAAATTTTTGATGCTAACTTGATGCCATCTGTGAAAAAGCTGAAGTTAAAGAGAGGATGGCTTCTACAAATGGATAATGATCCTAAACACACCTCAAAATCCACGGTGGATTACATCAAGAGGCGTAAACTGAAGGTTTTGCCATGGCCTTCACAATCTCCTGACCTCAACATAATTGAAAATCTATGGATAGACTTTAAAAGAGCAGTGTGTGACAGACAGCCCAGAAATCTCAAAGAACTGGAAGACTTTTCGAAGGAAGAATGGGCGAAGATACCTCAAACAAGAATTGAAAGTCTCTTGGCTGGCTACAAGAAGCGTTTCCAAGCTATGATACTTGCCAATGGGGGCAGTACAAGGTATTAACTCTGCAGGGTGCCCAAACTTTTGCAGACGCCATCTTTTTTGTTTTTGTTATTTTGAAAGTGTAAATGATGGAAATATAATCAGTCCATCGCTGCAATGTCGAGAGGTGAACATCAGGCTACGGCATAGGGTCTAGCGTATGTTTGTGTCTTCACATTCCTACGTGCGTAGCAACGGCGTAGATTTTACGCAGAAGTATATAACAGTACTGTTCTAACTCTTCTGATTTTGCAGCTTTTCTTACTGTTCCTCTGAAGATAAATGCTGAATCCAACTCTTAGATAGACATTTATTGATCCTTTAGGAAATGTATCTTTCACCATACAGCTCATCAGATAGATAGACAGACAGACAACACACTACAGAACAACCACTAAACCAACAACAATACACAAAACTACGGAAGAGGATTAGGGCCACTGGTGAAAAATGTATGTGAGTTCTGACTTTTTTCTCAGAATTCTGACTTTTTTCTTAGAATTCTGAGAAAAAAGTCAGAACTCACATAAATTTTTCACCAGTGTCCCTAATCCTCTTCTGTACAAAACCAACCATCTCTACATCATAAAATATAAAGTGCCATTATCACCAGCGTGCTATCAATAGTAAGGTGCATCATCATCAGTGACATTTTGATATTCTACCAAAGGGGAAATGTTAACCCACAGAGATGATCACGTTATTTTCCCTAACTTATTCAGTAATATAATGCTGATGATTGGTTGTTAACACTCTTAAGCGTACAGGTAAAGAAAAGAAAAAGTTTTAGTAAGGGTATGTTAAACAATAGGAGATTTAGACATGGTGTGGGGTTGCAAGACTGATGAAGGAAAATGGTTGGAAGGTTTCATAAGAGCCTTTAGTGCAGCTGTGGTAATAACTGCTCATCATGTTCTCAGATGTGCTGCGCACATTAACAGGAGTAAACAGCCTTTGATTGGTGAGCCGCAGGGATGTCACAGAAATGAACAGATGATTAGGTTCTTTACAGTACTAAATAATGTCACACTTAACAGCATTGCAGAGAGAGAGAGAGAGAGAGAGAAACTTGTATGAGTTGGCAGAGAATGGGTAAATGTGCAGCATCAGTATCCTTCAACACCAACCATACAGTACTGTGTTCATCACATGGTTTGTGTACACTCTGACAAACCATCAGCAAGTTGACATGAGGACCAAATAGACTGTCTCTGACTACACTGGGTCGTCTAAATTTTAAAAAACTATTTTCATGTTAAATAACTTGCATCAGCACAAGTGCTACTGGTTTCATTTTCGTAGAGACCTCTGCCCACAGCAAAACGCCTAAACAATCAAAAACGGAAAATCATTTCATCTTTATCCACTTTTCCATTGGCAAACAACAGCACTGAGTATCATAGCCAACATATGGTTGTATGGTTATATAAGATAAACACAGTTTTAGAGTGGGACGCGGTGCTGAAATAGAGCGAAAAGATGCATTTACAATTGTAATCACCTTTGTGTGGATGTACTTTTCATATCATTTTGCCCCTGCCAACACAATTTTTCTTCTTATGTTAAGTTCAAATTTCATTGCAATAATAACACAAAGATCAACCTTAGTGTTTATTAATGAAAATAATCTACTTATTTGAGCGTGGAGGCTATATAATACTTTCTTTTCCTAATCCACAGATGTTACAGGAGTATTCAATATCCATTCAAACCTTAATATAGCAAAGTTTTTCCTACATAGAGGAATTGTTGGTGCTCCCCAAAAAGGCTTTAGCAAGCCCCAAAGGAAAATCACCAGCACCAAAATGATAAGTATATGTCTGTACCAGACTCTCCTGGTGATTAATTTAAATACCAAGATTATTTTTCTTAACCAGTTTTATTAATTGGTGTTTCATTTACTCAAGCATAATATACATTTCTGTCTTTCAAACTGCCAGAAATAACTGATTTCTGTTGAATAAGGTAACACAGATTCCTTGCGTTTACTGTACGCAGACCAATCAGGTCAAATCATCTGCCATGAGTAGTCCCCCCCTCCCCCCAACGGCCCATTCAGAGCCAGGATGGGTTCACAGGTACAGGATGTATTTGAGTTCCTAAAGTAAAGTGTGCTTTATTACTGTCACACTACTTAAATACAGCATAGCTACCCGGCCTACTCACATAGCCGATGTAGTTCACACGCAGCTTGTCAAAAATGTAACTATGCATCAGAGCTAGGTTGGCTTTGGAGTTACCACATACAAGATTAACTAAGATAACTAAGATTGGTCAGCATGGGCTGCTTGTGATTTCTCCTGCAAGTTTCTGATGCCGGTAGCAATTGATCAGAGTAAGTACAAAATTTAGGATGTTAAAGAAATTAATTATATTCAGTGACACACAGCTAGACCACTAAAAGGCTTTAGCAAGCCCACTGCAGACCTTCAGCTCAAATCGATTTAACACTGAATGAATTGAAACGTACGCTACAGAGAGACTCCCCAACCCTTTGAGTCTACTTTAAATCCAGCTTGAGGAAGTGTTTGAGGACAGTACCAAGAGTAACCAGCCTTTGATGGGTGAGCTGCAGGTGTGTCATTGAAATGAACAGGAGATTAGCGTCCCAGACAATGTCACACTTATCCATAGCAGAGACACATGCAAAGAAAAGGAGAAGGGATGTGGAGGAGGCAGATAAAAGGGCAAAGTTGCATACACAGACCAAAGAGGTTTAGTGACAGTTCAGTACAAGTTGGAAGAATGGAGGTGGGCATTCCAACCTAAAGCATATGAAGAACATACAATAACCTGTCAAGACCGGAGTGTGATGTATACACTGACATCACTTTTGGGTGTGGTTAAAGGTGAAACAGAGCTCAGGTCTGACCACACCCATCAGTCATGCTGGGTCTGCTGCACTGGAGCACAATTTGCACCACTCAACTGCAGTTAAACTCACCATACCAGGAAGTAACACCCAAGCTACATGCACAACCAACAACCATATTTCCTGGATACATCTAGCCAATGCCATGGCAGTTGACATTAATGTGGTATTATCCAATAATATCCAAGAAAATACTGTATGCATATGCTTCAAAGCAGTGAAAAAATTTATGACAAAATTTATTAATTACCAACACACCTGCTGTATTTATCAAACAAACGCAGCATGTTAGTTAGTCCCAGTTTACATTTCATTTTAGCGAGCAAGGTGCACCTTTCTCCTTGCATATGCATTTAAAGGCTTGTGCCTATAATAGGAAAAGACGTGATTATGTATTCCATTGGATTTACTTAGGTTACAAAATTTGTGACGGTCAGTTTCATGCAAAAAAACTGTAAACATAACACAAATGAGATTTACAAGAGAAACAAGGAAGGTTGTAGAGGTGAAAAAAAATGTGCATTTATAACTAAACCCAATATCTGATTAATGTAACGCAAACAAACAGTGGACAGGGAGTTTTGGTTTTTGTTCATCCAACTTGAATTTAAACTTGACAATCAACAATTGTGGTGGCGTGAGAGTATTTTGTGCTTCTTTGATATGTCTTATCACTTCATCTCCTTTTTGTTTCCCATGAACTTGTGTATTGTATATTGCCCCCTAATGTATCATGGCAATCCATCCATTGTTGAGACATTTCACTCTGAACTACAAATGTCAACCGTGTGTGGTATTAAGAGCAAAAGTCAGGGGATCATCCAGTGTTGCCAACTATTTTCAATCAAAAGTAGATAAAGCCTGCTTGAAAAGTTGCTAAATCGCTAGATAATTTATCTGCTGTTGCCCCAAGATGAAACGTCAGGGGATCATTAAAGTCATTTGGATTTATCCTCTAGGCATCATGGATATTTGTACCAAATTTCAGTGTGGCTAAATAAGATGCAACTTCAAGCAGAGCTTCAGAGCGTCTGCAATAGAGAAACACTGAAGCAGTAGGGGTGGGGGAAAAAATCAATACAGCATAGCATTCCAATATTTTCTGTATTTATACACAGATGCTAGGTATTGATATTTTATTATATATGTCTTGGTCAGTTTATTATCAGTTGAAGTGAGAGAAACACAAAAAGAGGAATGTATCTTTTTAGATAAAACAGATGTTGATAAAGTTTCCTTTTGGAGACATCATTTGAAATTGGGAAACATTTAAAGTATGAAAAAAAGGTAATAATAGCAATATATTGCAGAATAACGCAATATGCTTAAAATCGCAATAATATTGTATTGTGACATAAGTATGGTGACGATATTGTATGTTAGGCCTCTGGTGATTCCCACCCCTATGAATCAGTGCCTTTAGTTGTAAATCCATGAATGTTTGTAACCATCATTGACATGGACAGTGAAGAAACTGAAATCAAATGTGTCACCTACTATTACAATCTTTTGTTCTTTATAAATGAATACTAACTTTTGATGGACACATTTTAAGCCTACAGGAGGCGAGTATGTGATGCTTAAATTTTGGGTGGAGATTATTAGATGTCAGACATTGACTGTAAACAAATAAACAAAAAAGGTATAAAAAGATGGGGAAACCTTATCTTCTACATTTCTTTAACAGGAAATCTATCGATAATGTTGTTCTTGAATGCTATGTTTAAGTTGTGAATGTGCTTTAGTAAATGAAGGGTGAGCAGTGAGGATCTCGGAACAGCCCCTGACCCCAGCAAATGTTGGTTCCATAACTACATTGTAGAAATGGCATTGTTACGTTTGTTCATGATGCTTCAGCTGCCTCAATGCATTTTACAAAGTCGGCAGAACGCCTGACCTTTATCCATGGTTTTGCAAAAAAACGTTTCACACATTACTTCTCAGACTGTTTGATGTCATGATGTCTGCTCAACACAATTTGCTAGTTTACCCCTTATTCCACTAAGAAAAAGAACATTGGCCTAGTTTTAAAGATAGGTCTATAAATCACCTCACCCTGAAGCACCTCCTTGACCTTCTAACTTCTTTCCAAAATATATATCTACCACTTTTCAAACTTGTAACAGCTATATATCAACTTTTACACTCCTGTATTCTCTTACAAAAAAAATAATAATTAATTTTTGAAAATTAATCAACTTCCAGCGAAAATGGGGTAAATGGGCAGGCAGGTTACACATCAAACCAATTAGCCACGTGGAATAAACTGCAATTTTTGATATACAGTGGGTACGGAAAGTATTCAGACCCCTTTAAATTTTTCACTCTTTGTTTCATTGCAGCCTTTTTCCAAAAATCAAAAAAGTTCATTTTATTTCTCAGTAATGTACACTCAGCAACCCATCTTGACAGAAAAAAAACAGAAATTTAGAAATTTTTGCATATTTATTAAAAAACAAAAACTGAAATATCACATGGTCATAAGTATTCAGACCCTTTGTTCAGTATTTAGTAGAAGCACCCTTTTGATCTAATACAGCCATGAGTCGTTTTGGGAAAGATGCAACAAGTTTCTCACATCTGGATTTGGGTATCCTCTGCCATTCCTCCTTGCAGATCCTCTCCAGTTCTGTCAGGTTGGATGGTAAACGTTGGTGGACAGTCATTTTCAGGTCTCTCCAGAGATGCTCAATTGGGTTTAAGTCAGGGCTCTGGCTGGGCCATTCAAGAACAGCCACAGAGTTGTTGTGAAGCCACTCCTTCGTTATTTTAGCGGTGTGCTTAGGGTTATTGTCTTGTTGGAAGGTAAACCTTCGGCCCAGTCTGAGGTCCAGAGCACTCTGGAAAAGGTTTTCGTCCAGGATATCCCTGTACTTGGCCGCATTCATCTTTCCCTCGATTGCAACCAGTCGTCCTGTCCCTGCAGCTGAAAAACACCCCCACAGCATGATGCTGCCACCACCATGCTTCACTGTTGAGACTGTATTGGACAGGTGATGAGCAGTGCCTGGTTTTCTCCACACATACCGCTTAGAATTAAGGCCAAAAAGTTCTATCTTGGTCTCATCAGACCAGAGGATTTTATTTATCACCATCTTGGAGTCCTTCAGGTGTTTTTTAGCAAACTCCATGCGGGCTTTCATGTGTCTTGCACTGAGGAGAGGCTTCCTTCGGGCCACTCTGCCATAAAGCCCCGACTGGTGGATTGCTGCAGTGATGGTTGACTTACTACAACTTTCTCCCATCTCCCGACTGCATCTCTGGAGCTTAGCCACAGTGACCATTGGGTTCTTCTTTGCCTCTCTCACCAAGGCTCTTCTCCCCCGATAGCTCAGTTTGGCCGGACGGCCAGCTCTAGGAAGGGTTCTGGTCGTCCCAAACGTCTTCCATTTGAGGATTATGGAGGCCACTGTGCTCTTAGGAACCTTAAGGGCAGCAGAAATTTTTTTGTAACCTTGACCAGATCTGTGCCTTGCCACAATTCTGTCTCTGAGCTCTTCAGGCAGTTCCTTTGACCTCATGATTGTCATTTGCTCTGACATGCACTGTGAGCTGTAAGGTCTTATATAGACAGGTGTGTGGCTTTCCTAATCAAGTCCAATCAGTATAATCAAACACAGCTGGACTCCAATGAAGGTGTAGAACCATCTCAAGGATGATCAGAAGAAATAGACAGCACCTGAGTTACATATGAGGGTCACGGCAAAGGGTCTGAATACATATGACCATGTGATATTTCAGTTTTTGTTTTTTAATAAATATGCAAAAATTTCTAAATTTCTGTTTTTTTCTGTCAAGATGGGTTGCTGAGTGTACATTACTGAGAAATAAAATGAACTTTTTTGATTTTTGGAAAAAGGCTGCAATGAAACAAAGAGTGAAAAATTTAAAGGGGTCTGAATACTTTCCGTACCCACTGTAGTAGTCAAATTTAAAAACAAAAGTACAATATTGATTTTTATCCCACTTAGCTGCTTGTAGTTACTGAACAATATGACTGTGGCAAATATGAATGTGGCATAAAACAAACAGGTTTTGCAGCTAAGTATGTAAAATGAAGTTTTACCCAACTGAAAGAAAAATAATTAATAAAGCTGAAAATATGTAGTTAAAGTCTATGTTGTACTAAATTGTGAACGAAAAACAAGAGAAGTAAATAAAACTGTCAATAGCCAAAAACATATGAACACAAGGGGGTGGGAATGTCTTAATAGGGACTTATTAATATGACCGATTTAGTCCATGGGTATTCTTTTTGGGAGCACTGTGTTAACATTTCCAGATTTAATGTGTTTCCTGGATAAAGAGCAATAATAATAAAAAGTAGCAGGGCTCACTGCAATATAACAGTTTGTAGTTTCTGCTTCTCACTTGTGTAATATATTGTTTTCTAACAGATGTTGTGCTTGAATAATCATACATTGTGTGCAGTGTTGTGAGCAGATAATGTTATCTACTTTAACACTCAAGAGAGGATCCCCACGTTTTTCTTTAGACATTTTTTTTGTAGCATGTTTAAAATGTGTACGTTACTTTAAAAAAGGGGGGGATTGTTTAGTCTAACTAAATTTGTTTGTCCTTGGAAGTCAGCAGACATTCGCAGCATGAACTGAAACATATGACACCATGTCAGCAAAACAAAGGCTATAATGACAGCAGCTTAAGTGCCCTGATTCAGTGAAGCCGATGTAAAATGCAGGCTTCATGCAAATTCTGGCAACGGTTCCAGAGTGATGTTGCGCACGAGGGCAGCATGACCTTACTGCCACCCTTTTGGGCAACTTTTACGCCCCAAACTAGCGTAGTCATAATTTCACAAATTCGCACAATCAATCGTGGAAGAAGCTCACATAGACTTGTTTACACCGCTCGGCTCGATACAAATAAACTGGTGTCTCATCTTAAGTGCCAAACAGCTTGCGAAACAGTCACACCGCTGTAAAGGCTGTGATGCCAAAATATATTTTGGCATGTATGCGCACCTTCAGAACCATCACTCCGTCTGTAGCTATTCACCATGTTGGTCCACTCAGCGCCGCTGTCACTTTACCACGACTTTCAACTCGGCGACAGACTGAGGAGTTCAGCCCGTAAATTATACATTATCTATTTACAGCAGTGAAGAATTATTTTAAAGTAGGCTACAATTAGAAGCGACACAAAGTATAAGCATACATTAACCAACCTTGTCTTCGCAAAGCATGAGAAGGGTTAGTTTCGCCTGTTAAAGGGCTCAGTACACCTCTTTTTACATACGCGACGCCCTCCCCTTTACTTCCTAATTCCATTATTCGTCAATATTACAGAGCATTTTCCATGGGCATGGTGTTATACTACCTCGTAAAGGTCTCCTGAAGCCATTCTGGGGTGCGGACTCCGGCAGCGCGGCGTTCTTGCCTGCCTTGTTGGCTTTTTTCTGGACCCTACTCTCTCGGTGTTTCGGCGAAAGCCCCGATAGACGGGAATTAGCGAGCAGCCGTGTTATTCTGAGCTATCCGCAGTAGCAGATCAGCAGACAGTGTCAATCGAGCACGGCGCTATGCGATGGATCGTTCAACACTTAAAACAAACAACCATCGGGGCGGTGCTGTTTACCCAGACTCAAGTGGAGGACTGGAAATTTCAGTCCCCAGTTAAGAATGCACAGCCTGATGGTCTGCATGTGCCCTCTGTTGCAATCCAACTACTCAACGGGAGATATTATGCTAGATGCCTTGTGTTCAGAGACACCAGCTGAGACACTTCCCTTTCTACGACCCACTCTCTACCTGTTCACTTTACTATCAACGGAAGACCTGATTTAACCTTAAATTAGAGCAATTTAACATCCATGAATAATTCAATGGAACTAGTACTACTAGCTTAATGAATGATGACTTGCTTGAAGCTGCAAAACTTGTTCATGTAACTGACCTATGTGTCACCACAACATTGCCATCATTTTGACGCTATCCTGTTTATATAGGCGTGAATAAAATGTATTAATCATTACAAATAAACAGTGTGCTGGCATGCAAAAGTATATAATTGATAAAGGTATATATGCTACCTTTTTTTCTCCATTTTACATCACCCTGTTGCACCTAATACAGTGACCTCATCCAGCAGGGCTGCTCATCACAACATAATATCAGTGTTCATCAGCTTTATGGTAGCCTAGGCTATATGGTAAAGATCAATGTGGTAAGTCACCAAGTCAATTAGGATGTCATCATGACATGTAGGCTACAAATCCTCAAACCTTTTCATGCTTGACAAAGATATTGTCGCAACAAAGTTGTACACATTTATGAATTCTGTGTGTGTGTGTGTGTGTGTGTGAGTGTGTGTGTATGCAGGGGCGTAGCGCAACATTCTGGGCCCCTCCCCGCATCCATATTCATTTTAGCATCTTTTTCGGCCCTGGGTACTCAGTCCCCTTTTTAACTCCCTTTGCAACTCTGCTGAAGAGATCAAGAAATCTAAATTCACTTTTCAAGATGGCCCTAAGACTCATCACAGCATGCTTTCACCTGTGAGGCAGTTGTCAGGTGATAAATACAATGAAGCTATGTTGGTGATGAGGCATTCAGTTGACGCAACCCTTGTCAAGGACAAAATGAAGGCAACATTTCAGACAAGACAAAATGTTGTTCAAGACCCAGCCACAGCTTTTACTGTCCTAGTTTTTTTCCCAAGATTTCTCAACAAATCAGGCTTGGTAAGAAAATGTGACTTTTCATGTCATATTTTGTTTTTGACCAAGATCCAAGATCAACCAGGACTTCACTATGCTCTTTGATGAGGAAGTGTCTGGTAAATTTCTTGCAACATAGCCAACATTCTTCAGACCGCAGATAATTGAAGAGAGTAAAAACCTTCCTCAAAGGGAATTTGACTGTGCTTCTTAAAAGGCATTCACTGTATTCCCTGCTAACCCAATGTAATGTATCATTGGATAACACCTGTGATTTTAATGTTTTGGCTGCTTTACTCAATGTCTCATGTATGCGGTACTTCAAGGGAGACACTACCGGCAAAACCATCATTTTGAGTTTTTGGATTATTTTGCCTCCATAACATGTTTTCTTTCACACTGTTGGGGTTAAAAAAAACACATCAGAAATACACATTTAGATGTTTATTTCACCCACACTTTGTCCATTTGCGCCTGTAATTTCATCCTAAATTCGCCAACGTTGGCATTGGATAATACCTTGTTTGCATATTTAAACACACATTTCAGAAAAGTGCAATTGTGTTTATTGTTCTGTAGAATGCTGCTGGCCGCCTGATGAAGTTTCTCAAGGTATGTTCTAAGAATTGTATTTTGCAATTGCATATTTAACTGAGAGTAATCATTGGCTGATAGTAATTCTGAAGTGGCATGGAGGCCCTACACATGTTGCAGATATGTTTTTATTTTTCTTGCAGGGTGGGTGTTACAACACAGAGATTTTAGAGTCTGTAAATTTTTTTTAAAAACATCACAAAAACACTAGCAAAGAGATATCACAATCAGATGGCTTTTCAATTTCACAACCTTTATTTTAAAAGATTTCAATTTGGCCCCATTACTGAAGTCTTGGTCAGCAGTTTGAAGGGCAGTGAGGCGCAGAATGAGACTTTTAAATTGTCTTCTGTCCACATCTATCCACAGTGACTGTAAAAAGAAGATTCTCCACATTTTACACAATTAGTGTACATTTTGTTATACCAATTAGTGTTACTAAATTGGAGTCCAGTGTAGTCCGGTTGACACTAGTGGAGTAATAACACTACTCAGTGTTTGCCAGTGTTGTTTTTCAACTCGGTACAGGATTGAATCAACTCCAGATGTGTGTAAAAATATTAACACTTTTAAAAGTGTTAATTTAACACTGAAAAAAGTGGACGCATATTGACACTTTCCTAGTGTTAAATGTAACACTCAGAGTTAATTTAACACTGGTGATTTTGTTGTGTGACTTTGGAATTTTGTGGTTCAAACTGAAATGTTGAGAAATAAAGAGTAATATATTATAGATCATTATGTGTTGACTTTCTATGTCTTTTTCCTTGTATTAAGTTCCCCTTGTAACTAGTTTATCTGGAGTATTCAGATTTTTTATGCCACGCACAATATAAAAATATGAATCATTTAAAACGATTATGATGATGATTATGCAGTGTGAAAAGCCATTAACAAGTATCCTTATTTTTCATTGACTTTCTTACTGTCATTCATTCTTTCTTTTAAAATTTGTAGTTTTCACAATTAATGTGTCTATGTGGGTGTCCTTTTGTATATGTGTTGCATGTTTCATGTGTCTTTATATGTGTTGTTGCGCTATGGAACATTAAAAGAAGATGTGTGGAAATGATTATCCCTAAGGGACAATATAAAGACTCTATCTATCTATCTATCTATCTATCTATCTATCTATCTATCTATCTATCTATCTACCTATCTATCTTGACTGACCACATTGACCACAAAATCACAAAATCAAACTTCTAAGACATCACTGAAAGGTATTCTGCTTATAAAATTAAAAATTAAATTAGTTCTAGGTGCTCTAGGAGGCGGAGCATGTATATGAAAACATATTCTGCCTGCTTCACATTATTGATACTAATGTCTGGGGTAAGGAGCTCAGTGCAGATGATGAGCAACTGTTCTCCAGGCCACACTACATTTGGAGCAAAACTGTTCCTGTGAGTATGCTATTAAGTAAAAACATTGCACTGTGCTGTTTTAATAAAAGGAAATACCACCTTTAAAACTATTCCTGAAGAAAATGAGCACATTATGTTTTTTGAAAAAGATGAACAGGCAAGGCATTTATTCAATATTCATGTAAATTGTGCTTGGTTGAAAGGATCTGAAATAGTGGCCAAAATTACTTTTGGCAAAGTAGGAAAATGTTGGAAGTTCAAAGACATGCTGGGCCTAAATAAGTTGCTGGAGTTGTTAAATCTTTTTTTGTGATCAAATTAATTTCTAATTTAGTAAACATAATATTCATAAAGAGTTACAACCAGCACGCTGGTACCTAGGAACGTGTCCCAGGGCCACAAAAACACAGAGAGTAAAAACGGGAGGGAGGTAGAGAGACAAAACAACACATGCAGAAACAGACAGATGCAAACAGACACACACAGACAGACGCAAGACAAGGGACCAATCACACAGGCAAACAAAAGAAAAGGCTACAGCATTGACCTTAAGGACTCAACAATGCTGTGCCAAGTCTCCAAAGTCTTCCCTGGGGCTCCACCCACACAAGCTGTAGAGAGTTCCATGTATGTGACATCCAAAAAAGAAAGGATCCATGTCCGAATGGATAAGTCATTATGTGGCTTCCAGCATAAAGTGGTAAAATATTGAAGTTGGAACCATATAAAAATTTGATTTGAAAAATTTGGGCCAGGAGTTACACCTTAAGCCGCCATCTCTGTCCAGTCGATCATGTGACTCCTGGAGTTGTTAAACCTACAAATGTGCTTTAGAATATATTAACGTTACCAACAGTAATTGAGTGGGGTTAGGTTAGAGAAAAGGCTGGGGTTAGGCACGTAGTTGAAATGGTTAAATGCTAGCATTATGTCAACTAAGGTCTTCAAAAGTAAATAAATTCAAACGTGTGTGTCTGTGTGTAAACATAGACAGGTTTCCTGTGATCCTGTGACACCATTTATTGTGGCTAGTGTATGTATGTATATTTATATTTTTTTTCCTAGTATTTCATCTATTTATATTCTGTGTTGTGTGACTGATTTTGCTGCTGTAACACCATAATTTCCCATTTTTTTGGGATCAATAAATATCTATCTATCTATCTATCTATCTATCTAGTGAAGCATCTTTTACAGTGCCCAACATGTGGCGGCCCCTTTATAAATCTTTCTTTGAAAGCTATTGTAGATTTTCCCTTGTGTTTTCTTAAGCTGAGGAAAATATTTTTTAATGGAAGGAAAAAGAAACACTGGACTTTTATTAATGAAGTCACACTGAAATGGCAAAACAGGAAGTCCTGGAGATTTCAGTTAGCTGTTTATCAAGAGACAGTTAGTTACTTTCTTCTTACCAGCTATTTATCATAAAAGAACAGTTGGATTGAAATGCTGAATTTTGCTGTATTTTGTTTGTAGTTGACAAATTATACTTTATGATCATGAAACAAGAGAACACTTGTTTGTATCATAATTTTCAAGTGAGTTATATAACATCTGAGTTGTGGTGCAGGGAGTCTATTCCCCCTGAAGATCCAATTTCAAAGAAAAAAGGCAATTCCTGCACAGATTTATCACCTCGGCATTTATTTATTTAAAACAAGTCAATGTTTGGGTGCACCGGACCTTTCCTCAAGACATAAGACATTTAAAGGTACCCTGCAAAGTTTTTGACCAATAGTAGCACTATGGAGCAGAATTTTAATGAGCGGGTTTCCCTGTTTTGTTTGTATCTTGTGAACAAGGATGCATGGTTACAATAATAGAAACTTGGTTAAGGGACACATCATGGTCATATTAGAAGAAACCAACGTTGACTGTTGTACAACCAGGCTAACAGACAGGATTTATTAATCCTGCAGCCTTTTCTGTTCAATCAGCAGTGGTTGGAATAAAAATACAACAGGTGCCTGTTGCTGTTCAGTGAAGCACTGTTATTATTTAAAGTTCTGACCATTATTTGTTTTAGAATTATTTGTGTGTGATTGTTACTGTTATATTGCTGTATGAAAACTACTTGTTTTTAGAATTTTGGTAAATATATTATGGCAGTTGTTGAGATAATTAGAAAAGGCTGATACAGTTTCAAATGTGTTTTAAATAAAGTCAGTGATGAAGGACAATATAGAAAGTGCTGTACACATGTTAGTGGTCAGAGACCAATATACCTTTAATTATTTTTGTTGATTTATTTTAGTATTCTTTAACAAAGGACCATGTACAGTATGTTCCTGTTCCATGTGCATTTAATTCTTAACACACAATTTGTGTTCTCTCCCATGAACTGAGTCTATAATTTGGGTGGATTGAACAATTATCATAGGTTTTTATAATTCTACAGTAGTAGTCTTAGTTCAGTGGACCAGTAACTATATAGTTGAGGGTAATGTACATACTGTACATTCATGAAACAACAGGGAGAGGCCACCTCCATGGTTTTTGATCTTATATTCTGCTGGTGGGAAATGACTGATGAATACAATGTGTAACAGTAATGTTTACAGTGTTCATTATATTTGTCACTTAATTATCTTTAGAGTTTGTAGATTTCAGAGTCCAATTTCTTTTTTTCTTTCGTTTGTACAGTATGTCCAAAGGCAGCATATAATATGTAAAGAAGGTAACTGCCTCTGAAAAAAAACAGTAGGAAAAAGCTTGGCAGAAGTGGACCGACTGAATGATATATCTAAAAATATACATTTACAAACTACTGCATTTAAATGGAACCATTCAAGGAGTTAGACTAATTATTTCCTCAAACAAACTGTTGCCTTTGCCTGAAAAGTGAGCAGTGGGAGTAAATATGTTACTTAGGTAATTTACATTATTCTCCATTTTAGCATAAGTAAATATGGGATCAACCTCATGGTCTGTTAAAGAAAGCCGTGAACGCACATCTCTCCAAATTACTTCAGCCTGGCTCGACCTATTTGCTCCTCCTCAGCCTGGCATGGCCTTCGTTAAACAGGATGCACAGATTAGACTAGGTCAAGCCTCTTTTTATCGATTATGCTGGATTTATAAATTCTACTTTTGTGCAATACCTTCCTTGTTCTCCTTCTCCATAAACAACATGAAATCAAGGAGAGGGTTAACTTTTCCTCCTACAGATTTAGAGTCGGTACTTGCACCAAAGCAAATCACCGTCACTCTCTCACTTGCTCTACCACACACTCCCCATGCACACAAACATGCCGGCCCTACTATTAGATCGACGCACACAACAACGCACACACTTTAGGCAGAAAGATCTGCATGGAGCCTACGCAGAACCATAAATCCTGCATTAAATCTTGAGAAAGAAACATCTTCAGTGAATCCAAGGGCTAATATTGTTGTTTTGTTTTGTGCTCTTAGCTGTCACTGTAGTGCTTCACATTGCTACAGCTGATTGTCTCTCACATGTTATCTTCTTTAAATTATCTTGCCACCATAGCTGGCAAGGAGGACATCTGGATACATGTGGTTTACCTCCCATGTTGCTTACCATTTTATAGGTGGTGTAAGAGGTTCTCTGTATTTTCAGTGCACACTGTTCAGTAACCTAACACTCATTCTTGGGCGTGCTCGCTTAACTATTTGCATGCAATGTTGATTTTATCATCACCGACCAACAATCATGTATGTGTTATACTACACATTTCCACTCAGAAACATGAACTGAACCAGTGCCTTCCAACTGTACTGTTTGCTTTTGTTGCACCTACCAGCATTTTGCTGTGTTTATATCGTCCACAGCAATCCTGGTAATTGGTCCTGAAATGTCCCAGTTAGAGTAAATGCCATAAACATGCTTTGTAAATCTTTAAAATCATTCACCAAAAGAAACCAAGCAAGCCTGCCTTATTTCAAGATCCAAATTTTCTTCAAAAGTTACTATTTTCAGCAAGTAGCTTGCTAGCTCAAAGTCTGTTGTTTCCCATAACTAAGGGATTTTGAGAACGGCAACACACAGAGAGTGGAAGGTGAGGGGCAATGCCTGACAACACGCCAGATGTCAGGCCTTGTCCTGGAAATGTGCTTCCATTGATCCAGACTAACCAGTTCAGGAATGTTTTGGGAGGAGCAGTCAAGCATTTCTTGGGTATTTACGGTGTTGATGATATCGTCACTGATATCATTGGACTGAGCAACTGATGGGGAGCACAAAGTGTGTGTAGCTGTGTTGAGATTTTTGGAATGTTAGAAATGTTTTATAGCCCAAATCTGGGAAATATTGGTGTGGTCCAGGGTAGATTAGGCTTAGTAGAGATGAGCCAGGCCTGTGCAGAATCGATCATCGATTTCCTCCCAATACATGCCAGTTACCCCTATTTTCCACGTCTTTGCTGTGTTCCAGAAGCGCCTTAATGCAATTTCTTGCTCTCGTCTCAGGATTTTTCTCTCGCTGGGAAAATAATGTCATGGGCGGGGCCCCGTTCCTATTGGCCAATCGGGTGAGCACCGTCTTGTCTTGGGAGTTGATCTGAATAATTACATCATTGTCACCGCCATAGATGCGCTGCCTTAGTTGAGCGTGCAAGCTAGCGCTAGAAAGCTTTGCTGCCGACCTTGACCTGATCTGATCAGAGCTCCAGCGGGACACGGAGAGCCCCATACCCGGTAGAGGCGGAACATCCCCCGGCCATGACCAGAGCTTGTTTTGCTGATGTTGCGGCCGCATGTTGCTTCCTTGCCAAAAATTGCAAAAATTGCTGCTTGGGCAGCGGCAGTAATTTCTGCTGAATAATGCATCTCTTAACTCTCATTGCAGCCAAGAATTGCATCTAGGTAGCAAGGAAATGATAATACAAAATGTATGTCTCTAAAACGTTCTTAAATTATAATCATCATTGATGAACATGACAAAAAATGTATATAGCCTAGTTTTTAAACAGTAGCTGCTTTGCCTTATAGAATCATTATTTTCCCTTGTGGATGCAAGTCTCGGCAGGGATGCAAAACTTGGCACGCGTTATACCCACTGATGGCAGTCCGTCTGCAGCTGCAGGACCTGGAGCTCACCGCCAGTGTTTCAGTTTGACTGTTAAAAAGTGTTAGGATAAATAAAATATATTTATTTATAAGTGGGCTGGTTGGTTAGTTCGCTAACGCTAGCTTGCTAATCCACCGACACTGGCGGTGAGCTCCAGGGGGGGTTGTGCCACTGCTACCGGCAGAGGGTCTCTCTGTGTCCCGCTGGAGATCAGATCAGATCAGGTCAAGGTTGGCAGCGAAGCTTTCTAGCAATGTTTCCATGTGGCTGTGACGGTCCATCTGCAGCCACAGGACCTGGAGCTCACCGCTAGTGTTTCAGTTTGACTGTTAAAAAGTGTTAAGATAATTAAAAGGTATTTATTTAGAAGTGGGCTGGCTGCTAGCTAGCTATCACTAGCTGCCGCCCTCAACTAAGACAGCGCATCTATGCCGGTGACAATGGTATAAGGATTCAGATCAACTCCGAAGACAAAATGGTGCACACCCGACTGGCCAATAGGGACGTGGTCCCGTCCGTGACAATAGTTTCACAGTGAGAGAAAAATCCTGAGACAAGAGCAAGAAATTGTATCGAGAGCAAAGATTTAGCTTTTGAGAGCCAGAAGAAAAACGTTTTGAGAGAAGAAATATTTTTCACACTGATAGCAAAAAATATATATTTGAGAGTTTAAAAAAGTACTTTGAGAGATTTGTTTGTATCAGAAATAATTTTAAAAATTTCAAATTTATATGTACATTTCTTTTGCTATTTGTATGAAAACTTTTTTTTCAAATTTTTTTTTTCTCTCATAAAATGCTTTTTTGCTATCAGTGTGATATCTTTTTCTCTCAAACATTTTTTTCTCTCTCAGATTATTTATTTTTTCGTATGTAATAAAGAAACAAATCTAACTCCATAGGCTACCCAGGTGCCCCACAGATCTTCTTTTCTTATAAAGAAAATCCAAAAAATAGAAGGCGTGGAGTTTAACTGTAGGAGTGCCTGAAATGGAAACTAGCTTAATTAACATTGGCTTTGTTATACTTAAAGGAACACGCCACTGTTTGTCTCCCCTAGCTGTAGTTAGGTGGGCCAATGCATTTTTTTTGTCTCAGTGCATGCATTGTTTTAATTTGGTGCAACACCGGCAGCGCCGCCGCTAGTTAGCTTAGCATAGTGATTGGAATCCTATGTTGCCGGTTAGCATGTTGTGAGTAAAAGTAAGCCAACAAAAAAACAACCTAATTACTTCTTGTGGTCTGCATATTCACAACAAGTACAAATAGCAATGCATATTAAGACTAGACAATTTCCTAGGCAGATATTGACTTGGGACAGTGCTTCGGCTGTGCTTCCACCCAATATAGTCCCAAATCAATATCTGCCAAGGAAATTGTCTAGTCTTAATCTGCGATTTTACTCACAACCTGCTAAGAGGCAACATAGGAAGCCATTCACTACGCTAAGCTAAGTAGCGACGCTGCGACGGGTGTTGCAGCAGACTAAAACAATGCATGCACTGAGACAAAAAATGCATTGGCCCACCTATCTACAGCTAGGGGAGACTGTGATAAGACCTGCCTACAAACGGTGGCATATTCCTTTAAGTGTAGCCAATGACAGTCTGACAATGAGCTGTCTAAACTAACTAAAGCAACTAAATAGAATTTAGCCATCATTACCTTTTTATTCACACCTATGCTTTTTCTGCTGTAATCAAAATGGCTTACAGCAGAGTTACAGAATTGTCAATCATACATACACGCTGTCACTGCCCAATGCGAGTTGAATGCAGATTTGACTAAAGCATGTGTCACTTTGTGGGACAACAAAGGCAGTCAATGTTAGCAATCAAACAATCATAGATAGCTAAAACGTTTTTGAAATGGAATGAATGGCGTTTTAAGCTAACTTTAGCAATCAAACAAAATGAAATGATTTCCGTCTTCTGTTATTGTTTGTAATGAGAACAGTGTATTATTATTAAATACACTGTTCACACTAAATGATATGGTAGATGTGGGTAATGCATACAATTTTTAACATCTTACACTACATGGTGTTAAAATGTTAAATGTTGTAATTAAAATACTACAACAAGCTACAAAAACTAAAAGCTATATGTTACTGAACCTTTATCTAGTCAGTCCGATCATCGGACCTAAGTCGACACAGCCAGGATTTAGGTCAAAGTCAGAGTCAGTGCAATTGCATCATAGCAGTAGACATAGAAGTAGCTGCAGCTAGCTTCTCTGGGTGAAGGCAACAACAAAGACTCTAATCCATAAATAGAGCCATGTCCAAGTTGCCATAAATTATCCAATGACTCACCTGCTGCCATAGAGCTAATAAAGGGCAGCTGAATAGAATGTACTGGAATCCGATTATTATATAAATATAGACCAAGCGGGGAATTTGTGAAATTCGCTAAAATGAAAAAGACCACCATTATAGTATTGTAATAATTTATACATAAAACAATACAACTGTTATCTATCAGGGTAAATTGAGATAGCTAGCTGAACTATCTGTCCAATCTGAGTTTTCCCTTGCAAAACTATTTTTCAGCGGCTAAGTGTGTAGTTCAGCGCTGTGCATGACGATTGTGACTAGTTTAAAGAAATGCCATTAAACCAGAGCACATTATCCTCCCATCCTCGAATGCTATGTGGAGTAGCTTGACTCTTCAGCATGCTTTTGAGGAGGGTCTGGCAAAGTGAGACTAATTAAGGGCCCCACCCTTTGTTGTCCCAGTAAGCAATGCAAGTTTGAAAACATGCATAATTACTAACAGTTATTGTCCTGCTATGATATGTCTAAATGTTTGCTGTAAAAAAAAAAAAAAAAAAAGATAAGTCCATTGTGACTAACTAGCCTACTTGCGCATATTCTTTACCCTCACCACCACCGGATGGCGCTGCTGCACGCAAGCGTAGTAATGAACGGACGGTCGCACAAGACAGGATTTCAGATGGCGCCGCTCGAGGGTAAAACATTTCTACATGCTGTAGCTACAGGGTTTAATACATTGTAGGCTATTGTAAAAAAGAAAGCAAATGAAGAAACACTATTTTCCCTCAAGCGGATGGTAAAATCACAGACTTTGAGGACAACTCGGAAGTTGACAACAACGAGGCAGTGGGAGAAAAGTTAGCGTTAGCTTATTTAAAACTGCTATTCTGGAGCTAATGTGGATGTGTGCTAAATTTAGCAGTGAATATTTGGGCTCATTGCTGAGCTAACTTGTAGGTAGGCTAGGCAGACCGAGGGATTTGTATGGAGAGAGGGGCATTTTTATGTTATTCTCCAACTGATGTTATTGTGAGTTATTCACTTAGAAGAAGTTGTTGTGTATCATTTGATATTCAACTGCTGCTGATCTAATTTTACAAAGCATGCATTGACGCATACTGGTGCTTGGATTATGTCTCGTCTTTATATGCCTAATTTATGCCGCAATGTAACATTTCCACATGTATTTCTGCACCAGACATCTGATATTTGTGTCTTTTTAGCAAACAGTATTGTCTACCAGTGTTACAGATTTTTGGGGTCTGTGTGTTGGCCCACAGGCCTCAATATTCTTACTCTCTTGTTGAAGTGGCCATATATTGGAGAAGCTGGAGTTTGTCTTTCCCATGTGTGCATGATGTTCACTAATCTATTGTGTTTGTGAAAGCAGTTTTCTCCCATTTACATTGATGCAAGATTGATTTTATGCAGGTTTGTTTCTGCTGCTGTAGGCTATATGGTTAATCTCTAAAGTGAGATCTTTAGAATCCAAGCTGTTTAAGTGACATTTTCTGAATGATGTGTCTATTTAGTCAGATTTTCAAATGACTGAATGATTTGTTGTATGCAAATCGCTGCATTGTACTGTAGTTATATTTTCACATTTAGCTATTTTCTCTAATCCTTCTACACTTTATTTTTGATGACACCACATTCTTGCAGAAAAATTACTAAAGGAGCCTTGATTTCTAAATTTCTAATGTATCTGAATAACAAACTAAATTAAACAAGAACAAATGCTTTAAATTGCTGTCAGAACCCTTTAAACTTGGCAAGGCCAGTGCAAATGCCAGTGGATTCCTAGCTGAGGTGCAGGTCAGCCAAAACTAAGTGTTAACTTAAAGGAAATGCTCATATTTATTTATCTTTTTTTATTGTTTACTCTCTGAAAGTCCCAATCTCACTTATCTCTTTTGCTGATGCAACACACGTTCCCTACTGACTACAAGTATCCTCTCTGGACAGAAATAGCATCCTTTTGTTTGTGAAAATGCACCCTCAAAGCACAATGCCACCTGAAATGATTACAGGGTGGTTCTGTTTTTAAATATTTTATTTCAGTTTAGATTTTGTTTATGTATAAGATTAGAATTTAGGTTAAAACAATGCATTTTCAGTTACAGAATTCATCCCTTCTTATTTTGTGATTTGTATGTCATCTAGATTGGCATCTAGAAGGTGCCCAGTCTACATTACATTGTGGTTTCAATTATGGTTGGTATTACGAGAGTGGGGAACCAGAGAAAATACAGCCCAGGACAAGTTATGCATTCAGTTCTGTAACTAAATGTCACTGTTCTTGCTTGGTCTATCAAAACATGTTGACTATGCATTTATATATTGTAACTTCAAGCTAAATGAATGTGAAATGTGGTCAAAAATATATGTTGTGCCTTGTTTGCTTGAATTCAGCTACAGTATTTATGTTGCGTTTTAGGTCTTGAAGCTGTCAAGCTGTGAAGCTGATTGTGTCTACTGACACAATCAGAACCACGGAGAGGGCCAAAATAACTAAGAAATCCCCCAATTTTGCACTTAACAGTACTCTGTAGAAGTGTGACGAGATCTTGCGTTATCAAAATGAGGCAATATTTCTCGTCAAGGTGAAAAGTTGTCTGTTATCATCACGGAATCTGGCTTTGATCTTTAAATTAGCATAGAAGATCCCCCCACCCGCAAAATTGACTCCGTTAACGTTTACAGAGCGGTAGGTTCTGCCGCTCTCCCTCTCTCTCTCGCTCGAGACCCACATCTACACGCAGTTCAGTGTGGCTGCTGGCTTGTCTTTTTTAACCCTTGTGTGGTCCTTTGTGTCACGTGGACTTTAGTTTAGTTTATTTAATGTGTTCAAGTGCAGAATGGGTCTCGGGACCCGGAAAAAACCAGGCCACGGATAGCAGAAAACTACAATTGAATACAGGAGGGTCTAGGGGAGCTGAAGGACAAGATAATGTTAGTGAAATCACATCACATAGAGTGCAAGGGTCACCGGGGACCCAAAGCCCAACACCAGGCCAATACAAAATGTCCCAGTGACCCGAAGGACAACACAAGGGTTAACCTTTTTTAATGTTTGAAAACCAGTCAGGATCCCTGTTTTCACTGGATTGGTTTGTAGCAGAGTGTAAAGTGGGATGAGGATCAGCACCTCTAAATGTGAGGCCATGGCTCTCCTTACGCCAAGTGAAGGAGTTCAAATACCTTGGGGATTTGTTCGCAAGTGAGGGGACAATGGAGCGGGAGATTGATCGGAGAATTGGAGCAATGGGTACGGTATTACATTCCATTTATCGCGCCGTTGTGACAAAAAGAGAGCTGAGCCAGAAGGCAACGCTCTCGATCTACCAGTTATTTTCCTTCCTACCCGCACCTATGGTCATGAAGGCTGGGTCATGACCAAAAGAACGAGATCCAGGGTACAAGCGACTAAAATGGGTGTCCTCAGGAGGGTGGCTGGCGTCTCCCTTAGAGATAGGGTGAGAAGCTCAGTCATCCGAGAGGAGCTCAGAGTAGAGCCACTGCTACTTCTCGTTGAAAGGAGTCAGTTGAAGTGTTTCTGGCATCTGGTAAGGATGCCTCCTGGGCTCCTCCCTAGGGAGGTGTTCCAGGTACATCCAGCTGTGAGGAGGCCTCAGGGAAGACCCTGGACTAGGTGGAGAGATTATATCTCCAACCTCGTCTGGGAACGCCTCTGGATCCCCCAGTTGGAGCTGATTAATGTGGCTCGGGAAAGGGAAGTTTGGGGTCTCCTGCTGGAGCTGCTGCCCGTGATACCGGATCGGAGCTTATGAAGATGGATGGATGGAGGCTATTTTCTCCAAGTGTTTATATTCATCTTTAGGCATGAAAAAAAATAGTTGGACTTCATTTTTTTCACATGTCCATCAATGCAATGCAAAACCTTGAGTTGACCTTAACTGTATGTTTTGTATATTTTTTGTTTTCTTCCAGCAGACAATCAATACTTGGACAATTCCACAACTGTATTGCCTTTTAGGTGTTAATTGATGTTAAACAGTTTTTTGTAAGGGTCTCTTACTATAGAAGGAGCTGTTCTGTGCATGTTTGTCTGTCTGTCGGCCATCTTGGATTTGTGAAATTTGTGTAGCACTTACAGCACCTGGCCAGTGTGTGGCAGTGAATGGAATGACATACCAGTGTCCATGGTGTTGGCTTATGTGCAATTAAACCATCAAAACCCATGCATATGCACGGAAATGCCATTTGAATAGCTGTCCACTGTAGTGACCACTATGCTTGAAGGGGTTAAAATAGGTCGGGAAGCAGACAGCAAAGCCTAACTTTACTTTTAATGATATCAAATAAAGAGAAATGTTCTCCCCTCATCTTAAAATGGTCATAAATCGATACTAGAGGAGCTACTTCCTTGTTGACTGCTGCAATAAATGAAATGCAGAGAAGGAGAAAAGAGCACCTGTCGCCACAAAATCATCTGAGTGTTTTGATGGTTATTTATTTGTGCTTTAGAATATAATCACTGTGAAATGTGACCATAACTCAGGCTGAGCAGTGTATGTTTGAAGAAAAAAAAAGGTCTCTGTTTGCACTTTGATTATTGAGAGTACTACTTTGTTTGGAGTTTACACTTAATGAAATAACAATACAAAAAACATAGTCAATCATTTTTGTTATTTTTGGCTGTTTTTCTTTTTAATTTGAGGAAAGTAGTTCAGTTAGGTCACACACAACTTCAATTAGAAGTTAGAAGCTGATGCAGTTATTAGGTCTGACGGGGTTAGTTATACAGGAGAGCGGAGTGTCTTGTCACAACCCTGGTATCCTTAGATTGTTTTTCTATACAGAATGTCTGTCTGGAAGTTGCTTGTTAGTAGTGATAGACCAATTTTATCAGCAGCCGATGTTTGCCTTTTTACGTGTTTTGACAATGGCCGATACGCGGCTGCTGCGTTCGCCGATAGTTTTCCCCGGCATTATTTACAGACAGGCGTCCACAGGCAGCTCTGTGTTGCTGGGGACGCTGCAATTCATGTGCAGACAATGCACTGCTCCTCCACCACTAGCACAATGGCAGTCTTAAATTACAAATCTGACACTTTATTTCAGTGGCTACTTTTCAGTTTTATTGTTTTCTTAAATTATTTAAATGTTGTTGACAAGGGACATTTTGTGATGACCTGATTGTATCTGTCTTAGGATATGTCAGCAAGCAACGCATCTTCCAGGCTGTGTTGTAGATGTTAATAAAAGCCTTTTACCGTTAACTATATGCAATGACAATGCCCTTCCATGATGACCTGATTGTATCTGTCTTGATATGTCACATAATTTGGGTGATATGAATGGAAAATTATTGCAGAAGTGACACTGATCTGTGTTTTTGTTTATTTTTAAAGAAATTGCAGAGCAGATTTTGAAAACAAATCCAGTGTGGCAGGGTTTACATTTTTATGATTTAAATTGAGGGAGCAAAAACAGTATCGGCTCCAAATATCAGCTCAATAAAATTGTCATTGGCAAAGGCTGATTTAAAAAAAATAAAAAAAATTGATCCCTACTTGTTAGATTATTTTCTTTGCATTGCTCCTGATATAGGCAGTACAAAACACAGCACTACAAACCTATTTACAAATAAAATATCACTTTAGAATATTTTTGGAAAATCTGTTTCACTAAAGGTGAGGTGGTGAAAACTATGTAGGCTGGAAAATGACCATTTCATAATAGGAATGAATGGGTCAAAAAGGATTTTGCCGTGTTACTCACTAGATGGCAACATTGTCTTACTATACCGTGAAGCCATGAGTTTCCTAGTTGTGTTACATTTGAAACCCCCTCAAAATGTTAGATCTCACTCTTGTTTCTTTAAAGAGGATATATATTTGTACTTATCACTTAAATAAAATGTTAATCTAGTACAGTAGAGACTCATTAGAGGAATGCTGTGATGAGTCAACTTTCCACGAAACACTCTTTTACATTGTACCACATTGGTTTAGTAATGGAAGATAATGAAGTTCATAGATTAACAGAGCTGTTTCATACAACTGTGTTAAGATGAATCACCTTCTCCTGCCGCTGTCATACGTCATACAACATTTTCACTGGTACATTTTGTTCTGCCATGTCCTGGTAAATGATCAGGTGTCATTTCAAACCACATTACACTTTACCGCACTTCATGTCCTGTGTCAGTGTGCCTTCTAAGAATAACTAATCTGATTAGGAACATTAGTGTTTGTCAGACATATTTTAGTTTTACTTTATTGATATTAAAATCTGCCATTTTTTTCTCATGTAAGAATGAGACAATTGCAACATGTATTAAATAAAATGTAATTGCATTAAATATGCATGTAGTAACACTAACATTTTCAACTGTATACAATGACTTTGATTAAACAAGATTCTCAAACCGAGCAATACATTTTGTTCTATGTGTAGGTCTCCATACTTTGACCGACGTTTCAGATAGAAGTCCATGAGAATGTACCATATTGTGATTATTTTGTATTCCCATTTAGTTATTTAACAGTGAAGTCAAATCTTTCAGCAAAATGTAAAAACTATGTGATCAAAGCTATTTTTTATTGCAACAAATCTAGCAAGTTTGATACCTCGGTGGTCCTTCTTGAGAATGTTTGTTTTTTTTGTGCCTTGAGGCAGGTCAGAGGTCAGGGAAGCTATAATGAAGTGTAAAGCGATTAATTTATTGCCCAGGTTGACTTACAGAAACCTTTTTTCTTGTTGGGCGGCACTTTCAACACTCGTAGCATCCTGATGTGTGTTGTCATCAGCACATTTAACAGTAGAAAGGAATTTTACAAACATTGGCTTTATTAAACCTAGTGCAGATTGTCTTGTTTGACCTGAATCGGTGGGGCTACCATGGTTTTATTCTCTGTAAAATCATTAAATTCAATACTATTACCCAAATATAATGCTGCATCCTTGAAAGAGGAAAGATACATTTAAACGTAGTGTCCAATAGAGGGCAGACAAGTGCCACAAATTGAATCACTTCACTTGGCTCATCCACTAATACAGACACAGACTACATTGTTTTCATGATGTGAAATCAGCTTTGCATATCCAATAATTGGGTATATATGTTTAGCTTCAAGAACACCGTGTGTGGATATTTGAATTTATACTGTTGTGTAATGGTTATTAATTGGTATGCTATGGTTTTGACTAATTATGGCTACTGTGACTCCTTAAACATGACCCAAACTGGAATAGATAATTTTGTGATTGTCTAATAAACACACCGATCCTTAATCCAATTAGTCACCATTCTACTGTGCAAGAGTTTGGTTCTGCCACATCCAGTTTACCTTTTCAGGTCATTGTACCCCAGAACAGGAAGGATTAATTATTCAGCTACAATTAGCGTGATGTCAATAGTAATTGCCACCAGTGCAGTGCTCCTCTGACATAAAGGGGGCCTGTTGTGAGACTGAGATGAAGCTTCTCATGTTAAAATTCCCTATTTCAATTAAGTTACTGTATGTGTAAGCTCTTGTGCGCAGACACACTCAGACACACACACACACACACACACACACACACACACAGACACATCCCCACACCTACCCAGGGGTCAGGCATGCATGACTGCATAAATCACCAACACACACATGCATAGGTACACACAAAATACACACACTAGTACTAGTAAGTTAAATTTGAAAAAAACTGACTGTAAGACATAGATAAGTGGTGCTGATGTTTTTGTATAAGATTTGTGTTGTTTATGGTTTATTTATAGATACATATTTACTAGACTGTAGTGAGCGTGTGGTAATAGGAGTGGGGAGTCACATAGAGGGACAATGAAAAAGAGTTATAATATATATAAAAAAATATATATAAAAATATATAAAAATATAAAAATGTATATAATATAAAATAGCAGGGAATGAGACATCTCTATACTGTACTAGGTTGTACATTATTGTACTCTGTGTATGTTTTTTATTAGTTTGCCCGCTTTCTCCTTTTTGTCTCTGTACACTCTTCACATTAAGACCTTAAAATGTTTTTTTCTAAATCAAGACAGTTATACTAAACTTCTACTCTGCAATTACACTTACATTTCAAAACATTAAATATAGAGATGCAACACATTCAAGTGATGGAAAGGGAGAGGCAAGAGAGAGTTGAAATTAAGGGAATAGCTCTCCCAGCCAAAATTCTACTCACATCCTAAATTGTAGCCTATTTTGTAACCCCAAAGTCAGACTTCATAGTCAATGTATGTACATTCAGAGGTGCATGTTTCAAAGCAAAAAAGTGACATTTTGTGGTTGTGGATTCCTGACCAGAGGTGGTAGTCACAAAGGTGTATAGTGGCAGTTTAGTTCGGTTGATTTTGCTTGAACAATCGCAAACATTAGAAGGAAAAAGTTAATGGCCAAAAATAAAAAGATATTGCCAGTGTTTCCAAAAGCTCTTGCCAGACTGCAAGCTAAGTCAAAGTGAAATGTGTCTTACAGATGCTGATAAAAGTTATTCTATTTGCATATCAAATGCATATACATAATCAAAATCCAGATTCATTATTCTGATAGAAGTACATGTAAGAGTTGCCCACTGAAAACTGCAGAGAGGTTATTTTAGGTTAAATACACTGCTCAAAAAAATAAAGGGAACACTTAAACAACACAATGTTACTCCAAGTCAATCACACTCCTGTGAAATCAAACTGTCCACTTAGGAAGTAACACTGATTGACAATCAATGTCATATGCTGTTGTGCAAATGGAATAGAAAACAGGTGGAAATTATAGACAATTAGCAAGACACCCCCAATAAAGGAGTGGTTCTGCAGGTGGTGACCACAGACCACTTCTCAGTTCCTGTGCTTCCTGGCTGATGTTTTGGTCACTTTTGAATGCTGGCGGTGCTTTGACTCTAGTGGTAGCATGAGACGGAGTCTACAACCCACACAAGTGGCTCAGGTACTGCAGCTCATCCAGGATGGCACATTGTGGAGAACGTTCTGCTGCCTGCAACATCCTCCAGCATGACTGGTTTGGCGGTGGGTCAGTAATGGTGTGGGGTGGCATTTCTTTGAGGGGCTGCATAGCCCTCCATGTGCTCGCCAGAGGTAGCCTGACTGCCATTAGGTACCATGATGAGATCCTCAGACCACTTGTGAGACCATATGCTGGTGCGGTTGGCCCTGGGTTCCTCCTAATGCAAGACAATGCTAGATCTCATGTGGCTGGAGTGTGTCAGCACTTCCTGCAAGAGGAAGGCATTGATGCTATAGACTGGCCCTCCTGTTCCCCACACCTGAATCCAATTGAGCACATCTGGGACATCAGGTCTTGCTCAATCCACCAACGCCATGTTGCACCACAGACTGTCCAGGAGTTGGCGGATGCTTTAGTCCAGGTCTGGAAGGAGATCCCTCAGGAGACTATCCACCACCTCATCAGGAGCATGCCCAGGCGTTATAGGAAGGTCATACAGGCATGTGAAGGCCACACACACTACTGAAAGACTATAGGAGTCTTTCCCATTACAAAGAGAAGATTGAGGCGGTTTATGCACAAAGTAAAATGTGGTACTGCTGTTATTGACATGAATTGACATTACATGCCTGGACACTCTAAGGCAGTTATGTACACTGCTCAAAAACACTAAAATAACACATCCTAGATCTGAATAAATGAAATAATCTCATTAAATACTCCTTTCTTTGCATCAACAAAATCATATAAATTATCAATGGAAATCAAATTTATCAACCCATGGAGGTCTGGATTTGGAGTCATACTCAAAATCAAAGTGGAAAACCACACTACCGGCTGATCCAACTTTGATGTAATGTCCTTTAAACAAGTCAAAATGAGGCTCAGTAGTGTGTGTGGCCTTCACATGCCTGTATGACCTTCCTACAACGCCTGGGCATGCTCCTGATGAGGTGGCGGATAGTCTCCTGAGGGATCTCCTTCCAGACCCGGACTAAAGCATCCGCCAACTCCTGGACAGTCTGTGGTGCAACATGGCGTTGGTGGATTGAGCAAGACATGATGTCCCAGATGTGCTCAATTGGATTCAGGTGTGGGGAACAGGCGGGCCAGTCTATAGCATCAATGCCTTCCTCTTGCAGGAAGTGCTGACACACTCCAGCCACATGAGATCTAGCATTGTCTTGCATTAGGAGGAACCCAGGGCCAACCGCACCAGCAGCACCTAATGGCAATCAGGCTACCTCTGGCGAGCACATGGAGGGCTGTGCAGCCCCTCAAAGAAATGCCACCCCACACCATTACTGACCCACCGCCAAACCAGTCATGCTGGAGGATGTTGCAGGCAGCAGAACGTTCTCCACAATGTGCCATCCTGGATGAGCTGCAGTACCTGAGCCACTTGTGTGGGTTGTAAACTCCGTCTCATGCTATCACTAGAGTGAAAGCCACCGCCAGCATTCAAAAGTGACCAAAACATCAGCCAGGAAGCATAGGAACTGAGAAGTGGTCTGTGGTCACCACCTGCAGAACCACTCCTTTTATTGGGGGTGTCTTGCTAATTGCTAATTTTTTTGAGCAGTGTATTTAACCTAAAATAACCTCTCTGCAGTTTTCAGTGCACAACTCTTACATGTACTTCTATCAGAATAATGAATCTGGATTTTGATTATGTATATGCATTTGATATGCAAATAGAATAACTTTTATCAGCATCTGTAAGACACATATTTCATTTTGACTTAGCTTGCAGTCTGGCAAGAGCTTTTGGAAACACTGGCAATATCTTTTTATTTTTGGCCATTAACTTTTTCCTTCTAATGTTTGCGATTGTTCAAGCAAAATCAACCGAACTAAACTGCCACTATACACCTTTGTGACTACCACCTCTGGTCAGGAATCCACAACCACAAAATGTCACTTTTTTGCTTTGAAACATGCACCTCTGAATGTACATACATTGACTATGAAGTCTGACTTTGGGGTTACAAAATAGGCTACAATTTAGGATGTGAGTAGAATTTTGGCTGGCTTAATTTCAACTCTCTCTTGCCTCTCCCTTTCCATCACTTGAATGTGTTGCATCTCTATATTTAATACTCTGAAATGTAAGTGTAATTGCAGAGTAGAAGTTTAGTATAACTGTCTTGATTTAGAAAAAAACATTTTAAGGTCTTAATGTGAAGAGTGTACAGAGACAAAAAGTAGAAAGCGGGCAAACTAATAAAAAACATACACAGAGTACAATAATGTACAACCTAGTACAGTATAGAGATGTCTCATTCCCTGCTATTTTATATTATATAACCCTCTTTTTCATTGTCCTTCTATGTGACTCCCCACTCCTATGTAGTGTCTATTAGGTGATCTAGAAACTAGTGCCTTGTTTTCATTGATTTACAACTGAACTACATTTTGAGTTTGAGATGATTATCAATCTCATTGCAAATTTCACACATGCTTGGTTAGTCAAACTATTGAACTTCTGTTATCACTGTCAATTTTGTGCTGCCAGACAGAGAAAAAATGAATCCCAGGCAGAGGAGAGTAGGTCTAGAGAACTAACTTTATAAATGAGGTGGCAGAGGTTGTGAAGTTGGTGCGGTTTGAGTACGGATCACCACAAACGAACCGCTCCAGAGTTTGATTGACAGCATACCGAAACCACCACTTCAAGCAGGTCTTGGTATGCTTGTTTGGTCTTTTTTTTGGTGCACACCAGAGTTTGATTGCCGCATTCTCACCTGCCCAAACGAACCGCACCAGCGGGACAAACAAACTCTAGTTCGATTCAACCAACCTAGTTTGTGCACTTCTCCAAAAATGTAACTATACATCACGGCCACGCACACACATCGCTCAGCCGTAGCTTGGTAGCGTTTCATTTGACTCGATTCATTTCCTGGTTCTCCTTCTCCATAAACAACATGAAATCAAGCAGAGGGTTAACTTTCCTGCTACAGATTTTCACGTTCAACCAGGTGCAGAACTCCGAAAGGATCACGGCGACAGCGTAGCTACGGCATGGAGTTGATGCAGAACCATAAAACGGCCTTAACCTCCATTGCGGAGCACCAGAGAGCAGCGCAGGCATTGAAGTGGCACCAAAATGAAGCACTAAAATCTGCATTGCTACTTGGTACCGTATATACCGGGGTTTTGAATCCAGCAGTATTGATGTTAGTGATAAATACATGTAGTAATATCATAAAGCCAGAAAAGGCAAGGAGCTATAAGTGAAGATTGGCTGAAGAGTATAACGGGTAATCAGTCTGCAGGGTAAAAAACTACAGGGCCAGTGTGTGGACAAAGATGGGGAATAAAACATTCAGCTCATGAAAGCTGAGCAGACCAGAATAGGAAGAGGGCGGGGGAATAGAAGTGACCTGCTTTTAGAGGGGACAGGCCTGTTGCATTTCCTGATTACAACCAATAGGTCTCAATTTCCAATGACAACACCACTACTCATTTGGGGCAGTGTCTGTATTATAGAGCATGGAGGAGAGAGTGGGGTTAATGTCCGATGCTATGATCCAATGCTTGCGATTGGGACATCCTTACCCTTACCTGCAGTACAACTCTGAATCATTCCTTGTTCTATATTCTCTGTCTTTTAGCTCATTTCAAGCTGGTTGGAATGTATATGGATTCATTAATTTTAGTATATTTTTATTATTTTAAATCTTTTCCACTGCAAATTCCTACTTTTTTTATTTAATTTTGAGAGCAAGATGGGGGATGACACGCAGGAAAGGACAGCAAGTCAGATTCAAACCCGCGCCACTGCAGGACTCAGCCAACATGGGGCGAACGCTCTTACTGGGTGAGCTAGAGGCCACCCCGCGAATTACTACTTACTACTTAATCATTATTTAATTATGAGATGAATGTGGTGACTAAATTAAGTTGAGTTGATACGCTGGAATTAACCTAATTGTTAACTCATTTTGACTGATAGAGCTTTTGATGCAATATCGTTCTATCGAATCATTCTTTGAAAGAATTGCGATACATCAAAAAAGTTTCAATTCAATTAATTTCTATGTTCTCACACTTGCATAGGAATATAGAGCAGTTTTGATGGTTACCCATATTATAATGCTCCATGACATTTTTAATCTGTTACATAGTGAATATTGAACTTTAGCTAAACTTAAAAAAAAGACTTATTGCAAATCAAATTGTATTTAAAAAAACAATTGTTCAGCCCTAAACATGAGCTATTTAAGTAGCTGGATACATGGTTAAATGTTATATGCTCTTGTGAGTGTATCGCTGTGTCTACTTGAATCCTCTTCAGTCGGTCCTAAAACAAAACAATGTTAGATAGCAGATGCCAAAAACATGTTCTTTGGCAGTCTTTACAATCATTCCCTGAAAGAACCGAGCGGGCCGGCTTTGAACTTGAACTCAAAACTTGCCATTTTTAGCGTGTAGCTTGCAAGTTCAATGTCTGTTGTTTCCCAAAGCCGAAGGTGTTTGAGAATGGCAACACACGAAGAACCGAAGGTGAGGGACATCCTGTCAGGCAATTAGCCTGGTAATGTTCTTCCGTTGATCCAGACTAGTGTGTGGAGAGAAACTCATCAAGACTCTCACACTGAGCTGAAATACAAACACTGCGCTGCAACAGGTGTACTTTCGGTTTAATCAAAGGTTTTCATTTTTAAGGATTTTGTTCTACACTATTGAAGAAAATGAAGACAAAAAAGAATATCCAAATCCTAAAATTGAACACTGAATACCTCAATGAATAATATTTTTGTCCGGCTCTACTCTGTACTATGTGAAATAGGTTCTAGTGAAACAGTTAAGAGTAGGCCACAGTTCTGCCGGTAGCAATTTCGCTTTTAGCCCTGCTTGTTGTTGTTGTTGTTGTTGCTTAACAATATGACGTCATTACATCAACAATTCTGAATATTGCCATCATCACAATCTTTCTTCATATTGTAAAAAAATTATTATACAGTATTATTGTGAACGATATGATGGCACACCCCTACTTCACAGGCAATTTCACTGAAAAGCTTCTTTTTCGCCCCCTCATCCCCCTCTCCTCAAGTTTTATGCAGAAAAGACTGAAGGCTTTCCCCTCCCAGAGCTGGGTTGGTGCCCAGTATGCAGAAGTTTGTCTGGCACACATGTCCCGCCCTCCATATTTCACTTCTGGTTCTACTCTCTCTTTCTGATAGCTTTATCACTGCGGAGGGGTCAGATGCTGACACCAGCATAAGGGTCGCTTAAATTGCTCTAAACAACATCTATCATGGACCCTATAAAATAAGCTTCATGGCACACACAATACCCTGGCCTCGTGCTTGGAACTGCTCGTCTATCATATGGCTGCAAGGAAGCCTTTTTTGATGATATGTACAGGATTTAGAAGAGGAAGGTCCTGATTTAGCCTTAATCAGTCTTTATGAGTAATTTTAGATTACAGATGGCATGGGAGAGCTATCACTCATCAGAACGCAGGTAGGCTGTTTTGGAGGTGATAAATGGCACTAGCCTACAGTTCTATTTATTGATCAGGAAGAAGCTTGATATCAGTAAAACCCCTTTGGATAGCTAAAAAATATGTCATATTAAGGGCTGTTAGTTCCAGAGGCATGGCAGTGTGCAAAAAAGAGGGAAAGCGGACACTATTGGACTTTTATTATTGGTCTCGTATAATGACATGCTGACAGGTTGCTTATACGGCTCAGAAAAACTAAAACAAATGGAATACAGGTGCTTGAACAGAGAGACGCGGTTATGGGCCCTAAATCAAAACAAACCTGCAGGCTTTCAGCCACCACTAGATTAATAGCTGGATGTCAACATATTGCAGGGAATTGTTAGTTCTCTCAGGTAAAAAATAAACACATAAAAAAAGAAAAAATGCTTTCTGTAATGTAACTAATTTTCCTGTTTGGACAGTCTCCACGTATTGATCACATTTAGTTGAGCTATTTTGACTGGCTTAAATAATCAAACATTGAGACAGCTGCTTTTTTTCTGTTTTCTCCTTTTATGAAGAGGGTGTTAAGGTTTGTATATTCCTGTGGAAGCGTGACAGTTGTCTGGAACAGCCCATCACTAAAGATTAAATGCAGGCATTGGCAGGATTCAAGTGCTACTCATGACAGTTATATATCATTGACATTGAGTAAAAACCTCCAGAATTTAATGAATGGGTATATCCATTAAGATTGTAATTTAACGTGATTGATGTTAAACATTGTTATCCTGTTTGGTGTGACCGTAAATATATTCAGACATTTATTTAATTTAAAATAGGGATAGTGTATATTAATGAACATTTATAACATGCATAAAAGGCTTTTAACTGATATTTAATATAATTGTGTCTGTTATTAAGTTGTGTTATATCTCTGAACATTGCACAGATTTAAACACTTAATATTTGTGTTATTTAGTGAGACATAGTGAAGACACATGTACACCTGTGCTCTAGATAGTGTTGATCACCCTTCGTTTGTTTAGCACCTATCTCTTTGGCATATAAATAAGGCTAAATGGCCAAATGTTTCCAAAGGTTTCTTTTACAGTTATCTATTGTTTTTCTTGAACAATTACAGAGGTTGATTGAGTAACTTTCAAAGATATTAAGAGATTAAACTTCAATATAAACATTTTAACTACCACATTTCAAAAGTAAAAACTGTGACAGCTCAGTCTCATGATTCTCTTTACTGCCTCAACTTGTCTGAGGTTATAGGGAAAAGGCAGGAGACCTTGATCGCAAATCTGAAGTAGAGGAGCTAGATGTGTCTGGAGGAGCCAAAAAAGAGAACAATCAATGACCCAGAAAAGAGAAATTATTGTCCAAGCCCATCACTTAATTTCTTTAAAAGCCTACTGAAAAGTCAGAACCGCTCAATGTGCATCCACTAAAGTTAACACTCTCGGTATGCCATACAATTTAATTATTAGAATGTGATTCATTCTGTGAGTGGTCACTCATTCGATTGGACCATTTATGGTCCAGTGTATTCTTTACAGCTCAAGAATCCTGCTTTTGGTCAGTAATCACTGAACTGTACAAATGTAATTTAGATACTTGATTGAGGAAGAGATTTTGCTAATTAAGAGTTTTTGTACAGTGCATAATCATTTTGGGTGGCTATTCATCAGGAACAATGTGATGATTAGCCCTTGTGGTTGTCTAAATTCTGCTTATCTGCTGGAAAGAAAATTAAAGTCTCTCATCTTAAGGGATCCTTTAGTATATACAATCAGGGTTTGTAAGCGCAAGAGCAGGGTTTTTTTTTTTGACGGGTTGCATATTCAAATCATATCAAAAACATATTGAGATACCTCAAACAAGAATTGAAAGACTCTTGGCTGGCTACAAGAAGCGTTTGCAAGCTGTGATACTTTCCAAAGGGGGCAGTACAAGGTATTAACTTTGCAGGGTGCCCAAACTTTTGCAGATGCCATTTTTTCTGTTTCTGTTTTTTTGAAAGTGTAAATGATGGAAATAAAATCTAACTTTTTGTGACATATTATATGAATGTCTAATCTGTCATTTGATGCCTTTTGGAGATTTTTCCATCTTTTCTTGGCTTCTTTATGCACATTAATACAAATTTTTACCTGGGGTGCCCAAACTTTTGAGCCCCACTGTACACCATTCCCACACATGCATTTGTTGCATTGCACTGTACGTACACTGTGATATGACGACTTTACTCTAATGATCTCTGTAAGGCAAGAGTAGGGACTTGTAATAATATTATGGTGAATACCATGTAGACCTTCTCATTAGAAGATGTGGTGCATGCTCAGCTCACTTGCCTCCAATTCTCTAAAGTGAGCATTGAGATATATATTACATTCATTTGGCAGATGCTTTTGTACAATAAGTGCATTCAATCTCAAACGGAAAAAGAGATAGATGTCATCAAGAAGTCCAACTCCCCCAATTAAATAGCTAAAAGCATGGTAGAGAACTACATTGCAAGTGTCTTTTTAAAAACATTTTTTTATTAAGAAGTTAGATGTGAAATTAAAGTGCTAGTGTGTGGTGTTGAGGCGCTGTCTAAAAAGGCAGTTTTCAGCCTGCAGTGAAAGATGGGCAGTGACTCTGCTGTCCTGAATTCAGTGGCTGGTCCATTCCACCGCTGTGGGGCCAGTGATGGGGCGACCAATCTTCCAGAGTCAGAGGAGTGCAGTGGTTAGGCCAGCATGTAGAATTTGACCATTGCTTGGAGGTAGGAAAAAGTAGTTCCTTTCACTGGCCTGTAGACCTCTTCCTGGATACAATTAGCTAGCGTGGCTAATTGTTATGGTCACTGCAACATGCCTAAAATGTTCTAATCAAAGTGTGCAGGTTTTCCCCTCTATGTGATTCAGTGTAGACTTATCCTTTAAATATCTGCAAGGCAGATTAGTGAAGTAGGCCCCGGGACCCACCACCCTGAATCCTTAGCCAACCAGGACTCTGATCGCCTTTCATATTGCCTTTCATAGGTAAATATTTAAAGAATCAACAGAGTTCAGGGCTCTCAGTGATATAAGTTGGGACAATATAGCATGTTTTTTTTTCACTTTGCCAGTTTGTTTTTTAATTTCACAGTAGTTCCTCTATTTTGGATAGGCCCAACACAAATAGTTTTTTTAATGTGAAACAAGATTTATGTTTCTGCGGGGGCTCTACCAAGAGCTTATGCCGTAGCCTATGCAAGTGGCCTGAGGTTTATATTTGTGTCCTGGTGTGTGCGTCATTTTAGCGCATCTCTTTAAGAGAATAGTAAAGCCAGCATGTTTGTGTGCTGGGGATTGTATGGTAGAGCGAGTGAGAGAGTGACAGGGATAGCTTCGAAGAGTACAAACTCTGGAGGCATAGAGAAAGAAACAAAAGAGTCTCCCCTGTGCTTTCTGACCACTGTGGGAAATCTGTACCTGGAGAGGGACAACCCAAAAATGAGTAGGAGGAAATGCAACGCTACCAAGCCACGGCCAAGCAGACCAATCACAATTGTTGTGGTCTGCTTCGCTGCAACGTATAGTTAAATTTTTTGAGGTAGACGTCAGGCTATACTTTAGGCAGAGGGTCTGCATTTGCTACATCTATTTAACCTATTTACTTAGACCATCTTGTTATTTATTTAGGACATTTTGCACACCACACAAAATACAGCACCTCCTTCTCCCGTCCCAAGTCCATCACTACAACTTATCAAATCAAATAATTATGAATTTCTCACATTGCAGTGAAATTTGTATTCTTGTATTTGTATCTTATTCTATTTTAGCCTGTTTATATTTTCTATCTCTTTTTAAATTGCTCTTTATTGCTTTATGTAAATCACTTTGAATTACCTTGTTGCTGAAATATGCTATAGAAATAAAGTTGCCTTGCCTTATGACCTCCAAACTGTCAGTCAAAAGGGCATTGAGAACACTGTTGGGACTACAAGATGCCAGCCCGTCAGTTGGTGAAAAAAGGCATAGAGAACAGTGCCTGTCTGTCTAAGTGGGAGTGTAACTGCACCGCAACTGCCATTCTATAGCAGCGATTGCTGTGTGCGTGGAGTTTTGAAATCTCTAACCACACTTGGAACCGCTTTACCGCCATTGCCGTGACTCACTGTGACTTAATGTTAAACAAACTGCTGAGGCGATTGTTCAGATTTCATTCCGTCTGCACCTCTGCGTGTGTGTAACAGAGCGAAGCCCCCGCTCTCTGTCCATGAAAAACTGGCCTTTAAAAATAAAAATTTGCCTGCCTCTATGGGAATTTAACATAGGGGTATGTTTACTTTAGCCCCCCTGTGTTTTAAGGAAGAACATTTATTTATTTACAGTACATTATTCACATACAGTACATAATTATACAGTACATATTTACAAAGAAAACTGTTGGATTTTTCCAAATCTTTAAAATTAAGGCATTAAGATCAATTCTGTTTGATTTAACTTGAAACGGTGCTTGGTATTACCGGTGTAATTCGGACGGTACCCAAAAATGTACAGGATTTTCGGTACCCAACGCTAAATGTAGCAGTGCAGTGTGTGTGTGTGAGAGAGACGCCAGTAATTATAAAGCAGTAAGGTTATAGCTGGGAATGTAGCAGTGCAGTGTTTGTACACTGTGGGCCACAATTCCTTAACACCCAAGCTAATTTCCACCTGCTGCCTTAAGTGAAGATGGTTAGCACCAATGTTAGCAACAAGCTAAAGCAGTCCATGCTGGACCAGCTATTCTCATTTTAGTGACAAGCTTTTTCTCTTGAGTTTTGCTAAAGACCATTTTAGTCCACTTTAAGTTGAGCTGACCTTAAGGTGGATCAGCTATTCTCATTTTAGTGACAAGCCGCTCATCTGAACTTACCGTGGTGTGAGCTGTTCTGACAACCAGATAAAACTCATTTTGTAATTCTTATAGTTGTTAGATGTAAATGTGCTGTATTTATATAGCGCTTTTCTAGTCTTAACGACTACTCAAAGCGCTTTAGAAGCTCACACTTTAAATTGTTTGCCATTTGTGTTCATAAGGCTACTCAAGTGATAAATTGGTTGTCAAAAGAGTTGTTTTAAATCAGTTAATACCAACAGAGGCTACTTATTAAGTTCTGTTATTACCTCAGCCAAGGAGAAAATGTTTTTGTTTGTTTGTCTGTCAGCGGGATTACAGAAAAACTACTGGCCCGATTTCCATTAAACTTGGGTGGAAGAGTGTAGCATTTGCAACATAGGGCGTTCATGCTTCATTCATGTGGGGTTGGCATATTTGTAAAAATGTGTTCCTGACTGGAAGAATTCACTCTGAATTAACATTGTGAGTAAGGGCATTGGCGGAGGTCTGCACTTTCCGAGTGCCCTTTTAGGTAACCTGTTTTGTTGTGAAAGAAATTGCTATTGTGAATATGAGGAGCTGTACCTTGTACGTAATAACTTGTGTCATAAAAGGGATGCCCACTAAATTCCCTAAAAATTTTGAAAAAGGGACAGACAAAGTGAAGACTAGAGTAAAGCAGAGTGTGTCTTGGCACCAGACCTCTGATTCTATTTACGGCTTTTAACTGAAATCTGATTAACAGAGGCATTTTAAGCAGAGTGACCTGGGGGAGGAGTGAGGAATGGGGGAGAGGAACAGAAGCTTTCATTAAATCAGCAATCAATGCCAGCACGCCTCAGAGACCAGCGCACAGGAATAAAAGAATGAAATTAAATTAAATAAAGTAGCCATTTCCCATGTTTATCTAGTCTGTTTGAGTTTGAAGTTCACTGTGGGTGCTACATCACTTTACAGGGAGGTTTCCTATCTTTTACCCTGATCTTGTCTGCCTAAACTATCTCTGCTTAGTGGTTATCTACTGTGGTAGTGACACAACTATATAAATTACATGATAACTGATTATAAGCAGGAATCATTTTAAAGATGAACAAAGCTGATGATCTAGGTTGTCAAACAGCCAGCTAACTGTTAAAAAGACATGATGGTATAGCTCAGTGATCAAAGCAAGCCATTTGTGAGTGGAAATTATGAAACACTTGAGAATTTCCTCTGAAATGGACCTGAGGCGATGGCCTGAGGGGCTGCTGAGAGGGCTGTCTCCCCCAGCAGATAGAGCTATTCAACCCTGCATTATAGCCCTATTAGACATGGCTAGCGCACTGAATGGTTTTCTTACCACTGATGCCGTTTCTTATTAAGGCTGTGTAAAAGCAAGGAGAAGTGTCAATTTCTAGGATTAGAGCTCATTATATTATGCCTCAAAAAACAAAAATGTACAGGAGAGCTGGTATTGCAAGGTACATCTATTTTTAAGGGCACTTCCTGATCATTAAAGGTTTGTGAGGGGTTACTGGTTTAGATACAGCCTACTAGCACAATGGACAGATGCACTTGAGTATCGTGAAGTTCCACGGTGTAATCTACCTGCTTCAGCACTTTAGTGTAGAGAAGTGGAGGTGGAAGAGTGGTAATGATAACAATGCTGATTAAACAACACACACGTGGGTCCAAAATTACCAAACCTCTGAGGCTGCAGCTCTGTGGAGTCTGTATAATGTATCATAATGAGACATTTTTTCTGTTTCAAAATGTCCCATTATGCTGGTTTCTAACATTTCCCTGTATTCTCTTTTCATTAAGATATGGTGGTAATGGTAAAGAAGGGAGGCAATTACTTGTACACACCGCGATCATTCATTTACTTTTAACATATCATGCACTATTACTTTGTTTTAATACCACTTTGGAAAAGTGGAGAAATTCTGCAGACTGTAGTGGAGCACAGTACCTTTATCCCTGTGACTAACACCACTATAACACAGACAGATTGCCCCCAGGAGAGGCTAAGTCTGGTGGGAAAAAAAATCTGTCTCCCACTTTGTGTGTGTGTGTGTGTGTGTTGGAAAACCTGCCACAGGGGAGCATCATTGAGACACAGTATAGCAGCAGGATTCATTCTTTCAGCTCTGACAAGGATTTAACTGTGGCTCCAAACATGATGAATAGTGCATAGAAATCACCTCAATATTGGAAGGATGAGGCATGGAGATGGACAGTGGCAGGGAAACCACCGGTGGTTACCGTTGACCAAAGAATGGTGGTGTTTTAGATAGTATTTGTGATTTTTGATGGTCCATTTAATCCACAGTAAAACCAAGGGACTTTCCTAGGAAGCAGTAGTGATTGGATAATGGTGTGGTCGCCAGGTCATTTTGAAGTGTTTGGTCATGCCTTCAGTGACACAAATGTTCTCCACAACGGGTAAGCCCTTTACAAACAGAAACAACCAGGCATAGCTTTAAAAGTTGTATGTGGTTCAACATAATCCAAAGTGAATGAAAGTCAAATGACAACTTTCAAGTGGTGCCCAACTTTATATATACATTTTTGCTCTTGGCCAGCTGGAGAAGTAATTTTGGCTTACTTCAGCCATTCTGCCTGTCCTGATTCATGCATCTGATTTGCTTTGTGTCTGATAATACTGTCATGAATGAATAGTTAACTAAAGAGGAGGCAGGGTAAGGAGGTTAACTTTGAGTGACAGCTACACTGATAAATAGCCTTGGTTTTACGGCTCAGCACTCTTCTTTTTAGCTTAAAGGAAAATTCCGGTCGATTTCAACATGTAGCTCTGTTGTTTGTAAATTTGGAGTGCTGTCATTGTGTCATTGTGTTATCCTCCTGCTAGTGTTAACCCCCCCCCTCCCCCCCCATAGGATCACAACAGGGCAAGTTTTAAACTTGTTTTTAACCTCCTTAAAATGTTAAAAAATGTCAATACAAGTGCCTAGTCATGTGCAGGTATTCCGTCCAAGTGAACACAGCGAATTTGACTGCAGTAGATGTGACAGGGCAAGTTTAAAATTTGCCCTGTTTAAGCCTGTTGGCTGCTAACTCTAGCACGAGGATAACTCATTGTAGACACCATTTTCATTTTTCTTGTTACTGACACTCCAAATTTACAAACAGCAAAGCTAGGTGTTGAACTTGAACGGATTTCTCCTTTAAGAGGCCCAGGGAGATTATTATCCCTGGGCAGGTGGGCTTTGTACACAGCTTGGGTAATCACCTCTCCTTTAGCCACACGCCTAATGATCCTAGCCAGCATCTGGCGCAGGTGGCCTCAGTGATTCTTTATGCTGGAAAAGAAATTGGCCGCAAGACACTATGTCCTTTTTGTTATACTCCTTTTTTACTGTCACATTTTTGTGCTTTTTTGTTGCATTTGCTGCTATCTGTCACACCCCTCATCTTAGTGCCTTCTTTCCGACCCCATGTATTTTCACCTCACTCTCTGTAGCTAACCTTGAACACCACTTCAACACACATGGCTGAGTTTTGCCAGCCACCTTATGTGCTCTTCAGGTTAAGACAGAGGAGATATTTACGTCATGAGTTTCTTAACAATACAAGTTCCACTTGTTCAGATGGGTCTGCGGGTGCAGCTTTGGCCTGCACTGAGACCTCCATAAACTCTGGTGGAGCATTAAAGCAGCAGATGTGCTCCTAAGGGAGAACAAGGCAGCTCGGAGCCATGCCAGGGAACGGGTTGAGAAGAATGCACATATAAGAGGATACAATAAGAGGTGGTACCGGCTGGGGTATCAGTAGCATAATATTGTTGTGCAGTCTGCAGATAGTCACAAATTAACCCCTCCTTTCCTCAGGGAAGGTCGGCGTTAGATAGATTAGGATGCCACAATATATTTATGATACACATGTTCATTAGTGCCTAAAACTAAATTCCCACACTCTACTTTTGGGATCTTAGACCATTCAATCATGTGTCCAAATACCTGTTAAATCACCCACATATTTAAGAATCCAATAATTTGGTCCCCTATCGCAGAAAGAGGCTTCAGGATTCTTGAGAGAGTTGTTCTTGCTCACAGTTTAAACTGAGCTGTGTGAGATAATAGTAGTAACATGTAAATTAGGTAAATATAGGATACTCCATCTCCCACATGTCCTAATATGGGGAAGAATTACTCCAGTTTGTCTTTGTATGGCTCCTAATCTGTTTCATGTTTTTTGAGAATTTATTAAGAATGGTCCAATATGCATGCTGTTGACGTTTTGTTGAAATCTTGTAGAATTCATTTTTTTATTTTACCTATAAAGCAAGAGAAAATCTCCCCAAATATCTTTTTGTCATTTATTTGAAATTGTACGGCAGTCTGAATCCGTTATTAAAAGTGTTTTTATGAAAAAAAAAAAAAAAACTTTCTTCAAAGTACATAATCGGCTAATGGAGCTAAACAGTGACTGTCCACTTTTTAAACGGCTCTGGTTCCGGGAGGGATTTTGTTTTCTTATTAATTTACTCCATTAATGTTTAAAAAAACAAGGGCTGAACGATTAATCATGTTTGCAATACAATTGTGTTGAAACATTGAAATATTCCTTTCCTAATCGCAAAGGCTGTGATTTGGTCACGTGACTCGCGAGAACAAATCAGTCTGCACTCTGCAGAGAAAGCATCAACTTGGCTTTCTGTCATTTAAACAACTCTGAATTGTAGTTTAAAACTTGTACAGCCATTTTAATAAAACTAAGAGTTTTATTTGAGCTTGAGTCCATTTATGCAGTAGATGGATACAGGCACTCACAACTGATGGCTCGGTAAGCAACAATTAGTGCTGATTAGCGGTTAGTTCCAGTTAGCTAACTCCGTTATAAAGATATGGAATTGAGGAGACTGAACAGTTTGTGTAAATCTATCTAATTTTGTGTTGTTCATACTATAAAATTTATTGCTTGCCTTTGTTGAATAATACAGAAGACAAAGAAGCTTAAAAAATAATTGCATATGAAATTGCAATCGCAACATTAGTGGAAAAAAAGCAGTTAGATTATTTTCCAAAATCGTTCAGTCCCTAAAAAAAAAAAAAAAAAAAAACCTAACCCTTTTATATTAAATATTTCTACACCTGGAACAAGGCCAACCAATTACAAGATGAATTGTGACCATAAAACTTTTAGTTTGACACAACATAAAACTTGTAAAACAGACAACAAGGCAAAGGTACAAAACTGTGGGTATAACGATGACAGACTTCAGTTCACGGGTTTGGCTACCATTTCCATGGTAATGATGAGCTCCGCCAATCAAAAACATTGCAGTTAGGCTTAGAATTGTGGGTTGTGTAGAACTTCTCCATGACATTACAAATAAAACTACAGGAGCATATACCATTGTTCAACAATCTTGTAGGTCTGGCAAGTCTACCTTTGGATGGTTAAGACATTATGGCTAATAATCAAAATCCGGACTCAGAACAAAAATGGGATTTTCACTTTTGGAACCATACTGTTAAGCTCTTTTATGTCACAAAAACTATTTTCCAAAACAAATGTATGGTATTCCTTAACGATTAAGGATTTATACTGATGAGATCTAACATTTTTATTTATTTTTGCATACATTTTTAACTCTTTTTCTGCTTGTAACCCTTTCAAAGCACTTTTGAGCATAAGCACATAATTTCTATTGTGAAATATGCCTATATCTTGACAGGGGAAAACTTTTTTTTCCCATACTGCCCAGCCTTAACACTTAACCTATCAATGTCTTGAAGCACCTTATTATTGAGTATTTTTCAAGAATTTGCGGCACTTTAGACTACATTTTGAGTTCATGTTGCTATTTATGACTGTAATTCCCCCCAACCCTGTCCAATTTACCCCTATCTCTCCCTCTGCTTAGTTTATATGCGTAAAGAATGCAAATTAGCCACTTAGTAACCACATCAATTACCCACCTGGCCTCTTATCAGCCCCACTGTGTTGTTTGCAAAACACTCGTTACGGTCCTGTGGTGATGAAGGCGGACGGTCGTTGGTGAAATCTGTGTTATGGTTCGCTCTGGAACCAATTAGTACTCAATGCCTGCTGTCCTCTGAGACCAGTAAAAAGGGGCAAGAGGCCGAGGCTTAAAACAATAATGTGCAACCAGGCCACACCTAATATAATGTGCGTATGTAAGTATATTATTAAACAAGGATCATGGTCAACACTTCTAGACTTTATCATAAAGTCAACACACATTTAATTGTGTATAGTGTATATCACACTATGGAGTTAAACAGTTTACAAAAAGCATGCAGAGAGAGAGAGAAGGAATAAGGGAAGTTGCAGAACAGAAGCCATATTTCACTTTTATTTTTAGAGAGCTGTAATCTACGCGCTACCTCTCCCTTGTGTCCTCTGCTGTTGATAGGATGACGTCAGCAAACGGGAGTCTTTTTCCGGCCCTCCTCAATTTCTAGAGGGAAGGGTGGCCTGGTATGATCCGGTTGTGCACTAAGATAGACCTGGGTATAGGTCCTGTATCTCAGAATGGCAGAGTAGAGAGATGGGAAGACTTAGCAAGGGGAGGAGGAAGAGGAGACGTAGATTAAAGCGAAACCGATCTGTCTCTCATTATGTCCTCTGTTTTTGTCAGATAACCCAGGAAACATCTCAGACTCATATGCAGCTTTTAGAAGCTTGATTTAGATCCACTCGGCTCCCCAAGCTTGCTTGATGAAACAAAAGAATTATGGTGGTATTGTTAGATACAGGAACTTGTATGCTAAGTATTTGAGTATCACTGAGAAGGAGCCATGTGTCTGCACCTGTGCGTGCATGTCATACAATCTGCCGTAGAAGCTGTTACTATCCTATGAAAGGAACACGCCCTCAAGGTTTAATGGTTAACCTCTAGTGTCATCTTCTCATCTCTTGACATTTACTGTCCTCTGTAAACACCCTCATGCAATGTGCACAGAAGGTTAATGTTTATATGTTTAATAGTAGACTTATGGATCTTTCAAAACAATGATCCTACCTTAGGTGATATACAACTAAGTGATAGCTACATACATTTTTGAAAATTTAGCTAAATGGCTGCTTCTACCTATCATCCCTCACAGTATCCAAGAGCGCAAGGTGACATCAGAAAATGTCTTGTTTTGTTTCACAACATTCCAAAACCCATACATATTCAATATAATATATTCTCACATTCTTGACCTAGAACCATCAAATGTTTGGCATTTCTTGCTAAAAAATGACTAATTAATGATTAAATGATTATCAAAATATTTGCAGAATCATTTTATTTTGAGACACATCATCAGTGTTGTTTCCAGGAGTCACTGGGTGTTTCGGGTCTTACGACAGGCAACCCGACCGAGGCTGATCAGACCCCGGCCTGTGTCCAAGTGGCATTCTACTGCCCCCACTGCTCTGCCCTCTTTAACCAGAGCCATCTGGATGCTTTTTCTGCTGCCTCCACGTTGTTGCCTATGGCTATTCTTTGGTTAGCACCTGTTATGCCCAGCGTGCCGTATGCCTTGCTCAGGGAGTGACTGGCAAATCTTCTGCTGCCCACCTCTATTGGCATACACCTGGTCCTCCATCCGTTCCTCCGACAGTCCTTCACCAGTTCTTGGTATTTCTCCCTCTTTCTCTCATGAGCCTCCTCCGTCTTCTCCCAGGGCACTGTCAGCTCAGGCCACATAACAAGATCACTTGTTATGTGGCCTCCGAGGCCAAGATGAAGTCAGGTCTCAATTTGGACTTGGCGATGTGTTTTGGAAATTTCAGCGGCCTTTCTAGCTCGACTGTCATCGCCCAGTCTCGGGCCGTGGAGAGCAAACCTACAAAGCAGTTTTTCGATGCTTTCTCTTGCTTTTGTCCTTTCTTGATGAAGTGAATGGCATTGGCCATATCGGCTATCCTTGATTCTCTTGCTGATCGCCTCATTGGATTTGAGGACCTTATGAGTAACTAATCGATTAATTGACCAATAATTTAGATTTGTAATGAAATTCTAAATTTGTTATAGACTTATATATTATATAGACTGTTTGGACTTCAACGGGATACTGTGATTTAAACAACTGGCCCGCAGCTTTAACCAAGCATGAACTCAGAGCTCTTCAGCTCACATCCAGTGTCAAATTACGCTAAAAACCTTCGGTAAGTCTGGGATCGACCTTGTACTTGACGAACAAAGGAGGCTGAATATAACCTACTACAATGCAAATGTGAAGGAAAATGAAGGATCTGATGAATGCGACCTGCTTCCTTGCAAAGCAAGACCTTCCTTTTTGTGGCAATGATGAAAGTGTTAGCTCTAGCAATAGGGGCACATGTTGTGTGTATGAAATGTCTGTATCGTCACTGCGCTGCATTTTTATGAACTGATATTCTGGCCATGGGTCGCCTAGGTCCAGCAGGCTATGTCTCACACGCTATTACTCTATGAACTGACATTGTGTAATTCTGTGTTACTAGTGGAAACACTGGTACAAATTAAGGTTTGCCTCTCATGCTTAACAATATACAGCTGTTTTAATAACAACAAACTGTATACAAATGCCAGAAGTGTGGACCGGCGCCATTGTGTGGCGGGGCTGCGCGGAGAATAAATGGGGAGAGAGTAGAGGAGAAATCCAACACAAGCATGGCTTTACAGAAGAAATGGGTCATGTAACGTAAAATTAAACCATATCCATATAAACAACATTGCTTTGTTTGTGGAGAGGCAGCGGATGCGAGGACATTGGGTGCACCGGTGCAACCTAGATGAAAAATATTACTCGCGCCCTAGAGCCCTGTGAGCTAAGAGACACTAACTAGCACTGCTCACTGCTGTTGTCTGAAAAACAACACAGACGGGACAAAATGTTGTGTTTACTACCTTGAGACCGACGTATAACCGACTGCTAGCTGTTGAATTTTCCTCACGTTACTCTGTCCTCTGTGACTGTCGACATCTAGAAACTAAGCTGCGCGGTGGAGGGAACAACTCTGACTGGCACATGATCAGATAGTGGTTTACGGAGCGGTAGATTGGCATTGCAAAAAAACCTAGAGCGTCCTATGAAATGACGCATTTAAAATATCGCTCCATCACGCAAATTTGATCGTGGGAAGCTAAGATCGTGATTAACATTCGATTAATTGTGCAGCCCTACGTCAAGTTGCTGGATTTGCTTGCTGAGAAAGACATGAAGTTGGCTAGACATCTATGTACATTATACTGTATTTTCTGGAACATTTAACAGAATACAAAATTATCTGATTCTCTCGGGGGCAGACACGCTCCTCGCTGACATTAGAAGTGACATAAATGTGGACCCATTTGTTGCTGTGGAGGTGGACAAGACGACTCGTGACAAAGCCCAATACAATGGGCTTTGTCAGACATACGATGGAGCTTCTATCATGGCCTCAGAGCTAAATGGGGTGCAGGCAAAGGTTAAAGAGAAGGTGCCCAAAGCTATATTCCACATTGCTATGCACACAAATCCCTGAGATGAGCAAATCATCCAAATGCACCCATCTCCTGGATGACACTGTCAAACGCCACATCCCCAGAGCAGCAGCAACCACGTGAAGCACCAATTCAAGCCTGGTCCAAAGGATTTTATTTCACCTACGAGATCTATGTGCCATGTTTAAAGTATTCAGCAACAATCCCTACAACTGGGACGGTGAAACATTGGCAATGGCTGCTTGGTTTGAGTTGTGGCTTTCAAAATGGTCAACCTGTTTCCTACTGATGGCTTTTGAAGGGATCTTCAAAGACACTGATGCTCTCTTTAACATCCTTGACTCCAAAACCATGGATGTAGGATTATTTTCTTTTTTTTAAAGATTATTTTTGGGCATTTTAGGCCTTTAATGACAGGACAGCAGAACAAGTGAAAAGGGGGAATGACATGCAGCATACGGCACAATTAAAGTGTTGGACTGCAAGCGACACGATTTTGACCGTTTTCATGTACACTTTGAGGAAAGATGGGATGAGATGGAACTCGTTCACAGCAAGACACGAGATGGGCTGTCAAACAAAACAGAACGTGCTCACATCTACTACTGCATTCTGGACAATGTCAATGTTCAGATGAAGATCAGGTTTGTGGATAACTTTTCCGATCTTGATTTCATTCACAGACCAAGAGCCTGGGTCTGTCCGAGGGTTTTCTACCTAAAAGGGAGATTTTCCTCGCCACTATTGCTTGCTCTGGAGGGAACTATTAGAACTGTTGGGTCCTTGTAAACTATGGAGTATGGTCTAGACCTACTCTATCTGTAAAGTGTCTCGAGATAACTCTGGTTTTGAATTGATACTATAAATAAAATTGAATTGAATTGGACTGCTAGATTGCAAAACGTTTGAAGAGATGTCGTGCCTGACAATACCAGCAACTAAAGAGGGACCAGACCGGGCAAGCACGTCTTTCAGCCCTTGCCATTCTGTCAGTTGAGAGCCAGAGACTATGTAAACTGAATACCTGTAAACGAGGAAAGAGCGGTGGATGGATTTTATGAACAAATAATCTACAGATTGGTGAGTCAGAAACTATTTTGGGCTTAATATTGAATATATAATTGTGATTGAATTAATGCCAACTGCAAGTCATTCATATTCAATTGAGCAGTGTGTGTTTTCATTGTTGCTCACTTTGTCTGACAAACATAATTGGCCACTGTGTAATAATTAGGAATAAAGATGGCTGCATAAGTTGCATTCTGATGCAGAGAGAAAGAGAGAGAGAGACAGGATATGTTATCCTGATTGGAAATTTCTTGATATTGACCATGTTGTGCGTAACGTTTACTGTTTTGATTGAGTATTAGCCTAAACAATAAATTAGGTATTCTGGCTTTCAGAAATCAGTGCCTGACCTCTTACTGACATCACCGCACGTCACTGCTATGACTGCTGCCAGTTCATGGATTCATGGATGGATTCAGCAGCCCAATCCACATGCATTTTAGTCCCTGGGACACAGATAGGATGGAGGTTCCCACTAGGCTTTCAGGTATATACACTATAAGACTACCATATGGAGAAAAAGCTTCCTTTTGTGTTTAGCGAACAACATGTTTAGAAGAAAAGAGGAAACCCATCTTTCAGGATAACTATTAGAAGGCTAATATTAGTTTTTCCAACGCCACCCAAGAAAGTTTGTTTATTCAGTTAAACTCTGTACTGAAAATCAGCTACAGATTTGACCTTCTCAGCACCACTGCTATTTAAGGGGTCACAGTTGTGAAGCTGCAGAGAAGCAGACATCAGTGGAAGGGTGAGATAGAGCTTTATATCCAACCTTCAGGTCAACATTGTAAAAGGAAGGCTGGAGAGAGCTGCAAACAGACACAGGAGCAATAGAGTCAGAAAGTAAAATTATGTCTTGATTGGCCAAACAAGGACATGCACATTTTCGTGCCTTGCCTCACAGTGGGTGGTCAAGCAAGTGTGTAGAGCCTGTAAGCCTGTGCAAAACCGAAACTGAATAGCTTCTGTTCAAAACAATGATAATTTAAGATTTGTTTTGAAGTTAGTCTGAAAAAATACCACTACCACCAAGAAATAATGGACTATAAAAAAAAACATTGGTTTATTGCAACCAAGATATTTCCCAGCCATTTCCAATTTAACGGCAAGTACACACAGCTTTGGCAAGGAATTTTTTTTTCTCACTTGGCTTGTTAAAAAAGTGAAAACTGTTGACCTGCTACTGTACATGTCTCCTCTCCTTTTCTACAACTTCGTTAGCTGCACCTGTACATTGGAAGTCACACTCCATTCAGCCTCCTTTTTTCTTTTCTGCTTATGCTTCAAATAAAACACTGTTTCAAAGACCACGCCATATGTGTATTTTCCACACTTTGGAATATGTAATATATTTAGTTTGGTGGTAATCACTCACACATTGGGACAACAGAGGCAAAGTACTGACTGAGAGAACGGAGCGAGGAGAGTCGCTGATGTTTTAAAACACGTATGGATGATTAATTACCTGGAGCTGCTGGAGGAAAATACTGGTTTTTAAGAACACAGAGAGAGACCGCCACAAATCTCCTCTATTGGAATCATTGAAATTTGATTAAAAGGGAAACAGAACCTTCTTCTGCCTGGTAAGCAGAATATTCACAGTGAAATGCAAAAGTATCCGTTCGCCTTTCAATATGGTAAAGTGTCCGTCAGAGTTTGTACAGGGTCATTTGCCAAAGGACAAGAAGGAAAGTCATTACTGCCTTTCCCTTTACCTGTAACCTCCAAGAAATGCATATTACATTGAGTGAGGTGCAGTCAATCAATTGCGACCATACAATTACAATCTATCAACAAGGCTGTCAGGTTGAGCAGATCCCCAGGCTGGAGTTGGTAATGATGAGTTCAAACACCTGAAACTGGTCTTTCAAGTATGTGTGTGTGTGTGTGTGTGTGTGTGTGTGTGTGTTAAAACAGAGAGAGAGGGAGCGCTAAAGTCCCTTTTAGTTTGCCTTTTTCCTCCTCACCCAATACATTGACAAAGGTCCTGTGCATATAGTAATGAAAGAAAGGTCTGATCAGCTGCTGACTTGCCGATAACCCACAGCTTTCTGTAGTGTAAAATAAGTAGTGATGCAGACTTGTTCTTCTTCCCTCTATGATGGTTTCATCATGTTTGAGAAGTGCTGTGGAACAAATAACACACATCATCCACTGACAAAAGATGAGCATCGTTCACCAGAGAGAACAGCGACTGTTAACAAACTGGTCATTTGACATTGACCATGGGTTAATTTTCCTTACCTCCTGAAATGTCATGAACTTCCTAAAATACACTTTTAAAAATACATGAGATAATTAGTTTTTACATTCTGTGCTTCGGTCATATTTGTTTGAAGTATTTTTGTTTGACTTTAATGTTTTTTCCATCAGCCTCAAGATCTTTTCAGATAGAAGGATATAAACCCTTTGAGGTAGAACCCCCCCCCCCCACTCAGATATATGCTGTGGCTTTGGACCTACAGGATATGTGTTTCTGGGGTGTAGGTGGAATTTTCTGACTTTAGAATAACAACACCCCACCTTCCACTGGCATGTCTTAAAGGGAATTCTACTCCGTTTGTAAATCTTTATTTCCTGTCACAAACCCGCAAGAACATATCAGACACTCCACTATAGACTATACTGTTGAAACCAGGCTCAGTAAATTCCCATTTATTCCCAATTAGTGTTTTTGAAATGGCCCAAACTACACAGGATAGCAATGCTATATAAATAAATGTCTGGCCTAGGCGATTGGTGGAGGAAATGGTTTACTTGGGGGTCTGAGTGCTTCCAGGTTGACGTTCCCTGTGATGGATCAGTGTGTCTTGGAATGTCCAAGTAGTAATCTGAAGTGTAGCTCTTGTTTCAGTTGGATTAATAGGAAGGAGTGGACCCAACTGTAACCAGGTCCACATGGCCTTGATCATTGGAGGTCTGTGTATGTTATATCAAATCACTGGACCCCACCCATGGATAAAAGGATGTGGGTAGACCACAGACTACCTAATGGTTGTGTGTGTTTTCACCAAGGACTCCACGGATATTTTTAAATTGTATAAACAGAAACGTCAACAAGACTGTTTGCTCAACATTACATTAACTATTCTTTTAAAGCTTTAGTGCGTAACTTTTTGATATCAATGAACGTCTGTTACATTCAAGCCATTGCCAAATGAGTTACTACAAAGCTAATTTAAGCCTATCGGTACCACAAAACTCTCTCTGTATTTCTCAGTATGGCTATGTTCAGAAGATTGTGCCGTCCGGCGACTTTTGCGCGCAGATCCAAGTGAAGATAATTACCTCTTCTGAAAAGTTGATTATGTTTTTTTTTTTATTCCTCCGTGTCCTCCTTGGCTACAAGCAACTGTGTGGAGAATGGGTGGGGGCTATGTGTGATCATGGAAGGCTTGTATCATGTGGACGCGCTGACAATTTTGTTGTATATATTAATTTAGAATTCCTCATGGTGGCGACAGAACTCGGCACTACAGCTTTAATATTGCATCTTACCTTGAAAACTTACAGATGGCACAGCTCCCCAAGAGGTCATGTGATTATACAAGTGAACAGAGAATTCTGTCATAGGATAGTCAGAATATTTGAAAAATAGTTAAGTAATGTTGAATAATTTTTTCAATCTTTTTTATTTTTTATTTCATTTTCCTTTTGCATTTGAATTAAATGTTAAACAATAAAACAAATATTTAATTACCAATATATAACAATAATTAATTAAATTACCTATTCTTAACAAGCACCTGAATTCCATACAAACTGGAAAATCAATTTGTGTCCTCCAGCTACAAAAATAACAATATAATAGTATAACAGTTGAATTATGGGCTTAGGGTAAAATCCATAAAGAAACAAAGTCAGATAATAATATTCTCTCAGGCTGTAAACAAGTGTCATACTTAAGAGGTTGTGAAGTATTTTCCCGCATTAACACCTGCAGAAATTCCTAATTAATATTGACTGGACATTATAGTAAAGACTGAAAGAAACTGAACGACTGAATAAGTTAATGCAAAAAAATAGGTATAGACTTAATATACTTGATGTAAACAGCCATAGGCAATGTCATTGCTGTTTGCATTCACGAGCATACAGAGTTTGTGTGTATGTTTGACTATGTGCACTTTTTTTGTCTGTAGTATCATGTGGAAGTTTTTAAAGACTTTATGAGCTACTGTATTAGCATACATATTTACTGTTGGAGACTGAAAGAGACGCTCTGCTATAAGAATCAGAAAAAAACTCCACATATCACCCAGCTTACAAGTTAATCCACATTTTATTATGGCTGCTGAGCCGGCGAGGGGTAGATTAAAAACATGTTTTTGAGCAGGTTCGTGAATCAGCTGTATTAAAGGGGAGATTAGTTTGCCTTAGAGATTAAGTGTGGACTCAACACAATATCATCTGCAGATTTGAATGTGTGCAGGGCGAATTCGACCCAGTGTTTCTGCTTCTTAACACGTAGTTATATCTCTTCCTGTAGAAATCCTGTATGTGGATAGATTAGCTAGTTTAGTAGCATGCAGCTGATTGTCCAGGACTTGTTGTGGCAGTCAAGCGCAGATGTAGATCATCATGTGCCAGTTCAGAAAGTCTTGATTCTTCCCCAATGGAGAAAGCCCAGTAGACCTAGTTTGACATCTCTACTTTGGAATTTACTTATAAACTGGCAGTTGAGCCATCTGGCGGGTGCAGTGTGTATCTAAGCACTGTTTTCTGTTAAAACAATCACTGTGTAGTGTGTAGCACCTCTGCAATAACAGTCCACACACTTTCATTGCTGTGACCGCTGATCTAGGAGCCCAGCCAACATGATGACCATCCAAAGCAGGCCAGCACAGGGACAAACCACTCTACCTGTGTGTTTTCAGCAGACTTTGTCCATCGAGAAAATACAGAAATATTAGACTCATTAGCTGAGGAGAACTTTTCAACTATGATGACATTGTCCATCAGGAGAAATTGATTGTAAATCTTCTGCAGTTACAAGAAGTCTGGACTGTTTCGCCTCAAGCCTGTGCAGACCAAAACCCACACACTCACTGGAACGTGCACATTTCCACCCCACTATCTCCCAAATCAACCCTAAACAAACCTGCTCTAACACCTCTCTGGGGGACTTGTCGGTTGGCAGCTTATGGACCACACACAGACTTACACACACATTTGCAGACTCACGCAAACACAAGTGCACACACAAGCAACCACACACTTTAATTTAATATCCATAACAACATAACCTTGAAGGATAAAATGCAGGACTCATTTAAATGCTAATTTGTTTGTTAACATAACATCAGGATTCCGTGCGGGACAGGTTACGGAACTAGTCTGTCACTTGATATGTATATTTTATTCTACTTTGTTATTTTTATTGGAACTTTGATTATGATAATACAAAACACTAAATAAAACATTATTATAAACAGGATGGACTTGAGCAACATATTTTATGTATTCAGGTGCTTATTACCAGACAGGAAATCCGAATGGCGAGAAAGAAAAAAACAAACAAAAAAACTAAGGGCTGGGGGATTCTGTGGATATGTCAATATTAAAATGGATGGGCCAAATTATATCTATTTGTTTGGTACTTCCTATGCACACACTTACCGTCTGAGTCTGTGAATAAGCACACGGTTTCCAACGACCTTTGGCGTATAAGTATGGAAAATTAAGAGAATAGTGAGCAAGCTATTATCGCAGTATGTATTCTATTATCTATCTATTTAGCACAAATGCAGTGTATTTTAGTTGTTTTTTTTAATTGTCTTTGCCGGCATTACATTCTTGGATTTTTTTTAGCAGGGGACAATTTCCCAGTAGGACAGGAAACCAGCAGTGGCTAGTGCCTTGTACCATTCGTTTGAACTTAATATTCATAACTTATATTGTTAAATTATTCCTACACAGTCATGCTACTGGTGTGAGCACAACGGATGTATTTAATCATATCAAAGCCAGATTGTGTAACCTGCATTATGTAAAGATATCCTGTGGAGAGTTTGACCACTAGTTCTATGGGGCAATGTTGAGTATCCAGTCATGTAATGCAGTACACATTCCTGCCTATAATTCAACTATTCCAACTGTTCAACAGTTAGTGGCGAGAACACAGCAAGGAACATAGCAATGCGGTTACAAAGGCAGAGAAGAAACAAGACCATCAGCTAGCAAACAATAACAACAATGTACAGTAGGTTTCAAAATGTTTTATTAGGAAGGAAAAGCATTCAAAGCGCAAATGCGACATTAAACCATGGTGTTTTGTCAGGATTAAGCAATAAGCAGAAGGACACTCCGCTAGTGTCTAGGCTAATGTGCAGTGGTAAACACTGTAGCTATAATGTTAATGTGACCACCTCGGCTAAGAATGGAGAAATGTCTTTACTTTCCCTAATTATATTAAATGTTACGTTACCTGTAGAATTAATTCATAATAATCAGACACACAAAAGAAATTTCCCCATTTATTTAGTGGACTGTCTTGCCTCTTGTGGGAAGCTAAAATGCTAAAAGCAACTTCAGTTTTTTTTTTCTTCTCTCTCTCCATAATCTCTTGAATATAGGACAGAAGAAAGTCGATGAGGATAACTAAACAATAAATATTGTGTTCATCATATTTCATATCACATAACATACTGTATTTACTCCAGTAACTTTCACCAGCAAAAAAATAGATATAAAATATATTTATATTTAATTATAAATAAAATGCGGTGATGATGCTGTCACGGCGGAAGTGTCCTGTCACTGCCGGTATTGCGGTGATACGGTTATCGTCAGAGCCCTTACACCAATGCCCTCTGCAGCAGAATCAAATAAAACCTCCTGACTCTGGGTTTAGGCAGTTGATATAATAAAGCTGTTCATCAAATCATTGTAGCACCTATGATTGTGGTCCATGTGTGGAGATATGTTTTTTATACTCTTCCAGAACAAAAGAGATCTCTGTACTGGAGCCATTGCTAGCAGCAGGTAAGGGTGGTGTCGGTTTGGACAAAATTGGTGCCGATAAAATGGCCTGTAAGGAACAAAACTATAATGAAAAAGCATAGTTTTTTTTTCTTCTCAAAATTGCCCATCTACTTTATTGTCTCAAAATTAAGCCAGTGTATCACTGCCTTTCGTGGTTGGAGTCTCATAGTGATATATAGGGCATCTGATGCATTGGTGGCAGAAATGATCAATTGGGGTATTGTGTTTGCCAGTGAGAGTTTATTCGATGTTCACCTGTCTGTCTGTCTAATATGCTCCAGTGACACAAAGCCCTCCAGTGTGCTCTCAGAGATGGCCGGCCTTGGTCTGTGGCAGTATAAACTCCCCTCCTGACTCCAGCAGCAGTTGAGAGTCAGGAATGTTAACAGTATGAACTTTAGCAGGGGAGGGGTGATAGTAATGGGGATGGGGTTAATCTGCCAGGTCTTGACTCCTCATTACCAGTCTCTGCCTTTTAGAAATGGGATCTGTTTATTTGGCTGAGTTTCCCCTCAGGGCATTGAACTAGCGAGGCAATATGGGCAAGTGTTCTGGCAAACGTGCGCCAGTGTGATTATTATATCACTTACTACAGCTCATCAAAGAGACACCACTTCTGAGAGTGTTTAACTAGCACCCAGTTGTGGAAAATGTTGAGGCTCTCTCTGTCAATGGAAGAGGATACAGCAATAGTGCAGGCCTCTGTTTCGTGGCCTGTGGCTGTCATTTTGTGTTGTCTGGTTGTTTAAATGTGTTTTTAAGTGAGCATATATCTGTCTGTGTGTGTGTGTATTTATGCATGAATGTGTTTGTGATTATTTTTGTGTGTGGTCTTAAGAAAGAAGTATTGGCCCACGCTTATGCTCCTATGTCTATATGATGTTTCATACCACACATTTAAATGCACTCGTACTCCAAAAATATAGTGCACTTTCTATTTTCATTTGTGACTGAATGGGCCCACTTTAGGAGCGTGTACAGGCCATGGGAGAGCTTTCTGTCTCTGATGATCTATATAAGTGGTTTGGAAGAGCCTCCTCTTGAAGTCAGCCCAACTCCAACTTGACTCGCAATGCGTCAGTGTCGGCTGCAATACACTGAACCATATGTTGGCTCATGGGTCTCTTACACTGAAGCAAAGACTGCCTTGTCACAGTGGCAGAACATTTTCATCATTACACATTAGGAGGATCGTCCACATACAATGAGAGTATGGGTGGATTTTTTTCACACAAGGTGATTTGCCCCTGTTGCTATGTATCGAGACTGAGATGTTAAGTAGCTCTATGAATCATGTGACTACCTGAGAGGATAGTGATACAGGGAAGTTATTTTGTATTCTGTAGACAACACATGGAATACACAATATTTCCGTCTTCATCTGTATGGGTTAGACATACTGTAGATGTCTTTAACATCAATGCCTCTTGCGTCTTCATATAGATATTACTGACATTGCCGGAAAGAGCCATGTGCCTGCATGATATTGGTGCAGTGTCACAGCAGTAAGATGTAAAGTTGTGGTAAGACGGAAAAAGTATGTTGTCTGTTTTCTAACGGGCTGCATTAGTCATGGATTTTAAAACATATTTTGCCGTTTGCTGAAGTCTTATTTAATGGCTATTGCACCCTTGCCTTCACTTCTTACAGTAATTACACTAATATTTTCTCTTCAGTTTCATCATTTAACATTATTAGCAAATTCTGCTTGCTATTTTTAAAGTCTGACGGTGCACAAGCATAGGATGACATTTAGTCAAAACTATTTGCTCACATGCTGTATATAAAGTGTTTTGCTGGATTTAAAAAGTATTCATCCATGCAGTTGGCATGACCTAACATTGAAATACAGAGAGTACTCGTTTGATTAGATTAGATTAGATTCAACTTTATTGTCATTACACAGGTACAGGTACAAGGAAACAAAATGCAGTTTAGGTCTAACCAGAAGTGCAATAGCAGTAAGTGCAGGATATACAATGGTTCCATAAATGGTTGTACTAAAGTCATTTTTCCTGCACCATGAGGGGGAAAAATATTTTCTATTGATCATTCTGATATAGTGCTGCTCGACTTTGAGAAACTCATATTGCTATTTACAATATTACCATATATTGGTATCATGAGTCTACTTGCTTGATTATCAAGGAAATTCTAAACTTTTGAAACATACAAAGTTAAATTAGCATAGGAATAAATAGATGAACAAAAAATGTGCAGTAATAATTTTTAAAATGACTTAATGTTTTACAAATTAAATAACAAAAATCATTTCAAAATAGACATTTTTGCTTTGCCCAACAGTACAAATGAAATAAATAGAATAATAAATGAGTAAATACAAATTAATATTAAAATAGATTTTGTAAGACTTTATAAACAATGACATTTAACATGGGTGTAATATAATACTAGTGATTAAGGTAGAAAATATACTTTGTACAGCCTCTTCGTAAAGTCGGCATGCTCTGAAAGCCTCGACGCTTCTGATATTCATGTACACAACACACTGCTAGGCAGCGTAACTGGCAGTGCGTTGACTGTCAAGTGAGTGATTGGTCAAGCAAGGAGGCTGAGCGTCCGTGGGGGCTGTGTGATGGAAAAAGAGACCGCTAAGACAATGTGAAGTAAGTTAACAGTGTACAATAAAACACTTAAGACGCGGGGCCTTATCTGTTGATAATACTGTCAGTAAAGTGAAGGGTGTAACAACGTAAAGACTGCAGTGCACACAGAGTATCATGTGCACAGCACATCTTTTTGTTTAATCGTGCAGACCTAATCTGAATCTCCTCAACTTTAAATTGGCACACTCACTGGGTTTTGTGGCTTATTAAACAGAATTTATGTTCTTTGTCCAAAAGAGATAATAATTGAGTGATACATGTATTACTGCGCTCTTCAGAAGAAGATCCACAATTTACTGTTTTCTGCACATATTAAGTATTACAGACGTGTTTTTAGGTCCGACCTAGATTGCCGTTGTGTCTTGCTTAAAAGTGACTTTGGCGCATTTAGACATGAGACTGACCTGACACATTTACATAACAAGTTGCATTTGTGAAAGGAGGTTATGAGTAAAATGACTATATTAAAACCGTCTGGTGTAAATATTCAGACCGTGTCATGGTTGGATTTTTCTGACTGGTTGCTCATGTAAATATGCCTGAGTGGTGGGCAAAGATCAAGGCTGGGAATGAGGGTGTGAAATAACAGGAATCGTGTATCCAGCCAACGTTGTAAGGGTTTCAAGTCTGTATGCATAGTCACACCCAAAGCTACAGTAGGAATAGCCCGGCAGACTCACATTTACATGCATCTATGCATGCACACAAGCACACACTCATACATGTGTTTTCAATGAAGCAGACAGGCAGGACTATAATGGTAAGTGGCAGGAATGGGTTTAAGTTTCCCATAGGCCCTGCTACACCATGGTGGGCAATGGGTTTAGAAGTGGGTCCAGGAGTATGTATGTGTGTATTTTCACATGGCTATGCCAGAGTGAGAGTGTGTTTGAGATTGGGTTGTTTTCACAGCAATGTGGGTGGAAAGAGCAGGACCCACCCTGAGTCACGAACAGAGGGCTGATTGTGCAGCAGGCAGAGTGGGCTGGATGGCCTGAGCCGACTCTGGGGAGAAGGTAGGACAGAATATTTCCCCTAAAGCCGCACCGTGACAGGTGGCAGAGAGACTTCTGTCACATTATATCCTTTCCTACCTCTGAAACCCAAACCACCAAAGATAAAATCATATAGAAATAAGCACAGATGATGATATTTTCTTTACTTAAACTGCTTGCTTCAATTATCGATAAAGGACTATCATGTTTGGATGTTTAGTCATGAAAACTGAACTATTTATCCCGGTCTTGTGGTTCTGCGATGTAAACTGCCATCTTTCATTGGCTGTGCTCAACATCACATCTCTCCCTCCTTCCTCACCTCTCAGGCCTGAAGTGTAATTTCCCAGCTCTAAATCCAGAAGTGCTACCGGGGGACACGTTCGGGAGATTACGAGGTTAAGGCTTCATTTTGTCCCTGAGCTGTGGAGAAAACGAAAAGCAACAAACTTGTGTGTGACCTGTGCTGGTTTGTGGTTCCATGGAGTGCCCAGAGCAGCCCCAAAGGCCCCGAGGTGTCTGAACCACCTCCACTCACTTCTCTCCCAGCCTTAAATTGTTATTGAGCTGGGGGCCTGGAGGGCTGGCTGGAAATATTGTTTAATGTTTTTGAACAGAGGAAGGCAAGATACAGTACAGCTGCACAGGGCCAAAGGCCACAACCCTGATCGTACAAGGTAACAGATGCAGTTCATACTGTGCTCCTTATGCAGAAGAGGGTGTGTGTGTGTGTGTGTGTGTAATGCGTCAGTGCAGTAGAACTGGCATTGTAGTGCCTGTAGTTTAGTAGTTCAGTAGTTATTGCATGCTGCCTCTGCTTGCTACATTCTGCTTACAGCCACTGCCACCGATTAGCCCTTGTGCAAGGGCAAAAAGAGGAGCCAAGTGCGTAAGTCTCTTTCTGTCGGTACACAGAATCTCCACTGCCAAGACTCTTACAGTGCCTCCTCACGGCCACACACGGTAATTGGGCTGTAGCGGACCTAGGCTGAACTGTAGGGGATCTCGGAACAACTGAGGGCTCCAGAGGCACGGTATGCAGGCCCACCAAGCAGTGGACACGCCCGGGCACCCGCCAACCACCGCCCCAGCTATGGGTAAATAGTCCCACTGCCTTGTGTTGTAGCCAGGGAGTACAATATTATCCTCTTTGGGGACTTTAATGCTAGGGTAGGACAGGACCAACATCTCTGGAAGGGCACTATTGGCAAGGAAGTCATTGGTAACATAAACGGAGTGCTGCTGCTGAGTAAGTGCGCTCAGCACAACCTCGTCATCACCAACACTCTTTATCGCCAGCACAGTCCTGGACCACCTACAGCAGACACCTGAGAGTCCTGGAACTATTCCATCAAATAGCCTTAAAGATCTTGAGGATCAACTGGGAAGACAGATGTACAAAGTCCAGCATTCTGGAGGAAACGAATATGCCCAGCATCACTACCATCATAATGCAGCACCAACTCCGATGCACAGGCCATGTCATCCGCATGTCCAACAACCATCTACCTAAGCAGATCCTGTACTCCCACTTAAAAGGACAGCAAGCCCCTGGTGGACCATAGAAATGCTTCAAGGACAATATCAAGAAAGTTTAACATCACCTCCGGCAACTGGGAGGATCTTGCGTTGAACAAGGACTACTAGAGAAAAGCAGTGTAGGAAGGTACAACACACCATGTAACAGAACTCCGCCGTGCTACAAAGGCAAAGCGGCAACACCGCAAGGAAAACGGAAAAAGGCTCCACCACCACAACCACCTCAATCTTCCAATGCCCACATTGCAGCAGAATCTGTGGATCACGGATTGGCCTTTACAGCGACCTAAGGATCCACAAATAAGACAACCCGACAGAGAGGACAGTCATACTTGTCTTGAGTGACTGCAGAGGAAGAAGTGTGTGTGTGTGTGTGTGTTAGAGGATGGATACCCGACCCGAGCCCGACGGGACCCGACGGGACCCGACGGGTCGGGCCGGGTTCGGGACAGATTTTTAGAAAGGATGCTCGGGTTCGGGTCGGGCTCGGTCACATCAGCGCGATAAGGCATTGAACATTTTGAATTTAAAACAGCTTAAAATAAATGTCAAATATTACCCTAACATCCGCCTTCCTGTGTGCTGTGACAACGAAAGACGTGCGTATTAAGCTCCATGTGGCAGCGCAACGATGGAAGATGTTAAAAAGAAGTTGGCCGCAGGAGATTTTAAAACTATTGAAAACGAAGGAAAGTCAGCTGTGCATTGATGCGCTCATCTGTTGACATTTCCCAATGCCTTCCTACAATTGCTTAATAAAAGCGGCTTTCCACACAAACAAACGTACATGTGTCATTAGTATGAGAAACAAATGCGATTTTAACTGTGTCGGGCTCGGGTCGGGCTCGGACAGAAATATCTTAATGCCTGTCGGGCTCGGGTCGGGTTCGGTTACTGCTCTGTCGGACGCGGGCCGGGCTCGGACAGAAAAATCCGGCCCGATCCGCACTCTAGTGTGTGTGTGTGTGTGTGTGTGTGTACCTTAGACTCTTTATTCACATGAACTATTATCCTATGTAGATATTAAATGGAGTACATTTGCTTTCTAGTCAGGTTACGTGAACTTACTGTATTATCAAAACATTGGTTTCTATGAAAATTACTTTTCACAGTTTGTGGTCAGTAAGTTGATCAAAGTTCTCCAGCAAGTATCTGAAACGGATATGCTGACCACATCAGGAAAGAAGAACACGGAGTGGTTTTATAGTATATCTGCTAAGGCGATCTGTGAAAAATGTTGCTACTGGCGCCATACAATCTCCTAAAAAATCAAAAGGAGATTTTGTATAGCGGATATTACAAGTAGATTTTTCAAATAATTTCTCTTCTTTAAAATGACACTGTGTTTTCTTAATAATATGTATATAGCACTTATTATAACCAGCATTACAATGTGCTTTACAGAGCAGCGTAAAACAATGAAAGATGAAAAACAATAAAAAGACATAAAAAGGAATTTAAGATCAGAAGAACAAGCTATATTAAACAAAGTAAAAACTAACCATTGTATTAAAAACTAATTTAAAGACTTAATCTAGCAGAATACTGATCAGTTTAACACAATGTTGGAAATTAAATGATAAGACAAAGCTGCAGGAATTCACACAGGTTTACCACAGCGTCATACTACAATCTCTTCTGCATAAGGAACTGGATTTTACTGACAGCCCTAAACAGTCTGCTTAATTGTGTTACCTATCTGCGTTTGTCTGATCAAGTGTAATCATACTGTGTCTAGCCTTCCATGGCCCTATTTAATACAACTTCTTAGCACTACTTTCATGCAGTTGGCATTGTTCATTTGGACGCATCACAAAGGACAAATCCACCAACTGATTTAGATGAATCATGGATCATAAATGAGATCAAAAACAATTTCCACCATTACCAGTGTTGTGTACATAGTTAAATAGAAAACTGCTACTGACAGCAGGACATTACACACCAATTCCCCTGGTCTCCCCTTAGCCTTTTCCTGCATTCATAAATATCCCCCTCGCCTGCTTTCCCTAATTACCTAGCATGAGCATGGCTGTTTCCACTTCCCTCCAACACATAATAGAAACTGCTTTTTAATATCCAGGCATCATAAAATGTCATGCTGACTTAACAGACATGGAGGAGCAGAAGGAGCAATAACAGAAGGGGATGCAGGGCTGGGGGGGCTGGGGGGAAGAGGGGGCGGGCTGTTCAGAGTAGAGAAGGAAGGATAGGCAATGGATGTTTAGGCTCAGGATAGTTCCAGAATTTCCCTCAAATTACTTTCTTTCTTTTCTGTCATTCCTTCTTTTGTTTTGCTTATTTTTTAATTTTTATTTTTTAAATGTCACTTCATACATTCCATTCATTTTACTTTTCAGTACTACAATGTTATGAAACAGATGGAAGAACCAGTAATGTTAGAGGTTTTTGAAAAAGCAGCTACATTTATTTTTGGGATAGCATTTTATCAAACCAAGCCCATTATCAAATCCTCTGAATATTTCAAATCCCCTATCAAAAGTTTAGCCTTTAGCAATTTCAATTATGTAATTAACTTTATACATAACTACAACCCCAAGATTTAGTTTTGATCTTTGATCAACTGTTGTTGTGTGAGAACCAAGGTGATAATCGTTAAATGAAACAACTGTCATCAACTGAAATAAAAACAAAAACAAGGCATTACAAAAAAAACGATAACTAAAACTGTAATTTCTGTTTGCAAAACTAACTGATTGATTCAGTAAATGTCCTTAGTTTTTGTTATTGTCAGTGTCTTTTATAGAGAAAATAACATAATTTTCAGAGTTGACATTTCCAACCTTAAACCTGTTTTATACAGTCTATGCCATAGACATATATTTTCCAACTGGGAACCTATATATTCGACATTCCATGTCAAATTGAACACAACATAGTCCGTGCCCCTCTCCTGGCGTCATGGCGATAGTCTGGAGAAAGCGGCAGAGTCCTATTTGATTATGTCTTTGTCAGATAAAGCAAGTGCCTTGCAGTGGAAGGTGGTAAAATATGCGGACAATTAAGTAAAGGGAAAAATCCCACAAATTAGAAAGTACATTTGAGAAGCGCGCACAAGGAGGCTAACTTGGCTTAACAAGGTAAAGGAGAATGCAAAGCCCCCCTTCACCGAAATAGAAGCTAACCATTGTACAGGGTGTGGATTTATGGGTACAGAGCCAGGCAACATGATGGAGACAACCGTAGAACAGAGAACAGAAAAGAGGGAGGAAGCTTGGGTTAATATGTGCATTGATACTGGGATGTCTACACAACTTTGTGAGTCGATTGACTTCAAAAAGTTCGCCACTTTACTCAAACCAAAGTTCAAAACACCTGTTGACTTCTGTCTTCTTTAGTCTGTTGGCTATTTAGGTCAACACATCAAAAACATTCTGTACTTACTGCGGCGTCTTGTGTTGACTGTTTACATATTTGTGCTTATCATATACATTCTATGTACTGGTGTTATTGTTGAATACATTGTGAATACATATTTAATTTTTTTTTATGATGCTTTAGTTGAGTTATTAGGCTGCACAATAATTGTTCTGACCTTTTTGGAATCTTGCCCCCTAAAACTAACACTAAAACTAATAAAAACTAAGCATTTTCAAAAAAATAAAAATGAATTTAAACTAGTAAAAACGCTTTAAAAATGAATTAAAACTAAAATAAATTTGACAACAAAAAGTCAAAACAAAATAAAAATAAAAACTATTAAAAAAACGCAAAACTGTTAGAACCCATAAATACTACAGTTTTCAGTGGTAGATACTACATTAATCAACAAACTTCAATTAAAGTAGCCTAATTTATATTCACAACTTGCAGCAGAAGAAATGAAATGTTGGCTATTGATTGATATTGTTCTGACCGCTGAAATAAAAGCCGTAACAGGTTTGATTAGAGATTGAATATCTTTGACGCTTAACATATTTTATCAGGGATTTTTACATTCTTAGGTTTAGTCTTAGTTTGCACAATTGGACTTTCTCAGTATGAATGTACCACTTAATAACTGCCGAGATCTAGCTCTCTCTAACCTAAGTCTCCTATTGTCGTGATATTTCCTTGTTCTCAAACCTTATCAGCTCTCATCACTGGAAAACAGCCAGTAGATTTCAGATTAGTTGACTTTGTTATCAGCTTAGCTTTTATAGTTTGTCGTTACTCAGACATCTGAAGCATTATAACAGGACCATTAGTCAAACTGTAGCCAGCACCACCCACTGGGGCAACGGAGACGAATGACCTGCCAGCTTCCGCTGCGTTTTTCACCGTGCTAAGGAAAGCCAGAGATGGCTTTCAGGACGGACAAAAATCAAGTTGCATCCCATGTTAGACCCTTGTTTGGTTTGGATTGAAATGATATGAAGTCAGAATTTAAAAGAACACCTGATTGTCACCTGCTCTGATTCTGACATCTGTTTTCATTGGCTCTGTCATTTTTGGCTGTTGGTGGCTGTTGAATGTCATTGTTTTTCAAGTACAATAATTTTCATTCTTCTTCCAGTTGGCTAGGCCAAGCCTCTTGTCTGCCTTTGTGGGCTTTCATAATCTTTCACTGGGCAGTGGGCAGTGTGTGATGGATAGGTTGTATTTATTCACTGCTGGGTGTCTGCTATGTGAATATGACTCATTTTGGGGCATTATGTATTCATGGCTAGGGATAGGGTGTATACAGGAAGTTATAATTAATGTGTCACAGTAGGAGGCAGGTTTGTTGGAGGGCGTTGTGGAACATAATGTGATTTACTGTACAAACAACTAGGAGGATGTTTGTCTGCTGTCCAAAAACTGAATGGCAGTGCTTCTTTCTCAATCCAGACCAAGGTAAATCTCCCAGCTTAATAATGTCTTGCAGAACATAATCCACACTGAAAACAGTATGCAGGATCGTGACAATATGATTCTTTGTGCATTTGGCAGAAATGACTGGTGTTATGTTTCCCTAATTTGGTCTTTTACCAATCATTACTGGTGGAGGTCCATATATCTTGAGTAAATGGCCATAAGTCAAGCAGCTGTTTCACATCACAAAATATTTTTTTCCTCTTGGCAGCCACATTCTGGGGTCATTCACAAACAGCCAGGTCAGACAGAGGCCTGGTGCTCAAGCATGGAATTATATAGTTTGAGTGTGGGCAAGATAGAATTAACCTCATTGAACATTGTGCTCTCCTTTAAATGCGTATTAAAGCACCCCCCCTTTTTCGTATGGACGCATACACTGTATTGAACCCTAATAGGGCTGAACGATATTGTGTTTTAGCATCGACATTGCGATGTGCGCATGCGCGATAGTCACATCGCAGGACGTTGCGATGTTGACGCTAAAACTTTTTTGCTGCTTGATAGAAAAGTAAACTTTCACCGTTCTCCTTTTACATGATTATTACCATCCGACCCTTCCCCTTTAACACAGGCAGCCATGTTGGCAACGTGTGTATGTGACGTTAGTCGGACGGGGTCTGTTATGGGAAGTGAAGCTCTCTGTGTGTAGAAAGGTACTGTAGGCAGCAGCTGCTGCTGACGCAGTGATGTGCATGGTTTTGATGGGTAGCTAGTCAGTGACGCAACAGCAGTCAGTGTTTTATGTTCACTGCAAATACAAACTAAATCACCTGATTAATGCAACATAATCACAACGTCATTTTCCCCCCGCAGAAAGCCATTACCAGCCAGGCTAAAGCTAATATAGTTAGCCTAAAGAAACCAGCCAAAAGCTAATATAGTTAGCCTAAAGATCCAAGGGGTCCGTCCATCACAACTAACGTTACGGTTCGGAGCCACGACGCTGGAAACGTAACACTTATCTACTACAGAAGTCTGTGTCTGATCTAACGTCATTTACACTGATTTAATTGTTCTTGGATACATAGTTTGTTGCTAGTGCACGTGACATGCAGGTCTGATCAATTTATTAAACTAACAAGCTGGCCCTGCTAGTCAACCACAACCTGAAATTTAGAGGAAGCAATGTGCACTCACTGTCATTCACATTAGCCTGGATTGATTATTACATGAATACAATGGTGTCCTGCTAGTCAACCAGAGTGTTTCTCCCTATGGTCCCTCTCCAAAATCACTTCAGAAGAGTAACGTTAGTCACAGCGCTTACTTGCTTTGATGTTTGTAAAGTAATAAAGTTCAACAAAGAATGGTTCACATTAGAAAAGATTGTTTTTCATTTTTTTCATCCACACGCTCCCCTACAAAATCGCCGCAGTAGTCAAGAATGATTTATTTCCAAACAGAGCTATTTATGTCATCTTTTAAAAATTACTTTTTTTTAAAAACTTTTTTCATATCGCAATATATGTATATGGCAGGGGAAATAAATATCTCAATGTAAGATTTTTCCAATATCGTCCAGGCCTAAACCCTAACACTATGCAGATACATCAGAACTCAAAAACAGCAACAATAAAAAGCTAATTTCCTTTTAATGGAGGTGTCACGTAAACATCAGCATCATATCTTAATAAAATAACATTGGGTGTTACCTGTGTCCACCAGCCAGCCAGAGGGGACAGATACGCAATGTGCGTATCACTATGTCAAATATTTTCAGTTTCAGTCTGTGTGTGTTTTCCTAACACCTGTGTTTATGTTGGTACCCTGCGTGTCTGTGTATGTATGTGTTTGCAGTATGTTGGATTTGACTCTGCTTATAATAATAATTAGTCTCTCCTGATGTGTGTAGTCCATCTCTCCTCTCCCAGCTCAAAGTGCTCCCAATCTCCACCTCTGTCTGGCTCTGTTGTGGGCCAAGGTCCTGGGTAAAAGCCAACCTTAATCACATACAGTTTGTTAGTGTTTGTGGCTCTGACCATTTCCAGGTGCATGACCTGGTTTTCCTGCTGGGTAGGTGGTCCTGAGGAGGCATGAGGCCCTTTATCACAGAGCTATAGTCTATTAAAGGGGGTGCCTGTTTGGATGTGTATATGTGCATTTACTGAAGTCATTTCTTTTCTAATGCAAAGTGACAGACAAAATTATGGTTGTCCTTTTTGTGAATTCTTTTCACTCACTCTCCTTGTCAGGGTTCTTTCCTTCTCTGTGCCAGTTTGTGAAAAATACCACTGCTGCCCTGTATTCTTGGGTGTCAGCAGATTGAGATCCCTCCACTGAGCCTTGTAACCTTGTAGGGAGAAGCAGGTTTAGGGCCAAGGCAAACATGGTTAAACCAGTGCAAGACCATTGCAAATGGTAAATGGCAACATAATCAACAGTTGAAGCACAAATTGGCAGTAAACATAGTAGTCAAAGACATTTTTTTTTTTACATTTGGAAAACGGATTATGCAATAGGAACACCCAGATTGGATGGATACTGATGTTGAAAAAAATGGAGAACAAAGGTCATTTGGTCACCAGACATCTTATTATTCAGCTTCAGCTGAGACTTGAGGAATGTTTGAGAGACCCACTAAATAAACTCACTGGAGCTTAAAGCCAAAACCCAGCACTCAGCCATGGGCCACAAGGAATTAGCCCTGATCCACAGTTTGGGAAAGTCCTAGACCTTCACAAGTGTTGACCCTCTATCACAGCTTTCTTTTGAGTGTTTAAAAGTGGTAGAGGTACTCCACTTATCTCTCTCACTATTCCCCCTCTCCCAATCTTCCCATGTCTCTATCCCTCTTTTCACTAACATATTTTCACTGGCCATAATCCTATTAGACGCATTTATGTAGTTTATTGTCTGACAGGATTACATTTGTAGACGAATAATAAGATGTTGAGATTCTGAATGGGGTATCTGTGCCTCCTGTTGGCTTTAACCAGCTTTGTTATTGTATTATGTTATACAATCATATCAGTTTCCATATCGTGCAGTAGTTTTGTTTAAGCTGTTAACGAGACATTGGTTTTACTGTAAATCGGCTCTGGTACAGATTAGGGTTATTTGACATAGATTCTGGGGCTTAGTAACAGTTTGTGTTTAGTATTTTGCAGAGGTCACACAATATCTCAATTTGATAACTAATGAAATATAGCATTAGGAGTAGGCTAAACAATTTCTAAGCAGCCTGGGTCTTGTATTGGGAACAGTGCGTAAAAAAACTCCCTTTCTTTTGTGATTCATAGTTGGTTCTTTTATGAATGCATTCACCTTGAAGACAGTAATATAGTGGAAGCTGTGATGATGATCTTTTCTTTCTCCGCTATACTTTAATTCATTTTATTGAATTGTAGAGCGAAAACAAGCTACAAAGTTGTCATAACATGTATGCTACATTAAATAAGCTGTGGTGTTAGAGGTGCGACGAGATTAAAATGTGACAACTTCTCATTGAGGTAAAAATTGTTTTGTGATATCGGCCACAAGTGCAGATCAGCAGCTAGTAGTCTGGCCTGGTTGGTCTTATAATACATCTGGCTTTGAAATTGAGTCTGGCTTGGACCCAATACACACACACACACACACACACACACACACACACACACACACCTATGCACCTACACCTTTGCCTCCCTCTCTCTCGAGATATTCTGAAGTCAGTATCAAGATGTGTATATAAAATTTGTTGCCTGTTCATTTTAAAACAATTATGAATTTTGAATTCGAGATATTCTGAAGTCAGTAACTTTTGAATTCAAGAACTATAAATTCTGTGGAATTTAGTGCCTCCTTCTTTCTTTCAAATGCAAAGCAGCTTGTTATTTTTGGGAGATTTTTAAATACGTGCTGTCCTACGAATCTAAAAGACTCAGCAGTGCCCTTTTAGGTTATATAAACAAAGATTTTTGTAGTGTTTATGGTGTGTGAAATGCACTCTTGGAAAATGTCCAGTTTGCCCAGGCAGAGCGCATGTTTTAATTTAATTCCAACATATTTCAGAGGCTCCTCAAAACTCTGCCTCAAATGTAATGTGAAAGCCAGATGCTGCATTGAGCATGTGCTGTGCTGGTTTGAGTTATAGGCAAACACAGATAGACTCTGGTCCAACAGGCTCGGTAATTGCTCAAGTCAAACACAATCAAAGTGACTTAAAACAAAATATTTGCTGGATTTTAATGAGATGCTGAGTTGCCGAATGTTGTGATGATTATCTACAGTTATGTGGTTCACTAGCTGGATTTAAGCTGCCATGCACTTTCAAGTAGCCTTTTCCACCCTCAAAACACATTTAAATTTTTCTGTTCTGTGCATTTTCTCTATTTATTTCTTCATGTGCTTGGAAAATATATATGCATTCACTCTCCCACCACACACATTCACACACATGTATACACCTGGAAACAAAGTAAACCAAAATAGGCATTTTGATTCATGTTTTCATAATAATAAAATAAAAATTAAAAAAAATAATTAAAAAAAATGTTGTTGGTAACGTCACAAATATCAAGTCATAAACCGTTTGAGAATGCCATCGCAAATCTCTGAATATGCTGTAGACTTAAGCCTTTGATATGCTCAAATCATTTAATTAGGTGCAAAGCACATTTGGTTTCTGTTTGGTGCAAATGTTTGTGGCTCACCATCACAATGTTTGCGCCCTTGAAACATGACAATACCTGCAGTGTTGGCATCATTGTGTGTATATATAAACATATCTGGGAAGAACTGAATACAACATTGTCAGTCAATCACTGTAAATAAAACCAGTAAGAGCAACTGCCAAAGTCAGCTTGACGGGATCTGGCACTGTAAATACAGTAGCTGTCCTCTGTCATAAAGCAGTGAAATAGATTCTACATATATATCTCAGCAAATAATGACAATAATTGCACGAAAGGAAAAAAACTTGATTGTAAAGTGTAAATTGTGCCCAGGCCACAAGCACCTCTCCACCACCACAAACACAAAATCCTATTCAAGCTAGTTGCTTAAGTCCCCTGGACCCTGAGAAGCAAATGAAAAGAGCATGTTGCCATACCAGCCAAGCAGCCAAGATTTGACTTTCAACAGCAGGTAAAAGCAGAGATAAATGAGCTTCTGGCAGGATATATTATGGAGGAAATGTTGCCTGTTTCGCTGGTGGAATTGCCTTTCCGAAACATACTGGGCAAACTACAGATAAAGAGTGTACAACCACCATAACGACACTGCTGTTATTTTGAACATGTCCCTTTCAATTACAGATTCAATTACACAAAATGAGCAGCTTGCATGTCATGACTGTTGGGTCTGTTGGTTTTCTGTGACTCTAAAACACTTACTAGATAATTATTTGCCATGTAGAAATATCACTTCTACCAAAAATTATGATTTATGAGGTTGTTAGTGTTGTTGGACTGCTATTATTTTGAACACAACTGTAGTTTCCTTTAGCACTGCATTGACTAAAACGCTATGAAACAAGAAGCTTGGCTGTAACTCAAATGTTAATATTTTCACCAATAATAAGGTAAGAAAAAGACAAAATTAGAAATGGATTGGTGTAAATGTATTTTTATTCCAATGTGTCTGTGATTGAGCATGCCGTGTCTCTACCAAATCTCTACCAAACTCGCTGGTGTTGTCTCCTGCAGCATGTGCTCGCATCTTGATTCACAAAAATAGCGCTATTCACCTTGAGCAAGCAGTAGCCGATGAGTAGCCATAGATTTTCCTTGTAGTGCCGATTGATTCTATTGCATGAGAAAGTGGCTTTTGCCTTCTCACATTGCAGGGTTCAGTCAATCTTTCAATTGATTGGTTTTACAGGTAGTCACATCAGATTTGTTAAACAAACTTTTTTGTGGTTATAGTTCAAAAACACCTGATTATCCATAAATGTATTTAAAAAAACATCTGGCTTGATAAATCTCAGTCTAGTCTCTAATGATTACCTTTAGGAAACCAGGAACTAATTATACAGGCTTTGGCATCAGATTTAAGTCCAGTCCAATTTGGGTTCCTTCGCTTTTACCTGGAAAGTGCTTACCAATAATATCTGCATGCTTTGTATAGTAGCTACAAATACAATGTGGTTAAGGATTAGCATATCCTCTCCTTTTGGTCCTATCAAAGCTATGAGAGTCAAGAACCACAGCCTTTATATTTAAATAATGCAGTTTAAGTTAATTTGCAGATCTACTGGCATTGATGTCCTGTTTTAAAACACATTTTACGAGCTGCTTTGTGTGACATGTTTTGTACAAAATTTATAATATGAAATGTTATATTGTTAATTCCTTTAGCGTAATTTACTGAATTGACAGGTACTCAATGGTAATAAAAGTATGAGTCTTAATTAAAGTGATACCTTGTTTTGGACTACATCATTTGAATAAACCTTTCTTATGGGCACAGAAATATCAAGCAGTGGGGCAAATGTAAGGGGTTATCCACTTGTCATTATGCTGTTCCAGACTTTGCTTTGCCATGGGAATACAGCCCCTTGTGTGCAAGTGTGAAGCAACTTTGGACAGAACACTATTGTTTGGGCTGAGCATGTGAGCTTGCACCCAGATTATCTATCATGCCCGTGGATGACAACTAATTTGTTGACCACCACCAGATTGTCTTTCGGGAAAAACCCCAAACGATACCCAACCATGCTTAACATCAGCATGTTGGTCTTGTGATAATGTTAGCATGTTGACATTAGTATTTAGCTCAAAAAGGCATACTCTCACAGTGTGGTTAGCTGTAGACTCTTAGTCTCATTGTTTACACACACTGTACACACACCAATGTACAGTATATTGTCTTTCCTTTCATTAAGGATGCTCCTTTCATAGGAAATTAGATAGAATTATCTAAGTGCTTTAATGATTCACTTCCTGACTACTGCACAAGTTAGAAACCATCCTAATTATGCAAAAGTTGTTAAATGTAGCCACATGCCTAATTTAACTTGCATGAGAATGATACTCAACATGTTCACATGCTGTCAGGCACGCTGGTTGGACATTTGCCTTGAATATGAATGGCCTTTAATGCAGTTGTAATTTTTTTATTTTTTATTTTGGTATACAATTATATTTACCTTTTTCACTCATCCCTATCAATGAAGGTTAACTATTTTATGTCAGTTTCAACTTTCACAAATATCACTATATAACTATGGTGCTAAATGCCCCTCCTTTTGCCAAGTCATCCTAAATCATGTATAGTAGTTTAACTGTTCATCATTAATCACAGGTGCTTTGAGTTCTCCTGTTTCTGACTGAACAGGCTGCTGGGAGAAATACAGCACTCGTATTTCTCTCTGACTGGAGCACAGCACACTACAGACCTGATGTGGATGATGCAGCCGGCAGGATTAATTGGGCCCAGTTACAGAGGATCAGCAAGTTTGGTGCTCTTCACATGCTGCTCCTCCATATGGCAGCACAGAAGTCACACATTATGATTAATAGTTCAGGTAAGAAGGTTTCAGGTTGTGGCAGTCCTAATTGAAATACTTTTCAAATATCAGATTTTTATTCTAACACAGAAATGCTTCATCACAAGTTCACATTTTGAATTTTACTTGCTTCAAACAAATGCAAATCTAAACATTGTATACGACTTTTATAAGTCACTCTACTGGTGAGTTGACCAGTTAAGCAGATATGCAAAGCATTCATTTACAAGTGGAGAATCTAGCTACTTTGCAACATTGTCAAGGCCAACTCTATCAAAGTGGCTCCAAGAAAAGGTAGCCTTGACATGAAGTTAACTCCTAACACCCGCCTCTATTTTTAGTGCAGAAAACAAAATTTAGCCTCATTAGTTTTGGTATTTATCATATTTTTATTTTACATGACTTGGCCATAAAGTGTTTCCTAGCAAAAGGGGCTGCAAATTGCCCCAGGTCTTATTTGGCTCAGTGGGCCCGTGGAGGCATTAGTGTTGTGGTCAGCACTCCTTAGACTCTTTGAATTGCAAATAACCTCCGTAACTCAAAAGTAATGCAGCGGGGAACGTCACCTCCTGTCATTTTTCTGCATTTAGGTGCATGGGGGCACCATTGTAGAGGAAGTGCAGTTATTGTTTCTGTCTCTGGTGTGACTCTTCCTTATTGTAGGAATGACTAGGGCCTGCTCTCTCAACTTCCACCTCTCTGATGTGCCAGAGGGCTCCCTTAGCTGTAATATTGCCCGTCTGCGAGCATTAAAGCATTGTGCAAGGGGAGGTCTTCCTGATTAAAGAAAAACAAAAAAATCAACACCATAGAACTGATGGTTGGGTTGATCCAACCTTCGCTACAGAAAATCCTTCCTACCACAAGCTATAACACTTTTTAACATGTCATCACTGGGTGCTAGATAAGACTTTTTAGACACCACACTACTGCACTAAAAATATTTTACAATCTGTTCCAAATATAACCCTAAATATTTTATAAATACATAAATATTTATAAAATATTATATAAATAGAAAGAACACACAACATATGAGCACACTGCATTTGGCAGTAAATGTATCAATCTATTTTGAGTCAGAGATTGCTCCAGCTATAGTGTCACCGTTGAACTCTATATGGATGTGTAAGCATCAAATGGATTACAAGCTGTTATTATCACCCGCTGCTCTACTGGTGATGTGATTAGGTGTGTGTGTGCGCGCACTATTGTTTAATGACAAAAATGTGTTCTGTATAGTCACAATCTACTTCAACACAGACCACACGATTAACAGAAAAAGATAACTTCAATCTACAAACAGTTAAATGTTTTTTCATAAGCGGATAGACTGAGCTCATATTTTGTCACTTACTGAGTGTACGCCATTTTCACTTTTAATTTAGCAGTTTGTCTGACACAAGTTACAAAGGACAGCCTCTGAAATGGTATTTCCTAATTAGTGACACTGCTGATTTTCGTGGCTGGCAGTGAGGCGGAGGGAGAACACCACTGAGGGGTCAATACAGGGCGCCTCTCTATTTGCCAGGCTAATTAATTCACCATGTCTTTCCTCATTGCCTTCAACCCATTATGACTTCAACACTGTGAAGCTCCATGGATTTGAAATTATAGAATTATTAATATTTTCTCACCATTTTGGGTTTTTTCTCTTTCTGCACTCCAAAATCCCTTTAAAAAAATTGCCAAATGAAATAACCAGAGATAAGACAAACACATGCATTCATATGGACAATATTATGTGGAACAGGATATGCTTCAAAATAAGAGGTGTCTTTGCATTTTGAATGCAGTCTAATCCGTTTATAATTACACATTGAGGAAGTGAAATAGTGGTCCGACTGTTTGAATGTGTAATCCCCTTCATGTGCATAAACATGAGCACATTTCATCAGCGGGGCTGGACTAAGACTTCTGGATAATTACCTGGGGCAGGGTATATTTCAATAGTCCTGCTCTGCCCTGCCCCCCCCTTTTCTCTGTAAATAATGCATACAAAGTTGAAATCAGGGAGGCCTAGGCAATGTAAAATTACCTTCAAAGGCTGGCGTAAAATTGGGCAACTCATCCGTGTAGACAGGAAATGAACCAATGTTTCTATTGTTAAAGAACAAGAGCATAGATTCCATATCTCTAAACGACAACCTCTATGAAAGCTGTCCGATAGGATTAATTTTATCTCTAATGATATTGCATGCCTACTTAACAAGTTCTATTAAATATAGCAGATAGTCAACCCTTGGTGTTTCTCATCAGCATGGACTGAGGGACTTCCACATTGCTCCAGGGATCACAGTATTGTTGCCTATTATGTGCCCTTGCCCAGACACACACAAACCCATTGCCTTGATAAAATACATAAATTTTTTTAAACAATAATCCCCCAGTCCACTCCATAACAATCATACTCACAAACAAGCTTGTTATAAAGGCCTGTTCTTGTTTTGCAGTGGAGCCTTTCAACAATGGAGATGAATAACTGTGTCAAAAATGACACAGTTTAGGCCAAGGTTTAGGCCAACAGAGTCCTGTGCTGAGTTTCATTGGGACATCATGGTGGTGGTACCCGCTATGTTAATAATGCCTTTCTGCTGACTTTTGAAACTACACAGTTGTCATTAAACCTTTCCCCATTTCCAGTTGGCACAAGACAAGGGAAAATAGCATGTGTTTATACCTTTTCTAACTGTGCTCAAGATAGTCTGTCATCTTTTCAAAGTTGGTGCATTACAGTAAAATGTGTTTGCTGAATTGCATAATGTGGCCAACATAATTGTTTGATATTTAAAAACATTGCAGCGTAGATACATTCTAAGATAACATTATTAGTGCCACCATTAAACTATCCTTGGAGAAGGCAGGTAGTCTGTGAAACTGCAAAAACTGCTAAAAGGAGCACAGAGATTTTAATGTCCAACAAAAAAACTGGGATGACATTTTTTTGTTAGTGCCATACAATGGAAAATAGGGAGAAAACTATTGGGTAGAGGAAGTTCATTAAGACTAATGGAGTGCAAGTTATTGTAGATGGATGACAGTCAAGATGAGATTTGATACAGCAAGGGATATTTATGAAGCTTCCTAATCTTCTTCATTTAATCAACACGTAAATGACCCTCAATACAGAGCAGAAAACTCCCAGTCTTAGCCCATGCGTAATAAGCTCAATACGATATCTCATAAATCACTCTAATTGAAAGGATTCCTCCCTGGCCCCTCCTTACAAGACACCTCACAGACACTGGCAGGGTGAACAATCCCTGATAGTCCATTTGAACTCCAGATGAACTGGAGACCACAACCTCCTCTGGCTGAATGAAACAGAGGTGACACAACAGGAAGATAAGTTTAGAGTCATCACACCTGGATAAATTCAAAATCGTAACCATTTGACCTGGAAGAAATGGCTTGCTGAACTCCCCTCTGTATGTTATTGTGGGTGATATGGAAGAAAGTGTTTAAGTACTTTGCAGGTCCATTTTCTATAGTTCACCAGATAGTGTGACATCTGATCTCAGGTTGCAGCAATAAATGATCGTGCTTTTATAGGAAGTGTTCAGCTTGGAGCTAATACTGGTCATTTTTAGGAGTGAAACTGAACAGGCTGGCTTTATAGTTTAAATAACTGGGTAGTGCCAATTATATCGAACTAGGCTTAAACAATTAGTTGATTAAATGATTACCAGAATATTAATTGTTGACCTTTATAAAGAAACCCCTCCAGACTTGTTTCTCTTATTGAAATTATATTCACCTATTAATATGCAGATGTACGTATATCATCTCAAAGGTTTAACTGCTGAGCACATTATGTCTTATCCTTCACTCAAAGTCCATTTCAGTGTATGTGCACTGGAGACTTTGCACACCATACTTGTTTTAGTTGCATATTGGACCATGATTGGCTTCCAAACTAGATTTCTGCACAGTGAAGGTCAAACATCCAAATGAAGGGTAATCTGCTGATTAAAGCCTCTCAAATGTGAATGTTTTTGTCTGTTTTTTTATCATGGTAAATGCATGTCTTTGCGTTTTGTTGACTTTTGGCAAAACAAAATGTTTCTTTTGAAAAAAATCACTTTGGAGTCTTGTAACGTCGGATGGACAGGTGTTTTTATTTTTGATACTTTTATAGGCTTAACAATATAAATGGTCATCAGTCGCTGCCCTAAATCAAACTGTGTTATTAAGAGGCCCATGCTGACCTTGATTATACAGGGTCTCCAGCTAGCTCATCAGGTGGCAGGGGTTTTTGATCACATAACGGTAGCCTTCCCTGGAGCCTTAGGGAGAGGTGAGAGACCTCAGCATTAAGACACTACATTAAATCTGTCTCACGCCAGTCCCATTAAAGACCATTTTATCACCATTACCCAGGCCGGAGTGTCTCTCCTTGCTCCTTTCAGTGGAAAAGAGTGGGTCTCAGCTTGGCTGCTCTTAATTTGATTTAGTTCTGTGGTGAAGCTTGACATGAGACAAGGTGAAAGCAAGTGTATGTCCAAATGTTGAGTCAATACCATTGGTAGTTCTTATTGCTCTCTTTCCTCTCTTCATTGTCATAACTTTTCAGTGCATAGTAAGCTCCTTGTACACTTCAGAAACAAACAAAAGCTCCAAAAGAGATCATTCAACTTAAACTTTCATACCATCCTTGTTGGTACTCACTTTAAAACCTTCCAGTTCAAATAATGTTGTAGTATTTTATGCTCTTCAGATGCAACACTAGCAATACAGAGAATAGTATGTCTATATCATGGCCTTTATCAAGAGTTTCCAAATTCTAATAGTTCTTAAGTTAAACATCTTTTTTCTCTCTTTTTTTTAACGTTGGTGTGACCACATTCACAACATACAATCAGGCATGTTTCAAACGGATTGGTGGTCAACACTGAGTCCCAGTATTTTCATGACCTATGTGTACTGCTGAAGCTGCTGTGTTAAGAGTGAGACACCTGTGAGGCTGTCCTCATCCTGGGAATGCTCAGAGATTTATTACCTATTGATACACACCTTCGCTGAACACACCCCCAAAGACACCCACAGTACATTGTTGACTCATGAGTTGCACAGCCTTGAGCCCATGAATCATTTTCTTAAAAAGGCAACCTCCCCTCCCTCCCCTCCCCCCATGCACTCTCCTTTTCTGTGATTTCACATCCTCTGTCAAATAGATAAAGTACTCTCTGTGCAGCCAAATAAAGAAACCGTGTTTTTCACTGCCATCATGCATGCATTTCTCTCAGTGGGAGAGAAAGGGAATTAAATGATGGTGGATTTTGTTTTGCTACTGCTTGTACTCTTGCCCTTCATAGTTGGGCTGCAGCTATCAATTATTTTAGTAATCACGTCTTCTACCGATAATTCCACTGATTAATAAAGTAATTGGATAATAAATGCTTATGCTTTATAGTAAAAAGCAATAGTAAATAAACGAGAGGTTTCCTTTTTAATTGCTTAAATTGCATACATACATGCATACATTTTACAATAGCCACACTGTTTTGCAGCTTAAAAATGACCCCAGACTTTCTTTTTTTTTTTTTTCTGCCAGTCTCTTCTCTTAGCCCCTCACCAGGGCCTGAAGTTAACTTTTTTGACCACCTGCCACTGTCACTTTTACCAGTCATAAAGGTGAAAAACAGGAATTGCTGTGTCTTTATGAGCCTACTTGTGGACATTGCCCCATCATCACGTGCTGTAGTAAAGGGGCCTGCCTTGAAAATCCTGCATAAAGGCATCCTTTCCTATCCTGGGCTGGGACACACAATCATACAGTGTGATAAAGTACTTATTGGACTTTAACTTAACATTGCACCTCAGTAATGTAGCTGTCCTCAATTTAGGTTATCCTTTACATCTCATCTGCGGTTTTTCCTGTATCCACTGTGTGTGATTGTGTGTGTGTTTGTGTGTGTCCGCGTCAGTCGAGAGTGGAACGGAGAAGCAGCCCCACCCGCTGCAGTGAGCCGACAGGACTGCAACTTTATAGTGAAAAAATAATGAGTGCATTGATGTTAAAATGTTTACAGGTTGGCAGGACATATTTTGCTTTACATTTTGTTGGTGAGATGTTCGAATCACACACTTCTTGTCTTCATATCAGAAACATGGAAATTATTTGACCCGTTCTCAGTCCCGCTTGGTCAATGGCTGTACGTGGGACTGCTGGGATTGTCATGAGTAATAAAAATGAGATAGGGGGCCCGGCTGTCAGTCAGTATTTTCCAGCGATGCAGGTCCCTGATTGGTCCGGGCCAGGAAGCAACTGCGTGCCCTGCTTACCGATAGTTCCGCGTCTGAATCACTCCATTCTCATTGGCTACCAGTCAACGTGGCAGGTAGATTGACAGTGATACCCGCAAATTGCAAAATTCACCCGGGTGTTAATTTCATGCCCTGCCCCTCACTATTTTCCTTTGTTTGTAATCCGCACAGTCAATCTTCATGGCATGTGTCCACAGCAGCATCAGCCCGTTGCGGTAGTAATAATCATCCGTGCGTAAACACAGTGACCGGTACGACGTTGGTTACATTGAATATATGAAGCCTTCAGGCAAAGAATTTTGCATAGATGGTTGTTAGTAATCAAATTATTCGAGATACTTGAGGAATCGTTTCATCCCTATTTCATAGCCTTGTCATCAGTAGCTGGGCACACAGAAAACTTTTAGTCTCACCCTGACCCCCACCCTAGAGCATTGTAATTTCTTGTCTTTTTATACCAACTATCTGTTGGTATAAAAGCTTCCTACCATCTCATCCCTTAATGTTGTCTTTGAGGAAATAGAAAGCAAATGGTCTATATTCATTGATTCAGCTCGTTTGCTCCCATACAACCTTCTGAGATGCAAGGCATGTAATAGAACATTTTCTAAAAAGCATCTTTATGAGCAGTACAACGACCAACAGTTGTGAAGGCATCTCTACACATCTTTCACTGTGATTCAAGACTACTTCCTGCTCCTGGTATAGCGTATTATGTGTATGTGTGTTTGCTACAGAGACATTGCAAAGGTACGATGACAGACATAATAAAAATATACATGCCTGTTGAGGCTCAGTTCTGCATTCATCAACCCATCTGAATGAGCCTTCTGGGCTGGTTCAGCCTGGGAAACTCCATTTTTCACCTGCTAAATCCTGCCAATGTGCATGGAGTTCCCACTGCCTGTGTCTTTTTAGAGAGAGTAGATGCAGGTTTTATTTTATCTTTGTAAATATAGACAGGGAAAAGGGTAAATAAATAGATAGTAAGAGTCTAGTGCTGAAGAAATTGTGTTTATTCAAGTTGAATGTGCTAAAATAAATATGTTATGTCACTGTATATTGAATATTTTTAAATCTTGAACTTTTGGTCACTATTTGAATACTTCAATCAGTCAATTATCAGTTAATCAGTCAATTAAAGCAAATTGGCAGATTGAAAATGACAATTAATTGCAGCTTTAATTGCATCTGTATGTAGGGATTTCCTGATTGATCCATCATCCTTTCTTCCCTTGTAACAGACAAATGTATTCTCATAGGTACAATTTATCATAGGGGAAAATTAGGAGGGATGAGTAGTCAATGATTTCTCTACAAGGTAGCATAACAGTACTTGTTCATGAATTATTAAATAAACATTGATATGTTTATCTAGCCCCCATCTCAGTGTTATGTGATCACTGTTAGTCTGTTCGACTCATCTGTCCCTTGCCTTAAATTTCCTCAAACATATTCCGCCAATGTGTATAAAAAATGTCTGGGCAGTGTTATATCATGATAAGGTTCTTACTGTAGGTATAGTAACGTTGACGTTGGGACAAGCAAAACAGCATTGTCTGGCTCTTAGTACAAGAAAGAATTTTCCCAGATGAAAAAAGAGGAAAGCAAAAACCTTACAAAGCATTATAATTGTCAGAGCAAGAAATAAGAGGCACTCTGACATTATATTTTTTTTTAACAGTGGAGTCATGCATTATTTATCTGGAGAGTTTATATCAGATCGCAGATACTGAGGCTAAGCAGAGCAGCCATTTTACATCCCGGCCCCTTCCCTGTGTTTTATGATAAATGTTCTCAAAGTGCTCTGCATTTTACCCAGAGTGCACATAAACTACAGGCTAGCTAAAGCAATAACTCTCCTAGACCCACTCTCACAATTGCAAGCACCACTCCACAGATTCTTGTTCAGAGTCCCAAAACATCTTCATAGTTTAACTCAGTTTTCCTCTTTTACTGTTGTTTTCACTTCAAGTGATACTAATTAATAAATTAATATGACAACTAATTACTTACACTTTGCTCAATTTTCTAATGTTAGAAACTCTATCTAACGCTATCTACCAAAAATCGTGCACAATTAAGATCATCCTCCAGTGTAGAGTTGGGACATGCTTCAGTCTGTTGCCCTCCTTCCCATTGCAGCAGGCTATATAAAGTCGCATAGAAGGAAAATATAACGGGCCAAGCTTGTTTGGACAGGTACTGTAGATTGCTGCATTAGCTGCTTTTCCTGTACACAACATAACAAGGAGTGTCAGAAGTGTCCAAACGATTTACAGTGCCACTTTGTTAGTTAGCTCATGTTCATAGAATCTGTCCACTTTCTTTATTTTTTGTTCAGAGGTCACAGTAAAACATTTGTCAAAAATAACTGTTTATTAGTAATTGCTGAATAGATTGTTTTTGCCCAAGTTGTTGATTAATGTCACTAAGGTCAATGATTAAAAGGGTCCTTTAATAATCAGTCAAATAACTGTCTGAATTAGCCGTAGGTCAATAATTACATCTCGAAAACAATTTTATCTTGTTAATTAGAACTGGACCTGAATATTTGACTATTGAATATTGGTTCTTTAGGTTGGTATTTGACAATTTTGGGATTCAAGTATTCTTTTCTTTTTTCTTCAATACTGCAACAGAATCCTATACCTTTAATTAAACTGAAAGAGACACGTTGCAGCGCAGTGTTTCCATTTCAGATCAGTATGAGGGGCTATACTGCGTTTTGCTGTCTATTTCTCCTCTCCTTGGGTCTCTGTGTTTAAGCGCAGGGGTTAAGTCTAGGGCTGGGATGGTATGGATTTTTTTCTACCGCGGTTGAAAAACAAGAAATTCCTGCAATAGTGCGGTATACCCCTTTACGAGAGTAGCATAAGTTTGAGCGAGAATGGCAGGGTGCCTTAAGTGAGTGATGTCAGTGCTTGTGTGGTCGCGCAAGGAGAGCGAGCGCTAGCAGAGAGTTGCGTATGAGTGCCGCTGTAATGAAAAGAGAGAGGAACAAGAGATAGCAAAGTTGATGTAAAGTGAGTTAAAAGTGAACAATAAAACAACTTCTTCTTCTCAAGACACTGTGGCTTTATCTGTTGTCAATACTGCCGGTAAAGTGAATAGCATTACCCCCAAAAAAACATCGGCTCAAACCTTAGCCTACAACATATAGTGCAGCCCATCTACTAGCTGAGCAGGCAGAGAGCAGAGAGGACGACTTGGCAGTCCGCTAACTTGTTGCTCTCCCTACCAATATAAGCCGCTCTGCTTTAAGCTACAAAACGTGCACGCAGGCTAAACTCAACCGTGCCGTTTTATCGGGATAAAGCTATAAACAGAAGGACACTCCACTAGCTGCTAGGCTAATGTGCAATGGTAAACACTGGAGCTGTAAAGTTAATGTGTCTACGTCTACTAAGAACGGAGACATGTCTTGGCCTTCCCTACCGTGTATGTTGTTATGTGTTGTGTAACATTGCCCTCGCCAAAAGGTCAGATTTGCTCCATCGTTTAATATGTTTTTAGAAAACTTTGAATGCATGTAAGCCTCAATGTCATCAGACACAATCCATGTCATAAGAATTAATGAATCCATGTTGTTAAACCACCACAAAAGGGGGACAAGAGGGTGTGTGCCAATTACAGGGGTATGACACTTCTCAGCCTTCATGGTTAAGTCTACTCCAAGATGCTAAAAAGGAGGGTTCGGCCGATAGTCGGACCTCGGGTAGAAGAGGAACAATGCGGATTCCGTCCTGGTCTTGGAACAACGGATCAGATCTTCACTCTTGCAAGGATCCTGGAGGGAGCCTGGGAGTATGCCCAACCGGTCTACCTGTGTTTTGTGGATCTAGAGAAGGTGTATGACAGGTCCCCCGGGAGATACCGTAGGAGGTGCTGCGGGACAATGGGTCCCTTCTCAGGGCCATCCAATCTCCGTATGACCAAAGCGAGAGCTGCATTCGGGTTCTCTGCAGTAAGTCAGACTCGTTCCAAGTGAGGGTTGGCCTTCGTCAGGGCTGCACTTTGTCACCAATCCTGTTTGTAGTATTTATGGACCGGATATCGAGGCGTAGTCGATGATGATTGCAGATGATGTGGTCCTGATGACATCATCGGCCTGTGACCTTCAGCACTCTCTGGATCGGTTTGCAGCCGAGTGTGAAGCGGCTGGGATGAGGATCAGCACCTCTAAATCTGAGGCCATGGTTCTCAGCAGGAAACCAATGGACTGCCTTCTTCAAGTAGGGAATGAGTCCTTACCCCAAGTGAAGGAGTTTAAATACCTTAAGCTCTCGATCTACCAGTCAGTTTTCATTCCTACCCGCACCTATGGTCATGAAGGCTGGGTCATGATCGAAAAAACAAGATCCAGGGTACAAGCGGACGAAATTTGTTTCCTCAGGAGGGTGGCTGGCGTCTCCCTTAGAGATAGGGTGAGAAGACCAGTTATCCGTGGGGAGCTCAGAGTAGCGCCACTGCTCCTTCCTGTTGAAAGAAGCCAGTTGAGGTGGTTTGAGAATCTGGTAAGGATGCCCCCTGGGCACCTCCCTAGGGAAGTGTTCCAGGCACGTCCAGCTGGGAGGAGGCCTTCGGGAATATATCCAACCTGGCCTGGGAACGCCTTGGGATCCCCAAGTCAGAGCTGGTTAATGTGGCTCGGGAAAGGGAAGTTTGGGGTTCCCTGCTTGAGCTTCTCACCCCGTGACCCGATACAGGATAAGCGGACAATGCTTGTGTTGCTCACTCCCGCTGACATGGCAGATGCATTTCGTTTTTGCATGCGGGTAGGCCAAGGTGAGAAGGGTGAAATTTACTAATGTTGCAAAATGCAACACATTTCTAAAACATAATCATTCAAATAGTAATTTCAGCATTCAATAGTATTTTTTACTATACACATTATATTTGACTACCGGAAATTATTCCAACACACACACGCACGCGCACATGCACTCTCTCTCTTTCTCTCTTTCTCTCTCTCATTAAAACAATGCATTTCAATAAATAATGAGCAAAATACTTAAGTCAATTATTGGTCACAGGGGACTTTGTACATGGCCATTGTGACCAATATGAGAGGTTTGATATTGAGAGAGGCCAAGGGTCTGCTCTTACTAATATCATGGAGGGATGTAGGGTCAGAGTTCACCTGACCTGCAGCCGCAAAATGATCACATCAAACTGGTGTCTAGAGGATCATTGACTAATACATAAACCTACACTTGAGACAAGTATGACCAAACCTTGATTAAGGTTTGTTGTCCCTCTCTGTTATTGAGAGAGAGAGAGAGAGAGAGAGAGAGAGAGAGAGAGAGAGAGAGAGAGAGAGAGAGAGACCTTTATTAACTCCCCCAGCTTCCAAGTCCAGTGTATAAATCATAATAAGCCACAATTAGCTCCCACTATCTGTTTCCATGGACAGAAAACAAAATACAAATACAAAGCAAAAACACAAACAATAGATAAGAAACCTTAACGTTAATAAGACAGTTCAGTTTATTTAACATACACAACCTCATTGTTCTATGTCAACACGACTTCAACAATGTTTTCCACCAGTCTACCAGGTTCCCACTTGCCTCTGCTATTTTTTGTAATGTTTTATTTTTTGGAGTAAAATGTATTAATTTGTAATATAAAATTAGGGATGCTCAAAAAATAATCAAGATTATTTTAGTCATTGTTGAAATCACGGTTATTGAACACATTTCTTAACGGGGGAGTATCGTAACGTTATACCAATTACATTCCAGGATATAATGTTAGTGTCCTTTCTCTCACAGAAAGAGTCTTTGGATCAGAATAAAATCTGTTTTATGACGGCAATCGCTCCTTTAGTGGCAGACCAAATGTATATAGCGGAAACACTGCGTAATGTCGTGGGGGCAGCAGCACCAGCAGGAGACCCCAAACTTCCCTTGCCCCCGCGACCCAATACCAGATAAGCGGATGAAGATGGATGGATGGATGGACTGCGTAATGTGCTAAATAATCATTTTTCTCCATTACTCTTTTTGTTATCCTTAGGAGCCAAAATCATAATAAAGAATAAAAAAAGATGAATTGCACAGCCCTAATACAAATATAAGTATATACAAAGTATAACTTTGTATATGTATGTATATGTATATGTATGTATGTATGTACTAACTAGTATAAAGCTGGGGGCTGTAACATGGACAGGGTACACAGTATATATGTATTAACACTTCATAGTGTTTGGTCAATATGGAGTAAGAAACTAGAACCTTCTGTCATGTATAGCTTGTTCTGTCTGGGCATGTTTGCTCAGCTGGAAGTAATGTTTGCCCACAGGATGACTGAGTAAGAGTGTTTCTCCTCTGCATACATGTTTGACAGGAGACTTTGAAGGGATTGTTTTGACAGAAGTGGTGTGGGACATTTTAATAGGGGATGAAAGAGCATTTTTTGTCCAAAGTTTTGGGCCTAAAAAGAAGGCACCGCCTTTCCGTTCTACGTTACTGATCGGCTGTTAACACATCTTTAGCTTTTGTCAAATGGTAATTTATGTGCAAAGAGGATAGAGAGAAACACATGTTTTGTAAGTAATTTATTGTTTCATGCTTTTAATAATAGTAATTCAAATGTTTTAATTTTTTCATTAAAATGCAGCAAAGTATTTTTGAAGGGGGTGATTGACAACAGTTTGTTTTAAAATGAATCAGGAAGAAAATGCCAGTTGAAGGCTTAAAACAAACTTTATTTTATAAAATGACGCCTGTAGCTAGGGAGCAGAGAATTAAATCTGAACTCGGAAATATGTTTTCTCATAGGTTCAGTGAAAATGCTTGAATTTCAAAGCTTTTTCACTGTGAGTGAACAGGATGGTCTGAGTGGCAACCATGACTTTCCATGAATGCAGTTATACTGTAATTTTCAGGGATTAGTGGCAGAGCCAAATTCAGACAAGGATATCCTGGCAACGAGTGTTGCTGTGTGACGACTGAGCAGTTGTTAAAAAAGCAATCGGAATGAATTTCAAATTAGCCAAAAGACAGGCACTCAAACGGCCCCAACCGGCTTCATCACAGGACAATCTTAGGGTGCTTGAAAAGACAGAAGGACTGAGTAGATCTTGTGGATGTGCTAATTTGGATGTTGGTTGCACTGACGTCACATGGTCACATGCCTGGAATTCTGTCTGGGTCAGCTCTTACCGCTATTTCCTGCTGGTTTGTGTATGGCTAGTCTCCATCATGTAGTGATCCAGAGGCTGCTGGTCCTCCTGCTAGCTGTCCCAGTGTACTCTGTTCTCTGCCTTGGTCTTTCATTGAACCTCTCAGAGCATGTCAACTGCACTGGCCCCAGGTACCCCCGTACTGGAGCAAAAGCTGTACTGTGTGTGCAGACATCTTCGTCCCTCAACACTCCCACCCCCGCCATCTAGTTTGCCCTCACCACTATGTCTGTCTGCCGTTTTCTTTTCTCTTTGAACCTGTTTGCCAAGAGTGGAGGAGCACTGGAAATCTAATGTGCTGCTTTTTGTATCTGGAAGTTGGATTGATTGAAGGATGTTGGGGGAAGAAAAGTGATGAGCAAATCAAATGATGTAGGGGGAGTAAGGACTGAGGTTGAAGTACTGGAATACTTGTTTTCACCTCCTGCTCTGACTTTGTGGTCTACGGAGAGCTGGCCAGGCTTGTCTGGACAAATATACTGTTATGCTTTACCATCTGTCCCTTCAGAGATGTCACCCTGAATTTAAAGGGAAGCATTTTAATTGGTACTTGGACGATAGATCACTTGGGACCCAAATAGATTTTGTATAATGACCAATATTTCAATCCCAAACACAGGTCCTTTTTATATCGGCCATACGTGGCCTTTTCAAGGGCACAGATGACCCAAAGAGGTTTGTCCTCTAACCTTGCAGACCTTTAGAAAGCTTTTCTATAGTGGCCTGCTGGGAGATCAGAAGATGTAACCTGCAGGCAATTGGTTCATTCTAAAAAAAATATGATTGATTATTAGGTTTTTAATGAGCAGCTGAGAATGCTCCAGCATATGTAGGTGACACGTTCTGCTTGCTTAGGTAGATCAGCATAATGACGGCCATTTTTAAGGCTCACAATGTATCTGAGGGGGGATAAACATAACAAAAGTGTGCAGGCTAAAAAATAATCTCAGTCTTTCTGCTCTCACTCCCAGATATCCTTGTTCCAAATCTCCTCTCTCTATCCATGCCCTCTCTATATGCCCTCTCTTGGGGCCTGAGGGAGCCTTTTGATATGCCCCCCCATCTCTTGGCAAGGTTGTATTTCTTCATTAGGCCCTCTGGGGGCTGCCAGAGTCCCAAAGGATGTCAGAGTACATTAATTCTCATCAGGACATGGGTCCTCTCAGGTGTGAATGGCAGCCAGCAGCTGTCGACAGGGCTCTCTCAATCCTACTGCAACTCATATATCACCCACTGCACGCACGCACGCACACACACACACACACACACACACACACACACACACACACACACACAGATAACATAGCATGTAGAGTGAAAAGCTAGACTCACGTGCAAGTATGCTGTTGAAAGAATCATCACACACACAAAGGAAGATTTACACTGAAATCACTGGTAGGAACATATCTCAATTTAGGACCTGACCCATGATAATTACAAAAGCAGCCATATATCTTAAAGTCTTTAGGGGGACAGAATGCCGTCTCTGCTTAATTTTCCATGTGAGTAAATTTGCTGCGTGCATTTAAAGAGCCTTTGTGATTGCCTCATAGCCTCTCCACTGAGCGCCCTAACCACCATAGGGAGAGATCACATAATCTCTCTCTCTCTCATTCCCTTTTTCTCTCTGTCTCCTGTTTTTCTCTTTCATAGCATGACAGCCTTGCATGTGTCTTACCGAGATATTTTCTCAAGTAATTACATAAAGTAATTCCTCCCAGTGCGGTTGTTATGGCTCCCAGCAGACGTGTATACAAATTACTCATATTTGCTCTGTGGTCAAAGCTTTGAGCTGTCCCACAAGACTATGGGTTTACATTATGAAGGTCTGCCTATTAAAGCCATTTGTTAAGGTCTTCACTCCTGGGAAGAGGCAGCTCCGTAGGACACTAAATGTAAGAGGTTAGCCTTAGAAGTGAACTGTTAATTACTTCAGTTTGTTATAGAAGGCTTCATGTTGGATTTTGACTCGACAGCCAAACCTTAATCCTCATGTAAACCCAGACAGTGCTCCAAAGCAGTTGAAATTGGTCCTTCTACTTATAGCAGTTTGTACATGTTGAAAGATGTGAAGGGGGTAAATCTAGGGGGTTTTAAGGCCTGTTGAGGATGATTCCTCTTTCCTATTATTATTTTGTCATCCTGTGATTATTTTGTCATCATGGTGCCATATTTTCCAACGTCTATGGTTGTTCCATGAATTAGTTATCTGTTCTCTTCAGTACTGGACTCAGTATGGTCGTTGGTCTGTAGCTCTTTCTCACTTCCAAGCTGCTTCGTTTGGTGTCTTTATTTTTATTTTTGGCTTTTCTGCCTTGATAGGACAGCTAGGAGAGAAAGGGGAGAGAGAGAGAGGGAAAAACATGCAGGAAATTGCCACTCAGCCACTTCTTTTGGACTTTTAGCCCCTTTTATTCATTAATTGTCTATAATTAGGACATGACTGGATTGCAATAAAGATCTATCCAATTGAACCCAAAGGATTTTTTTCAGGTAGTTTCAGGAAGTTTCAGGAAATTCAAGAATTTTGTATGAAACACATAATTTTGTATTTGTCACATGATTATAAACATTCAAGTGGAGGTAAATCCTAGCAGATAATCCACATGAAACACCTTGCTTTCTGATGGCCCCACATCCATTTTTTACATGGGGCTGGAGTGGAGCTCTTATTTTTGACTCCTCCTTACCCCCAAATTTGCTGTTGCCCTGGGAGCTGTGTGCCTCCCCAATTTCTTGTTTTGCCAGTGGTCTGGAGAAGAGTGAAAGGAGAATCTCTGGCCTGATGCAACCACTCCCTTACAGTGTTAAGCATTAAGAAACTCTAAAAGTGACTATTCAGTGTGCCCTGTTCATGTCAGGAGACATCATCCTTGTCAGATATGGTTAAATTATGTTTATTTTACAAAAAGGAGAGTCTCCCATCATCATTGTTATGCAGTTATGTGCTAACCTGCGCCTAGCTGTTAAACAAAGTGCTAGAGCTGGATGACAGAGAGAGAGATGAAGGCATAACAACACAGTAGGCGTGAGTACACTAGTCTCATTCATTGAAACAGCCCTGGTTTGAGCAGCTTGTAATTCTTTTGAAGCTCTTGTGTTGAAGGTGGCTTGGCAAAGCTTTTATTCCCTCGACAGAGGGAAGGAAAAGGTGATATGGGGAAAAGAGCAGGACCGAAAGAGGAGTCCTGTCTCACTCAAGGTCACTTTTCAAATCAAGCAAACCATACATGGAATCCACGTAAGGGTGTACTGGCTCAGAGCACCCAGTCACACTGGGGCCCAGCTAGGACACCCCATCACTCACTCCACTGCACCCACCAGGGGAGCCAGGCTTTGGGTTACAAATGTGCAACCATGGTCTGAGTTACACTCTTTTCACCCCGTTTAATTTTAATTTGTTTATCTTGTATCTCACAGTTTACTTTAAGAGTGAACTGCCTTTCCCAGCCAACAACAATCAACTGCATTAGTGTAACTCAATACAGTTGTAGTACAAAGAATTATTGCTAATGTTCAAAGTGGAAACCTTTTGAATAATAAAATATCTGTTTTCATGGGTTTCTAGAAGTTAGAGTTACATTTGTTATATATATATATTCTTCCGAACCGGTCGGAAACAGAAACAAAACTGTGTACCTCTTGACTATTTGATTTTTTGAAACTTGGGCTCAGCGCTGTGGGGCCACCCCATAGCCTTCATCATTCCCAGCTGCCAGTGAACCTGCACTGGGCCGCACGGTCTCCTCATGCATTTCATCTGTTCACTGGAGCTCAGCATTCTTCATTTAGACTCAGGAAAGGAAAAATCAAAGTGGCCAAATTATCCATACATGCCTACATGCCCACACTTTAAATAATTGCTTAATTGTTTGAGTGTGTTGCTCCATCATTATACTTCAAGTGGGTGAAATTCCAGTTGCATATTGTACCATTCCTTTTTGTTTTTCAGTCCACACTGTGTCAATATCTTTGGTTTAATGAATGTAAATATTGTTTAAAGAAGATATTGTTATTTAACTAAATCTACTATGTGGCAGAGGCCATGCACTTAAGTCTAATTGTATTATTCACACACAGAGTAAGAGCAGAATTGAGTTTTAGGAAGTCTCTTAGTGCAGCAGCTGTATGATCCTCACCTTCTCCTTGTTAACTTTAGTGCAGTGTCAGTAATGTTGGACCATGGCCCAGACACCCATGCAACGTGACAGGCTAGTCCCATTAAGGTTTCCTAATCAAGTGTCCTCTCCTCCCTTTCTATCCCCCTTTTCTCTGCCTTTACAGAGAACTAGTGTTTTGGCAGAGAGCTCTGTGCTAAGGATTCAATGCTGTGTTTGTGTTGGAAATGGGCCAATAGCCTCTTCTATCTGCCCTCCTTTCCCATATGGGATGGTTGCTGCAGAGCAGCTAAATCAGGGGCAGTCATTACCTTGCCTCAAAGATACTTCTCCATCTTTTCACCACTTCGTCATCAACTGTAGGAGATAGGGAGCGATATTGTAGATTTGCAAGAAAAGCATGAAAATCAAATGGATAAGAACATAGTGATGAATAATATTTAAGGCTTGTTCTCATTCATATTTAATGTTTTTTTCAAAGGATTGTATGTCTCTACACTAGGGCTGTCATGATGCCAGTAGTCACTACCAATACCAGTGATACAGGCATTGTGTCATGTTACTCTTTTTTCCAGTGTGTTTTTTTCACAATCTGTTTTTACTTTCTGTCACGGGCGCAACTTTGACCTAAAGGCTGCAACTTTGAAGCCTGGCATCACTACACAGCATACGGTAATGACTTCCATGAGTTCACCTGGAACTCCAAAACAGATAGTATGTCATGTTAAGTCTGTATGGTGTGTATGAGTAGGCCTTCCCTCAGAGTTTCAGGACTTTGGCATTGACCTAGTACCAAATTATCTGTTCTCATGACATCCCTACCCCACACATCCAAAGGTTGTTGTCACCTGCTGTCAGACAACACTGTTTACCGTTGATTACATAAAATAAGGTGTTGACAGCTCAAAATGCACTGTATTTATACTTCAAATGGGAAGAAAGCGCAAAGGAGCTGCTGAAGAATTTGATAAATAAACAAATAAGCACATGTTACGACAGGTCTTTCAATAAATGTAGTAAGTGTCAATAAGGTCAGTAATGGCATGTGACACTTGAAAACGCGGGAATGTGTGACACTGATTTAACCTAGCCTGATCGGCAAGTAGGGGGGGGATGATAGTCATTCAGGAGATTGTTTCAGGAAGGCGCAGCGCCTCCTGACGGCGTGGTCACCGAAGCAAGCAGCCCCTGCTCCGGATTGCACAGCGTCTGGGTAAGTCAGTTAGCACAGCACAACCCCTCTTAGGTAGGAGAGTATACACTCATCAAGGCAATCAAAGGTCTCATTTTCACGTTAAATGCATCACGCAGGGAGAGGAGACCAATAATAATAATATTAATGTACTACTGTAACAACATGCTGAACTATTTACATATTGGAGTATTGGTCTGAAAATTGTATTTCTATTGTGTATTCATCTTTTTGTTGATTGTTTTTCAATTGTGCCAACAGAAACTGAATTTGAATCAGTTATTTGAATTGTTAAACTTGAATAATTGCATTGGAAAAAAAAATTTGAATCACATAATTTGAAATTGTATTGTTTAATTTGAATCATCTCATTGAAAAACTGAAAGTTCAACTCTCTATATATATCTTTCCATTCAGTTTGCACAATTCAAATTCAGTTCACAAAATTCAATTTCAAGTTACTGTGACAGACATCCGGGTACTTAAAGATGAAGGAAGCACAATCGAGCGCAGATCAATGTGTATCTTTCGCGCTCCCAAATCACCCACAATCCTATATATATATATATATCCTTAATGTGTTACATTAATGTAAAGCTAAATGCTTTAATGCAAAGCTAAATGCTTTAATGCTGGTACAAATTGCTATTAATAATAAGGTAGATACATCACAAGCTAACGTTACGCTACCTGAACCTATCATTGCCCCAATCCAAGAGGACAAACCAGCTGCACTAGCATCACCAGAAGGGAGAGATGAGGAGGAGGAAAGGGAAAGAAAAAGACAAGAGAGCAGGGAGACAGAGGCTAAAAAGACATGTTGATTAGATTATTTGCTGTATTAGAGATTGGCATTAAAAAAATAAATGCATTAAATGAACTGCCTTGTCTGTGTCTTTAAGTTTTTAGGTGTGTATATAATATACATTTTATCATTGTCTATTTTTCTGTCAAATTATGACCTGGACACAGGAAGCTTCTAAATGAATAATTATATTCAGATGCTACCTGTTCTAATAATAACTCGGTTGGTATACAAGCTCTAAAAAGACATTAACAATATGTATATCTTCATTATAACATTCATTCAAACATTACTATATACTGTACACACAAGTATATTCAACATGAAGTGGCGATCAGACTCAGCTACCGATGATGGTGTTGCTTCCAGACTGCAGACAGAAGGAGAAACTTTAAGTTAGTCCAGTAGTTATCCAACCTGTCCTGGTAAGATTAGAATTGTATAAAAAAAAATATTTAAGCATACAGTAACATGGAGAAAATTGATGTAACTGTAGTTTCTTCATCATGGTCTAAACTAACAACTGTTGCTCATTTAACCCACTAACACCTACTTTTACTGTGTTAGTGGGTGTTTATCAATGGTGTTGTCATTATGACTTTTCATATGTTGGTTGACACTTGCGTGTCTACAGTTCTATTTAACTTTTCTCACGTGCAATTAACTGCATATCATGTGGTAGCTCATTAGCTGGTAGCGTTTACCTTGTAGTTGCTAATCCTATTTTTGCGCTGCATTTGTTTAAAAGTTAAAAACTACTGAACAATAAGCTAATGTTACATGTATGTAGTAAATTACAAGCTAATGTAAAGTGTTAGCTACTGTAAGCTTAATGTAATTCAGATTAATTAATGCAATTCTCCTTACCAGTAAGTGTTATGACAACTACAAACATGAACTCTCACAAGTTTTTAATTTATTGACAAGGGATAAATAAGAGATAACGACTATTGCTTACATCATAGTCTTTAGATTCTCCTCCTGCAAGCAGACTGACGATGATTCATATTCCCAATCTCAACAAAAAAAATGAACAGCACAGTTCACAGTTTCTCAACCATTTCATCCAGTGTTTTGAAATGCAGCGTGCACAAATGACGTGCACATGCTAGCCTGTTCTATTTACGTGTTCTCCAAATGCAACAGAGGAGCCTGGCCTAGCTTCTGAAGGACCTGATGTGGAAGGACCAGTCCTACCAAAGAAGGATCCTTGACTTTGAGAAATGTTCAATCTATGTAGTCTATCTATTGATCTGCGCTCGATTGCTCTTCTTTCATCGTTCAACTGCCCTGATGTCTGTCACAGTAACTTGAAATTGAATTTTGTGAACTAAATTTGAATTGTGAGAACTGAATGGGAAGATATAGAGAGTTGAATTTTCATTGATGAAAAAAATTCAATTTCAAACTATACTATTCAGATTCAGTTTTTCAATGCAATAATTCAAATTAAAAAATACAAATTCAAATTGTGATTCAAATTCAGTTTTTTAATATAATTATCCAAGTTTAGCAATTCAAATTCAAATTAAATGTTTCAGTTTCTGTTAGCACATATTTCAGCCCATAGTTTTCAACCAATTTTCAAACATTTTTATATTCAACATGAACAAGGATTACAGCTTTAAATTTGCAAGTAATTTGGACTGATCTTGGTTTTGAAAAGGTTTGAATTCACAAGATGAAGTAACTAAACCAACCAATTTTTGCTAAGGTTATAGTCAGAGCAGTTGGTAAGAGCGATTATCCAAAACTCCGCCTGTAGTTTCAGCCCTGGTCCAGGCTCAGAGCTGCAGCCTGTTGTGGAGGTCCTGCTGCTGCATGGTTATCTCATAACCATGTGCATTGAAGCATGATCACCAGCCACTTCCAACTCTCTTAAAGAACTCATTAAGTGGGCCTCATATTTTTTCAGCTGCCAGGTGCCTGCTGGCAGCCGTGGACTAGGATGAAGAGGCCAGTGTGTCCATACCAGGCAGGGGTGGAAACTACAAGGTTACTACAAGGAAACTACACGGTTGGGGGGTAGATCTTTGCTTGAGGAAATAGGCCTGGCTAGAACTAGATAGGAAGTACAGAGACTGTGTATGATGTCACTTTGCAAAGGCTTTAATTTCTTGTGCGTTTATCACAGTGTGGAAATCACAAAAGCACTAGTTATAGTATCAAAATAAGGGAAAATTAAGATTTGGAGCATCCCCCCCAAACTTGATTGGAACTTGTTTTGGTGGAACTTTTGCACACTGCAAAAGAAAAGGCCACATATATATTAACTGAAGTTACTGTTCACACAATATGATAAGGCGAGTTATATAAATTAGCTGGGTATATGGTTAAAAGCAATTTGCTCTGTCAAGTGTATTGCCGTGTGTATTTTATCCATAGCAAATCCCCAACAATAGGTCCCAAAACATCCCAGTTAGTATAGTAAATGCCATAAACATATTCTTTTCAAATACTGTATTTACAATCCTTCCCCGAAATAACTAAGCAGGCCTGACTTGTTGCATCCTCCAAATGTTCTTTAAAACATGCGATTTTCAGTGTGCAGCTTGCTAGCTTGAAGTTTGTCATTGTTGCTTCCCGAAGACACAGAGAGCGGAAGGAGAGGGACATCCGGCGGAACATTCAGTGGCGCCCGATGTGAGGCAATTATCCAACAATGGAAATGTACTGTCGCTGATTCAGACTACTTCAGACTACTACAGACACAAATACATGGGAACAGAGGGTCCAGGTGGAAAAATACTGTCTCTGTCATTCACGTTATTGATAGTTGATAGTATACTTATGAAAACTTTTGACTTATGAAAACTTTATAAACAGCCACGCAATTGCATTTTATTTTCAGATTCAAAATACCGCTTTACCAGAACTTGTTGCGCTTTTTCCGACACACGTGAGACCAGGTCGCCTCACTAGGTCGGTTTCACAGGCACTTATCCCAGTTCCCCCATACAAAAACAACTTTGGTAAGAGGTCCTTTTTTTATACATATACCAAGATTTGGAATGACATTCCTTATCACATCAGAACACTATCATCCATCACATATTTCAAAAAGGCAAATAAACAGCTCCTTCTTTACAGTTACACTTGCATGCATTAATTGATTTGTTTATGTATTGTCCAGGTCTTGTTTGCATGGTCCGAATTTGTCTAGCCCAGCTGATGTTTTGTATAAATGTCTTTTTCCTTATGTAACTGTATTGTTGTTTTCAGTTGTCGAAATATATTTTTCTATATCGATTTCTTGTATCAATGTATGTCCTGACGTGCTGTAACCATGTTTTATGTTTCTGCAGAACAGGAACCTGCTGAAAACCAGTTTTTAAACTGAGTCAGGCCCGTTTTTCTATTGTCATGTAATGTTACTTTTTCAAACTTTCCTGTATAATAAATATATGAAATGAAAATGTATATTAATACAATGGTGTCATGCTAGTCAACCAGAGTAGTTGTACCTAATTTCCCCAAATTCACTTCAGAAGAGTAACGTTATCACAGCACTTACTTGCTTTTGGTTTGTAAAGCTTTAAAGTTCAACAACCTTTTTCATTTTTTTCTTCTACGTAGATGCACTCCCCAACAAAATCACCGCAGTAGCCAAGAATGATTTATTATTTCCAAATAGAGCTATTTATGTCATCTTTTAAAAATTACTTTTTCTTTTTTCATATCGCAATATAGTATATCGCAGGGGAAAAAATATCGCAATGTCAGATTTTTCCAATATCGTGCAGGCCTAACCTCAACTACTTCCTTTCACTAATGGCTTTTGCTGTGAGCCACCTGCAGGATGTTGACAATGAATTAAAAGCATATGAATGTAATTTAGTTTTAGTAGTCTAAATTAATAACATTGTCATTTTCCCAAATAAACACGTCTCCTAGTCTACAAATAAAGTTAGCGAGTTCAAAAATTTCAAAACTCTGACATTAGCTCTACACTTTATTTGGAAAGCTTGCATTGAGATACATATTCAATGTCATTGTCTATAATTTTACACATACTAGCAAGCACATATATAGTGACTTTAATCATACTGCTGAACTAAACAAACAAGCAAAAAACAAACATACAAAAATTAAGTGTGATTGTCTGATTAGAGTGGTCCTACACATTACACTGTCTACTGAGCAAGGGAACCCTTTCAGAGTGTTGATATTTAGGCCTAGCTTTAGCATGGAGTACCCTGCCTGACTCTGTGCCTCCACACATTTAAACCAGGCATCCCAGGCGGAGCGCAATTGATTTTGGCAGTGGATGGAATAAAAATTGATTGAATCAGAATGGAAAGGACCTCACTGGAGGATCGACCATGCAGTAACCATTCAGCTGTGGAGGCCTTTGCCAAGAAAGTACTCACGGTTATTCTAGCATAAGGGGCAATGCGATTAAAGCACATAGCTTCCACACAGAACACTGGAGGTGGAGAATATGTCCTATGGAGAAATTACACATGTGACCACTAGACTGTGGTTTTACTGTTAATTAGGAGATTGACTAATATCTACCTCACTGTGGTCTGGGATGATGAGGGAATGGAAACGGGCGCAGAGACATGAGATGTATTGAACATACAGTAATAAAACACACACTGAGAACGGACTCAATATATGTGGTCTGGTTTTTTTCTGTATGGTATCTGTTTAGTGTAAACCTGCTCTCATCAAATCAATTTTAAACAGGTTTAGGCTCTTATTGTTTTTGGAGTGAAGCAGCAAGGCTAGCCAAAAGAGGGAAGCATTACATATCCATTATACAGCCAACCTTTTTTGAATGCTGCGAAGCAGTAGCTGGGATTGGTAGTTGGTTTCATTGAAACATTTTGCAAGCTGTAGCTCAGGGGAATTCAACTGTTAACAAGTGTGCTCGTTAAAAGCTTGACACTGTTATAGTTATACAATTATGTGATTACAGTATAACTGGCATATCAATTGTGTTTCCTTCACAAACTTTACCTCAACATAAATATCATTGGGGAGGTCCTTGTCATCTCTCGATTTGTCAAGTGTGTGATGTGTCATAAGTGAGTATTTACAGCGTACTTGCCTTTTCTACCTAGGGACCTTGTCTAACACTTGTCAGAAAGCAGCTTCACCAGAGACAATCAAAGAGCAGCCCGTGGCATGTTTGATGTGTACTCAAACATAATGTGCTGTGAAAACATCCTTATGCTCTGCCAACGCTAAGTCTCGTGCCGTCTCTCTGGCACTGGTTGCTCTCCACCCGTGGGCCTGCAAGGCTTGTGTTTATCTCTGTTTTAAACTTCTTTATGCTTACACACAGAAGCGGCATTGTGAGATCAACAGGCCTAGAGCTACTAAATAGATTCATCTGTTGCATATACAAAGCCAGTTCTCCGTTTTATGTTTGTGACTTACACATCTTTGTCAATATATAATGAGTAAGACACTGAACTGATGTCAAAATAACAATGAAATGCCCTTTCTAAGCTTTAGGTATATTAGTGCTATAGAGCAAGAAAAAAACCTACTGCTGTAGATCACTATTTTATCTACTTTTCATAGTTTGAACTAGGTACGCCAAATGTTTGTTCAGACCAAACATAGGTTGTTTAGATCAAAAGTAGCACACCAGGAAATGCAAGGGCTGCGTTGGTGAGAGCATGTTACTGTTACAGATTTTTACACCTTTTGGCTTTGTACTGAACTCACATACCTCCCAAAGATAACAAGACCATATTCACATTTTGGAAAATTGATTCTTGAATTCTGTATTTTATATTTTCAAAGGTTTCTTTATCAGATAGTCACAGTAACGTTTTCATTTCATACAAAAGGTTATATTTCATATATAACATTAACTTACCCTTTAATCTATCACTACAACTGTGTTTTACAATAACCTTTGAAAGAGGCCATGTTGAATGGTTATGGAAAATTCAAAAGTAAAGCAGGGCTCTATGGACTACATCTGTCATTCAGAATAAAAATGTTTTCCCTAGCAGCACTGACTGTGTGAGGAAAAGCACTTGCCCAGTTGCAGTACCTGAAATCATTCTCTGCTCTTTCTAAGAAGCCTTACAAATATTCTTGAGTATTCTACAAATATATTACTTGTGGCAGGCTCTCTAGACATTGACCACCTTTTTTTTTCACTAGAAATAATCTATCTTGTTCCTCCTAAACGTTTTTCAGTGACAATGACACCAATCACAAGGTTGCTCCAGCTTTAGTAGCACAATAAAAATGGACTGATAGATTGACCTATGTATAGAGTGACATGGCTTTGTCAACACCAAGCATGTCGCTGCAGTCAGGGAAGACCCTGTAAACTGCTTTGGAATTCTTTGAGCTTCTTGTTATTTGTTGTTCATGGTGTGATATATTTTAACAATCCCCTTTTTATAAAGAGGGCTTGGTATCGTTTTAACTTTTTTGATACCAATACTGGGAATTTGATCCGATTCCTGAGTCATACTTTTTTCTGTACCAATTTTCTAAAAGACAAATTACAGTACGCATTTTATTTTATTTTTCAGCTCCCTTAAACTTATGTGATGCACACTTTAGTCAATCCTCTCAAAATACAACACACATGTGAGCCCCGTCTTTGTGACTGTGTACTGTTGTCTTTTTCCTGAATGCCTCTACAACGTTTAACATTAGACAGCCAATCACAGGCATTATTAGATCAGGTCACAGGCATGCTGCATGCGTCTTGGCTCACTGACGCCGATGAGATTTACTGTTTATGTATTCAATTTGGTATTGAAAGACAAGACTTTTTTTTAAGATTATTTTTTGGACATTTTAAATGTAAATGTGCTGTATTTATATAGCGCTTTTCTAGTCTTAACAACTACTCAAAGCGCTTTTACATCATACAGGATACATTCACCATTCACACACATTCATACACTGTGGCCGAGGCTGCCGTACAAGGTGCCACCTGCTCATCAGATAACCATGCACACACATTCACACTCCGATGCGCAGCATTGGGGGCAACTCGGGGTTCAGCGTCTTGCCCAAGGACACTTTCGACGTGGGACTGCAGGGCCAGGGATTGAACCACCAACCTTCCAATTGGCAGGCAACCGCTCTACTGCTACCACAGCCGCCCCATTTTACGCCTTTATTCGAAAAGACAGCTGATGTGAAGGGGGAGAGAGAGGGAGAATGACATGCAGCAACGGGCCACAGGTCGGAGTCAAACCCGGCCTGTGGCAGCATAGCCATGTATTTACAGAGGGCGTTCAAATATATGTCTGATCTATTCTATGTTAAGTTAGCCCATAGTATTTAGGTATATTTATGTAACTTAACTGACTTGATTTAGAAGTCCGCTGTAACAAACGCTAATGTTAGCTAATGTCAGCTAACGTTAGGGTCTATGTGAAAAACAACGCCAGAGAGAGAGACAGACTTACTTGATGTTTTGGACTTTCATGTGCATGGAGAGGAGGTGGCTATTAAAAGTACAGAGAGTATGCACAAAGAGAGAGAGGGTCAAAGAGGTGCTGAGCAAGTCAGTGTGCTGCGCACAGCTCTACCATGAATTAAGATTTAACCCATTTTAACTAGTGACAAAATAAAAATTCAATATGTGGCGGCCAACGTTAAAATTGTGGCAGGCTTACAAATAAATCAATTTATGGGAAACATTGGCACGAGAACAACATATGTCGGTTTAGTTGTGCCATGGATGAGGGTTTAGACTGAATCTTATAGTCTAGTTGACTCGTCAAGATTTGCTCTGTCTGTTTGACCGTGTTTCCCTGTTACATTCTGTTCATTCTCTGAGGGTTCTTTTGAGTTCAGTTTGGCTCGTTCTCCCATCACTTAAGCAAAACATTGCATAACCTGGCCTTGGAGGCTGTGGAGCTTGTCTCCTTGCCCAGAGCAGAACCTGGAACATTTAATTTTTCTAACTCACTCTCTCGAAGTCTCTTTCATTCTCCTCTTACCCAATTTTATACTGACCCCGGTGCTAGGTTGGGGTTCTGTTTGCCCAGCTGCATGGCTTATTTACCTGGGGTAAAGGAAAGTCCCATCAGACCTTTCGTAAAACACAGAATAAAATGTAATCTGAAAAGGAAGGAGAGAATGGGGCGAGGGCTAATCCATGGTCTGCCAGAGTACGAGGAAACTGAAGGCACTGGATTGCTCCCAGGACAGAACTGTTGAACCTTTGGGGCAATGCCAATGATAACAGCATATTAGGAATCTGAGATGTGGTCCCACACACTTCACGTCGTTCTCCTCTCAACAACACTGGTATTCCCTCCATTTCTCTCTTCCTTCCATAATATACACCCTATACACATATCCTCCAATGCTTTCCTCTTCTTATTGTCAGAATTCAGCAAGAAAAATGTACTGACTCATGGAAAGGACTTCCTTGCCCTTGGGCTTGTGGTGTGGTTGAGCAGAGGGAAGTTCTCAGGTTCAGACCCAGATGGGACCTGTGGCTGTGTGGAATCCCATTGCTCTTTTGTTCCCCTCCAGAGGTTAGGGCTGGAGATTCCCTTGCCAATGTCCAGTCAGCACCACAATAGTGCTGGTTAGATTCCAGGCCTCAGGCTCAAATGGATGGCAAAGCTGAGCTCTTGTATATTGTGCATATGTATTGACCAGTGGCTGTTATTTCACCTTCAATCCTTTTTTACACTGAGACGACTTAATACCGACTTCACAGTAGATGGAAGTTGCACTTATTTTAAAGTGTTCCTTGGTTAATTAAGAGGTAGAAATAACCACATTTAAGATTCCTTAAAAGTAACTTTACTTGAGGAACTCTCCCAAGACACCAACAATGCAGAGTAAGTGTAGATAAATAAACTTCAATTTAAATGGGATGCTCTCTGAATTTACCCCCTAACATCAGTGTGCTGTCTTGGTTATGTATTTGATATTATTTCCTTTGAGTGTCTTTAATAATGTGCATGCATTTCTTTAAACCTTCTTTATGGTAGGGTATTAAAAGCACAGAGATGTGTTCTAATCCAGCTGGGGTATTGCCCCAGACGCCAACTGTCTTTATAGAGCAGTGACATTAGCTTGTTTATTGGTTGCAGGGGCGTAAAAATGCTATTGTTTTAATTGCTTGTACATGCTCCTGGGATCCATGGAGATTACAGAGACTGCAGATGCCAGCATATTGGAAATGGGATAACACAACGAAACTAAAAGCCAAAATATACATTAGCTATATTTGATTTGCTTTGCACTCATACCGGTCATGTTTGGTTTGGTCAAATTTACCTAATACTTCCAGCAACCTTGATAGATGGGGAGCCGAAAGAAGAGGCAGTTGAAAAGCAGCTCTGACCTTGCTAACAAAAAGTCCAGTTTAACTGGTTGAAATCCAAGAGGAATGTTTCCTACCTGCATCAAACCCACCCAGCCATGTAGACACGCATGCCTTTGCACGTACACACACAAAAACATGTACACATTGTTCAATGGCATCTTGCACTATCCTTATTGCATTCCTTGCCTGCTGCCTTTGACACTTAACTAGCTTTCTACATATGCACGTGCTGAACTTTTGACCAAGGCCCACTGGTGTGACATTAGCCAAGAGAGCTTTGGGGAAGAGGAGAGGGAGCCAGCGGCTTTAACAAGTTCCTGAGAGCTTTGGGCCTTGTCTTGCACGCCAGTGGGGTGATTTCACAATTCTGCTAAGGGGCTGTTTAGTGCTTTGAATGTGACTCAGTCCCTGCTCTCTTTCTCATCAAACTCCTTCCCTAACTCCCCACCATCCCTCTACCTCTGGCTGTCCTGCATTCCCCCCTGCTTCCCATAAGCCTTTTCAGGCAGCTGGCACTGGGACTGTATGCCATCTCCCAGCTCTTGAAGGATGTCTCCCTACTCAGTTAATAAGGGTCCCCCTTCACCTGTTTACCATGGGGACAGACGTTTAATGAAGTGCCTAACAAGTGGCTCTACAGAGTTGCGTTGACTGTCCTCTAGATGCTCCCCCCCTTCGTCTCCATCTCACATCTCCTGCACCCCTCCATCCTCAGAGGGAGAATCTCTGTGCACAGCTTGCCAGCATGGAAGAGGATTTCCCCAGCAAATCATTGTTAGGAAGGAGGAAGTGGAAAGGAAGGAGGAAAGGGACTTTCACTTGTGAAACAGGGAGACATGATGGCAGTGCTACCGTGACAGCTGTGTGGTGCCGTGGTCGCTGGGGCAGAACACAGTGGGCATAGGTCCCACACACCAGGCCCCTCAGCCTCCTCCAGCGCAAATGAGCTGCCATGCCAGACTAATGGAGTCCTAATTGGTGATTAGGAAATAGGGAAAGGTGAGGGAGTGTCTACTGGCATGGACTGTTAGCAGGATGAAGCAGCAGGCTGCTGTATTCAGTGTTTCACTAACACAAATCAGCAATTACTGTTTTTATGCAGATGCATCACTGTTTATTGCACTAGCTGCATCCTATAAACAGATGATGAAAAAGAAAACTATAAACTGTAGTAACATAAACACATTAATAAATAATTACACATTTTCTTGCAACACAAATAGACCAAGATGCCATTTCTATTAAATATATAATTTCTCCTCAACAGTGTTGCTTATGAGCTGTGACTTGAATGTTGTCATGTATTTTAGTTATCTGGAGCAAATGAGGTTGGAGCCACACCAAGAATTGTCGAGGGGTATCCATCCATCAGAGTTCATCATAAGAGACAGCATTGGTAAGCATTATGTGCATTAATCTGTGGAAAAATGGGCACTTTAGCTCTGATATCATACCATCAACCTCTATGTAAATATGAAGAAGAAAGGCCCTTAAGTGTGTATAGTGTTGCACACTTACTTTATATAGTTCAATGGAGAGGAAAGGGGAAGTAACATCCTGACAGAATATCAACTACTGAAACGGGACCCTGTCCCTACTTTGTGAATGACACGATGGGCTGAGAGTTGTATGGGGCTGCTTTTGTGAATGGACGAGGCCCCAGGCTGATACTGATTTGGTAGATAGGGTGACGTCTGCTGGGATCCAGGGCCTGGTGGGCTAAGGAGGACAAGGGCTGTGATGACTGCCTGTCTGCTTCCTGCTTCTAATCCACCACATTAGCTGTGTGTGTTACCCTATTTATAGCCAAGCCAGGATGTGAATAGACTATTAGTCTAGTTTCACTTTTCATACAGTGGGTAATTTTATTCTTCTTTTGCTCCGCATCTCGTCCCTCTCCTTCACTGAGAGTGCTGATAGGATGTAGGATAGAGCACTCAACATTGTCCCTTTATGGTGTGTGTCTGGATGAAGTTATTTTGATTGCTTTTCATTGAAGAGATCCAAATGTGAGCTGGATCTAACTGAGGCTTAAATTATATTTGAATAAAACATGGTTTGCCATGGTACAATTATGTCTGTGTGTACACATGGTATATCTAATGACTAGAGAAAAAAAAATCAGAAACCCATGTACAATCTAACACAATCCTCGCTGCAGTCCTTTTGTCAAACCTATATTTTTTGATTGTTGTTGACATTGTTTCAAGTGAAGTGATTAAGCTCTGTGGTTATTTCTGAAGCTGTGGTTTATTTGCAATCAATTAGAAACCCCTTACACCATCAATATGATGCAGTCTTTCCATACAATGAGTCACCACATTGTAGGTATCTCAACAAAAACAAAAATATTTTTAAATGTTGGGTCCACATTCTTTGTCTTATTCTCTCTCATACACATATAGACACATTGGTGCCACACCTTAAGAAGTATATGAGTGACAGAAACCTTTTGTAGTTACTGAATACTGAATTACTTCCAAAACTGAACTGTGAAGTGTGAATTGCCAGCCTGCCACTGTGGCAGTTATTCCGGGGATGCCAAGTAGTGAGGTAGCTAATGTCTGTGCCCCTCTTCATTAACTAGCCAGCTATTTATTGTAGAGCTTTTATTTCATGCACCCCTTTTCTGTCGATACAGCATTCTTCTTTTTTACACCTCTGTCTTGGAACAACCTGGCAGACTAATCAAAAACTTCTGAAGAACTTCTAGGGGGCTTATATCCTAATGGTGTAGGTGTGGGAAAATGTTATGGGTCCCCACCGACAGCCTTGAGGTCCAGCCAAAACACTCTTATTTTTGTGTTCCACTTAAAACCTAGGTGGAGAAGCAACAAGAGAGCACTTTTTACACAGACAGCATACCGACAGCAATCCTATTTGCTAATATTGACATGGGTGTCCCCGTTCAATCTTGTTACAAGGATTATTGTCTATTGAGATCCCATTTCATTAGGCTAAAACACACACCTCAGGGTGCACACTGGGACTGCTGCAATGGCCCTGGCCTTTTAGCCTTGTTGCTGAATGGAAGGGGGGAATCATGTAAGTGGTTTTGCTGAGGATCACTGTGCTTCCAAGTGTGTCCCAGTAAATGCATAATGTAAATATAATAATGTATGTGTTTCATGCTATATATGGCTGTAGCATGAAAAATGTTATACCTTACAAGATAACACCACAGGGTGATGAGATGTCAGTTCAGGTCCAGTGGGTGGAGTAATGTTGTCACATGTCCTGCTAACTGCTCTATTAGAAATGCCTGTTCTTGAATTATATCAATAAAATGCATATGAGAAAGCAAACCCACCACCCTCCCCATGGCCCCACTCCAGATTACGTATTGATTCTTGATATGAAAAGCTCATTACATAAACAAAAACAGCAACACAAAAAAAGCCAGTGAACCTTTGCATAAATCCTTTAATTGAATTTCCAGTGCCGGTGGTTGGAGGTTCGTTTTTTTAATTGAATCCATTGCTGGTGTTGTGATTTGCATGCACATGAGTGGGTCCTGTCCCAGATAAAGTGCCATTGATCCTTATTAAAGCTCACCTCTGGCTGTGCTGTGGACTAACAGGGAAAATTAAATGGGTTTGTGGTGCATATACTTACAGTACTGGCCCGCAAGGCAGGACTGTGAGAACCAACACAGAAAATAGGAGAATTAAAGAGATTGGAGGAAAATAAATTAAAATTATCATGAAATAAAATTTCTAAATTATTTTCTTTCAAAAAATGGCTTAATTTTTATTAAGCCATTTTTACATGAGGCATTCTTTGAAGCTGTCCTTGGCAGCTTAATAATAGCTGACATCTGAGCTCTTGTTCAGGTTTGGCCGCTGATCCAATATCATACAAACAATAGTCCCTCACAAAAGGTACAGGATCTACAAGTCATGATTAAATTACATTGAGTTTTAGGTTAAATTATCAGCAGTATGTTTATGTAATTCTTAGGGATGTAAAAAAAGGCACCTGGTAGCTTAGCAGCACGTTGAGAAAAGAAGGGAAGCATGTTATCTATCTTGATTTGGCCAGTGATATCATGTGTGATCAATCGGCTGATTGCTGAGCATTGATCGGTATTTTCTCTTGGTTTGGTGGAGGGCATTAGTGACACGGAGCGTTCCTATTGGATTTCCGGTGGATGAGTATACAACAGCAAGCAGGCGACTTCCATCACATCTCATCAATACAACTTGGACAGGTTGGCTATTGAAGTATAATTTTTTTGTGTTGTGTCTTAGGTCTTTTTTTCCTGAGTGGTTGATGCTCCTTATTATAATAATTGGTCTAATATCTATGTCTGAGTAGGGCTGGGCAATATATTGATATTATCAACATTGATATATGAGACTAGATATTGTCTTAAATTTTGAATATCAAAATATGACAAGTGTTGTCTTTTCCTGGTTTTACAGGCTGCATTACAGTAAAGTAGGGCTGTAACGATATGGAAAATAAAACCGAACCTGTGTTGCGGAGTGAGAAAGCAGAATCGCGACAAACCCCTTCCAACTCCCAGAGTTATCCTTCTCGTCCAGATCCAGTGCTACCACATCTTTTAATTACTATTAGTATTAGTCCTTTTGGTGCCTTATTCCTGTTTTTTTTCTGGTAAATTTAGCTAACTGTAAAGACGGCTAAAAACAAAAGGGGGGCATTGGTATCTGTGATGGAGGTGTAGCTAACGTTACGAATGGCCGACGGTTCAGTAAACTGCCGTTAGCGTTACTGATGAATTTGTGGGTTAGCCCAGAGTTAACCGTGGTCAAAACAATCATACTAAAAAGAACTAAGCGGGTTGAACGATGTTGTAATCTTATGTTACCCACCAAGAATTACATTAGCATTAGCTACTTGTCAACCAGCACCGTTACAGTAGGCACCAAAGCACTTTTCCTCTTCGTTCCCCCTACAGGTTGGGAGCGGAATTGTCCATCACTGTTACCATTACCATTATTCTTATATCTCATTCCAACAAGTTAATGAACCACTGAAACAATTTTGGAAACATTATTTTAAGGTATAAAAGAATCTTTGGTTGGATCGATCATCATTAAAATCAATTATTATCAATAAATAAGGTCTGTTGTATTACTGTGTTGCGTGGGATGTAATCAATGCCAAAACAATACAACATTTCATATTACGTTTACTGAGGAACCCCCTCTGTGCCCCTGAGAAAGCCCAAGTGTCAGTGATGAACATTAAAGAGGCTTCCATTGTAGCTATTATTGGTGTTATTGATTACCTGTGCTTTCCTGCTCCTGAAAAATTCCCAATGAACTGCATTATCTATATCGTTTCTAATATTTTGCCGACCTCATTCACTATTATAGGGGTGCACAAATATTAGAAACATACCAAACTACAGCCTAAACAATATCCACAGAAATGAACCATGACAGAAACATGTAGGAAAATATCAACACAGAGTGTTGATATTTTTTTCTCTCTGCAGGCGTTCTCACTTTGTGCTTTTATCTGTTTTTGTGTCCTCCATGATGCGTGTGTGACATAATATCTTCTGGCCCAATGCCATGATTGGAGGATGGTTAAGGATCCTTGCAAATCAAAGACACATCCAATGGTGGCATAAATGGGAAGTGGGAAGCTGTAAGATTCATTGCAAGAGAAATGCGTTAGAACTAAAATAGACAGCATCAACAAGACTTTGGTCTATACGTACAGATGACTGAAGCAGCTAGGGAAACTAGCTGTGTTCCTGTTTGACCAAGGCTTGCGTGTCCATCATTTTCCTTGTCTCTCCCAATACTGACCCCACCCTCTTGATAAATCTCTTACATTGAACAGTATGTGAATAATAGCTGTACTACCATTGACTAAACTGTGTCATGGTAAGATGAAGTGGAAATAGGTGCTGTAAATCAAACTCATGGGCCTTAAATGAGCTTCAATTTTCAATTGTCTTGGACATCACTGATTTGTTAATAGCATTGATTCCTCCTTTTTTCAATCACCAGTTCTCGCGGCTCTCCATCCGTGTACAGGCAGTTTGATTTGTGGGAGTTGAAAATTCCTTGTTACCTACTGTGATGACATTGATTTGTGTAGCTGGAAGTTCTTTTGTGCGTGTTGTCATATTGACCTTTTGGATTTTGTTCTAGTGTCTATAAGTGTGTTTAGAAGATAATATTAACAAATTATTAAATTGGTCCGTGAAAGTGAGGATGTCTCTTGTGAGACATCGATAGTTGTGCACAATAAGTGCCTCAGTTTTTTTACCACATGTTCTTGTATTGTAAATATGGAGATATGTCTAAGTATCTCGGGGCAATGCAAACTTATATTTTTAAGGTTTTCTATGAGAGAAATCCACCTCTGGGACACATTCATCCTTCCACCAGCCCCACCTGACACAGAGTGGCAGCAGTTAAACACAAGGCTGGCTGGTAGAATAGGAGAAACAAGGCATCCCTAATGGAGGCAAATAGAGGAAACATGTTCCATCAGAAGTGATTACTACTAATTAAGCTGTTTTCACAGCTGGCTGCCTTGCTTAATATGCAGGCTTGCATCATATGAAGCGCTGCGAGAAAAAGCATGAAAATGCTTAGAGATCCAGTTGAGTCACAGAACATTGATTAAGTGGATTAATATTACCCACAGCAGACAAACACCACAATTATCAAAAGTGATGTGTTAATCTATCCTTATGCAGAGAACAAAGAAAGAGGTAGAATACACTTAAAACATAACAGCATTTAAGAGAGAGACAGAAAAGTAAAAGTAGACAAGACAGGACCCATGAGAGTGAAAGTGATTGTGTGGTCTTGGTGCTATCTCCTCCTCTTTTTTATGGCTGTGGCCAGTGTTGAGTAACCCCTCAGTGGTTCAATGGCCTACTAGTCCCTTTCTAACAGATGACTGATTGTGCTTCTACTCTTGTGTGGCCCAGCACCGCTCAGCAGCACATCAAAGAACAGTCAGGCTTCCGGGGAGCGACTGTTGTTCGGTGCGGCTCCAATACGGTGCACACTGATGTTTTGCTTTCATACAAAAGCAGTTAACAGTCCATAATCCTACTCTCTGAGTGGAAAAAATACCCACAATCCCTCACTCTGTGCCTGTCATGTAGCCGTTCCTGCATGCCTTTGTGGCCAATAGAGAGGATCAAAGTGTGTGTGGTGCCAGCTCACAGATTAAGGAATGAGATTTAAGCTTAAAAAATCAGAAGTGTGACATTTAACAATTGCCAATTTTAACATTGAATCTTGTTCAAAATGAAAGTTTAGAGGATTTTTTAACTTTTCTTAAATCACATTTATTTTATTTCAGGACATGATTGATGTGTCATTACATCTGCACAGTTGGTATTATAATATCAGCCTTCCAACAAGCACGATTTAGCTCAGTTTTTTTCTGGCAGAGGTGTAACAAATGTATAAAACAATTCAAGACTATTTGAACTTTTAATTCTCCTTAGGATTCAACAGCATATCGATTTTTAAGTGTTTTGTTTAATCCGAAAATGTGAAGCAGATTTGTAAAGGTTTTTGTGTCGGTGTTCATAGCACTTAACGTCTGTCTTTTGAGGTTGCGTTTTCCCTCTTGTGCATATTGAGCGACTCACATTTTGGGGAAGTGAGATTCAGAATGAAAGAAAGCCCATCAGCCCATTACAGCCTGTCTGTTTTTTCTCTCTCATAGTGGACTGTTTTGTTTACTACTGCCAAACCAGGCGTGAGGTCTTTTAAGTACCCCTGTGCCCTTTAAAACCGCAGTAGGAAAAGAAGTGTTCCCCTGTTCTGGAATTACAACTTTCTTTTCCACCCGTTTAAAAAGACTCTTATTTTCCTGTCTGTCCTACAGTTAGGAGATCAAAGACACTTTATATTTGGATGGCTTTGAATCAAAGAAAGAACTTTAATTGAAATAAAAAGGGGGATGGGACTCGAATAGCTAATAGCTCTGCTCAGGTATGTATCATGTCTTTTGAATGCATTGCATGGTTTGTCTCTCAAGGCTTTCAAACTGACAATGAAAGATACCTCCTTTAATTGCCCTTACGGTATTTGAAAATTGAAGTGTAACAAAATTATTCATGAACATTTTCAGCATTGTAGGCTTCCTTTCACTTATCGGCAAATAATTATCTAGGAGATTTGTTAAACTTTGCCAAAACCATTTGTAAAGGCAGCATCTGCAAATCTTTACTATAATCCCATTTGACATTGTATAGCTATTACCATTTCTCTCCATCTTTTCTTGCTCTGCCTTGTTGCCCCCACCCCTGCCCCATGTCTGCAAGTGTTTTATGGTCTTCTGGGAGGTGGGAGAGAGGATGTTTGCCAGGATGGTGCAAGCTCCAAAATATATCAATTTTTCATTGACACAAGCAGCAAACAATGTGCAAAAGCAAAAACAATAGGGCACAAAATGAAGTGGATAAATACTATATATAATTATTGTATATATTGTTACCATTAGGTCTTAATTGTTAAGTCCTTCTGCTATTTGTTTGTACATGATGGAAGACATTATTTCAACTCAAACTGGAAGCTTTAGCAAAGAGGGGTGCTGTCTCTTTTGTGTATTTTGCCACAAGCAGCAATGCATTTTGTGCAAAATATAAATGAACGAACACAAATATCCATGAATGCTGCCATTAACTGAATTAATTCATATTTCTTCACCACTACACGTAAAGTGAATCATAATGTACATTTTATAAATGTCTAGAATAAACACATATTTTACAAAGGTTTTCCAACTATGTCTATGGGCCCCATAATGCCCCCGCCCCACCCCAAATTTAAAAGACTCACCCCTAATGTCATGCACTTACAATGTTTAAAACTACAATTGAGAGTACTTTTGGCTAATAACCAGTAAGTAACACCATGCTAATCACTCAAAATTCACTTCACTAGTCTGGAGTCTATCTGTCTGTCTGCCATGATGCTGCCATAGACATACAGTGTAGGACATTTTCTTCACCCTGAACCAGCAGTCGAGAAGTGTAGCTGTCATATTAAACCTCTGTGCTCACTCACTTAGCTCGCCACACTCTCCGGGGCGCCCCTGTTTGTCTACACCACTGTTCCGGTTCAGTAGAGAGAGCAACAGGGAGACGAGAAGCTCAATGTGCATTCCTGTCAAGAACTCCTTCACTGTTCCTGTAAACCATCCGCACATACGCGCACACACACACACACACACACACACACACACACACACACACACACACACACACACACACACAGACTAGACTTCTATTGCTGGAGGCATGCTGGCTACACTTGCACTTACCTACTGTGGTTTCATTCATTATTGTACTAATTATTAGATATTAAGTCCTGATAAGGCCCCCTGATTATTGCGGCAATGACTGAGAGTTGAATAACGTTTGTGAATTGATAATAAAGCATTCTGTGGTAGTTAGTAGGTTACTAAGGACAGTCTTTGAGGTTTGAGGTGATTGCACTTCAATGTGATATTTCTGCTGAGTGTGCTAGAAAACAAAGTCTGCTTTTAGTGCGATGGCCTTTGTTTGGGAAACAGGTGCAGTGTCACACCAATAGAGGGCATTGTTGTTTAACTGCAGGCATAGAGAGCATATCCTTTGTTTATGTAGGTGTCTATCGGCGCTGCTGTTTTTTTTTTCAGTCTTCCCCCTTTTCTCCATATAGCCTGACTGAATTTGAAGGTTTTACTTGAATATTAATTTGAGCATCGATGTCATATTTTTTCACATTCTGTCAGAAAATGCACGGGCTACAAACACACTCAGTATTTTGTGTTTCTCTATCAATTGAAAGTACTTGATAATATTTTTATATGAGATCCAAATTAAAAAGCTGCAGCCAAAAGGGAATAACTGGAAAATTACTTTTTCATTCACACATTCCCAGGGAAATTTCTCCCTGGGAAGAAAAATATGTAAATAAAAATAAACTCTCTGTTTTTTGGCACAGATTTGTATTGTAGATATACAGTTTTAAATATACAGTTTATTTGATTGTAATTTGACTGGAAAACTGAAATGGGAACTATAACTGCCACAGCAGATGCCAGGCTAAAGCTTTAATAAGTTCTGACAAGTGAGGAAACAAAAATGAGATTACACAGAAAGGGTCTGATTTGATCTCAGGTCAGCTAAAGTCATCTCAGTTTGGCAATCCATTGTTCTTAGACTTCTGATGGCATTGTAATGGGGCAAGTCATCTGTAAGGTATTCTTCCATTTTAGTCTTAAACAAAAGGTGTGTGTCTCTTAATGTGCACACAGTGTGTTTCAGGCTCACATAAAACTATTTGCAGGACAGCTAACTATACAGTATAGCTCTCTTTATTGTCTGTCTTTGAGTTAGCAAACACACACAAATACAAATGCATGCAGGCGTGCACACATACATGCATATTAGAAAAAGCCAGCCAACAAGAAAGTTAACCTTAACAAAACAAGCAAAAGAGTTAACATAGTATCAAAATGTGATGCTGCTGTTTATTTTCTGAAATTTCATTTTTTATTCTTACTTTTTTACCAGTACTTATATGTATTGATCATTGAAGATCATATAGAAAGTTAGGAAAAAGGCACAGATTATGATTGAATTGGAATGCTTCGAGATAAGAGTTGAATTAAAGTTTGATTTTCAGGGTTCTGTTCAAATTTAATATTTGCGGACAAATGTAAATTTTCAAAAACCACAAGCATATTTTTCATAAATGGATGCCTTAAACTGTACTTGTGTAAAAACATTAGAAAAGCTGAAATACTGAAACCAAACTCATTGGTCAAAAGAAGAAAACTCATTCAGCCTCATTTTAACACAATTGATGAGCATTCAATCAAATGGATGCCAATTTATTGATTTAGGGCAATGCACAAAAGAAAGGATTTAAATCTTGGCCGATAGCCATTAACAGTGAATCTGAAGATAGACAGGCGATTGGTCATAGATCATAAATGACAGGAAATCCATCTCTCTTTGCTCATTTCTCCTTTTTATTTGTCCATGCTCCCACTCTAAGATTTTACACACCAGATTATGATACAGTCCTACCCCATGTTTCTTCCTCTAAACTGCACTCTACCTGATCTTTACCCTTAGTTTCCTATAGTGTGAGGAAGAAGAGCTGTCAGTTAAGTTTATTGTGTAGGACTAAGTGGCTATACATTGGATGGTACCGTCTTTGGGTAAAGGATGTGGGGTAATTAATATGCTGTAATGCCAGACATGAATATTTGAATTTTAAATGGTTTCAGATTCATTATGAAATATATCTGTTTCTAAACAGTCCACCCCAAAGTGTGTGTATATGTATTTATTTACAGTGAGGAAAATAAGTATTTGAACACCCTGCTATTTTGCAAGTTCTCCCACTTAGAAATAATGGAGGGGTCTGAAATTGTCATCGTAGGTGCATGTCCACTGTGAGAGACATTATCTAAAACAAAAATCCAGAAATCACAATGTATGATTTTTTAACTATTTATTTGTATGATACAGCTGCAAATAAGTATTTGAACACCTGTCTATCAGCTAGAATTCTGACCCTCAAAGACCTGCTAGTCTGCCTTCAAAATGTCCACCTCCACTCCATTTATTATCCTAAATTAGATGTACCTGTTTGAGGTCGTTAGCTGCATAAAGACACCTGTCCACCCCATACACTCAGTAAGAATCCAACTACTATCATGGCCAAGACCAAAGAGCTGTCCAAAGATACTAGAGACAAAATTGTACACCTCCACAAGGCTGGAAAGGGCTATGGGGAAATTGCCAAGCAGCTTGGTGAAAAAAGGTCCACTGTTGGAGCAATCATTAGAAAATGGAAGAAGCTAAACATGACTTTCAATCTCCCTCGGACTGGGGCTCCATGCAAGATCTCACCTCGTGGGGTCTCAATGATCCTAAGAAAGGTGAGAAATCAGCCCAGAACTACACGGGAGGAGCAGGTCAATGACCTGAAAAGAGCTGGGATTACCGTTTCCAAGGTTACTGTTGGTAATACACTAAGACATCATGGTTTGAAATCATGCATGGCACGGAAGGTTCCCCTGCTTAAACCAGCACATGTCAAGGCCCGTCTTAAGTTTGCCAATGACCATTTGGATGATCCAGAGGAGTCATGGGAGAAAGTCATGTGGTCAGATGAGACCAAAATAGAACTTTTTGGTCATAATTCCACTAACCGTGTTTGGAGGAAGAAGAATGATGTGTACCATCCCAAGAACACCATCCCTACTGTGAAGCATGGGGGTGGTAGCATCATGCTTTGGGGGTGTTTTTCTGCACATGGGACAGGGCGACTGTACTGTATTAAGGAGAGGATGACCGGAGCCATGTATTGCGAGTTTGTGGGAAACATCCTCCTTCCCTCAGTTAGAGCATTGAAGATGGGTCGAGGCTGGGTCTTCCAACATGACAATGACCCGAAGCACACAGCCAGGATAACCAAGGAGTGGCTCTGTAAGAAGCATATCAAGGTTCTGGTGTGGCCTAGCCAGTCTCCAGACCTAAACCCAATAGAGAATCTTTGGAGGGAGCTCAAACTCCATGTTTCTCAGCGACAGCCCAGAAACCTGACTGATCTAGAGAAGATCTGTGTGGAGGAGTGGGCCAAAATCCCTTCTGCAGTGTGTGCAGACCTGGTGAAAAACTACAGGAAACGTTTGACCTCTGTAATTGCAGACAAAGGCTACTGTACCAAATATTAACATTGATTTTCTCAGGTGTTCAAACACTTATTTCCAGCTGTATCATACAAATAAATAGTTAAAAAATCATACATTGTGATTTCTGGATTTTATTTTTTTAGATTATGTCTCTCACAGTGGACATGCACCTACGATGACACTTTCAGACCCTTCCATGATTTTTAAGTGGGAGAACTTGTAAAATAGCAGGGTGTTCAAATACTTATTTTCCTCACTGTATAAATGTATGTATACAGCAGCAGCACAGAGGTCATTCATTCTTTAGGCAAATATTTTTTTATTCTACCCCTGAGTTCAGCAAGCAATTGATATGTGATCTGGGAGAGGGCAGTTTATTGATTATTATGGGGACTTAAGCTGTAGTATGCTGGTGTGTGGACAGATTGTTCCAGGGTCCTGTACACTTAAGCCCCTGTCTTACTCATGGAGCCACATAAGGTATCCACTTTTGACATGTTGATAGTAAGCGCTCATTGGAAAAGAGCAAACATCAAACATGCACATAGGCAAGCCAAGACAGACTATTATGTTACACCGCAAACAAGTAGCACCAACAGTCTTTTAAAGGCATACATTTAGACTGAACGCTGAACACCATAGGCCTGTTATTTACCTTGATGGATGGATAAAGAACTTCATGGTAAATCAACATTCATCTACAAATCATACAGAAATTTGACGGTGTTTCTTCATATACTATCTTCAAAGTGTATTGACATGACCAATAAACAGAGATTACTGTAAAAAAAAAAGACAGCCCTTCCAAATTGGTGTGAGGATGTCCAGAGGGGTTGGAACGTGAGCTTAGCTGCGGTCTGTGTTCTCAGCTGATGGATACCAAAGGGGAGTCAGTGGTGGGGTGGGCAGGCTTTGACCTTGGCCATGGAACAGTAAGCGCTAGCTCAGATATCTCACATGATACCCATACATAGCGGCTCATTACGGAAGAGCCCCCCTTATGCAAAGTGCAGAGCTCAACGCTGGCTGGCTGACAGGGGCTAGCCTAGCACTGCTGACCTAACAATAAGACAACAGGACCGTCCCCGCCTCTCAAAAACACTGCCCCAGCAGTGTCCTCATTCCTTCATCAGCACAGGCCAGCAGCAGCTGCTTTACAAGTTAAGGTGACCAAGACTTCGTACAAAATGAGACCCAGATCACGTTTTTAGATTCACAACTTACTAATGATTCACCAAGTTTAAAGAAGTTCAGTATTTTGAAAAATAGGCTTGTCCTCCTCGCTGAGAAAGAAGACTGATACTACTCATATGTCTGTATGCTGAAATCTGAGGACATGCATATAATCCAGCTCAGAGGATGCTCTTTTCATTCTGTGCATGGAGACGACACCAGCAGTGAGCTAACAGGCTCCAGTGGTTCATTCAGAATACAGGAGTTAGGGACTGGACTGGAGGAGGGGAGGACTAAGATTAAACATGTTTTAATGTATTGAGGGTTTCAAAATGAAGCTTGGGTAAAAAAGGGTAAAGTGGAGGGATGCCACAACAACCAGGGACCACTAGGACAGAGTGGGTTTAACTCCAGGAGGAAACAAATTCCTGACTGTTACAGGCAGTTATATTTAGATGTGTTGTATGATTTATTTCCCTCTTCACATTGATTGAGAATGGTATGAAGCCACTGTCAGAAGCAAGCTAACTTAGTTTAACGCACTGACTAAAATGAGGAAACAGCTAGCCTGACTTTCTCTAAAGGTAACAAAATGCACCTCTAAAGCTTACTAAAATATGTTATCTCGTTTGTTTGCACAAAAATGTAATGACATGTAAAAATGACAATTAGGCCTTTTACTGGGGGTTATGTCGGACTATGGTGGACTAGTTTCTGGCTGAAAGCTCTTTTTGTATGAATTAAACAAACTAAATACAACATGTTAATTAGTGTACTTTACCAATGCTGATAGTCACATTTTGTTACCTTTTTTTGTTTTATAGAGCCAGAGCCGTCTATTTTCTTCTGTTTCCCGTCTTTATCCCAAGCTAAATTGGTGGGCAGCTGGTGGTAGCTTCATATTTATTGTACAGAAAGAGTGGTATCAATCTTTTTAACTCCTCGGAGAGAAAGCAAATAAGCGTATTTCCCAAAATGTTGAAGTGTTCTTATAAGTGAATTTAGATCCAAGCAACAGTAAGCGCTACACGCTCTATCCACTAGAGCCCGACCGATATATCGGCGGGACGATATTAGGCATTTCCTGATCTATTGGAATTGGCATTTATAATAGCCAAATATATATATATATATTTTTTTCTCCTTTTTTTAAATCATTTTTTTAAATAATCATTCATCAGAATCATTTAAATGATTCTGATGAATGATTATTTAAACAAATAAAAATAAAAGCGGACGGTCAATCGTGTTGGCGTTGCATCGTTTGTCCACCAGAGGGCGCTCTACAACAACCCTGTTGGCAACACAGATTTTTTTGTGTGTTTTTGTTCAAAGGACGTTAAGTTTCATATCTTAAGTTAGTATTTTTATACATTTTTATTTATCAGAACTTTAATATATTTTGATGTTCCTTTGTTCTGTTAATTTAGTGACAACTACAAATAACTAATGTTATGAAAATCTGTTTATGTTTTGTTGCGCGTTTCTGGATTTGTTTTTAAAATATATATCGGCCGGTATATCGAAATATCAAATTTTTAAATAACCAAATATTTGTATCGTATCAGCCTTAAAAATCTTTTATCGGTTGGGCTCTAGTATCTGCATATGCCTACTAATTATTTCATTTTCAATCTGTTTAAATCTTTTCACTCCAACTATAAAACCTAAATGGCATACTCCAGTCTGCAAGTGGTAGCTCTGGTAATTGTATGTCATGAATACTGTGTTATTGACAGTTTTGATTGACTTCATCTCTCTTTAATAACAGCCCTGCTGTAATCGTTTTTTATTTATTTATTTATTTAATCATCAGGCTTTATAGCAGTGGACAATGACTGCACAGGCTTGAGAGCAATTGCTGGGGATAACATTTTTTTCTTTTCTTTATACCATGTTCCATTTATACCATTGAATTAAACAATATAGTACATATATTTGAGGTAATTTGCTTTTATGTTGCATGTTCACTGTGATTAAATTCCTAACAATTAGCTTATATTAAATTAGCTTATTGTTGAAGACAAGTAGATATTTTAACACTTATCCAAAAGGCTTTTATCAATTACAGTGAGTGATGGGCATTGCTCCAATACATTATTTAACCTCTGCATGGAGGTCACAGAGGCCACATGGCAAGGATTTGTATACAGTTATGAATTGGTGTAATCCAGTCTACTGCTACTGTACATCAAAGGAAAAACACTGTCTATGCTGTGAAGTGCAGCGAGGACTGACCACATGTGTGCATCACTAAGACTGAACAGTTTGATTACAAACAGTTAACAACATAAAGTGTAAGTGTAACCCCTCCAAAACTCATCAGTTTCCACTCAAATACTGGACACAAGATACACAATTTAAGGGATGTGCTGTATGTAAACACTTTTCTGTACATTGAGAAGGCTGATGCTTTAAAAGACGCATTAAGTAGACAACATTCTACAAACTGGAGTCACCTAATTTAGGGATTATAAAACCTCCTTTACCTTTTACAACCTGGAAGAGTAGGGTCACCAAAAGTACAAAACATGGAAATATGCACACCTCTAGTTATGCAGCACTAATGACTTTCACATTACTGCCACTCCACAGTAGAACTGCTTGGAACTTGTTGGATCTGTGGCAGCATGTCTAACTAGTCATTTATAAATCCAGTGAATTTTGTTGTGATGTGTTTTGGACATGTTTGAATATGATTGATTGTGACTTTTACCCGGTAGTACAAAATGAGGTTATCCCTGCTCCACTGTTAACTCCACTATCAATTAGAGAAAGTTCTAACAAAGGTTAGATAAAGCAGTTTGTAGCTATATGCTATACGTTCACATTTATGTGATTTCAAAAAGGCCACTGGGCACACTGCAGGAACAGATGGTGTGTTCATTTCAATGTTTAGGTCTCAGATGAGCAGCCATTACCCTGTGTCAACAGAGAGTAGTACTGTCCTCAGTCTTTTGTGTGTTTATGAGTGAATATATAAGTGTGTACATAATGTGTGTATGTTTCAGGGAGAATGACGTTGGATTCTTGTAAATTCATTGCAGGTGTGTGTGTGTGTGTGTGTGTGTGTGTGTGTGTGTGTGTGTGTGTGTGTGTGCCTGGTGGACAGGCATATCTTTTCCAGGCTAACCTCTCTTTGGAACCATTGGCATATCTTGAGCAGGATGACATAATCAATAATCAGAACTGTTAATCAATGGTATTCTAAATAAGCATTGATTGGGCCCACAAGGTTAGCCAGCTTTATCGGTTTACATTAAGCAAAACAACACAATAGACAATAACCTGTGACTGGGACAGACCAGTTTAACCCCTAACCATCCTTCTTTCAGAGATACAAAGATGGGTGGCCAAAATAGAATGTACTATCTCTATTTCTGTTTCTCCTTCTCAGTCAGGTAGCTACTTATTGCCTTTTTACACTTCTGTTTTATTATTTTTAGAGAAGTTAATGTTGGTCTTTCTCCACTGGTATCTCTTCAACATTATTGTCTCGTGCAGCCTCATTTGAATACAACGAAGCTCCAAATGCATCTCATTATTGACAATGGTCAGGTAGACAGAGGTCACTGATTTGTGTCACCTTTCACAAAAACAGCCATCTCTCTCGGGAGCCTGTTGGATGAAGAGGGTGGAGTGTGGCAGCACACTATGAGTGTGTAACCCATGGGGGCTCCACATCTCCCTAATTACCAGGTAGTGGAACACAGTCACAGCTGTCTGCAGGTTAGTTGAAGATGACCCATGAGGATACACAGTTTTGCATTTCCCATTAAATCAGCTTGTTGTCTGTTGGGCTGTTGTGGTAGAGTGGTTTTCTGCCAATAGGAAGATTTGAGGTTCAATCCCTGGCCCTGCAGTCCCATGTCGAAGTGTCCTTGGTCAAGACACTGAACCCAGAGTTACCCCCAATGCTGTGCGATCGGAGTGTAAATGTGTGTGAATGGTGAATGGTTCCTGTACTACAGTATGTGAAAATGCTTTGAGTAGTTGTCAAGACCAGAAAAGCGCTATATAAGAACAGTCCATTTGTTATTTACAGACTAGGCATTCCAAACAGTTGTCAGCTTTGAACTGTCAGTGTTTCTTCAGTGGTAACAGGAGGCTGCCTGTGCCTTAATTTCACAGTTTTCAGCATTCATTTAGCATATCCCATATTCTCACATAAAACATAACTGGCAATGTGCTTGAATAACTTACTAACAGAAAGACTAGTAGGCATTGGCAAGCATGGAAAATTAGCCGAAATAACCCTTTTAGTCTACCTTCACCGCAACAAAGCTTAGTTACATGATTACCGTGTCGCCAACATGGATACTTCAATCATTTTTCCCCACTGGCAGTGGCTCAGTGCCAGAGACGGGCTTAGATCTGGCCCATGAGAGAAACAGCTTTCACTGCTCATACAGACCACCTGGCATCATTCTGGCTTTAGGAGGGTAAAAAGTGCTTGTTAAAACCATATCATCGCTGTCTTCTCTATCTCTTATACACACATACACAAACAAGATTTTGCCCACACACAAACCCAGACAAATATTTGGAACTGCCAATAAGCAGAGAAAAATATTAATCTAAATTGACAATTTCTGTGGTTTGTTATCAATTATTCATCCTTTAAAGTTTCACAGAAGGCTATCTTCATCCCTTATAAACTAACAAAATGGATGGTGAGAGGCAATGATGCTTCTTTGATCTTTGCTGTGGCGCTCTGAAGCGCTCTGTATCAGTGAAGTCTCTTTGTTGATTCTCCGCACACCTCATGTCTTTCCTCTACTGCACCTTCTGCCCATCTATCCCTCTCTCTCATTCTCTTTGTCCCTTGTGAAAGCCCCTGTCACCTCTGGCCCTCCTCCTCTCCTCCCCCTCTGTGAGCCTATTACAGGCAGCACTCCTCCCTCCCTGCCTTCCCCATGTATTACCATTAGAAGACATGCATCTTGGGAGCTGCTGCACACTCCTCTGTGTTTTGATTAATATTTTAGCAGCCTCAGGGAGGAAATGGGTCTTCCTCTGAGCTAATCTGTTATTGGGTGAATGCTTGGAGGATAGGAAAGAGAAGATGATAGAAGAGGAAGGTCAAGCTCGACTGTTTTTATTTTCCATTTCAGAAGCTTTAAAGACATCCAGTACAAAGCAAATGCCTCCGAAATATGAATAGTGCAGAGTTTAGGGAAGATGTTCAAGCTAACTAAACTTTAGCTAGATTAAGGTTCAGAATCATAAAAGTGCCTTGAAAAGGAAAAATGACAATCACCACAACCATAATTGTTACCAAATCATCAGAAATTAGGAATCACTAGTGTATTTATCGTCAATCCAGCTGTAATGTTTAGCCCCCTGGTGGAAGGAGGAGGAATGGCTCAGGAGTTCTTCACCTGGTGCTTTGATTTATTTCTTCATCAATCACATGGAAGTGCAGTATTGCAAGGATGACTTACTGCAAATTTGTATAAAAAAAAAAAACATGAAAACTATATACTTACTATTGAAATTATCACAAACAAAATAAAAACAAAAGATTAAATCAGGCCTTGACTATTTGAGCCTTAGCACCTGCACCCTTCCAGGCCAAAGTCGTTTCTCTCTAGAGGAGCCTTGGCCTCCTTCCTTTATAGCAGAAGCCCCTCCTACAAGACAAACCAAAGTTAATTGGAAATCAAACAAACAACATTGTGTTAAATTACCATTACCAAACATTTTCATGAATACACCATATATCAACTATAACATCAAAAATGAAATGTTACATGCTGAACAAGCTTCTCAAAACAAAACTCCATGCACTCTGTACACCCTGCACTGGCTGTCACTTCCATTCCATTCCATTCCAGGTCTTCCTCTCTATAAATTTCCAGACTCTGTCACTTCCTGTTTGACATTTCGACCCAGATCCCTGCTTGAAATGAGAACAGGTGAAATGAGAACAGGTTGAATGAAACAAAAAATAAATGATTTGAAATTAATTGTATATGTGTTTATGTGTATATATCCAAGCATGATTTCTGTATCTGACAGGGGTATGTTTTTTATAGCAGCTTGTTTTAATTTTATCGTCATTTATCACCTTATCCACGACGGCCAGCATACAGTCCTTATGGTTCAGAGTCTGTGAATGGCCTTTTCTTTTTTGCCAATATCCAGGAAACACAAAGCGATGCTGCGCTCTCTCGGGCTGTGAATGACCGCACCATGGTAGTACTGCTCCGGTTGTAAGATGCAAATAAACTCTGTACTTTTGCAGGCCTCTCTTGAGATCCCTCAGGGAAATTGGTGCGGAAAGTCTGGTGTTTCTCAACGTGGTGCCTCCGCAGATTGTAATCTTTAAGTACTGCAACGCACTCATTACAAATTAAACACATCGGTTTGGCGTTTGGATGTGGCAGTAAAATAAACAAATATTTGTCAGTCCAGCCAGGGTTAAACTGACGGTTTTCAGTGTCAATTTTACGTTTCAGTGTTGAGAAAGACATTGTGATAGTAGTCTAATCTAGGCTACTACCTGCACAGGGGCCTCCTTAGTTGATTAGATTTCTGCCATTCCTTGATGATAGAAAATTGAGCAATTTTCTTATTTTCTTAGCAGGTGCTTTTTGTCCAGCAGGTCCACTGCTGTCTCTGTCCACCTGTTGACAGCCAGTCTGTTCTTACCATCTTGTGTCTCTGACTACAACTGCCAGACATGGCCATCCAGCCAACTACTATAGAAAACAAAGGGAACCCCTTTTTGCACAATGCTCTTCCGTCCTAACATCCAACTTTTGTAGTTTTTTTAAAATTGGTTATATCATTTGTTTCATGTAATTATGAATGTGGTTAAAGTTAGTGATAGTGAGATGCTTGCTGCAGTTGCATTTCTAGAAATGAATCAGCGAAACACGTTTTATTTCACATCTTTAGTTATTAGAATATAGGGGCAGCAATCTCGCCATTTGCCATTATTATTGTCCATAAAAGGTTTACTTTTTGTCACAAGGTACCATATAGCCTAGTTCAGACCAAAGATTTTCGACGAGACAAAAGCATTATAGAACATTGCAGGGAACCGTTGCAGTGGTCTGAACTGGCCCATTTTAAGTTGACTCAAGCTAACCTAGCTGTGACTCAACTTGTCATGTTGCCAGTGTTTGTCTTTTGAGTTTTTAAACAAGTAAAAAACTGTTAGGAGAATTTAAGATGTAGTCTCCAACAGTGGATATGATGTACTGTACAAACAAAAAAATGACAAAGGGCCAAAACGTTCATTAATATGTTTTATTGTTTAGTTTGCAGCACTGCGGAAGAGAAAAATAAAGCCTTTTAAGGGTCTCTAAAATTCTAGGTTTGGGGTAGTGTATATCTCAAAAAATATTTGCATTAGATAATAGGTTTATGTCACGCAACAATTGAAGACCGGAAGAACGTCTCTGAGTGGAGATACAGCTCTTCCGGTTAGCTTTTCACAATGGCGGAGCCGGATAGTTACTGCTGGATGGTTTAGACATTATGGCTGATACTCTAAATATCTAATCTATATCTGATTTCCTACTCTGCGTTCCGGAAACAGGAAGTGTGACATAGACCTGTAGCTTACAGTATTACAAATAAATATGCAAATAACATGAGTATTTTTCTCAATTTTTTTCAAAGCTTTTTGAATTATTTTATTGTACTGGTGGTAATAGCTGAGTGTTAGTGTATTGGCTTCTAGGTGTGTGTGCTGCTTTTCTATGCTTCCTCTTTCATTGATTCCCACTCTCTTTTATTTATTTGTTTACTATGCTGCTTGACTCAAAGAACTGCCTATTGCTTTTATCGTTGAATGCAATGAAGGGTGCTTTTATCACCATTTGCGTGGAGGTCAAAGGTGAAAATGGATACAAATGGGCCAACTGTACAATGACAAACATTGTGTTCTGAACCTGGAAACATACATCCAGTTCATGGATCCCAAAAGTCTATTTTTTGTCAATGGAGACAATCATGAAAAGAAGTAAGACTTTTAGCGTCAAAGAGATTACGGCAACTAGTGTCTATGAATTAATGATAAATATCACTGAAAAACTTTATACAAAATAAAACGCTACTCTGTCCTTGTAAGGATAGAGTTAAGAGTTACTGAAATTGTTTGGCTCCATCATCAAACGGAATATAGGCAAAGTAAATTATTAGCCTTGGACTTTGGGTCATCTGTGTTTTTTTTTTCTTCTTTCCCTCCATTAGTATTTTTCTCAGATAACATACAGAACAGTGACCTTGGCTTTGAATCATGTGACACCTTGACGCTACGCACCACTTTACACATTAGCTCTGTTGACCAATATATGAATTATTCTGACTGTATTGTTCGTGAATTTATCCCCGTGGTGTTACCATGTTGATTAAGTGCAGTATGGAGGTCGAGTGTTGGCAATTACTCACCATGTGTTCAGAGCAGCGAGCCATGTACAGTGAGTGAAGCTGGCACATTAGGAACATACAAATGAAGGCTAGTCTTTGTAGTGTGTGGACTTATTTTAAGCTCTGCCAGCCCATTTAGCTGTGTCCTTGGGGCTGGGGGTATTTTGTATGCCGCCGTTAGGTGTTGGCTTGCTAATTAAGGTAGTATTTAATTTGGTTAAATGCTGCAGGGATCAGACATTTGATATATGTATGGATGGGATAGCATTTCAATGGTGGAAAGGAACCATTGGCTCAGAGAGGCCAAGTCTTTTATTCTTTATTCATAGAGGGCATTATGTGCAGAAGGACAGGGCAGCTAGCAGGGAGCTAATGCGAGCATAAGGAGGATACACCTGCCCCTAGGTGTTTTTCTTAGCAGGTATTATAGCAATATATTTCCACACTTGACATTCTCTAATGTTTGTTGAGGGAATATCTGCAAGAGCATGTTGGGTTTGAGCTCAGAACCCTGTGGCAAACCACTGCACAGTAAGACATTGGGGCTATTAATGGGATGACATGCTGTAAGTAAGTTCAACTGTAGGAAACCAATTCAGTAAATTTTTCAGTTGTTGAGAGTATATTTTACTCTCTTTCCAGTTGAAGCCCCTGCAATTCTTACTGACCTTGAATAGTATATATATATATATATATATATATATATATATATATATATATATATATATATATATATATATATATATATACAGTGAGGAAAATAAGTATTTGAACACCCTGCTATTTTGCAAGTTCTCCCACTTAGAAATCATGGAGGGGTCTGAAATTGTCATCGTAGGTGCATGTCCACTGTGAGAGACATAATCAAAAAAAAATAAAGTATGACTATTTATTTGTATGATACAGCTACAAATAAGTATTTGAACACCTGAGAAAATCAATGTTAATATTTGGTACAGTAGCCTTTGTTTGCAATTACAGAGGTCAAACGTTTGCTGTAGTTTTTCACCAGGTTTGCACACACTGCAGAAGGCATTTTGGCCCACTCCTCCACACAGATCTTCTCTAGATCAGTCAGGTTTCTGGGCTGTTGCTGAGAAACACGGAGTTTGAGCTCCCTCCAAAGATTCTCTATTGGGTTTAGGTCTGGAGACTGGCTAGGCCACGCCAGAACCTTGATATGCTTCTTACAGAGCCACTCCTTGGTTATCCTGGCTGTGTGCTTCGGGTCATTGTCATGTTGGAAGACCCAGCCTCAACCCATCTTCAGTGCTCTAACTGAGGGAAGGAGGTTGTTCCCCAAAATCTCGCAATACATGGCCCCGGTCATCCTCTCCTTAATACAGTGCAGTCGCCCTGTCCCATGTGCAGAAAAACACCCCCAAAGCATGATGCTACCACCCCCATGCTTCACAGTAGGGATGCTGTTCTTGGGATGGTACTCATCATTCTTCTTCCTCCATACACAGTTAGTGGAATTATGACCAAAAAGTTCTATTTTGGTCTCATCTCCCCACATGACTTTCTCCAATGACTCCTCTGGATCATCCAAATGGTCATTGGCAAACTTAAGACGTGCCTTGACATGTGCTGGTTTAAGCAGGGGAACCTTCCGTGCCATGCATGATTTCAAACCATGATGTCTTAGTGTATTACCAACAGTAACCTTGGAAACGGTGGTCCCAGCTCTTTTCAGGTCATTGACCAGCTCCTCCCATGTAGTTCTGGGCTGATTTCTCACCTTTCTTAGGATCATTGAGACCCCACAAGGTGAGATCTTGCATGGAGCCCCAGTCCGAGGGAGATTGACAGTCATGTTTAGCTTCTTCCATTTTTTAATGATTGCTCCAACAGTGGACCTTTTTTCACCAAGCTGCTTGGCAATTTCCCCGTAGCCCTTTCCAGCCTTGTGGAGATGTACAATTTTGTCTCTAGTGACTTTGGACAGCTCTTTGGTCTTGGCCATGATAGTAGTTGGATTCTTACTGATTGTATGGGGTGGACAGGTGTCTTTATGCAGCTAACGACCTCAAACAGGTACATCTAATTTAGGATAATAAATGGAGTGGAGGTGGACATTTTGAAGGCAGACTAACAGGTCTTTGAGGGTCAGAATTCTAGCTGATAGACAGGTTTTCAAATGCTTATTTGCAGCTGTATCATACAAATAAATAGTAAAAAAATCATATATTGTGATTTCAGGATTTCTTTTTTTTTTTTTTTGATTATGTCTCTCACAGTGGGCATGAACCTACGATGACAATTTCAGACCCCTCCATGATTTCTAAGTGGGAGAACTTGCTAAATAGCAGGGTGTTCAACTACTTATTTTCCTCACTGTATATATATATAATTCTTTTTTTAACAAAGTACCAATTCACAGTCACTATAACAAATTTGAGAATCAGTGAACAAAACCTTTCCGCTCTCTGTCTCTCTCACTCTGTGTAGTGTGAAGAGGTTTCTTCATTAAAACTGACAGAGAAGCCAGAGGCATGGAAAGTGTTATAGCTCTGCAGACCTGTCACCACTTTCTCCACAAACTATAATTTAATGCTGTACAATAATTGAAATAATTCTTTCATTTACTGACGAGGCTGCCAAATGTTGAACCAGGAAACTGCCGACAGCAAAGATAATGTGTTCCCTCATGGCGTTTTCTTTTTAAATTCATTTTCTATTCTAATGTATTAAATGCATAAATTCTCTCACTAATGGTTTGTGTGAGGCAGACCAACACTCTATTCATTGATGCTGTGTAGAGGGGGTTTTACGCTTAAAACAAGAACAACCATAATAAATGCCAATAAATCTGTGGGCATGTCCATTTTTCCATTCCCCTAAATGTATGCTTAGTTAATCCCTTTTTCTGCATTGGCCATTTGCAGAAGGTAATGGGGAGGTTTTGCTGCAAGATACTGCAGGACTTTATTTGTAAAATGAGGTGAAACATTTTGTAAGAACCTAATTTGTAAAAAGAATATGCAGAAAACCTGCTTTTGACTATCATCACTTTTTCCATTAAAATGTTCTGTTATTGATTAAGATTAGCCCATAACATTGGCTAAATATGCTTTAAATCATCATACACAAAATGCCACTCTCAATGTCAATGTGTGTGCATGAAATCACAGCATATTGTTTACACAGACACAATAGGTATGGACATGACATTCAATCCTAGGATAAAGTGAGGAAGTGTTCCAGTAAAGAGAGGCATGTATGATGGTGTGGTGTCCAATTAATCTAAAATTTTTAAAGTGACAACTACCAGTTTGTTTTTGAAATTGAAGTGAATTCTCTGTACATAAAGTTCACCATAAAATATTTTCATTCATCATAAAATATTTGCAGGATGCCCCATGACAACTGAAACTCAGTGACACAGTCTGAACATCAGAACAAAAAGCAGTCATCTTCTATTCTGTGTGTGTCATGTGCTCCCAGAAATAAGCAATTTAGGCCATTATAAGTTTTCCTGACACTCATAGTGAATTAGCATTTCATTTAGCTTCATTATTCATAGAACTGCCATCTTTAAGGCTGTTTTCAAAAATTGTCAAAATTGAGGCACGTTTTGCAAACTGAATGCATATCAAATTGTCCCACAAAGATAGAATTTCTTTTTTTTAAAGAATATTTTAGGCCTTTATATTCACAGACAGATGAAGATGTGAAAGGGGAGAGAGAAGGGGAATGGCGTGCAGCAAAGGGCTGCAGGTCGGAGTTGAACCCGCGGCCGCTGTGATGAGGAGTAAACCTCTATATATGTGAACCTGCTCTACCAACTGAGCTAACCCAGCCACAAGAATGAATATTTCAAATCTCAACACAGATACTTTCTTTACTGTAGAGTATTACATAAATGTCCAAGCAAATTTGGACATTACTGATCTGCAAAGCAGTCAATCAGCTATTTAAGATTTTGATCAAATATAAAAGAAAGCATCAGAGGAATTATTGATGATGGATGAATTGGAAAGTTGAAAGCAGTGAAACTACATGGCGTTTGTGCTCTGTTACTTGTGTACATTATGTATTTGAAAAAGGGAGCAGTTGGAGGGAATAACCTCTGCAGCCTCAAGCAATCATTCAGTTGCTGTGTTGAGAAATAACCCCTCCTTGTTCTTGCTTTTCCTTATATCATCCCTCTTTATCATATTTGATAAATGTGATGAATCAGTGTTTGGCAAGTCCAACTCTTTCTTTCAGTCACTTTCCCGGGGCGATGTCCAGGGACGGTTCACTGTGGCCATCATGACAACTCCATTGTGTTGATTACAGCAATGATAGATAGGTTGTGCAATGAGATGAGTGAAGAGAGAGAGAGGCTGAGACAGGAAAAGCTGAGCTAAGAAATAAAGAGCAGAAAAGAAAATTGTACATAGGAGAATGGAAGCTCAGCAGATGAGATGGAGCAAGACAAAAGAGAAAGGGAAGGTGAAAAGTAGAGAGAAGAGTGGGGAAAAGAATTGACAGTAGTATTTTATGGAATTTAAAAACATTTATTCTGGGACTGGCCACGTTTTAGGAAAATTGTCAAATATTAGGGGTGTAAGGATACATCTGATTTTTGCAGGTCCTAGCCTGGTTGACACCAGATCCTTCTCAGTTGTAACTGAGAGCGGGTCTGGGGAAGGTTCATTCACAGCTCATTTACAAAGGGGCGTCACCAACGGACGCCGCTCAAATGCCTCTGGGCACAACTGGATAGACCTAAAACCAATCAGAGCGATGAAGGAGATGACGTATGCAGAGCAACGGAAAAAGATCTCAACCAGCGCGCATGTTGCAGAGCCCATTCACAGGAATTTCCTCCACCATCGTCATCATGTAAAGGCCGCCTCAAAGTATGTGATTTGAGCCTTGATTTGGAAAATTTGAAATGGGCTTGAATGGGCTTTTGGCCAGACAGACTTGCAGAGTAAATGTCAAATTTGACAGGTCCCTAGATTTATTCAAATCAAAACGTCCTTCCTCATTTTAAGCAACGTCTGGCGATGCTGGCACAGCTGGATCAGCTTTCAGTCGACTTTAACAGTTCTACAGTGACTTTTGATGGTTTAAGGTTTGTGCAGTCTTTATTAAAAACTTGTACTCTGTATTTATACTGTTCACAGATGTATTGAACCATCACTACTTCACTGCCCAGACACTAATTGCACATTATCCAACCATTTATACTGGGAGCAATGTGTTTAAAGAAATGTGTCCACATTATTGATATTCTGTTAATGTGTTCATCAGGGCTGTCAAAATGTAAGCGATAATAACCAGTTAATGAAAATTCCTATAAACGGCACAACGTTTTTTGACGTGTGATTTATGCATGCACGTTCTGTGAAGAGGAAGACAGCAACATAGCAGCATAGATGAGGTGTACACTCTGAACACATTGGACGCAAACTGTACGGCTTCCCAGGTTAAACCTGATCCTGAATCTCAACTAAAATGCTTTATTAAGAGCCACACACTAAAATCATGCCGATTTATGTACCCATATAGCCCACCTCTAACATTAGAGCTAATGTTAGCTTTATCTAATGGCTGTTCTTAGCCTGGCCAGCCAGTCTGATTAATCCAGAAACAAAAATAATGTTTTATGACATTTTGTATAATGTAAAGTTAATGTATGATCTCGTTCTACTAATACGTTAAACATGCCAAACATAATATAAGTATTTGGATAGTTGACTCTAAATTTCTGTTATGGATTAATCAGACATATATCATATAGACAATAGCCATGTTAGCTAAGGCTAGCTCTAATGTTAAAGATAAGTGTGATCAGTTGATTTAAGTCTAGCATTCAACACAATGCCAAATAGCTTTTACTTTTTAACTTTTTCTACTGGTTTTCAACCAAGTGAGAATTCCCAATTACTGACCAGCGTATGTCTAGGTCCAAAGACCATACATTTTGTTTAGAAATATTTAGCTCTAATTTCTTCTTACATACCCACTCAGCCACTATTCTGAGCTCAGTGGGCAGTACATCAGTTAGCTCATGATATACTGTAACAATGGAGCACTATACATAGTTTTTAATTCATCATCATTTTACTACTCTTGCTTTATCTAATACTGTGGGAGATCATTTCTAAATACACTGTAGAATATAATAAGGTCAAAAGCAACTCCTCTGAAGAACCCCACATTGTACCTCTTTGTTATCAGGAAGCTACCACTGAAGGACACTCTATCCAGGACAAAATAGTGAATTTAAAACCATAGCCTTTGAGTTTTACAAGCATCAGTTCATGATCAATAACCTCAAATGAATCACTAAAATCCAACTTCACTGTGCCCACTAGCCTCCTGTCATCTATATTCTTTAGCCAATCAGTCATTTCAGTTAATGTTGTGCAAGTCAAATGCCCTTCTAAATGTTGGAAGCTCATAATCAAACAAAGAAAATCTAAATTTGGGAGTTCTGTTCTGGTCCTGCAGTGATGTTGTGATGCAGTTTCAGATCAGTCTGATCAGCTGTGCTGTCCAATCACAGCACTGTACAGTCTATAGTATTTTGTTAAATCAGCATCCACAAACACACCCCTATGTGTCATACAACTACATATTCTAAAAGACCTAGACAGTACAGCATCACAAAGCTGCTAGCTTGGGTGTAGTCTCTTAGTCGTGTGTCACTGTTTCTTATAACTGATAGTGTTTTCACCAAATGGGATTTTACTCAACATGCAAGTGGGTTCAAATGTATTTCAGGAATATGTGAGTACCTGCTAATGTTGGTTTACAAAAAAGCCATTTTGGCTGACACTATCATTATTCAGAGTTGGCCATTTGATAAATATCCTTATTGCTTTTTGTCAGCACCATAATATCCATGTGGATTTCAGGTTACATTATTTAGATGTTTTGCTGAGATATGCAACATCTAACTCCAATATTATTTGTAATTTAGTGTAAGGGAGAATCTTAAGCTTTAACCCTAACACACACACACACACACACACACACACACACACACACACGATGGCTGCACTTCATCATGACCATCAATGGGAAAAGATGTATGATTGATTAATGAAGCTTTTATCAATACAAGGAAAGGAAAACGACCCCCGAAATCCACTTACATATCAGCAAGGCACTTTTATCCCTCCTCCCATGAACATGATATACGAAGGCAGTCAGTGTGTAGTGCTGCTTACACGTGACTACATAATGAAATGGTGAGCTATCTTGGGAGAGCACAAACCCCTTACTGAAGAGCATTTAGTTAAGTGTACAGATTAGCATAATAAAAGCAATCTCATAACATGATCAGACCTCTCTAATTGAGCTATTGTTCATGTAAGCAGTGTGATTTTCTATTGGTTCAGATCCCTCTAGCCTACACTACCTTTTCTGCTTCTGGAGTGATGGGCTATGATGTTACGTGTGTCTACTTGAGTGTATGTGTGTGTATGTAAAGGGGAACACATCCCTCTAGATCATTACTCCTCAACAGGAAAGGACAGAGGGGGCGTTAGTGAGCAAATGCTAACTCAGCCAATAATGAACAGGGTGGTTATAATGCAAAATCCATTGCCTCTCAATCGAGGCCATTGATCAAATGTGCCTCCCGTATGTGTGATTCTCTGCCTGGCTGGTATAGTCTGAAGCAGTGTCTTGCTCTCTAATTCATTCCCCCAATCTTCACATTCTCTTTCTCACTCATCTGTTTCTGGCAGTTTTTTTAGTCAAATAAGCTTGTGGTGAAGGAAAGTGACTCTTATTTCAGATACATTGAATTTAATGCAAGTGGTGCAAAGACGAGAAAGTGACCCTACTTCCATCAGAAACAATTGCGACCTGGACAGAGAAGAATGAGGTTAGTCACCTTGGTACAAGCTCCCACCAAGCTCTGACTTTGACTGGATGCCTCCCTCAAAGCTTTTAACAGGCAGCTGTAATAGCACTGTGGTTTTGAAGAGGCCATGGTTAAAGCACCTCTGGAAGAGCAAGCTGGCGTCTCTTGTGGCTTTAGATGCGGTCTAAGTTGTACTTAATGCACTGACAGGTAATCCATCTCAAGGCAAGATGCTTTATGCCGATTTAGACAGGAAATCAGAAACCTAGTGTGGCATTAGCCCCAATGTCTCCTCCTTTTATCCCAGCCCATTATGCAGAGGGGCTTTTTTATTGGTTCCGTTTTGAGGATACATATCTTGTTGTGATCAGTGCATTTCTTGCAAAAGAGCACATTAATAGGCCATTAATGTCTATGTTCCTCCAAATAAGAGCACCAGATACCTGGTTTCATTGTCAATGTAATGTTCAGATAAGAAAAATTGAGGGGTTGAGTATTAAACTGCTAGTACAAGTAGTAACTTGATCATGGTCAGTCATTTGAGTCGTGCTTCTTTGTATTTGCAACTTACAATGAAATCAAGTGTTGTTTACCTTTTTACCTTTTTTTCTTGTTCGTGTGTGTGTGTGTGTCCCTAACACACACACACACACCGAAGGTAGCAAGAGATACAATTCTTCTGGACCTGAAGGGAGGTGGTATATGTCTACAGGTTTTCTAGTATGCCGCTAAATGCTGTAGAAGAACAAGAAAGCTGACCGGCACAGAAAAAAACATTTCTGTGCACGTTGCTCACTGGCGACTTGAACCGACCTCAGCCAGCCTCTGGCTTTCACTACTTCACCTGGAGCTTCAAAACAGAAAGTACATCTCTCTGCTGTTGTCTGTCACACCCTAACGTTAGCCACGATAGCTACCAGTGTTGGGCTACTTCCAAAATGTAATACATTATAGATTACTAGTTACTGTCATTTGAGAGTGTTACAACCTAAAGTAGTCTAGGGGTGGAGGACGCATGCAGTTTAAAACAATAAACTTGGGACATAAAACGAACGGTAAATAAGGTCATTTTATTGTGTCCGCACAACACAGGGCAACTTAAAACAATCTCTAAAAGGAAGAGAAATATAGGCACTTCATCACAGGTTTGATTCAGAGCAGATCGCACAGCAGCTCCCAGCACCCACTCTCTGCTGGCTTCCACAGAAGCCTCACCCCAGCACACAGCCATACTGCCCTCTGTTAAGCACTGATCAGCTGATTAGCCTCAGCTGCAGGCCTGTCGTCAGCAGCACACACGTGCAGAGAATCACACACTGGGAGACAATACATATAATACAACATGGCACGTGGCAGAGAGTAATTAGTTATATTACAATATTACTTTATCTGAATTTTAATGCTTTACACTACTTTTGTGTTATGGTAAATTACTTTCACCAAAATAACTGCAGAAGTAGGCTCTGACTTGGCAGGTTGCTTGTGAATTTCACCACCGTCCACGCCGTCCTGGTGCTCACCCCCAGGCCTCAAATTCTGTATACGCAAGTTCTGTACCTGCCTGCCAACTAAAGAGCTTAAACAGTGGGCAGATGCATTCTTCTGGCTGAAGACAGTTTTCTTGCTGGCTTTCCCTCCTTCCCCGATGGGAGGACTGGAGCTTCGGGACGGGTGACGATGGTTCGACAGTGCGGCACTCCCCTCCCGTCTCGCGATGCCGGCTGAACAGCCAACCCCTGCTCCCGGCCTCTTGAGCGGGGATGTTTATGTCCAGGAGCCGTCATCCAAGTGTGCTTCGCTTTGGAAGTGTTTTACGGAGCTTTGTTTTTTTGATGCTGTCTCCGTCCCTCCTGCACTTGTGTGGGTGTGAGGAATTTTTTTTCAGAATATGTTTTGCTACATTAACTTGTTCAGTGCAAACAACAAGAGTAACTAGTCTATGTTCTGCTTGTGGACCTTGTGTCGTAGGTGGCATTGACTACATCAGCTTTGTAAAGCTTATACGAAATAGAACAATGGATACATATTTTAACTTCGGATTCTATGAGTATTTGGCGTAGCACTCTTAAGATTCAGGCCACCTGCTCCACTAACATTGGCTGAAGAAAAATGCTGATGTTGCAGATCTACGGCTCCGCACCTGTAATACACAGTATCTGCGGACGTGATAGAGGCCCGTGCCGGGTGCAGGGGCGGAAAGAAATCTCAATAGCAACAGCTTGTATATGCCTAGAATCATAGAATCTGAGTTATAATACGTAATTATCAATATTATTTCCATGTCATTAGCAGCGGCTCATAACTTGTCATTAATAGGGTCTTTACTCACAACTGATGAGATCATGTAGCTTTTCAGTCCAAGCAATGACCACTCTTGACTTACTGGTGGGATATCTTCCTCAACGCGTGCCCATCTAAAAGGACTCGTATAGATGCAGATGACCAGTGCTCCCTGAGTTTAAGTGGATTGATTCCATGTCTGAAACTATACCTGCTGTTTAGAGCCACAAAAAAACCTCTGTACACAATAGATTCTACTTGTCAGGACATCTCTACTGTATGTTTACAGCTCCACTGTTAAGCTAAAATTAAGGGGAAAATAAAGTCCAAAAAGGTCATACATAATTAATGGCATGTGTTTTCTAAAATTTAGCTGCTCTGTTTGTGTTCCACCTCGTAATGGTGAGATGAAAACAAAGCTAGAACATTAATTAATCTGCCGTATCTAATATACACGGATTACAATTACACACAGTCCCAATCAGTCCTCTCCAGTGATATTTTAAAGCCATAGCTCGCAGAGACTTGCTCTCCTGAGACCACCATGCTCTTGCGTCCTAGGAAAGCAAGCAGCTTCCTGAGACAGCAACAGCACTTCTCTCTGTGAAATAGAGGAACCCCATTACATCTTTTCACTTTTCAATCTCACCCCTTTTCTCTCTCTCTCTTTCTCTCCCTCTCTTTTTTTCGTTCCCTACAGTACATCAGTGTGGCTTTATCCATTTCATGTTTAGTGAAACTCCCCAGGCGAGCCAACACGAGGCAACGAGATGCCGCAAATCTTGGATATCTTAAACAAAGGGCATAGTGCCAGCACTCTTGCCAGATAGGAAAAACGGTAATCCAAGGGAGGAACATCATCCTGAATCAAACAAAATGAATAAATAATCGGCGCTGCAGACACACTTTCATACTTGCGGTAGATGTCCGTGGAGGATTGGTTTACCAGCCCAAGTGATTAGTCTGCTGGCAGAATTGTTTGGTTTTTGTGGCTCAACCATTTACAGTATGATATAACAGCAGATCAGATCCAGTTCTTAACAGAGCCCTCTGCAGAGCTGCTGAAATTCAGCCAAAAAACAATCAAAACCCAAACAGCTCAGCTAGCTGTTACTCAACTGTCACTTCACATTTGTGGCATAATGCACGATGCTTAAAATCATAATCCATGTCATTTGGTCCCATTGGTTCATACATCACTAGTGTTATTACACTGCTATTATATATATTTTTGGTGTGACATATTATTACATCACATACATGTTACTAATCAAGTAGATCAATTATATCATATAATCATTTAACTAAACTTTTCAAATATTTTTTTTCTGCGACTGTTATTTTTTTGGGTTAAAATAAGGACTTTGTATTCCTGTATTTTGATCCCAATCTTATTCAAAACAATACTGCACATATTTGATCTGAAGTTAATTCATAGTACATTTTGCCACAGCCTCTTCATATAAATTATCTCCAATATGACATAAACATAAAATAGGGGGGTTTTCTCATTGATAGTGTCTGCATGCCAGAAGTTGGAATAATAAACTACCAGGCAGAGATAATATTTTTCAATGGCAAATCGATTTTCATAAGGTTACATTCCTAATGTTTATATTTCAGCAACCTTTCTCCTGTTTATACAATAGAGGGTATTAAAAGGGAGATTAAATTTTACCCGCCTGAATATAATACAAACACAGAATGATGCTTCTATTTCCAGGGCAAGCTGTGCATTGTCATTTATTTATGAGTTGTTTTTTTTGCCACCCCCTCCTTTTCCTTTTCTCAACCAACAGTAAATATGGAAATTGTGTTTGTCAGTTTGTCTGTATACACACATTCATGCATGCATATCTATACATGTGCCTTTGTGTAGGGATATTTTAATGTCTGTCTTTTATACCGCATTGAGTGCAAACTTGTGCTGTGCTCCTGCATGGACTCAATGGCCGTAGGAGGGTCATGTGGCTCCTGCAGAGAAAAGTTCTCCATCCTCCTTCAATAAACACACTCCCTCATCCTGTTCCAGTATCGACAGTCAATCATCTGCCTTCACACACTTGTTCTCTCCCTCAGTGGCTCTCTTTCATCCTTGTGAAGACACAGCCAGACTTTTATTGCCACTATTACAGGGAGCTGCCATTATCCTCTTGAATGGGAGGGGGCCTACTTTGTCTGGGTTGCTCCCACAATCACAGTACTTTAAGGTTAAAGAAAGCACAATGAGAAAATATTTCATTTTGAATTGTTCAAATTATACATAATACAGAAATACTTCTTTCATAATTATTAGTTTCCAGTGGTCATAAATAATCACTTCAATTCTGATGTCTCCATTTCCACTTTAAATGGATAATAGTGCTGAAACAGCGTCTGATAATCCTCTTATATTCGTTGATCTATTGAATAGATTCTAAGAAATCTTATCAGACCATAATAATGATAGCTCATCACAAATCAAAAATAAAGCAGTATCAGAGTTCTTTCTTACAGTGAAACTGTAATAAAGCCATGGCTTCCTGGCAAAGATACATGAGTTTTATTGAAATATTTTGTATTGATTTTTAAAATGCTTCGTTTTGCCCCTGACTCTGAAATGTATTTTGTTTGATGGTTCTTTTAATTTCCTCTAAGGTATTTTTATGTTTTCATCTTAATAACCCACATTATATCTAATGGATTGGTACTGTAGTTCCTAAAACTAAAATCTGTTTTGTGTTCTATTCTGTTAAACTGTGTCCCTGGATAGTATGTTTTCCCAGTTATTAATATCAAATGACCCACATACAAATTAAAATGACTGTAAGATAGTTATGTAACAAGACAAACAAGGGTTTATATAAATAAAGCTCTTTGTTTTATCATGTGTTTATCATGTGGTATTTTCCTTAGGTGCTGATCATTTTCGTTTTAATTTTTTACATTATATTTAGCAGAGATTAGGAATGGAATTTTGATGGCATTTAAGTCTTTTTTTAGTATTTTTCAAATCCAGTCTAAGACGCACTGTCAGTGCTGTTAGTTGCATTTGATTAGATCAGATTTGTATATCCGGACAGCACCAATCTATCAGCATTAGTTGCTGTGTTAATAATGTAGGGGTAGCTTGTGTAACTACGCTGGTGACGTGGCTTTCCAACGGGGAAGCTAGACAAATGAAGGTCCATTGTTTTGCCCATCAACCAGTCCCAAACGGACTGTTATCCTCCTTCAAGACAGTTGGAAATCCGATTTGAGCATCCACAGGGTCCACACTGAGACGCATCTGTAGAAATTCACCTCCCAGATGTGGTTTGGATATGATTTGCAAAAATCTCATTTCATGTTTTGTTTTTTGCTTTCCAGACTTTCTAAAATCAATCTGGATAAGATATGGATATGCCAAAAAACACATTTGGGCTGGCAGTCTGAACAAGCCCATAGTGACATGTCTTTTCACTCACCTACAATCACAGGCTTAATATAGACAAACTGCAGATATCACATTAACCATAGGACTGTCAAAATTTCCGTTTTTGCTTTTACGGAATTAACATAGCTGAAACTGATTTAATCTTCCACCGCCAATGTTATAACCTGTAACAGTCGGATAAAAGTGAGAAGTCATCCATTGTCTATATTTTCTGTTTCTCTTTGCTATAAAAACAATGAGGAGAGATAAAGAGTTTGAGAACAGATTCTTTAGCATCTGAGTTTCATGATGCTTTTTTGAGACATTTGGTGAGTTAAAATTCACGGTGGTTTTCACCATGCAGGCTTGGACCATGTGAACATGCATATTGCAACATGCAAATGAATCACAAGTGCTTATGAAGATTTTATCTACTCTAGAAGGCAAATAGTAAGAAACCCCCAGATTGTACCATCCTTTTACACACTGACACTCTGAGCTGTGTTTGAAAACTGTTTGTTCTGCTTTGTGCACTGTTAACATAAGTTGGTTTTGGAGCACACACATCCTTTGCAGGGTAGTTGATTAGAATATGAAAGGGAATCTCAGCCTGGTCGGTTGCTGCGTTCACTTCTCATAGACGCCCCATCATGAATTAGGGATGAGGGCTGCAGTCCACCCTGCACCATTTGAAGACTTCCCCTATTTACAACCACTCTAGGGCTTTAGTTTGTGTACAGAGAAACAAATATCTAATTTGGAAGTTTTTAGATCTTCTACAGAATGGCCGGCCAATCAGAGGAGAGTTTTATGATTTTTTTTTTTTGTTCCCATTGCAGGTCGTGGTGGGTTCAGAAAGTTCTAAAAAAAAGTGTAGTAAATGGCTTAAAATATGGTTTAAAACTTTTTTTTTTAAAGAAAATACCAAATATGATAAACAATAACACACATTGTAATAAACTATAAAAACTCACTAAGTTTTACTGAAATTTTTTGAAATTGAATTTCTATCATGTTCTGTTTGAGGAGAGTGGGCAAGGAGAGTGTGATTAACATGTAATCTTAAGGAAACGTCAGTCTTCTGGACCCAAAGCCTGCTGCTCTGAAGCCTGGCATCACCACACAGCTAGCATATGGCAATGGCTTCCATGAGTTCTGTTGGCAATGCGGTGACAACGGCATTGAGCTCAGGCTCGTCTACCAGAGGGGTAGAGTATAGTGGGACATAGAGGCATTTCATTGGTTCTTTCCGATAAGATTTAAACCATTTTAATTAAAAAAAATAGAAAACCAAAATGTGGTGGTCAGCATTGATATAGTGGCAGGCTGCCACAAATATATCAGTGTATTAGAAACACTATTGTTACTTGGTTGCAAATAAGGGTACACATTACAGATATAACCTACATGCATAGGTGTGTGAAATAAGCATATGAATTTATCAATTATTAGGTAATGTTTTGATAACCGTGTAGTCTATAGAAAAACAAACTAATTGTACAGATTATCTGTTGGTTGATGTAATGCGTAAACACAGGATAAATTAACGTAAGGTAGTCGACGCTCCTAAGAATATCCTGATTCCGGGAGAGCCCAAGTGGTTGGTAATTTAAATTTAAAACAAAATTGGAAAAACAGTAAAGGTCTTAATAAAACTTAATCTTAATTGGCTGAATTCTGAATCTGACAATACAATAAAAATGTAACACATAGATGGATTGAGACGTATTTAAACATGGATCTATTACTTTTATCTTTAGCTCCTGTATAACCCTGACAAGTTATAAAATGTTCTCCCCTCTTCCCTTTTATGCACTCTTCTCTCTCTGCTCTCATTCCAGCTGTGAGGTACAATTACTGCCATGAGTAAAATTCTACATTGCCGCAGGGCCAGATCATTTAAACCACAATGCCAGTCCTCAGTAACTTCAGAGCCCCTGTGGGCCTACTTCAATAGACCCCCGGCCCCAGGTGTGAACCTGGTAACTTGTTCAGCAATACACACAAAGTGTGGTGGCTGTGAAGGCTTCAGGATAATGCACCACTAATGGTGCAAATGTGTTTGCCCAATGATGTCCCTGTCAAAGGAACGTTATACATAAAACCTATTGGTTTACTCTATCTTGAAATAAGAGCAGACACAGAAGCACTGACTAAAAGGGTGAGGTTCTGGGGGTCAAAACAATGTGAGGTCTGGCTAAAACTACATCAAATTAAATGTTTACATTCTGTAACACTTGCATAAAATCAAACATTAACAGCGACTTATATGCATGCCAGTCCTCTCTTTTATACCACTACCTGTGGCTATCAAGTCCATTTCTTGAAGTAACCGTGGTCCTCACACCACCTATGCCAAGATTGCAGGGTAGTCTGTGGCCTCATTATACTTTATACCATTTCCAGATGAAATTCAACCGACTTTTGTTGAAGCTTAGCCACATGTATGCAACTCCGTTGGCCAGATTGCAAATCTAATTCCCGATCCGTCTTGGTTTTCGCGGGTACGCCAATCAGAGTCTGCCTCACTCCAATCCACAAGGTGGTGGTAATGTACCTGAAGCTGTTAACTTGGTAACGCCAGTTGAAGAATAACGTGCGCACTTGTTACAACATTAAAGGTGCAATATTTAATATATTTAATGTATTACATCCAAAAATGACCCCAATGCTTCATCAAATATTTAGGAAACTTGAAACACTGTAAGGTTGAAATACTTTTTTTCCGACAACAATTCTAATGCCAGTATTTTCTCCTTTTGAAACTTCCGATCTGTGACGGAATGTCTGTTGTGTTTTGGCCTGTGTGTTGTTATCAACTGCCATGGAAGCAGCAAACAAACTAACAGGATCAATGGAGATAGATTCTACCCAACCTAAAAAAAAAAAACCTTGGCATGTATCTAACAGTTGTGTGACCAGAGACGTAACAAACTCCCTGGTAAATATTGGAGATGTGTTTACAAGATAGAGACAGCTTAGAGCCCAAAAGGACGCAAAGTTGGCTAATTTCCTCCTGAACAGGTAAGCATTAGCTTCAGGCTAATTTATCACGGACACTAGGGACAGGCATTTTATGTCAACATTTGAACATTTGTGTACTCAAATTAAATTATATTGTACTCGAGTTTGTTACTCGCAAAAACAATTGAGGCACAGCCAGTAAAGTGATCCTGGTCCTGGCTAACGGCGCCATGCTAACACGTCATGACTGCTAACGTTAGCTAACGTTGCCGGAGGACCAGGCAAGCGGGTAGCATGTTCAGCGGCCGTAACGGTCAGTTACTTTGAGCCAAGAAAGGGGGGCTGTATATTAGAGTCCGGATTGGGCCGAATGTTTCTGTCCGAGCCCGGCACGCATCCGACAGAGTTAAAATCTCATTTTTTTTCTCATACTTGTGACACATGCAGGCTACGTTTTTGTGTGGAAAGCCCACATTTATTAACCAACTGTATGAAGGCATTCGGAAATGTCAACAGATGAGCGCATCAGCACACCGGGGGGCAATAAGCGCACGTTAATAAGCTATTTAATTTAAAATGTTCAATGTGGTAACCTTTCCTGCTTGCTTCGTTTGTGACCGTGATCAGAAAACCAGGTGAGACTCGTTACCTCCAGGGGAGACGTTATAAACGACCCTAAAATCCCGTTTCTGGTGAGCAACTGAATGAACTTGGCTTTCAGTCTGGAGTTTATTTCGGACACCGCACACACTGTGTACAAAACATAAATTAATTCCATCAACTCTGCTCCGGTCGCATCTACAACATGTCTGCTTCCTCTTTTTCTATCTTCTTCCCACTTTCCACACACACAGACCCACACACACTGAGCTCTCTTAAAGGAGCTGCAGCACCATTTTACAACAAATGCCTTTTCGCGTTGATGTGACCGAGCCTGACCCAAACCTGACCATATTTTCTAAATATCTGTCCGAACCCAACGGTACCTGTCGGGCTCAGGTCGGGTATCCATGCCTTACTATAAATCGGGAAGAGAGGGCCGTGAGATTTCAGTGTGTTAAGTGATTGTTGCTGTAATTCTAAGCCAATAAAGTGTGTATTTTAGTCGAGTGGAAAAGGACGGCAAGGTAGTCGTATTGTTAGCGGCTCCTACCGTAATTTTAAGCCGTCTTCCGTTTTCTGCTCTCTGTTCTACAATGCTGTTTCTGCTCATAAATTCATAGGCAGAACCTAATGCATTCCACTTTCAATCTAATTTTAGAATAACTACAATCCATTTTCCCTTCCATGCAAGTGTTGGAGTAATGTGAAAATGACCTTTATTTGGGAGGTAATTGTGCTGGCCCTGTGTAAATGCCTGATTGTGATCTCTCTCTGCAAAGTGCTGGTTCAGCAAGGTTCCATCCTGTTCCTCAGCATGGTCCTCTCTTTCCTCCCAAGGTGTCCTCTGGTTGCGCTGGCCTCTTTGAAGGCTCCCTCTCTTTAATGGAATCACTACATACACTTCCTGGACGAAGCAGGGAGAAGCACTAATTCTACACTGATAAAGATCTGACTTCCTCTCATTTCATAAGTCTTCCACTAGATACGAAGCTGTGCTAGATTAGATGTGTCACTCCTCCCCCCATCCCCTGTAACACAAAAGTCCTCACAAGACCAAACATGAAAAAAGAGAATTCATTTAATTGCTATTCAAGTGTGGGTGAACAAGAGGGAAAGCTGCACATTGGGGTGGAGACTGTTTCTTTTTTTCTTCATAACTACAAAAGAAAGTTCTCTAAAATCAAGAAATGTGTATCGTATTGATGAAGACGGGCTGTAGGTAACCTCTAATATCTGTTAAATTCGGAGTGTAGTTGTCAAATGTGTCAAAGATTCTCCTCTTCCTGTCTAAGCTAACACAGAAGGTATATCTACTATCTGTCAAACTGCTGGTATTTTAAATTATCTCTCTTTTATTAAATGCTCGGATGTCCATGTTAAATAGTCATAGTTCCAAATCAACATCCTTTTTTTTCTTGTTAACAGTAATCATACATACAAAAATATTTCCAACTTAAATAGGATTGTCAGAGTATTGCAGCCTGTCAGGTTTAATTGTTTTTGTTGCTAAAGGACAATTCATGAGGAAAACTTGTTGCCATTCAAGCTTTAGCCTTATCACCTTCCTATGAAAGAACAGCATCCTAATATATCCACTTTGTTGTAAATTATCAACAATCACTCAAACAAAAGAGACATTTTTGGGGCTATGATTGCCCCACTGCCCTGTTGTGTTTTAAGTGAGGAAGTGGCAAGTCTATGTCAGTTTGATTGAAATGTTGTGTCATTCGTTTCTAAGTCCTCTGCTTTCTTTTTGTTCTTCCTGTCTCTTTGTGCCGGATAAGGGGGACTTCCCTCCAGATGTGGAGGCTGCTCTTTATGAACCTTTTCATCTTCTCTAACAGCAGTCTGATCAAAGCATGATAATTGAGACAACAAACCTGTGTGTCCATGGCCCTGTCATAGCAGTAGTAAAAATACCCTTCATAACATGTCTGTTTTGTAAGTGTATGTAGGATGTGAATGAAACCATGTGAGTTTTGTCAGTTTTCTTATGAGACTTTTAAAATAACAGCATTTAAACCCCAGCAAAAGGAAAGACATTTCACTTGAGGCATTTTATTTTTCCGACACAGTATCTTTATGTGTGAACCCTCTTCTATCAGACTCTTCTGTTCATAGGTTACCTTTTATTGAGGCACCATGCAATAAAACTATATTGCAAATATCACAGACAAACAAGTTTTTCAGTTGCATTTGAGAAAGAAATGCTGGTAAGAAATGTCATTTGTTTTTAAATAAGTTTAATGAAATTAAATAAGTGAAATTAACAATAAATTCACATGAAGGAATGTATTCACATTTTAAATTGCTGAATATGCTTATTGTAATGGTCAGAGCCTCCCATACCTTAAGCCACCTTGTTGACCGCAACCGCAGAGTGATCTATAATGTCTAGCAGGTGTAGGGTTGCCTGTTGGTACGTAGGAGGGATTTTGATGTATTTATTTATTTAGTTTTTGCCTGGTCACCAATAATTGTGAAACTTCAGCTAGTTTTTTTTTTTTTTTCTGGCTGGACAGAGAAGCTGTCAGGCATCATATTTCCCTCAGGTTCAAATGTGCTGTGTGCTTTGATAATAAATGGAGAGAGCTCAGGTGACCAGGCTTGATAGGCTTGTAGGTAATAGTGGGACCTCTGATGTGAAAACAGCAGTTCCTGTATTTGAATTGGGCTGTCATTTTGGTCGTCTCTGCTGCATTTTAGCAAATTGACTCAAAGTACTATTGACTCAGTGATAACCTTTTTTTTGGATGAAAGGAATAATTTACAGTCCTATTTCCCTTAAGGTCTCTGAAGGACTGCTGACCAGGACAGAGATTTCAATGTTTGATCAGTTGTTGGGCATCAGTTTTACTTGACCTAAAATCTGAATATGACAAAATAAAACTTTTTTCACTCTATGTTCATAACCCAGATATGTTTTAATACATTCTTTTATTGTATGTAACCTAGATCATTAAGCCAGAAATATCTTCTGTAGAACTGATGGAGGGAGGCAAAACCAGGACATTGTTGTGGAGACCAATTTTCTACAGATAGAAATTCACTACTAAATGTTGCACCGTACAAACAAACAAAACAACAGGAAAATCCTGGTCTTCCTTTTGTTTGTTTGTTATATTTTCAGTTTGCACACAGATTAAACATTGTAAATGAATGTGGTAATTAACGCTCGGTGTGTGAGTGTAGGCGCTGGCTTATCTACTTGTTTGTCTCAGATGAAAGGAGCATATTTTCTATAAAACAAAAAGTGGGATTGTACTCAGTGTATCATACCCACTTGTTTACAATGGTCTCCCAGGGGGGCTCCCCTCTCTGTTTGTTAGTGTATTTGCAAGGGGAAACCTAAAATAACCCATCATCTTAAGCAGAGCACCATCTATAGGCAGACTGTGCTTTGAATGTGTTCACAGCAGCCAGCTTTCCTTTACAGATCTGTAAACAGCATAAGCTTTATTGAGACTGTCTCTTCCTTCTGTTTGATCTTTACTGCATCGGATTGGAAAGAAAAGAAAATTACAATATTAAACTTTCTCTCCATATGTAGGCACATATGCAATTGTTGGTACATGAATAACTACTGAGGAACTTTCAGTTTGTGTTGATTCTAGCGGCCCATTTGGACAAAAGCTGTAGTGTTTTTACCACAGCTGCTGTCTTAAAGGGGAACTATGCCATTTTTAATTTACCTTAAGTGAGCAGCTTTGGAGTCATTGGAATGGTTATGTGACTTTTTTTTGAGTTGAATGGTGGTTGTCTTGCTACCACCTAGCGCATGTGAGCGGAAAAACCACCATTGCAGCTTTGGGCTAGCGAGCTGCCGGTCAAAGCGTCACAAAGGACCACGTGATATCAGGTCTCGCGATCAGGGGCTTAGCACAAAATTCTGGGCCCTGTAGAATGGCATTTTCTATGGGCCCCTCCCCGCATCAACAGCTATTCATTCTAGCATCTTTTTGGGCCCTCCTCACATGAGGGCCCTGGGTACTCAGTCCCCTTTTTCCTCCCGGTTCGACACCCCTGCTCACGATATGACAAATTGCAAGAACAAGGTAGCAATGGAGTTTTTCACACTGGCTGCAAAAAAGAAGCAGAAAGCTATGAAAGCATTGTCGGAGGAACAGAGAAAGAGGAAATGGCAGACCGACCAAGTGAGGAGTCAGACCCAAGTAAACAAAGGGGCTGCCAAATATCTATTCCAAAGCTGTAGGGGGAGCTCTACTGAGAAACCTGTAAGCAGAAGGCAACGACATGGCCAAAACAGCATAGTGCCTCTTTAAGGATCTTTTAGAGTTAGTGTTACCAGGAGGTCATATAGTTGCAATGACACTGCAACTGTGCGAGCCAAAGCATTTTCAAGATTTGTTGTACCAACATAATGATTATAATAATAATAATAGTAATAACTTAGATTTACATAGCACTTTTACTGAAACCCAAGGAAGTACATGGGGACAAAAAGAAAATAAGCTAACACGAACATGGACTGAAAATAAAAACTGGGCGCTTAATGGAAGTGGGACGTATAAGCCATTACTACGGAAGATACTTCTAAAATAAAATAAAATGCATTAGCAATCATGTAATGGATACATTTGCACACTTAAATAAATTACAGTAAGTGCACTGTATAGTAAATAAGGAGTGATTTCAGACACAAGAGGTTACCAAGTAACCAAGTAGGTTAACCATATTTTACCCATAGAAGCAATCACAGCTGAAACACTTTACACACGCACATACACCTTTACCTTGTAAATTATAGAGTGTGGGCTAGACCTACTCTGTCTGTAAAGTTTCTCGAGATAACTTGTTATGAATTAATACTATAACTAAAATTTAATTGAATTGAATGCAACAAAGGTTGTGTGCATTGTAAAGCTATAGAACACATCAGGGAAGATTGTTTTCTAGCTACTGTGACCTCAGCAGTGTTGTAAGACGTTACAAAGAAAGTATGGTTTAAAGTAAGGTAACGCACTGCTGCTGAAAATTTGGTAACAAACATAGTTCCTTTTTCAATTTGGCGTAACATTACTTTTCCAGGGACATATTTGACAACGCCACTGCCTTCTCAGCTGCACAAGCTCCACACGGTATGTGACAGAGGGTGATAGCAGAGCAATCATGTCATTCTCCCTCTCTCTCCCCTTTCATGTCTTCATCTGTCCTGTCAAAAATAAAGGCTGAAAATGCCCAAAAAATAATCTGCAGTGTAGTTCAGACACTTCACTGATAAACCATAGATTGCCTTTATGGTCAAAGATAGTTTTTTTATAATTAACTTATGTCTCTGCCAGAGCCGCCTGCTTTTAAAAGTAACATAAAAGTAACGAGTAACGTTAAAAGTTACTTTCCATAAGGAGTAACTAATTAAAGTAACAGATTACTTTTTTTAAGAAGTAACGAGTAACAAGCAAACAATACTTTTTAAAAGTAACTTCCCCTACACTGGACCTTAGAAAAAAAAAAAAACATAACAGAAAGAAAGCATGCGCCCACCACCATACCTGAAATTACAATACAATACAAATTGCAGTCATTAATACATTAAAAACTGCACTAGGCAAACCCTGAGCCAAGAATTACCATAGAATAATTAAACAGATCCCTGCTCAAGTGTAAGTTTAGCGATCACTATAAACCTCTTTTGATGCAATTAAAGATGCATAGAATCTTGTATAGCAACATCTCCCATGGGTTATCGGTGTGTCTTACAGTACATTTACTGGCTTGACATAAGGATATATGGCATGTTAAAAAGTTGAATGCAGATTAAAAGGGATGGAAATAAACTGTTAAACAAGCCTCCCCTGGTACACTTCATACAATGTTCCGTTAGGCCAAGTTAGTGACCTTTATAATCAAAGCATATGCTAATTACAGAGATATTATTAGACGTGTGGGAGTCTATGCTCAAGGCTATGCTATCTCTGCATGCACAGAATTCACAAATTAGGGGATTGTCACTGAGATAGTTGACCGATAAATGTCACATTGTCACTATTATATCCCCTCCACACTAATAGAAGAGAGGAAAAGCAGTTCTGAAATAAGGCTTTTGTCTCTGTTTTTAGAGCTCCCTACGCGCTCCTCTCCTGACCTGTGATTTTTAAAAGCACAGTCATTGTGAGGGGCAAAAATACATGAATATTAATCACTGTTCTGCCTCTGCAGTTGAAGCACCCCAAGAAAATGCATGGAGAATTGTTTTTTTTTTTGTTTTTTTTTACTCCAAGTACGCTTCATCCCCTTCCCTGTAACACCTAGCCCCATCCCTTGGCTTTGTGTTCCCCATCAGGAAATTTGCATAGAAATAATTCCTGTGTGAAGCATGTTCACAGGGTGTTCAAAAGATACCTGAGTGGGACTACATGACTTTTGTGAGGAGACACAACACAAGGAACCTTTTATAAGAGCAGAGAAAGATCTCACTACAGGAGACATCTGCAAAAGGCTTTAGTACAAAGCCCTTGATTAATTCTTTACCCAATAATGTTTTATTCTTGCACAATGTGTGGAATCAATTGAAAAATTTGAATATCCAATCCTAGCTGTGGGTGAATATTTCAGTGTGCTGTATTTGGTTCTTGCTCTAAATAGAACTCGTGGTCTTGGATGGATTTGTGTAACACTGATGTTTGAAATGGGCTTTGTTTAGTTGGTGTTTATATTGCACACTTCACTTTGTCTATCTCTGTCTCTTATTTTCCTAGCCATCCAACATTTTATATACACTGACACACAAAAGACGCACACACACATGCCAGGATCTAAATTGAACAGACCAGCATGGAGTAGGCCAATTACATCACTGCCCCAATTAAAATAAAACAACAGGACTCTTTCAAGCTGTCCTGCAGGGGAGAGAAAATTAGATGGGGAGAGAGAAAAAATGGCAATAACAAATCCCAATCCAGTCAGATCGTCATGATGTTCATTTTAATTAAAAAATTGGATTCACTGCAATTAACTCCAAACTAGTCCCCCGTGGCTGAATGAAGAAGAACACAATTGGCTCTCAGTTTCCAAGCAATTCTGAGAGGTCCACAACACCCTATGATAATCTCTCTTTAAATAACATTTACTGTTTCTTGTGAATATATTGGGATGTTTGTAATGATGTTTGTCACAATACTGCTCGATTGCGTTTATGTTGACATGACTCGTATACACCAGCATGATCACAATCTGTTAAATTGTACCTCCTTGGTTTTCTGAAATTGAGGTGAACTGGGGGTGCGTCTTAAAACTGAAGAGGTGACAGGATTGTGGCCTGTCTGACACTCAAACTTACTATGATTGATATCTTCCCTGATCAATTTAAACATTCACTTATATTTTTACGTGTCAGCCTCGATCGACCTTGTTCTATATTAAATGTCATGTCATGTGAAGTGATATTTTACACTGACTATGATGATGTGCACGTGTTAATGTGTTTGAATATAGTGTCTGTATTGAAATGTGTAGAGTGGCCATCTGAGGGTATGGATTACTATAATGATAGGGGTTGAGTGGCTAAAGCCTTATGACTAATAGCCTGTCAGAGTGGCACTCAATTTTACTTGGTCACACAGATCAACATCTCTCTCGCTTTCTCTCTCACACACACACACACACACACACACACACACACACACACACACACACACACACACACTTCATAATATGCAGAATAAATGTACACATTCAGGTAAAAAAGTGTTTATTATTTTTTTTATTCAAATATATTTAATTCTTAATTGACATTAAGTGTTTTCACAATAAATGAAAATTAGATTTTTTTCTCACTTTCTCAATAACTTATGGTAGCCTTTTACATTCTATCACGGTAATAATATGGTAATAGTGGGGTAACAGTGTATATTAAAGAGGTAATATATAGGTAATAACGTAATTACTAAGTAATAAGTCATAACTGGGCAATAAATCACAGTGATAAGATGTAATACTTGGGTAATAAGGTGAAAAGAAGGTAACAGATGTAATAACATGCAGTTACCAATGTAATAACTAGAAATGGGTTTGATGATAACATATGTATATCTGGGTAATGGTAATATAGTTATATTAATATTGTAATAACATGATAATAATGGGGTAATATAAGTTGATGTTTTCACAGTGTTGTAGGCTACTTTCAGCGTAATACCTTCCAAATTACATAAAGCTTCTTAAACTTAAAATTGGTAATTACCATATTATAATGCTGAGATTTATCCAGCCTTTATGTTCCAAATATTTCCCTTTTGTTTCAAGGTAATAATTTACAAATTATATGTTTAATCTCTTCTTACCTGGAAACACATCTGGTATTTTCTGTGTAATAACCATAAATCTGTGGTGCAAAATTTAAAACTGTCTGTTTGTATTTAATTACATGGTAATATTAGAATAACAGAGGTGTAGAGATTACCTTAAGATGCTTCTGGTAGTTTCTGTGTAACACCGGGGCCTGAAATTAACATCCGACCACCCTCCAAATGCGGGTGAATTTTGCAATTGGCGGGTATCACTGTCAATCTACCTGCCACATTGTCTGGTAGCCAATGAAATGGAGTGATTCAGACGCATAACTATCGGGCACGGAACGCAGTTGCTTACGGGCCCGGACCAATCAGGGGCCCGCATCCCTGCAAGACATTGATTGACAGCCGGGGCTCGCATTTTCATTACTCGCGACAATCCCAGCAGTCACACGTGCAGCCTCTGACCAAGCGGGAGTGAGAACGGGTCAAATTAATTTCCGTGTTTCTGATATGAAGATAAGACGTGTGTGACTCGAACATCTCACCAATTGAACGTACAGCCAAAGACCGTGCAAATCATGTCAGACTGTCCTGCCAACATGTATACATTTTAACATGAAGGTACGCTGTAACGTTTTTTAACTATAAAGCTGATGAAAGTTACTGCTGTTTCAATCCTGTCACCTCACTGCAGCGGGAGGGGATGCACACGGTGGATGCAGGAAAAACTGCAGATAAGATGTACAGGATGACAGCTATATTATTGTAGGTGCAATAATAAGTTAAAGTCCAATAAGTACTTTATGAAACCGAATGAATGTGTGTCCCAGCCCAAGATAGGAAATTATGCCTTTATGCAGGATTATCAAGTGCTACCTAACTTTCTAATTAATTTAAAGCCACATATAATTATAGGAATGTAAATGAGTTGAAGTCAACTTGGTTTAAAGAACTACTCCAGTGATTCAGTTATACACCTCCCAATGCTTTTTTTAGGCTGATACCAATACAAATTGGAATTGGGAGTTAATAAAAATCCGGTAACGGTATATTAGTGGATAGCAATTTATTTTTTGGATCAACACTTTAACAACATTCTTGATATCAATCCCTTAAATCAGTGACCCTTTAATTGACATGGCATCTTCTGTTGGACTCATGTGTAAGACTGTATACCCTGCATGAGAATGCCAGCTATTTTGCTGGTGATTGATGAATAGTGAGTGATGAATAAGATGAACAGGAACAAGTAATCTACACCAAAACAAATGTACACACACACACATACACACACACACACACACGCGCGCATGCACACTCGAAAAGAGATAAGAACAATTGTGGTACTTACGTCCTCATTTTTTTCTTGCCTGTTCCTTTTTTCTTTTGAGAGTGGGTAAGATAAATATTCACTTATTAAAGCGTAACTGGAATTGACTGTGTCATGCATCAGGCTAATAGCTGAAAGCCATGGTTCAATACGGCGGAGTTGGGACAGGCTTCGCTAATGGAAGAAGTGACGTGGTTGCCGCCCAAATGTCATTCATCAGACCGCACACTGTTCGTTAGGAGCTACAAAGCCCTGCCATCTCACACACTCAGGCTCATCCATTAACCCTAGGCAATGGCACCCGCTGGATTATGGAAATAACAGATTCAGGAAAATAGGACGATAGGCCATCCAAGTGGAAAAGACTGGTGTCAGGAGAGTGTCGCAAATATGTCTGAGGGCAAGGGATGTGGCCGTTTTTCTTTCTCTGAAGATCAATCTAGGTGCAGTTGCGTCTGGAGACCTAAGGTTTGCATAAGGGGGAACCTATGCCAGACGTTATGGTCCCACTTATTACATTCCTGCCCACCACTAATAGGGCACGCTGACTGTGGTCTCCGTGTTCTGCGTCATTGAATGAACTCAATGTTATTCACGAAGATCTAATATGAGAGTTAATGTCTTTTCATTTTTTGAAATGGAAAGTGCAGTTATACTGAGATCAGACAAAATTATATGACAGGAGGTGGACTGACAGAGTGGAAGAAGATAGCAGGAGTTTAGGACACATGATACTCAATGGATAATTTGAAGGTAACCACACAAATTAAAGTATATGGCCTTGATCCTTTAGTTTTCAGATTAACCAAGCCATAGAAACCTCAAAAGATGAGGTTTAGTATAATTATGCAGGGTAGTGAGTAGTTGTTCAATCGATTTGTGTAAGGCAAAGCTAATTTCCAAGTCCCCAAAATAGTTATATGGCTTTTAAATGAATCCAAGAAGCCATCTCAAGTCTGGGTGGTACTAACACACGTTTAGCAGTTTGGATAAACAATATTTTACTGTCTAAGGCTACTGTTAATATCCTCTCATGAGTTAACCTCTCGACCATGACAAGCGGAGAATATTCCCCCCATACTGTCTCATAGTATGAGAATGCCACAGTAGTGCGTCCAGACCTGTGGACAATAGAGGTGACGTGGCATGATGATCCAGGTCGCGTGTACAGGGTGCTCTGGCTCTGGACACAATGAGCTTGAGCCTGCCCTAGATCCCACATGGCCCCAGGGGATGACGTGATGTCACATGCACCCACCCGTCTACAAAGATTGTGTTTAGTCAGCAGTTTGTAATGCCCAGGGCTTGGCCTGCTCCTCTGTCCACAAAGGGCCCACATGCCCAGAGGGCTGCTGGGGATCTATGGCCCAGAACCCTGTTAGGCAACAGGTGTGCTGTGACAAGATAAGGATTTTTTTTTAGAGATAAATCAGTACTTTCACTTTGATCCAACAATTCATTTGAATTATACAGGTCAAAGGTATTTTTTACAAGTTTCGACTCTGCTTGTCTTGAATTAGTTGCCATCAATTGCACCATTTGCATCTCGCTCATGCCTCATCGTTTAAAATAGAACTGGTGTAATGACTTCAGTTTGAAGATAAGGGAGTGAACACCCTCTTTGCCCACACTTATGATGCATGTGTTTTACCTCTTCTTGCTGTCATAATGGTTTCTGTTGCTGAAAGTGCTCTCTCTTGCCAAGGTCCAATTTTTCTGGTCCAACTTAACACTGACCATGATGTTTGACACAGGCAGCATTCAACACTAGCGTAGAATGACACAAGCTTATAAAATGGTTAGTTAAAGATTGACTGGCAACCACTGTGATGAAAATGATTTTTAAATGATATGTTTATGAGGTTGGTTTGGGGAAGCAAATTATTGGTGTTTTAGGCTGGAGATCCAGTATAGATGAGAGATTATAAACACCAGGGGACACTGTCTGCCATGCTGCTGGGGCTGTCCTGAGAGCTGCCAATTTATTAAGTGGGTGTTATTCACCAATCATTCTGTCAACTGCTGTGATGACTTATCTACAAAATAAGGTGAAGGATGCTTAAATCTTTTTGTAAATGCTTTAAACAATTTGTTTTGAGAAAAAGATAAGAAAAAAGGAAAGATGGAAAAATATATAATAGCCAGAAACAAAGAATTCTCTGGTTGAAAACGAAAACATAGTTTCATTATATCATAATAATCATTATGACTAATCACTGAGCAAATCCCAGTGTCATCCAGTTCAATCCTTTCATTTCCTTCCTGTCCATCAGATTTTTTTTCCATCATAGTAACAGCATTTGTGGATCACAACAAGGTCGCTGTGGTGATGAGCACTGATGGAGGAGGAGAGCATGGAGTGGTCTGGTTGGGTCAGCATTAGGAAGCACCACTTTACTTTTTTTCCCATACGTTGTTGGTGATGAGTGTGTCTTGCTCTATAAAAACAGTCAGGCATGGCTCTAGGGATAGCAATGTCGGTCTGTCAGTTTGTCTGTCAGTCGGTGGATGGATTGGCCTACCACTTTGGTCCCGACTGAATTATCTAAGCAAATATATGATGGATTGACATTGAATTTTGTTCTGGCATTAATGGTCCCCAGAGGATGAATCATACTGACTTTGATTATCCACTGACTCTTCCTCCAATGGACCACCGTGAGGTTGATATGTTTGGAGTTAAGTGATAAGTCTTCACAACCACTGGACGGATTTTACCTCAATTAGGTAAACTCCTGACTTTTCCTCTAGCGCAACCTAAAACTTTCATGGTTCCCAGACAATGAATCCTGAATAGAGGATCCAAGACAGCATACAGTTCCAAGATTATGGTACAGTTGTCTGCGCAAAAGTCTTTCTCTATAGCAATAGAAAAACAAGAAAAATATTCACAACCCTCCATTTTCCATTGCTCCTTCAGCTAAACATCGCTATAGATTTAATTTGGGGCTGCAATAAGTCCCTGGGGAGATGTTTTAATGTGCGTAAATAAATCAAATGGCATGGTGTGTACTGTCTCTGTATCAGAGCACAACACTATGATTCAAACTATGCTTAGCAATTGAATATCAAAAGACACACAAAGCCTTGCCAAATGCATCAGATCTGCTTCCTCTGAGGAAGTGGAGGGATACTTGTAGCTACCAGCATCATTCCACTTCCAGTTGCAGTGTGGATTTCACTGACTGAGCCAAGCTTGGATTCTAAATGGCTCTCTGACTCCCTCCCTGCTCATTGCCAGGATTCTCCTGTGTTGGCAAGCTTATGGCAGGGTTATTAGATAAGGAGACAGACTCTCTGGCCCCTCTTAACATCCCTCTCAGCAGGAGAAAAATAAAATGATTTTACTCCCTCCTTGTTTACCTAAGTGGAAATAGAACAAGACAAAGCAAATGACTAGACACAGATAGCAGTGGGGCAACAGAGCTGTGGCCACACTGCTATCTGCTGACAATGCTTCGATTAAAGATTTAGGCTAATTGAGGTTTCAGTTTCTGTCATCTTGCAAGTGATTCACACAGTCAAGTCACATAATCATTTAGCATGCATATTTTACAAGCCTTTGTAGTCATTGAGCATCATCAAAAGAATGGTCTATGATCTTCTATGTTGTAAAATGCTGTTTTACATACTGTATACTGCTCATCTTTCCACTTGGCTAACTGAAAACTATCAATAGTGAAAGTGTATGTTAACTTACTCAACTCAGGTCTACGTTTCTTGTGTGTACTAGCTGCTCATTCACCTTAAACACATTATTTAAATTAAAATTATTATTTATTATTAAATAAATTATTTATTATATTAAATTATTATTTTTTTTATTCTGTTTACAAGCAATATCACTATAATGCAATGAAACCTGATTTTCAATCACTATTTCTGCTGTTATATTCCAGTCTCCTGTAATTACCTGGAATGCCAGCTGTAGGCCCCCTGCTAATACAAAGCGTGCTTTCTCCTGACCCAGCTAGCCCTGGGACTAATTATCATCTTATGGAAATGTGGCTATTTCTGCAACTTCCATGTCCCTAATTATTTCTGTTATTCCAATATCATCCTGGCTTTGATGTCCCAAATCCTGTATTTAAATAGTGTATGATTCCTCTTCTTTGTGTCCTGTGAGGATTGTTCATGTAAAATACATGGACTAAGAGTGGGTATTACCAGGGCCTCCAGGGGCTGGACATACCAGGTCCACAGCTTCGCTGTGTTTCCCTCTTTTCCTCTTGTTTTCTCCTCCTTATGGGGCGTCTGCTGGGATAAAGCAGACAGTGGTAATATACATGCGAGTTACCGCATAAGAATATTGGGCTTGTGGAAATGCATCTTTGTCTGATACCTATGATCTCGTTACCAAGGGAGGAAAAATGCTCACCAGAGCGCTCTTTACATTTGTCAAAATCATTCCTCATCTTAAATAGTACAGCTTTTAAAATGACAAGTAACCCTTGTCACAAAATGTTCTTACATTGTTGTGACTGGATGAATAGAAGGTATCCTTACCAGTCATAGATGTCTTATATTCTCAGGGTACCATATAATTTAAATTGGTTGGTCAAACTGTACAAACTTTGGGCCCATTGAGAGTGAGAAGTGTCTAAAAAAGACATCCATCATTAGTGCATAAAGAGAATGGTTTCATTAATTAGTAGGGTTAAATGGCATTGTACCATCTGGTCTGGCGCCATCTTGGCAAGCAATTTGTTGAGTATGAAACTGATGTACAATCTTCTGAGAGAATTTCATGCCCCCTCCGAAGCCTCTGTCATGCATGAGTCACATTGTGATTTGATTTTATTCACCTGCACTGCAGGTTAGAAAGAATCCCAGAAATGAACTACAGAATTACGCAGAGTTATGACTGTGAGTACTTCTTAGTATCAGCCCCGTCTCTGGCACATGGGCTCCATTCTAAAAGATGACTCTGTGTAAAACCATCATCGTGTATTTTCATATAGATGAGCTATGGCTACCTGTGCTCCCAGCCATGCTTTTATTAATGGGGAGCTGTCAGGAGTGGGATGCTCTGCATATTCGCATATTAAACAGGCAGGGGGGGAGATGCTCAGTTTATTACCGTTTGATATAAATCAGCTTAAAGCATCTCTCCACCTCCTGCTCCACCTCCTTTCTTCTGCTCTAAGGATGGTCTCCTCTGCATGTCCCTTATTTCATCCCTCGCAATCTCTATTTTCTTCATCCATGATATTCCTGCAACTGTTTCTGCTTTTACCTATGGCACATGATCACAATACATTTTCATAATAAGACACAGGGCAATGACTCCTTCTTTACTAAATGGTGTTTATTCCTCCATCGGCTCACTTAAACGGAGTTGAACAGCATCCCAGCTGTCCTGATATAGTTGAATTATGAATACTGTGGCTACAGCGATTAAGCAGATGAAATTTAATCATAAAATTTCTTGAGACTGCCACTGTTTATGACTGTGTGCTTATTAAAATGCAACATGTTCCACTAAATTTGGAATCATTTTTCACGCGTAACACTATGCTGCTGCTATTTTGTTTTCTACTCCGGTTAAAGACTTGCGATGCTATATTAAATAAAACAAAAGTTTATTAATGAAATGGCCGCAGATTGTACAGTAAGTCAACAGTAGCATGAAACACATTACAAATCTCACAATTGGATGAAAAAGTGGGGTTCAGTATGAAAACATTGATTGTCTGTACCCTTGGGTGATTTGTGAATGCAGCCCTCAATAAATTTGCAATTTGGCTCCATTTGTCTTTTTTTAACAGATCATGATTTAAGATAACTGCTCAACACATTAGATGATTGATCAGAGTATTCTTTTTATTATTTTCTAAATTGTATTTTCTCAAGTAACCAGTATGACTATAGCAAGGAATAGAGCCAAGGAAAATATATATTGGTATGAATATACAGAGTTTTCTCTGTAAAGACACTTTGCCCACACTGAAACAAAATAATATTAGTCTGTTGGAGCCGCTATACTTTCATTTACTGTAACCCAGCTTTGGGGATCCAGAGACTCTAGGGCTTCATACATCTCAAATTAAAAAGCCAACAGCTTCATGTCTCAACAATCTTCCTTCAGCTCTATTAACCATGTGTTAGCTTTTAATAAAGTGCTTAAACCCTTCAGAGGCCTTGTGAAGATATGAGCCTATAGCTTAAACGTAACTAACTTGTACTGTACCTTACCCCTTTTTCCTGCTCTTTCGTTCATTTGTTCATGCACATCCAACATGGCTCATTTTTTTTCCTATAGGGCAATTCATGCGTAAGTGTATTTAATTGGGAACAATCAATTTAATTACCCATGTTGTAATCACACTGGTTTACAAAATACCCATCCTTCAAAAATGTCTTGGGCCTGGTGTGCTTGCTAAGGCATGGCTATGACACTAAACTGTTTATTTCCTGGCACTAGACAACCAAATTAATATCGGCATTTGAAAGAAAGAGAAAACAAGGCAACCAGAGAAGAATACTGTATATTCCTCACGAAGAAGAAGAGAAGAGTGCAGGGCACACCATGATGTGGCTCTATTCATATCTTTAGTCTGATAATGCTCCTGGCATGTTTTGTTATGGGTTTCAATACTGATGCCTCCTCCACTGGCTTTAGGGCAAATCACTGACAAATCACAGAGATTTAACCTTTCTTAATGTTTATCTTTTGCGTTTTCTTGGCCTATGTTTTTCTGTTGTTGTTTTTTACTCTTCTTATCTCTCTCCCATGTTCTCTTAAACATCTCTTATGCTCCCTATCAATTGATAAGTTGTCTTAATGAAAGATGGCCAATACAATATGACTAGGTTTTTGTCCAAGGAAAATAAACTACTGTATTCAAGCAATTCAAGATAAGGTTAGAGGCAAAGGTAAGTTAAGATTGTACTTTTTATTAGTGTAAGTCACAGTTGACAATCATGAAACCACTGAGTTCAGTACAGTTTCAATGTAAGACTTTTTAGGAGGGGTTCTCTCCCATTATAAATGTGACTGTGTTAGTCTTCTCTGGTTCTCAGTGTTGAAAGTTAAAAGATTTAGGACTTGAAGGGTCAGAAAGGCCTGATGAAGAATGAGGCCTACATGCTCGATAAGAACAGCAACTCTTGCCAAATACCCTTCAAACAACAATGCTCTATAAATCATTGGCTGTGTCCTCTCCACCCCGCTTCCCCTTTTGCTGCTCATTCTTAGGGCTGTTCTACTGTACTCAAGGAACATGTACCTCTCCAACATTTTATAGGAGGATTTCTCAAAGGTATTTTTATTTACGGCAAATACTGTTGGGTCTGTGGGATTGACGCTCCTGGTGGCGTATAGGTCCAACCACCTTGCCTCCTTTGACGGAAGATTAATCCGATACATACAGTAGCATTGATGAGCCAAACAGCCCTTAAAATTAGACTCCATGATGACTTAGATTTGTAGTTTTTACATCCATTATTTTAATCCTGTGAGCTGCCATCTATCCATTCCAATTGTTATTTCAATTCCTGGTTGTTTTTATAGTTCCCATCGAATCCCTGTTCCTCGTGTTAGATGTTCAGCAGAGAGCATTCTGTGTCTGGCTTATGCATGTTTAATGTTGTTGAACATGAACGCACAGTCAGCCTGTCATAAACATGGCAGCTGGGACACATAAAAGGTCATAAACCTGTCAATGAAATTAGAGTGGCATGTCCACCAGTGCCAGTTTACCCACACAACACCTGCTTTGAGAAGAGGATGGGGGAAGAATATTTGCTATCACTATTACCTCCACCGCACAATGCAGTGTTGCACTGCCCGCCAATAAATGTGCAGCTGAAGGATCGGCAATTGCTGTCATGACAGTTATAAATGTTCCCAAGGAGCGGTTGTATCACATAAATGAATATGCATGCGCTCCTTAACAAGTGATAACTTTTAAGTATTTTCCAGCTTGTAACTGTTACATTCTTTGTTGCTGAGTTCTTTTGAAATTCCCTGAATTTGGTTTAATTTCATTCCAAAGATATTTGTATTAGAATCTATGTCAAAACAGTTTAATTGTACCAAAGGGTCATTTTTATCATCCAACATGTGTGGGAGGACTTGAGAAAGTGTCCTCAAGTGTGATCTTCACTTTTTAGGTTAACTGTGTGTGCTACCAGCTGCCACAGGGCAAAAATAACACTCTTCTTCTACACCATTATTCATTCAACTCCATTAATCATGAGAGCATTATCTGGCATGTGAAAATTCACTTTGCCGATAAGGAATGCATGACCCCAATATGAGATTTCCGGCTATTGTACAGCTAGACTAATTGATCGTGGTTGGTTTCTGGGACCAGCTCTGGGTCTGTCTCTCGCTTGCTTCCTTTCTCTCTTTCTGATTCTCTCGTTAAATGGCCCTTTTCCTATCTCAACATATTTACCAAAGACATGTTTGGAAGCCTTAAAATCCACTGCAACATATTGTATTACGTAATACTGGTGTACTATGCGTAAAGAAGCCAGCTGGGGGGAAACTTTCATTTTGTACAGTCCTTCGGTACAGTGCATCTCATTAATGAGTTCAGCATATATTTGTTGTGCCTTACTCTTCTACTATTGCTTTTTGACTGAGAACTGTACTGTCATGGTGCATACATTGAGAAAGTTGTTCTTTAGATTTTTACATTTATTTGTGGCAAATGGCTTATAAAAACAATGTATTTGAATGGCTTAAAACTAACTTTGTTTGTGCTCAGAAATAAACTCAGGAACAAGTAAAGAGTCCTTATATCCCTGCCAAACATTCTTAGTACAAAGTTTATGACTTCAGCTGTGGAGGTCAGGCATCTCAGACTTACAGTTGCTAGCAGTGGTTTAGGAAGTCTGATCAATGAAGTGCTCAAATGGGTAATTTTGAAATGCACTGACAATAGTAACTTGTTGGACAGAGGAATTGCGACTGCAAAGTGTCCCACAGTCTAAGAGCTAAAAATCTGTTGTATAATCTCACGGTGCACGTTGCACGTATTGTTCACTCTTGGTCCCTATTATCAGTGATTAATGACTATTGACATTTACCACGCATGAAGATGTAAAGAACATGTTTTTCAAGAATGAAGAAAACACCTGTAACCTTGGTTGTGTCTCTGATTCACATGTTCTCTGACAGGAAAAGTGTGGTTACTTTCTGTCTTTGAACTTTTTATTATGTCAAAGGAAAATTACTGTTAATGTCACGGCACTTTATGATTTGTTAACACTGAAAGACAATTTCTTTTTTCCTCATATGACCTCATTCAAACATAGAAGTAGGCATGTGTGAAAGTATATTCATTCTGTTGATATACTGTATGTGGGTGGTCGCGTGTGAGTGTAACATGATTACATAGCAACTCAGGTTCTCGCACTGACCGCCCTGTGGTCTTCAACCAGCCATGGCTACAGCGCAACCAATTTTATGTGGTTTGTGGTCAACAAACAGCCTTTGACCTCAGAAAGTGGCAGGCGTATCCATTGTGTGAGTTCTGGGGGCAAGGGTGGGAATGTCAGCCAGCCAGCTCTGATTGAGTTACTTTAGGCCTCAGCTCTATTACCTACTCTTCTCTTGTTTTGTTGAATTATTCAATAGGTGTCCAAAGCATCCCAAGGACAGAGATCTAAGAGCTTAAATCACTGGAAAACTCTTCACAAGAAAAACGGTGAGGAGAAACTGCACATCGCCAAGTAAAAAGCGTTTAAAAAATTTTTTTTTAACATAAACAAACAACAAAACAAAAAATGTGGCTAATACCGTGACAAATTGTGTTGCCATGTACATTACTGTAACGTCAATACATCAAGTTTTTTTACACTTAAAAAATAAGTATGTTATCTTATTCTGTCAGCTGATAAACCTCCTCACACAATCGCTCATCTCTTAGATTGTAAAGCAGTTAATGTAAACTTTTGTGAAGACAACTTCAACGAGACACTGCTACTCAACAGAGGGAGTTGGCTGATTTATGACAGGGAGGCGCTTTTCCAAGCAGGCTTATGAGTATCCAAGACAACTTTTCAACACATGGCTCAATTGCTTTCAGGTTAAATGACAGTGGAATGGCCAGGCTGTTCATTTCCTTAACAGATCCAGATGTTGGGAACGTGACAGAGACGGACTCAGGTTTCACAGGCGCATGCTAGGTTTTGCGTGTCAGGGCTGCCTGATGAGGTGTGTGTGTGTGTGTGTGTGTGTGTGTGTGTGTGTGTGTGTGTGTGTGTGTGTGTGTGTGTGTGTGTGTGTGTGTGTGTGCGTGCATGTGTGTAGTGTCCACACCATTGGTTGATTTATTTTGTTTACCAATTTCCCCTGTCTCCTCAATAAAAGCATTTGTGAGCATATCTGTACACATAGTTGCCAAGGAAAAGGATCCATACTTAATTTTCTTCAGCACATTGGTGAGACATTATATGACCATTCTTCTTCATGCATTCATCTCGCCAAGTTGCTTGGAAACTGGAGTAATGCATGTCTCAGTCTGCAAGGCCTACAATACAATGCCCATTTGCGGGTAATGGCAATGGATTACTTTATTGTATTCTGTTTATGATCTGCATTGATCGCTTTCCCTCTGCTCTGTGTACTGTGAAATGTCATTTGCCTCAGTTTCAGACATCTATTTTACTGAGCAGTCCCTTTCAATATATATGAAGCATTTCCCACTTGCCAAACAGATCCTTGAAATCCTATTTGGAATGTCAACATGGGACATTTCTGTAGGGGCGCGTGTGTGTAGACAGGCATGAAATAACATGGTTTAGATATTTCATGTCCCACTAAAATTACATCATCAGACATGACTGTCCTTTTCTCCTGAGCTAAGTGGCTAAAGCATTGCTTTTCCTTTCATGTCTGTCTCCATAGGCTCTACCATCTGTTCTCACTAAGTCCTTAGAAAGGCAAAACTCAACTCTTGTAATCAGTCCAGGTAACTCAAGTTGTGCAGAACCCCCAAATGAGTGGGTTTGTTCTTGTTGTGTGTCTCTGTCTGAACAATGAAATTCACAAGCTTTTAACAGATTCTGATATCTGTTAAATGTGTAAATTTTAGTTATAAAGTTGATACTTCTTTTCATTTCAGGCTCCTTTTACATACTCTCCTGAGTATGTACAGTGGGTACGGAAAGAAATCAGACCCCTTTAAATTTTTCACTCTTTGCTTCATTGCAACCTTTTTCCAAAAATCAAAAAAGGTTCATTTTATTTCTCATTAATGTACACTCAGCACCCCATCTTGACAGAAAAAAACAGAAATGTAGAAAATTTTGCAAATTTATTAAAAAAGAAAAACTGAAATATCACATGGTCATAAGTATTCAGACCCTTTGCTGTGACATTCATATTTAACTCACATGCTGTACATTTCTTCTGATCCTCCTTCATTGGAGTCCTGCAATGTGTAATTAAACTGACTGGACTTGATTAGTCTATATAAGTAAGACCTTATAGCTCACAGTGCATGTCAGAGAAAATGAGAATCATGAGGTCGAAGGAACTTCCCAAGGAGCTCAGAGACAGAATTGTGGCAAGGCACAGATCTGGCCAAAGTTACAAAACAATTTCTGGAGCACTAAAGGTTCCTAAGAGCACAGTGGCCTCCATAATCCGTAACTGGAAGAAGTTTGGGACGAACATAACTCTTCCTAGACCTGGCTGTCCAGCAAAACTGAGCAATCGTGGGAGAAGAGCCTTGTTGCGAGAGGTAAAGAAGAACCCAAAGATCACAGTGGCTAAGCTCCTGAGATGCAGTAGGGAAATGGGAGAAAGTTCCACAAAGTCAACTATCACTGCAGCCCTCCACCAGTCGGGGCTTCATGGCAGAGTGGCCCGACGGAAGCCTCTCCTCAGTGCAAGACACATGAAAGCCCGCATAGAGTTTGCCAAAAAACACACGAAGGACTCCCAGACTATGAGATAAGATTCTCTGGCCTGATGAGACCAAGATTGAACTTTTTGGAATTAATTCTAAGCATGTGGAGATAACCAGGCACTGTTCATCACCTGCCCAATACAATCCCAACAGTGAAACATGGTGGTGGCAGCATCATGCTATGGGGGTGTTTTTCAGCTGCAGGGACAGGACGACTGGTTGCAATTGAAGAAAAGATGAATGACCTAAAACCCAATTGAGCATCTCTGGAGAGACCTGAAAATGGCTGTCCACCAACGTTCACCATCCAACCTGACGGAACTGGAGAGGATCTGCAAGGAAGAATGGCTCCCCAAAGAGGATCCCCAAATCCAGGTGTGAAAATCTTGTTGCATCATTCCCAGTACTCTTGGCTGTACTAGCTCAAAATGCTTCTACTCAATACTGAGCAAAGTATTCAGTTTTTTCTTTTCTAATACATTTGCAAATATTTCTTCATTTCTGTTTTTTTCTGTCAAGATGGGGTGCTGAGTGTACATTAATGAGAAATAAAATGAACTTTTTTTGATTTTTGGAAAAAGGCTGAAATGAAGCAAAGAGTGAAAAATTTAAAGGGGTCTGAATACTTTCCGTACCCACTGTAGACATTTGAATGATATTTAATATTTTTATTGGTAATTTCCTGACAATGTTGACTATTTTTTTTACAAATAACTTACTTTTGTGCTCAGGGTTAAAAAAAAGAAGTTTGTTGTTAAAACAGGAATACGATGTATGACTTTAGTAGCAGCTGCAGGTCATTTGTTAACCTCCAGGCTTGCACTGTTAGCTATCTTAATTACAATACAATAGTCTTTATTGTCCCCATTGGTAAATTTGTTTTGGACTCAAAATCTGTACATCAATACATGCCTTAACCACATTCCAATTCAGTGTGGATTTTCTTGTTGTGGGATTAATAAAGGATTTTGAATATTGAATCTTTAAATAAACAATATTTTTTGCATGTATAGAGCCTGTATGTTCTCACATGTAAATGTGTGAATTAAGGATGTTTTTCAACCAAACCAGATTGGTGATTGTTGGAACAGTGGAAAGCTGAACAAAGATGGACTTTTGATAGACTTGTTTGTTTTACAATGGTAAAATTACTGTTTTCATACTGGACCAATGCAATAATTGTTGTTCCATCAGTCACTTAGACACAAAAACTTAGGGAAATAGGTTCCAAGTTGAAAAAAAGAAAGAAAAAAAAGTTACCCTTTAAGGTCAGTTGAGAAACACAATATGCATATTGTGCATCTATACAATTAACATTTTTTTAATGCTTGGCCTTGTTATAGAAAGAAGAAAATCGAGTAAGAAAAAAAAAATTTTTATGACAATATTGGGAAGCATTTATTTTTTATAAAAAACATCTATTACCATACCAAACTAGCACAAAAAAAACATAAAAAAATAGTTTAAAAAAATTAGTTAATTAGTTATGGTAAATATACATGAATAGGTATGCATACACCTGTAGAATACATTGTGAAAAGTGTGTGTGTGTGTGTGTGTGTGTGTGTGTGTGTGTGTGTGTGCTGTCATGCTTGTGTGGCTGTTTGCATACACCGCTGTATGTCTGCATGTGTAGATGTCTATATGTCGGCTGTTGGGTCGGAGGCACTATTTTCACAAGTCATGCAGCATAAAGTGGTCCATTCCCCCTCTATGCTACCTATTGCCCTACAGGCCAATCCACTCTCTTGGCAGTGAGCTGCAGTACTCCCTACTCCCTGGTTGTATATCATCCCAACCTTCCTCTCGTTGGGTTTCCTGTTTGTTTTTCCAGATGCTCTCTCGCGTCTCTCCCACTGAGACTATAAGGAAATGATTCTTAGAGCATAGCAGTCCTGGACACACAACTTGGCTTCTTTAAAGGGGGGTTGTTAGGGTTTCTCTGAATCAATACAGTGGCTCTTCAATCTGAAGCAAAAAAGCTGAGTGGTCAGGGGATTGTTGCATATGGTTGTTATGTACCGAGGTTAAGTGGATTCATGCACTGCACATATTGACAGAGCGCATATAACTCTTGTACAGTATATTCACCCCAAGTCCTATCCTGAACCTTTGTGAAGGGCTGGCAGGTACTACCAGAGTATGTCATTTAGAGATGAAAATAACAGATAGGGTCCAATTTGTTCAGGTGCAGTGTATTCAGAGATGCTGCTTTTGTTATTAGTTTTGTCTTGGATCATCAGAGTGATGCTCCCGATTTTAAGTAGCTCATCCCCACATCAATCAATTGCTACTAAGCACAGAGAGACTTTTCACAAGGTTGTTGCCCCCTAACTATAGCCATCAGCATAGTAATGTATCTGATTAGGCTTCAAATGCCATTCAAATTGTTATGTATGCTTGAAAACAGTCTTTGTAAACTTTATTTTCCTGGTTCCTCTGTCGTCTTCATAGCCACCAACAATCGCTGAGTTGTTTTTTTTCTGAGTAACTCTTAATTCTGAATTAAGTAGTTCATCATCAAGGAGGGATTTGTCACTGTGATTCCCTGGACAGTTTGAGAAAACATATAATTAGCATGAATGTGAACAGTCCATTTTATAGTCTGAGCTGGTAGCAAGTGGCTGGAAGTGGGCATCCACAAGGATAGGAGACAGTAAAAACACCAAGATCACTTCAGCAATTTTGATGAGACTGTAGATGATGAACGCAATATGATCTTCTTCCAGAGCTCCTGTGAATGGTGTGAATACTGTATACTCTGAAACACACTGATGAATTATTTCTATCAATTTTCAGCCCTAATCACTGTGTTTTTTTTTTCATCACCAACTCTTTTTCATGTCTCAGTAAGGATTGGCAAAGCCTACATTTTCCACACAGCCAGCCCCACCTGGCCTATCTAAAGGCCACTAATAAAGCAGAGTTTAAGAGGCTCAGCAGTATCCTGCTGTAATACCATTAATTATTATTGGCATTTAAGAGGATGAGCAGGTACGGTAAGGTACACAGGGACATACGTTTTACTGTACTGTGCACTCACAGGTTTACAATGAGGCCCTCTCCTGCCATGCTAGTGACTCACAATGATGAGTGTGGTAGAAAAACATCTGAAGAATATATTTTTGGTAATCCCATACACATATCTTTATAGGGTTTATAGTTAATAAATTAGTGGTGTGAAAGTCTCTACTTCTGAAATTTCAGCCGTATTTACAGCATGGAACCATGAAAAAATTGGATGTTAATAAAAGCACAGTCATTAGGTTAAATTTAATTAAAAAAGGCAGTAGTGTTTCTTCATATTCCCCATTCTCTCTGTGTTTCCCAGGAAATGATAAAGATTTAATCCAATTAGCTTGGCACTGTTTCACCAGACTGCAGAGGGGAATAGACTCTAATTGGGCTGAAGACAATTAGCTGAATTAATTCCAACAGAAGAACATTGTCAGATTTAAACAATATTCCTTCCGCCAGCTTCACCAGGCGTTACCGCATTTCATTTTATTCAAATAAGACAATGCATGCAATGTTAAACAGCAATGTAACTGTGGCTCGTGTCTTGTAAAGCAACTGCTAAGAACATATTTATTCATGTTGGTGTGTTTTTCATTTCTACTGTAAATAATTAACTATGCAAACTTGTAAGGACTCATGAAATAGATTCTTTACGACAGGAGTTATAGATCTCACTTGTTTGACCTCCTTTTTATTTTGCATTCGCAATTTTAAGTTTATTTTCAAATTGATTCTTTCAATATTTCAAATTGATTCCTTTTGTGCCTAATGGATTCTCAGCACAGTGTCATACTCTAGATGATACAGCTGGACAGCTGCCTAATGTTTAGCTTCATTGACAAAAGTAAAAAGCTAGAGAGAAGGAATAAAATTAAAATACCCCAACATATTAACCATTAACGGCAAACTGAGGGGGAATTGGGCATTGGTCATGGATGCCAGTGCTTAGTCTCCCTCACAGGCTCAAACACCCCATTTAGGCATAGGTCAAAACTCACCGTGTGCAGAGGAATTGAAAGTAGATGGGGAATGAAGAGTGCAGAACACCGAACAAGGCGGGGAAAGGTGCACAGAAGGCCCTCGGTTGGATCAAAGATCAATAAAGATGGAGAAACGATGAGGTTCCCCACTCAGTCAGGTTTACCTCCCCCTTTTTCTCTTCTAAACAAATGCATTTCAAACAGTCTCAGGGAGCACCCCTGCTAACAATGACAAACGACAGCACATGGAGTTTTCTCTCTTTATTAACATAAAGTAATATAAACCGAAGGACACAAGTCTATAGAGAGAGTTAGGGGCTAATGTTCCATATCAGATGTGGACAATGTCAGGACTGAATACAGATTAGGCTGTGTCCTTCTCTCCCTGGGGGAATTAGGGGTTGACACTATTCTAGCTGCCAAGTGTATTATTATAACATGCTAGTGCTAGGCCTGTCTTCCCTGGGCTATTAACCACACTGTCCCTCAAAACCATAACACCAGACATCATTTTGCCAGTTTCAGCTTGTTGTACTTTACCTCTCTTACCCCCACTCTGGCCTGTTGTAAACTTCATGATGAGACTGTCCTCGGGCCTCTGCACAATTATTATATTATACGGGCTATGTAACCTCGGTTTATTTAATGTCTCTCACTCTGATTAAGCACCTCAATGTCATCAGTGAATGAAGGGGTCAGAGTTTGATGGGTGTAGTACAGAGTGACTGAACCTGTGCACTTTCAGAGCAGTAGGAGTGCAAAGCTGTCAGCTTGATCTGTTTGCTGATGATAGATTGCCGTCCATTTTCAGTATTGGTAAGGCTCATTGCTCATGAGGTATCAGGTGGGTGGAAAGATTATCGGAATAGTGACGCTGTGAAGAAAGCGTAAGTTAAATCTGTCCTGTTGCGGTTCCGTGGGTGTTTTTCTTATGCAATGTTGTTACAAGTTGCTGGAAAACTTTTCTTTATGTGCTGTGTGTTTGTTTATATTTTGTATCAAGATCAACTAGTTGTCATCGGGCATAGATACAGGTCTGTTTATATGTATATACGTGGATTGTGTTCCATGAACTATCTTAGTGGGATAATGAAATTGCTTTAAAACTGTCCCAATAAGCATAAAGCAACTCAGGGAAAGCAGAGAGAAGAAAATCAGATGAAGAGGCTGAATGGAAAAACACTGGTTCCCTTACAGCTTTTTAATGAGCACTGATGGTCCAGAACTACAGCTACAATATAATGGATTGGGAAGACAGTTGAAGCAGACACATGTGGAATCAGGGGTAAACACTGACTGAAATGGCATTTCTGGAAATACTTTCCGGCATAAAATATCAGATTCCTGTTTTGAAATGATCACAGACACAGTGTCAGTATTGCTGTATCTACCTTATGTTATCAATAGTGCTATCTATCTGTTGCATTCACCAGTGTGTTTCTAAGTGTGTTATGTAGTGTAACTTTCCTGAGCTGCTGTTTTCACGGTAGTGGAGAGACACGGTGGCCTCTGCACACAGGAGCCAGTGTGGCTTCTGTTACCACTTCTTTAATTGCCACCACACACATAAACATATTACGCTGGGTGATGAGATGCTGGTACTGGAAAATTCCACGCAATAATGCCTGTGGGTGTCGGTGCCATGTGAGCGATAATGTGTGGGCAGAGGCTTATTTTCTCTTTAATACGGGCATGCCCACACTGGCACCCACAGAGCCCGCGTTTGAGCACAATAATGAAAGAAACAAGCCGTCATGGAGGCTGGGGTTTGAGGTGTTGTTAAAGTCTTTGAGGTTTTCTCTCTGTGGGCCTCTGTCTGCTGCACTGAATAAGAGGAGCTTTGTTAGATCAGCGACAGAGGCTTTGGTGAAGCTTGTTGGACAGGCTTTTCTCTGCTGGATTCTAGGCGGGCTCAATCCTGCCTATAACTAGCTCGTTTCACCTCCCATCTCACACTGTCAAACACAGAGACAGAAAGCTCGCACACAGGCAGACATAGACACCCACTGTCTTTTCGAGATATATGATACGGTTTAAAAGCGCAAAAATTGCTTTCATTAACAGCAGTAATGTCACAACTCAAGAGAGAACCCCCCCAATAACTTCAGTGATTTCCCCACTCTCTGTTCAGTCTGTGAAGTGACCAAAAAAGTGGAGGTTGTTCATTGTGATTTACAGCTGGACAAAACTTTTTTGGATTTTTTTATAAATTGTGCAAACCAAACAAGAAGAGGTGTCATTTGGTATTTTTTCAGCACATAAGCACAGCTTTTCCCCTTTAAAACATTTAGGTTTTCTCTTGTTAGCCCCCCTTCTTCCTTCCCTTACCCCATTGAAGTTCATTTTTCTCTCATTTAAAATCTTCACACTCGACCTCACTGACTGGACTCCACACTGACCTCTCCACATTCCTGCTGTCCAATCAAAGCATGGCTTACTGACCCATCTGTATCCCCTGTTGACCAATCAAGAGGGCCTGTGAGCAACCTACAGGAAGATGTCAGCATTCCTATCCTCTCCTGGCAGGAAGTCAGTCTCCTTAAAGGCCTGCTGGGAAACTTTTTCCTTCTTCCCAGCTTTTCCTTTTTCCCTCCCCCTGACAGACAGTGATAAACTAGTCATTAATATGGCTGCCACTCTGCCAAACAGAGCCTTCTTTGTCAACTCTGAGTCCCATGTGACCGAGAGATCTTCCAGGGCATGTCATTCTTCATGTCCCCTCAGTCTGAAACTCCCCACCCTTGACCGCTCAGCGGTGCAACCCCGCACAGCAGGAGCACGTCAGCCATATGTCTCATTTTTTATTTTATCTCATTTTTCTCTTGGCTGTCTGCAGTGCCATCTGAGCTCTTGGGATAATCAGGATTTACCTGCCTGTGTTAAAAACATCTATGCTGCCGAAAAGACAAGCATGTTTCCACGTAGCCTACATGAATAGTCTGGAGATCAGCGCAGCTTGGCGGATTATTCTGAAACATGAACCACAGAGTGGTCCCTTTACACTCAGGCTCAGGATCTGCTCATTCAATTTTCTTTTCCATTTTTATGTATGACATTTACTTTTTGTGGGAAGAGATTGGTTTGGGTTGGATAGCAGTTATCACTGAATGGAATCAAAATATAATATCAATGTCTCCACTGTCAAATTAGTCTGGCAATAGATGTCCTCATTTTTGAATGCAGAGTAGTTAAGTTGATTGAAACAATGTGATAGTGCTCTATTCTCAGCCCGGCCTATTAAAATAAAGTGTTACTCAGCTTTTCATAAACATTGAATAGTGCTGCGTCAAACACGATGCTTCATGAGGAGCAGTGGGGATCTCTCAGTATTGCATCTGATGGTCAGCTATAAATGTTGAGAGGATGTCTCTAGCCAATGGTGTGTGTGTGTGTGTGTGTGTGTGTGTGTGTGTGTGTGTGAGTGCTTAGCGGGCAGTGGAGGGGCCTGGGGCAGTGCCATGCCCCCTACAGTAGTTTATCTTGGGCTTGTACATGCCCCCCTTGCTAGGGTCGATTCTCAGGGCACCCTGCCCCAGCACAGCTCCATTAGCGGGTGTGCTAACCTTGCAACAATGCTGTGACACCCTCGTTTTTCATCCTGCCCTGCTTCAGCCTTCTTTCTTCCCTCAGCCCAACCCCAGGGCTTCCCAGATGAGGTAAAGTTGAGGGTGGGCTCTCTTGTCCGGCTGTGAGAGACAGTTCACTGCCATTCCACTCAATCGACACTTAACTGAGGAAGTTAGGAAGTTAGTCTGGTATAGTTTGATTTCAAACGAAGATAAGAAAAATCTACTTCACATATTTAAAATAGTTTGTAACGTAGGACCTGTGAGAATGTTCATGCTCGGTGCTACAATTTAACCCTTGTAATGTGTTAGAAAGCAGCACAGAGATTTTGTGATTGATTTAACTCAGCCCAAAATATAAAAAACAATGATTGTCGTCCAAAATAGTTTTTCACTTCATAGTAAATGTATTATGTATTAATTTACATTTACACAAAATACACCACCCCTTTTTAACCCTTGTGTTGTCTTTGGGTCAAATTTGGCCCGTTTTCAAAATTTCTATATCAGCAATATGGGTTTCTTTTAACTACCTATTTTGATTACCCAAAAACGGCTTCGCAAGTACAACAAAATATAGGATCTCCACTTTCATTGAATTTTAGGGTGTTTATTTAGTTTTTTAGCATTTGGAAATGCTTCTAAACAGTATCGCGATTGATCATTGATATACACCCTTCTGTGATTATCCTTATATCCTAATATTAGTCTAAATAAGTCATAATTTCTGCTTTTATAATTTAAGAATTAGGTATCATTTTCTATAAATGAGGTTTATAGACAATGAATTCCAAAAATAAGTGTAAAACTAGTGATGATATGATGGTGTTAGTGGTGTTTATACATGGTAGTGAAAAGACGCGTTAAACGTAAAAAAAAAAAGTTTTCAACCGTTGAATGGAGGACAACACAAGGGTTAAAGCAACAATATGTAACTTTTCCCTCTTTGGTCCCGTCTCATTGGAACTACAGCCGCAGCTGTAGAGGGAAAAGTTGCATCTAACGTTGAGATCATACAGCTCAATAAACTCTCTTCCGCCACACAGCTCAAAGTACGTATTACAGCTACGGTAGCGTTCAAAAAGCCTGCCTTTTACTCTTTTCAATATCTTTTTTCTTTTTTTGGGCTAAGAAGAAGACTTTCCATCTTCCGGGAAGCAACAATACTCATTAGCAGATTAGCAGCAGCTGTGAGTTTATCAGCAGCGGAAACGTGAAAGAGCAGTATATCCTGTCTGTCTCTTACCTGCTAACGTATTTCAAGAAGGTGCATGTATATGGAGAGTCTACAAAAGTTCATGCAAATGAAAATGTAAAATTTTAAGCCAATAGGAATACTTGGAATTGATGGTGGTGGAAAATATTCATGAAAAAGTTTGGGAATAGGCAACACCAATTTTCATCATAAACAACTAAACACATTACACACTAGACCTTTAAAACTGTTTGAATCCGCTCATTATATTTCCAATAATGAATACAATGGGTAATTATGTTATCTATAATATTCTAATATTGGAACACACCTCCAAAATAATTTGCATGTGGGCTTTTTCACCTTAATATTATAAACTGTAGTGATATCTGTTGTGTTATGTGTCAAAATGTACCCATATAGATTTAGATTAGGAAAAATGTAAGTCTTTGAACAAGAATACACATCTAATGAAGATTATTGTCCAAATGACCCAGGCGATCAAAAAGATTTCTTTAAATTAAAAATAACTGACCTTAAATGTCCGTTAACCCAATATGGAAGGGTGTTGCTGGATGGGGATCAATGGAAAAAAAGTAAAAGGTAGTTTTTACACATTTTTTTTTACACACAAAATTGACCCTAACACAATATAAGGGTTAACAAGTCAAGCACACACTCTGTATTTGCTGAAATTTAGAAGTAAGAGATTCAAGTAAAACAACAAAATAATGACGGAATAGGTTTTGATTTGTATGTCTCTTATCTATATTGATGAGCAGTGAGCGTCATTGAATCTGGATTAAAGAGCGGTTCAACCTCTGCATGTGTATTGGAAAAATTGACTGCTGCCTATGTCTTCATCCTCTCATAAAACAAACATGAAAAGAGCTGCTCTCCCCTTTCTTGAGTGTCTTTTCAAGTGTTTCAAGTCAAATTTGCCCCCTAAGTGGTCCTCCTTGTTTTTCTCTCATTCTGCCGTCTCTTTACTCATTATTAGTTACTGAGTCCTTCAAAATACCAACATAAGACAAGGAGCAGTTGCGTTGGAACAGGAGGGCTTTCTGTAGGGTACAACACATTCTGTACTTCTAAAGGCTTGACATGTTGTAAAGCTTTCTTTAAATTAAGGACAAGAGACATGTTTACATTTGTGTACTTAGAGAAGCTCTCGTTCAGTAAATGAAATGCAGATGACATGTCCTGTAAAATCGATTTAAGACAAGATCTCTAATCATCATCAATCACATCATCACTGCGGAGACGGCAGCAGCAGCGCTGTCTCAAAGCTCTTTTTTTCCATTTATGCATCACACTTGATGAATACATTTATCCAGGATGACCTTAATGGCCCAGTTTCACGTGGGTATAAAAGACGGTGAGCATTTTAACTCCGAGGTTAAATAAGGCCTAGGGCATTGAGACAGAGACATGCTCGTAAATGATGATGTGATTTTAAAGCCAGTGAAGACCTTATCAGTTTACCATGTTTTGGTATTCCCTCCTAATGGCCTGCTTCCTTTTACAGGATAGTAAGTCAGGATCTTCCAACTCCCAGCTGTAAAAACTGTGATATTTCCTGACATTGCACCTCAATTCTCTGATGAACTTTCACCTCTGGAAGGATTGACAAACTGTCACTGTGTCAAGGTTTCCTCTTAACATTCCACAAATGGCAAACAGATACGAAAAAACTAATTTGGACTTGGAGAGGTGCATTTTGTGTTGCTGTGTTGAGGAGCTAGATTTCCATCAGTGCTCTTTATACTCAGAGCTATATATTTGGGTAGCTAAGCAGTTATCTATTCTTTACTTTTTCACTGTCTACTTGTATGCTTTTTGTGTATCAGTGAAAACGGTTACTGGCTCCTGTTCTTGGCAGGTGTTTTGCAGCAATGCTCGCTGCTTCTCTGTACATAATCAATCTACGCAAAGCTTTTGAAGGCGGCAGGAATAGAAAAAGCAAGGCCCGCCTGCTTTCCTAACACGCGTGGATGATTAAATGGATGTAATGTATATTCCTGCTCATTTTGGCCTCCCTGTATTTTTTGTTGCATGTCTATTCATCCCAGACACCACTATGATCCATCATATGTACTGCTGATGGATATCCATGCCCTTCCTAAGCTGCCCTGGACATATACTTATTGTATCCTTTTACTGAGGCGGAGTGATGAACTCATGTGGCCCTGGTACTACAGTGGCAGATACTCAATAGGTGAATGAGTGAGGGGGTTATAAAAAGCAGAATTACAGCACACGATACCCACCGCACTGTGGAGCCGAGTGAAGGAAGAAAGAAGGATGAAAAGACATGAATAACATGACAAATCAAAGTGTTCTGAAACAGCAAAATCTCTGAGGAATTACATGGTTGTTACAGTTCTTTACTTGAGCAGGATGAATGAATTAGTTTCTTTTTTTCGCCACTCAGGATTGTGTGTGATAAAACATTCAATCAGAAGCAGCCCTGGGTGATACTATTTTAGTGCTGGGTGCAGTGTCCTCCTGCATTCTTCTTTCTAGGGAATTTAGCCTAATTTATGGTGAAGCCTGGGCTACATAAATGAGGGTTTTCCTGCTGGTATGATATATCCATCTATGGCTATAATGAAATTCCCCACCATACAATTCAAAATTTGTCATTGAAATGATAAAACAGCTAATTAGAGTTAGACATTAGAGTTGTGATTTGTAAAAATGTGCCTCCATCCATTAGTCTTCATCATACATTAAGCATGTCTTTTCATTTGCTGCTGTAGATACATTTAACAAAACAACTTAAAATAAGTATGACCTGTGCTGAGAGGAAGGATTTGTCAAAGGAAATGAATTAGGGCTAAGCCTTTTATCTGAGGACCTGCCAACCATTAGCTGTTATCATTAAAATAATCCGATCTAGATGAAACACTCTCTGCCTTTTCATACAAAAAACCCTTTCAATCTTGCGGGGGCAGGATTTAGCATATATCTGACTCTACATCATCCACAACTATTGCAACTAGTGGAGAAGTGTGGGCCAAATCTAATATTAGTGTGCTGTCTCCATCTAGTACGCACTGTCAAAATGTAAAAGAGGAGAAGCACCCTCATCTACTGCAAATGTAGATGTAAGCCTCATAATAAGGAGGCTTAGGGAGCAGTGAGAGAGGGCCACACAATGAATTAGCTCCTGATTATTGCTATCATGGCAGTATAATCTTTTGTAAGCTGCCTTTTTGCCTAACACTGTGCAGAACCTTGCTTTTACCCATGCTGATGGGGCGACCTGACTCTCTGTTCTCCTGCCTGAGGGCATTAGCTGAACTGATAAGGGGAATGGTATGGAAAGGTTAAGAAGCGACACTACTACTTAAAGAATTAGAAAGTGTAGAAAATCCTTTTCCTCTCACACTAACTTTCAGTGTAGAACAGTCTTTACATCACCCGCCCCAACGATCATGCATGTGTCCTGTACAGAATGTTGCCCCCATGTGTAGAAGGTCCTATAAGAGAGTAAGAGAGTGAAGAGAAGGACAGGTGTGGCTGGCAGAATGCCCAGGTGACCTCGGCATGCCCTGGAGAGTGTGTTGCCTCTGTGGGGACAGGTGTGGTTGGCACTGAGCTGCTGTGTTACAGCGTGTCCCATGCAGTCTCACCAGCCGGTGTGACCTGGCAAGGAGCTGCGTCCTTCCCCTTTTCTGCCCTCATGGCCACAGACGTATATACAGTAGTGTGATGACTTAATTCTTGCAAGCTGTGTCTAATTAAATAAGCTCTGATAGTGGTATTGATCAAGATAGCACCAATTCATCTTGTCATTTTCTCCCAAAGTAAAGCACATAATGTATTGCTGAGTGTTTGAAGTGGTGTGTGATGTTTTCAGTTTTTATTATATATGAAAAATAAAAAGCAGCAAATTCTCCAATTGAAGAGCTGGAACCAGTAGCATATGTTCACTTATTTTGCTTGAAAAATAACTATTATTAATCCATTATCAAACTTTTTGCCGAATGTCTTATCGACTAATTGATTGAGACGATTAAGTTGTTACAGCTCTAGCTTACAGTTTATTTCATAGTGACCATCACAGTTCTTGTTCCATGGAGACGACCGCACCATTTTGCCACAATGTAAGAGTCTAGTTGCCCAGCCAAGCATTTTCTGCCCCACAGCTTTCCAGCAGTGTTAGTGTTTTCCATTTGCTAGACATGGGGATAACATTAATTATGGCACTAGCAATTAATGACTTTAGGGATGTGTGTGTGTGTGTGTGTGTGTGTGTGTGTGTGTGTGTGTGTGTTTCTGTGTGAAAAACAATATCAAAGCGGGATAGTCATTATACAATAGCAGTCCAAGTGTTGCACATCAGAGATATAAAATGGCCAGAGGGGATTGCCTCTTTGCTAAAGACACTCCTCACATCTAAAACTTCAAGTACATCCTTTAATTTAAAGATCTTCTATAAATGATTAATTTAATATTGATGAATATTTAACATTTCTTAATACATTATTATGTATGCTATTAAGCACTATATGTATCTGCATAAGCAGGACTGTGAGCTCTTTGGATGGCTGACTCCTCTGAGCATGTGTCTATGTCATTTGTGTATGTGTGTGCTCCATTGTGAGTGTGTGTGTGTGTGTGTGTGTGTGTGTGTGTGTGTCCATGTGTGCACCACAGGAATTGTCTTGCTCTGGTTGTATTTTGACATTTGATTTATGTTAGTGTGAAACCATTTTCATGCAAGCCATTATGCAATCTATAAAAGCAAGCGTGTGGTTTTCACTGAGCATGGGGAACTGCTGCCGCATCGCTGGCATACCAAGTGGCTCTTCTTCGTAAATTTCATTACACTATAGACACCGCTACAGCTCTGGCCATACTCTGAAGGTGCCATCGGCTAATGAAGGAGGATGCTGCGGCTAAGTGTAGATATATGCTGGCATCACCGTTGCGGGGTATCATAGGTATCGGTGCATATTTCTGACAGATATTAGAGTAGACTGACACTGTTGCTTTTACCGAGATGTGACTGTTCTTTACTGACTTGTAAATAAAACAATATCAGCATAAATAATAGCAAATGGGAAGTAAACCAGTCAGTAAAAGATGGACTTATTGTAAGGATGGAGTGTCCAGCAGACCAAAAAAAATCATTAAGAGGGCCTCATCATGATTATTAATTTCAAAATGTATTTACTGGATTCAAAAACCTGTGAGAATGTACTTTGGGTTTGTTAAGAGCTATTCAATTTGACCTATCAATGTTAACAAGAAAATTAGGATTTAATTTAGATGGTCTAACATTTCATCATGTTAAACTTATCTAAATCAATGTTTTTCTTTTTATATTTAATTATGGGTGTTTATAGGGTGTAATATGTACTATATTAACCCCCACCCCCTGCTTTTAGAAACAGACAAAGAGAACCTCAGCTGTAAAACGGCTAGGTAGAAAGATAGGTAGGAAGGTAGAAAGAACAGAGATGCAGAGAGAGACAGGCATCTCTTTCCCCAAATGACCTTAAATCATAACCTGAGATTAATTCATATGCTTTGTTGTTCCTGTTTGGCGGACTTTGAATCCCGGATGGCGGCAAACTTCTTCCATTTGAATGACAAAAAACCAGTGCAATGCCCTTGGTCATTAAATTTGCAGTGCGAGGTCAGAAAGCTAGGTGTTCTCTTTGACAGCTCTCTTTATTTAGATAAACAAGTCAGCTCTGTTGTTAATGGTAGCTTTTACCAGCTTACCAGTAGCTTAGCTGAAATACATTTTTTTTTAATCTAAGAATGATCTCAAAACAATCATTCATGCTTTTATTACCTCATGTTTAGACTACTGTAACTCACTATAGACAGGCCTAACCCAAAATAATTTAAACCCACTCCAATTACTCCAATGCTGCTGCAAGATTCCTCACTGGCACCATAAAGTATGACCACATAACTCCCGTTTCAGCTGAGCTTCATTGGCTCACAGTGAAATTCAGAATCGATTTTAAAGTTTTACTTTTTGTTTTTAAAGCACTCCATGATCAAGTCACTCCGTATATTTCCGGTCTTCTGTCGACTTACTCTACCACCAGGGCACAGAGGTCTACAACCCAACAACTTCTTGTCATCCCCCAGACACACCTTAAAACCAGAGGGGACAGAGCCTTTTCTGTAGTAGCCCCCAAACTCTGGAATTCCCTCCCACTCCATATCAAATCCTGTAATACAATTGCCAGTTTTAAATCAAATCTGAAGACGCATTTTTACTCCCCTTGATTCTTTTATATATATATTTATATATATTTAGGTTTCAGAGCTATGAACTGAACTCAGCTTTTTCTTATCTTTTGCCTAACTTTAAGGCATACTGATTCTGCCTTCCATGCTCTACCTGTAAAGCACTTTGGGTCAGCTGTCGTTTGTTTAAATGTGCTAGCTAAATAAAATGACTTGCCTTGACTTGATGTTCTCTCTTTGTCTCTCATCCTTTCTGTACGTGTACGTGTTTTCAGTATTTCTTTTTTAAGCATATTCTGGGCATTGTGTCAATCTGTGTAACAATACCGTCAAATTGTGATTAGATGGAGATGTTGAGGGTTGAGGGCCTTGATTACTCCGGTGCATCATTCCAATAGAGCCCTATTGTAAAGTCTGAATAACACCACTACTCCAAAGTGCATCTTAATACTATACTAGACTCCTTTAAATCAGTTTAAAATTGCCTATACAAGTCTCAGACCTATTCATATACACTCTAATCATTCCATGATACTGAAAAGAGATACCTTTTACATTGGAAGGCAATACAATGACAATTAGATTATGGTGGCTGCACTTTGGTCATCCATGCGGCTGCTTTGACCCCAATGATTGGTTAAGCTCTGGCTGCGTGGCTCAGCTGGGAGACAGAGGTGGTGCTCATGGCAGCTCCATTGTTCAATGAAGAACTTCTTTATGTGCAGCTGGTGTTGCCTCTGATGTGATTTGGCCTTTCTCTCCTCCTCTATTTGGATGATAAAAAGCTTTACTTTAGGGGCTGACTGGAGTGGCACATAGGCTTGTTGAGAGATGAAAATTAGAGGAAAGATGGTTGGAAGACTTACAGGGATAGTTTGCTGCTGGTGCTCTTTGTGAATTCTCACTTCACTTGCAGGTAGAGTTAACATCATTGTTTTACCAACCATGAGCTATTTTCGCTCTTTGGCGCTGTGTCTGTTTCCAAAAGCAGATACAACGTTGGACAGACAAGGTCAATATACATGAACTAGTGTTTAGTAAGTTTTTGGTTTTGTGTCTTCAGTGAGTCAGTCCTTATCTACAGTTGTCTCTGTTGCTGTGTCTCTAGCAAACATATCCAGGGCTTCAGACTAACGGACGCTTGAATTAACCTGCAACGGAATTTTTCACATTTTCCCCATTTAAACTGTATTACGGATAAATGTTTTGGTAATAAATACAGAAGTAACAATCAGCTGTTTTATTTTAGTTCACAGTCACATTTAAATGTAATGGTGCTTAACAAATGCACATTCAGAAATGTAAACAAAGCATTATTACTGTCAGTGCATTGTATTATTGCCTCTGCCTCATACTTTTTGTTAACACTGAAATAGCAATCATATCTAAGATTATTAAACTTCAATAGAAAGGGGAGTATCTAACTAAGTATCTAATCCAGTATGGGAAATATTGAGTGATGAGGGAGCAAGAGACAGATGAGCTCATGACAATATTAATATTTTTAGCAGCCGTTTTTTTTCCATAGAGGCAGTTTTGTCTCTCTGCATACATTTCTACCTCTCTAACCATGAATTCACGGCAGTTAAGTGATACCTCACAGTTGTGGTGATGAAATAAAATCCAGTCCTTTATGCCTGAGACCGAGACAACCCTGAGTAAAAATCAAGCCGGGTTGAGACGGTAAACAACGTGAGAGGAGGGCTAACATTAGGCTAAAGTTAACTCCTTATCAGCTGTCAATACGCAGCATTTTCCTCACCAATGTACAGTCTTTAGCAAACAAAATGTTGCAATTCTGAAAAACAATTCTGCTGCGGATCACTACTCGTAAATATATTATGGACTGCAACGTCATGATTTTCACTGAAACAGTGTTGTGCAACAGCATGTGCGGACGATGAGTGTGATGCCACCAAATCAAGACACACAAGTGTAGATAGTATTTTGCAGTTGACTAATAACTCACCAACCGTCCCCCTCTCACACACATTGGTCGACTCTGACAGAATTGCTCTCTCCTCCTTTTTCAACATGAAATACGAAAGTCATCACATTTGCAGGTCACAAAATGCGACCAATTTGTTACAGTCTGGAGCCCTGATATCTGATGCAGAGAAATAAGGCCTCATTTTCAATGCTCTACATTTACATGAACCTTCTTACACATACCTCTACTCAAGCAAAACCTCAAGATTGAGATAAGGGAGCGTTCTTTTAACCACCCCCTTCGGTAAGGTCACTATTTCCCCATTTCTTACTCAGGATCATATCACTGTGGTTGGGAAGCGGAAAAAAGGCCAGTAAACAGTCTTGAATAAACCACATATAACTGACTGTCCCTCTTCAGTTGTAGAATATTGTTTCTTACTCAACCCATGAGGTTTTCTTAGATTAGCTAAGCATCTACCAGTGGTGCTATTTTGTATCTGGTTCAGTATGTTCTTCCTCTCCTGTCAGACATACAGCAGAACACATAGGCCTGCTGTCAGAGAGTATTTTCCAGCAGCCAAAAGGTTTTAAGAAAGAGACAGAAACCTCCCAGCATTCAGCCTGTTAGCACCACAGCTCTCAGAGCTCAAGGTACGTGGGAGAGAAGCTGTCTGACAAGACCACCTCTCCTGCCAGACTCTGAGAGAAGGTGGGGGAGGATGAAAGAAATGGGGGAAGAGATGGAGAGAAAGAAATAGAGAGAGGAGTCTAGAGACTGTTTCCCTAATCTTTATGTATTAACAAAAACAACATATTCACTCAAGCTTGTCAAACCTTTCACAATCTCCTGAAGAAGGAGTGTCTTGGACAGGATTTGTTTACCTATCCGAGAGAGAGAGCGAAAAAGAGAGTGTGTTTGTGCTTAGAGAAAGCGAGTGTAACATGACTTTATTGGTTTGAGTGTGGTTAAGTGTACGTCTATCAACACACATGCGTTGTGTCCAGACAGTTGAGTTTTAGACTGTAATTGGTTTATGTTTTAGAACTCTGTGCTCTCTGAATGGTGTCTAGGTAACAACAGTGTATGAATTTTTCATTGCACGAAGCAGCCGCGGCTCCTCACTCCTCTCTGGGCAGATCTGTGTTTGTTTAGACAAAACTTAGGGTGACATGGCATCTGCATTTAAGTGTCAACATGAGTGTGAGAGTGTGGGAATTCATTACCACCCCGAGCCTCAGTGTGTCATCTTGGGATATGCTAATTGATGCTCCTCGTCCTTTTGTGTACAGTAGCTAGCACATTGTGTTGTTGCTCCGAATCACTCATTCTTTCCCCAATAGACAGGATATTCTTTTACGAGCCATTCTATTCACAAAAGATATATTTTTATCTTTAATAAAAATATGTATTGGATTTATTCTTACACTTTCTCAACATTTCCACCTCTCTTGCTTTGATTTTTATCTCCCTCTCTGTCTGCCCAATTGCATTTCCTTTTTCTCTCTACCCTTTTCTCTGCCAGTGGTGATTCTCTGGGGCTCCTCATGTTATCCAGTCAGTTGATAGTGTATGCCTCCATGCATCACAGCTCCTAAGCTGTGATTGAAACATCAGACAAGGAGGACGGGGCCCCAGAGATGCTTCCGGCCTGACACCAGCTCTCAGCGCGAAGTTTTATCAAACCCAGTGCCTGATTTCCACACACATCAGTTATGCTCCATGGCACCAATGTATTTTAATCAATGATAATATGATTACCTCTGAATGGGCCGTATACATTATTTAAAGCAGTGTACCTTGGCTTATAGTGCGTCTGACTTTCAAATTAAACTCAGAGTCAATAATTAATGTTGAGATTAACTGAGAGCACCTTTAGAGGGCAGGTGTTGAGAGCACATGTGTGTGTGTGTGTGTGTGTGTGTGTGTGTGTGTGTGTGTGTGTGTGTGTGTGTGCGCGTGTGTGCATGTGAGAGAAGGGGCAAGACAGAAAGAGAAATTCTGTGTGTGTGCACCCGTGTGTGTATACTATTGACATGGAACCAGTCATGTGGAGGAGTGATCATGATCTTGGCTCTGTTCCCTGAGGGATCATCTCTAACAGCCCCAGGCAGACACCATAAAATCCCTCACTTCTGTTTGGATAGAAAATCTTCCCTGTTTTTCCCAGACATGTGGATGGCACTAACAGAAGCTGGGGAGATGGTGAGCTTTTGTTTTTCTCATGGTGACGTGGGCTGAAGAGTTATCTCCATCTCTCTGAGGCAGGGGGTCATGTTGTCTGAGCGAGAGCCTGGGCTTTCTCACACGTGGATGGACTCTCTGTATGGTTCAAGGCCCCTGAAATCTGTCTAGGTGATAAGCTGCCAGCACAGGGGGGAACAACAACAGATAGGGCTTTTAAAGCAGTTCAGCTGGACTGGAAGGCTTCTGTCTGCCTGCCAACAGCCTGATTGCTCAATCCATTGTTGTTCTGCCCAAAGAGCTCCCAGGGCTTGGCCTCACGGCTACCTGTCAATAGCAGGTACTGGCATAAATTCTGTTGCTCCGCAAAGGCTGTGCACGGAAGTTTACAGGAAGTGTAATCTCATGTAGCAACACCTACGGCTCTAAACAACCTCAAACCCAGCAGCTAAAAAGGAAAGGCTATGAGGTTGACTGTTGTCTTCAGTCAATCCAGTAAACTTTCAGTATTGACACTTGCAGCTTATTACTGTAGAGGTAACAAGTTAGTCAATCAACAAGGAAGGAAATTAACAATTAGACAGTTAGAGGAAGAAAAAAAAGCATGAATAGACCACATACTGTTCTTTCCTCGAAAGAAAGGCAAACCATAGATGACGGTCCGACTAGTGTGTGTGCAAGATTCAAATAATCAAGCTTGCAACCAATCTTATCTGCTTAGGAAAATCTTGTTCTGCTACATCTTACTGACTGAAATTTCCGGACCTGTGTGGCTGTGAACAGAGGTGTGGCTTCACTGATTACAGTAAGTGCAACCTGAAACTTCCATCAGCCATGGTTCTGCTTGAGGTTTCTGCCTCTTTAAAGGAAGTTTTCCTTGCCTCTGTTGCCTAGTGCTTGCTCTTGGTGGGAATTGGTGGGTTTCTGTAAATACCGTCACAGAGTACTGTCTAGACCTGGTCTTTTATGAAAAGTGCAATGAGATAACTGTTATGGTGATTTAGCGCTAAATAAATAAAATTGAATTGAAGTACAGAAGAAAGAGAAAAATCTGCCAAATTAAGGGATATGAAGCCTCAGTGATAAAATAGGGAGATTCTTGCTATATCATTCAGTGCTAATTGAAACAAATAAGCTTATGTGTAAGCTTATTTATTTTAATTTAACAATGAACAAATAGTTGTTCACCTATACATACCATATATAAAAACATGTTATACTCAAGTTCACAAACACAATTCCTTTTTTCCAGTATTAGAATTTATCAAACAGTAGATTGAGCGGAAAATGTCACAATATCTATCTATCTATCTATCTATCTATCTATCTGTCTATCTATCTATCTATCTATCTATCTATCTATCTATCTATCTATCTATCTATCTATCTATCTATCTATCTATCTACAGTATATATCTCTTGGAGGTTCAGTCTACAACAATTTTTGCTTATTAAGCTTATTTTAAGGAACTTATTTTACCTTCAAGCTCATGCAAGTGCAACCCAATAAACTGAGCCGGATTTTATGAAATTGATTGCCTCTCAACATTGAACGTTCTGCTAATAAGAATGCATATGATTTAAAAAAATGCCAAGTAATTTAACCTAGCTGATCTTAATAATACCAAACAACGTAATAGAAATTCATCCTTAGAAGTCACTGATAGAAGGCACGTTTTCAATAGACCAACCTGCAATAAAAAGCTGTGTCTTAGTCAGTGGCAGTCTGTTAGTCAGTCAAACAGGAAACACATAAATCTTTTGAGAAAACATCCATCATGATTCACAGTTGTTTCAATTACAGTGCTCAGCACAGTAATTTAGGTAAATTGATTTTAGCTCTTGGAAGTAAAAGACTTGGTTTAACAAATAAGTACTCCCGAAATGTAAATTTCATAATTTTCCACAAAACCGTTTAAGACTAAAGGCCACACCTTGGTTTAGGGTTACTTAGAAAAACATATGTATTTTAGTTTTCACAAACATCCCCTCTGTGCAACCACCTCCCAACCCTTCACACACCCAAATCCCACACATATTCTGAACCAAACCACACCACACACACACTTATTTGTGATCATCTCTCTGATGACCTCTGCTTTCATTGTATAATGGATCATCCACAGTTCCAAGACATATATTTTTCTGCCCATGAAAAGAGACCAACTTTGAGCTAGGACAGTTGGGGCCAGATATATATATATATACAGTGAGGAAAATAAGTATTTGAACACCCTGCTATTTTGCAACTTCTCCCACTTAGAAATCATGGAGGGGTCTGAAATTGTCATTGTAGGTGTACTGTATGTACACTGTTAGAGACATTATCTAAAAGACAAAATCCAGAAATCACAATGTATGATTTTTTAACTATTTATTTGTATGATACAGCTGCAAATAAGTATTTGAACACCTGTCTATCAGCTAGAATTCTGACCCTCAAATAACTGTTAGTCTGCCTTCAAAATCTCCACCTCCACTCCATTTATTATCCTAAATTAGATGTACCTGTTTGAGGTCGTTAACTGCATAAAGACACCTGTCCACCCCATACAATCAGTAAGAATCCAACTACTAACATGGCCAAGACCAAAGAGCTGTCCAAAGACACTAGAGACAAAATTGTACACCTCCACAAGGCTGGAAAGGGCTACGGGGAAATTGCCAAGCAGCTTGGTGAAAAAAGGTCCACTGTTGGAGCAATCATTAGAAAATGGAAGAAGCTAAACATGACTGTCAATCTCCTTCGGACTGGGGCTCCATGCAAGATCTCACCTCGTGGGGTCTCAGTGATCCTAAGAAAGGTGAGAAATCAGCCCAGAACCACACGGGAGGAGCTGGTCAATGGCCTGAATAGAGCTGGGACCACCGTTTCCAAGGTTACAGTTGGTAATACACTAAGACGTCATGGTTTGAAATCATGCATGGCACGGAAGGTTCCCCTGCTTAAACCAGCACATGTCAAGGCCCGTCTTAAGTTTGCCAATGACCATTTGGATGATCCAGAGGAGTCATGGGAGAAAGTCATGTGGTCAAATGAGATCAAAATAGAACTTTTTGGTCATAATTCCACTAACCGTGTTTGGAGGAAAAAGAATGATGAGTACCATCCCAAGAACACCATCCCTACTGTGAAGCATGGGGGTGGTAGCATCATGCTTTGGGGGTGTTTTTCTGTACATGGGACAGGGCAACTGCACTGTATTAAGGAGAGGATGACCGGGGCCATGTATTGCGAGATTTTGGGGAACAACCTCCTTCCCTCAGCATTGAAGATGGGTTGAGGCTGGGTCTTCCAACATGACAATGACCCGAAGCACACAGTCAGGATAACCAAGGAGTGGCTCTGTAAGAAGCATATCAAGGTTCTGGCGTGGCCTAGCCAGTCTCCAGACCTAAACCCAATAGAGAATCTTTAGAGGGAACTCAAACTCCGTGTTTCTCAGCAACAGCCCAGAAACCTGACTGATCTAGAGAAGATCTGTGTGGAGGAGTGGGCCAAAATCCTTTCTGCAGTGTGTGCAGACCTGGTGAAAAACTACAGGAAACGTTTGACCTCTGTAATTGCAAACAAAGGCTACTGTACCAAATATTAACATTGATTTTCTCAGGTGTTCAAATACTTATTTGCAGCTGTATCATACAAATAAATAGTTAAAAAATCAGACATTGTGATTTCTGTATTATTTTTTAGATTATGTCTCTCACAGTGGACATGCACCTACGATGACAATTTCAGACCCCTCCATGATTTCTAAGTGGGAGAACTTGCAAAATAGCAGGGTGTTCAAATACTTATTTTCCTCACTGTATATATATATATATATATATATATATATATATATATATATATATATATATATATATATATATATATATATATATATATAGATATATATACAGTATATAGATATATATATCTAGTCCATGTATGTCTTGTTCCAGTAGCCCATTTCTCATTAGAAAGAGGAGCTAGAAAAGATGTGGAAAGTAAGAGCAACAGTGGTGCCAGTGGTAATCAGAGCACTGGGGGCTGTGACCCCCAAACTGGGAGAGTGGCTCCAGCAGATTCCAGGTAAAACATCAGAGGTCTCTGTCCAGAAGAGTGCAGTCCTAGGAACAGCTAAGATACTGCGCAGAACCCTCAAACTCCCAGGCCTCTGGTAGAGGACCCGAGCTTGAGGATGACACATACCACCCCACAAGGGGCAAGAGGGGGATTTTTATATATATATAATATACTGTATATAATATAAGACAGGGATTAAGTGTAGATGATTATGGGTGAGGTTTAATTACAAGGATTACATGAAAGGAAGAAGATGTCATTTAAAAAAGCCCTAAAGAGTCATTATGCATCATTACACACTAGACATAATGAATCATATTGGAAGTGATTTTAGTATTTCCACACATGCACTGCATCATTTCTATGTGTATTTATTTCCGTAATAGACTGATTTATAGTTTGAATTGTAAAGCAAACATCTGATAAGTAGGTCAATGCCCACGGCATGTAAAAATCCTTTTATGTGGTCCACTAAAAGGTGAAGCATCAGCCATCCCACGAATCTAAAAACGTGCTAAGAACAAAGTGATCAGTAACTCAATAAGATAAGAAATCTTGCTTTGCATGCCAAAAAAGGTGACATAGAGGAAGGCAAAGGGAAAACACCAGGCTTTCTTGAACATATTGAAGGGCAACATTCAAAATTAGAACTGTAAAAATGAATAGTTATTGTACCGCATTACTACTCATGCACTTCTGTATCCCACACATAATAGAGTCGGTGCCTATTTTTTCATTTTTATTTATTTTTTATAATACGTTAACATGTACACAACATTTTTTCACTCACTAACCTTATGCTTTGTCATAATTGTTTTTAAAAAATGATTTTTTCAGACACTTTAATGTGTTTTAATGCTCATTTCAACACAATTCTGCATGACCTCTATAGTCGATCAGTGGAAATATGTCCTCCGCTTTTTTTCATTGCAGAGAGCGTTGACATAGCCAGGCGGAAGTCTGTAGTGGTTTGCAACAGTGTAGAGAGCCACTATACACATATGAACAATTTTCCAGGTTTCTCCCCCGCCCTGCTAACCTATTTTTTTGATCGCAAAGGTATGCTTGTGGTAGCACAACAGACAAACGGCACATCTATTTTTGACTAATAGGACAACAATTGTCCCATTTATTTGTGGTATCAGAATTTTCTGTGAAAGCCAGCATTTCTCAGCTGAGGTCTTAGATAATGTGGTGGCCTTTATAATTGCATAACACGTTACACAGACACTTGGAAGTAATGCCTCGTTGTCTTTTTGAATCTTTTATCTTGATCCTTTTCTAACTTATGTCATTTGTCCTCAATGGTCATGGGCAATCTTTACATTTAAGACATTTATTTTGTCTTGTTAATCCTCCAAACAACTTGGGGCCCAGTTATTAAGTCATCTCTATGCCATAGACAGCTTGCAGTTATTTTATTGCTGTGTATCAACATTGGGATTGGGCTGATCCCTGTGCACTTCAGACCCTTCCCCTGTAATTACCTGCCTCTCACATTGTTCTGGAAGAGTTGAGGTGAGCTTCTTCCTGCACACTTTGGGGCATTATCATAAATACGGCACATTAACACTTGTTCCCAGCTTGTCAGGATATAAATTAAGTCTGCAGGTGTCCCACCGAGGTTTACCCCTGATACTAATTAAGGCATGATAATTAGGTTTGTTAAATTCGGTCCTTTCAGCCCTGATACCCTCCTTGGAATACAACAATCGCAGATTGCAGACAAGAGAAGGTCTTAGAGGATCCTCCCCTAGCTAACACACAAGAACAGACCAATGGGTGCCTGATAAAGTTGTTTCCCAGTGCTGGAGGGAATATGTGGGCTTGTAATTATGATTGTGCGTGTGACAATTCTCATTCATCTGACCTGGATTGGGGTCTTGTTTTGTGAAGGAAAGAGACAACAGTTTGATGAAATTCTTCCTCTTCATCTAGAGAGAGTTATAACTATTCATTTACGCCAGAGAAATACCCCCAACCCCCCTCCTTCTCCTCTCTCCTGTCTCCATGACCTTGGCAGCTGGCATGCCTTATCAAGCAAGAGACAAGAACAAAGACCTAGAAGAATAGCAGAAGGTTATGGCAGCTCTTTAAAGCATTTCAGAGGCTTAAACATAAGTTGTGCCTCTTATAAGAGTGAAAACAAAGTCAGTGTAGCCAGTGATGCTGAGCTCATTAGGTGAAGCTAAGATGTAGGCAGAAGACTGTGCATCTTTACAAAGAGGTCAATAAAGGACAAAGATCTGAATATCATTAATCACCTCTTTGCCTCCACAAAGAGCATCCATGCTGTGATGTAGCTCCTAAGTTCTATGGAAGGTGCTCTCATTTTAATATACTGTATTATGAGAGTGCTACTTATTTTCACATCACATGTTCACATCCTAGAAAAGACAAACACAAAACACTATATTTAGTGTACAAGCAGCACTGATTAATGACCTGACGGTTGTTGTGATGTGTCACCGTTCATTGTGACTCTCCTCTGAGGCTGCACATGTGGAGTGTCCCTCAGCTTCTAGACTCAATACCCATGCCAGACTGAAACGAGGGAGTGGTGAACTGAAGAGATCGTAGGGAACGGGGAAAAAAGGTAGAAAGCGAGGAAGAGGAGCATGAAGGGAACAACGGGACTGTCCTGCTGCTAAAGAGTCAGCTGGCTCAGTTGTAGAGCTGTTCGTCATCCTTTCCCTAGTGGCAGCGACCTGTGAACCCTTCCATGGGAAGGCGAGAGAGGAGAGAGGGTGGGAGTTACAGAGACAGAGATAGATGGAGTGAGATAGACAGAGAGGTGGAAAGATTTTTTTTTTTAAATCAGAGAATGGGAATGGTCTCTCCCTCCTGTGTAGTCCAGATGTCAGACTGTGTGCAGGCCTCCCAGTACAGGCCTTTGGGACAGACTCAGCCTGGTGAAGCCCACTGACAGCATGGGGAGAACAGCTGTGCACAGGTCTTCAGCGTTGCCGCTCACAGCTCAGATGTGGGACAAACAGCTACCGCTTTTTGTTTACACATAGTCGTTGTGTACTGTTTACTTGCCTTTTATATACGTGTTGTTTTTTGATGGTCTCCCATGACAGCCATTGTTCTGCATGGTCATCATAATTTTTTAAGTTTTAGCGTCTGGCAGCTGATGGCCTGAGGTGTTGGGGGTACACGCCACAATGAACATGTTTAAGAGACTGTTACATTTACCTCTTATTGGGCAAGTTTGCACCTGATGTCTGGGGTCTGTAATTCTTGTAACTGAGATGGACTATAATTTTACAGTTTGCCATATATGGTCTCTTCTATTTCCTTTTCTTAGTTGCATTCAGTATTACACTCATACATGTAAACCATGGTTAAAAATTAACCATGGATTCCATAACCTTAGTTTCGTCATTTGTCATCTCTTATTCATAATCACAAGGCCAACAATAGGAATCCCTGTTGCTTGTTTACGAAACAAAAAGTTTGAAATTCAAACTTAATCTGTCCTCATAATGAGCACAACATCAATTGGATTTGATGTCTATAAGTGACTACAGCTGTCTTTGAGATCCATCACTGAACTTTCAGCCATTGATAGACTCTTGGTGATAGTAACCCAAAAAGCTATCCATTATGAATGAAGCAGTGAGAAAGAAGTGAGTGAAACTGAAGATGGCCAGGCTGAGTGCCTGACATCACTGCACACTTGACTGAGACCAGAGACAGGATTGCTTCAGTAATGTCGTACAAAGAACAATGAATGTCTACACTTTCCCCTTAAGTAGTGGATGGCGATAGGGTCAAACGTAACTGGTTCCTGTTGCTCCGCTGACTCCTGGGATTCCATTTCATGTTTTAAATGAAACAGTGTTATATGAGTATTAAAACAAAAATGCTGTTTATGTAATTTTTGTTTTATTGGATAGTTTACAGCAAAGTGGGGATAGATTTACCTGTGTGTGTGTGTATGTGTGTGTGTGTGTGTGTGTGTGTGTGTGTGTGTGTGTGTGTGTGTATATTTTAGCACACACTTCACACAGTGTCCATGCACATAAAGTATTCAGCCACATAATAAGTTGCTTGAAGAGAGAGAAAGACCAAGAAGTTAATTTTTGCAGCTAAATATCCTCACTAACTATATTATCAGTATGTGTGCAGGAACCTAGCAGTTCCTGGCTTTCTCCTCTTCAATGATGATGACCTGATGACCTGTCCTGAGCCCCTCCCGTGATAACTTGAGGTCCAAGGGGGTCTGCCAGCACTGCATCCCCACAAGAGGAGGGGGAGCTGGGCCACAGGCATTCTGAAGACTGTTTTTATGGAGGGAAAACACAGGCGAACAAAGGGGTCTGCAGCCAGGAAGCCTTAATCACTGCCACTACCATTAGAGTAATGAGGCCTGATGGACGCACAGTCTAGTAAGAAACGAGGGAAGGGGGGGGCTTTCCTCACAGATGAGGGCTGATTACCCCCCTCTCAGTCTTCTGCTACTGCCACGTACTCTCAGGGGCATATTAATGAAACAACAGTGCCCCTCGCTCTTTCTTTCAAGGGTTTCTTTTCTTCCTGAGATTAGTAGGGTATTGTTTGAAGGAGCGCTGTGTTGTTTTAAAGGAGACCCTGGTCAGACAAGTTTGAGGGAGGTGTACATAAGAGAAAAGGTAGCACTTGTAACTTCCATCAGAAAAATCAAGATCAGATGATTGTAGCCGTTAAAGATGTCACAATTAAAGAGTCAGACTTGGGTGAAAAAATGGATACCAATCCCTTTATAAAATTACATTAGATAGAATGCCATTAATTAACTATCAAACGTGTACACACATATGTTAAAGGAGAATTCTGGTCAATTTCAACATGTAGGTCTGTTTGTAAATTTGGAGTGCTGTCAGCAGAGAGAAAAACAAAAATAATCGGCGCTGCCTACACCAAGTTATCCTCCTGCTAGCAGTAGCACCCAACAGGGTTAAACATGCCAAGTTTTAAACGGGTTTTTAGCCTCTAAACCTGTTGAAAATGTCATTAAAGGTGCCTAGCCATGTGCAGTGATTCCTTCCTAGTGAACACAGTGAATTTCACTGATGTGAAAGAAATGCATGAAAGTTGTGCTAATTCAGCTGTGTTTAGTTCCTGTGTTGATACTGCAAGGAGTGCATAGGGACTGTCTACAAACTACAACACCAAAAAGAGTGCTGTAGTACAACTAGCAGGAGACACGTTATAAGTTTGGAGACACTACCTAATTTAATCATTAAATTGATAGCCTACATATTTTTGTTTCATCTCTTTTCAATATTGTAGTTTGTAGACTAACTGCCATCTCAACACAGGAACTAAAAACAGCTGAATTAGCACAACTTTCATGCATTTCTTTCACATCTACTGCAGTCAGATTCACTGTGTTCACTCGGAAGGAATCACTGCATACAGTGCCTTGCGAAAGTATTCGGCCCCCTTGAACTTTTCAACCTTTTGACACATTTCAGGCTTCAAACATAAAGATATAAAATATTTATTTTTTGTGAAGAATCACCAACAAGTGGGACACAATTGTGAAGTGGAACGAAATCTATTGGATATTTTAAACTTTTTTAGCAAATAAAAAAATGAAAAGTGGTGCGTGCAAAATTATTGGGCCCCCCTTGCGTTAATACTTTGTAGAGCCACCTTTTGCTGCGATTACAGCTGCAAGTCGCTGGGGTATGTCTCTATCAGTTTTGCACATCGAGAGACTGACATTCTTGCCCATTCTTCATTGCAAAACAGCTGGAGCTCAGTGAGGTTGGATGGAGAGCGTTTGTGAACAGCAGTTTTCAGCTCTTTCCACAGATTCTCGATTGGATTCAGGTCTGGACTTTGACTTGGCCATTATAACACCTGGATATGTTTATTTGTGAACCATTCCTTTGTGGATTTTGCTGTATGTTTGGGATCATTGTCTTGTTGGAAGATAAATCTCCGTCCCAGTTTCAGGTCTTTTGCAGACTCCAACAGGTTTTCATCCAGAATGGTCCTGTATTTGGCTGCATCCATCTTCCCCTCAATTTTAACCATCTTCCCTGTCCCTGCTGAAGAAAAGCAGGCCCAAACCATGATGCTGCCACCACCATGTTTGACAGTGGGGATGGTGTGTTGAGGGTGATGAGCTGTGTTGCTTTTACGCCAAACATATCGTTTTGCATTGTGGCCAAAAAGTTCGATGTTGGTTTCATCTGACCAGAGCACCTTCTTCCACATGTTTGGTGTGTCTCCCAGGTGGCTTGTGGCAAACTTTAGACGAGACTTTTTATGGATATCTTTGAGAAATGGCTTTCTTCTTGCCACTCTTCCATAAAGGCCAGATTTGTGCAGTGTACGACTGATTGTTGTCCTATGGACAGACTCTCCCACCTCAGCTGTAGTTCTCTGCAGTTCATCCAGAGTGATCATGGGCCTCTTGGCTGCATCTCTGATCAGTCTTCTCCTTGTCTGAGCTGAACTTTAGAGGGACGGCCAGGTCTTGGTAGATTTGCAGTGGTCTGATACTCCTTCCATTTCAAAATGATCGCTTGCACAGTGCTCCTTGGGATGTTTAAAGCTTGGGAAATCTTTTTGTATCCAAATCCGGCTTTAAACTTCTCCACAACAGTATTACGGACCTGCCTGGTGTGTTCCTTGGTCTTCATGATGCTCTCTGCGCTTTCAACAGAACCCTGAGACTATCACAGAGCAGGTGTATTTATACAGAGACTTGATCACACACAGGTGGATTCTATTTATCACCATCAGTCATTTAGGACAACATTGGATCATTCAGAGATCCTCGCTGAACTTCTGGAGTGAGTTTGCTGCACTGAAAGTAAAGGGGCCAAATAATTTTGCATGCACCACTTTTCAGTTTTTTATTTGCTAAAAAAGTTTAAAATATCCAATAGATTTCGTTCCACTTCACAATTGTGTCCCACTTGTTGGTGATTCTTCACAAAAAAAATAAAATTTTTATATCTTTATGTTTGAAGCCTGAAATGTGTCAAAAGGTTGAAAAGTTCAAGGGGGCCGAATACTTTTGCAAGGCACTGTATGCCTAAGAACCTTTAATGACATTTTGAATATATTAAGAGGCTAAAAACACATTTAAAACTTGCCCTGTTTAAGCCTGTTGGGTGCAATTTCTAGCAGGAGGATAACTCGGTGTAGGCAGCACCGATTGTTTTAGTTTTTCTCTCTACTGACAGCACTCCAAATTTACAAACAACAGACCTACATGTTGGAATCGACCGGAATTCTCCTTTAAGGACACTATTGATTTTAACAGTAAGCTTCAGAAATGATGCTTGGCTGTGGTTAAATGTGACCACAGTGCTTTGTGAGCTGTGTTGTGACCATCACTATCCAGGGATTGCCTGTTGTGTACTCTCCTGTTTATGGATCTCATAGCTCTTTACAACACACTTCAAAAATTAATCACCCCAGAGGCCTATACAAGTCTCTCGCATGCATCTGGTGAACTGCTCTGGCCAAGCTCGCTCACACTGGAAGCAACCACCAGTGAACAAACATTTCATTATATAAAAAGGGAAAAATATATAGATGTAGCTCTTTTATATGAAGATTGCAATTAAATCACCCTAGAGAAGAATTAATAACTCCCTTGTGTATGTCTGGTGTAACATCACAAAGCACAGTTGACACTGATGGCTTGTCACAACACAGTTTGCTAATGCTGCATGTTGCTGGACCTCCTGTCTGCCTGTGTTGGCTAATATTTCCAGCAGGTTTTAGTTTTAAAGCTCTCAGGTAGGCCTTGAAACAGTTGCTTAGACGACGGCGAAGGCCTCCCTCCAATTTTCCATCTCTCTCTCCTCCTGTCCACTGTCCTTTTCAATGGCTGATTTATGGCCCACACAAGTGTGCAGGAGATGTCAAGATTTCAGAGGAAGTCATAAATAGAACAAAACCAAAGAAGAGAGGAGGGAAGAGGAAACCAACTGAAGAGGTGACAGGGACATGCAGAGTGAAAGCGAGAGTGTGAGAGAGAGCGAGAGACAGACACGGACTTATTATTTCAGTCAGTTTGACTGTAGAGAGAAGGCTTTCTCTGCTGCTGTATTTACTGTACTTGACGGCTGTCTTGCTGCCTTTTTTCTTTCCTTTCCGTCAGCTGACCATTGAACTTTGATTTTGGGTATGCCTCCCTGTTGTTTGTTCTCCTAATTGGAGTCAGGATGCAGATGCTTTGGGAGCTCGAGAGCAGTTTATATACACACCTTCTTTTTGAGTTAAAACCAACACAGAGGAAGGAGGATGAACTGAGGGAGGTCAGTGTAGGAGGGAAGGTAAAAAAAGATGAGCATACATCACAGGTAAACTTTTTTTAAGGCTGGTGGCTTTCCAAGAAATGGTGCTAAAGAATTTTAAAAATTTTTTTATCATAAAAAGATATAATAGGCACTGGCACAAAAAAACTGATGCAAATCAGTGAAGTAAATGTGAGTTCTGATTTTTTATGTGGGTTCAAGAGGAAACCAGTTAACCTTGAACAACTCTTCAAAATGAGCAATACCCGGTAATTGTCCCTTGTCTCCTTAACGCCACACTAAAAAGGGTTTCCCTATCAGATAACCTCTTGATCATACTAATGATGAATTGGCTACTGTGTCCAGTAAAGGAATAACTATCCAACCTATCATCTGTCAGCCACGCAGGCCCTAACCAGGGTGGTGTTTACCAAAATAGCTAGTAATCACTCACGCATGCATACACGCACATCCCATATTAGCCATTATTAGGAAAATAAACATAGTATTTCATTTCTAGAAAGATTTCTAACAAAGAGTATGGCGTGCAAAACATGTTTTAAGTGTGCTCCTGTGATTTTCAGTGCGGTAACATTTTCACCACTGACTTATTTTTGCTTTGAAAGCAATACCACCTTGGCAAATCAAGACAGAGAGAAACCTCTGAAACAACAACATATTACTTATGATTGTGGCAGCCGGTAGGTTACAGTGACCTTTAATTGACCTTTTTGTAATACTCAGCTCTATTCTACACTAGAGGAAACTTTGTCTTCTTGTCATGTTCATTTGCAGTTGTTAAGCCTTTGGCTTGATCAGAGCTTTTGCAGAGATTTGCTCCTTGTTTCTGAGATCCTCTCTTGTATTATACACTGAAGTGCGTGCTGAAAGTGTGGATGGATTTTTGTGTATATTGTGTGAATGTCACTCTAGCATCTTGATTTATTTTTTTACACTCCAATCAACTGCTTTCCCCGCAGTGAACTTTTCAAAGGGAAATATGAGTTACGTGAGCAATGGTGTTTGTCACAGTGATTATTGTGTGATTAAGCAAAATGCAAGGACAGCACCAATCTAATATATTTTACAGTATCAAACATCAGGTAATGTATTTATATTGGTAATTATAGGGGAACAAAGAAAAAAGCAGACTATTTCTGTAGCTTGTTCATTTTGTGTGTGTGTTTTGTGTGTGTGTGTGTGTGTGTGTGTGTGTGTGGTGCACAGACGGCCCATACATCACATCCTCTTTACAGTGTTTCCCTGTGAGTCATTTGCATGTCGTTACAGCTTTGTTTTATAAGTGAGTGGCTATTAAGGAAGCTGCTCCATAAAACGCCTGTTAAAATTGAGGAAGGCAGCAATACGGATCTTAAAAAGCCAAGAGCATTCTCTATTTTCTCACCTTACGTTGTTGATGAAAAGTGTGTATGTGAGTGAGAGAGGGACAAAGAGGGAGAGGGAACCCAGATGTCTCTCCTTTGGGACTCACACATCTGTTGGGTATTTTAATGACAGCAAAATTTATGCAATCCCATTTCTCTTCCTACTTTTCTCTACCCTCCCTTCTGCTGCAGTCCCTCTGTTCTTCCTCTTTTCACACATCTGTACTTAGTTTTGTGAGCCCTGGTGTTTTCCCCATCTGTGAAGGACAACACAACTGTTGGCAGGATTATTATATGCTGGGCCCAAGATTGGACAGGGCATCCATAGAGTCTGTGCATTCAAATGGCCCCTCCTTGACAATTTAATTATGTCTTACATTAATCTGATTATCTGTTCTATTAGTATTGAATATTACTATGTTGTGATCAAAACTGTAAAAAAAGATATATATATATATATATATATATATATATATATATATATATATATATGTATACATATACATATATTCTTCATCTTCTCTTTGTTTGGAGAAGAACAAGGATATGTGTGGGTTTTTCCATAAAAATGCAGGGTATTTAGTTCAGGCTCTTATACATATCAATTAAGAACTTAATCGCAAAATTAGTTACAAATTTAAGAACTGGTTCTTGGTCTTACATGATTTAAAATGGCAGGACCAAAATGAGTCCAGTCACAAAACTACAAAACTACAAAAAGTACAAGATGACTACATACAGTGTTTGTTTTCTTGTAAGAAGTTAAACCATTTTGCCAATGAAGCTGCACGGACTGAGTGTGAGACCTGACTCTCAGTTGGTAAGGGTTAGGTGGTTTGGGGTGTAGTAGGTAAGCCTCAATTTGGGATTGGAAGCATCTGGTTCACATCTGGATCTGCTTACAGTGTCAAGGAGGGCGCTTTCGTGACAGCCAGGCACGTGGCAACAAAGTAAACCCTTGGCAGAGAATATGTCCCTGTAACTCATTTGTTAAAGAAATGTTAGTATGGCAAGCAATTTTGACAAGCTTAGCAATGTATTTATAAGAAATAAAAGAGGAGAGGTTGTGCAAAGTTTAAAAAATTTTGGTATTAGGAGGCTCTAAACTAGGCCTGCACGATTTGGGGAAAAATATGAAACACAATTTTGTAGCATATTGACGATTCACTGTCACGATATTTTTTTCTTACAAAGTGTAATGTTTATTACACACATGAACCACGACAAAACAAAACAAATTGACAGTACCAAAAATAGATTTATTTTGGCACATATAGCACACTGCACATCACCACAAGCCTGTAAACATAGAGGCTTCAGTGAAGAGAAGGGAGAGCATTGCAGCGCTTTAAAACCTATTTTATAGTTTATACATGTTTAAAACTCACAGAAGATAGTAGTAGTGTTTGTGATGCAGTCGGCTTGTAAAACTAAATGAGAATCAAAGTCATTAAAAAAATTCTTATTGTATATAGTTAAATCCACAAGATAATCTTGTGGATTTAAAACTATAGCTTCCTTGTTAATGCATAATTCAAGTATAAATTGGTGTCATATGAATGTTACAAAGTTGTTTTTGCCTCAAAGGGTCAGTAGACCTCGCTAATTCCTGTCTTGTCAAGCAGTTAAGAAAGTTGTGGTCAGAACAACTGGTTCTCATTTGCAGTACAAAGACGGGTCTGTTTTAAAGGGGTGTATTTGTGAGATTACATTCCTTTCCGCCGTTACATGCATATGGTGTATTAAAAAGTGAGTGCTTTTTTTCCTTCTTCACTCATATGTAAAAAGTCTTATTTGGTACACTGCTGTATGTACTACATACTATTCATATGTTACACTTTGTCCTTTCATGACTGTTCTTCACAAGCACTTTCTCCTTCTCTCCTTCTAACTCCTCTGTCCTCTCAGTCCACTCTCTGAACACTGTTTCTCACAGCTATTTCTCTCCCTCCCCCTCTGCCCCACTCGCTCTCATGGACATGACAGTGCGGGGGGATAAGGGAAGAGTAATTATGGTTCAGTGAGGCTGCCAGGTGTGATAAATGACTAATAAGGGGAGCGGAGCCCTGGGTCCTCTAAGGAGGACTATTACAGTCTTATCAGCACAGGGCTGAAGCTCTCTGCCTGGCCTGGGACAGAGGCCCTTGTAGCTGTGCTCGCTCCTCTCCTAACCCCTTCACCTCAGTCATCCTCCACAGCCAGCATCAGACCAGCCCACCCCAGAGACAAGCTCCAGCTTTAACACCTTAGCTGCTGGTTCTGAAAGTGCTCATTCATTTCTTTTCAATGACTTCTCTTTCCATACACATTTTAGTACAAGCAAATTTAAAATGAGGAGACACTATCATTGTGGTTTTTATGTTGTTGATATAATATAACCCCAAGAAAATGCAGTTAGACGCAGACAACAACAAAAGTCCGGGCTATAGTCAGCAATGAACTGTAAAGCTGCAATGAGAATTAAGCTGAAAAAAGACTACCTTCAAGCATGTCAAGCTGTGTGTGTGTGTGTGTCTGTGTGTGTGTGTGTGTGTGTATGTGTGTGTGTGTGTGTGTGTGTGTGTGTGTGTGTGTGTGTGTGTGCGTGTGTGTGTGTGTGGGCGGGCGGGCATGTCTGTTTGTGGAACACAGTTTCCAAGTGAACTACAGTACTTTTGATAAATAGTGAGACCACTCTCTGTGGCATAAACACCTCCAACGAAGCATCGCTGACATTTTTATTGGCCATTTAAAAGCTTAGTTTCCTTGCAAATATATAAAGGGTAATCTATAGTACTGACTGTTGCTTATAAGTGACCTAATATTTCCACTGGGTGGTTATCGTGCATCTCTTGTAATTACTACATGGAATACCAATCGTTTTCCCTCACTTTGGTACATTATATTATGTGTCTATTTATAGCTTTTGAGAGCTTTGCAACTTCTCATAACACTTAAAAAGGATTTGTAGGACTGCATTGAATAACAATTAAGTAGACAACACAACCAACTGAGACAATGGAAAATGTCCTTACAATGACCATGCAGCCAATGAATGGAAGACATTCACATTTGGCCTAATTGCATAAGCTCGTACATTTAAATCACAGGTTTTATTTTAATGCCAGTCAAGTTTTTTCTAATTTTGTGGTAAACAGCAGGAAGAAAATTAGTTTTGTATCTCTGATATAACAAAGCCACACAAGTTCTTTATGAAAAATGCCCATGAAGGAACAACTGCTCAGGGCACACAATGTGTACATTCTTAAGCAGTTAAATGATATCATAGTTTAAATTGCCTTGCAGCAAGTTTTATCTGATGGTAGTATTGTTTTCTCTATGCATTACAACAGAAAGATGATGTGATAAGGCCTATCAAAAAAATTTAAATAAAACTTCAATGTGACCAATTTTGCTGTATGCTCATCTGTGTCTCCTCCCTCCAACCATATATCCCACCAACCATCATATTCTAACCAGTATGCTTGTTTATCAACCGAAAACAGCAGTATACCATATTTTTTTTACAGAAAACAGTAAGAGGGAGCCCAGATGTAGGAACAAACATTTTGGCCACTCATATCTGCAGTCTGAGTTGTTTTGTCATAATGCAAAGCCTACACTCCAGACCCCAAGATCCTTCCTGCTCTCCACTTTGGCCAGCAACTCCTTCCAAAACCAGAGAGGGAAGTCCACGTTTTTTCAGCAGTTGAAAAGTGCACTGTTCAAGAGTGCAAGTGTATCAGATTAGAAGTGTTGACACTCATCCTGACAGCTTCACACATGGCTACAAACTGTAGAGTTAAAAGCAAGCCTGAGGCTATCAACCTGGACATTCCCTACTGTATTTGCATCTTTACCTGGCATCCTTACTGTATATATAACAACTGAACAAAGCACAACCTTTCCAATACCCAACACACACACTACGAACATGTTTGAATAATTGTTGAGGATGTGGATTCATGTCTTACTGGCATACCTCACAGGACACACCAAGGGAAACAGTAAGTCCTCCACCAAATCCACAAACACAGGTTGAGTGGATGGTCAAAGTTGTATGACCCCTTCAGTATTAAAAGAGTAAGGGTGAAGAGCTGATCCACCAGGACCAACATTTGCTTTTTTTGACTTTTTTGAGATTCTCCTTTTCCTGTACCCTGTCTTAAGCTTTAAAAAGAGGATGAGCGGTGTTTAATTTCAACACACCTTTTGCATTTTCATCTTTTAAAATAGGAGCCGCCACATTGCATGTACCAGAAGTAGCCTAAGCCTTGTGTCTGCTGTTCTAGGCAAGGTAGCTCTGTTTTCATTCTGCTTCTTTTTAAATGGTCTTGAAATTGTTTGCTTTCTAAACATGAATCAACCGTGTTGACCAGGAGCAGTTGCACTTGACAGCACAACTTCCATGGAGGTGATTTTGGAAGAGAAGAGGATTACTTGATTTTGGGTTGGTGCACAGGTTGGTTACAAGTATGGTTGTAGTGGTAAGTAAAGGGCTTGATGGTCTATATCCACTACGTTCCAATTCTGGGATTGCTCCGTTCCGCCAGATTTTGCTCTTTTCGGCCGGATGTCCATTACTTTTCGCTTTCTTGGTGTTGTAATTTAACATCCCGGAAAGCTGTGTGGACGAGCAAGACTAAGGGCTTGATAAAGCTGGTGCTGTGGCCCAGCCAGGATCAGACTAGTATGAATGTAAACTGTATGCATACACATTATAACTATCTATAAAAGAGATCTAATACAGATGGGGGGAGTTTAGCCGCACATACGAGTTGATGAGCACTTAATTATGAAGTGTTTTTTTATTTAGTAGATCATTTTTTTAAGTACTGTTGGCCATTGGTCCTGCCTGACCATCTCAGGTTTGTCTTCCCCAAGAAAGGGAAACCAGTCAATGCTGACTTTAGCACAGGGGAAGGTTAATTTGTTAACCCCAGCCCCAGGCTAGTGGATGGTGGGTTGATGGTTGCTTCATCATTAAATGGAAAACAAATGACCCCAACATTTACCAAAAGAATAGGTGAGCATGATAACCTGTGCATTACACCCAGGGAAAGTGTACAAAGGATTTTAGAAGAGAGTGAATGGCGATTTTTAAGTGTCAACAAGTGTCAATGCCTTCTCCTTTAACCATGGGTTGGAGAGTATGAAGTTCTTTATATCATCCTCTCTGGACTAATGTTTTCAGAAGGAATGAACAACAAATGAGTTAAACATGCACCCCATCCTTCCCCCTCATCTAAAACTCGTGTCTAATTCATAGCCCTGTTGATTACCCAGGGGAATTCTTTATCTCCCCCATTTCATTCCTGAAGCCCTTGGCGGACATTTTAATGGCTGCACTTTCATTGTCTGTCAGATATTTAAATGGAAAGGTGCGTGTATGTGGTGAGGAGTGAGGCAGCGTGGGGGCCCTTCTCAGATTCTGCATGTCAATCTTTAATGCCTAGAGATATGGGCAGGCTCTGACCTCTCACTTTGTCTTTCTGCCTCTCCCTTGCATAAATTGACCTCCTGATAATCATGTCCTACTCCTATCAGCTGTAACGAGTGTTCCAGAGCACTATGCAGTCACATGATCCAAAGACAGCCATTGGGGTTGAGAGATTGGCCCCTTCTGCAATGGCTAGGCCATAGAGCCTTCCACTCACATATGCACTACAGTAAGACTGTTATGGCAAGTGAATTGCACTCTGCCTGTTTGGTCATGAACATCACAGAATCACATGTAATAAAAGTGGGAACCATTGGTATAATGGAACTGCCAGAGCGATTTATTTGCTATTGCTGCTATCTGTTGGTAGTTAGAGCTAAAGGAATGGCTAAAATCAGAATGTAGGGTGTGCCTTAAGAACGATAAATGTAAAGTTCATAAATATTAAGGACACGGTCATATTGTTTGTATTGCATTGCTAGGGCTGGGTACCGACTTTTAGGCACTGCCATAGTATCGGAAAATGCCTTGGCATTCAATACCAAATTTCAATACCTTAAGGAGTAAATCTTATCAACGTCAGTAAGCAAAGACGCATGTGGCATGCTTGGAACAAGACAAGATCTATCAATGCTTGTGATTGGCATTACATTGTAGTGGCATGCAGGAAAAAGTATGTTATGTACAGAGACAGGGCTCACGTGTGTGTGTGTGTAGTTGTATAAAGGTAAAAAATTGTAGCGTTATGTTTAATGTTATAATTTATTTTTGTCAAAAGGGATTTTATAAAATTGTTATTGAAAAAAGTATCTTCCATGAACTGGTATTGAAAAAACTCGGCATCGGTATCAAATTTATTTGAATGATGCAGCCTTATGTAGCTCAGCGTTAATACTTTCAGGAAGACCTAAATATTAATCAATGCACTCATAAATCCATTCAGCTGTTATCCAAATAAATGTATATTTTATTATACTGTGTATAACTGTCGCATATCTGCAACTAGAATAACTAACTAAAATGTATCTCAGCGTAAATCCTTTCAGGAAGGCCGCACTCTTAATCAATGTTCTACATAACTCGAATCAGCTGTTGGAGGCGTCCAACTTCCTGCTAAACCAATCAGAATCGTACACAAATGGCAAGGACGATTCACAGAGTCACAACCCTGCTTTAAATAATTATTTCTCTCTTTGCTAGTCAGCTGTCGTTGCAGGTAAAGAGTGCAACCCTCCATCTCCCCTTCCAGTCATCTACTCCAGCTGACCGGTCCGGAGCCTCCTTAGGTCTGGTCTTTGGGCTTCTTTGTTGCCACCACCGGTCTAAATTCCATCCTGGGGGTGGGGGGGGTGATATACCCCTATACACATATATACGAAAGATTTGTATGCCAATGGAGTCTAATCGCCAAAGACATTTTATTTGATCTGTAAAATAAATCTTATTTGCATATGTTTCTCCTGATTGAAATGCGTTGCTCGGCATTCTCCAATATTTTGGCTTGAAATTGTCCCCTGATGGTGCTGCCTTTTGAGCACTGCTGCTTACCTGGTTTAGCATCAGTTTAATGAGGCCCCAGTTTCCTGTCTTTCCCCTTCCCAGGCCATACTGCATATGGCTACACACCTGCTCCACAGCAGTGGCTGTTTACAGATGACCAGACACTTCCAACAGGGGCTAAGGCCAATAGGGCCGGTATTAGCATAGTATTTTTTATTTTTTTGGACCAACTAATCACATTTTGCACCACCTCATCCGTAAGGGTTTTCTAATGCCCTGGTTGACATTTTTATATTTCACCCATAATTCCTTTTGTTTCATTGATTTGTCACCATCTTTCTCACTACATAGGACCCCAATTTAAAAGCAGACAATTTTAATTGATTTGAATGGTAAAAAAGAAAGATAAAACAACCCTGACCTTCTGGATCTCTCTAATTCTCTAAATGTATACACCTAATTAGCTCCAGATGTAAATTCTTCTTAATTAGTTTACTTAATGATTTCAAGAGTTATGGCCACACGCTAGTGGTCCTCGAATGCACATGTATTCCTTTTGGGGACACCTCTAATCTTTTCATATTAAAAGCTAAATAGTTAAACGTGAGTATTGATCTAATTACACACTGATTGGTCTGGAGAGGGTTTTGTGTAGTATGTGATGATGTGTAGTTCTGAGCTAGACCCCATGGTTAGCATTCATTTATAATTGGATGCTATTAGTTGCCTGTAAAAATACAGTATGAATTATTTAAGTTCCCAGATAGTTACCCTTTTATTCCCTAGTTTTACATCTTACATCTACATCATCTTACATCTAGTTTTACATCTTACATTGTACCTACATCCATGTAGGTATTAACTACTGTAGCTAGCTTCTGTATGAATTAATCAGTCATCACTACACTGTTTTTTGATTGTTTTATTCTTATATGTAGAAACATTTTAGTCAGCACAGGCCCTGCTCTACTTATGCTTTTTATTGATTCAATATGATAGGATTTAAGACAATATTCTAATGTGGTGTTGTATGTACTGTATGTATATATCATACTGAGTTATGTATAAAAGTGGCATTTACATATGTGAAAGAACACATTATTACAAACATGTGAAAACCACAAAATGCATTCAAAAATTAAATACAAACGTAGTGTTTACTACAAGACTGTTGTGTTGGATTTTTGTTTTTTAATTACTTAATTAGTGTGAATTAAGAGGTGGTCAGTTTTATCATTGGAACAATGGGGACACTTCTGCCAAATGCTTATCTTTTTGTGTAATTTGTTCATAAACTGGATTCAAATGACATAGAGCTAACATAAGGGATTTATTTCCCCCTGTAAAACATTTTTGAATTGCTAAAGGGCACGTATTGTGCCCTTGGTAGTAGGCGGTGCACTGGACTGGAAATGTAATTGGTTTTGTTTATTTAGTTAGGAAATGTAGTTTTGTGCTTATGTAAGTGAATAATTTTTAGACAAATATGTACCCCCAACTTGGCTGGCTCACAGGAATACCACAGCTGTGGTTTTGAAAAATAAATGGTTGGTATAATCGCTGAGCAAGAATAATGCGTAGAGGCAAAGCTCAAAATCTTTTTAAACAATAATGTTTGTTCTGAGCAAGAGGGCCAGAGACATCTAAAGATCTTGTAAACGATAGCATTATTTTAAAAAACCTTTTACATTTAGTTTCAAGTGATGTGTTTCCTTTTATGTGATAATGTATAGATATATTTATATGAAGAACAGCTGTCCACAGAGGTATAAGTAGACTGAAAATGTCCAAAGTACAAAATCATAAGTAAAGTTTAGGCTTTAAGTGAAAACACTAAATGACATTGTTACCACTTGAATCAACACAACTGAAAGTAAAGAAAGTAACATTAACTAATATCAGGTATAATTAGTAACATAATCACGATATTTTACAATTGTTTTCCCAAAATATTTATGTGTTTGACTATTCCTAGTATCAAAATATATGGGCAGTGTATTCAGTATGGAGAAGGTCAGTAATTTCACCATCATAAGTTTTCCTTTGCATTATTTACGGTTTTAGATTTTAGACTTTATCCTTCTTTTCCAGGCAGTCATCTTCTTTTCATTTCTGAATGGTGTAACAATCAATTAGCAAAGTAAAGCAAAGTAAAACTTCCTTTGGTTGCGTAATCAATCACAATAATCCTCAAGTCTAATTTTTCTCATTGTTGATGTTTTTTGTTGGACAGTAAATGCTAAAAAGCACAAGATTATTTGAAAAATCTACACTGTGTGACCTAATAACAACATAGCAATTTTGACAAAAATGAAAGCAGACCTGAAGTTTCCTGTGACGGAACACACAGCTTGAGAAAGACTTTAGTGTACAGAAATTAATGACAACCAATAGACACCTGGAATGGTAGAAAAATGCATTAACATTTTAAAACACACACAGTTTTTTTTTTTTTTTGGGGGGGGCTTTTCCCTTTATGAAAGTGACAGTGGATAGACATGAAAGGGGGAGAGAGATGGGGGATGACACGCAGCAAAGGGCCGCAGGTCGGATTCAAACCTGCTGTTGCAGGACTCAGCCAACATGGGGAGCACGCTTTTACTGGGTGAGTTAGAGGCTGCCCCCCAGCAGAATTGTTTAAAAAAAAAAAAAGTGATGTACAGAATATGTGAAATGTAGTGAATGGGCTGAGACATGCACAAGCACTGGTATGGTCCTTTTTAAAGAGACCAACCGTGAGATGCTGATGAGGTCTGATGTGAGTTCTGAGAAGTGTGGAGCACTAAACTGTTGATTCCTCCAGTCTATGAGAGCTCCCAGCCTGTCAGTGTTATCTCCTTCTCCCTGGTGGGAGGATACATGCTCCTTGGGAAGGGCTAGCACCATGGTCTGGTGTGGAATCAGATTCTCCTATGAAAGCCCCTGACCTCACTGTTATATGATAGAAAGTGAAAGTTAACCTGTATCAGTGCCCGGGGACAGTGTCTGCCTTTGTCGTGGGAATATGATGTTTCACCACGTTCTGAGACTTCTCTTTCCTCACTCTCGGACTTGCATGTGTGTGGCTGTACATGCACACACACACACACACACACACACACACACACACACACACACACACACACACACACACACCTTACCTTTCTAGCTTTCTAAAGCTAGACCAGCCTAGAGAGCAGGTTTCTGAGTCAGTGCAGACCACATACGCTTTTTTGTGGACCTTTGTTTATTTGTCAAGTCATATTTCCTATTTCATCATTCCCCTGTTTACTCGCTAAAGGCCATAGTTCTTTACAATAAACCTCCTTGTGAAAAACTGCTATATGCAAGATAAAGAGTAAGGACAGTGTCCACAACCATTTTACTGTTGACTATTATTACTTATGATAATAATAAAAATAAATAATGTAATAAATTCAGCTTTAAAAAATGAAACATTAGGTTCTCTAAACAACTACAGTGGCACTTCTTAATGAGGAACAAATCCTCTACAATGAGGACAAAGAGTGATTGCAGCTCATTCTATAGTACTGTTGGGTTTGGCTATTGTTTAGCAGTTGCAGTCTTCACTGAGTATCACTATTTATGTTGGGCAAGTGCCAACACTGAGTGCAAACCACAAAAGCAATGACGGGTATCACAAAAGCTGCACCTAAAATCTAGGAGAAAAGGAATTTTCTAGATTATCACCTTAAACTTTTACGCAGTGCAGCTGTACCTTTCAGTAGATGTGTGGGAGGACTACTGCTTATAATCCGCTGGGAAGGATCTGTACATGCACTGTTCTGTATAAAGGTTAATGAAATAACACAGAGGGCTGGCACCACAGCTGCAGGTGTGCTCTCTCTCTCTCACACAGGCACACTTAACAGAAACAGTGAAAAACAGGACAAGCTGAGTTCCTTTGTTGCAAAATAAACTCTGTACGTTTGCATTTGCAGATTGCTAAAACTGCACAGCTGACAATTGACCAGATTGAGAGATGTTAATACACAGACGTAGTTGTACTGGGCTTGTGGACATGGTCATGTTAACTTTGAAAATTCTCATAATATTCTCCTTATGAAAGCATTGTTTAATTTTCTCCATCTTTCATCTTCCCTTCCTGTGTACCTCTTTTGTTCAGACCTTTTACAGGAGAGTATGTGTTTCTATGTAGGTAGTTGTAAACGGTGACATTGCTAAACATAGTTGTGTGATATGGCCACTTTACATCATAAAGTTCCACCCACATTACGTTATTGATGAACCTAATTTAGAATATATTTAAACAGCAAGCTGGACATGGTATTGAAAATGCAGCAAAAATATCTTTTTTTTAACGATTGCAGGCCATATGTTTTGTGGTATTTTTTATAATGTCTTGGGTTGCTGCAGCTAGTCATAGGACACATAGTGATGACTACATCCGTGCCCTAGCGAGCATGAGTGAACCAAGGATTAGAAGGACCAAAAATACGAAAATGACAGCAGGACAAAGATATTAAGTTTCACTGTCTTCAGTCTGTTCTCTATTCTTAAAGCTGTTTACAGCTATGTCTGATCCCAGGGAACAGATGGTGGGCTCCCCCTCACTGTTTTCTGTATCGCCCTTTGCTCATGCATGTTCAAATGATCATATGTCACTTTTTTTGTATGGGTTATATTTATAATCAATATCTTATTCACTTTACAGTTACAGCTATCTAATGCTATTCATATTGTCAGACACTTTACAACAAATGTGTTATTGTGTTTTAGAGTAAATCCCATGTATAGTTTATTTGCAGATTTGGTTGTGTAGACTGTTTTACTGTGTACAAAAAATAAATAGAAAGGTTAGGTGACAAGTAAGACAAGTTTCTGACAGCATACAATGACATGGCCAATGATGAAATGATAGACAAAACTGTCATGGCACAAAAAAGGAAGGAGATTGCAAGAAAGAAATAGATGGAAAGGGAGTGTGTTGATACTGAAAACAGATGAGATAGAGTTGCATAGAGAGATGAAGTTAGAGACCGGGAGGGCTAGAGGGATACAGGCAGTGTTCTAATGACTTCACACCCCATTAGCTACTTAGTCTGATGCGTCACACCTCATTATGCTGCTGGAGCAGCAGTGCATGAACGCGTGAAACCGTCCACTCAGCCAGACCTGTCCACCCGCTCCAAACGCTCACTCACTTCAGCCGGACCTGTCCACCCGCTCCAAACGCTCACTCACTTACAGCAATTAGCGTGTGTGTGTTTGTGTTTCTGTGTTGCTTGCATGTTTGCATGTGTGCATTTGTGCATGTGTGCGTAAAGGTAAAATCCAACGGGCCTGCCTTATTCTGAAAACAAATGGTTAAAATTGATTGTTTAAAGTCCAATGAAGACCTTTTCAAAAGAAATATAGCAGCTTCCACTATGTGGCATTTCAACACAAGTTCACCATGGCTACCCTGCCGCTCAAACTGGAAATGCTGTGAACAGTCCAGAGCAGGGCTTTCTTTGTCAGCCTACATAGGGGAGGAGGACCGAGTAGCGCGCTCCAGAAGCCTCTCTTTAATCACTATTCCTTAAACACGCGAGTGCACATGCACCACACACACACACACACACACACACACACACACACACACACACACACACACACACACACACACACACACACTCTGATAAGGAGATGGGAGAAAATAAGTCTCCCAATGCCATTCCCTGTACAGGCAGCCCCAGTTGGCAGAGTGTGAAGTGTTCCTCTCCAGGACAAGGCCTGCTAACTCAAATCCCTGGCCAGCGGCCACACTCCTCTCCATTACAAACACTGGGCCCATTTATCCCAGTGCCCCCCCCCCCCTAGTCACACTGCCACCCTAGGGGGAATGCTACATAATGGCTCTGTAGCCACTGTAACTGACATCTCTATTCAGCTAATGTTTATTGTTTTGCTCTGCTTGGTTTGTTGATATTCAACAAAAAATGAACAGCACACAAGAAAAACCAAAATGAGCAGATAATTGTTTCATTGCGCCAAGCTTTGTATAATTCATGTATCCCAAACAAATATTTCATATTTAATCTGAGCAGTCTTCCGTTTCCAGCCAAGTTAGACTGTGTTAATACCAGGGAGATGAAGGAGCTACTTTATTATGCAGTTTACCTCTGACTGGCATTTCACTATGAGGTTGAACACTTGAGTTGCTGACCTTAAATTATCTTATATTTCCCATTTTCATTATCCATCCTGGACAAATTTTGTCCCATGCCAAATCTGATCTGCACTCTCACTTGTCTTACTCTTTGGACTTCATTCATGTGCAAAGATGATAACATTTAAGCATTGTCTCATCTCAGCAGCCTTTGCTTACTTATAACATGCTGGGAACAACAATCCTTCTATGCGTGGCTCCTCCCAAGGTCACTTTCAGTTTGATTTTGCAAATGAGGTTGTTGTGTGAGTCTTTTCCACATTAATTCCTTTGTTCTAACTGAGGGTTAAGATTTGAGATGTCCTGGGGCAGCCTCTGGCTCACTTGGTAGAGCGCGCGCCCTATGTAGGGTCCTCTCCAGCGGCCCAGGTTCGAATTGGACCTGAGGCCCTTTGCTGCATGTCATCCCCCTTGTCTTTCCCCTAGTTCCTGTCTTTTTACAGCTGTTCTAAATAAAGGAAAAGCCCTATAAATAAAAGATTTGTGTCTAGAGACAAAACATTATGTCAATTTTTTTTTATATAAAGTATGGGTTAGGTTAGCGTTTATTAGCACTACCATGTGCAGTGCATCACCATCATTAAGGAACATTGCGAACATAGTAGTAGCAATGATCAATGAAGATGATTTGTCTATGCAAATGTCACAAATTGATTCCTAAAAGTTTCTGTCTGTATGCACTAAACGTAACATTTCTAAATATGATAGTCATGTATTGTAAGATAAATCAAAACTCAAAGCACTTTTGAAAAAAAAAACCAACAACATTTAATTCAGTCTTTTGGCACCACTGTCTTACAAGTGTTTGATTTTGTTCGCTAGCTGGTGCTCCCCCCTGACCTTCAGCAGCACTCCGAGAGATAATGTAATCATGGTCAGGGAGTCGCTGCTGTCAAACACGTCTCCTCCCTGTGATGAACGCATGCTGTGTGAGCATGTCAACCATCACACACCTGAACACCTGTCTGTTTCTGTCTCCAACCCCAACTTGCCCAACCCCCCTTCACCCCCCTTCATACAGGACGAGCATAAAGGAAAGGACAAAAAACGGGGGAGGGGTTGTTCAAAATTGCAATGAAAGAGAAGAAATCCTCCGCTTAGAGCCAAATGGATCTCAGCACATGTTAGATTACAACTCACGATAATTGCATTGTTAATTTACTGAAATGGTGGTTTAATTACAGAGCCCTTATCAGTGTGACGTTCACATGGTGGGGTACATAAATAACATAATTTGTAAGTTATCAAACCTGGCTGACTGGCAGCTGTGACCGTGGGCACAGCTTGCAGTGTGTTGGGCCCTGCAGTGTCCTGTTACTGGGTCACTGAGGCCTTGCTGTGACGCTGTGCACTGCAGACAGGGGGTGGCCTTTAGTGTCACATTCTTCTGTGACCTCCCTCTTGCATCCTGCCCTCTCTCCACCCTCCTCATCTTTGCCTTCTGTCCTCTGGGATAAAAATTGGGTAACCCTTATCAGCTGGGGGACCTGGCATGAAAGACATGGCTCGCATTTCATGCTGGGCTAAGAGTTTAGAGGGAGTGGATTGATTGCATAGCACACTCATGGATGTGTCTATTGTTGTGTGTGTGTATTTAATTGTGAGTGTAAAAGGTGTGTGCTGAACTGTGAGTGTAAAAGGATAACGGGGTGAATAAGTGATATCATGCTCTGTCATCTTCAGAAATCCTTTACACAAGCAGGCTGTGGCTGCTCAGCCTTTGAACTTAACCCTTGCTGCTGGGAGGAACCAGCGTCAACAGACATCTGATGAACATGCCCTTGCCCCGTCCAGATGTACAAAGAATAAATATTACATTTTATTTTGAAGACACAGGCATGTGTGGGAGGGGTGATAAAACGTTCTACGGTCAAATATTCTCATTATCCCTCTCAGTTCATTATTCCCTCCACTGCTTCCATTCGCCGACCGGTTTCTCTCCCCACCTCCCTCCTCCTCTTTCTCATTCACCCTCTCTTACTCGTTCTCTATCACACTTCTTCTATCCTTTTGGGCAGAGGTATGGGTGAGATCATAATTATGTTTTGACACATGGCGTTAGCCTCTAGAGTGCTTGTATTTTAACTCAAAGTGGGAGTTGTCAGTGCAACAGCCCTTACTGCTCTTAATTGGAGGGGAGGACCAGGAGGTCCGCCCACAGACCAGGGTGGCAGTTTTAATGAGGTTATGTTTGTACAGGAAGTCAGAGTTGTGACAGGAGGAAACTGTCATTGGCCTGTTAAAGAGTGCGGCTGACATCTCAAAGCCTACTGTGTTCGCCAGTGAGAGGGGAACACCTCTCCACTCCTCTCTCTACAGGTGGAAGCAGGCAATTAAAACAAAAATAAGTAACTAAAAAAAATCCAGGGCAGCCACATCAACTTGAGTGCATCGCCCGTAAACACCAATCAGAAGAGGAAAAGCTGCTGATAGCATAAATATTGCTAAAAAAACATATTAACCCCCTTGGCCTCACTTCAACAGGATTCAGTTAAAACGTAGCAATGATTACCCCAACTAAATGGCAATTAACAGAAATCAGCAAGAGTGTGTTTCATTGTGTACCTGCTGGTGAACACATACATATGCATTGTCCATTGTTGCAGGTGCATGCATTCTGTATTTTATTACATGTCTATAGGCATAATGCATGTTGTGTGCAGTTTAGTTACTTTGGGCTAATGTTTGTTAGCCTTTGCTTCAGTCTCAGAAAAGGGGGAGCAAGGTGTTGAAAGCAAAGCTGCAGACTTCTCTAGCCAAAACACTGCCTTTAGTGTTCTCCAGGTACACCCTGTTGTGAAAGAGAGCTGTTGCCAGAGTTATATGGCTGTTGGTAGTCTGCCCTAACAAACAGGCAGTGCATAACCTTTGATCTGCACCACCCTCCAAGTGAGATTCCCCTGAGCCACCATTTCTACGAAAAGTCCATTTACAAAATGTTTTCCATTCTTTCTCCAGGTTATAACCAAAGCCAAAATATTGGTCCAACATTTCATTTCAAACAGACATTTATTTGGAATGGGAGCTGTGTTTATTTTCCTAAGTAGTTTTTGAACAGGTTTGAGTTTCACCAATGCTTTTAAGCACACACACGATGTGTGCCGGCGTCCAACCAAAATCATCACAGAGATGATAGCCATTTCCTCTCTGCGTGTCTCTCTACAGGACTCTGCATGTTTTAGACAAACCAGTTTGTTTTGAAGACAAGGCTAACTTTGCTGGCCAGGAATTTTGTGGGATGTTGAAAAGGGTTTTTACAAGAAAGAAAAAGAAAAAAAGGAGATGGTCCAAGTTTTATACTGTTGGTGCTTTGTTTGGTGGCGCTCAAGTCTTATAAGAGAGAGATGGTTTCCTTTGTGTTTCTTTCTTAGCTATATAAAAAAACAATAGTGTGCATATCAGTGGAGAAATTTGAAGACACTGTTTATGCCACATTCATTTCTGTGGCACATGTGTCTGAGGCACACACACACACACACACACACAGCTGATGGCAGCCGGCTTGGTTTTGACACATGGCCCAGTCTTTGGTTTGCTTCAGCTGAACCTTATATCATGAACGTAATAGACTCTCTTTGTCCACAATGACAATATGTGGCTTCACACAATTAGGGAAGACTCTTTCCTCCCATACCAGAGATAAGCATCGCCTGCTGGTTCTATAGATTGAAACAGGCCTTCCAAGGTTGTCTGGAGGTCTTTCTGTGTTTAGCTCTGCATTCACATAAACACCATTGAGCTTACTTCTCTGAGGAGATGGACAGGAACATGGGAGGATCTGTCATGACCTTGTGTGGCACTAGTCAGGGGGAGTAAGATGGGGATGAGGTAGAGAGCATGGTCCTAAGCAGAATGGGACAAGGTCACTGTGTATTGGATGGGCAGGAGGAGGCTGTTTAGTTAGTGGACATGGACCACAGCAAATGAGCTTATCAGGAGATGTAGACACCGAGGTGAGAAGGGGCAAAGTCCCATTTAAATCCAATCTGAATTTAATGCTATGGTGAACATGGTTCTTTCCCACGTTGCACATCAAAGCATTCTGTGAGTGTTTTCCTGTGATCCAATCTGAAAAAAGAAGCAAGAGAGCAAGGTGCCTTTTTAATAGCTACTCTGTCAAGATGCAGGATATGTAAGATCTAACAAGTATATTGAGTGGCTGCTACCCTCCGGCATGCAGGCTCCAGTGATATTGTTTGGTTTCAGCTTGTGACAATTGTTCTGCTGTCGGACGAATCTGTGAGAACTGAGAAATGTGAAGATGTGACTTTTGAGGTGAAACTGCAACAAGAGTGAGAGGTGTGCTATTCTTAAGCTGGATTGTGTCTGTGTGTCTGTAAAATGAATGCATTTGTGTGCGTGCATTTTGCTCAGAGCTGAAGTCATCACACCCACATGGTATTTTGCTGATCAGAGGTCTGACTGAAGCTCAATCATTCAACCGAAACAGTGTCATGAGTTTCAGTGGAGAGCACTATTACCTAACTGAAAGAAAATACTAATTCTCCGCGTGAGAGCTGTTAGAGTGTGAGAACTGACATGCTAATGTCATCACACAGTACTTCTGTGGTGTGTCAATGATGGAAAAGTATGTGCTAGAAAAATGAACACGCGCAAATAGCTACAATACGCAACGCTGTAATCACTTCTATTTAAAATTGGATTTTTATGTATGTATTTCAATGTTGTTTGACATGATCAGGAAACATTTGAAAAGTTCACACCTCAGAAAGAAATAAGACAAATTGGACTAAATGTCAAGGTTTCTCTTTTTTCTTTTTTTTTCACCAGGGCTTAAGGTTGAATAACGGCAGATTCATTAGGCTGAAGGTTTCCTGTAAATCCTTCTGTCACACTGTTGTACAATCACGTTGTACAGTATATACTTTGTGAGTCTACAGTGATCACCTCTGGTTAAACGAAGAATCCTTAATGCTCTAAGGTCCACTTAGCCCGGCTTCACTAACATTAATAATGCAGAACATTTTCCTAATGAAGGAACATATTTTTTCTTTTCCATTTTTCTTTCAACATGTTGGATAACTGTGTTAATCAAGGCTTTACTTTCAGATTTCCTCTCTAATGGAATATACAGTGGAGGGAAAAGGTCATGGTGGTAATAGACTGATGTGTAGTCCTCAGGGAGATTCTCTCTCTCTCTCTCTCTCTCTCTCTCTCTCTCTCTCTCTCTTCTCCTTCTGCTCAGTCCCAGACAGACTGTCTCAGTCCCAGACATCCTCATCTGCCTCCCACTGCGCTCAGCCCAGCTCGCCAGGATTTCAATCACAGGGCCAAATGAAATTATTAAGAGGTGTTAAACTTATTAATCATTAAATTAGCTAAATGATCCTCCAAGTACGGCCCAGATGAATCACATGTCATTCTCTAATGCAATTTGCCTCTCTGGCAGGTGAAGGTCAGGAGAGGGCCCACAGCATGGCAATTGATGGCTTCTTTTCTTTTTTTATTATTCTCATTTAATTTATCAACATACACACAATCTCAATAGACTGCAAAAGCAAAGTCATTTTAAATGAATGTATACCTTTCACTACACATTTTTGGCAGAACATTTTTTCTAATGAAGGAACATATTTTTTCTTTTCCATTTTTCTTTCAACATTTATATAAACATCCCAAGAGGGAAAACATTCTCTCTCTCTCTCTCTCTCTCTCTCTCTCTCTCTCTCTCTCTCCTTCTCCTTCTCAGTTCAGGAGAATACAATACATGCATGAATCATGTCACCTAATCAAAACTGGCTTCTTTTCTTTTTTTATTATTCTCATTTAATCTCAACATCACAATCTCCATTTGCTTTGAGAATACAATACATGCATGAATCAAAACTGCAAAAAAAAGAAATGAATTGCATGTATACCTGACACTTCCTGTCATCATTTCCCATTTGGTATTGCACACGTATACCATACCAGCTTAAAGTTCCTTCTTATCTGGATTTGATCGGTAAGAAAGTAGGTGAGTATGTGAAACACACCATCTACCCAACGCCTACAGTATACGTCCTCTGTGTTTAATATGCGGTGACATTCTCTTGATAACATTTATATAAACATCCCAAGAGAACTAGAATGCAGATACTAACTAAGTTAATGTCAGCTAATCTCACCATGTCTGATTCACATGTCATGTACACCAAGTGTCACAGTGCACTGGCATAGGCTTAAGTGGTTTTGTTTTATGCAAAATAAAAACTGATAAGCCTTTTTTCTCCTCTTCCCTTTCTAATTCATCAACATCAACATAACAATTGAAAATACGACAGTGCCAGGCAATCAGTGAAGATATTTAAGAATTAACAGAAGGCTCACAAAGCATTCCTTTGGTCCCCCAATTACAACTGCAATTAAGGTCAGTGCTGCGCATGAGCCGGCTGAGTGGATGGGGGGTTTGAGGCGGGACACACCTGGTCAAATCGGCTCAACATAAAAAGGCTTTACACTGAAAACCTCTTCACAACTAAACATTTTAATGTCAGCTTCAATTTTCCTTCAAGGTGGAATTCTATCACTTTGTCTCTCACAATAATTTATTTATTTATTTTACTGTATACTGTTTATTGATCCCCAGTGTGAAAATTACAATTGAGACTATGTTTTGTTAGAAATCACTACACATAGGCCTGAAATACACACACACACACACACACACAGGCTCAGGACCTGCCTGACGGTGCTTTGCTCAAGAGCACCTGGCAGCACCCAGGAGGTGAACTGGCATCTCTCCAGCTACCAATCCACACTCTGTACTTAGTATGGAAACATGAACTCTGATATCATAGATGTCCTTGCTTATGCATACAGGTCACACAAATGTTTCTGCTTACCTGCAAATTACATATCTTGTCCCCACCACCCATTCCTATGCAATGTTTGCTGCCATACCTGTGTGTGTGTGTGTGTGTGTGTGTGTGTGTGTGTGTGTGTGTGTGTGTGTGACATACACACCAGTAGTGCAGATTACTGTCCTGAGGGATTTAAATATCATTTTAATTAATCTGCTCACGTGAATTTAATGAGACATGTCCAAGGGGCTGCATGCATGTGTAAATATGTGTGTGTCCATATATGAGAAGGTGTGTGCATGATATGTTTAAGTGTGCATGCCTGTGACTAATGAAGTTCATTGCTGGACTTCAAATCGCCTCCTTAATTTGGTCCTTTCAAAGATTTGCATATATTACCTGTACTTTAGCCAGAGAGAGATGAGATGCAGGATCAAGGATAGGACTTCCTGTGTATTTACCTTTGCACTACTACACTACTTTTATATAACAAATGAGTTTCTAGAAATCAATTCCATCCGTATTAATACTAGTATAATGATATAATAGGTCTGTGATCAATATGACATTGATTCCAATGCAAACAAGGGATTAGAGCTTTCTGTGTTCTCTGGACAGTTCAGCAGGCATGATCTGGACATGTTCGACAGGCTGACCAGCTGGTCTGTACAACCTTGACCTAGTTTACGTCAATACGTAATTGAACAGAACACAGAGGTTATGGGAAAATATAGAATTAGAAGTTACCGAAAAGAAAACTTCTTTCAACATCCTGTCAATACACATTCAGAGTTTGGCATATCCCAGTGATTTGTTTTTTAAACTTATTGTATGGTTCATGATAGCACAAACTTAGCTGAAATAGTCATGGCAAGAGTAGAAAGTTGCAATGCAAATCAGTGCCTGCATTGGCACATGCTTCCAACTAACATGGGCTTCTTAGCACTTTACAAACATATTTTGCAGATCAACAAATAATATTCTAGTAAAACCTGGATCTGGTATTACCACAAAAAGGTTGTTTTAGCATAATTTTTTAGATAATTATTTGTATTTTATTATTTATTTTTTATTTTATATTTATATTATTTTATTATTAGATTTATTATTTTTCAATTCTCTTCAATGTTGCGTAAGGACAGAAGCACTGAAGGAAGGAAGATTGGGAAGGAGAAAAGAAAGAAACTGGTAAAAGACTAGTGATATTCAAAATCAATCAATCATTCAAAAGACATATCTGGTATAAAATAGAATGGTTATATACACCAATGTATATATTTGTTTACATATTTATTTACAAATATATTATGTATGTATTGTGTTTCTGTTTCATTTCAAGGCCTGTAACATTATTGTGTGTGTGCCTGTTTGTGTTTAGTGTGACTGTTGTCAGAACGGGGTTGTCAGCGTGAAAGACAACAACAAACATGCAAAAACGTTTCCAGACATTACACAATAGGCGTGCATAAACCCCCCCTCCTTCTATCACAATTGCCTGTTTCCCTCTGTTGTGCTTTTGTTTTGTCCGGCCTCATTTGTAATGGTATTTATCTTGGTAAAGGATACAAAACCCTCGCTCTTGTCTGAATGAAGAGTCATTTACAATCGTTTACATTAACAAAAACTGTATTTTACCATTACAATAACCTCAGACAATAGCATATATCTGCCTTGTTCATTCTGAGCAACATATGAACAGAGGTACACACGCTCCCATTGTTCTGGGTAAAATGTGCCATATACGTAATCTTCTCCCCTTGCACTTTGCGTATTAGATAATGAGAAGATGCTGATACGTTCCTCAATACAATCTGCTCCCCATTGGCTAATCCACATCATTCAGTATTGTGAGGATCACAATGATGGTTTATTATTGCTCATTCTGAGCTCAACAATGATTTAAACATTTGCAATATAGGAACAAACACACGGTCTCAGATCACTCATCCATTTAAGAGGATGCCAGTTCTGCTTAGTAGCAGCTGTGTGTCGCTTGGAGGGTGTAAATCATTGTTAGTCTCAAATCTCTACAGTAGATACCTTCCTTTGAAAAAGCTGCATGATGGAGAGAATATTTTGTATAAAAATAAATACACCAAGGATCCCTGTGCCTGTGAAATTAGATGCCAGAGTGCTTAATTATACACTTGAATACATATAGGTTTACAGTGAAATGCAGAAAATGAATCAAGAATGGAACTTTGACATAACGTGGTTGCAGTAAATGTTTCCATTTCCCCAGGATCTTATAAAGAGAGAACATCTTCTGTTTAGCTCAAATATCCCTCCTCTGTCAGGCATCTGGGGTATGGAATTTCACTGACACTCAGGCCCATAATGAGAAGCAGAACGACACCTTCATATTATAGCTTGTGCCCTACCTCTCTCCATTTCTATGACTTGCTTTAATAAATTACTGTCCAATAAGAACTTTTATGATCTTGGCATATGTTGCCTTTTATAGGTGAAAATAATTGCGTTCCCAGATCACCCTGCCCATTCTGAACATGAGAATGAGACTAGCAGAGCCTACAAAATGAGATAGTTTCACAGTGTCTGCACAAGTCCTTCTCATTTGGGTTGTTACGCCTCCCCCTCCTTCTTTGTCGGTTTCCTGGTATACCTTTACAAGCACCATCCCCCCACCCTTTGCCACTCTCGACTCCACTCATGCCTAAAGAGGCCTGCGCTTGCATGCCAACCGGCACTCTCAAACCCACAACACCAACCCCCAATCAACTTCTCACACACACACACACACACAGAGTCTTGTTTTTGAGTTCCCTCTGAAGTATGACAGAAGCCACTTGACAGGTGACACACACACTTGATGTTATCGGGTCAGGGCCAGAGATTCAGCCTCTTGAGTGATGAGAGACTGTCACTCACATTGTTTATCTACAGTGGGTACGGAAAGTATTCAGACCCCTTTAAATTTTTCACTCTTTGTTTCATTGCAGCCTTTTTCCAAAAATCAAAAAAGTTCATTTTATTTCTCAGTAATGTACACTCAGCAACCCATCTTGACAGAAAAAAACAGAAATTTAGAAATTTTTGCATATTTATTAAAAAAACAAAAACTGAAATATCACATGGTCATAAGTATTCAGACCCTTTGCCGTGACCCTCATATGTAACTCAGGTGCTGTCTATTTCTTCTGATCATCCTTGAGATGGTTCTACACCTTCATTGGAGTCCAGCTGTGTTTGATTATACTGATTGGACTTGATTAGGAAAGCCACACACCTGTCTATATAAGACCTTACAGCTCACAGTGCATGTCAGAGCAAATGACAATCATGAGGTCAAAGGAACTGCCTGAAGAGCTCAGAGACAGAATTGTGGCAAGGCACAGATCTGGTCAAGGTTACAAAAAAAATTTCTGCTGCACTTAAGGTTCCTAAGAGCACAGTGGCCTCCATAATCCTCAAATGGAAGACGTTTGGGACGACCAGAACCCTTCCTAGAGCTGGCCGTCCGGCCAAACTGAGCTATCGGGGGAGAAGAGCCTTGGTGAGAGAGGCAAAGAAGAACCCAATGGTCACTGTGGCTAAGCTCCAGAGATGCAGTCGGGAGATGGGAGAAAGTTGTAGTAAGTCAACCATCACTGCAGCAATCCACCAGTCGGGGCTTTATGGCAGAGTGGCCCGAAGGAAGCCTCTCCTCAGTGCAAGACACATGAAAGCCCGCATGGAGTTTGCTAAAAAACACCTGAAGGACTCCAAGATGGTGATAAATAAAATCCTCTGGTCTGATGAGACCAAGATAGAACTTTTTGGCCTTAATTCTAAGCGGTATGTGTGGAGAAAACCAGGCACTGCTCATCACCTGTCCAATACAGTCTCAACAGTGAAGCATGGTGGTGGCAGCATCATGCTGTGGGGGTGTTTTTCAGCTGCAGGGACAGGACGACTGGTTGCAATCGAGGGAAAGATGAATGCGGCCAAGTACAGGGATATCCTGGACGAAAACCTTTTCCAGAGTGCTCTGGACCTCAGACTGGGCCGAAGGTTTACCTTCCAACAAGACAATGACCCTAAGCACACCGCTAAAATAACGAAGGAGTGGCTTCACAACAACTCTGTGGCTGTTCTTGAATGGCCCAGCCAGAGCCCTGACTTAAACCCAATTGAGCATCTCTGGAGAGACCTGAAAATGACTGTCCACCAACGTTTAACATCCAACCTGACAGAACTGGAGAGGATCTGCAAGGAGGAATGGCAGAGGATACCCAAATCCAGATGTGAGAAACTTGTTGCATCTTTCCCAAAACGACTCATGGCTGTATTAGATCAAAAGGGTGCTTCTACTAAATACTGAACAAAGGGTCTGAATACTTATGACCATGTGATATTTCAGTTTTTGTTTTTTAATAAATATGCAAAAATTTCTAAATTTCTGTTTTTTTCTGTCAAGATGGGTTGCTGAGTGTACATTACTGAGAAATAAAATGAACTTTTTTGATTTTTGGAAAAAGGCTGCAATGAAACAAAGAGTGAAAAATTTAAAGGGGTCTGAATACTTTCCGTACCCACTGTATACTACAGGAGGGAAGAGAGGTGAATGAATGAATGTTTCTTTCCTTCTTTGCCATATATCACTTAAGGGGAAAGGAAGGGTGGCAGAGACTGAGTCTACCTATGAAATTTCTGGGCTAAGACCAGTGACTAAATCAACTTTTGAACACTTATTATTAATTATATTATCATGGTGTACACAGTTAATTGTATGTTTTCTTTTTGCTTAAAAACTCATGAAGGTCTAAAACAGAAGTGGTCTTCAATCATTTAGAGAAATGTGCTGGAGTTAGCTAACAAATTGATGTGGCTTTGTTATTGGCATTGTCAATTGATTACACCTAGGGGCGATAATGAAATAACTAATTGAATGTGTCCTCTTGTAAACAATTTGTTGAAACGTACAACACAACACAAATGACCGCATCTTGCCTTGCTCTGTGCTAGCAGCTTCTAATTAATTAAAAACTGATTCTGATAACCTTCACAAAACTATTAGCCATGCCTTTTGTTGCAGACAAGGAGTGATTTCATTGATGATTCAAAAAATGCTTCTACGATTATCCTAAGAATCCCTTTTGGTGTCTGACAAATTATCAACAGCGTGGTGTGATATCTGGTGTTTGCCCAAGGCCAAGGTAAAGTGAAATTTAAACTCCCTGCTCCATCTCTCACAACTGGGAGCCAGGGGTCGAAGGTCATTGTTTCTGAGACTGTTGTTTCTTTGTATTTAATTGATTAAATGAGTACAAAAAAAAGTGAGCACTTTACCACAACACAAATGTCCCCAAAGGCTCTTTATATCTAAACTCTTTTCCTTCAGGTTCTCTTTCTCTCACTTGTCTTCTTGTCTTTATTAGTTGTATCCTTCACATCTATACAATATCATCATGGGAAATATGCACAAGTTAAGAGGATAGTTCAGAACACGACACATGTTTTCTTGTTACAATAATTATTTATTAAATTTAAAATATCTTTAGCACAGGTTAAAAATTAGACACTTCCATCTACCATGAGCGCCTAGGGATTTAACATGGTTCTAACATGGTTGAAAATAAACACTCTTAGAAACCAAAAAGATTTCTCCCTACTTTCTCCATCATTATCTTCATAAAATGCCACATTACAGTTGCTAGGGCAGAGGCAAATTTGGCATATATATATATAATCATAATTTTCACTTCACATAGTATTAGAAATGAGAAGAAAAAAAAAATTGTGAAAGTTTTCAAAATGTCTTTCCCTTGCAAATTATCATTTGGGGATTTTGGAATAAGTCAAATTGCATGTTTTACTAGCTTCATAGTTTGTGTAATGGTTATGAGTTCATTTATCAGAAAGAAATACGCCAGTATATGCCATTTCAAAATAACAGCACACCTGACTCAAATGGCAGCCCATTTTCTACTGCTTTTAAGCAACGATTTTGCCATGGCATTATATTGGTTGTTTTAGACACTAAGGATATGTAATTAATTCTTAACTGTATGCATGTGAACGTGCAGTGGCAATGAAAAAACTACAAAGAGTATGGTCAGACATCCATCCTTCCCCTCACCTTCTTATCCCCCGACCTGACTAATCCACAAACCAGTGATTTATGGTCCTTTTTGCCTCAGCCCTACCTTATGAAGCATAAAAAGATAACAGGCAGAGCACTGTAGTAAATGGCAGGCCAATGCATTAGTTATCAGTAAGAAAACATTAAGAGCAAAGACATATATTTTCCACTTTTGAAGTTGTTTACAAACCATTTCCGTGTTCACAATTTATTATGTTTTTTATGTTCAATTTTTTCATCATTACATGCCATATGAGAAGTCTGGATTACAAAAGTACCTGAACAAATTGCTTGTATATTAGCATGCATAGCTGTTTGGTATTTACATCCTATTTACAGACTTGAACTAAGAAGAGAATGATCTACAATACATTTTCTTTCATGTTTCATTTACATTTCTAGGATGGAAAACAAAAAGCAGCCTCATACCGATTTGCCGAGTACACAGGACATGCATATGAAATAGAATGTTTGCTTGACTGAACAAAGTGTTTTATTTTCTATCACTGAAAAAGGAATAGCTTAATTCTGTAACTGGCTATGTCTCTGACCAGTGCTACTGCATTGCATAACACAAATCTATTTTTTTCCCTTTGTCTGTATTGCACACCAGTCTCTGAGCACAGGGGGCTTGGAAAGGTTAATTTATGATGTTAACCGTGCCGTGAAGGGAAAAACAAACAGGAAAGAGCATGCACAGCACCAGAGAAGGACATTACGCTGCGGCTACATCTCTCTCTTTCGTGCTCCCTCTATCTGTCCAGTGACAACAGTAGGGCCCCCTGATGTGTACAAAGACACAGGGCTATCACCATCCATCATTGCAGACATACTGAAAGCATCTTTCACCAGTGATCAGCCTGTAAGCAGCCGCACACTACTGACACCTCAGTATTTTTTGTAATCCTATAGTGTCGTTTATAGCCACAGGAATATCCCCATATTAACATAACACGTGAAAGAAAAAAAAAGAAAACAAAAATACATCCATTAGACAACTTAGTTAACAGGATCAGTGTAACACAAAGAGGAAGACGGTAAAGGAAATCTCTGTACCCTACTGTTTACAGTTAAGCTAACAGACTAAATTATCACAAATTACAATGCTACATAATGTCTATATGTATATTTTACATCTCTTACATTATAGTAGTGTCCGGTTTTGTAGAAAGAATGGATATATTTAGATGCAGACAGTATTTGTAATCCAGCTCATGGTGGGTTGCAGTCATCAAAGATATTGCTCATTTAGTGAAAATAAAATCAGTATTACATCCTTATTTCTCCCCACTGCTACAGGTTCTTTGTCCACCTCCAGCTCATTTACACTCAGCCTCTAAAATAGGCAATCAGCAGCACTGTACCCTCACTGGGGGTCCATGAACACTTGATTCCACAGAACTGTCTTTGATAAAGAAGAGAGGTGACTGCAGGAGCATGTTAATGTGATTTCCCATAAAGCTTATCTCTGACTGGAGTCAAGGAGGCCAAGTGGCAAGGGGCTGATTGCCATAGCAATAAGACCCTAGAAGCTGTTACTGCAGCTTACGACCCCTTTGACAATAACGGAGTGAACCAAGGCCTATCTTTGGATAATCAAACCCGTCCACCAGGCCCATGTGGGAAATGATGTGGACATTTACTACAGTACAATTGAAATAAGGGGTTAGCACAAATTAACCTCAAGTAACAGAGAAGGGGTTCATTGTGATAGGAATTGTATATGTTTAATTGTCCCTTTTAAAAACAATGTAAATACAAAATCATGAGTGGACTCACACTGTTGGGACATGGCTAGTGTTTCAACAAAGTTTAAACAAAGTCATTCCAGGAAAAATACAGTTCAAAGGCAACACATTTCACATATTTCAAAGGAATATATTGTTTTTTTTTCTGATAGTGTGTTGAGATGCCTGATTATTTTTTGTCTATTTTTGTCAGGTATATGTGATGATACTGTGTAATTTAGTGGACTAAAGACGGGAGCTTTGAAGAACACTTTGATAGCATATGGTTATCCCCTGCTGTCTCACACTCTCTGCTCTGTAGGGGGCCCACAAGGGATGTATGCGTAACTTTCTGGACTCTGCAAACTTTTCACTTCTCTTCTCTGAAGGATTACACCCTGTTCACAGCAGGGGGAACAGCATGCAGCCTAGCATCTCCCCTCGAGCCACTTTAATCTCTGTTTTACACCCTAAAGACAAACCCTAATGTCTCCCCAAAGCATTGCCAGGCTCAGATGGGCAGAGAGTAAGGGTAAATCAAATCAATGCTGTTTTCTTCCTTACTTTCCAGTGTACCTGACCCTGAATGAGTGCACACCGTCTTTGCACGATCACAATAAGCTTGGTACAGCTACCAGAAAGCCCATTCTGTGTTTTCCATATACATTAGCTTCATCAATAGTGTTTCAAAGCGGGCAGATTGGAATCAAGTTAAGCTTTTATTCCTGCCGTTAATTTTCTCTCTTTTCTGGCGCAGGTGCAGGAGACTAAATCAAGCTGTCAGAAACCAGACTGCACAGCTAAACGGTGCAGGCTGAAATGCCACATGTCCACAGCTTTTGGCAATTTATTATTTCCCTATTTATTTATTTCTATAGTGGCATTGGGTATTTGTAAAAGTCCTTTCTTCTTATGGAAAACCCATTCTGTTTGTGTTTTGATACATTCACGTACAACCCTTACGTGAAGGAATGTGCTATTTCACCACAGCTAATGGTTGCTTAAAGGATGTCTTTTCCTCCATTACCTAATCAGATGCCATAGATTTGGTTTACAGCATTTTTCAATAGTAAAAAACTGAGGCCAAACCAAAGCATGTACTCCAACTGAGGCATTTTGTTTAATCCGATCTCTCCCCCAAATCTTCTTGGTAGCCCATCTCATCTCAGTGAGGGGCTTGATGGCTAACTGCTCACCCAAAGAACAAGCTTATGCGCAGGCCAGAGTGCGGTGGGAGTAAGGGCTTTAAAGGCTGTATAATTCATCCATGTCATTAGCTATGTAACAGAAGGAAGTCTGCTCTCTCTTTCCTGCTGTCTGGCTATTAGAACAACCCTCATCCACTCTATCTCTAAATTCAAATCCGTGTTGCTTTAAATGCTACATTTTAAGCATTTTACAAGTTATTTTTAAGTCAAAATACCCAAACAAGTCAGTAATTAATTTAGTAATGTCAGGGTGTACACACATTATGTTGGGCTCACACATTTTTCACGAGTCTCGGGTCGGCTTGGATGTCAGGAATAAAGCAGAGCAGTTGACACGGGTTGCCTGACTGTAATCCTTTCCCCCTTGAACCAACTCCCACTACCCCAACCATTTCTGTTTTGAGGTCACTGTTAATCATGGCACCCTATCAGATACACGTGTATTTGTGTGCATGTGCATTAAAGAGAGAGAGCAAACAAGCATGGATGTGTAGCTCTGCATGTTTCTATACTCTAGAGTTGGTAAGCGAGCCGCTGGTTGCTTTTTTTCCCATAATATATTCCCATTTCAAATTTTTCTTTTAACAATATCCGCAATAGAAACACAGGTTTGTGTTATGGCTGCCAGGTTTATTTATTTAAACTTTGATTCTAATAAATAATGTGTTTGCCATGACGGACAGCTCTAACAGCAAATTAAAAACCTTTATTAGCAGTTGGGAACAAAACATGGCGCTATAGTTGCTGAATTCAACCAAAATGTATCCAGAATTCAAAAGTACACTAATAAGCTTGGGGATGGATGTCTCTTCCCAAACGGCACATTGAGAGTTGTAGCTTGAACTAAACCCTTAAAGTTTTTATATACACATGCTTCTACCTTCTATCTTGTTCTTAAAAGAGCAGATATTTTTGAACGCAGTTGTAAATCTTTTGTACTGATGATTTTTGCGGGAGAGTTTCATGCCCATACAAGCTTTAGAAGCGCCTCAACTGTATGTCATATGTTATATCTACAATGTTATAATGTTGGATTTTCATGTTACCTCAAATAATGAGGTAAACGTACGGTATTTTAGACAAATCCTTGAGTAAACAGTTTTTACTCTCGCCCAAGTCTTACGCAGCTCTAAGCTGGACTGCTATGCTTGACCTTCTGCTCCAAGTAGGCAGGACTGGAGTGTTTTTTGTTTTTAAGCCACTGCGGTGTTAACATTGTTGCATGTAACTACATGCTAACAATAGTAAAATATGTCATCTTGGCTGCCAGAGTCGTTAAATGCTCCCCAATTCCGGGTCACATTACTCCTGAAACATTTTCAGTTTATGTAGTATTTGGTTTAAAAGCCTTTATTTTGATTGTAGATCATTAGATCAATTGCTGCTATATTCTATTAAGTGCCCACTGCTAACTATAGTAGCTACATGGCTAATGGCAATAAACAATGTCATCTGGGCTGCCAATGTTGTTAAATTCTCCCCAATTCCGGGTTGCATTACTGCTGAGACATGTCAGATTGGGTAGTGTTTGGTTTTTTGACTGTATGAAGTGCTGCTTCGTTCCACTACAATCTCAAGTAAGAATGCTGCTAACTATTAAGCAGCTGCATGCTAACGCGACATAGCTGTAATCTTATCAAATGCTGGTCATTTCTCCCCAAATTCCGGTCACTTTACTGCTGGGACATGTTCGGTTGTGTAATATTGGTTTAGAAGCCTTTATTGGTAATATTTAACATTACAAACTCCTGCTATATACTCCATTGCAGTAGCTCCTGCTTCAACTAGTGAAAGACCATAGAATGTATGAGAAATGGACAATGACTGAGCATTACTGCGCAGCCTCCAACTGAGCTTGAAGACATACTGTAGATGTGACATGAGCAACCTGCTAACTAAAATGCTAGCTAACATTAGTAATTAAACTAAAACAGCTAATGTAAGTCGAAGCTGCCTGCGAGCTTATCCTGACAATATGGTAATTTGTCGACTTTGCGACAGCAAGTTGTTTGGTTATGATACAATCGTTAGCCTAATTTTACAAATACGTCTGCTACTGAGTCATAACGTGAGATACAAGGTGATGGAGCCTTTTTACATTGTTGTGTTTCTTTAGAAAGAAGCAATGGACAAATAAAGTCTTTAAACGCTTCAGATAAAAAAATATTTGCTGTCAAAGTGAGGCCAAAATGAATGTCTGTCAATGGAATGCCTCGGCGGGGAATGGTTTGATAGCATCAAAATGGCTCCATAGGAGGTACGCTTTGTCGAGGCTGGCTTACCCCCATATGAAACAGGGTGTCACTACCAGATGTGAGTCAAGGGCAGATGGGGGTTGCACATGCATCGCTTTGCGACGAGTGCAGATGTGAGTTGCGAATGCGTCACTTTGTAACAAGTAGCCTACAAGATGCTAACGAGAGACTTCTGTAATGTCAATACAATAAATGTGGACCTACATAGTTTGCTCACTGCTGGCTACAAGTTAGCAATCAAACACAACAAAGACTGTCACTTGAATGACATGCTGACATTGAAATGCTATATAATAGTTGCCCTTTAAACCACATCTGAACCAAATGTCAATGGGGCCAGTTACTGTCATCAGACTGGCCACCTTTGCACCGATTGTCTGTCTTGCAGGTTGTTTTTCTCCCCAGTGTTCTGCCTCTATGTTTACTCTGTTACTTGGCTCCAATGTGTATCTGCCCCAGTGGTCCACAAATGTAGGAAACGCACACACACACACACACACACACACACACACACACACAAGCTAGCCAATGATGACACTAATGGAGTGTTTAGTCAGGAGGACTTATACTTATTAACCAGTTGAGAGAATGGGCTAGATGGTAATCAAATAAAGCAGAGATAAGCTACACAGGATTTTTCTTGACTGACATGGCACTAGTGTGCTGCTACTCATTGAGACACACAAGCATGGTGCTTTTAACATGGTAAAGTAGAGATAATAGGGCATGGGTGTGTAGATGTATCTCTATCTCTAACTTGATGCTACAAAAATGCTGTCTTCCTGTCTTAGCCATGCTCTTTTGCTCACCCACACCCTCTTTTGCTTAATCCAAATACAAGATTGTGGAGCTGCTTTATCCAGCTCCCACACTGACCTCAGAGATGGATGGATTGCTTTGCTGAAACAGATTATATCCATCCCAAAAAACAGAGAAATGGGAGGAGGGAATGACGATAGAAAAGGAATGGGTTGAGGTATTAGAGCATAGAAATGGTAAAGAAAGTTAAGGACCTAGTGTCTAAAAAGGAGGTGGGTGAATAGGGGAAGCAGAAATAAGAGATTGAGGAAGGCTGATTAACTGGGGCCCATACGAGGGAGGTGGAGGAGAGAGAGAGGCTGCGGACAGGGCCCAATAGGGGGTATATCTGAGTCGGTAGCGCTCTATATCTTTCATATCCCTGCCCCCCTCTTCTCTCCCACATATCCATCATGTTAATATACCTCCAGCGTGGCCTTTTGGGTAATATATCTTTGACCTGTGATTACGCTAACAGCTTATTGTTTGCACACTGAACAATCCCATTATGTCGACGATCTGTTTACATACAGCCTTGCTGTTTATATTAGCATGGTTTGTGTGTGTGTGTGTGTGTGTGTGGTTTGCACTTTTACACATTCTGTCTATGAACATGTACATCACTGAATATTTACATATGTGTGCTGCTGACCCCGGTCAGTGTCATTGCCAGATAAAACAGACATGCTCCCTGACTATCAGGGCAGAACAATGCAGTACTTGCATTCAAAAGCAGAGAAAAACAAATCAACCTGTCACACACTGCCTGCAGCTGTGCAGGAATTGAGTTTTGTTTGAGTTCTAAAAAAGTGGAAAGCCTTGAGGCTCAGAGAAGACAAGCACTTGCTCAATGTCTTGTTTCCTACCACATACGTCTCATGTTTGAGTGACATCTTCATCCTTCCTGTATTATAAATCTTCTTTAACTCATCACTGCTAAGTCATAAGTCCTAATTTCAAGTTTGTTTACATGTTGACTGTAAATACCCTCATCTGATACAGTGTGCCCTGACAGTATTTGAATTAAGAAGATTTCTTCATTTAAATTGCCCGCACAAGGGGACATTAATTAACAAATTAATTAATCTACATTACCTGTATTCTAAATTACTATTTTTCTTGATATACAGTGCATAGACTAGAATTTGATCAGTTTGATTATGTTCTGTAAAACGGGAAACACACCTGTTATACACAGTTTTAATCTTAATTTCTCCCTACTTAACATGATCTTTCACATGTTAAATTGTTACTGGAGCTGCATCTGTGAAAGAGTACAGCTGTTGTGGACAGGCATTGAAGAACCATTGGTATAGAAGGGTAACAGGTATTTAACCACAGGGCTGAACATCTGGTAGAGCTGAGGGCCATGCTCATTAACACAGAGTTAACCTCAGACAGGACGTGAGGTCACGACAGCCCAGAGAGCTGCATAACGGTCTAACAGTTTGAGGTTAAGGGGTTATTGAACTCTCCAAGGTGGCTGCCGATCAGAAAAGAATATTATATAGGCCATCTGTTCATAGACCGACAAGGAGAATATTTGTATATAAGCTCAGAACAACCTTAAATGTTGGTCAAAATAGTCTCTTTTCCTTTCTTATCCTTTCTCCCCAGCCTTGCTGCCTTTCTCAGCTTTGCTCTCGGACTTCTCTGGCAGTGCGTAGACTCATTGAGATGTGCAAATCCCTTTGACATAGGATGAATAGACAGTTGCTGGAAGGATGCCCCATGCCACTTTGTGTGCTGCCACTTAATTGGAGCGCCCCAGTTTGCCTTCTCTCCTCTCTCTCCTAACCACGCTCACTGTGACCAGGTTCTGTCTGACATCAAAGGCGAGGTTATGTGTTCCTTCAGAGAGTTTAAAATCTATCAGTGCTGCTGTTTGGCTGAAGAGGACCTTTCACAATAGAAACGGGGGTCTGTTAAACAGTTTATTTTGTGTTTTGTGTTTGTTACCAAAAATAAGTAGATGCAAAGCTGACAAAGAGCTTGCATTGGCTTAGAGAGTCAATCTCAAAAAAGAGTGACTAGGCCTACCTGCACAACCTCTTTTATGAGAAATGGTCACGTGCCATCTACAAGTCAACATGCAAAGTACAGCATCTGAGACTATTCATAGGGGATACACTGTACATATATACAGCAACATATTTGAGCGCTGTTTAATGATGCGCTCCTATGTGAGGGTGCGTTGGTGTCAAAGTGAACCAGTGTTTTTTTTCCCATCGCAATGTGCATCTATAAGAATGGACACTTTTCTCATGAGGCTCTGGGAACATGCAGTATTGACGTGGGCTGTTGAGATAGTAGCGGAGTCACAGATAAGTCATGGTTTCCTAATGTAGATGCACAGCACACAGTGAGAGGTAGAGGATGCACAAGTGGAGATGAGGTGTTCAACAAATTAGTATTTTCCCTGTTGTCCATGCAAAGGTTTTCTGTCTTCTCCAGTGACGGGGTAACCTGTGAGGTTGTCTCTTCATTGGCTTGGCATATTATCTGTCAGTCCATTTGGTTATCTTCGTAGTCCATAGAAGACGGAGGTCCGAGTCCTCGTGTCTACATTGCAATCAATAAAGTGTTCTTTTCCCCCATGTGTAGGCTCAGGATCAGAGCACCGTATCAAACAATGCAAAGAAAAAAAATGGCCCTCACAGGCTGACAGCAGCTTCGCCACAGCAGTTAAAACCCACACATGTGGATGAAGAGGGCTATTATTGCCATGGGAAAGATTAAATAGGTAGGTACTGGGGCATAAAGTGTAAATAACAATATAAAACAATATAAAAAGTTAAAAAATAACATTTAGTAGTACCAAGGTAGACTGGCACTGGCTTTAGTGAATTGTCTTTTCCTCTTCATTTTGACCATTTGTTAACTGGTGGAACTGATTGATGATACCAAATGGATTGTTGCCTTTGACTACCCTAAGGCCCTAAGGTAGTCAAATAATATCATTACCTATAGCTAATGCCTTTATGCATCTATTTAAATACATAGGAAAAGTCCAGATACCTAGGACTATGTCTTAACTATCAGAAAACAAGTTCAAGTATTTAAAACTTTTAAAATGGTTAACTGAAATATCCACATATTGCGATTTGTGATCTACTAGGGGAGTGGTAAATATACACTAAAGTCTGTTCCATGCTGTTATCCTCATTCATCTCTATTTACATGTTCTAGTGTGGATATTGGAGAGGAAGACTAGGCTGTTATGTAAAGAGAATAAGAAGACTAGGAAGTACACTTTTTACAGTCCAAATAACTCCAAAGAGTAGAGAAATGATATTGGAAATGATAAGTACATCGTCTCTGAGGAGATAAGAAGAATACTTATTTTATATGGAAAATATTGAACCATGAGTACTCAATCCACAGTCATGAAGGTTTATGAAGTTGATGAAAACAACTTGTTATGTTTCCTATATTAGGAATAAGAATAGGGTTTTATTATGATCTATTTACAGAGGCATGCATTAATGATCTTCCCACCGAAGAGAAAATAGTCCTTCCAGTGTATCTATCTGACATTGTCAACCATCTCAGGAGTATGAGTCTTTTTTTCCTTTTGTGTTTTGTAGAAAAAAGCTGGAGGTAAAATATTAGGGGGGAGAATCAGGAGTAGTAAGAGGCTTTCAAGAATTTCACTGTAGGAATTTCAGCGGGTCTTGTCTTTTGTTCTTCAGTGTTATTTTTGAACGTTGTGCTTTGTAGGTGTCTTCGTGCAATTGGTCAGCCGGTCTGATGTCATCACTGCTCAGTCATTGGGTTATCTGTTAACAGAAAGACAAAGTTGGAGGAAAGAGAAGAGAGGAGGGGTTAGACAAGGAAAGAATAAGAAGGCATCAAAGTGTGACCTCGACAACAATTCTCTCACACGCTTTAGTGTAGTGATTCCATTCCTACACGCACGCACACACACACAGACATATAAAGTGCACCATGGGGCAATGAGTGAAGTCCACATTGTGAGCTATACAGAACCCTCTAAACTCCATCCCCCAGTCCAGAGTTTATGGTGACACACAGTGAATCACAGTCACAGTACTTGTGGGGGGGAGTTGGCTCCGCTGTCACTGGTGCCAGTGTAAAAACAAAGGCAGAGTGACCACCCTGTGAGTGTACATGGCAAGCCCAGTTGGCTGAGATTCAGAGTGACAGTGGCGTCAGCATAGGGGGTGACTCTTTAATCAACTTCAATTAGGGCCAAGGAGAGACGAGCAAGTTCAGTGTGGATGAATCTACTCCATGTCTAAATCCTTCTATTATTCAGTTTGTTTCACACACAAAACACTGTTCATTATTCTGTTTTTGTGTCTTGGAATGCACAACGTTTGTTGGGACCTCTCAGCAGCTTGTGCACTGTGTAAGGATGATTCATGTAGCCAGAAGGAGCACTTTGTGGGTGGGCCATTAGACACAGACTATAGCGGAATTCAGCTACTATCTACTGGAGATCCAATTACATGACCCTACTGTAAAGGTGCCTAGCCTGGACCCATTATAAATCACCATAAACAAAGCAGGTATTGACATTGCATTGCATAGTGTTACAGCTCCACTCAGACCAATAGAATCTGAAATTTTTATCTTAGTTGGATACACTGATTTCTTTCAAAGATGGTGTTATTTATTAGCCATAAGATGTTTAACTTTTATAATCACCAACACAATTTTAGTATTGCAAAAGAGCTAGAGACAACTTGTACAACTTATGTTAATAAAGGATAGCGTCAATACTATAATTTAATTCCTAACAGTATTACAGTATTATCAACAGTTATTTCCAATATTACTGTCATTTGTGGTATCATCACACACACTCACTTTCTCAATGGCCTCTCTCCATGTGACATTATCCCTGACTGCCTTTCACCACCACAGCACAAATAACTGCAAGCTATATGTTTCTGTTTTGTCCACCTTTTGCGCAGCAGTGAGCCATGTTCTATGAGCTAATATCCTCACAACTGAGATCACAGCCATTGCCCCTGGGGCATGCTACATCCACTCCCAGAGAACAGCAACAGTCATGACTCCAACCATTCAAGTCTGAATGTGGTCCCAGGGTGTGTGATAACTGAGTATGTGATGGGAATGCAGGGCTATTTGGACCTCCAAAGCCAGGTGTTAGCACTTCAGCTCACTGCCTCATCAATAATTGACAGAGGCAAACCAATCAGAACAATTTGCTCCCCACAGCGAAGTGCTGGGGCCTCCTAACATCGGTGAATCATTAATGAGACAATTAGCTGAAATGGTTAGACAGTTAGCCCTCACTGGCAGCGCTCCTGTGATGGTACTGCGACGGTTAATCTTATACAAGAGCTGCACATGATGGACTGATGTGCTGGCTAACACAGGCTGAGGGAGAGAGAGTGGAATCACACAACAGTGCTTGGAGACAAAGCTGAGCCTCTTTAAGGTTGGAGTGTAACTTGTGTCAGAGATGGTAGCTCTCCATCTGTTGACCACGGATCAGAGGGCCAATAATGGGAACAAACCCAATTGGCCATTACCATGGGAGATTGACCTTTATTGGTTGTTGTTACCATTGCACAGACCAGCAGAAGCTGTCTCCCGGGTGATTCAAGTGTGGGAGAGCCTTTATGGACATGGATAAAATCGACCTCAGTGACATCACTCAAACAACAACAATAACAGCAAAGATGGAGTTTGTCTTTGAAGAGCAGAGATCCTGGATTGTTGTTTGAGAGGAAAATCAAAGCCCCAAGAGAGCTGCTCACAAAGCCTCATCGATTGGCCATATTGGAACCATTTCATAGTTTATCGATGCTCCTCTGCTTGCTCTCTCAGCCCTGGGTCCAGTACATGCTCAATTAAACCAGCAACCTTGATGTCAGGAACAAACCATACAAACATTAAAAGCTAAATGGATTATTCCCAAACACACTCCTGCACACTCCTATCTAAAGTAAATATTTCACACACGCCATATAAGATTAAAATTGTGTTGTTTATTGTACCACATTTACAGCTTTTCCCTGCAAAAAATACAGTATTTCCTTTTTAATTTGTCAGCTTCCCAATCATCCTAATGCATTCTCAGTTTCAATATATCTTTGTGATGGAAGGATTTGGAATGAGAGTGAAAAAGCTGGAGCAGTAGAAAGGGTGGGAGCAAGGCTGAAGGAGGGGAGGGAGAGAAATGCATACTGAACTCATAGGGTTCATTGCTGGAGTATAACCTTATACCAGGCAACTGTGTGCAATGATAATGTTCCAAGTATCTGCAAGTTTTCATTCTAAACAAAGACTAGATTTAGATCCCAACAAAGTATACTGTATATTATGCTTTTACTGATAGTATACAAACATTCACAGTAATTGAAAGAAAGTTTCAATTTCAATCATGTTTTCTTATTTGTTTGCTTTGTATTTATTCAAAGCTATCATAATGTGAGAATTCTTAACACAGTTTGCGTTGGAGAAAATGGTGACGATGACCCTTCAAGCGAAGTGAGGCATTTTCAAACACAACCAAGACGGCTACAGCAGATGTGCAACTTTCTGTTCAAATTCTACTTTCCAATTCTGATGGCACAAACGGGAACACTCGTTCACACTTCCAGGATTATTTCAGTGCCACAGGAAATTATGCCGGATTCATGTATTTTTCGCTGATGTCTGTTTCCTTCCGCTCTCTTTGTGTTGGAATTTTAAACTCTGGTAGCTTTATGAGGACTATTGTTGACTGCTCCTAATGTAAACTCCCGTGTGTGCTGAACAGAAAAGAAATACAAAACATCTTTCTCAGACAGTCAAAACAGTCACCTATTGTAGCTAACCACATTCAACAGTAAGTCCATGATCCTTCATTAATACACTGCTGTCAAATTACAAACTGTATGATGACATATTTTAATGCCAGTGGAAGATAAAGCAATTTGCAGAAGGAAGAAAATAGCTCCAGTTATCTGTTCCTTTATTTGCCCCCATTTTAACAATCTTGGGTTCCCTCTGGTGTATTGGTAAGTTACGCTTCACAAAGCAATCAGTTCGGGAAATAATTAAGAATGGTGATAGCCAGCACTTCACAAGCGCTATAGAACATAGATAATGGTGGTTATCTAAATTTGTTTGATAATCAGAAATTTAGATGTCTTTTATCCCAAAAAACCATTGTGTCAATTAAGAGTCCAAGTGTTCGCCTCAACCTCAGATTGCAGTTTATGGAAGGCAGTCCTGTCATTTTCACATAACCTGTTGGCCCCAACTGTATGGAGAACAATTAAGGCTGCATTGATACTCCCATTGTTAAAGCTGCAGAGTGAAAGAGTTATAGATTAATAACCACTGTAACAGGTCTTTAGCCTGGTTATCTAATCTGTCAAAAGTAACATATATAAATAAAGTATTACAAAAAAGTATAAAACACAATTTAAATGAAAACAAACCAGGCAATTCTGAAGTATATCAAACATTCTGCCAGGCTTTTCCCATTTAATCTTCTATATACAGTAATAATTGTTTGAGTCAAGAGTTGTATTACTAACGGTATTAATTGTAGCTCTTTTACTATGTCTCTTTTTTAATGACCTTTTTTATCAAAACAAACTACATTCCTCAATTTCTAAATGGCTAAATGGATTGGGATAAACCAGTACATCTGGAAAGCCTCATGGCCGACACCATCCCGGTGACGGACCGTTTTCTCCACTTAAGAGAAAACATTTTCTCCACTCATACGTTTTCATAAATTGCAAGCATTAAATCTTCATAAACACGCTCATGCAGCACACCATTTGAAAGCTCAGAGTCTCATGATTCGATTAAGCCCACACGCAAAGCATAAGAGGACTTATAGCGGTTCTAATCCTAATAAAGTAAAGAAATACAGAACGATACTGCGCCGCTAGTGTCTAAAGTCGAGTGTGCATCCATACCTTTTTCCTTGTGTCTTTATTCACTGCGGTGAAAGATCGCCAAAAACGTTTTTTTCCCTACATTGCTAACAATCCAAGGAATTAGAATATCCAAGCCATTTTATCCAAAACGAGCTGGTCCCCTCACAATCTTGTAGTTTGTGGCCGAGTTTCCATGGAAAGAAAGCTAAACAGTTTATCATTTCTGGGTTTTGATCGCTTCTCTCTTCTCACCCGGGGCTGCTACACTGTTACTGAGCACACCGGCGGATTCTCTGACGTCAGCACTTTCCAATGCAGTTTGTTGTTAGCCAATCCGTCTACTGTAACCCGAGATGGCCCTAATAGAAGCCAATCATGTTGCAGAGTTCCGGGAGGGCCAACGTGGGAAAGATTGACATCTATTCTTTCCAGTCCGGTTTCTAAATGTTACAAAACCAGCTTAACTGTTTAGCCAATAAGAAGACAAACTGATTGATACCAAACTTGACTGGAACATTTTAACCCTGTGATGGCTGCAGCTGTGTCAAAGCAAAAATAGGGCCTTAGTTATTGCATTTAAACATTTCATAAATGTTTTAATTACTTATTTCTATACATTTATGTATATAGTTATTTCAAGTATGTGTGTGATTGATGTGGATGTGTTTTTTTACTTGAGAAGTTTTGTATTTAGCACTTTTTTGGCTTTTTCCTTTGCACTTTTCAAAAGGAAATAAGAAAAACGCACAGATATATCTGTAGAAATAACTTCATAAAATATAAATTGTTTTTCTTCTGGATTTTTTTGTATTAAGTTGAGACATGTGGCTATGGTACTAGTTTTGTGTGTAGCCCATCTGATATGCTTACAGTAGTGTTTTCAAATCATTTTACAAATTCTTTACTTGGACGGAAATGGAAATTCTCTATTCTAACCTCCGTAGCTCTGTGTCAGTAAGGCCTAGAATCACACTGACACTTGGAACAAAAAATTGAGAGTGTTAACTTCCCAATGACCTCAGGCACATCCCAGAGGGCCAAAGAATATGGGAGCTGTATCACTTTTTTTTGGTAAAACAGGCGAGAAAAGCATGTATTTTCATTGTCTGTACAGTGTGTCAAAACTATAATTTGATTTGATTTTTCAGGCAACTGTGAAACAGATATAAAGAATAAATAGAATGGATCCCTTTTTTTCAACAAAACCTTTTTGTTGTTGATGCAAATGAAAGATTACAAGTAATTGATTAGTAGCTTGGTTGACCTGTGTTGCAGATATTGACACTTGTGCAGATATTGTAGACAGCTAGTCTCTCTTTAATGATTGTTATTCACTTTTATAGCCCTCTCAGGATGCCATCTTCAATAAATATTTGCAAACAGGAAATTTGCAGTATGACTTGAGAGAGTCGTAACACTGGCACCTATGTGTTTTGAGATTAACATGTAATTAAAATAGTAAATCAATATTTATAAAACAGTAGTGCAAAGCAATTGAGAAATGTAATCAGGTCATATAATGAGTCACTGGATGGGGCAGGGCCCTTTAAAGCAGATTCTGCAATGCAAGGATATATAAATATACCGTACGTACAGGGAACTTAGTATCTACAAAATGGTTTAATAAAAATCAATCAAACATACTGTACACACATACACACAATGTTCACACATAAGCACATTCACAAATGCACATACAGAAACCTCACCCAGAGACCCCCTTCCTTTCCAAACCACACTTTTTAAATGTGGAGTGTAGACATTTTCACTTACTCACCACAGCTTTCCCACATTTATCGTTTTAAGACTTTCATGCTTACAGCAGCTACAAGTGCAGAGAGAAAACACCTGAAAGCACCCCCCAAACATTACCAAGCACAAATAGAGTGAAACTGGCCCTGCGCACTGTCCATATTTTCCATCTTTCTACTGGAGTGTGGAAAAGCGATGTTAAAAGCTTAATAGTCCGCTCCTCTTATTGTTTAAAAATTGCTTGACATATAAATGGCTGAAGAAAACAATGGTTGACCTCAATTATGCATTGGAAATAAAATTATGAGCTAGTGGCTGAATTATTGATGCTGGCACCGGGAACAAGAGCATGTTGGCAATGTGTCACTGCTTTTTTTTTTGCTGATGCTTCATCTTGTATTGATAATATTTTCATCTAAAAAGCCCATGAAGTCTTGATCTGTGAAAGATGGAAAAACATTCCATGAGTATTGGAAATCTAATGCTCTATTACTGGAAGAGGAAAATGAATAACATAACATCAAGTAAAATAATGGAAAAATAAAAATAAAAAGTATGTAGCTTTGAGACAGGACTTAGATACGGACTGTTGTTTGAGCAATATACTGTGACGTACCTAAAACTTTAATATATTCTCCAATTAAAGAATTGAGACCGCATTGATACATTTTCTAGCCACCATGTTCCATGCCTTATAGAGGCGTTGCGTTAACATTTCAGAACAGCATGTCCTTATCCCGCGCATGAGTGTATATATAAAATAGGACATAAAAGCACTAAGACTCTTAGTGTTGGGACTGTCCCATGTGGCAGACGCACTTCCTGAGATGCAAATGCTTGTGGTTCATCTGCAGATAGCCTCTCTCCTATTTGTCTTACTGACTCTGTCTCAGAGAGTCACTAAACTCACACACACACACACACACACACACACACATGCACGCACACACACGCACACACACACATTCACCATACAAGTGTGCACACAAGCATTGATCTGTACAGTGCAAGACAGAAATGATAATGCAAAATACACCAGCAGACATGAGCCGACAGCTGACGTGATGAAGTAAAAAGATAGAAAGCAGAGAAACAAAGTCATATATCAAAAGTTGTGTCTGTACTACCTTCGTTCTTCTCCAAAGGGAACAAAACACTGTTCTCCAGCAAGGTTAGTTGAGCAGATAATTTGACGTGTGGAAAATTCCAAAATGACCTTCCACTGATCTTTTCACTGAATAAAAGACTGTTGGGGTTGAAGTTCAATATCTCATGCCAAATATATGGGTCATATTAGTCCACAGAAATGTAGGGTTTTCTTTTTCCATTTTTAAATTGCCATTTTTATAAACTTATAGTCTTCTACCGATAAACATTTCACAGTGGTTGTTTTTCTCTCTTTCTAGATCACCACTATTACTGTAGTTCAGAGTGCACACAGATATGGCCATACATTGACATACTGTTATGCAATTCCTGTCCTCGGTGACAAAGAGAGGTGAACAGTGTCCTTTTTTGGAGTCACGTTGCACATTTTTTAGTCCGTGGGGTCAAGTGAGATTGTAAAACTTCACAGAGTAATGTACTGTACTGTAGCTCGTCTGACTGACTCTCTGTTAGTTATCCTTCCTCTTTTCATCTCAATGTGAAGCACATTGTGGCAGAAATCACACTCAATCACACGCATACTAAATGCACGCATGACCCAAAATGATCACCAATCAGTAGAGTTAATATTACTCATCATGATGGACTTTAGCGCTGCACCTATACGACTGCTGTGGAAATTCCCTATAAATATTGGCAGTGAGTCAAGGACTACTCATCCCTTATCTCTGTGGATGTTTTGAGAGTTATTCTGTAAAGCTCCAGTTCACCGGGGTGCATTTACTGTTAAAGAGAACATAGTGGAGACGCCGATTACCCAATCAGGTCCTGTGTTTATAGAATAAGCCACAATGAGAGCAGCACCGCACTCATTTAATGTTTCACAATCGGCGGTCGTTTAGCAGCCTCTGCACAGCCAATCACACTGTGAAGTGAATGTCTTTCACTAGTTCTAGTTGAGTGCAAACATTAAGCTCCTTTCTCTACTGACATTTGTTATGTAGCACCGTGAAAGCGTGTTTAATTAAATTTCACATACTTAACAAGTTATCTCCTTCATTTATTTCCTCATTCAACATGGTTATCGAAATCATGTGCTGTTAAAACATGTACACACAAAAAGTTGTATCTAAGGCCATAGAATAGAATTTCCTTTTAAATTATAGTATTTTATCATTTTTTATTGTGTATAAGTCTGAATGCTTCTAAAATTAAAAAAAAAAATGTTTCCTAATGATATTAGTGAGTTATGCTTTGTTTATTTGAAAAAAAATGAATGGCTATCTTTTATTAAAAATGGAAATAGTTTCTAATTAGTTTGTTCATTGTTTCATATATAATGGAAAAAAAAAATCTAAACGTAGATGTATTTTCCAAAAACATTTTCTGAAGATGCATAAATACATAGGAATGGTTATCTTGAACAAAAAAATGTGAACAGAAGAATCAAATGTTCCTGTACATTGTAATATAAAATACTCCATCTATAAAAGAACAGAGGCTGCTGTCTATAGTCTTTGGCAGCTGAAATTTGTTAGCATCCATTAAAAAAAGCTCAATGAATGCTCTGTCAACTCTTGAGCACAGAAAGGTTGAGAGAGGTTGACAGAGACAAGTAAAACTGAACTAAAAAACGAGTGCCTATGATATTTCTCACGAAGCAGTATGACTGGCCTCAGCCCGCGGCCAAGTTTAGGCCACTCACAATCAAAAATCCTGAATATCTTGTTGCATGATTCACTGAGCAGCACTCAGGGCTGATGCATTGCTACAGGGAAGAATATGTTGTAGCGGTTGTTTGAGTCAAACAGTCACAGGTCACGTCTAGTTTTACGTGCCCATACCTCTCCAGCCTATTCATGTGTGTCTTTGGATGTGCAACACAGCCTTAAAAAAAACAAAACAGCATGAGGATATATTTTCTGCTCTGTGTCAGTTTCATGCCGCCCATGACTCAACACCTGTCATGCTTCGGTCTTTCATCTCCGTGGCGGTGACTGCTGAGATGCTCTTATTTTTATTTCCGATAAATGACTGATTTTATGTTTAACTGGCAGTCACACACCACTGTTAACCTTTTCACACCTCCACAGCAGTGTGTTTTTCACCTCATTTGTGAGGTGTGAGATGTGTGCTATTAGAAAGCCGCCCACTCTCTTCCCTTCCAGGGTCCCATAAGCTAGCCTGTGGAGGAGCTGCTGAGGAGATCAATATCCATCAGACTGCTAAAATAAATACATTTATCACACGCTGATACTTGCTACACTACACCACACCACGACAGCATGTTACATCTGATTGGAGGCTGAGATACTCAGGCTCACCCACCAGCTAATGAAGCTGTTGCCAAACTCTCCTCTACTGTGTCTATAAAAAATAAAAATAAAGGTTACATAATACAAGAATTGTCATTTTCAATGGTGTTGAGAAGGAAGATGGCAAACCTATGATTCTCTCCGGTTAAAAAAACAAACAATACTTTTGACTGTGGGCTTCATCTTTTGTAAGCTCTCTATGTTCTAAAATCTCATCTGAGGAAAATGTTCCTTCTGTCCTCCCTCTGCTGCAGATAAAGAACAGGCGTTTGAGTAATTATGGTGCATTATCGCCAAGGAACGTTTCATTGCTACATTTTAAGCTGTGTAGTGAGCGGTGACAAACGAACGACCATTTTAATTTCTGTCAGGAGGAAAAACACATGGCTGGAGCCAATGAAGTCAGCTCTCTCATTCTGCCTCTGACTGAGACCATCTGGACCAAATAAAGTTTTTCCCTTTGAATCAACAGCTGTTGGAAATTACGCGGGAACACTCTTCTATATATCAGTCTTTTCTTTTCTTTTGCACTCCTTTAAAATCAACCATGTTTGTTTTATGGTTTTAGTTTAGTGCCAGATTTGATCAGTGCTCAAAGAACAAAAACAAATTAAAACATGACTTCCTGAATGCACCTGTTTTCCCTCATGTCTGTCACTCTGTATCTTTCTCCCCCTCAAACTGCCCTCTCTGTGGTGGTGATCGAAGGGTTGACCATGTCAGTCAATCTGTCAGTGGCTGACAGTTTTACAACACATGCACTACACTGATGGGGACCATCGCTCATGTAATGATTTCCTTCTACACTGAAATCTAAAAACAAGACAGAGCGAGAGGATTAAAGAAACGGAAGTAAAGGCAGTCAAGTAAAAATAACGGTAGTGTCTAACAGAGACTTACAGTGAGAGGAAAAAACAATTTGATCTTGGTTTCATCTATGAAACTGCAGGTTTTTTTCTCTCAAGATTTTCACATGGTTTTGAACTCAGAGGTAGGTTTTCCTCTCTGTGCTGCGGAGATAAAATCACATTGGTTTTCATTTTCCACTGGCCAAAGAACTTGTTCCACTCTGCTGGCAGATAGGGTTTTTAACACTTAATTGTCCTAAATTGTTATTATAAGGCTAAGACATTTAAACAGTTTTGAAAATGATTTTTTTTTAACACTAAACAATCTATTATGTGTTTAAAGTATTATTTCTGTCAAAAAACACAGAAATGAATAAAAGTTCATTTCCATGGATTTTTTTTTCCTGCAGACACAGACAGTGACAGGAAACTGTCGGACTTGACAGCACGTGTCCTAGACGGCTGGGTCAGCAGGAAGCCACACGTATGCACATTTGACCTTGGAGTTTTACTTGATATTTTAGCCAATTTGAGGATATAAATGACTTGATGGTTTTTTGGAAAATGTAGTTTGAATTTTTTTTTTGTGTACGCTCCACGGAGAGATAGACCCACGTTTTTCCCTTGCAAAACAAGAAAATGTCTAGTAGGTAGTTCCTGCTCCCTTAATGACATTTAAGAAACAGTTTGGCAGTTGACTCAACTGTTAAATGTTTTTTTGCACGGGGACACAAGATAGGTTTACTAATCTATCTCACAGGCTACACACAAAGTGCTGCATAGCTTGCTCCTTTGAGGAAAATGAGGGAAAGGAGAGCAAACTATTTAAGAAGTAATCCGCTTCTTTGACTAAAACATCTTTTAATTATTTACAACATTTTGATTTGTGAATGTTTTAATTAAACCAGTGACATTTTGAATCACAGCCACTTATAGACTAAATGGGTTGAGATCTGCTTTCAAAATTAGTGTGACACTTGACAGTGCTCTAGATTTATTAAAAGGAGCCATGCTACAAATTGAAATTACAGCACAAGCTGTAGTCTCTTCGGAGACCCACGGGAGGAAAGTCCTAAGCGTTCCTCAGAAAGCAGGAGGCAAAGCTGCCCAGAGGAGAGAGGCAAACGAGCCAATCTGTTTGTCTGTTTACGGGGAAACGGCAGCAGAAGCATCCTGCCACCCTGCACCGTCATATGGGAGCCAGGCTCCCACAAACACATGCTTAATGACTCGATTTATTCATCCCGTCACTATATCTTCATCTTTGCCTCTCTGTTTTCTCTAATGGTTTTGCCCATATGCACTTCCAGTTTTCCATCCCCATTGGTATATTCAAGTTAAGGGCACAATGTTTAGTAGCTTATCTACACTAGCTTCTGTGGAGTGCGGAGAAGCATGCATGTGGATGGCGATATATAAGACAAAACTGTGTCCTTTGAAATTTGTGCCGTGTCCCATTACAAACTCAGGGCAGGGGTTGCTGGGAGTCCCCAGTCATGCGGTCATGGAGGGGTTGTGTTTTCAGTAGCCGTGTGATGCATGTCAGTGACATCTGGGCCAACGTTGCCAGAGCATCGATCAGAATGTAGCTCTGGAAGGTCTCTCAGAGGCTTTATTCTTAAATCTATGCTGACAGGCGATGACATGATGGAGACGGGCCTGCCGAATTAATTGTGTCCTCTCTCTCCTTTCACTGTCCTACTCCCACTCCCACTTCCCTCGTCCTCTCTCTTCTCTTTTACTTCCTTGTCCTATCACTCTTCCTTTCTTCAACCCCCCGTCCCTATCAAGCCTACTTCTCTACTCATCGCCTGGATGTGTTGAGCACAAGATGTCAGATTATTTCCCAGCAGACACTGCGTTGTGTGACAGAGGACTGGAGCTGTACATCACTGGATGATACTTTCTCCTGCTTCCCCCCTCTTTCCTCAGACAACATCAAATATCGCTAAGGCCTTTTTGATCACTTAAAAGGCTTGTATTAGGAGAGGAGCCGGTGCTTAAACAAAAGCAAACAAAGTGTTTCATCTGTCATGTTTGTCAGTGGGCCATATGTAACAGCTTTTCTACCAGAGAGGTGTTAAACCACACAATATCACACAGTATGGGACTCTAAAGCAACGCTGACTCTCTGAGAGTTGAAAGAGGCAACACGATTGTTCAGTAACTTATATTTTATGAGATAATCTCTATGTTTAAAAAACAACAACCAAAAAAACATATACATATTATATAAAAAAAACTAAATTAAAACTTATTTATCACTAATAATGATGAAACATAAAATATCCTCAGCTTTCAGAATTTTTATGTTCTCTAATACTGGGCTTCAGTCCATTCTGTGAATTGTAATTGAATGCACTGAGGGCTTTGGCACGGGTGGGGTCGATCGCTCAGCATATTGTTTCTATGGCACCTGTCCCCCCGCAGATTAATAAATCTGTAGTCTGCACAGGCAAAGCATGCATGGATACCAGAAATTACAATACTAATTCAAGACTAGGGATTTATACACAGCCTCTCCCAGGATTTATGACGAAGTGAGCAAGGGAGTAAGAAAAAGAGAGAGAGAGAGACAGGAAGAGAGACTAATAATACTAGCAAAAGTGATTAGCTCAAAGGGAGAAATTGTGTGTATGTAGTCCTGCGATTATTATTGTGTTTCTCATCACATAATGAGTTTGAACAATGCAGTTAATGGAATTATTGGCGAGCCACCAGAAACGGGGTGTATATAAGCTTGATAGCATTTTTTCATCAATAAATCACTCCAGTGCACATGGCAATATTTAAATCTATGTTATTAAAATTGTTGGAACAACACTATCAGATTTATGTTGTGTTATTTTATTATGGATTGATTATCATCATCACAGGCATATCTGATTTGCGTGGAGGCAGCTGGAGCGTGGTTGGTTTAATCCATTTTGATTGCTCTGCAGAGGAATGCCACTGCTTTGGTTGAACGGACAGCCATGTATTTCTGATGATTGGCTTAGAGAAAATAAACCAGTGTTCTTCTTTTGTTCCCCCATATTTTGTAGTATTTGTTTCTACCAGTATTTGTATCTTTTAATTATATATGTCTTCTTTCCTGGCATTATCTCAAAAGAAAATGCATTACAATAAAAAAAACACGAAACACAGAAAAAAATCTTGTATCATTACCTCTTCTTATCTTGGTAAGAGTTGAGGCATAGGGAGGCTTCGTGATTATCATTATCAGTTTTATGAAAGCATTATGACTCATTAAAAAAAAGAAGCCGAAATCATTCAGTGGAAGAAGACAATCAAAAGAGTTCCATAAAAGGCATACTGGCTTATCCAAGTCATTTCAGTTGCATTAAAACAGAGACAGTGGGAAGAAAATGTGTTAAACCAGAGAAACACAACAATGAAATAGAAGCAGGAGTGGGACCACCATACTTTGCTCTCTGTTTACAAAGTAGCCTGATGTGGATCTAATTATAATCAGTTTAGTGTATTCTGTTTTGTGATGAATGTATACATTTTATCTAGTCTAGACAATGAGGGAAGAGATCAGTCTCGGCACGGAGACGCATCCAAGTACGTCCATTCACCGATACGGCAGCAGAATTACCGGCTCTCAGAAGTGTGACAGCCCTGAAATTACAATTGAGTTTCACTCTTTCCCTCTTTCAAACCTGCCTCCTTCTCCCTCCCTTCCAGGACTCTTTTTCATCGCTCTCTCTCTCTCTCTCTCTCTTACTTTCCTTCTCTTTCTCTCTCACTCTCTTTGACGGCTCAATAACAGGTGCCATGCTAAGAGAGCTGTTAAAGCCGTCCCTGAGTGGTTGTGTCAGCAGCAATGTTAGGGTTGAGCTTTCCAACCTGCTCACCATGCAGGAAAAAGGAATGAGAGAAGTAAGAAAAAAATCACTCTGTTCCCCAAATGACGCCCGCTGGGAGCCATCGTGCGCTAAATTTCACCGGGTGGTTCTCCCCTGTTTTCTGTCTTGTGGCCCCCGGACTCCGATTTACAGACAGAGCCATATTGGGCCTTTCTGCATGGAGGGGCCTAAGCAGCTGTGTTCAGCAGAAAAAAATGACTACAACAAAATAAAGAAATAAATAAACAAATCAAAAATACATAAGAAAGGCTTATTTATTTGCAAATGCTTGAAAAGGACTTTTTGTGTGCCATCTGCAGAAAATGAACCGTGTAGTCGGACCTTGATTGCAGTTACGCAGGTTTGGCCTGACTATTCAAAAAAGCCCTAACTTGAAAATCCACTCAAGGATTGGAAATTCTCCCATCTGCATCAAAACAAGTTGATAAAAGTTTTTGTGTGCCGTTGTTGACTTGAAGAGCCAATTTACTGCGTGCCACTCAGCTGATACTGATATTGCCCGCCTTTAACACAAACAAGGTGATCCGTCGTCATGATTGCTCATCTTCATCACGTCTTTAAGCACACTCCTTAAGATTTGAGAGGTTCTTGGCAAAATCTATGCAAATGAAGCTGCTTTGTGAAAAGACCCATCACTGTGCATGAAGCCTGGAGCGGGCAATAATCACAGACGGATTGTGTGCAAACAAGAGATGCTAAGCACCTCAAACCTTTGCAGGCGACAGAAACACACAGAGAAACACACCACATGGTGAAGGAGATAAGTCAAACAGTCAGGTGATTGCTCTTTTTTTTTTGCTGATCAGCAACAAAACAACATTATGTTTACCTTTAAAAGTTTCTGATTCTGTGTGCTGACTCTTGTAGAAATGTGCATATATTTTAAGGATAACATTTACACTGCTACAATAACTATGACTGGGAAAAAAGGAAGACAAAGTCAAATGACCAAGATCAGGCTTTTGATTTTACATGTCACAAGCACACTAGCATATGAACTCGGCGTCTCAGCATCATTCATAAACCTTTTTTTGAGGGGAGGAGGGGTAGAGATATGTTAGCATATAGGCAATCTAAATTTAGCTTCCATATCATCATGGGGCGTTTCATTTTACGCGCACAAAAAAAATGATAAATTTCAAAGGTGACCTGATGGGTTTCATTACAGCTGATTGATCGGCTTATGTGAGGGTGTCACAAAATGTACACAGCAGACATAGTACACTTTCAGGATCCAACATAGGACATATAGGCCATCTAACCATGGCGCCTGTATACCGTAGGTCAGTGACGTATATCTGAATATGTCTGCAGTTTTCTGAAATATTTAATATTGAAGAGTTAGAATTCATTAAAATGCTTATGCTTTGCTGCCTAAAAAATCTGAATAATAGTTCAATCAGAATCGGAAAAAACTAAATTGCTAATCACAAGGAAATGGTGGGTTATTATTAACATGTCTCACAAGTTAAAACAAGCAGTACACACAGAGGAAAAACATTCATTCAATTATTAAAACAACATGACTCATCTGCTATTATGCTTTACTTTCATGCTCGCAATTATTTTTCTTTGAGTCTTTAAAAACAGACAGACAACTCGTCTAAACTATTTTACAAAACCACGACGTACCAGCTTTAGACATCATTATTTCCAAAAGTAATAAACAAAAAAAATGACATACACTTACTAATTAAAAAATGATTAAAAAAAAATTATTTATATTGTTATATTGGTAGTAGGGTAGTTAAACAAACTGAGGTTATTTATAGTAGATGTAGCATTTGGGACTATCCCAGTTCATGGAATAAATTAACAAAAGAAAATCCTACTTTTACAATTAGGAATGATGGGAAAAGTTCCAGAGCAGTTATTGTTTTTACAATGGATGTTTCTGCCTTATTTGCGAGTGTATGGGAACAAAGTAGGGATCTGTGAATCCCTCTATGAGCTAGTAAATAACCCCTGCAATTCATCATAAAAACAAGAAGGAAATGTCAAGGGCACAGGAGGCCCTTTTTTTGTCGAGGTCACACACAAAATATAAACAATAACACACATGCAAACACACACACACACACACAAACACACATTTACATGCTGCATTGTGACCACACTGTGCTATATAGAAGTTGAGGCATTGACAAATCACTGAGACCTGAAAGTGGGGCTGAGGTGGGACTAATTGAAATGAACTTTAGAAAAGGGGGGACACCTAATTAAACATGAACTTTCTATCCTGTTTGTGTTGACATCATGGGTCCTAAATTTAAGCTCATCTTTGTTTGGCCAAACCTGGCGATGCAGCTAAAAGAATACTGTATATGAACACGGAGAAGGAATAAGGTCATTGCTTTTCCTCAGTGAAAACATATTTTTCCTTGTCTCAAGTCACTCGCGACACTTTTCTGGAGTGTGTGAGGGGCCCATTCATTATCTACCACTTTCCCGTAGAGAGACCGTAGCGCATATGGTATCTTGTGTTGTGTGTGTTTCCATGTTTATCTGTTCTGGTTTGAGACCGCTATCATGAGCGGTGCGCTTATTGGCATACATACAGCATGTCCTTATGCACCTGTGTATATGTGACTGAGTGTGGGTGGAGGATAGATGGGTGTGCGCATACGTGCATTTGTTTGTTGCTGTTTATTGCCTGTTCTATTTTCTGTATTACTTAGTCGGGGACACAGCCCTGTGCAGGAGCTGTGAAGTTTCCCAGTAACAGGCGAATTCCTCAGTGGCTTTTTAGAGTGTCTCCAGCAGTGCTAAGTGTTCTCCTCTCTGTGCCTGATCAGAAAACAGGACCACTTTAGTCAGTTTGTTTAAGGTCCCCCGAGAAGGCTCTCATATCCTCCCTCTACTCACCCCTTCCTTTTCCCTACTCTGTGTCTCTCACACACACTTACAGTGCCACCTTCACACTTCCTATCCTACATGGCATTTTAAATAGATAAACTTGACATGTGAATTACTCAATTGCATTCTCAGATAATTTTCGAAAGTTTGTGCATTATTTAATCATCGTTATTTGTTTCAAATATGTCTGTATTGTGTTACTGTGAGCTTTTGTTTTAAATAGATAGAGTAGTGATGACGATGAGGCCATGATTTTTCTATTTGGAATTAATAGTTCAATGACTAAAGCTTGCTTTCCTTCAATATGAAGCATACAGTATAAGGAGCTTTACAGATTGTGCTGCACCAACAGAGGAAGACTCAGATGTGTAATGTGCCTCCTCAAAAACAACTCTTTGACACTTCATTCGATGAAAAGCTTTGAGTAATATAATTTGTGAATACAAGAAATGGCTTTTGAACATACTGCAGCAAAATATTTATGCTGAGGATAAATGTTCATGTGGGATATATTAAACACTACATAAAACGATACACTTTTTTTAAATCACTAAATTATACTCAACAGGTGTTCTCCATAAATGTTCAATGAATTGTCTTTTTTCCTGCATTTGCTACAAATTGTAGCTGCAAAATTTCATAAAGAAACAGTGACATTTAACTGGAGGAAACCAGATGTATTCTCCTGGCAGTTGTAGTATCATTCATTTATGACACTTTTAATGCAAACTACTGTATATGAATCAAAGGATCTTTAAGGATTGGCAACTAAAACTGCACTCAATTTCACACTATTTTAGTAGAATAGAGAATAGGATATATTTGCAAGGGAAATTTTTTGCATAGAGAATTTATCCCACAACATCAAGACATATTCACTCTGTTTTTTATGGCCTGTTCTGCTATCCTTGTGTAAAGGTGAAGTTTCCTCACAAGAGCTGACAAGTGTGAAATTACGATAGGAAGTGCTTCATACCCTGCCATTTACCTTCATTCATTACCAAGCCCTACACACAGACACAAAGTCTCACACACACACACACACACACACACACACACACACACACACACACACACACACAGAGTTCATTTCTTTAACCAGGAAAATATTACACATAATATGCATGACAGTTTTGCATTCTGAATCTCTCAGACTTCTCTCTCAAATGCATCTTCTTGCCTTTGGAATGGTATTGAATATAGAAGTACAAAGGTATTAGAAAAGAGGTTGGAAGTAGAGATAGACCTACAGTACACGGATTATAGATGTTCAAAGGAGCGCTGGACCACAGAGATTTTCTAGCAAGAGGTGAGGCAGGTCACAGGACACCGGTGGAACCCTCTCTCTTGTTCTCTCTCTTTCAATTCACATTATTTCTATTGCAAAAGAAAGATATGAGGTACACAAAGCATTTCTACAGAGTATAATATGGAACCGAATCAAAAAATAAATCACACATTGCATATGGTATAATTAGTGCTCACAAGTCTTGAATTGTCGTTTATATAGACAGAGAGTGCAGAAAATAAATACAAAATTGTCATTCTGTGTCTTTCTCCTCTCTAGTTAGTGTGTGTTGTCTGAAGGTTATCCAGCTGACTGTGTGGCCAAAGGAACTGAGGAGACGCTGGGCGGTCATAAGTCTTTGTCTTTGAAGACTGCACGCTGTGTTCGTATCGCTGTTGCAGCGTAATTGATACAGGCTCACGCTGTTGAGCTTAACGGAGCCCCATCATGGCCTTACACTCAGATCTCTCACAGCTGTAGGGCTCAGAGCACTGAGCTCTCACAAAATCACACAAACATGTGCTGACACACACACACACACACACACACACACACACACACACACACACACACACATACACACACACATAACACCCAGCTGGCTTCTGGCAAGATCACAGCTAAAGTGATCCAGAGCGGAGCTGGTTAGACTAACACTAATGGAGATGAGCTGCCTGGTTAGCTCAATGGAAAATTGAGCAGAGTTGATGCTCATTTTATCACAGCAGTATTCCTTTCCCTTGGGAATAAAGAGTCATCTTACACTGATTTTAAATCTTTTTGAAACAAAGAAAAATGTACATTGTGGCATTTTGTGAGGGAGCTTGTTGGCTCACTACAGAGAATGCTTTATCATCTGAAGTGTTATAGTGTATGAAACCGAATGTGATGGATGATTTTTCTTCAAGTAGCATGCATAAAGGATACATTTGTAAGGGCATGCTGTGCTCAATCCGAGCTCTTTCACTGACAACAAGCTCTTCTCACTTGGCTCCTTAGAGGCAAGTGTATTAAATCATGTCACCAGTCGGTCCGGTGAAATCTGGGCCACACCTGAGTGCATATGTCCTGCCCGGCAGCACTGTAGCGTAGTAAAAACTACAGAGGATCACTGGCAAGCAGGAGGAGGTCCAATGCTTTTATTCCTGCGCCTGACATTTTGTGACATTTAAGAAGTCGTTAAAGGTGTGAGCATGTGAAGTGGGAGAGCGTAGCACCTCAGGCGGAGAAAGACCCTCAGTGCTGTCACAAAATGAAACCTTGTTGGATGAACTGATTATGCTGTCAGAAAAACCTTAGCATTACATTACACTTTCCTGGAAAGATGTATTTACTGTGTTTACATATCAAGTACGGTGGTGTGCGCTATAAAGACGCCTTTGGCTGTGTAGTATTAGAATTCATCCTTATAGATGGGAGAATGCACTGCAACTATCAGATGGAGTGCAGTCCATCTCTGGCCTGGACTGGTTCTTCTGGTTGTTTTTCCTTGTGGTCAGTCTTGGCTGTGACACAAACACACATGGTCCACATAAGATAAGAGTCTCCTCTTTTATGAGCCCCTTCCTCTCCACCAACAAACAGCTATTAAAGTTTACCCAGATCTGGCTCCTGATGGTGCTGCTGACAGCTAATGTCCTGCTATTTGTCCATCTCTGGCATCCGTCTCCATAAAGGCCTTGCTGTGAAATACCCCGCTGACCTACATCGTTAGGGGCCAACCCTGTCTTTAAAGCTGTAAATGTTTGTTCAGAGGCAGTCCCCTGTTCTGAAGTAGCGATTAGCCTTTGGTAGAGAGAGAGGAGCCCTCAGGTTCAAAGCCCTTCCTCTACTGACAGGATGTCAGCTCCAATACTAACAGAAAACACGGACTGAGAAATGCAGAGGCAGAGACAGGACTGTGATTACAAAGCCTCTCTGCTCTGGGCCCTGTACTGCTTCTCTGGAAGGAAAAAAAACAACCACAAAAACCTTCTCAACCCAATGAATTGACGAGTAGATGTGTACCTGTAGTGGGGAAGTGGGATGCATTCCTACACTATTAGAGGTAGGTTTTCATGGTTTAACCAGGCAGTACAGCAGAATACATAAACCTTTAGCAGGTCTTGTGTGTGTTATAAAAGAGCTGTTACAAATTTATAATAATCTCTACAGTCCACAAATGTGATATGTATTCTCCCAACAATATCACAATTGTTGTAAAAACAAACTATAATGCTGATAAATTGTTGTGAATGTCAATTATGTGAGCATGACATCAAAAAAGGTTTGTTTTTTTGTTGTTAGTTATAAAAGGTTAACTATTACCAATTTAAGGGTAATTAGTTGAGTAGACAACTAAAACCAAATGCAAGATGGGAATTTGGACAATGCAGAATAAACCACGATAAAACCATGTATATTGTTTATATTGATCTAGTGGTGTTTTTGCACTTACTGCACGTTGTAACCACATTTCAAAAGTGGATACTGTCTTCAGTGCAACAATGCGGCTCTGCCATAAAAGATTGAGGCTCAATCATGTTGAGGCATGTGAATACCATCACGTACAACCCTCTAACTTTCCATTTGACATTTTATGTCAAAACACACAGTTTTGCATATTTTGTACTTTACGTATCACAATCATCTTTTTCTCACCTTTTGAGCTCTGATGTGAGTTTTAAGACGTGGAATTTGTGATGCCCAGGCTCGTAAATCAGTCATCTAAGCCTTCCCCTTTTTACACCTTGTATCCAGGGACATCACAATCCTCTCCCATGATGCACTAAAGCCTAATGCCTGTTCCATGTAAATCTGTCTATAAGAGTAAGAGTGAAAGTCATCCAGGTCACAGTTAGACCTCTGCCCATCAATCTGAGGTACAAACTCTCTACACATGGAGGTCCTGATATTCCCACAATAAATGCAGGGGCAATGGAGTCCCACAGTTTGCCACAGTTGGGTGCCTCCAGCCTCAGGTACAAGCCTCGAAGAAGTAGCTGCAGTCCCAAATCCTTTGTGGTAACCAGCTCAGGTCTGTCCTCAGCCACATCCTTCATCACATGGAGAGGACAGGAGGGCTTTATGATGGATGTTACAAAGTTGACGACTGGGGATTTGGGGGTTTAAATAGGAAGCACATCTGTAATATCGTGTGTGCCCTCTCATCTGCTACATTTCAAATTTCTCTCTCTGTCTCCCCCCAGGATGACAGCCACAGGCCTACACACTGATCTGTGAACAGGTACAGCTCAATCTTAGCTGCTCCTTCCCACAAGGCAGATGCATAAGAGGAAACCCGAGGAGGTTCTTAATCTGCACACAAACATCTTCCACCAGCCGTACCTATAACTGAACAAGTACAGATTCTACATAATAGCATCTTTCTACATCATGGACAGCTTTACACTACTGTACACAAAGCAGTCACACCATGTAGACACAGTGGCAACTCTATGAGCCCTTATTATACATTCACATTATGTGTTTAGGCAGCCGTCAACAGCCCAATGCAGTGATGTCTTTTACAATAAATTAATTAAGTCACTACAATAAAGAACATCAAATGATGGAATATAGCCATATTGAGAGCTCCCTTGGCTTTATAGCCACTTTTGATGAATAATTCAAGTAGATCTTTGAATTATTTACATAAAAAAAAGAAAACCAGCTTTCCTGTTAGTGTAGCACTCTCTTGAAGTTATGGGGTGATTTTTCTAATCCTGTTGTTATGATATGGTTTTCATTATTGTAACTATCAGCACCTGGGAACAACGGCTGTACAATTTTCAGGAACATAAATTCTGTTTGTGTTGTTTTTTTCTAACTTGTCGCGGGCCGTCTGACCTGAACCTGTCTGGGCTAAAGCCAAAACTAAACACACAGACATCTGGTCCCTGTAATCCTCTTATAACACCCCCCCCACACACAGACACACACACAAACACACAGATCTCAATGGCCAGCCTGTGGTGTCTGTGACATTGTGACATGGCAATTAACTTTAACTTATGTCCATTGATTATCCAAAAGCAGCTTAGCCTAGCAAGGGTCAAGGAACAGACTTAAACTCTAAGCATTGAACATGACAAGCGAAGAGAGGTCAAGGGGCTGTCAAACCCATTTGACAATGACTGTCTGACTATGTGTTGTGTATACAGCAAATACATGACTCTACACATGCACTGACAGAATGTGTTTGTTTTACAATGTAAAACAGACTGTCCTAAAATAATATTCCAGGGTGAAAAGCATGAGTGTCTCAGAGTGACACAATATAATATATATGGATATATTAAAATGTGTATGCATTCTAAACAAAGAAATAAGCTTTACATGTGTAAACTCCCAGTGATGAAAAACATGAGCATTCATCTATGCTTGGTCTGGACCTAAAGTTTAAGGTCAAAGCATGTGTTGTTGGTTTACACTTTTTTAAAGCTTTTTTTTTTGGCATGTTCATGTTGTGCTCTTCATTTTCTATAAAATATGATATCAACAATTACAATATGCACAAAACTATTTCTCATTTATTGCTCATTTACCCATCAGTTTCTTAAATCTAGTTTGGACTTAATGGCCCAAAAAAGAATATTTATTTTTAAATTTGTTTGATGATCAGTAAATTTTCTTTGTTGTTTTATAGCTTTTATTTATAGCTTTTTATAATAGTAGTGCATGGCAAATAGTCTTACTGGGCTTTGAGACACTATGCCAAATAGTTTCTGAGGTTTTGGCAACTAAATTAATTTATTTAATATTTTGTTCAGAGATGATGTTACTGGAAGAGAGATGAACCCTACCCCCTATTGATGAAGCAAAAGCACACGTTTCAAAGAGAAGAAAAGAGAAGGGAGAAGTTTGAGAGCGACAGGAAAGCCTGAGTGAGGACCCTGAGATAATGAAGAGGAAACTGCAGTGTCCCTGCTACACGACCCTGCTGTCATCACTCACAGAAAACATTCTTCATCATCCAAGTTTGCATCTTGTTGTTCTTAATTTATTACATGTTCCACATGTTAAGTGTGCAAGCCTCTAGGGTGCAATTTTAGCAGCACGAACTATCAACAAATCTTTGTTTCTCCCCTGGCAGAGCGCTTAGTAGAAGCGATAAAAGCATTTTGAGAGAAACAGACTGGAACAATGGTGGGGACTATACTCTAAACGGCTTCCTGTTGCGCTGCAGCGCAAGATTGAGCACGGCTTCTGAAGAGCAGAGAGAGAGAGAGAGAAAGGCGTTTCATATCATGGGTACATAGAGCTAAGCAAAGGATACACAGAGTGAATGAAAGTGAGAGAGACACTTAAAAGAAACAGTTTATTGAATCTGCCGGGGTAGAGCTTGTGTGTGAAGTAAGAGCTGTGCAAAGATGCATGCGTGTTTACAGAGATATGTCTTTAGTCTCTACACAAGTCTCTCCCAGTCCTTTCAGCCACTTAGCCCCCAGCTTGAGGGAACTCAAGTTGCTGTTGTTGCAATGTCTCAGGGGTTAAAATACTAAAGAGCCAGATACTTTCAAAATGAAGAACAGAACTGTGTTTTAGATGTATCTGTATCCTTAAATTGTAAAGAACAATATATATGTTTTTTGCAATAGTTCCATCTATGAAACACTAATCTGTGCAGAGTCATTTTACATATTCATACAGACCAACACTTGCTGAGACCCTGTTCTAAGATGAAAAGATGAGAGGCAGAATCAGCTGTAAAGAATTACTTTGAAGATGTGCAACCACTGCTTCCAAGGACCAAGCAACTTTCTGCTCTTTGCATCTTTTTCAGTCAGTCTTTAGAGTTTTGAAACCATAAAAGTAACTTAGGATTCACATTGGACCACAAAGATTACACATCTATGCGCTTTATGTGCAGATTCAACACATTCTCACTCCCAATGTGTCAAATACAGACACTTAGCCATGTGCCTTTGTCTCCTTTAGCTTCATTTCTAAACACACTTTATCTAAACATGCTTGGTTGGGACTATTCACATCACGTTGGACGCTCTGGGTCGGGACATACATTTAACTGACACACGGGACAAGAACCGGACAGTTGGCTTTAGGAAAAGAAGAACGAGACAATTTGGTTTAGGAAAAGGTCATGGGTGCGGTTATAAAATAAATGTTATAGTGACACGTGGGATAAGAACAGGGCACAAACCTCGGTCTCCGGGTTGAAAGTCCTGTGTTGTTTGACCCATCCACCACTCCAATCAGCCTCTATACTACTCGCTGCCATTGTGGCTCTTAATACTACGTCATCTTAAAGCACCGCGGAGCTGCTGCTCTGGCCGGTGTGTTCCATGAATGCTGAAGGGTGCTTTTGCGTCATATCTGATGCTGAGAAGCAAAGCCCAAGCGTCTGTATGTTACGGGTTGGAAGAAGGAATGGGTAGGCAGATTTGCATGTATTTTAAAAAATATGTTCACATTAGTTTAGCATGTCCATTTTGGAAGAAATTAAATGCTAGCGTGATTTTGTCCTTTTCAATAAAACAACTTAATCACTGTTTGTTTGTGTTTGTCTTATTGTTAAGGATCCTGATTCGACTGCTAATCTCACAGTTGAATCTTTGCAGAGGCGTTATGAAATGAGGATCATGCCATTTTGGCTGTGTGGGGGTGCTCAATGTCTGAATAGACATAGAACTACCTGTTTGATGCTCTTACATACTTTTATCTCTTCCCGCATTGACTAATGTTACTCACTATTCTCTACACTCAGTATGTCTGCCTTTGTTCACCTTCAATCTAGTTAACTAAACATGCTTCCGCAAGGCTGCTTACCTTTTAAAGTTATAATTTATGATTTATATAGCAGATGCAAGACAACCGTACTGTACAGTTACAATTTGTAACAACTCCCACGCCAAGAAGGCTACATACAAGGTCATCTAGATGGTCTCACATCACCCCTGTACTCAAGTCACTGCACTGGCTACCCGTCAAATATAGGATTCAGTTTAAAATTGTCACGCATATACTGTATGTATATGCACTGTCAGTCTCCTGCAAGTCTATATATAGTCTATACTGTATATATCCACTATGTTCCACTTCTGAGATTGGTCCGGTGCTGCCGAAAATTCCACCGAATGTCACTCTATTTGCCTGGATGTCCGTTACCTTCCGTACCTTCCAGACAGCTAGCTAGACTCTCTGTCCAATCTGAGTTTTTTTGTTGCACGCCTAAAACAACCTTTGAACGTACATGTGTTCCACCAAAACAAGTTCCTTCCCAAAGCTATTTTGCAGAGGCACTGTGGCTCCGTCCGGCACTTAGAGCCACTCAAGAAGATTGCGATTGGTTTGAAGAAATGCCAATAAACCAAAGCACGTTTTTCTCCCATCCCGGAATACTGTATGGTCTAGCTAGAGCTTCCTCCGCAGCACTGTGCAAGAAGGTCTGGCAAAGCGAGACTAGTCACCTGCATAATGTGGCTGACCTACTGGAACCTCATTTAACAGACCGTCCTCTAAGGTCTACTATGACACATTTTCTCACTGTTCCCCGCACCCAGCTAAGGACCCGTGTTGACCAAGCCTTCGAGTCGGCAGCACTGTGACTTTGGGGCGCCCTGCCTCCTCCAATATGATCTGGTGTCTCTGTTGACTCTTTTAAAAGACCTCTTATTTTAAACAGGCGTTGACCTGTCCCCACTTTATTTTATTTTTTATGTATTACTTTATGATTTTAATTGTGCACTTTGTTTTAATAAATATCATATTGTATGTTTTATGTAGTACTTTGTGACTTTTATCTTTGAAAAGCAATAATGAATACATTTTACTTCTTTACTTCTCTTCCAATGAGTTAATATACAGCATATTGTGATATAAATATCAACACATAATGCTGTAAAAAAAAATCATCCATCTTCATCTGCTTATCAGGGTGCAGGGGCAGCAACTCCAGTAGGGGACCCCAAACTTCCCTTTCCCAAGCCACATCAACCAGCTCCGATTGGGGGATCCCGAGGCGTTCCCAGGCCAGGTTGCAGATATAATCTTTCCACCTAGTCCTGGGTCTTCCCCGAGGCCTCCTCCCAGCTGGACGTGCCTGGAACACCTCCCTAGGGAGGCACCCAGGAGGCATCCTTACCAGATGCCCGAACCACCTCAACTGGCTCCTTTCGACGCGAAGGAGCAGCGGCGGTAAAAAAAATCATGCTAAGATAATTACCTCTTCTGAAGAGTTCATCATGTGTTCTCCTTGTTTACTAGCAACTTTGTGGAGGAGGGGCGGGGTGTGTGGTCACGGAAGGCTTGTATCATGTGGATGTACCACAGTTTTGTTGTCATTACTTAGAATTCCTTATGGGGGAGACAGAAACTATGCACTATAGCTTCAAAGTGAGCTAATAGATCCAACCGCCCCATGCCAGATTTAAGTTTCACTCTCCATGATCAGTGAACGATGGAGGAGCATCTTGATTTAAATCTTTAACCAGTGCTGGAACTCACCGGTAATGAGTACTGGCAGTTCTGATTTTTGGCCACAGGAGTTCCCTCACTTTTTACTGCGTGCCGCCACGTCCTGCGGTGAGTAGGCACGCACATTTGAACACCTGCGTAACTGCGTCTCTCACATTGCAGAACGCTGAGAAAACAGAGTTGAAAATGTGCTTGTTAACATGGATAAATGTAGTGGATTAACATACTATTGCAACCCTGATTGCTGGAGTAGACTACTGTGTCACTGTGCCACTGCCCAATACAGGAGTATAGAGTATAGTAGAGAGCGCGTGCAGCAGGACAACAGACTTTTGCTCTATGCGCTCAGCTTCTGACTGCTTGAGTGACATACAAGCGTGCAGTCTAAACCACTTTAAATTAATGTTATACACCCCTGCACCACTTATGCAAAAGAAACTACTCTTTTAATTTCTGTGTCTCAATCGGTTGCATGTTTTCAAACAAAAGGAGCTTTAACACACAACCTTATCACAGCTGAATATTTCATCGCTGTAGCCACAGTGGCTGGTGAGCAAACGTTAAAGGTGCTCTAAGCGATGTTGAGTGACGTTACTTCTTGTTGACGATAGAAGTATTTTCAAACAAAACGAGACAAGCTTGCCCCTCCCTTCTCCTCATCCCGTCCCCTCCCCCTCCCTTCTGTGCTTCCGTGCACTAACTCCCCACCCCCAAATCCTTTTTGTTGGTCATTGGCTGGAACGCTGGAACACTGTTTGCCGTTTGTAGACCCTGGGCTGTCTACAGAGAACGCATTTTTTTACAGTGTGTTCTGAGGACAGGCAGCTTGCGGATAGTGAGTAGATGTTTGCTGTATGTGACAACAAATGTTCACATCTCGTGTGACATCTCTTAGAGCACCTTTAATGTCAAGTCCTTAATGTATGTAATGAAATCCATACAAAAACACATTTTAAATGATATTATATTACCAAGACATGCATAGAACTATACATATATCTAAAACACATGGTCATCTCATGCAACTACTGAATTAGAGTACTTTTTGGTCCAATTCAGGCACAGTTATGTGCACTGTTATACTGTATATTAGTGCCCCTCTCCCCATATAATAGGCATGACATAGGGGACACCCCTAGTGTAAATTTCGCAAAAGTTCCTGAATAGGGAACAAAATGTCAGTGAACCAAGCAGCAATAATGTTTTTTCCTGAATGCATTTGTTAAAGAAAATTACAGTATGCAAATATAGTAGAGACTGTATGTATGAGATGTATAGTATGAAGATATTCCACTAAGCTCTGACTGCCCTAGCAATCTAAACCCATATATAGAACTCTACCTAATTACCTCTGAAAGAGTGATATATTCTAACCCCCATCTCTCATCCCAAACTGGCAGAGTGTCCCCATGTAGGCACCCTTAGCCTTGAACCAGAATCCTTGACAGGGCCTCGCCCAGCTTAAATACAGGGTGTTCCTTATTAGCACAGTGCCCAAGATAGGACCGTGAAGGCTGGATAGGTGAGAACTCCCTCAGGGGAAATAGGAAGGATAGATGACATTTTGGCTTCGACTCAGACCTACTGTATTTGGATTTAGTAGTACTTTGTCACTGTCTTGACTTGCAGACATAAAAATGGAGCTGCTACAAAGGCCCTGCACCACACATGTGGCTAAGGAGAAAAGAGCATAGATACACAGAATCAAAAAGAGAAGAAAAGAAAATATCAATGTAACTTTAATCACATCCAGACCTATAAATGTAACTCTGAGCTGTAGTAATGGTAATCGGAAACAGAGTGGTCCCGTCAGGAGCCAATCCACTCTCTGTTTTTCATTAAAATGCTGGCCACTACTTCTCACATCTCTGTGTGCATTTCAATAGTTAATGGACTGCCCATCCGCTTGGCTACTGTAAATTCGGGGAGGGCTGGAGGGGGCCGGGTGAAGCTCTTCAAAAGTTTATTTTTGAGATCAGAAACAGTGACTTTATGTTCTTGCAATATTCATGATGTGTTTAGGAACTCTAAACCCTTTCCTGACTTTGAAGATAAAGCAGTAACAGATTTCATCCATCTCTTGAAAACCCTCACCCCCAATTTGCACAGGATGCGTAACGGCTGCGGATCTGCTCCAGAACGTCAGTGAAGTCATTAGGTTTCCATTAAAGTCAATGTGTATATATCCATGGAACGGCTGCATTCCGACTCGGAAGCTCGGAACGCTTGGAGCTCGGAGCTCCAGCGATCCACAGCCCTCTGCAGAGCTTCTATTTTTTCCGGATGCCTGAGAGAGCCGCAGCAATTCAGCACACGACAGATAGTATGGGACAGGAGGTTGAGCACAGAAACAAAATAAAACATCCAGTTAATTTTCAAAATAAAAGACGGTGCTCACGGCGGATCATATTTCCCTGTACAACACCTGCACAGCACAGACTTGTTTCCTCTCTATGCCTCTGGATGGAAACAAACAATTGTTGGTTTTGTGGTTCTAGTCTACATGAATTTGCGAGATATTCCGGGTCCTCGAGATTTCAGCTGTCAGTCATGGCCGCAGCCGTTCCGCAACAAATCCGGACCTGGTGGGTACTGACGGACACCGGAGTGTGGACCCGTCACACAGAAGAGCCGATCCGCAGTTGTTATGCATCCGGTGGAAATTGGGTGTTAGTCTCGTTGACTGGTCACTAATTTGACACCAACATAAATACATACAGTAGATATGTATGTATTCTTTCTTACTTCTTGTTGGACATTCATGTGCTGATGCCAGTCTACAGAGCTATGAGTTGTAAAAAAAAAAAAACTGCTTGTTGGTACACTCATAATTCCAATTTAACTAGAAATGTTTTTTTTGTTTGCCTTCATCTTACGCAGCTGAAACATGTCTGGTCATACGTCATAAGTAATACTGTTTGTGGGTTCAGGTGAAGTGTGCAGTCTTTGTTCTGTGGTGATAACGTGTGAGGAAGGAGATCAGTAAAAGAGAGAAGGGTAATTCTAGACAGGTCCAGGATACCAGGTAGGAAGTCTGAATTCTTGCACTAAACCCATACAGCAGCTTTTGTACGAGCAGCGGGACCTCTTTGAAGGAAACTATAAAATATTAAGGGGAAGCGGATACCTGACTTGGCTTAATGCAGACACGAGTCAGGCCACACATAGATACCTTCTCATTTTCTCTCTTTTTCTCCTCTCTCTTTATCTTGCTCACTCCTTCTCCTCTCTCTTTGTCTTTTTCTGCTGTAAGGAAAGGGTTACGGGGCTCTGAGCTACACAGACTTCAAGTGTGTCTGTCTGCTGTTGGCAGTCTTCCCACAGGGAGGGGGTCAAGTTCCTCAGCTAGTTTACTTAAGTACAGTTACTGATTGAGTAGCCACAAAAAAAGCCAAAAATGTCATACTTTCAATGCACAAGTAAGTGAAAATGTAACTGCTTAGAGCTCAAATATTTATTAATCAATCAACACAAAATTAATCTTTAATACATTTCACTGTCAATGGTCAAAACAATATGGAGACGTCTTTCAATGTTTTCTGACATTTTATAGATCAAGGATTCATCAAGAATCAAGATTAATCGCTAAAAAAAAATCCTGAGTTGCAGCCCTAATAACGTATACAGCACCATTAGAGATGTATTTCATTTGCGGAAATGGGCTGGGTTTACTTTCTCAACATAGAGAGCAAAAGATAGAGAGAGAGAGAGAGAGAGAGAGAGAGAGAGAGAGAGAGAGAGAGAGAGAGAGAGCTATACGAATACATCAATCAAATTGGTGCCACTAAATTCTGGCTGCTTTAACCCTACAGCTATCTACCCCTCTGTCTCCATCCATTCATCTCCCCTCCTCTCTCTTGCAGGACTGCTCAAAGTTACTGGTACACAGTATGCCAAGCCAGATGGTCAGCCACACGGTCAAAGCATGTACCACTCGGTTTCAACACCCCTCTAACAAACCCTCCTCCCAACTCCAGATGGCATGCTGTGCCCAGTTCTAGTGCCACAGGGGGACTGCAATGATATCAGTGTGACTCAAACCCCTTGGGGCATAGTCCATGTGCATTTGGGTGTTTGCACATGTGTTTGGGTATGCGTGTGTGTGCAATGTGAGCGTATGTGCTTGTCCCTTAAGTGCTCTTGTTTGATTGTGTGTTTTAGAGAGTCCCCCAACCATCGAATGCCCGTGTCTCACGGGCTGCTGATTTCTCCCCTTTGGCCACATTTGGCTGCTGTGGTTCAATATGGAGATCCTTCACTAATAACCGTCCCCGCTGAGCCTCCCTGTTTAAGTAAGTGATTTCAAAGGAGGAAAATACAGCCTGTGAAAACTGCACTGCTGGATGTACCGTATACAGGACAGAATTTAAAGAACGTTTTACATTACTCTCTCTCATAGCCAAAGCAAAGCAATACGCAGACTGGTGACTTTTTGAAATTGCATTGATTGACATTGATTGACTAAAGAGTTTTTTTTTCATTGTTATGACTCTGGAACTGTTCTCTATCAACACTGCTACGGGAAACTTAACTAAACTAGTTATCCCACATTATTACAATAGTATGATTTAAAACCAGTCTGACTACAACTACCCCTGTACTACATTTATACTGTACAAGCATGGATGGATATGGCAGGATTACTGTCCAAACTCCCCAGAGGGTTTGAGACCCTAAGGGGCCCCTATAGTCATGTGTTCACTGTGCGTCAGTGGAGTATTGTATTTTTTCCAGGCCGAACACTGTTGTCCAGTTTCAATCAGCTGTTTATGCTTTACCATCAGAGGCATGTCAACAACACTTTGCAGGTGCAGCTCTTTCCACCACCCCAATCTGCTCCTTCTTGTGTGTTAAAGCTTTTTTTTCAACTGTTGATTTATGATCTAAGGTATTTGTGGCTACCTGGTTTCTTCATGCTATCATTAGTGGGTAATACACTTGATAATTACTTTACTGAGTAGAACATTCTCATTGCTGCTCAAATTCTTTTAAATCTAACTGCCAAATTATCTCCAAATAATGGCCAGTTTATAATCACAAGTGTTTCGGCTTGAGGAAATTTGGCTAATGCATGTGTATTCGTGAAGATTTGCCATGCAACTAAAAAAAATAATTATGTTGGGCCTTATGGGGCACTGCATAATTATCACATATGTGAGGCTCAGCAAAGCAACCGTGTTTGCAAAATCTACAGATGAGACCCATACCTTTTTTCTTGATAGTTATGTGGAAAATGTGTCAAAAACAATTATATTTATTAAAAATATCCCAAACAAATCCGGTGCCCTGGACAAAACTTAATTTCTGGGAAATAATAGATTTTTGTCCCATGTCACACTTGTGTGTGTAATTTGGCTCTGTGTGCAGCTCACACAGTGTGATGAAACATTGCATTAGCATCCATTGCAAGGAACACACCAGAGGCGCTGCACTGTAGTGTTTGTGTTTATTGTTGAAATAACAGGGACAACTCTCTTCTGCTGTGTGAATTCTCCTGCTTCACCCTGCGGATTTCAAGGGGCTTTGTAAAGTAGTGAAAGGGGAAACCAGAGGAGGCACTTTGCCTATGATCTGGGGGATATTTCTGCTGATCACCCTTCTAAATTAAAAAGCAGTTATGAATAATCCTCACTGGATACTCTAATTAAATTAATGCCTCAATTAGATTGGGAACATTAAAGGTAGTAATGATTCCACTCCTCTGTATTGTAATTTAAGGCCTGCTTGCTCTTCCCGGGGAAAGCAGCTCTTTGCAGTGAATGTATTAGAGTAGATTAATGAGGGGAGGATATGGAGGTGGCTAGCAGTGAGTGCCAGGCAACTCTGCATCCTCTTTTCTCACACACCCTTAATGGCGTGGAAAGAGGTGTATCAATCATACAGTCTTTGTCAATCTGAGATTGTAGGATACTTTTGCCGTAACAGTATTGTACTTTACTCTTAAATGTCACTTTACATAAACAGCCCCTGGGCCAAAGAACAGTGTATAATATATTTTTTAGCAATCTGGGCAAGGGCACAATTCAGTCAGGAACATCACCTTTCTGTGCTGTTGTGAGTCACTTCGTGGCTCCACCTGAGCACAGGGGTGGGGTTGTAACGATCGCTGCGTGTAAGTGATCCATCCCTAATCGATCCAGACTGTCAGCATGGACTAGACATTCACCTCTGCCTGTTATCTCTATCTGTAAGGAAGCCTGCCTCAGTCACGCCAGTGACCACAGCCTAACCTAGCTGGTCGGCTCCAATCACAACCTAATGTAGCGGTGAGGAGTCACTTATGACTTCCAACCAGGTTCTTGTGGGTTCGGATCTGGGTCTGAAGTCAGGTTTAACTTAGGTGAAATTAACAGCAGAGGGATGTAGGCTGGCTTATATTGTATTAATAGGTTAAATCTATGGTGACCTTATTTTTGGTGAAGCAGCATGATAATTGGAAGTCCTGCACAACAGTGGGGATTACCATGTTTATCCTTGCATAATCCCCATAAACATTAAGACACAACAAGCTACATGCTGATTAGCTTCAGGCAGGAGCAATCAATCAGCGAGAGATAAATAGCTCCCTCGCTTTCTCTCCACATGAAGGAAGGGTAAGTAAATAGCTAATATCTCGCTGCACAGAACTTTCTGTTGCTTTACCACCTCTACAGGCACCATGTGAAATGAATGAATACCTCCTCACTAGTAAATGTCTCCAACAGAGCCAAATCACACTTATGTCAATAAATCTTTATTGTACTGCATTTTTTTGTAATATTTTGGATGAAGTCTGTAACTTTAAATTAAAGTGTTTTTTTGCAAGTATTTCAAATAAATAGTCAATTATTTTTCAAAACTCCTAGTTGACAATCAAAAGTGTAAACATTTATCACATGTTCCAGGCCTGTGGGTAGGGAGGGCCATTTTGCCACGCTGCATATTTGCCTATTCAGACGGGAATGGGCAGAACCCTTCAAGCAGAACATATTCAGGGGGTGCGTTTTGAGGACTTCATGTTTGCAAATGACTTGCAGGTACACACATAAAAAACCCCTACCTGCTCTCGATAAAGAGACTTGTTGAAACCCAGACAAGCGCGGCTGCTCAGCGACTCTAACCAGATGCAGGATGGAGGAGACAGGTTGTATGGTGAGATGGAAGAAGGACGGGGGGGCAGGCATACGCTCTTTCCTTGTCCATGCGACGCCATGATAAGGAGACACTAGAGCTTGTTTACATGAGGCAATGGAAAAACAAATTGAAAATTCCTGCCGGGACGCAGATGCATATCAAAACAGGATTATTTTAGAAATAATCGCCCATGCCACAAACTGTCACCAGCTAATCTCCACTTTGTTAGAATTCAAATTACTTTCCCATGTTTACATTGCCATTACTGCAAGGGCAGGGACTAGGGACTCTATGGGGGCCTATTTGCACAAGAGTAGCAATAAAATACAGATAAAATAAACTTTCCATAAATATTCCAGACCAGAGAAAATGCTCAGGTCCTGTTGGTGCAATAGGAATATTGAATAGGAGAGGCTTTTGGAATAATGGAGACTGAAATACCCAGCTATAAAGCAGAGGCAGTAGACAGATTGTAATTGTGATGGCCTGTCAGACTGGGGATAAGATAGACTGGCAAAGGGAAGAGCCAATCATACGTGGTCATAAAACTGCTGGAAAAGCCTCCTTTGACCTCCACCTGGCCAAGCCATGTCAGGCTTAGCAGGGTTGAGCGAGGAAAATCTGGACTTGGCTAAGAAGAATAGAAGTGCATTAAGTTTGAACTCTGTCGGAGGCAGAGGCGTCTCTTGTCTCTGGATCAGGTTGCCAGTGTTTATCACTTCTAGCTGTGCTGGCACTGAGGGCAGACACACTATCCCTTATCCAGGGCTGTCAGTCAGCGGACCGAGCCATCTCACACATATAGCAGCCTGGAGCATCAGCCTGCTTCAGCACTGGAGGGAGCCATGGAAAAACACACAAGGCTTATTACCCCATATCCAACCGATCAATGGGGCTTGTCCTTAAGTGATAACGGAAGTGCAAACCTGTGCAAAACAGTTCTCATGTATCAAAAACCCTGGCAAGTCATTACGATGTTAATACTTAATATGCAGGTAAAAAAATAAATAAATAAAAAATTGCACTCAAACTTTTTTCAATTTAAAAAAAGCCTGCTAATACTCAAACTGTGCGAATGTGTGAATGACATTAATATGATTCAAAGAGGCAAGCTTCTGCACATGCAGAGACAACTAGTCCCTCCTTAAGCAGCATAAGAGATACAATCAGCCTGCACGCTTCTCTAAAACTCCTTCCTCGCGGTCAGAGTCTCTGCCCTAGTCCATTTGTTGCTTTGCCGTGCTGTCATAGAGGTTGGCCTTATGGTTCCCAGAAGGATAGGGGATGTGTCTTGTGGTGAAAACCACACTGTGTGACAGACACAGAGGAGACATGAGGAAGGCAGTTCTCATCCATGTTCATTGCAGCAGTGGTCACATCAAAGACTATTAACTTGTTTTCCTTTGGTTCTCCAAAGGCTCCGACATTCCTATTCTAAATTTGTGACAAATTCATTTATAAAATTACGCATTCGCAATGTGCTTGGAAAAGAAAGATGGTGTCGATTTTGAGACCTAAATATTGCGACGAGTGACCAAACACATATTGATAGAGTTAACCCTAAGTGTTTGGGTCACAATGTGGGCCTTTTTCTGTAAAGCAAAGCAGTCTGTGAGGAGACACTGTGGGGGCGACTTGAATCTACAGCTCTGCTGTGACTTTGCTCTTATGTTTCCAGCCCTTGCCTGAGGCGGGAAACGGCTTTGCTCACTAAGGGAGAGAGAAGAGGGGGTGTGGTGTGGGATGGGAAGGGAGAGCAGACAGAGGTAGGTTAGATTAGGTTTGACAGGGTAATGCTTTGAAAAGGGGCCTGTTAGATGATTTATTCTCAAACACCTATCCATAATGGGCTACTGCGTGTTTCTATTAAGGCTGATGGAGACTGTGCTACGCTCACTTTCTTAGACACTCAGTGGTCTGCTGTGCTGTCTGTCCCACCTTCATATCTTCAGTCTCTTCATCTTTTTTCATATCTCAACTACTCTCCCTTATGCACTCCCACAGAGATGCACACATGCAAGTTCTTGCCACACCTCTTCCTCCTCCTTTTACTTTCTTCAGCATTACTCACTCATCAAAGATTCCCAACAGATATTTTGTCAGTTCGTTCAACTTTGGATCTGTAACAGCAGAACAGACACGCAACATTATAACTCAGGAGAGTGAGCTGAGCTGATCTGGTGCTCATGTCTTATGTCTTCTGTTTTCTGTCCTCAGACTCAGCGTGAGACTTAGCACCTACTAGCTGTGTGTGACTGATGCTGTAACCAACCCAAAAGAGGCCTGTCTTTTAAAATTTTTAACTTGTTGTCTCACCCTTCAGCTGTTGGGCTTCAGCGCTCTGTGTGGGAGTGCAGTGGTTTAGAGTACACCAGCAATGGAGGAGGATAAAGAAGACAGTCAAATAGAAAACATTTCTGAAAGGGTGAATGAAAGATGATGGTTATACCGCAGATAGACTCCAGAAACAATCGAAACCTTAAGATGTTTGTTTATTCTAAATGGGAGGATGACTACAATACAATGCAACCCATACAGCACATCAATTATATATAGCCCAATGAAACCAACATCAATTTGTCCTCTATTATCACTACCTTTTATTGTTCTGTTTTATTTGTGCTTAAGTATGTAAGCCTTCTCTATTGTCAGCATTTACTAAGTGACTGTGTTACAGTATATGTTCCTGCTCAGTGTAGTTTTGCTTATCACTCTTTTTACTTGTTTTTGTTGTAGCCATCTCTGAGGCCATGAGTTCAGAGCATGACTTCCTGTGCCTGGGGCGAACCAGGCTGATAGCAGTGGTTTCAGTTAAGTAGGGTCAAAGTTGACATAGGAACATTTGAACAGCAAGTAAGAGGCATTGGTTGGACAAACCAAACAGGAAGCAGCAGTTTCACTCTGTGAGGCTGACAGAGATATGAGGCTAAAGAGAACTATGATGGGGTTATGGTAAGATATGGATGCCTGCTCTAAGCCATGGCAGGAAGGAACAGAAATAGATACCATTCTTTCCGCAATGCTGGGAAGGTGCAGCTCATATCGGACAATCACGTTACCAAAAGAAAACAAACACAACTGTAAAACAAGAAATTAGAGATTTGAGGGTACATTCTAGACTCACAGTGAGTAAGTAATACTAAATAAAAACTGGATATAAATACACTTCAGTTAAAGGTGATCACCGATTTCCTTTTCTCTGCAACCTCTGATCAAGTCGACCAGCAGAGATTAGAGTCAATAATGACCATTGCTATAATCTGATGACTAAAAACCCAGATTAAAGCCAATTTTATGATCATAGTTTATTTTAGTAATAAAAAATAGTTATGATTTAGGTATACTCCTTTGTTTTCTGTTCTTCCTTCTTCTGCTTTTTGGTTGTGTCTTAGTTTCTTCCCCGGTCTTGTGTTGTTTTTGTCTTGTGTTCCCTTGTGAGTGTCTGTATGTTCTGTTTCCTGTTTTATTTTGATAGTCTAGTTTTCTTTGCTGTCTTGTCTCCAGTGTTACTACTTGCCTTGCGTTTCCCGCCTTTGTGATTGTCATCCCCACCCTGATGTGATTCACTTGTTGTATTATCTGTTCCTCGTTTGCTCTTGTATTTAACCTCCGTTTTCCTTTTGTCTCTTGTCAGATCCTTTTGTGTGTTGCTGTGTGTGTTCCTGTTGGAGTGTTCGACCGTTGTATCCTTTCTAGTGGCCTGTTTTCCCCTGTGAGTTTTTCCCTGCGTCTGTGCTCCTGTTTTGTACTTCTTGCCTTTTCTCTTGGACCTTGTTTTTTGCATTCTTTGGAGTGCTGTGTTGGTATGGACATTCTATTTTTGTGTAAAATAAACCCTCGTGAAACTCTCTCCCGCCTGCCTGCCTGTCTCTGCGTTTGGGTCCTCCCTTCCCTTACTGTCACAAAAAGTGGTGATTATTCTTTTTTTCTGGGTGACTGTTCTATGTGATATTTTGCAGCCTTTTGGTTATTGTCACTGTATCCATTACTTTTCCCCCACTTTTAGTTACACACACTTGTGCATCCCTTAATCTTGTACACACACTTATAAAAGGAACAGGATCTTCTGTTTTCATTTGTACACAGGCAGGAGGAGAGGTTTGTTTCAAAACAGCCTGCAATGTTTAGCCCTCAAATAGTACTCCATCCTTTTTCTCATGTATCAACATTTGTTTGTGGACCTGAAAACAGTACCAATGGAATTCATCACATTTTCAGAAATGTCACATAACTATAAATAAAACATGTTCCCACAACACACAGACACACATGACAACAATAGCAGCACACCTGCATAACTGGATGCATTTGTGTTCTGACTATAACAGCAGAAAGCCTGGGTCACTATGTACTATTGCAATTATATCCAGTCCATTCATTGTCAAGACAGTTTGCTGGAAACCAGCATTCATTATGTAAACTCGCTCAGCGGAACATGTCAGCGGGCATTTCAGATATTCGGAGTCTGTTAGTGTTTTTGTTTGTACAGCAGCAGTAGCTGCAGTCTCGCATTTTGGGGACTTTTCAGGTGGTGACAAGTGATATGGTATCTGTGGCAACAGAAACTTCACTACCTACCTACCTCTCTCTCCCTCTTTTGGCCCCGGATGTAGGTTTGCGCCTGCAGGTGCACATATACAAACACAATCCATAATTCAACTCTCGCACACATCTTTGAACCTCAGTGTGACCACCTTTACCACAGGTTTTCTATGGCACCAACTTCCTAAATATAATGCGTATTTATTTATTTTTTTTAAAGAGGAGACCTGTTCATAATATCTATGAATTCTAATCTGCAGAAGCCCGCTGTAAATTGAAATCAAACTTGGAAAATGTGTAACAATGCAAACTAAATACTACTGAACAAGGTCAAAAGATTGATTTAATTTAAATGCACTTTTTTTTCTACCGTGCTGAGCACAGAGCGTGACAGAGGCAGAGAAGTGGGGGTGGTTTGAGAAAAGAGGGTAAAGTGTGTGTGTGTGTGTCTTGGTTAGCTCACACATTACTAGAAAACAAGGCTGGAGCGGTCACAACCCCCATACTGTGTTCCTGAGGGAGGCAGAGTGTGAGGATGATGAAACAACGGATGATTCACACTTTACTGTCAGGGGTTGTAAAGGGAACGCTCGCTCACACACCTAGAAAAACAGCGTGCGATTGCATCATCGTGGCTGTCATTGACTCACTCCCCCATGTCGCTCAGCCAGTTGCATTTAGTCATGACAACAGAGATACACAGCATTGTTGTTGTTGCATGTTAACAATGCTGTATGATGTCCCTAAACAAAATGTATTTCAACACACCTTTCTTTTGATGTGTATATATGCATTTTGTGTGTGTGTGTGTGTGTGTGTGTGTCTTAGTGCCTTGGAGTTGCAGATGGTGAAGTCTCTGTTCTCCATCTCAGTAGAAACAGATGCCCATGCAGGCCTGCGTGTGTGTTCCCATTGTGTCTAAACCTGTCTGTGCTCCGTGCCTTGTCTCTGTCTCCTCCTCAACCTGGTCCCATTATCTCCTTACCATAAGGAGGTTGGGACAATGAGGATTAGTCTATAAAACACTGTTAAACTGCCAAGTGGACCAACTCCAGTCACAAAGAAAGCTTTGAAAACCAGGGCAAACACACACAGTAAAAAATCACTGGCTATGTTACAACAGTCCTCTGCCTAATGGTATTTGTTAGCGATTAAATGGATAGTGTTTACCACCAGCCCATGCAATGAGTCTTAATAAGCTGCCTAAGAAATTACAGACTTATTTAAAAGCAAATTTGGTACTTACACTAACTGAAATGGTCCTGACACAGTAAAACTATCCATCTGGTATATTGAGCCAAATAAAAGCAAAATATTCCCACATTTTTGCCAATACTAATTAACTATAGTACGTTTAAGCACAACATCCAATATTTTTGTGGACTTTGCTTCGCTCTATGTGCAGTGTCCTAAAGGCCTGAGGATAGTATGTGTCTTTCAGACCCAGTAGTATCTGTCTAAACACTGATACAGCTCTCCCAGAGCTTCCTCCTGTCATCAAAGGCCTAGCTGCTAAAACAAACACTGATCCATCTGTCAGTGACATGCCACAGGTATGTGAAAAGAAGGAAATAATCTTTTCTTCATGTTTGTCCCAGAATATGACCACTTGTTTGTATTGCATTGTATTTGCCTATTTATGCGACTGTACAGGTACAGTTTCAAATGAATCTGTTAAAGAGGGAAGTTTGTAGTAATATGTGTATAGAGACTCTCGTACATTTCATTTGTACGGAGAGTCTGGCCACTCTCCATTGGCAAGTGTTAACTTCCTTGAAGGCGGGTACTCTGTTAAAGTTTAAAACTATTGGATCTGCTCAGAGCCACTCTGGATCTGCCACAACCAATCACTAACGTTTGGTCATGACGTTGGCTTACCATTGCTAGCGTTCACCTTAGCCCATTCCTCCACTAACGGTGTGAGCTGGAAAATCAAACTTTTCCTGAGCCCCATGGGGAGGAGGGCCACAACATCATGGCCACCAACAAAACTTAGCAAAGGTTGTTCTTGCTTTGGCTTTAACTTCTGGATATTGGGCAGCATTGCCACAACGAACCAAATGGTTTTGCTTCCATCTTTCTCCGCCGCCATTACAAAACTACAATTCATACATGCGCACGTCCTCAATGTCATTGTTTTCAACCACTCCCTCTGTTGCCTGATTGGGCCGCCAAAGATTTGGACTGAGAAAACCCAAGAATATACCGCCAACCCAGATGGTGTACTGAAAGATAATGAAAATTGACGTACATAGGAGGGCGGAGCCAGGCTAGAAGTAACCCACTCTCACTCTTGCTACTGTGGATGGGAAGACATTTCTCAGATAAGACTGAACTCTGACCAAACAGGCATCCTGTCCCTGTCCCCCATGCTTTTTTAACCCTAACACAGGGAGCAGCTGAGGGCCTGGAAGCTTGTGTCTCTATGGTTCCCACTGGGCTCATAAAGCTGCCAGGGCCAGGACACAGTGTACTCTCACACCACCAACCATGTCACTGCCAGCTCTCTCCACATCAGCGGAGTCTGCTCATGTCAAGTGAAGAGCCGGATGTTTGATGATTGTCGCTTGCATGCCTCTGGGTGTTAAAATAACAAAAGCAATTAGTTTCTCACCCCCTCACTCTGCAGCACCCCTTGAAAGACATTTACTATTAGTCATTTTTTTGACAGAGAGGGAGGATTGGAAAGGATGAGGAGGCAGAGTAAACAGGATCATAAAAAGTATTAAAAGTAGACAGACAACAAAAGGGTAATGTCCTTCTTAAATGTCTTTCACTTTCTTATATGTGAGTCCTCCAGTGCACACTGTCTTTTACTTGCTATGACCCCCTTTTCATTTAGGCCTGTACTGGTGACCTGACACTTGATTTTTTGTGTTTTAACTTTCTCAAGGTAGGAACAGGAGAAGCTTTGGCCTTCTTAGAGATGTATCTTGGTTAGAAAGGAGCACGTTGGCCATGCGAAGCACTCAAAAAACCCTCACAAACTCCTCCTCAGATGAAGTGCTTAATGCTTGAAGGCGATGAGAGTAGAGCCAAGAGCCCAGAACAGACTCCCATGGACCAGGTTAAGTTACCGCACAACTGGCGATGGGTCTGTCTGCTTTCATCACACTCACTCACTCACACACACACACACACACACACACACACACACACACACGCACACATGCATGCAAGCCTCGCGACCGCAAACCAAATACTTGGATTTGGTTTTAAGGAGTGTACCAGGTTAAAGCTTATGCTGGAATGCTGGTGACTGACCAACTGAGTGGATGATCCTATTGATAGAGATCTGGGTTAGGTTGCTCTCTAATTAGCAAGCAGGCAGAAATTATCTTACATACAGTGTATACAGTGTGTGTCCTGAGTCTTCCCAGGTTATCTAATATACACATATTTTTTTGTGTCCAAGGTATTTGCTCTTTTATAAATTAAAGTTGAGTAAAATGAACCAACATATTTCACCAGTGTGTATTTATCTGGGTGACTCAGAGACAGAATGAGAACACATAGCACATAGTGAGGGTCAGTGATTTGATTTATATACTGTATCATCTATATAGGGAATCATATTGGTGCGAATGTAGTCTATATCCTTGACTTTTGACTTCCGGGATTGCTCCGGTGCGGCAGGAAATTCCATTGGATGCATATATTTTCGCCGATTATCATTTGCTTCCAACATTTTTGTTGGAATTTTAAACTCTGGTGGATTTATGAGGAATATGGTTAACTGCTCCTTAGATCTCTACATGGTAAATTGAGACAGCTAGCTAGACTATTTGTCCAATCTGAGTTTTCTCTCCCAACTGTTTTGCAGCGGCTCCATGCAGTGCTTAGCGCCGCCCACGAAGATTGTGATTGGTTTAAAGAAATGTCAATAAACCAGAGCATGTTTTTCTCCCATCCCGGAATGCTGTGTAGATTAGCCAGATCCTTCTCCACTACGTAACGTGGGTATGGTCTGGCAAAGCGAGACTTGTGTGAGTGTAACAAGGCACAGGTTCACACTGAAAACACAGTATGGGACACTGTAATAGCCTGTTTGATCAACTTGCACACCCATAACTACATGATACTGTATCACATAATCTTCCTAGGCAACAAGTAACCACACATCTTGGTGAAAGGGATACTGTATCAATGAAAAAATTGTGAAGAAGGTCAAGCTGTTGAAAGGAAAGCACAATAAAGCAATACAGGAAAAGCCTGTATTCTGAGCCTGTGCTTGGCAGCCTGTGTGATCAATATAAATAGCACCAAATGGGCTGTTATAAAATTGTCGAGAATTGTAAATGTTCCCCAAAGACAAAACTGGAACATAAAAGAGCACAAACTTGTTGGCACAAGCACAGACATTCAGCCAAACATACTGTATATTTTCAATATGTGCATGTATCCAGTATGTACCCTCTTCCACCACCACTTTCACACTCTATCACACAGAGACAGCTGATTTCTGATTGGCTGAGCAATTAAAAATACTATTACTGTGTGGAAAAAAGAGAGCCAACTCAACAAAATATGCTTTTCTTAAGCAAAAAATTTTTTTTTCAAGCAAAAAATATGTGCATCAACGCACACAACACTGCTTACAGCTGACCCAAGATAATACTTTTCCTTCAATAATGCAAACAAACATCTTTAATGCTTTGTTTGGTGGATGGCATGATTTATGAGAAAATCTTCCGATCAGCAGTATTGCAGTTGCCGTATACCAGGGAACAGTAAAAGGGCTGACTATAGGGGAGAGGAGGAGACACTGCAGCCTGGTCCCGGAGACTGACGTCCTGTACACGCTACCCCTTGTGGTCATAAGTAGCATATGCAATTGTAAAACTCATTAAAAAATGAAACTTTACTATTGTCTATTTTATAAACAGTGATAAAATATTTTTACCTTTTTCCACTACCTTCCCTGTTTAAACCATTCATTTATCCTACGTAAGTCAAGAAAAAGAGATCCAATGATTATAGGGACTTATTGTATTATAACTCAGCCAAAGATTAAAGGGAGAAATGGGGGTGGAAGGATGAGGGAAGGCTAAAGTGCTGTGCTTGCATTTTATGCACACAAAGACTTTTTAATGCATATGCATCCCCAATTCCTCTTCACAAATGGGTGCACCTTGAGCGAATATATTCCAAGATTTCTTTCCAACTAACTTTTTAGGTAAAACAAAAAAGGAAAGACAAAAGTGTTAAGTTGGATTCTAACTGACAACAGAATGTGCGTAACCACTGGATGTACTCACTTCGCCACAGTGCTCCTGGTGACAGTCGCTAACAGTAGCCGTGATTCGGGGGATATCACACAGACTGGCTAATGAGCATTAGAATTATACCTAAGAGATGCAGAGGTAAAAACAGAGGAAGGAACATCCTGAGGATATGTCTAACTTTTTAAATCCCCCTTTTTTCCCTCTCCTTTATTTTCCCCCTACAGACCATTAGCCAGTAGATCCCTCCCATCTACCACCTCCCCACTCCAACTTCCCCCTTTTTTTCTTTCTTTCTGCACGGTGCAATTAGCGCTCTCATTGAATATTGAAGGTATGAAGAAGAATAGGGCTTTTTAGCCGTTTCTCTTCCGTTAAGACCATAGCTCTGCTGAGGGATGGCTGAAGGCTTCAACTAAATCAGGATGCTGAGCTACAGCAACAGCACTTAGAGCCAAACAATCACTGATCATTTATTTAGCCAGCCTTATTTATTCATCCCTGTTTGCTGTTGCTCAGAGCTGTGATTATTTCACTTAGGATTATACTCATGTGATTTTCTCTCACTGAAGCAGACAATGGGTATGAGCTCCTCAAATTAATGAGAAACCTTAAGCTTAGTTTTGCCAAAAGCAGATGGTTTTATCACTTCTGATTGTTTGTGGTGGTAAAAATCAGGATCTTTAATTAAAGAAAATTGTGCAATCATAACCTTGTAATCTCCTTTGTATTTGCACCATCTCACTATACTCTTATTTTCTAAAGTCTGTCTTGTGTAACAGAGTGCTGGATGTATCAAATCCAATGTGTAATTCAGAACAGAGAGAATAGCCCTTGTCAGTTGTGTTGCATGGAAGTTTGCCTGAGGGCTGTATGGCATGTTACTAGTAGCGGAGCCGTCCAGATCTGCCATTAGACTTTCTCAAGACCCAACCCACCAGTTTGCCAGCACAAAACACAAACATTGTCTATACAACCCTCCATGGCCTATGGCCACATAATCAGACATGATTCTGATGAGGACAAGCCTACTCCAGCCATGTATAAACATCCACACATGCAAACACACACACACACACGCATGCTTTCTCCTAGATCTCGCACATTCACGTGCACAAACACCAGACATTGATTCTCACAAATGCAATGTTACAACGTCTCACTCGCTCACAGTCTAATACCCATACCGGCTCACATTGCACTCTATAAATACATTTACAGTTTTAACAAGACTCAGTATTAGGTCTGGTATGCTGCTGAACTCCAACACTTGTTGGTTGTGGGACAGATCTTCCAGGGCAAGGCTCTGTGGGAGGATGTGTCAAGGAGGGTGGAGGCAAGGCAACTAAGGGCATTTCCTGTAGTTCGTTTGCCTTGGTCCAAATCAGTCGGTGAGTTAGTACACTTGGAGAGATTTGCCTTTGTTCGCTTTGGTTTGGTTTGGTTTCACACCTGGAAAAATCCAAGCGTACCAAATTGTGTCATAACAAATAAGGCAAAAACGTCCAACCCTCTTATCGGTCGGATATGTCTGGGACCGGGAGCAAGAATGTAAATACAGGAAGAATGTCCTGTGTTCTGGTCTAGTAGTCAAACCAGGTCATTTAATTAATTTATCAGACATTATTTTGCAAGAGACGTAACTACATTTGCTCTGTTCTACCGGCGTCTGTCTGCAATTTTAGCGGCTGTTTGTTTGACTAGGTAGGTATGAGTGACGCACGCAAGCTTGAGCGCAGTCTATTTCTGTGATTGAAACACTGCAAGCTGCTCCAGTTTGCTGCTCTGCTGCATCACAGACTGCTAAACACACCTGACAACAGGAGACATTAGCTCAGACTGGCGGAGGTTGTGTAGTTGGTGCAGTTCGAGTACGGATCACGTTCTCACCACAAACAAACCGCTCCAGAGTTTGATTGACAGCGCACCGAGACCACCTCTTCAAGCAGGTCTTGTTACGCTTGTTTGGTCCGCTTTTGGTGCGCACCAAAGTTCGAATGTCATGTTGTCACCTGCCCAAACAAACCGCACCAGCGGGCCAAACAAACTCTAGTTCGATTCAACCAAACCAAAGACTGCCTGTGTGAAAATGCCCCAAATTCTTTGTAGATCTGTAAGTGTTTGGACTTTTCATTATGAGCTGTTCTGCTAGCCCTTTGGATTTTTTTGGCATCAACAGAACTAATTAAACATTATTAATACTTATATTTGATTCTCACTGCATTTTTCACCTATTTTGATTCTAGTTTTAAACCAATTATCCAATGATATGAAGGTGTTATTTAAGCCAACAGGTCTAAGAAAATGAAGTGATAGAAAGGGTGCTAAGATCATGCTCTGATGTTATGCAGCAGCACTGGAACACACACACACACACAAACACACACACACACGCACACACACACACTGATAAGGAAGGAAAGTATTGCCTTCTTGTGTCTCCTACCACTTCCTTTCATATAGCTGTGTTCTGTGGTAAGAGTCATAATGCATAACATAAATGCACCACACATAGACAGAGATGCAAATACAGGAATCTAATACACACAGTCATTTCCAGGAAGTCACGTCTAACTGCTGTGCATTTGGCCACAGGCAGCAGCAGACACTTATCACTCTCATTTCTTGAGATTTGATGTGTCTCTTATACTGAACAACACTTGCTGCAGACGGCTTCATTCAACCACATTCAAATAACCACAGCAGCAGCAAAGATATAAATCGCAAAGGGAGGGAAAGAAATTGAAAGAAGACAAGTTGCAGCCAGAGAAGAGACCTGCTATAGGCAAGGGCCGCCCAGAGTAGGAGACAGGCTCCAGCCTTCTCTTACAGCTCCATCAATGTTTAATGTAGTGGGGCAGAGAAGGGGCCGAGCCTGGGTTGCCACCCTAATAAAGGAGGTGAGCACTGGAGTCATCAGGCTGGAGGGAGACTACAGTGATGTTAGAGCAGTGTGACAGGAGACAAGGGTCTGCCACACAAGGCATCTATTGGGAGACAATCCATCTCAGAGGCCCCACTCTTTTGTAAATGCTTTGTTACAGCAGGTCAATCCATCCAATTTCTGCTTATCCGGGGCTGGGTTGCAGGGGAAGCAGGCTTAGCAAAGTATTCCAGTCATCCCTTTTTCTAGCAACGTTTTCCACTTCTCTTCCAGACAACATATATAATCTCGCCTTGGTCTAGCCTGGGGCTTCTCAGTTGGGCTTGTCTCTAACTGGAAGAGCTCCATAGGCATTCTCATCAGATGCCGGGAACCACCTCAACCCTTTCAAGGCAAAAGAGCAGCAGCTCAACTCCAAGCTCCCTGCAGATGTCAGAGCTCCTCACCCTATCTCTAAGGCTGAGCCCAACCACCCTAGGCAGGAAACCTATTTTGGCCGCTTGTATCTACTATCCCATTCCTTCATTCACCACCCAAAGCTTATGGCCATAAGTAAAGGGTAAGAACAAAGTAAATAGAGAGCTTGGCGATGCACCAAACTGGCTGTCAATCTCACGCTCCATTTTATCTTTACTAAATAACAAGACTCAAGATACATTACTACTCCTTTGATTGGCTCTGTAACTCTACAGTAATCCTTGAGGGAGTAACCCACTGTTTTCCGCCAGAGAATCATGGCCTCAATCTTAAAGGTACTGACTCCTCTCCATCTCTCTGGCTCTGCTTTGAGATCCTGTCCATGAAAATAGAAACAGAATTGTGACAAGGGACAACCATAGCAGAGGCCAACACCCACTGAAAATTTGCTTGACTTTGTGCCAAGTATACAGACCAAGCTCTTACTTTGGTTACACAAGGACTTGATGGCTCGTAGCAGTGCCCTGGTACCCCATATTCCCCTAGTAACCCCAACAGGATTACCCAGGGGACACTGTTGTAGGCTTACTCCAAGTCCACAAAACACACGTAGACTGGATAGGCAAACTCCCATGAACCACCCAACAGCCCTGCAAGAGTAAAAAGCTGGTCCACTATTTCAACACCACGGCAGATTGATCAGAGCCTCCTTTCCAGCACCCTGGAATAATCTTTTCCAGGCTGGGCAGTGTGATTATTGAGCACACCCTCCAATCCCCCTTTTTAAAAATGGGAACCACCATATCAACCTTGTCTCCTAAAAATTATGATTATATATTATTTTTTAAGATAGTCAATGCCAACAGGAATCATTTACAGGAACATATCTGCAAATTGTTCACTGGCAATTAAATATGTTTATAGTGAACGTATCTGCTAAACATTCACTACAATATTGACTTGTGGCAGCTGACACAAGGGACATTTTTATGGGCAATTCAAAACACCAAACCTTTTTTCAAGTCTATTACTTATACAATTAAGTAATACAATACTCACATCTCCATATGTAGATTGTAAGCATTACTGATCACTGTAGTTGTTCCTCCAGTCCGCACACCACAAAGAAATCTCTCTATGAAGGTTTTAAAAAAAGATATACTATATAAAATAAAAATATTATTTATTCAGCAGAAAGTAATATGAGGATGCAGCACTAAGTGAATTTAATTGATTTTTTAATATATATATGAAAAACAAGAAAAAAACAATGATAATGGTGAACATGCAAAACAAATGAACATTTCTTATTTGAAAAGGAGTAGGAAAAACCATCATGCTTATCTAGTCCTACTACTACTACATTGATTCTACATCAATCGAATCTATCAATGTTCAATCAGTTACATAAACCAACTATCCACCAACGCGTCCATTACTACAACTAATCCACTATTCTCTTCATAAATAATCAACAATACTACCCAATCAAGATGAAAAAGGAAAAAAAAGAAGAAAACGTATTACCAACAACAATATTACCATTAGCATGCTTTACTGTCCCCTTACTTATTTCTGTACCTTGGTTCCCGATATTCAGCATTGTTTACTATGCTTATGACTCTTTTTTTGAAATATGCATAATGCATTGCTGAGTAGTTATCTTCCAAAGGTAGTTTGCTTTTCCCGCTTCTGTGCCACAGCACACTTAGTTTACTCGCTGAGCCACAGCAAAGGGACAGTAACACAAAGTGGTGACCAGTAATGCTCTTTAATGTGGGATGTGGGTATAGTTTGAACCTACCCTTTAAGGCTAAGGAATATTGTGGTCTTGGTTAAATATTTCTAAAGTCTTTGCTGACTCGAAGTACGAGACGGGACTTGCTGATGTTTTTAATGTTGCTTATTTTTTTCACCCTGACATTAATGGGTCCATGTCCTTGATAAAAAAAAAAAAAAAAAACAGGGACAGTTAACGTTATCCATAGCATAGAGACTAAATAATCAGGTCATCATTAAATAATCAGGTGATCATTTAAAACTTACTCTAAATCATATGTGACTGCAGGAGTTTATGTGAACATGTTTCCCATCAACCTAAATTGCCATGAAATACAGCACAGAGGTACAGTATTTACCCTTTGGCAGGAACACGAGAATGTAAAGGATAATACCTTATGAGTGAGAGTTAACGCATGGCTCACAAAGTTTACATCCATTTTTGAGAGGACATCCTGCAATGATAAACATACAGCACCAGACTATGGCCGACCAGACACATACTCTGTGATCAGAGCACAAAACGGCCTGCTTTCTTCAGGTCCACTTCAACTCAGTGGGATACAGTTCATAGTCATCTCGTCACGCAGTATGAAAAACACACACACACACACACACACACACACACACACACACACACGGGAAGCATCCCTGCACACTTTTTAGAGCACAGGCACCTACAAGCTGTGATTACCTGGACTAGTGTCTACCTTCTCTGTCATTGGGGCCATCAGCCGAAAGGAGGGTCTTTGTGTATTTGAAGGGGGGGGGGACGTAACATAAACACAGTTACATAGTGACCTTCATCTGCTCTGCCCATTGAGTGTGGGTTGGGACAGAGACAAAGGACAGAAGAAGACAATGACAGACACGATTGCAAGTATAGATGGATAGATAAGCAGCAAGAAATAGACAATGAAATACACTGGGGGCAAAGAGGTAAAAAAATACTTAAGGGACTTATATGTTAATATAGCAAATTTCCCTGCTTCTTAGAAACATGATTTTTAATTTTTACTACATTTAAAAAAATAAAATTGCAGCAGTTTGAATTTATTTGTCAAACTGGCAGCGGTAGCGACACACCCAAATCCTCTGTCAACACACAAACATTCTGCAATGTACATATTAGCTCAGGCGTGTGTCCTGAAGGGATGTCAAACCTGCAGCATCTGTGGTTGGCAGGCAGGGAGGGATGGAGAAAGGGAAAAGGAAAGGGAACGTGGGAAGAAGGAGGGAAAGTGCTGACTCTGACACCGTCTCTGTGTGCCGCTAACACAGGAACCAATTAGCTAGGAGCCAGCTTCCGTTCCCTTCACTGTTATAGGACCTCCTCTCTGAGTCCCCAGGGCTGACTGCAGCTTCAGGGCTATGGTGGCACATATACTGTATACAGTAGACAAGCTATAGGAGAGACACAGATACTCTGCAGACATGTAATGGACAGAGACATGGTGTGGCCTTCCAGACCGAAAGGGACAAACATGAGAGTAGACAGATGCAGAAGGTCAAAGAGGTAAAGGTCAATGTGTGAAATAACAGGTCTGAAGTTGTAACAAATACAGGCTGTAGTTAAGTGAAACGACACACTATGGTTGACCTATATCACCCAACCCTTATACGTATAGAATCCTGTAACACATCTTAAAAAACACCATACTGTCTGTAACTTCTTTCCTTTCACGTGACAAACATATTTCACATGTTCCACAGATTCTGACGTTGTTAAAATAAACCACTAGCAAACAAACTTAAAATAAACCACTAGCAGTTCTTGTCAACTCATACCTCATCTTACCTTCATAATGCAAACAAAAACCTATTATTCACTAAAACCTAATATTCACTCTACATGCTCAAACATCTAAATGCAGACAAACACTTGCAAACACACACATACACACACACACAAACATATACACATGCCTCCCTAACCTACACACACCCCCTCACTGTCCTGCTTAAAGAGGGCACCGGGTGACGCAGTCTTTTTTATGACAATTATTGATCCTCTGGAGCGCAGTAAAAACTATCCCCAGACAGACAACAAAAATAACTGTAACCATATAACAGCTTCCTGCCAGGGGAACAGATCCCACAGAGCAGCCACGTGACTGGACTATTCCTGGAGCATACTGTAGACCCCCAGGGCACTGACCAGACATACACTCACATACAGGCCACGCAGAGGAGGTTATAGAAAAGTGTATGTTTAGACTTTGTCAGTTCTTCTGGCTGAAAAATGAGTATTTCATGTATTTCCCTTCACTGACAGGCTTTCAATTTGATTGTTTTTGTGCAGCTCTTTTCCCTCACCATATGGGGCTGCTCACTTTTAATTATGATAATATCAAAGTCTTTGTCTTGCATAGTCCATTTATGTAATAGCATTTTCTCAATGCAGTACTTAAGAAGACATACACCCCCCTTCATACTCACACACACACACTTTGCACATTTCCTCCAGTAAAGACGTAACTTATCAAATCTATCCTCTTCAAAAACCTAAATAACTTTGGAATATTACACTGACAACACACAAAAGGAGAGAAAGCTATATATATATATGTGTAACAATGTGCTATTGTATTCATGGGTCTGTTGTTGAATTTGTACCGCAGGGACAACGGACAAGATAAGTCAATATTTCTTCCTTGGTTGTCGGTAGGGAGGAATTTCTGTTATAAAGCTGTCTATTATGCCACACTGTCATTAATACACTCAGCTACAACACAGCTGCTGGACGGACGGTGACTACCTGAGATGAATACGGCAATGACAGAGATAGGCAGTTAGAGAAAGTGGGAGCCCAAAACTTGGATGTTAGACTGTACACTGTAGGCTATGAAAACGTTTTCTCTTAGACATATTTGAGCACCCCTTCATACTAATCATTCCCTAGATGGGATGGCTTCATGAGATCGTTCAAACATACTTTACAGTGGAGAAAACACAGTTGTTGTGGTGAATATGTGGCTGCACATGTGAATCCATACAATACATAGTGATGCAGTGTTTTGGCTTCTTGTATCTTCTTTTCTTCAGGTATTATGACTCACTAAGGTTGATGGGAAACTGAGGCATTTGATGTGCATTCAGCCTGTCATTGCTAGACAATATATCTACTAGAGATCAGCAGCACACCAATTTGTAATGCTACTTCTGTGTTTAGTTTCCTCATAAAGTAAGAAAATGTATATATATTTTTTAATCCATATTTTTTATTTTATATAAATTGTTTAATAGTTAAGCTACAAATATATGTATAGGGAGAGGTAGAGTTAAAGGGAGAGACAAGATAAGGTAATCAAGGACAGATCTGAGGGAAAAACCGGGAAGTGAACTGCCTTTTAAGACTTTGTATTAAAGGCTAAACATGTACATTACATCTGGCTAGAGAGGAGAGAACAAATCCAAGCTGGCTGTCAAACAAACAGTGGACAGTATTGTCAAACTCTAACACTCCACAGTCCACATTAGGTTCTGGCTCCCAGCCAGCTCAGTGATAGAAACCTCTCATCAATGCCAGTTATCATCTGTCCTCAGAGTCCCATTGTCTGCTGTGTTTGGACAACTTCAGCTCCAATCTAACTTCAGAGTAACGTATAGTATAGCCACTTAAGTACTGAAATTGTATTTAAATTTCACTATTTGATGTAGAATTTATCATGTAAATGCTATTAAATACTTTACAGTGGCACACAGAATAACATACAGAGAGACCAAAGAAAAGTGACATAACATGATCTTTTTTCTCTCTTAATCACTTATCGTCTGTCCGTCTCATCACCTACTGTAGTTAGTGGTTGCTTCCACTAAACGAAACATACAGTGAGCCGTGCTTTGCAGCCCTCTTAACCCCTCTAGGGGAGCTATTGACTGGGGGAAGGTCTGTTTGATCTCAACACTTATCTGCTTCATTTCTGTTCTCTTATGTGGTACTCACCAGCCATCACTTTGATTTGTGGTCAGGCTCAAGTCAAGTGCATTTGCCACGTACCACACAAGATGTGCACATTTAGCTGCGTAAACACACAAACACAAATACACACACTATCAAAAAGAAATGGTCCCTTTGCAAACCTCAGGGGGAGTGAGATGAATGTGCTTGCTTGCAGGGTGTTTGATATTGTAGAAACTGTTTGTTTAGACTGTATTCATGTACTGCCGAAGAAAATACCAGCATGCTGCTGGCAATGTGTTAGGTATTTCAACAGGTCCAGAGCCTATTTTTTTCTGCCAGACTCATTTGTTCAGTATTTGCTCTGAGACAAATCTGTAAATTGCTCCCTTCTTAACATCCAAATGGCCAATCCCATAATTATTCCAAATTACAACAACATTTTATACCAAAGCAAAGTGTTTCACAAGTATTTTAACTACTTTTGAAGATTTTAAATGGATGATGTTTACCAAAACCAAGAACAGAAGCTGTAATCTCTGCATCAAAAGCAATGGTTAAAGTAAGCGTTGCTCCTTTAACAGATGTACTGCATACAGACTTTCTTTGTGTCACACTGTTCACTGTTTATTCTTTCATGTTCAAATTAGCTTTGTGCTTAAAAATTGCATTCATAGCCTTGTACATTTACAATAATTACAGACCATGTTTTACTATTTACTATTTGTCCAGCTATGATATGAGAAGGATACCGAATGGTTCAGGGAATGGGATTCTGACTCGGGAGTGTTCACACATATTTCCAGCCTTGTAGCTACAACATGTAAACAACCTACACTTGTTGCTTTTGAAGTCATATGCGTTTGTGGTGATTTGTTACTGTAACTAGAAAAAGCAGATTGAATATACAACAAGAGCTGCACTTCTTTTTGAATTAGCTGAATTGATTGTAATAATTTTATTTTGGAATTCATTGAGATGTACAGTAGTCTAGCTTTGCCAGACCCTCTTCCACAGCACCGCTAAGGAGGGTCAGGCAAGTCCACACAGCTTTCCAGATGGGAGAAAAGTGTGCTCTGATTTATTTGCATTTCAATAAACCAATCACAAGTGTCATTGCTAAGCTCCGCACGGAGCCGTTGCAAAATAACCTCGGGAAGTAACTAGTTTTGGTGGAACATGTATGTTCCTTTTAGTCGTGCGTGAGAAAACTCAAATTGGACAGTCTAGCTAGCTGTTTGTATTTACTCTGCATAGATCTGAGGAGCAGTTAACCATAGTCCTCATAAATCCACCAGAGTTTAAAATTCCAACACAAAGAAAGTGGAAAGAAATGGAGATTGGGAAAATACATGCAACCGGCGGAATTTCCTGCAGGACTGGAGCAATCCCAGAAGTGGAACATGTGAGGATATAGACTAGATGGACAGTAACTGTCTGTCTAGGTGACTGACGTAAACAATGTTTTAGATTTGGCTGCTTGCAATTATGGTCCGAACTACAGTATATGACATGAATGTGGCATTAGTACTAGTTTTATTTAAAAAAAGTTGATCTTTTTTTATAAATTAAAATTGAGAAACCAAGACCACCTATCCTGTCTCATTAAAGAAAGAAAAAGAAACAAAGAAAGATTTCTGTAAAACTGTATATTTTCTTTTTTCTTTAAACTTACTGTTTATTCTGCCTGCTGAAGCAACACAGGCAAAGTCATCAAAAGTAATACAAAATAAAAGCATTCCTCTACCTTCAAGCTTTTAAAAACTGCGTTTTAACACTGGTCCCTGAACAGGCAGTGACAAAGTACTCAAATAAATAGAATTAGACAGCGGATAAGCATGGCACAATACAAGAGAGGGTCAGTGAAATTGAAAACACACTATTCCCTGCTCTATATCCTATTCCTGCACGCTAGCCCTGTGCATCTATATGTGAAATAGATTCCTATGCCATCCAGAGTCCTTCACGCTGGTAGCGTCATCCCTAAATATAAGGAAGGTAAGTATGCATGTAGATTAGGTTGAGAACGGGAGACACACCCCTAGACGAAGTTGGCCTGTTTTAGTGGAGAAAAGTATTTTTTGTTGGAGAAGGAAAAGCACTGCAGGGTAGGCTTTTCTGCAGTGTCTGCAATAAGAGGGTTCATCTCTGGAGGTGTTTCCTTTCTATGGGGTTTGTTGTGAAAGACTGGGAGGCAAAAAGGAGCGTTAGGAGGTTTTGGGGAGGCTGGGGGCTTCTAGTAGCACGTTATCTGTTTAAATAAAGCCCTGCAAAGCTGTGTGATAGGGGAAGAAAAACACACATGCATAATTCTTTTTTTTTCCATGCAGACACACTCTCACGCATGTGCATAAAAGCAGAACATTTCAGAAGTCAACATGCAAGCAAACACAAACTGTTTGCCTATTTTTTCCCTAAAGCATTATGACTTATTGTTTCCACTCTTTTTTAGAGGCTTTTTTCTGTTCTGTTTGTCTGTTGTGTGTAAAACATGTTTAATTGAGAGTTGAACAATAGTGAAGGACAGATTTTGTTTTGTGGTTTTGCTTCTGGATTTTATTTATTTTTTTTTTTCTCTTAACAGTTAAATAATGGAAATAAGCATGAGGTCACCATCACAAATGAGGCACAGTCATACAAGACAAATTTCTCAAAATGCTTATTTTACAGGCCGCAAAACAAAATCCGAGAGCTACTGCTGCTTTTTTGATTTTTGCAAGTGAGGCTCTGCTTGCTTTTTAACCACTTGCATATCTTTATGTCTGCAAGAAACCCAACAAGAGGAAGAAATAAAGATAGCGAGAGGGAGAAAGAGAGGAAGAGATGCTGACAGACACAGAGAATGAGAGTGAAAGTACTGTAGATAAAGAGTGGAGATTTCAGATATAGCCGTTAGCAGTTCAGCCACGATGGTGGCTGAACACAGCTGTCAGACCCAGATGGTGAGGTGCTAATAACATTCAGAGTTTTGCAGCGCACCGTTTATTTTCTAATAATAAAACTGTTAGCGCTTGCTAATAGCATAGCCACTGCCTGCCAAGCACACGTTACGGCTGACCACTCACACCACTCCGCAGCCATTTCGTGCCATACTGCTGAGCTGAATGGTTCTAGTAGGCCTAACACAGCAAGACACACACACACACACACACAAACACACACACTGACCAGTGAGCTGTTATGTGTAAGCAAGCAGAGCAGAATGACAGAAGGTAATAAAGTGGATGTGAATTTTAAAAACATAAAGAAATAGATATACATTTGGAGGTGAATGCAAACACACACAAACCACACTCATATACACACACACTCACACACACACACACACACACACACACACACACACACACACTAATGAACCTGAGAAAACCTGTCTATGTTGTATGTGTTGTTTCAAAGTAAATTATTTTCCTAATTTTAAGACAATTAGATCTGTGATTATATGGTTCTATGTTCAAATTCCTCAATTTATGTAAATGTTTACTGCATCCTACACTAAATATCATGTTTTGAAAGGTGTTCAACATGTGCATTTAAGATACCAGTTTGCTTTTAAGTTTAGTGATTTAAAATGTGCAGAAAATGGAATCTCAGTAATCTCAGAAGATGTAAACTGAACGAGAACCCTTTAGCATATTCAGAATAGTATGGGAAAAAAAGAATAAGAAATCATTAAATATAAAAAATGTAATTCATGAATGGATTGTGTCTGGACAGTCGATCTGGGCAGAACACCTATATTCCCAGGGACAAAAACAAAAGGTGCTATTCTGCAAAAGTGCTGACCCAACAGAGTGCGTCCTACAATAGAGAGCTACTGTGGCGTGACACAGTAAGTCACTGGCCCTAAAAAAACGCCTGTTTCCTTTTATAGACTTTCCCATTTTAGGTTAGATCGGTAGTGTGCATCCATACCTAATTCAAAATAATTTTATCTAGCTGACAGCAGACAGTGACAGGAATTATGGGGAGAGAAAGATAGAGGTGACGTGCAAAAAGGTCTACAGCCGGAATTCAACCTGTGTCATCATGGTTAAGTGTAATACATATTAAACAATTAGCTAGTGTGACACTGCTCACTTTTTTCAACTCCTTGTATATGCGTGAGCTGTGCGTGCGCACGTGCGTGCTTGTGTAAAATACAGAAAGTACAAGCTACATTTGTCAGTGTCATACACAGTTGTTTTACCTCACAACGTATTTATTAAATATTTCAACAGGAGCCAATTTCCTGTTAAGTGTCATTACAGTGTTTCTGCACACACGTACGCCTCCAAAGTGCCACAATTAATTGGACTTCATTTCCAGGAGATAATTTCCGACTGTTAGGCAGGCTGTAAAAGCACATCACCATGCACATAATTACATAGAAAGGGAGAAAGGCAGGAGCAGCCTGCAGAATTTATCTTCCACCCCAAATATGAGAGGCTGGTGAGTGGGACTCTGATATAGCCTTTGAAAAGGAATTTATGGCTGTGTGCAAACGGTCTAAATAAGATAGTGCTCATGACAATGAGATGCAGCTTCATTTAAATATAATCTCACTGATTACCTCAACAATATTTAGTGAGTGAATAAATTACAAAGAAGTTGAATTAAATTAAATCACCCTGGTGGGCAAATAAAATTTTAAAAAAAATACGCGATCCAGAAACAATAAACCAGAAGCAACAAAAAAACAAATTAACTCAAAATTAACTCTAAAACTAAACTGTGCCAAGTTTCCAGCTGTCTAGTGTAGCTAAAGCAGGAACATGTCATGGGTAATTGAGCTCCCCTCTGCCAGAGATATCATTTGCTTATTATGCAGGGATATGTAACACAGAAAACAGCTAGATTCTCTAGTTTTGAAATGTACAATACTAAAGACAAGATGAGGGACATGGTACAGGGGGCTGCCAAATGACACAGCAGGGTGCTTTTGTTAAAGGTCTTTCCAGTTAGTTTGTGGAAAACTGGAATAGAACAGAGGGATGAGAGAAGGAGTGTTGACTTAAAAAGGAAATTAAATGATTTGTGGAAGTCTGTGAGGTGGATGAAGCACTGGTAGTTTGTTAACATGGAAAAATCCTGTCTGTCTGTGTGCATGCCTTCATGCCAAGTGTGTGTGTGAGTGTGTGCGTGCGTGCGCGCGTGTGTGTTTGTGTGTGTGTGTGTCTGTTTGACAGAAGGTTCCGGGGCTGCTGTGTGCAGTACCGGCTGGCAGGGTGGTTGTCAAAATGGCCCTGTTTCCTGTGTCAGCTCTAAAATAGGTCCAAACACAGCAGAGATGCACGACACACTCTGGCTATTTACAGCACTCACACAGTGTGTGTAGAGGATGCTGCCAAATGTATGGAACCAGACACACTCAGTGTTATACTGTATCTGCTCAAAATATGTATTCACTTAAAACTTACAGTATGACAGGGAAAGAAAGAATAGTTTAAAAATTAAACATATATACATGCACATATATTATCCTGATTATTGTGAAATGTTTTTTGCATCACAATAAAAAGTGCGTTTGTGTGTTTGTGTGTGTCTGTGTGGGTGTACGCCCTTGACCCCTCCATATGTAGGGGTTGTGAGAGTCTTGTCTATGGTAAGGGCACTGCGCCCTGCTTATGTCACTGCACCCACCTCCTGTTCACTGGAACGTCGCCCTCTGCGTGCCCGTGACAACTAGCAAACCTCCCAAATGACGCAGACATACTGCCACCTTGCCTTTTCTCTCTGGGCATGCTCAGTGAAGCCTTACATGTGCAAACACACACACACACACAGGTAAACAGATTCACAAGTCTTACACCACAGTACATAAGAGCAGGTAATTTCATAAACTTGTCATTTCTTTATCATTTGGTCACACCTCTACATTGGTTTTTAACAACACACCTATCATCGTATTTAGGTCTTGAAAAGCGCTAGTTTCATATATGATTGTCTCTCTTTATTTTTATCCTCGTTTCATTTCATCAACAGATACACATGCTGATTCCGACATTTTGGAGCCATGTGTGAAAAACACTAGTTCACACTTACCGTCATTACCCAAACACACACACACACACACACACACACACACACACACACACACACACACTTATCCATAACTGCCTCTGACCATATCCTGCCACAATTGTTTATGTTGTGCAAGTCTGTCAGTTCTCACATCACATCAGCTACCAAGAAGATTATCAACAGTTTGACCTCCACTCTACCACAGACTGTACAAGAGGAACTGAACAATTATCTTGTGGGAGATTATTGTATCTCAATAGGGATCCTCAGTTTATCAGTGTCAGTAAAACAATCTCTATAATGATGGAATCCTTAGCTGCTGGCTCCCCAATGACCCAATGACATTGTAAAGCAACGCACCCCTTATCCAAACAAGACTGACTCAAGTCAGGTTTGACATAGTGATATAGTGTTGAGAACACACATTTGATTCTCTTTGCCGCTCTGTTTTGAGAAGGTCCGCCCCCGCTGTTCCCAAGTAGCACACCAATAACTTAAACAAGTTCATATCAGATAGGTTTAAATATCTGCAAGATGCCTCAGCTTTCGTGTCACTCGGACCAATGACATTTTAGCAGTTACTGTTATTGCGTGCATGCCCACTACCTGAGTGTTGTTTTTATCTGCTGTAGCTTTTAGTTTAACAAGTAACCTCCATGAATAGAAACATATCATTAAGTTTCAGTCACTGTTTAGTTTTGCTTTGTTGCTTGCCCACACTTTCTCTAGTTTGCACTCCCTCTCCTCTCCTCTCTTTCTCTTTCTGTTTTTTTAATCAAACTTTCCATCCCTGGTTTCAATTAGGAAGCCAAACACTTAAAGGTGCCCTGTCAAACAAAACCATTTTTACTTGCATTTTTATTTTTTGTTCTATGTCGTGAATGTGAAAATGGACTGCTACCTCCTCTGTCAGCTCTAGCCACTGAAAATAAATAAGCGGAGAAATTGGGCCAATTACAAAAGCTGGTCAATCTGACGTCATGTTGCCTGAGCTCATTACTATCCATGAGCTCCCCCAGTTGCGCTAGGTAAAGGATGCTGATAGCCAGGCTCTTACTGGCTAGCTGTTAGCTAATCAGAGTAAAGCACATTAGCTCATTGAATATTAATGAGAACTTCCACAAATCAAGGTGAGTCTTCCTGAAGGCTTTCTATAACACACTAGAATGGCTTGAAACAAGGTAACCAAGGCATTTTTCCACAAAATAAATGTTATAGAGTCCATGGTAGAACTTGAGACATGTGTGGCAAGGCACCTTTAACGTTTATTTCTTGGCTGAGGTAAATAAAAAAAAGGTTAAAAACCTAAAAACACATACATGATTTTTGAAAAATTATGTTGTACAATATGGTAAAAACCACATGCAGACACAGGCACACACAAATAGAATGTACATTTCCCAAAATACATCAGGAAAGCATACAAGAAAGATGACAAGTTGAGCCGGTGCTCACTTTTGGATGTGGCTACTGCCCCTTTAGAATCTTGGTACTACCTGTCGGCTAACTTTTGCATGTTTATTTGTGTGTGTATGCGTGTAAGCACATGCATCTGTAAGTGTTTGTGCAGGAGCAAGTGAATGGAATTTAGTGGAGAGCTGGAAGCAATATGGTAGCAGATATCAGTGTACACTATGTCAGTTTTTAGTTATGATGAGCCCTCATACATACTCATACTGGTTGTGGAAAAAGAGGAGAAGGAGGAGACTTATCTGGAAACTGATAAGACAGCTCAGGCCTTTCTGAAATTATACAAAAAATATGTTAATTGCTAGTGAGAGCAACAAAGCTTTGAATAGCATCTCTCTGTTTCTCTTTGCCTGCATCAATTTCTCTCATTCTCACGATCCCGCCCCATATGGCTCCCCTCCTATTCCCTCCTGACTTGCTTCACCTCATTGTCTATCATGTTTTTCACAAAATATCTTTTTATACACATACAACTTTTAGTCTCCATCTAGGGCTGCTGGTAAGTGAGTGTGAATGCTTATATCTGCCAGTGTGTTATGTGTGTGTGCCGGTGTGTGCTTGGAGCCTTTTAATATACAAAGATCATAGGGTCGATGTTTAACACCCAAGTACTGTATGACCACGCAACGGACCAGAAACGTGAACCAAGAACTCTTGGCTTAGTTGATTTGTGTGTGTGTGTGTGTGTGTGTGTGTGTGTGTTTGCATATTTCTATCTGCTCCATGAACCAGAGAGCTCAGGTCAGATGCCTCCAGTGTTGGGCTTAAAGCTGCTTTGAATGGGGCAGGCTGTGCTCATCTTCTGTCTAATCTTCCTGCTCTTGTGAGTGTAAGGAGGAGGAGAAAAAAATCTATAGTCTTTTCATCCTCCTGTGACCACAGTGCCTGTGAGACAGCAGCCGTGGGAATGGAGATGGATACAGGCAGCCCTGCCTCTGACCTCCCTCTACTCCAACACAAGGGTGGAGATAAACAGGGCCACAAGGATCGCTAACATCTTTCTTTCTCAGGCACACACAGCCACATGCACACACACTCACATACCGACACATACACACAGCGGTGCAGACATCTCATTAAAGCAATAGTAGGTGAATGTTGCAACAGCAGTGTGCCACTGGGAGAGCGGTCTATTAGGGATACTATCAAGAGACGGAGGAAGGAAATGAGAGTCAGTGTGCTCGTCCTGCGTGTGTCTAATTCTGGTATGGCATATGTATTTGCCATATGTCTAATTTTGAACCAGGGATTCGGCCAAGGATCCAGCATTAATACTTATTGGCTGAATCATCATGGTAATGTAGTGTCTAGAGAGTTAATACAATTAAATATATATTACCCTAAGTGTGAGTGTGTATCGGATTGAAAGAGACTTGTTCACGTGCGATTCTGGGTGTATGTTCAAAAGTGCGAGAAAGCAGAAACAGACAGCCTGAGAGAGGCCATGACAGGCGCTTCATCCTCATCCTAAATTACTCTTCCCTCCTCTCTGTTTCCTGGGGATTTTGGAGTGATACTCCCCTCTTGCTCCCTCACTCCCTCAGCTGTCACAACCCGTCACCACAACTATTCCACTTCCGCCGCAGGGATAAAGGGAAAGCTTTGTCCCTCTCCATCACCCTTCCTTCACATCTCTCTCTCTCTAAAGGTAGGCAAAGTGGGTTGTATATTGAGTATGCATTAACTTTAGTACGTATTTAACTCTTTAGTCCTTTTTTCCACCATGACCTATTGGTTTAAAGAAACAACAGAAAAATAATGATGTTTTAGCTGTTCCTGACAAGAGTCTCATACAGCAGAATGTGAAATTGGAAAGTGAACTCAAAGCCATTCCTTTGGTCATGGCTAGTATCCATAAAGATATCCATGTGTCTTATTATGGTTTGTCAGGGGTCATTAGTGTAATCCAAGCAGACATAAGTTTATACTGAGAGAAGTGCGCCATAGTATTCTCTTTCTGTTTTCATTTTCTTTTTTTGTTGTATCTATATGCAGCCACTTCCGATAATGTCATCCTACACTGCTCTCCGCTCTTCGCAACCAGAGACTATCAGCTGTGAACTCATCGCTCTCCTTTAATGGCCAGGTTGCAGAGAGGGAAAAAACAACCTAAGAGCGTTGCAAAGCAGTGAAGATGTTGTGTATGTTCAATAGAGAGGCTGTGTGTGAGAGAGAAAATATGGTTTCCTTAGTTCTAAGAAAGAGTGAGCAGTGGCTCTCTTGATTTCTGTTTTTGCCTCTGCCACAACATTCTTTCTTAGGGGTCACACTCCCTTCCAAGGCAACAAAAAGACAACGTCAAGGTGACCAGCTGAGTTAGCAGTGTGCCTGGCCTGGCGTGCCTGTGTTACACTTCAAAGAGGAACCTCACAGCACATGGCCCTTGACTGTAGTTAATTGTGATTTGTCGTGAGGTTACTCTATGAATGTGCCTCCTCAGTACAGTAGTGACATTAATAAGAAGTGTGCTGTTCCTCAGCCTTACTTTAAGCCCCAGTCACTACATTGTGTCTACAGAAAGCCCTGCTCTGCCAGGTCTCTGAGGCCATGTAGTCTCCAAGGGTGACACTACTCAAACTCTGTAATTATAAAATGAAAACAGCATTCCTTAGCCTGGTTAGCCATAACTATGAGAGAGAGGGACAAATATGTACCCCCTCCACCCGTTCCCTCTGTTCCTTTTCCTTTAACGCGCCCCCACCCCAATAATTTAACAGTCAGAGCAACTCAGCCTTGTAAACACAATAGTTATGTCTGCGCTCACAGAGCCATGAAGCAGACATACAGGCTCCACTACCCCTGCAGCTACTACTAATACAGGCTCCTCTCCTCTCCTCTCCTCTCCCTCTCCTCTCCTCTCCTCTCCTCTTAATGATGGACAATTTGCTGGTTTTCAATGGTTTGTGGGCTGTAAGGGGTGTGTTATGCATTTTCTTATCTGAAAATGGTCCAATAAAAGGACTTTGAAAACCAAAACCTCTCCTCTATCATCCTCTATAGTTATCCCAAAGTTTGGGTGTCTTCACATTCACCTTTCAGAATATTTTATTCATTTACAGATTAAATGAGGAATGACAGAAACTCAATGGGATATTTACGCTGTGTATATGTTGTACTAGTGTTGGATTTTTCTTTGTCACTAGACACAATGTCTTTCACAATGTCTTCCCTATCAAAATGTATTCTCACATGCTGTATAATCAGCCTTCTAAGGCTGAAGCAGACCCTCTGGGAATGCATTACCTGCCAATGTTGTCAAATCAAAACACTTATATATAAATATAAATAAAGTTCAGTGGATTATGGACAAAATACAATTAAACATTCTACTCTTCTCTCCGTTATGCTTTCTTAAAGGTAGGAAACTTAAAGGTCAACCAGCAGCGCTTTTATTTTCTAATGCACCTTTTTGCAAATAACCTACGATTCATTTCTTATATCATAACTGTTTTACAGAAACATATTTGTGCTGTACACTGAGTCAGTAGGACAGTCCTAGGAACCTGAAGTCAATAAATTAGTGAGGTGTCAAGGACACACCAGCAAATGAAGAAAGTGTTGGCCTTAATAAAATCTGTATGTATATTAATGTGATACCAAATATTGTTTTAATTGTCTGAGCCAATGGAAACATAAGCCTCGTCGCTGCAGAGCACAGACCACACAACTGTGTATGTGTCTCAGACATGTATTAATAGGATACTCAACCAGACTGTTTGTCTTGACACTTTGTAAACAGCGTATTTAAGGCTTTAATTCCTGTGTCTGTGCATGCATTATGGTGATCCTGCTTTGATTAGACACCCCAACTCATTTTAATTAAATACATTAAATAGATAATAACAACTTTTGGTGCAAGCATCTGTCTGACAACAATAAAAGTAAGAGAATTGTATCATCTTGGATGCTATTTGTGTTTGATGTTAATGGGCAAGCACAATGCATTAAGCCTGGAATGTAAGTAATGTGCACTTAGACATATAGCGCCAATCACACTGTGTGGACAGCACTGTTTAATGTGCACCAATAATTCTTTTACGCTAGAGCATCTCATTGCCTGTCTTTAGTTCTGCATCTTCTCTATATCTCTCCCCATTGTCACTCTCTGTATACACTTCTCAAATGGTGCGCTGGTGTGAAAGATGAAAGATGAGAGCGGACACTGCAGGTCTCTTTGGAGCTATTTACTTTGTAGCTTTCCGTCTCCCTCTGGTCCTGTTTGTCTGAGTGAAGCAAGATACTGAAAATACTCCAGAAACATTTCATATGATGCACTATTACCAGCTGACTTGTATTCCCGCTGTAAAAAACACTGAAACATGTTGTGATTCAAGAGTGGAGCTGAACTCTATCAGTATAAATGCAGGCCTGGCCTCCACAGAGGACCCGCATCCTGGGTGAATGACTGTGAGAGCTGCTGTATGGCAGGATGAAGTGTGTTCATTTCCTTATTTATTGACTCACTTGCTTTTCTCTGAGTGTTTGAAATTAATAACAGCCAGCAGAAATCAGACAGAGGGATGAAAATCAGCACTTTCCCTGCAGTGAAGCCATTCATCAAGCTAACGAGGGGGAGAACGGGAGTGGAGGAGAGGAGGGGAAAAGTGACGTTTGGAGAGAAAGCAGAGAGCGGGAGGGAAGCAGGTGCAGTGTGAGGCAGAGGGGGGAGGGAAAGTGACGTTGGGTACAGAGGCGAGGAGAAGGAAGCTAAGTTTGTTTGGGAGGAGGAGGAGAGTCATTTGGAGGATAGCAGGGCAGACAGAACAGGGGGAGCTGTGTGTCACTCTAAAATGAGGGGTAGAGATAGAAAGAAAGACAAGTTTGACATTGGAGTATAAATAGAGAGGGAGGAGAGAAACAGAGAATGCAGACAGCTTCTTCTGGACTGAATGACTGAGGGATTGTCAATGAGATTAAGGCAGTATAGAAACTGATGTTGATGTCTTTATATGTTTAAAGTCAATGCCTTGCTTATGGCTAATGAGTGGATCGTGCATCTTTAGAGGCAAACTACGAGATCTAACCGCAATATTTCCACATGATGATGAGCATTGAGGCAGATACAATACAGAGCAGAACAGTAGTATTTTACTCCCCTTTCTTCCACTGATGGGTGATGATGGGCCTGCCCTCTCCTCAAAGCCTTCGCCCTTGCAATGGCTCGGTCCCACGCTGCTCCGCCCCCCCCGACAGTCCACCAGAGACCCAACAATATCTCACACCCAGAACAGGGCTGACTAAGCACTTACCGCTGAGCCTCTCTTTTCAGAGCAAGAGAAGAGCGCCATGCTGAGATCTCTGCCACAGGAAAATAATTAGCAAAGTGGAGCTCTGCCCAAACACACCGGGCTAAATCTAGTACTACTTCACATACAAATGCAGCCATAAATCTTTCCCTGTCTTCCTTTCTTTCGTTCTTTGCTAGAAAATCATTTTCACAATCAGAAGTGGAATGTGAGTTTATTGTTTAAGTTTTGTCTGTATGCTTAATCATTTCGGTGGTAACTCCAATGAATGTGGCTGCCTACAGTCTGCAGCTACAATCTACTTTGCAGTCTTTCTTCGAGTCGGTTGAAGCTGAGAAACTTGTGCTTGGTGCCATGTAGTGACGCAAACTATGCCAATCTCACTGTACATGGATATCTGTATTTTTAACTTTAGAGTTAGACCACAGTGTCTTTGGTCACTAAGGCTGAATATAGTCAGCTTCTCCTGAGCAGTCTCCAGTTTCTCACTCCTTTCCGAGAGGCAGGTGGACCAGAGAGGAGGAGGGGGGAAGGAGGGAGTACACCCAGTCTTGAATAAATCATTCCTCGACTTTTGACCCATATGGAGCAAGAGGTTGTTTTCGTACTTCTGCACTGCCCCCCTTCTCTCTATGGCCTCTGCACCCCTCCTCTATCTCATTCATTTTCTCCTCCACATGACAGGTCAATCTGGATCGATTTCATCTGCCCTCAATGACTGAGACCAACATCCTGGCACCCAGAAATAGAGCTCTCTGTGATAGAAGAGCCTCCAACCAAGTGTTACTGTTAGCACGCAGCTCTGAGAACGGCTGAGCGATAAAGGATGGAGGAACTAAACCATTTAGAAATCATTTACAGGATGTAATGTACTGCACTGATACACTACAAAGATATAGGGAAGCAAAATGCATGAGAAATGGATTGTGACTAGATATGGTGTGTTTAGGTGACAATGTTTCAGAAAGTTTCACCTAAACCATCCTGCCATACACTGGCCACATGGTTGGTGGCCTTGCCTACCTGTTACAGTATGCTTATGTGATCACACACACATGCATACATACAGACACACTCACAAACAATCACACACAAGCCTGCTTCCCCCAATCTATATTTGTACTCAGCTCTCTTTCTCACAGCCTCTTTCACACACTTACTGTGCAAATACACACACCTGGTGTTTTATCTTTGTCAGCAAATTCTGGGTCCTTCAACTCCCTGCACGGCTCTGAACTCCAGTGTGCCTTTGCATGGCGAACCCCTGAGGTGTACCTGCCTTCATAACACACACACACACACACACACCGGTCGCAGGTGAGTCACACTGGCAGCCTCCTACCAACGTTAACCTCTCTTTATCTCCTTGCCATCCCAACATCTCACAGTGTAAATACATTTGTGCCTGGAAAATTCTTTTTCTCTTGCATTGGTGGGCTAGAGGCGCAGTGACACAGTGTCCTGTTGGTATCTATAGGCAGTCCAGGCCGGAGTCAGGACACTCTTTCCCCAGGCAAGGACACAGAGACCTGGCTCTCCATCTCCATCACTCAGCCTGTCTTCCTGGAGCTACGTGGCCAGACTGCTCATCGCCCTCCCCCCCTCCTCATATGCATGGATTTGCATAAAACAAAGACATGGCTCTGCCTGCAACGTCTGCCTTGGTTGAAACTGCTAAGAGCAGGATCGACCAGACCACACCGCACACAGCCCCTCTGAGCTCGGCTGGCAGGTTGTCAGAGCGCAACATCAGTATAGCGCAGTGGCGTGGCAAGGGAACTGAGATTTACGAGGCTGACTAAGATAGACACCCTCATGGTTTTCCACTTTCATTCGTTTAACATCCGTTCCCTTGGCATTGTTTATATTCTACAGCCCTTAGCAGTGAGCAGAGGGCACCTAATTCATAGTGATGACGTGGGAGGAGCATCGGAGCACTTAAAACACTTCATCTAAAGATGATTTGTCCTTGTCTTCCCTGATGGCTTTTGTCCTGCTTCCCCTCCTGAAGTTAAGTGAAGCTGGAGAAAGGCCAGCTTCTGATCCCCACACCCCACTTAGACACAATCAAGTAAAAAACATTGCATTCAAGTACATGTACAGTAACACACATACATACACTCTACTTCACCAAGGTACAAAGTCATGAATGCAAGCTCAAACCTTCTCTCATCCATATGTATCTTGACCAGGCACATCACAGCGTTTGCTATGGAACAATCAGTGAAGCCATTACAGGAACAATTGGGTTTGCAATATACATTTAGCCAGTTTCCTCTCTGTCTCTGTAAATTGATTTCAGGACTAGAAGCTTATTCTTTACTCTGCCCCTCTCCTGCTGTCCGACACTGCTTTTTCTCTCTGCCTTTTTCACACAAAATCTCAACATACAATTTACATTTTAATGAGTAGCTAAGATATGCTGGCTTTTCTGTTGATCCAGGATGAGTGATATTGTCATATCTGTTTTTGTCTGTGTGTGTGTTTGTGTTTGTCGTGTGGATTTAAATAGGTGCATATAGTACTTGGAAAAGTTAAGAAACTGGGACGATAGAGAGAGATGGGGATGGAGAGAGATACTGTATTGGCAACATAAACAAGGTGTGTGCTCGCTATGAACAGGAATTGACAATATTGTACATCATGTATCCATTATGGAAGTCTTACAGACAGTTATTATGAAACATTCAATATTATATGTGGTGACTGTGACCTCTTATTATTTAATATGAGAGTCTAATATAAATGAATAATTAATATGGATTTCATTGTGTAGGTGCATAGTAGGAAACAACGTGACCAGTAGTAATTCTGTACAGTGGGTACGGAAAGTATTCAGACCCCTTTAAATTTTTCACTCTTTGTTTCATTGCAGCCTTTTTCCAAAAATCAAAAAAGTTCATTTTATTTCTCAGTAATGTACACTCAGCAACCCATCTTGACAGAAAAAAACAGAAATTTAGAAATTTTTGCATATTTATTAAAAAACAAAAACTGAAATATCACATGGTCATAAGTATTCAGACCCTTTGTTCAGTATTTAGTAGAAGCACCCTTTTGATCTAATACAGCCATGAGTCGTTTTGGGAAAGATGCAACAAGTTTCTCACATCTGGATTTGGGTATCCTCTGCCATTCCTCCTTGCAGATCCTCTCCAGTTCTGTCAGGTTGGATGGTAAACGTTGGTGGACAGTCATTTTCAGGTCTCTCCAGAGATGCTCAATTGGGTTTAAGTCAGGGCTCTGGCTGGGCCATTCAAGAACAGCCACAGAGTTGTTGTGAAGCCACTCCTTCGTTATTTTAGCGGTGTGCTTAGGGTCATTGTCTTGTTGGAAGGTAAACCTTCGGCCCAGTCTGAGGTCCAGAGCACTCTGGAAAAGGTTTTCGTCCAGGATATCCCTGTACTTGGCCGCATTCATCTTTCCCTCGATTGCAACCAGTCGTCCTGTCCCTGCAGCTGAAAACACCCCCACAGCATGATGCTGCCACCACCATGCTTCACTGTTGAGACTGTATTGGACAGGTGATGAGCAGTGCCTGGTTTTCTCCACACATACCGCTTAGAATTAAGGCCAAAAAGTTCTATCTTGGTCTCATCAGACCAGAGGATTTTATTTATCACCATCTTGGAGTCCTTCAGGTGTTTTTAGCAAACTCCATGCGGGCTTTCATGTGTCTTGCACTGAGGAGAGGCTTCCTTCGGGCCACTCTGCCATAAAGCCCCGACTGGTGGATTGCTGCAGTGATGGTTGACTTACTACAACTTTCTCCCATCTCCCGACTGCATCTCTGGAGCTTAGCCACAGTGACCATTGGGTTCTTCTTTGCCTCTCTCACCAAGGCTCTTCTCCCCGATAGCTCAGTTTGGCCGGACGGCCAGCTCTAGGAAGGGTTCTGGTCGTCCCAAACGTCTTCCATTTGAGGATTATGGAGGCCACTGTGCTCTTAGGAACCTTAAGGGCAGCAGAAATTTTTTTGTAACCTTGACCAGATCTGTGCCTTGCCACAATTCTGTCTCTGAGCTCTTCAGGCAGTTCCTTTGACCTCATGATTGTCATTTGCTCTGACATGCACTGTGAGCTGTAAGGTCTTATATAGACAGGTGTGTGGCTTTCCTAATCAAGTCCAATCAGTATAATCAAACACAGCTGGACTCCAATGAAGGTGTAGAACCATCTCAAGGATGATCAGAAGAAATAGACAGCACCTGAGTTACATATGAGGGTCACGGCAAAGGGTCTGAATACATATGACCATGTGATATTTCAGTTTTTGTTTTTTAATAAATATGCAAAAATTTCTAAATTTCTGTTTTTTTCTGTCAAGATGGGTTGCTGAGTGTACATTACTGAGAAATAAAATGAACATTTTTGATTTTTGGAAAAGGCTGCAATGAAACAAAGAGTGAAAAATTTAAAGGGGTCTGAATACTTTCCGTACCCACTGTATATTATTATGATATTTGTACAGCTGTGATCTCTTTTTTTAAAGCTTGTTTTACAAATCTGACTTCACTTACTATTATGAAGTCAAAATTAAAGGGGAAAATAAAAACAAAAAAAGCTGAGAGAGATCAAGTGAAAAGTGTTTTTACCTCAGCGAGCCAAGGGCACGGACGATTGGGGCTTGAAATCACAGATGGAGGAATTTTCTGGATGACCTAAAGGAGTAGATAAGATTGGACAAAACCTGTGAGAATAGAAAGATGAATATCAAGGCAAATATACATGCTGTCTTCTTCTGTGCCTCCTCTGTTTATTCTACTGTGTGTGTCACTCTCTACTACCCTGTCAGACACACACAGACTGAAACGCACAATCACAGAAAAACAAGTGGATCCATTCTGAGCGAGATTCTCTCACCTTGTCTGTCTGGTGAAACACAGTACATGTATCATAGTAAGCGTTTGATGCGGAGGGAAATGTAAAAATTTGCATGCAAATAGATTCTACAGGCAGAACCCATGCATCAAAACACTGTAACCACGAGAGAGAAAGCTAAAATATCTAAGCATACAGTGTGCCATCACATAGAAAAAGCAAAAGAGTTCTATGCCAAGGCTGTTAGTCCTGTTCATCTCATTAAATTACATAATTAATTGTTCTAAAAGGAAGGGAATTTATCATGCAGACAAATGAACACTGGAGGGTGTTATTGTCTGACTCCCCTACTACCATGACGGACACTTTTACAAGCACCCTCCTTAGAACACACACAAGTAAGCATGTTGCTCAAGGCAGGTCCAAATACAGTTATTCATATTTCCTATAAATGTTTCTACACAAGTAAAAGCATTAGATTAGCTCTTAGCTCTTAAGGCACTGATGCCAAGTTGGGTCCCTTTTAAAACGCTGTGGAAAATGACAGTTGTGGAAATACTATGCCCATACACTGCTGTAGAGGAAATTTTAAATCATTGGATTTTCAAATAAATGCCACATAACTCAGTGCTATAGAGTTTATAGAACCTGCAGGCAAACAGCAGCATGATAATACTGCAGCAGAAAAACGAGTCATTGCATCTAAATCACAAAGTGTAAACTTTCATTAAAGTGACAGATTTAAAAAAACAACACTGTTAACAGTGGTAAAAAGGCAAAAATTAAAATAGAAATAGAATATAATTATATAATAATAATAATAATTTAAAATGCCAATAAAACCTCCCATTTATGGATTGAAACTGTGATTTTGGTCATCACGCTGGCCTGCTCCTTACTCCCCACACCAGACTCAGTACCTTTGGAGACAGAGCCTTTAGTGTTGCAGCCCCATCCCTCTGAAACACCCTCCTTGGAGATATTTGAAATCCTACATCCCTGGACTATAAAAAAAAAAAAAAAAAACTTCTGAAACACCACTTGTTTACCACAGCCTACAACCTGCGTTAGTATAGTGACTGTAATTCTGTGTCCTTGGGTTTCATAAAAGACACTATATAAATAAAAGTTATTAATTATTAGTATTATTATGATTATTATTGCAGTATATCTCAGTTTTATCTGTAAACATTTAAACATGTATGCTACTTAAAAATACTAAATCCATCTTACATGTTTTGTCACCTTTTGTGCAATGCGGAGAGATGCATTTATTTAAGTCCCAGGTTCTTGGTTTGGTTCCATTTAAAGACATATAAAATGACCCTGGTCCCGACCCCCTCATTACCAACATAACCTGCAGCCAATCTTTCAAGGAGAACTCTCTAATGACACCGTGCATATCCGCTTAATGTCTATTTGATGCACACTGAGACTTTCTGCCACAATGAAAGAAAGACATGTACTGTATAGAAAGAGCAAAGCATACTCTGATCAAATAAGCAGCTTAATTGATCCCTGATGTGTGTTTAATTCTACAGAAGTTGTTTCTGTACTGTACCTCTCATATCCTCTGTAAAGTGAGAGAACTTTTGTGTGTCTCTGTATCTGCGATGAATCTGGTCACATTTGTAGATGTGGCTGCCACCTGGTTGTGCTGAGACACCTGACTGTTACTGTAATCTACCTGCACAACCGCTATGTCCTCTATCTGCATTGCTGTTTTTCAGAACCAAACTCATGAAGTTTTTTAATTTGTCACAAAAAAATCCTAACTATATGAACTACGTACACTAAAATTCAATTATATGATGATTTTATTTATATTTTTTTAAAGAGGCAGCATGGCCTTGGGCTTGCAACATATTAAGAATGTACAACCCGGTCTCCCGGCAGTTCGTAAAATGGTCACGTTATTTTGATCTATTAATTCGTCAACAGGGACACGCTTGTCTTGTTTATTTTGCGGTGGTCACCATGAAATGAACAACGGCCGCCGAGACACAAGCCGCGGTCTCTGGGGTACGCAACAACGAGGGAAATGAAACGCCACACGTGGTAGACGGTGACAATAATGGCGGCTGGGACACAAACTGCGTTCTCTGGGGGAAGCAACAACAGGGAAATGAAGCGCCACATGCCGGCGACAACTGCCATGAAACTGGGCTGCTCTGGTGGACGCAACAACGGGGAAATGAAATGTCACACGCCGGGGACAACAACGGGACAGACCGCCAAACCTGGGATGCGCTACAACAACGGGACGGTTGTGGTTAGGAAAAGAACAACGTGGAAAGGAACCATCACACGTAGGAGACAGTGACAACAACACGATCCCCGGTCTCTGGGGTGAAAGTCCTGTGTCCGGCTTTTCAATATTACTCGCTACCGTAATTGTGCTGTTATCACGAAAGATGCTTCCTATTGAAATACATTTAGTTTAAAGTTTTTGCTTACAAAAAAATGAAACTATAGATTAAATAACGTAACCATTTCACAAACTGCCATGAGACTGGACTGGAATATGAGCAGTGCATGTATGTTTTTGTATTGCCTTTTTCAGAGCAGCTAAAGAATGACAGGAAGGGGGGAGAGAAAGAGAGAGAGGATGACTTGCAGAAAAGGGCCGCAGGTCGAATTCTAACCGGGGCTGCTGCCAAGGACTCAGCCTACATGGGGCGCACGCTCCACCGGGTGGGCTAGGGGTCGCCACAGTGTATGTATGTGAGGAAAGGGTTCAACCCGAGCAAACATTACAAGGATAAAACTGAAATGAGACAAAAAGAATGGGGTAAACATCTAGCAGAATTTAACTTCTTATCAAAAATGCACACTAAATGTATACACGGTTACATTGTTAAATTGAACAGGAACTTAAATCTTTTCAGATCCTTAAAATGACATCATGAAATTACTTTTTACACAGTCAACACTGTTACAACGTTATTTTGGATAAGAAATAATACATATTTTCTTCAAAAGTTACAATTGGAATTGATGATATATCTCAGATTTTATCTGTTATTTTTACCTTAATGTAACTGTGAAATTGAGAACGACATTGAAAATCCTAATTTAGCAAACCCAGTCTGACTCAGTGGATATTATTAGAAGATACAATGAGTTTGGCTTTAGCACCACTGCTTGTTTTGTTGTGTCTTTGCAACACTCAAAATGCAATCCTTGAATGATGTGGGTGTAGAATACCATGAACTGCTGTAAGTGATCATCATGGCTGCCACGAACACTACCCAACAATTCCCATTTTACACCAATGATTGGTTAAACCCACTAAAAAGGCTGCTTTTCTTTTACCATCCCTATTTCCACTTGACAGTGACTCAATGGCTTTTTCTGTCCAGCTGAAATGAAAAAAGAAAACTGTTTGGCAGCATGAAACTATACCAACCAAGCTTTGGCTAAGTGCTATGTCTGCCCTGTTCTACATATTTTTAGGAAACACTTGTGCTGCATACACGTAAGGACATAAACACCTTTTGTGTATTTAAACCTACTGTATATGAGTCATCAAGTGGGAGCTGAGTTATTTTAACACATTACCTAATGACAAGGAACCCTTCTACTAAAAGTTGTTTTTGTGTTAATTAAATTAAAGTAATTTGATTTGGTTCCAACCTTCAAAAACATACAGTACTTCTGTGAATAAAACAAAGTATGCTGCAAGAGTAACCCTCTAAGGCAGTGGTGACATACAGGAAATCGGTTGAAAAAAAATGTCAGTGACTAGTCTTGAATTGACTGTGTACTGTACCATGTCTGATGTGCATGTACATCTTATTCAGTGGGTTCTGGGCAGAGGAAATGAGCTTGAGCTCCCCAGGGCAGGGATTACTCTAATGACTTTGAGAGCAGCCTTGTGCACTGTAACTTTTGACCTCTGCTCATCCTCTTCTCAAAAAGATGACATGACACACACACACACACACACACACACACACACACATTCACAGACACATAGGCCTACACATACATTTACATATACAAGCACACATATTATCCACATAGGCATTAATCGACCTTGCACACCGGCCGGCGTGAGTTAAGAGATGCAGAATCACAAAATCAGCAACACAACAGATCCTCTCCAGCCCTTCCTGTGGCACCATCTTAAGCCATGAGAGAATTCAGACCCCCAACAAGCTCTTATTTTCGGGTCTGTCAACTGGCGTACTGCTACTTGAGTGAACGTCGTGCTGCATCTTATGCCATCAGCCTGCATAGAACCAATGTTCCATATGAGTGCATCACTGGAAAATCAATAGATTTATCACTTGCATAACCACTGCGCACTGGTGCCACAGATATAACGGGAAATATATTTTGCAAATCAGATCTGTCTTCACGCAGATGTCATTTAGCTGGGAGACTGAAGTATTTGAATTATATAAATACTAGAACACAGAGAAACACAAGGAACATCATGCAGTGAAACAAAAGGCTATCTAGGCAGGTCCATTTACTGTTTGTCTGGTGTGTGTATGCTTGTGAATGAGTTTTCATTCCTAGTCTCTGTGGTGTGCTTTCAGTTCTAGTGCTTGGACATTAGATGTCTAACTGCTCTATCCCAATAAGGAAACAATCACAGTAAAAAAGCTAGAGAGTCAAACAGGGCAGCCTTAAACAGAAACCACATTTTCATTTTTTACATGCCACTCTAAACACATAAAAAAACACCACATAAACACACAGCCTTAAGAGAAGCAAAGCCTAACTCCTAAATAAAGAAAAAAAAAAAAAAATTCTCTTTGAAATGGCAAGTACAGACATTTTCTTTAAAGGGGAAAAGGCAAACAATTACCCTCCCTATAGTCATTCAACACATTATTTTGGTTAATATGAAATATCAAAATATAGCAGCGCTACAGCGTGGATCAAATAGATGTAATTAGATAAATTGAGGAAAAAGGAGAACAACTTGGCTGTAAATTGCATGGTGTGTGCATGCTAAGCCCCAACACTGGCACAGCTGCACGGAGCTGCACTCACGATTTATCATCTCTACATCGCAGGAGCCAGTGGCCCACACCACTATTAATCATCAGCAAAATCATTTAATTCAGCCCAAGCCCGACTATTGTCTCAGTTTCTCCCCTCACTCTGGGCAAATCCGCCACCACAGCAGCAGTACGCACCTCAGAGGACAGATTGGGATACAAGTGTTGAGTTAAAACTAGCATTTTTTTGACAAGCTGTGCAGCACATCATTCCTGGCGGATGGCTTTTTTTTGGGTAAAGTATGAAATTTGTAACTGCAAAGACTACTGTTCATATAGAATAGCAGTTGATCACTCAGTGCTTTGGTAACACACTGACAATGTGGTTCACTTTCATGAAAGGTGCCCTTTGTGTATATGCTTTGCTCACAGCCGTGCACACACAAACGGTGGCTAAGTTGCAAAAAGCTGATGAATCCAGACTAAATCTGTTCGCAGAAACCTTAGTCTTTCTTCAAAGTGGATTTTGGCACGTGGGTCTTCCTATTTCAACAAACAAATTGTTCTGGAACAGTGAAACAAGATGCCCACAAGGCTATTCTATGTCCCAGAATTTACAAAAGAACTTTTCCTCTTGTGTTTCAGAAAAGTGGCCTTTTCAGTTAGTACACCAGTGTCCGATTGGGTACAGCAGCGCTGAGCCTCTTTCTGCCCACTGCAGTAGCTGACTTACATTGGCACCTTCTCCAGCGCCCCCACACATGCCTGACATGCTCTCACTACACCCCCCTCTCCGAGAGCATGTCTCCTCCTTGCCCACTGACAAACCGAATAAAACGGGGTGAATTTAGGAAAGCCAAACGGTGACAGGCTAATAACAGTAAGCACACAGTGTCCAAAAAACACAGACACAACACACAAACACAGAACAGGAAGCAAGCAATGTGAAAAGGACAAATGGATGGGTCAAATATACAGAACATGCAGAGCCACAAGAGATTCACGTAGAGATGTCATCCTCAGATACTGTCCTTCAGGGAAAACACCCATTCACTATTTAAGTTCACACCCATACACACACAATCACAGAGACAGAGAGACTCACACACATCACTTATCACAGGTCATATTCTACAATAAAATATAACATCATGTAATTATATTATACAAACCATACTGGGCTTCCATAATCACAAATGTGGGTTCAATTCACGAATCAAAATATTTGCAATAAGGCTATTCCATTCTGAATAGTGATTGTAAATATGATTTAGAATGGAAATGTGATTGTAAATATGATTTAGAATGGAAATGGAGTTGAAAACAAAAAATAACAACAAATAGGAGTTCAGTCTAAGTCTAAATTTTGTGATCATTATAGTGTAAAAAAAATATGAAACCTCTAGCAGACAATTTGGGTAGCCTAAATGTATAAATAACTAAAAATGATGTTTCTGATTGGTTCAGGGTGGCCTCTTATTAATTAGGAAAACACATTCAAAAGGGCGACAATTAACAAATAATCAAATACACTGTGTTAATAGTGCAGTAATCCCAATCACGTTGTGATTCTAGTTTCATTATGTTTCAATCACAAAACAGTTCTCAGGACAAGTCAAAAGAAAAGTGAGAAACTTATTGAAGACAATAACATACCTTTATTGCATATCATTTAATTGTGTGAAATGAAAAACGAGCACATATGAACATCACATATGGTTAGTGAGTGAAATAATTTTGCACAGCAAAATATATATATATATATATATACTGTATATATATATACTATATAAGATGAAAGATTAATTAACATATTTTCAAGATTTATTGGCGAATGGTACTCCCTCATTTTGTACAATTGTACATTTTGTGCAGGGTGTCAATCCCTGACAATCTAAACAATGTCCAGACATTATTGATTATAATAATTGTTATTGCTTTGCAAATATTGAGTTCGTTTAAGACAAAACAACAGTCTTTCCTGAACTGATAATACAATATTAAAAATGTTACGATTAAGTCATAACAGAATGTCAAACTTATCTTCATGAGGTGTGGAGAATTCGAACTTTTTTCCAGAATTTCCGAGAATATTTAGTGCATTTCAGTCCAAAATACGTCAATTCGTTGAAGACACAAAAGCATAGCAATTTATTTTGACTTCTACAACAATACTTTTTGATATACAATAGTGAAATATGTGGCGGACCTCTCACACTACTGTTTGACGCACATGCTGCAAAAGCGCTGTTTATGCACTGCACAATACTGCTCATTGTAGCCTACAAAATGGAACCGAGCCAAGTTTTTTTTTTCTGTTGTGCACCAATCACCTTATTAATTATCGTATAATATGCTTCAACCTGTAGCACGCTATCTTTTGCAACTTATAAAACTCTGTACTTAAATTACGCTTTAAAGTGTATTTAAAGGTTGTCAAGTGCAGAGTGGAATATCTTTAAATAACAATATAAGCTTTAAGCAAAAGACTAAACTTCCAGGAAAGGGATCGTTGATTTCCTTAATAGTGAAGTCTTTTCTTTTTCCCCCTCCGCCGATCAACTTCCACCAGGAATGCATAGCGCATTCACTGCAGCCTAATGACAGCCGGTGGTGGTGCACTTCAACACAGCTGAAATGCACTTCGATAAGAGGGGTGGGAAGTCCTGTCACTTTTTTGTTGCTGTCCCAAAAAAGTGAGGAGGCCATAAATGAAGTATAAATGCCATGCTGGAGTCATCCGACAAGAAGGACATCTTCAAGCACAGAAAAAAACATAGCCTACATGTCCAGCATGCAGGGAAGTTCAATAAGACATCGCTTTAAAACAATGAATAGTTTGTAATGAATATTGTCTTTTGTTGCTCAACACAAAAGCAAGCAAACGCATGAGATGAGGTGGCGTCAAACGGCAGGCTTGCAATCCTCCAAGTTTGGCAAAAAAAAGAAAAAGGTAAAAATTAAACAAAAATAAAGACCAAAAACATATTGTCGATGGATGCAGTTTTGACAAGAATCTGTACACTGAATTCAAAGTAAAATGATGAAAAAGGACAAGTTGATGAACTTTAAAGGAGTATACTCAGTGCTTGCATGCACACTTCGTATAGCCTACTGCAGCATTAAGTTGGATCAACTTTCAAAAATCACATTTTACTCAAACACTGCAAATCTAATGAACAACGATGAAAGAAATCTTGACAAAAAGGCTATGCATAATAAAGACTGAGTATGATAGCAAAACGTAGATGTTCTTAATATGCCTCTCAAAAATAAAAAAAAACACGGATAACTAAACCCTCCAAATCTAAAAACAGTCGCAGACGTTTAAAAAAAGTATAAAATTAAAAAAAAGAAGAAACGTTGACAAGTTAGTTCTTGGTCTATAGGCATTTGCGCCAAATGAAAAAAGGTTTCATAATGAAAACTTTTGTAAGTGGGGGTGAGTAACCCTATTCTTTTTTTTTTCTCACGATAATGTCGAGACTCACATGAAAAACTCCGGGGATGAAGGGTTGTTGTCACTGCTGGATCCATTTTCTCTGAAGCCGTTGCTGATGAGCTTCTCATACTTTTCTTTGTACGCGTCCCTCTCCCGGACCAGCCTGGAGATCTCCTGCTTTAGGTGATCGACCTGCTGGACGAGTTGCGTCTTCTCTCCCTCTAGGACGTGCCGTTGCTGGACCCGCTTGAACCGGCAGGACTGCGCGTAGCCTCTGTTCTTTAGGGTCCTCCTCTTCTGTTTCAATCTGATCACTTCTTCCTTACTGACCCCCCGTAGCTGCCGGTTGAGCTCCCGCACTGACATGCTGACCAGCTGGTCGTCTGAAAAACGGTCATCCAAGCGCATGTGAGGGTGAATTGTCCCAGAAGTGCCGTTGGACTGGACGCCAGGTGCTTGGTGGTGGCTGTTGCTGTGGTGGTGATGGTGGTGGTGGTGGTGTTGCCCTCCGTTCTGAGCGGCTGCAGCAGCGATAACTGCCGACACCACCGCCGCTGCGGACCCCATCTCTTCCCCGGCCATGGTGCCCCCTGCTCCGGCTGCGCCAGCAAACTGCTGGCCCCTGGCATAGCCATCGAATGACTGGAGCTGGTGACTGCTGTTGATCAGCGCCTCGACTGCGTCTTCGGGGCTGAAGCCCAGCGCCTCTGGATTCAACTGCTGTTGATAACCGGACATCCAGTAGAAATCCTCTATGTGTGTCTTCTGCTCGCTCCCCGAGCCCGGACTGGGCGCCGAGAAGCTTGGGGAAGGGGGCACCGAGCTGCACGGCGTGCTCATCGGGGTGGAAGACAAGGATCCCCCGGCGATAAGGCGACTGCACTGGCTGATGTTGCGATCGGGCTCCACCGGCTCCTTTTTCACTTCAAACTTCATCAGATCGAAGTCATTAACATATTCCATGGCCAGGGGACTGGTGGGCAGGTCGGAGTTGCTCATTGCCAGCTCTGATGCCATTCTCTTGCTGCTGACAGTCCTCCAAGTGGGGTGAAGAGCAGCTGTCAAACTGGGTTGGTTGGAAAGAACGTGAGCCAGTTTGATTTTTAAGCGTTTGTCTTGAAACAGAAAAATGAGGGTTTCAGCGTCCTTTTTGCAGCCGCGGACTTGCAGGCGTGTGAGAGTAGTTTTTCTTTGCAGAGTCTATTGCACAGACACACCAGTGCCGCGCGCACGAGTAGCGGAGTCCTTTTTCAGCATGTGGAATTCGGCGGTTTTGTATTTCAAACATTTAACACTTTACGGTTCTTCATTAATACATTGCGCAGGCGGAGAGGGAGAAACGCCGAAAGTAGGGGAGTGAATGCAGCCTCGCACGTTACAAGGTGATGACTGGTGAGGCGATTTTTTAGAGGGATCACACAGCAGATGAGTTTAAGAGCATTGTAGCTGCCCTGACGTCAGGATGGAAATAGGAAATTGACTCGGACGAAGAGCCAATAGGGTCGCACACTCCGAGAGCTAATTAACATATTAGTAGCAGAAACCAAACTTTTCGCAACTGTCAAAGGCCATCAGCTGACTGTCACCTGGGACACTGACTTTTAACTCTTTGACTACTATTGTTTAAATCAGTGAAATTACGTGAAGCTGGCATGGTGTAAAGTCCTTAAGATGTGAGTCCTAATGCAAAACATAGAGAGGAGAAAACACAAAGAAAGAAAGAAAGTGAGAGAGATGGATTGATAGATAGATTTTTACATCTACAGTGTATAATAACTGAAGACGTATTAATGAATAGTGAGAGTATTACCTGTTTGCTGATGCAGGCTACTTCATTTATATGTTTTTAATGCAGTATATTACGTTTGTCTTTCTTATAAAAAACACTTAAACCTATCAATGACAACCTCTAAAATTGTTATATTATAGCACAAATAACTAGGCTATATAAAACAGAAGTGCTATTTCAGCGACAATTGACCAAAAATATGAAAGGTGAATTGAAGTGATTTGTCAAGTCTCTGCGCATCATAATAAAACTCAACACTGCCACCTTTTGGACATGCCACTGCATTGGATTCCCTTTTCTATCCGAATAATAATCCACACAAATGTCAAACAAAGCATACAATATGCGATAAAAAGATGAAAAACACATACATAAATACATACAAATTATATTTATGTTCTTTATTTCATCTTAAAAAACACTTTAGAAGTCATGATACACACTGTGTGTGATGTCATGTCAGTGGAAGTGAATGCAAGTGGACCCAGTGTAACTGATATTATGTCCCACAGCCATAAACAAATTCCCTTTATCTATGCCCTGACCAAGGCGTTTTGGGTGGAGTCATATAAACGTTATCTCAGTTCAGAGGTCTCCTACTTTTAATTGACTCATGTACAACAGTAACATAAGGCAGTCAGGGTATTCCTAATTTCCATATCACTGTGCCATGTATAGTTAGAGGATCATCATGGGCTTAACCATGTGAATCAAACAGTTTTTTTCCATCCACACTGTCAAAAAACAAATCTTGTATTTTAGCTGGATGATAGACCCTTGTCATGGCATTTGTATATATTCTTATTTCATACATTTATAGAACAGTCAACTTAGTTCACTGCTGGTGTGAGTCGATTCAAACACATACAATTTCAGCAGATTAGCTCGTGAATGAGAATTATGATGACGTTCCTGATATATCCATCCATCCATCTTCGTACGGCGATTCGGTATCGGGTCGCGGGGGCAGCAGCTCTAGCAGGGGACCCCATACTTCCCTTTCCCGAGACACATCAACCAGCTCCGACTGGGGGATCCAGAGGCGTTCCCAGGCCAGGTTGGAGATATAATTGCTCCACCTAGTCCTGGGTCTTCCCCGAGGCCTCCTCCCAGCTGGACGTGCCTGGAACACCTCCCTAGGGAGGCGCCCAGGATGCATCCTTACCAGATGCCCGAGCCACCTCAACTGGCTCCTTTCTACGCGAAGGAGCAGCGGCTCTACTCCGAGCTCCTCTCGGATGACTGAGCTTCTCACCCTATCTCTAAGGGAGACGCCATGTACACTTCCTCAGGAAACCCATTTCGGCCGGTTGTAGGTTACCCTATTCCTGATGTATAACCACCTAATGCTGATTTTTGGTCAGCTTGAATGTTATGCATTAGCCTGGAATCATCAACATGGATGACATTACGTTTGGATTTTTACTATTAAGTTTGAGTTCCCTATTGTATTTTCTGATCAAGTGATGACACGTGGCAGTTTACTCATTCAATAATAATGCAACTTGTTTGGGTAAACAGTGGTATAAGACTTGGTCTTTCTTTTGTGGACTCTTTTGACATCTCTCTCTCTCTCTCTCTCTCTCTTTCTCTCTCTCCCTCTCTCTCTCCCTCCAAGTGTATGATCTCATCGTTGCGACTACATTTAATGATAGGCCAAACCAGTCACGTCCCTGCTTCCAAAATCTGTGGAAGATGATCCTGCTAATCATCCGGACATTTTCAGGAGTTCAACACTTTTGCAATAGTTGTCCCAAACTGTAGCTGACGTTTTTTAACTTCATATGTTTTAAAAATTTAGTGAAAGCACTCTTTTTTTTAATCTATCTCTCTTTTTTGTGTGGCTTCACGATGTCATAACTGCTATAGTAAGTGCACAAACAAACAGCAGATGCTGTATATAAGCATCTTAACAAAATTTAGATTTACAATTCCGAAATAAGGGCTTAAATATTCTCCTGATATTACTACTAAAGGTTAGCAGACTGTTTATGAAAGAAACAAATATAAAGCCAACCAAAATCACAGGTATCATTGCCAGTTATTAAATGTTCCAGTAATTTATTACAACTCTGAGCATGTGGCTCAAACAAAAGTCATATAGAACCCTATTGTTTTCATTCCCATTCTGTTGCCTTGTCATCTGTTTGGGCTTACCTGTTCATGGGAAGGCACAGCAGTGGCCCCTTCCCTGGGGTACGGCCACAGCAGAGCGAGACTAATACACAAACGAATGGAGAGCTCATTAGTCATGACAGAAGAAAGTGGCGGACTTAATTTAGCTGCTTTTGTTCCTCTGAAGTTATTGATGATGCAGAGCTCAGATCTACATGGAGAGAAATCGGGCCACTGTTAAAAGAACACAGGTTGTTTGAGATGTAAAAAAAATTACAATATCATTAAAAGGGTCCATCCAATTTGATTAGACTTTTAAATTATTCCTAAAACTAGAAGATTTCTGAAAGCAAAGCAATTACGTGAAACAGAAGAGTGTGTTTGTTAGAGCACTGTAGCAAATATGATGTTCTCATGATTAGAGTTGAGGTTTGGTGGCCTCACCATTGCAAAGTTCAGAATGACTAAGTCCGAGTTAACGCAAGCTTTTTACAATACACATACATTTAAAATGTGTTTAAAATCCCTTTGTCATGTTTTGGACTGATTAATGACATATTATCATGTGGCGTTAACTGACAATGCATTTAGAGTAATTTATGAGCCATTTATTACTAAATCTTTCTTAAGAGTTCCCTTGGAACATCCTATTGTTATAAGGCTTATTTTGAATAAGTTGAAACAACAACAAATCTTATGAATATTAAATAACGCATTATATACATTTTTGCTGGGTGATGTGGCTTTGACACTACAAGATGACTTCTGGTTTTGTCTTGGAGTGGTCTAGGGTCAGCCAACAATGTTGTCAGCCCCATTTTCAAACTCCATTCTTACCAGCCTCTTATCAGTTTATTGCCATGAATAATATACTGTTAGGACTGCACATCTTTTTTTTTTAAGTGATCAGGGCCAAGTTGTAATGTCCCCGTTTACACACTTACAAACTTTGATACACTCCTGATAAGTCCATGAGGGCTTAGAGCTGTCCCACTGTGAAATTGGCAAGGGTTTGAGGGCTCTCTGATTGACTTTTATTTTTACTCGTTATGCACACTTTCTATGAGTCTACAGACTTTGCTTTGGTGGCAAACCTGCAATACATAGAATTTAGATATGTTCTTCTGTGGTTTAATGCACCTGTTGTAAGTTGTTTTGGACACAAGTGTCACCTAAATAAATGTAATGTAATTTAAAATTAAAGGAAATTCCTTTTAACCATAAACACACACATATTGTTAACCAGCACTATGTATGTATACATGTCTGTCATGTGATGGCAGGATGGTGACTTCCAAATACTTGGTTTGGATCAACAGAAGTGTTTAGCTTCTAAACAGGGAGCAAACAACAAAACACAATGTGGAGCCATAACACGCTCCTGCACTTAGGAGAATGTCACAGGTAAAGGGTTTAGTGGGCTCTCTGATTTTCCAATACTCAGACAGTAGTGAGTATTGTCTTTGATCAACAAACCAGACAATTATTTTAAAAAAAGAATTACTGAAGTTAACCTTGTTAAAAGTAAACATCAGGGAACGGTCAGGTAAATGTTCACTTTTTGATTTTGTAGAGATACTGTATGGAAGACATGTGCCAAAAGCTTGCAATAATCTTCTAAAAAAGTTGAAATAACAATAACATGAAGAATGTAATTAGGATTGGACTATTAGTGGGGGTATCAGTCTGAACGCGTCTCATTCTGGTGAGAGATAGAGGCGACTGAGTGGAAAGAGCAGAGGTTAGTGAATTGTTTGCTGAATGTCTGTTAGACTGTGTGTGTGTGTGTGTGTGTGTGTGTGTGTGTGTGTGTGTGTGTGGTTGTGGGGGTTGTTTACTTCCAGTCAGGGCTTGATAAGGCCATCTAATCAGCCTCTTTACATTTCAACACTTTTGTAGCCACCACTAACCTAAGCCTATTACTGTATCCATGTCTGCATTGCTGAATACCTGAAAGCTGAAAGCCCCTGCAAACACACATGCAACACAGGTGAAATAATAGAGTCACACACTTTTAATATGAAAAAAAAGTATTATTATTAAACTTTATTTGAGCACCGCTTTTAACTTTAAGATGAAGAAGACAGAAACACTACCTGTGCTTTACATCGGCGTTGGTAGGGCTGGTAACGCTGTGGGGCGATGCAATTTAATCAACGGTTAAGTGAGAACAACAAAGCTGGAATATCAATTGCCACCCCACCAACAGAATGTGGGCACAGCCATGGCATAATTACCTTAATCCATTAGTCAGAGGGAGGGTGAGGCTGTGAAAGGTGGAACAGAGGACAGAGCAGACAAAACAAGGTCAGGAAGAGAGCAAATCTGTAGTCTGAGGTGGATTTTGGATGGCCTCTCTGACAATGGTGGAAAGTATTTGGTAGGCTAGTGGGCTTGGTGTGACTGGAGAACTCCAGTGTACGATGCCGAGTCAGTATCAGTTCTGTGGCTTGAGGGCGAGGGACCGGCAGTAAACCAGTGAATATGTTACAGTGCTGTGAACCGCAGAGTTGCACGTGTTTTCTCAACTGTCTCAGTTTCGAATGACCAGGGATGACAGAGTTTTGAGGTTTAATATCTCATATTTATTCCACTTCCCCTTCCAACTGAATATTTCTCAAGTTAAATAACATGGTTACTAATTAATACTGTGTGGCCTGTAACTATAGGCTACTCTGTTCACCACATGTAGAGTAATCGAAGGAGTCTGGTCAATATTACACAAGAGTTGGCAGAGTGGCTTGCATATTAGCCATAATTATATTCACATGAACATAATGTATTGGTTTGCTGTCATGTGTAAGGTTAATGTGTATAGCAATTTAATGGCATATTAACTGTTGGATAGCTTTCAGGGGTTATCTCCTTTGGATGCAGTCTATACTTTAACACAACTTAGACTTTCATCTCTAACTGTGTGTGTGTGTGTGTGTGTGTGTGTGTGTGTGTGTGTGCATCTCCTTTGGATGCAGTCTATACTTTAACACAACTTAGACTTTCATCTCTAACTGTGTGTGTGTGTGTGTGTGTGTGTGTGTGTGTGTGTGTGTGTGTGTGTGTGTGTGTGTGTGTGTGGGGGGGGCTTGAGCATGCCTGTTAACCAGTGTATCTATGTGTGTGTGCCACAATTGCTTAGAGTAAAACAAAACAGTTTTTTACTAGACCAAACAAAGTTATACTTTACATGATAACAAATTTAAGCTGAGAGTCTGAGAGCAGTTTTTTTTTGCAACAGAGAAAACATTTTTAATCACGTCATTGTTTTTGTACTGATTTAAAATTGAGTAGTATAGGAGCAAAATACTGTTTGCAATAATGCAAATCAACATACATATTTAATATGACCACAAACATTATCAAAAAGTTACTTTTTGACACTTCTCTTACTGGCTAAACACAAAATTCCAAAAAGTTAATATTATGTTAGGGATATAGTATGGGCTTGCATTGTATGTAAATGTATACAATCTTTTTGCGTCCACCTCTTTAAAGTTAGGGCCAATAGGATTTACATCAATGTATGCAGGAGTTGTCGCCTCCTACTCAGTTCTTTGGCCAGTCTCTTGCCTCCACCCCCCAGCTGCTACTGTAGCATAGAACTGACACTAATATTAAAGTATAATTTTCACAATTACAGAGAGTTAGAAAGCTTATTACAGCAGAGATTCAATAGAAATATAAGAGACTTTTTAGCCCCCTAGCTGAAATGCTTTGCCCTGTTGTCTGTTGTTGAGCACATGAAAATGTGCAGAAAAGAAATGTGTGGTGAGTTTATGTTTTTATGGCGTTGTAGCTGTGGATGATAACACACTAATAAAATGTCCACATTTATAGTAAGTAAACAGACAACTACACTGAGTTTATGTTTAGTTTTTTTGTTGTTGTTTACCTCACCGATATGACCTTATCTATGATGTTTTCTGATTCATTTCTCACCTCTTACAGGGCCATTACACTGAACTTAATGAGACCATCTATTAATTGTCGTCTAGTCATTCAATGTTGATCAAATATGCCATTGCAGGCCATTGCCACAGTGAGGATAAATAGGAGTAAAGGCTGTCTGCCTAAACCGTTGGACGGGGACAACCGTGATAAAAGCGGCATCATTTCTAGAAGGGGTTACTTAACAAAATCTGTCCTCAAGTCTCATTCTTCTCTTAATCAACAGAGTATGTAGACTTATCACAATTATTAGAAAAGTTATAACTTTCTTTTTGTTTTAGTTGGTCAGACACTTCAGCTCAGTGATAGAAGTTGACTGCATATTTGTGCACGGATGATCAGGATGCCTCTCTTGTCTTGTGTTCTTCTGATATCATAGATACAATATCTCCAACCACAGTGCACATTACAGACTAACAAGTAAATACAAACTCACAAGCAGATACAATGACACAAACCAAAATGCATCCATGGCTACACAAATGCACATAGGGGGACGCACATGAGCATGCTCATAGCCTAATGAGAGATTTTCTGACCTTTCTTCATGTACCTCTGGAGAATATTGATGAATCCCCTTTTAAAAATAACTCTTGCCTTGTAGGGTCATTAAATGATTTACAGTTATTTCACCAACACATAATTATTACATTTATTATGTTGGACTTTACAGGGTTGGGCTATTGTGGTAGGAGGTGGACCTTTTAACATACAATAGAGCCGATTAAAAGGGTATTTCTTTCTTTACACTTTACTTATGCTCAGAAGTTAACATCATAGGAAAGAGTTTACAGCTTTTAGAGTGGTGCATTAGCCACTTTAAAACTAAATCGGTAGCCTGTACGGTGCATTGTCTGATTAGAAAAAGAAAACCTATTAGAGGAGAAGGAGAGACCATAAAGTTTTAGTGTGGGCTTGGGGTAATCATATTTAATTTTGCCATAATATTTAACTTCAAAACTCTGGTCCTGAATTTCAACCATTTCAAATTGTAGGATTTGCAATGACATTTTTTTTATATAGTCATACAATCTAAACCTTTTATGAGGAAAACCTTGGTCACAATGAAACGTGAGCGGATGCATTTTGTCCCCTCTTAGATCATTCCTATTACCCGTGTCAAATCAGATGTAATCTAAAATAGTGAGCTAAGTTATCATGGATAATGTCACATTTGGTCTTATGGCAAAAAGACTAATCGCTACATTCAAATTGCAATATTATGGAATTATCTTAATCAGAGCTATTTCTAAGCTGCAAATGTGTGTTACTTGCTCCACTGTGCTACCCATGTCTTTACCAATATTACCAAAGCCTTTGTGTGTTTGAATCCTGCAGTCTGTGTCTGTTTCTAATAATGATATCTTGTCAATTGTTATGCTGCTAAGCTGGTTAAAATGTCATCTGACTATGATTGTGAGCAGGGCCCTTCAAACACTCCCAGTGGGTGAGGCGCTTAATGTTCATTTGAGCCCTGCGTTGAGCACTCAGCATTAAAAACCTGACTGAAGCCCAAATGAAGATGATTTAAATGAACTCATTTGAGGAACATTTAATTACCATTGGGAGCGTAATTGAATGCATCTCTGAAGTGCTGAGTGATTCCTAATGAAATGAAAAAGACTGGGAAGTTACTGACGAGGCTGAGCACAGATGCTGTTATTCAGGTCCATGCTCAACCTACAGGACCGATTTAAAAAAAACGATCAGAGAAGCATCTATTAATAAATCCGTCACTGCTAAATTATCCTCAAAAGTGCAAAAAAAATCAAGCTTATTGACAGGTCTACCGATCCGCTAAAGGTAGATTTTAGTTCATTCTTAGGTTGTTTTTGAATGATTCCCACAAAAAAAACACAATAAAGTGCAAAGTTAATTAATGAATTCTAAGAAGTAAGTAGATGTTTAGTGTAAACAGAGATGTCAGCGTAAAAATGGATGAGTTGGGTGGAGTCACCTATATAACATAGAGGAAGGTGACACAATATTTACAAGGCAGGTGTGCTGCTTGTCCAGTAAAAATCCCTTCCTCTGGACACATGTTGTTAAGCGGAGGCTACTATTGGCCCTACCTTTATAACTTGTATATTTCATGGCTTTTGGAAATTCCCACATGACAACATCCTCACACCTGCACCATCCATTACAGGGGATCTCATTCTCCCTCTGCTCTCTAAGTGTGTATTTGTGTATGTGTTTGAAAGGAAGAGAGAGACGGTGAGTGAATGGAAGTAAATATGTGTCAGTCTTTACGAGAAGCTGAAGCTGCAGCTGCCCCCCCTCATTGCTCTCTCAAAGTCTGGAAGGCCTCAAGGCAAAAGATGCCAAACAAATCCACCTTTTAGCTTCTTGTAGGTTTGAAGCAAACTGTCAAAACAAAATACAGATATAATATATATAACAAAAAACTGTTCTTTTGTTTCCCCACTTTATGTGTTATCTTCTGTCTCTATTGAGCTTTTCTGAGAGAGAGTAGCAGGGTGTCGTTTGTCAAAGTCTATTTTGTATCAGTAACGGAGCTTCAACATAAAGCAAGCGGAAGCTAGTTGGTTGAATGCTGGTAACGCTATTATAAGGTTAAATCTAGAGTATACAAGCCTGCAGTCTGTATGATGAGAGCATTTCCTCCAGAACAATGAGTCTCCGAGCTTGTCTGACAGAGAGACAGACACACAGGGAGATAGAGAGAGAGAATGAGAGAGAGAAAAACAGAAAGAGAGAGAGAGATCATCATTGCATCTAAACTGCTTGGCAACAAACCAATTGCTACTCATAGCACATGATGATAATTCTGAGTCAATTTAGTGATTTCAGAATATACAGTGGGGCTCAAATGTTTGGGCGCCCCAGGTAAAAAATTATAAAAAATTCCAAAAGGCTTCAAATGACAGATTAGACATTCGTATAATATGTCACAAAAAGTTAGATTTTATTTCCATCATTTCCACTTTCAAAATAACAGAAAACAAAAAAATGGCGTCCGCAAATGTTTGGGCACCCTGCAGAGTTTATAGCATGCACCGCACCCTTTGGAAAGCTGAGACCTGACAGTGTCATGGATTGTTCTCAATCATCGTCTGGAAAGACCAGGTGATGTCAATCTTAAGGTTTTAAATGCCCAGACTCATCTGACCTTGGCCCAACAATCAGCACCATGGGTTATTCTAAGCCGTTGTCTGAAACTGAAAATAGTTGACGGTCACAAAGCAGGAGAAGGCTATAAGAAGATAGCAAAGTGTTTTCAGATGCCAATATCTCCTGTCCGGAATGTAATTAAGAAATGGCCGTCATCAGGAACAGTGGAAGCTAAAGCAAGATCTGGAAGACCAAGAAATATATCAGACAGAACAGCTCGCAGGAGGGTGAGAAAAGCAAGTTAAAATCCACGCTTGACTGCACGATCCATCCAGAGAGACCTGGCAGACTACTTGTACATACTTGTACAAATATGGTCTTCATGGAAGAGTCATCAGAAGAAAACCTCTTCTACGTCCTCACCACAAAAATCAGCGTTTGAAGTTTGCTAATGAACATATAGACAAGCCTGATGCATTGTGGAAACAAGTTCTGTGGACCGATGAGGTTTAAATAGAACTTTTTGGCCGGAATGAGCAAAGGTACATTTGGAGAAGAAAGGGCACAGCATTTAATGAAAATAACCTCTGTCCAACTGTTAAGCATGGGGGTGGATCAATCATGCTTTGGGGTTGTATTGCAGCCAGTGGCACAGGGAACATTTCACGAGTAGAAGGAAAAATGGATTTGATAAAATTTTAGCTAATTTTGGACGCTAACTTGATGCCATCTGTGCAAAAGCTGAAGTTAAAGAGAAGATGGCTTCTACAAATGGATAATGATACTAAACACCTCAAAATCCACGGTGGATTACATAAAATGGCGTAAACTGAAGCTTTGCCTTCTGGCTCAGCTCTCTTTTTGTCACAACGGTGCAATGAATTGAATGTAATTTATGTAGAGTAAAGGAGGATACAAGGAAAATGTATCATACAAAGTAATTATTATTATTATTATTTCTAATGTTTTCTGTGTACAAACAACAGTTTGATCAAAATCAAGGACATTTGACTCTGAGGCCAACCACTGTTTAATGTTCAGTAAAGGTTAAAAGGCAGACAACTTACTAACTCTATTCCTACACTATGTGTATCTAAAGCCAGTAGCTTGGTTGTAGCTGAAAAAAGAAATCCTAAATGTTACGTCACATGTAACAGGTATTGCTTCAATAGAGCTATGACAGATATTCAAGTTCTTATCAGCACAAACTATGCATCTATACCTTGACCCTACACACACACACACACACATGCACGCACGCACACACACACACACACACACACACACACACACACACACAAACACATGTGCATGCATGCACGCACACACATACATGGGCAAACACACATGTACTATGCATGCATACTACATGAATTAGCTTAATTCTCAAGATAGACATCACATGGTTGTTTTACATTCAGACCACTCAGACAAGTTAAAAAGTCAAATGACTCTCTGTTCTGTATGCACTTATCATGGAGGCATAGGGACTAAATTAGTTAATAAAAGCTCATAATGTTAATTGTAGTACGTGACTCCAGAGTTCTGGCGTTGGAGTGCACACGGACAATGAAACCCAGTAGTCAGAGCACATCCTCTAACCAGGCTGACATTCCAAACAGCAATTACAGCACCGGGCCCACCAATCCAGACCAAAACACCTACTCGCAAAAACAATGTGCATCACTGTTTGCTCACAAGGGCAACCCTCTTTGGAACCGTACATTCCTCTTTCCCCTCTCCTCCACAGCTCCTGGTCCCATCTTGTTATTAATCTTAACTCGTTCATTAGAAGAATTCTCAGTCATTGCATGTTCTCACATTAATGTAATGGCCATAACAGCAGGTCAGGTCCTGGCAGTGTGTTTGCTGTCAGAGAAGACACATCGCAATTGTTTTGAGTTTCAAATTTCTTGGTTTCAAATATACTCTAAGATGATTTACCATCCATCCATCACATTTGCTTGGTTGTTTTTGTTTGCTTTTGGTTTAGTAAGTCCTTACATAAATAACAGAAGGACATGTGTCATAAAAGTATTTGTCAGCGGTTGTACTTGTTGTAAGTATTACACCTGTCTGTACAAGTATATTGAATATTAAAACATTTGGTATAAAAGTGTGAGGTGGGGTGTAATCTAAGGTGAAGAGACATAGCATTATACCTGATTTGTCAAAACAAAATCTATTGGCCAGCTCATACTTGGACAATTACATACAATTCCCATGTTATATTTTCTCAGCTTCTTTAAGACACATCAAATTAAACAAAGTCAGCGCTGTCCAATTGTGTGTATTATATAATGTATGCACACAGCCATTATTCACACCATGTAATTATGTGTTAATGGCATGCGCCTCAATTTTGTGAGAAAAATCTGGTTTGTAATTCAGTGTGAGAGAAAATATCCTAGATGTGATGGAAATAACATTAGTCCTGAAGTGTATATATATGTTTTTATACTTTTTCTCTGAAAAGAGTGCATGATAACCAGACACAGTGCTGCTGGCAGCCATTTCTACTATCCGCTAAATACACTGGCAGTAGATTATTTCCAAATTAACAAATATGTCACATACAAAGCCCTCAGATTATGTAACAGCTCCTTCAATTGTATTTAGGTTGATGATGTTGAGATAATGGGACTGATTACTATTACAAGGCCATGTGAAGGCCATCAATCAGTGAGTAAAATGATTTGGCAAGTGCTCGGCCACAAACAAAGTGAAAAATGCAATAAAGCAAGTATATGTCATACTCTTCAATTTGCATTGCATCACAAATTGATTGAAGAAGTTGTGTTTGTTGGATGCTGCTTTTTAAACCATCTGCAGCAAAGCTAGCTGCTGGGCCGTGCAAGAACCAAGTCTTGTGCAACGCTCTCTCAAAAGAACATTTGTTCACCATCTGTGACTGCTGCTCCCACTCCATGCAGAGTGGAAGCAAAGAGGCAGTACTGCTAACTTTTTGTTTTAACCTTCTCCCTCCCACAAAAAATACAAAATGAAACCATATATTAACTATCTATGACAGTAAATCTCCAACCCTCTCTGGGATCATAAAAACATAATCACTGCATGAATTAAACCCAATTTTTATTACCAAGACCCCTGGCCAGTACAGTGTGTTTTGATGACAGCTTTGTGTTTCCTGTTGCACCCTATTCAGGCTGCAGCTGGCTGTTAAATGTATTAGTCCAGGCTGGAAATATTGCAAGGGTGCCAGGTCGACTCACATGTCCACACACAGACTCACCGACAAACTTCAGCTAGAGAATGGCAGGAGAATGGATCTATTAGAGTCCATTGCTTTTTATTTAATATAAGTGAGATTAAATGTCCAATGGAGTACAGTATGGATTTCACATGCTTCACTGCAGGAGTTTGTAAGATTGTGCACAATAGGACACAGTAGGTTTTAACTCTCTTGATATTATATTCTAAAGCATTTTCAATATAAGGCTCCATTTAACCTCCTCGCAACATATTTTACCAATGCTAAAAGGCACAGTCAAGGAGAGTTGGATGTTAGACATGGACATTTTATCAACATGAATAGTTAGCCAGAACTCAGGCCTGCAACTCATGCCAGAGAACGGGATTGTGACTCAGACTTTGGTGACGTTGCAGCTACATCAACACAGAGAGCTAATACAGCCAGGCCTCTTCTCTGTTAGCTTTCTCTCTTTCAGCACACTCACATTCACATATGTCCAATCTACACTGTTTCATTGTCCAGCCCTGTGGGATCTTTCAGCTCGTTCCTTTCTCTCCTATTGTGTTTGGTTAAGCGGGGGCCAGAGGTTTGGCTTTATCTATGTAGGTGGAGTTCTGAAAATCTGTCTGGTTTGCTCAACTCCAATCGGAGGCTGTGTTGGGATTGAACACATGACTTAGCCTGTTAGATAGTATACTGTAGTACATGCTAGTTTAGCTTAAATTTATGATTATATGTTAGCACTAAACTACTGGAATACCAAGGGGAATATGTATCCTGTGTTTTGTCCTGTGGATTGTTTAAGGATTTGACTTTTTAATTGCAAAGCCTACATCCAATAACCGTCAAGCATACTGGCAACTGAATTAGCAAAGCAAATTACCAAAGTTCAGTCATATTTCAATTTATTGAGTCTTTGATAGTGTGAGTTCAGTTACATTGTATGTTTTGTAACTTCTTAATTTGCAGTTGTAAACTTGGTTGTATAAAAGTGTGAAACTCATAATTCCTTTGTAATTTAATTTTCCATAATTCCTTTCCATTGCTCTTGTGGATAATAAGATCAATTACCCATGGCTGAAACTAAGTCACCCTTTGTCAATCAGAGTTTGCTAAATAAAAAGTTTGGGACACTAAAATGAAGGCTATGGTGCCTTTTTCATTGTCAGGACTAAAGGTCTCAGACGAGTGGAAAACCTCCCTGCGCCAATCCAAAGAAACCCAAATGGAGAACCCCAACAATCCTGACAGCATCATGATGGATCACCAATAAATGAGGAGCTACAGTCAGAGTAGAACTACATGAACATTCTTACCTAAAAGAAACTCTTTCCCCTAAAATGAATTTGGCAGAGCTTATTATCAGCGCTGATAATGACACATGTTGACACAGAACCAAGAATGTTGGTAACATAATGAGACCCTACCCAAACCAATTAGACTAAATATAATTTGGACCCGTTACTTAGGTCTTTGGTCAGGTTTTGGTCACTAGAAACTGGTTGGACCTGTAAAGACCTCTTGCTCCACTAGGCATCCATTTCATATCTGGCATTTAACAGCTGTGCTGACAAGACAGACTATATCATGTCCATTCAGTAATTAAGCTAAGTAAGAGTTGATCCTGGTATTAAATACAGTAATGACCTTCTGTTTTGCACTTTAAATCATCAACGTTCAAATGGTATGAACTCATGAGTTCATAAAATTCAAAGTCTGACATGTTGGCCAGAGGAGCATGGCTAGGAAAGGAAAGCCAGTTTAATGAAAGGTCAAAGGTCATTGTGTGTGAAGTACCATGCCTGGGGACTACATGTTAAACACAAAAAGAGGGACAGGACAATGTCTGATGTGATCAACAATGGTGGCCTAATTAGAACAAACACAGACACCAGGGACCAACCATATCTCCAAAGTGCAAAAGGAACAAAGAGAATATACTAGCTGTTATTGTTTTGAAATAAACTTATTTCCTTTTCCATTTCCATTATTATTTCATTTCCAGTTAGTACTGCAGTCTTCACCACCAACAAGGATTTACCGTCTGGAGTATAATTTAGAGAGGCTTCTTGAGGAAACAGCCTCCTCAGGGGGAAAGACAATTAGTCCTTCAACAAACAGCACGGATCAGTCGCTTTAATTAAACACCCTCCCCCATTATTGCCTCATCTTTCTTCCCTTCCATCTCCTCCCCTCCCTTTCATCTCTACTTTTTCTTCTCTTTTTATGTGGAGTCTGGATTTTAATCCTAGGCCAGATGACACCCTAATAATTTGTTGTGCGGCTTGGTGAGCTCCTAACCAGTGGATTAGATGGAGATTGGTCGATGGGGTAGTTTGTGGAGTTAGCGCTAAAAGGATTTACGCTCTACTGAGTATATCAAAGGCAGAGTCCTGTGCTAAGCACTGTGCACTTCACCAAATTAAAAAGTGACCCACAGGTGGGCTCTCTGAACTATTTGTGCCGATCGGCCATGACGCTAATTGCTTTCTAACTCTGTTACGAGTGCCATCAAATTACACTCGTCAATTAGAGTGAAGAGGGGTGTATTGAAGGTCTGAGAGCTTATCCCTGTGATCACTGCTGTGTGCTTTACTTCTGTTATTATTGCACACTGGGCATTGAGTCAGATAGACAGACAGAGTCAGAAACACAGCTCTCTCTCTGGATTAAGTTTTTCTATGTCTTTCTAAATTCTGCAATTTTCCTTTAAAAGCTATTGTAATGCTATGCACAGGTTTTGTCATCTTTTTATTACAATGTAGGCCAATTAGGAACAGCCCTTCTAAACAATCTTTCCACGATTTCAGATAAATACTGAATAGAGGTCATGCTCTACTATTCATTGCATATTGTAGAAGATCAGAAGGATGATAAAGAGGGTGAGATACAAACAGGCAGCAACGAAAAAGCCTAGAAAGTAGGTGAAGTACAGTTGCAGAGAAAACAAAACTGAAACACCACAGGAAACTACTCAACTCATCCTTTGTGTGGGAATGTGCTCAATGTTGTGTGTGTGTGCGAGAGTGCATGCTTTTTCTTCAATATGATGTGGTAAAGCAGTAAGAGGAAGGCAGGATGTGATGCCACATGTTCATATATATATATCCTGTGATTTTGGGGAACCCCACTGTTGTCTTTCACCTATACAGCATGTTAAGACACTGCAATATTTCCTGTGCTGGTGTAACTGAGTGTCATTTGTGGGCAGGAGTCCCAGAAAAAAAGTTTCGATGCTTGTGATTGTACAGTATTTACTCATTTGACGTGCCCATGAGCAAGACATTGAACCTCACTGTACTAGTTCTGGGACTTTTGCTTTTAAGAAACTTACTCTGCAATCCCATGGAGTTGCGAAGCGGCAAAATCAAAAGATGAATTTCCAAATAAACTTCAAAATCTAAAATTAGCTCTTATTGAGATATCTAATGTTTCCAATTGCTGTTATGGTGTTTGGTATGTGTGCTGTATCTTCTTGCAAGTTTTGCTGATCTGACATAAAGACTTTCACGGAAGTTTTTTTGTAGCTCAGTGAACACATAACCTCAGTTTAGTGAGTGACATGACCTGGGTCGACGGAAGGAGGTGTGACATCTGTACATGATGCTTTACTGGCAGTGCAGGGCGTACCATTCCTGGAAGAGCAAAAAAATAATGGGGGAAGAGAAAAAAGAAATAACTTACTTCCTGTAAGCACACCTGTAGCAGGAGGTGAGCGAGTCGAGTGGCATGGCCAGGGTAGTAATTCTACTGGTTCTCTACCCCCTGTGGGCAGAAATCCACCCCGACAGCCTTTAGCAGGGAATGGTAACACATTGGAAATACAAATACATAGATATATCATAGATGGGGTGAATAATACAGTTAAATCAAGTCGTTCTTATAGATATTCTCAAATTTACTATGTTGTAGAATTTGGCCAGGTAACTACCCCCTCTCAGTTTTCTCAGTTTCACTCCAGCAAGGCGTATGCACAACAGCTGTTTCTCTGTGCTGCTTCTCCGTGCTGCTTTCAAGTGTTGAGATTTTCATTTACTTGACTGCTTCAGGGCACCACACCTCAATGGCATACCGCCTGTCTGGCATAGCGGGTCTTAAATAAACAAAGGGTCTCTGTTATACACCATGAAACACAAGTGAAAGAGAGAGAGAGAGAGAGAGAGAAGGGGGGAAGAAATCAATTTGTCGCCTGAATTAGCGGATTACTTGAACATTCATGTCAAGTAAAATATATTTATAAAGCCCAATATCACAAATTTGACTGAAGGGGCTTTACAATCTGTACAGCAAATGCCACCCTCTATCCTAGACCTTTACTTCACATAAGGATCCCCCCCCCAAAAAAAAGAACAGAAAAAGAAAACGAACAACATGCAATTGTTACTCTTTTTTTAAAGCTATCAATTTAAGTATGGATTTTACATTTTACCAGTGCTGTAGTTGACTCATGCAGGTTATAACGAAGCATTTAGTAACTCAGTCCACTCAGATCTATAGTGGATTATACATCGGCATGACAGGGAGAGGGTGGATGCATAACTAATCCCAATTGTGGAGACACTAGTTTGACAGATACAATCTGAATAGCAAAGACACTGTTAGCTTGGCAGAGTTAGGGAGTAACTTGTTACATGTAACGGTGTTACGTATTCAGAATACAAATTATGAGTAACTGTATTTCGTAATCGTGTAACGGTTCCTTTCCCTGTTGTTCTTTTCCTAACCACATAATGGTCCCGTCTCGCGTGTGGTGGCCCGTTGTGTTGCTGTCACCGGCGTGTAGCGTTTCATTTCACCGTTGTTGCATCCCCTAGAGAAGCCCAATGTCATAGCAGTTGTCGCCGGCGTGTGGCGCTTCATTTCCTCGTTGTTCCGTCCCCCAGAGACCGCGGATTGGGCCCCGGCAGCCATTCCTTGTTTATTTCCTGGTGACCACCAGGAAATAAATGAGAAAAGCGTGTTCCTGTTGACAAATCAATAGATTAAAAAAATGTGACCATTTCACGAATGGTATCAGATAGCTACCTGCTTAGTTGACATGCAACTTTACATTTACTAGCCCAAGGGCCGTTGAAAGACTGACTATCCCCGTTTGACGTGCTAGCTAACGTTAGCTAAAATTAGCTTGTGGTAGCAAGACTGCGGTTAGATTTTTGAAGTAGGCTATGCAGTTCTACTACAGACTAAAGATACAAAAAACTATCTACCAGTTCATGAACACATTCAGCCAGTTGGAACAGAAGAACACACCAGAATAGGCATGTTTAATAAGCAGTATTTAAAGGTTGCATTCCTACACTTATCAAATCGATTCGGTGTGGAAGTAATCCAAGTATTCAGAATACGTTACTCAGATTGAGTATGATGGAATATGTTACAAATTAAATTCTTGGGCATGTATTCTGTATTGGAATACGTTTTGAAAGTATCCTTACCAACACTGTAGCTTGGTGCAGTAGCTGGAGATGTCGGTAGGCGGCCAGTCTCTGCCAAAAGAGGAGGAATGCGGTTTAATGACGTTAACACAAGCGTTTCATCCTGAAAACCTGAAACCATTTATTCTGCAACAGTGGCTGTTTAATAGAAACAAAAATCTTCTAAAAACAAAACGGGGAAATGACTGTAAATAGCTTTCTATAAAACATGGCTTTTGGACATGCATTTATTTGAAGGAGATTACAATACTAACAGGTATTTAACTTGGCCACTTAAATATATCATCTAATAAAGACAATGCAACAGCAGCTTACTTTTTTTCTTGACATTTACAGGAGCTTCTCAAATTGCTAGTTTAATGACTTGACAGTTTGCAGGATGAAAGGTTGAGTGTTCTCACATAAGATATGACAGACATTGATGAGTCATGCTGTTATCTTGAAATGTAAGAAAAGGCCAGCAAGAAAAAGGATTTGTGGTTGTGTTTTTGCACATAATGTACATAATTGCAAAATGTGTGTGTGTGTGTGTGTGTGTTACAATGCTACCAAACAGATGTTTCACAGTCTGCACCTCCACGTGCAGCGGCATGTCCTAGTATGGGATTGCTGCCAAGACATGAAGACTCTGTGTTAACCCATTGTGATCTGGATACACTAAGGGGAGGGATACATCCAGTAACTCTTCTATGGGAAAGGGTCAGTGGAATTATATTTTCAGTGGGAATGGCGTTAATTTTACAGTAACCCCTGAATCTACTGAGCTGATGTTTTCTTGCTTTCTGCAGCTGTTGACAAGAACTTGCCTCCACTCTAGTATTCATGAAGACAATGAGGGATTTGTGCAAGTTGCATACAAAAATAACAATGTGCAGTGAACAGCATTCATACATATGGAGTTGCCCACTATTGACCATGCTCCTGTTAAAGATTGCAATAGGTTGAGGTGTTAACATTAAGAATTGATAATCTAGTGTTATTATTGCAATCAAGTAAGTAGAAGTAGAAATAAGATCAGGTTTTCTATGGTTAGGCAGCTTGGTGCTATTTCTATTTAAGCAATGGGATTTCAGGCCACAATGACATTTTAATCATCACATTTAGCTGAAAAGCATTGTTCACTGCAGATCATTGTAGTCAAGCTAACAGGAGACATCATCTGCATACAGTAGAGCTACCATTCTCCAGATATGTTATACCATGTGCTTTGATATCTCGTTTATATTTTCTTTCACCCTGCTAAGAACAACCTTAGTGATGTTCTACCTTCACATGTTGAGTCTACAACTACTCTTAAAGTCATCCTCCAAACGCCTAGACTCTGTCTGCTGTCACTATGAACACAGTGACAGTCTCTCTGGCTGTGGTGGAAATAGAACTGTGACCCTTTGTTGCACATTTTCAGTTGATATCAACATGGATAGTTGAATGATATAAAACAGGATGGCAGATACCAATAAAACCTTTGGTTTGCTCATAGGGAAATGCATTTCAAACAGTAAAGGTTTAATGGTAAGATGCCAAATTTTGAATGGGTGAATAGACACATGACAGAGCAGGCAGATGAATGATCAGATGAATGTCTGATTGCCTCTCTCAAAGTGTATGCATCTATTAGGTGACTAGGGACCTCACTGATTAATCTTTGGACATCTATAAGCATATTGGTTAGGTTGGCTGTCGAGAGAAGCCATAGGTTATTTTTAGTCTTGCTTTTTCCCCAATTCTACAAACCATTTCCCCTTCCATTTTTAAATGGAGAGGAAGCTGGTGCTTATTAACATTAACATACTTAATAAACAAAGAAGTCTAAAGTAAAACAAAAACAAAGATAAGGCATATAAAACAAGTCAATACTGACACTTTATGCTGCTGCTATTCTGTTGGTAGGTAGACAAGTGATTTCATTTGCTCCTACATTGCAAGAAAAACATGGCCAGGGAAATGAAAACATTATACAGAGGCCGAGGATGTGAATTGGACGTTAGACAAAAGTAAGTTCTGATTTACAAGCATGTGCATTAAATTTGCAGCCAGCCGTGCTACACACCACAGGGACACATTCATCTCACACTTACACCTGCTGCCAAGCAGAAACAGCAAAACAGAAAAAGGAGGACAGAAATATGGCACAGAAAAGATAGTTGGGAAAGAATATTTGATTTTCACAGCAGTCTGAAATCAAGTTTAAATAGTTTATTTTTTCTTTGTAGAGTCCAAAACGTTACACTATAATAATCTTACATACTATTCTTTCAACCTTGCTCCCCAAAAACTTTACTTATGTAGTTTACTTATGTACAGTTAGATTCACAATTCACAAACAGTTAAACCTGCTAATTTCAAAACTTCCTCCAGACAACAAATTTCTCTAAAAGTTTCACTGGGGTAAGAGATCAGTCCTAGTCAAAGTTAAGTAAACACCTTGTCTGTCTTAAAGAAAACCCACTCCTTCTTCATCATCTTCTGCCTACCCGGAGAGAAGTGTTTCTAATTGAAGAAGACATGATGTTTGTCCTCACGATTTGGGATGAGGCCAAATGCTGAGCATCAGGGGGAAGGGCCCCTCCAGGCTATGGAGGTTCTAAGATTACTGCCCTGTGCTAGCTTACATCTTCATAGCTTTGGAGCCCTCCCCAACCTCCCCTCTTTTCTTTCTCTCTCTCTACATGAGGCCAATTTGTTGTGGCAGACGTGCGTCTCAAGATCCAGATCTTGTTACACAAATGTAGTTTTTGCTAGAGGATTTTGGACCTGGTCCAGACCAGATAGACGAGGCAACGTGTATCTCTAAGGACTGAGGCAGAGAAGACACGATATGGGCTGTTATGTTTGATGAGATTTAATAGGATCGCTTTGTGTGGTGAACAAACAGCATAATCTGTAGGCTATAATGTTACAAATCACTTACTAAGTGCCATCTGAAGAACATTATTCCATTGTGTTCCACTTCATCGATCAAATAATCCCAAAAACTGATAATCATTCACAAAATTACACATTTATACAAAGCATGAATATTATCAATCTAAATGAATAGTTATGCATGTTGTCATTTCAGTTGCTGTTCATTTCAACTCTTTTCAGGACATGCTGGGGTGCTCCTTTGCCACATGGTCAGGCTCATCCCACCAAGACAACAGAACTAGGATTAACTAAGAGAATAACTTTCCTTTCCTGGATGAAATCCTGCTGCAATCTTTAACAGGGGAAGCAGTAGCCACTGGTTTTGTGCTCAAGAGGAAGAGAGGCTTCTGTGGTTTACACAGCACTGCTTTTATCTCCCCTTTTGTTGTCATAGGGATTGGTTGGGTGATGAGGTTAAGCTGGGGTTGAAGTGTTGAACAGGGATGTCCGGCAGTGATAACCATCTCTAGGCTGTACATTGCAAGTTTGATGATGCATTTCCATAATAATAGTAAAGATTTAAATGCACAAAAATATAATACTGCATTATGGCAATGTTCTAAATTGAGGGCGTAACCTATATTAAACAAACAGTATTCCCTTTGCCAAGTTATGCACTAGAGTAAATCATTTTGAAAGACAATCAAATAATAAAGATAAAGTGAATAAATGTGAATATTGACACATTGCGGTTTATCTAGATGGCTTGTCTTACTAGACCGCCGCCATCACGTATAGATAAACTGCCATGTTGTTACTATGAGGAGGATAAAATGGAACACATAGTGTGACGGTTTAGGGAATTGAGGACCAAAACGCAGAGACAGGCAGGCAGGCAGGAGACATTTTCAACAAAGGTTTATTAACAAAAAACGTCCAAAAATACAAATGATCCAAAAAATGCAAGACAAAGTCCAAAATACAAATCCAAAAGGTCCAAGGGAAAAAACAAAACAAGAAGACAGGCACTAGAAAGACAGATCAATGGAAACAAGCAAACATAGAACACACTGACTGGAACCAACAAAACAATCTGACAAGAGACAAAGGGAACACAGAGGTTTAATACAGGAGGTAACGAGCAACAGATGATACACCAGGTGAATCACATCAGGGCGGAGACGACATTTACAAAAGTGGGAAACACAAGGCAGGTAGTAAAACTAGAGACAAGACAGCACAGAAAACCAGACTATCAAAATAAAACAGGAAACAGAACATGCAGACACTCACAAGAGAACACAAGACAGAAACTACAACACAAGACTGGGGAAGACAATAAGACACAAACACGAGGAGACAAGACAGAACCAAAAATATGCACTATATATTTAGAATGAATTGTAGTGTACTTTTAATGTTCATACTCTGGTTACAATGGGTCATTTAAAAAATCGAATCAAAATCCTGATTGATTTTACCTTTGACTGTTGTTTAACTTAAACAGTAAGTATTAGTAACTTGTTATTTTATTTTATCATTTTATTGTAACTATCAGAATTGATTTTTAAAATGTTGCTTTATGTTTTTAGGTACTTAGGTCTCTCTTGAAAATAAGATCTCAATCTCAATAGAACTTACCTAATTAAATAAAGGTTTGGTTTAAAGAGTGGTTTCAATTGAAACAGGACTGGTAGATGGAAATATCTACCAGCCAAGCATATTTTTTTGCCAAAATCATAAATTTTCTTTTTTGTCACATACACATTTGCTTCAGTACATTTCAGTGCGATAATAAGAATTTTTTTTTTCAAATAAGTTGTTTCCGTTTGTGTCTTTGGCATGCTGGCGACACAACAACTACACAACACTACACACAAAACAACTTATCCCCATGCCCTCAGCATCATAACATGGCAGCCTCTTACAACTCCTTTATCTCCAACCCTCCATTACTCATAGAACTTTCTTTTTGTACTCTGCTTCGTCCTCCTTTTTGTCTGAGATTTTTTTGCTTCAAAGGTTGTTGTACTGTACTTCTTGTAAATATGGCCACATAATCGGTTAATAGTCTAGCTAGCAGTAGATTGGTGGAAAATGATGTCCAACCCGGTCTCACGGCAGTTCTTGAAAGGGTCACTTAGTTTTGATCTATTGATGATTTTCTCATTTATTTTGTGGTCCATTTCACGAACTGCCATGAGACTGGGATGCAGCAGCCTGCTCAGGGGGACAACAATGGCCACTGGGACACGATTTGCTATCTCTGGGGGACGCAACAACGGGGAAATGAAACATGCCAGCAACAACAACGGGAAGGACCACCACACGTGGGACGTGCTACAACAACAGGATGGTTGTGGTTAGGAAAAGAACTACGGGAAAAGGAACTGTCACACGCAGGAGACGTTGACAACAACGGGACAGTTGTGGTTAGGAGAAGATTAACACGAAAAGGAACTGCCACACGCAGGATGCAATGTCCTGTCTCCGGGGTGAAAGTCCTGTGTTGTTTGAGCCATCCACCATCCCAACCAACCTCCATACACAGATTTTCGGCTTTTCAATACTATTCCCTACCGTAATTGTGCTTTTGTCACGAAAGATGCTTCCCATTAAAATACATTAGTTTAAAATTTGTGCTTACCACCACGAAAAAAAACAGACAAGAAAATCGTATAACTGTACACAGATCAATAGATTAAATAAAGTTTCTATTTCACAAACTGCAATGAGACTGGGCTGGTCTATCAGTGATCACTCAAAAAGCAAATTTTTTTGTTTTCATACTGAGGCTTCTGGGAAATGCATGGAGTTCTTTTTTTTTCACTCACAAACTGCCATGAGACCGGGCTGTGATGTCCTATACGGTAAACGGTGGGTAGCCTTAGCCACCAATCGGAAAATATCTACCTGCATTTGGCACGAGGCAGGTATTCATTTTGGATCCTGCTTATACCTTAGGCCTCAGTGTCAACGGGACTTCCAGCAGCTAGCTACTACTGCAGTCTTCATTCCTCTCCTACAGAACAGTGGGCTACAAGCCTGAGAACAGAGGGCAGGGTGAGGCCTTTAGAAAGTAAACAGACACATAATTGAAGCAACAAGGAAGACAGAGGCATCTGAAACATGTGGGCATTATGGGAATGTCAGACTGCATGGACAAAGGCTAACTGTGATGGCTGAAAAGTATGGAATTGTCCCTTCTTGTTTGGAAATGATTACATGATTATGACCCAAGTCCTTTTCCCACAGACTTTAGGTAAAGCATTGTGAGCCTGTTTCACTGACAGGCGTACGGGCAGAGAGTGGGAAGACATATTGATAAATTGGGTGTCCATTGTGAATGAACTTGCTGTCTGAATAGTGATCAGATTAGTCATGCAAACACTTTTTCTTTCACTTGTTGGGCTTCTTTAGGCCATATTAAATTCTTTAATGTAAATGCAGCATGTGACCTGACATAGCAATACATGCAGCGTCATGTAAGCCATATTTGAAACAGTTGAAGACTGTGCTGGGATGCAGAGTAAATGAAGCATGAAAATCTGCTGAAAATGTGAAATATCATTAACATAATTATCAGGCTGGACTATAGTTATAATGCTGTTACACTGGCTGACACGCAGAGGATTTAAAGAGAGCTGTATTTCTCTGCCAGACTCTTAAACATCTCATTTTCCATTAACATGAGACCTAGAGCAGCGTGTGTCACAGAAGGACATAAATCTCCTGTGTTCCTTCCCCCTCCCTGTCCCTGCACAGTTTGGAGGCTGAGAATACAATCCAGCCGGAGCAGTTCTCTGCCTAAACCCTTCAGTGTGCTGCTAAACAAGACAGTAATAGTCACACACTTTGTCAAATACTATCTGTGTGTTCCCTCTGTTTCAAAAAAACTTAGTTCTAATCACACAATCAAAATCATGCCCAGTCCGTGAATCTCATTCTGTACCTCAAGAGAAGGCCCATATATACAGTACCCCAGTGCTCCTTTCCCATCCCCAGCAAAGCAGTCATTAGCCGCTCATCCCCTTATGTAAAGGCTTCAGAAAAGCAGTGATGGATGACTCCCCTCAGTCGTCTCTCCCGTGGCAGAAGGAAGTGTGCAGCTCCACCAAAGACCCTGCTGTCTGCTGTCTGATCTGCTCCAGAGATGATGTGTATTCAGCAAGGAAAGATCCCATTTAAAGCATTGTCATGTACTCTTAAAGAGGTATCAGAGACTGGCAAATGATCATCCAGGGCCTTTTTAATGGGTGTCTAGTTCTGCACTCTCAAGGGGACAACAAGCACATTGACGAGTTGAAGAAGGAAATTCCTGGGGTACAATTTAAGTTCTGGTCAGAAACCTCCATGTTTCCAATTTTAACACTTAAGCTATATAAAATTCCCCAGTGTTCTAAATGTAATGGATTACTTATCACAAAAATTATCACAAAAAGTAAAAAAAATCCGGTTGAGATAGATGACTTGTCTTGTTAGTCATGGATCAGGCTTGGTATCCCTAAAAAAATGATGACACTACTACCATTAAAGTGATACCGATACCAACAGAGTACTTAATTCAATAACTATGATGTGGGTACAAAAATAATTTTACTGCAGGTATTGTTTAACTTGAGAAGTTTCGATACTACTTGGCATAGTTATTTTAGTCAGTACCTTAAAGGTTTTGACTACCGATTCCCAGTGCTAGTCAATTTATTGCCTTGGGGCAATACCAATATGTTGCCGCAGTGAATGTATGTTGACTGTGACTTTTTCTTTCAAAACAACCTAAATATTAAAAGAAATACTTTTGTGATCTGCTACCTCTGTGACTAGGATTACTGTCATGGCTAAGGTTAGAAAAAGATCAGTCACAGTCCATTCTCCTTTGGATGCAAACCGTGCCAGATGTCAAAGTCACAGTTTGTTGACTCAACAATTCCTAAAAGTCCTTTTAGACCTTTAAAGGAGAGTGTACTGTAACTACGTCAAGCTACTTCTGCCTTTCCTGCTGAGAGAGAGCGTCTCTGGTGTAAAATTTCTTACATAAGTTTATCAAAATGTAGTGCTTAGCTTAGCATGTGTCTTTGGGGGCAATTTGTTTTTGAGCCTCCCACAGGATTTAAATACAAAATGAAATAAAAGCCCTTCTAAAAATCCTGCAAAAGTCTTACATAGAATACTGCTATTTGCAGTCGTCAAAGGGTCTTACAACTTGTGCATTTGCTCAGCATTATATTTTGAAAAAAGGCCCCTTTTTATTGTTTCATTTTTTTTTCTTCATTTGAAGTTTCCTCTGATGTAACATTTCATGCATGCATGTAGAATCATGAAACAGAGGTTTCAATCAGACTAAATGTGATCCATCAGTGTGAACAATCACATTTGGCAGCTACTTGTCTGTTATGTCTGTTCAGCCACATTAGCTGTAATGGAGGTTGTTTTATTAAACCACAGTTGTGGGTTTTGGATCAGTTTTCGCCTCAATTTTATTCCCCAGCAATACTTTTTGAAAATTGATTTCCACTTGTTAGTTAATTAGTGTAGTTACGTTTATTTTTCCAGGCTTCTTGTCCATCTTAAGCTTCATGTGTGTTCCACATCTTACTGACACACTGACCTACGAATGCAGACACACACATGCACACACACACACACACACACACAATTTGGTCATTAAGCGTATTCTCATTAGTGGTGAATGGGTCTTGATTAGGGGCAAGTTCACACAATCCATCTGATGGCTATCCACAGGGACTGGGGGAGGATAGAGGGAGACAGGAGAGCACCAGCCAGTCAATTAGACAGCCTTTAGAGTTGGATGCTTCTGCTGAGGGGGTCACATTTGGACACTTCTGCCTCCCATCGCAGATTTCTTGCCTCCCACAGGCACACTTACTCCTTCACTCTTAGAGCATAAGCACCTACACCTAACAATCCTCTGTGGCACATTCTGTACTGTGGCAGAAAACACACAGTGTACAAGGTCACAAAAGTCAGGAGTCATTAGCTAGCTTGTAAGACACTTGTATGCCCCCAGTAAATTTTACTTGCACAGGTACCACTGGAATATTCTGTAATATTACAAACTAGAGACCATCAAGTGATTGGATCACACCAGCCTTGATGCAAAATCGGACCAGGGGAGTAAAGTGGGATGGCCAAGACCTCATCCCTACTTCCTACAACCCCTACTTCCGGTGCCCTTGCTTGGACCACACCCATCTTTGAACTCTGCCTTTATTTTAACTTCAACGACACACCTGTTTGTTACTGCATATTTCTGTCGCGGCTGGTAACAACACTGAGCCTCAAATTGTCTGCTTATTCAGTTTTAGGCTTGCTCTGATATTAAGGTGACCAGATTTCTCAGACAAAATCCGGGGACATTTTCAGCTCAGAAGCGTAAATACCTCCAAATCAGGTCATGTTTTGGACACTAGACCTAGAGCTGAGTATCGGATACAATATAAACTATTGAGGAAAGATTTTATTTGATATTGATGCAGTATGGAACAAGATCGCTGCAGTCGGTAGCAGAGAAACAAGCTACAATGGAAGTTAATGGGATAATTGTCCAGCTTGTATTTACGTTCATAAAGTGCTCGTTTTGCTGCTGACAGACTCAGATTAATATTCTAAGTGTCTGATAACATTATGGAAAAGATTTCTAAGGAGGCTGACCTTTATGTTAAAGATTAAGATCATTTTTAAAACATAAAAGTCCGCGAAATTGCGTTCGCTAAACCCACCAGACTCCATGTAAATAATCAGTGATTTTAGCATTGTAAAATACGGCTTCTAAAACATCTCTGAGCTCTGAGCAGCGCTGCTCGATTGGTCAGAGTTTTCTTTCTTTCATTCCAGTATCGGGTCTAGATCAGTCACAGTGAAAACCGGGTACATTTCCGGGGACAGATCCAGCCGGGGACAGGTCACCAAAACTGGGGACTGTCCCCGGAAACCGGGGACGTCTGGTCACCCTATCTGATATGCACCAGCCAGGCTAAAACAACCAATATACACAAAACTTCCTCTCTGACACTGACAACACTATGTGGTGTATTTCTTATAACTTAATACTTACCAATTCTTTTACACAGTGAGCCAAAAACAATTAAGACACTTTTGATTCATCATAGTTTCACAACAACTTTTCCTATAGTGAGTTTAAGTTATTCCATGTCTTAATATTTTTTCCTATTGGACTACAGACTAAGAAAAAAACACAAAAGTGGGGAAACATTTATATAACATATAAAATAAACACAGTAAAATCTACTGTAAATGGAAGCCAGTGTCCAAATGTATATGAGGTGTTGGTTGAATGGAAACAAGACAGTGATTTAGCAATGTAGTGGGAGGCAGAGGGAAAGGTTTGGAAAATGTGCAGCTGACTCCAGCTTATCCTGAGGTGACTCCAGATTCAGACTGTCTAGACTGGACGTGAGGCTTATGGCCCAGCCAATACCTATCACCAGACGCTGACCCTAGGCATCAAACTAAAGGCTACACTCTGTACTAAGAGCTTCACAGACAGTCGTAAGCAGGCTAGTTTTGGCGTTTGCCAACAAGCAGCATGGATGAAGCAAGAGGGGGTCAATAGGGGCACATGTAGTAGGTATAAGGAAACAGAATAGCATCAATAGATGAACCATAGTGTTAGTTGCATTCAGGTGTTGTTGGCAATTATGCCACTCGCCCTTCAGGAATGCCAACAGTTGACCAGTATTCTACTAAAGTAAATAAAGAAAGGAAACGTGATACCTGAGTTGGAATAGGCAGAACATGAGACGTACCAAGCATTGGGCAATCACAATGAAATGAAGAAAGACGGAGTGGGAGAGTGACTTGAAAAATAGACGTGGACATAGCAGAGAAAAAAAGAGGCAGAGAATGGCCAAATCCCACTGAGAAATCTGCAGACCGCTCCGTCTCCAGAGGAAAATATTTTCACAATTCTCTAAGTGCCCATTAACTGTCTATTCCCATTCCAGCCGTGCTCTGCACCGTGCTGCGGCACAGTGGGATCTGTGGCAGGAGCCGCCCACAGTATTCCAGGGAGGCCAGGCTGAGCTGAGAGCGTAGGGAAGCAGAGAAGGGTAGAAATCTGTGCAGGCCTCTTGGTGTGTGAAGACATGTAGGTCAGTCCTTATGCACACAATGCAGAGAGAGAAAGTGAAAGATCTCATAAACAGATGGTGTACCCCAGAAAATTTTCCCTTCTGCTCTTTTGGTTTTAAACTAGGATGTTAATGCATTCATCATCTGTTTGATGTGCATTGCTATTATTTCTTTCTCTTCAAAAAAGATCGAGGAATAAAAAGGGTTGTTATGGGTGGCAGGGCAAGTTGCCAAAACTATTAACAAGTATTAGTAGCTTATTTACTTGCTGCCATTTCCATCATAGATTACAACATCTGAGGGTTAAAGAGATTGCCCCCCAATTAGGGTCTGATAAGTAATCAATAACTGCATATTCTGCGAGCAGGAAGTAAACGATTGGGCCCCTGGGAAAAGCAGTTCAAATTACACTGCTGTTAATGCTGAGAGGGAAGAGAGAAAGACAGAGAAAGAGAGCACAGGGCACATAGATTTAAAGAATTATAGAGTACTGAAGTTTACCTGTGTTGCTGTAACTTTTTATTACCAAACATATTCCAATACCAATAACGCAGTAGCAGCATCAAAATGTAACACCTAAGAACAGTAAAACAAAAAAGGAAAATCAACTATGTAAACATAGTACACAGAACAGCCAAAACATACATACACACATAAATTGGGATGTGCAAAATCTTTGTATAAATTAAAGAATCATCCATAAATACAAACTTAAAAGCAGAAGTATACAAGTAAGCAATCTTCTTCAATAAAGCAAAGATTTAGAAGCAGAAAAGTCACACAATTTTACTTTACTTTGTAAACACACTATGTAGAACAGCTAAAACACACACATTCAAGTCTTAAGAAGTGAATACTATTATCTAAATAAACCCAAGGTTGTTTGCTGTGTGTCTGTCCCTAAACTGCTCGTACTGCAGGGCTTGGTACTGCTGTGGAGTCTACAGACCTACTGGTCGGCCGGGGTTGATGTGTGCCTGAACTGCTTGTAGATGGTTGCTCGTCGTCTGTATCTTCCTCTTGGCCACATGCTCCTCATTGTACATATCTCAGCACTGCCAAGATGGCCCTGCATTATACCAGAAGAGACAAATATTCAAACAAAGAATCCTATACCGAAAACAAAATTAAACATTTAAAACTGAGAGCCTGTATTATTTATCAACTATTTGATGAATCTAATCTAATCAAATTTAAAAGCATCATAGAATGAGTTGCAATATTGCACACGATTCAGAAATGTTGCGTTATATCATTCATAATGACATTTTATATTTATATAGGACTAAAAGCAAATGACAGGCCTACACCTTACGCAAAACTACATTTCTGAATCTTAAACATTATTGTACCATTTAATTGAATACAACTTAAGTATAGTTACGAGACCTTTTTGTCTACTACAAAACATTTTTCTATTTTACAGATTTTGGCAGATGTCGTCCATGCCTTTGCATCCTGACATACATGTAATCAAAACGCAAGTTCATTTTGTCATGTAGCCTAGCTTCTGTCAGATTCAGATGTGGCTAAGCTAGCTGTAGCAGTAACACTAAAAGTCTGAGTTCTTCAGACATTTTCTGTCCCACTGCACATCCGACACATCACCTAATTTGTATGAGAGATTGTTGATTTCTGCTGAATTCTATTGAATGACAATCTTAAAGATGTTTGTGGGTTTTTATGCATTGCAAATGCCAAATACGCGTTCTCAAATGACACTGCTAGGTAAACTTTGCTTAATGCCTGACTAAAGACTATTAATTGCACGCTACAAGGTAAAAAATGGTCTGAAGCAATAGGAATTGTTAGCCTACCTTGTCCACTGACTGCTAACTGTTACTGTGAAAGTATTGACCACCATCACGTCAAAATAAACCATGAACTACTGCTCAATATCTAAAGTAAAGAAACAGCTAGCTGGCATAAGTTACTTGTAAAATGCATATATGCTTTTTAACAGTAAAATCTCAATTTAGCTTGCATTGCCATATGTAGTTATAACATATTTGAGTTTTATAACATTAGCAATAATGTCACGTATGCATAGGCTAACTATTACATTAGCAGCACATTTCCCGTATTGAAGAATGATTAAACATCACATCGTCAGGTGCAATCCAAAAGACCACTAAGATTGGGAATTGCACCCACGGGGAGCTTGGGAAGTTGTGTGTGTGTGTGTGTGTTTTGGGGGTTACTTTCTTGAGCAATTAAATATATCTCTTTTTCTGCCTGTTTTGTGATATACAGTACATGCCTAAACAAGCCTAATATTTCTATACTGAAATAATATTGGCATCTCCCTTAAAGATAGGGTGAGAAGCTCAGTCATCCGAGAGGAGCTCGGAGTAGAGCCGCTGCTCCTTCGCGTAGAAAGGAGCCAGTTGAGGTGGTTCGGGCATCTGGTAAGGATGCCTCCTGGGCGCCTCCCTAGGGAGGTGTTCCAGGCACGTCCAGCTGGGAGGAGGCCTCGGGGAAGACCCAGGACTAGGTGGAGAGATTATATCTCCAACCTGGCCTGGGAACGCCTCGGGATCCCCCAGTCGGAGCTGGTTGATGTGGCTCGGGAAAGGGAAGTTTGGGGTCCCCTGCTGGAGCTGCTGCCCCCGTGACCCGACTCCGGATAAGCGGATGAAGATGGATGGATGGATGAAATAATATTGGCCTTATAATTATTATGACTATAATGATTTTTCATTAGGCTATTTTTGGTGCCTCCTCAGCCCTTGGTGCCCTACGCACAGAGCATGATGCATGTCAACGCCTACTGTTTGTGCCCTCTTTTTGAATGATACAACTTCAGGACCCCCAACCCTTCTCCATCAAAAACAAAGGAAAGAGTGATCATGTAGTGGAAGAGTGGAGGAAATAAGTAACGCCTTGTCACTGTAGTTTGCTGTAGGGGCTGATCTGTACCTCCCAGGCTGAATTATGTGGTGCGAAGAGTAAATAACTGGTAGAAGGAGGTTGTTCCAGCCAGCGTAGCCAGAAGCAGACCACGGACAAGGACACCACAAGTGGAAACAGGAAGAACCACTACAACCCCTCCAAGCCCATGCCTTTATTTATGTATTTATTTTACCACGCTGAAACCACAAATATGATGGAAAATATGTAAACTGATGCCAGTATAGGTCTATTTTTAAGACCTATCCTTTACCGTCAGTGTTGTGCTTTTTTCAATTTATTCAAATCTTTATATTTTCAGTTCTCAGAAACAGTTTCATTTGGCACCTAATTTGGCAAATCCTTTTAGATCTTAATTAACTTTAGCCTATGCACCAAAAAGAATTGCTGAGATTTATAATTAAACATATTTCTGTGGAAATAACAGCATATTCCGATATTTAAATGAGAATTACTATTTTAGGTAACAAGAAGGATAGCCCCCTAGATATTCACATCCATAAACCTTTCCTTAAAAAGTATTATAAGTAGTAATCCCTTGTTTTTTATCTCTTTCTCTCTTTCGTCGTTTTTCATCTGCTGTTCGAATGTCATCTCCAAGCCAATCAATAGTTTAAGGAATCATTCAAAGCCATTCCTTATCAAAGCAGGGTGCTCTGGAGCATGGTGTGGACCATCTATATGTAGGTAGATTAGTCTTGTCTTCTTCGGCTCTCAATCAAACTGGTGAGACGGGGCAGGTCCAGTGTCAAACTGAGTGGATCAAAGGGAAACATTTCAAAGAACAATGTTGAAAAAAAATTGGGAATTAGCATTTGAAAAGACATTTGGTTTGTACAATAAACACAGATGCTATTTTTTTATTTTAATTTTTTAATTTTTTATTTGTGTCAGTTTATCATGTAAACTGCTGTTAGGTCTAATGCTGATGTTGATTACACTGCAGCATAATGTTACAATATATTGCCATGTTGTACAAACAGTAGACAGCAGTAAGTAACATATGTATAGAATATATTTAAATATATGTCAGCAACTTTAATCGTAATGAGAAAGTAAGAGGAATTTGAAGTTTTACTTTAGGTGGAAAAACTAAGATAAAAAAATCGATTGATTACAGACTTTTTCCTTTGATGCAACCTAATCCAAGTCTTAGTGTGGGGATGTTGGGAGTAAGGCATCTGCATATCGAGAAGATGTGGGCTCTAGGTGCTGCTTTTTGCTATTACTGATGCGTTGCATTAATCTCTTTTGCTGTCAGAGTTAATGAAATAGGGAGAAAGCTGTATGCAAAATCTTGGACGTACGTGTGTGTGTGTGTGTGTGTGTGTGCGCGCGTGAGTGTCTCCATGCTCTTGCCTTTATGTCTCCGTGTGTGCGTGCCCTTAAACCTCTGGCTCAGTCTCATGGTGGATTTGTGTGAGGCCTATGGAGGAACTTAGTGAAAAGAAGTATTGTGCTGTGGGAGTGTTCTCCTGGTGGGTAAAGCTTGTAAGCCCCTCTGCTCCACATGGGGCCTGCAGTTGAGGCTCGGAGCTGTGGTCTGGATGGCACCAGAGACTGTTCCCCTTGAGACAATACCAGTAGTAGCCATACTCGTTGCCCAGAGAGAAGATGAGGGCCATAGAAAATATGTTGTATAAATATGATGCAAAAGAGAAAGAGGGGACAAGAGGAAACAAAAAGACAGTCATATGCAAAAACAAAGGAGGGCTTGTTTATTTTATTTTTTAATTCATTGTTAATAATGGCACAGCTTGAGTCTTTGTTTAACCAGCGAAAAACATTTTCCTCTCATACTTATGTTACCAGTGATAGCGCTGTAAAGTAAAAAAGTGCTTTTTTTTATAATTTCTTTATGAAAGCTAATGCTGTAAAAGTATCAGGTTAGAGCCCAGAGGTCAGGTCATGTTCTTTCCTCCAAACTCTAAAACAGAGTCACTCATAGTTTATACTCCTCACAACGTCACAGAGTCAAAGATAGGATGTCTTTATGTAAGCTACTATAGTGTAGATATCTTTCATAGGTAACTGAAAACATATATCTGGACACACTCTTATCTAGTCATACATCATCTTGTCATATCAGCAATCTAAATTTTGTCCTCGCTCTATTCGCAAGTCCCCAGTAGATAGCAACGTATTTGTCAGGGATGAGTTGAGGGAGGTTGATATGGCTATCCGCTAAGGTCAGATGTAAGACACATGAATGAGCGTGTATTTGTTTCTACCTGTGTGTAAGTTTATTTTACACTGTTAACACTGCATCCCAGTCCATGACACGCCTGTGGCTTGTATGATGATAAATTCAGTGTAGGTGTCATCCTGGTTATGGTAGGTGAGGATTGATGGTCTGCAGAGGCTGGCGATCCATCACCATCGCATCAGGATTTCAGGAATCTGCTTCTGATCACACCCCATAGCAGAGGCCGTGTGGTAACGACCCCTCACAGTGCGACACCACAGGAAATCGATACCAGGATCTCAAGGTCAATGTACTGTTGGAAAACTACTTAAGCCCTGACGGATGGAGGGCACGCCTACAGATGAGACAAGCCATTGACAGCTCTTCCCCCCCAAATTAAAAAAACACGCACATTTTGACTTAAACAAATATGTGTGTCCTTAAAGGTTTGAGGTTTATTTATCATGTAAAATTCAAAGTGACACAGAAAATGCCATATATACAAATGTATCTACTACAAATTTTGTTCATATAATAGCCTATTCTATATTTCGCATTTTAAGACATTTTAAATGTAATTAATTGAATTAATTAATTGCAGAAGTGCCTTAAACCTGCGTTCTTTCTCATATGAAGCAGGTGACTGCACTAGTTGGTCCACTATTTGCAAAAAGAAGTCGGCTTATATAGAAGTCTATGGGGAAATGACTTATCACTTGATATAGCACCTCAATAAACATTTCCATAATGAGTCTATGGTTTTAGTTTCTTAGTTAGTCTTCTTTGTTAGTCTTCTTCAATACAGCATGATATTCATTTTGTAAATTGTGGTTCCATTTAAAATAAACCGGGGTCATATAAGAGGCTTAGTAGTCAATTTCCATTACGTTACACTTACGGGATTGCTTAACGGAAATTCCGCCGGATTTCAATCATTTAGACCGGATATTCATTACCTTGGGTTTTCTTTGTGTTGACATTTTAAACTTGATTTATGAGGACGATGATTAACTGCTCCTCAGATCTCTGCAGGGTACATCCAGACAGCTAGCTAGACTATCTGTCGAATCTGAGTTTGTTGTTGAAGACTAAAACAACCTTTGAATGTACACATACTACAAAACAAGTTCCTTCCCAAGGCTGTTTTGTAGAGGCGCCGTTGCTCTGTACGGCACTTAGTGCCGCCCATGACGATTGTGCTTGGTTTAAAGAAATGTCAATAAACCAGAGCATGTTGTTCTTCCATCTCAGAATGCTGTGTACATTAAAATAGCCATAACCTAGTTTCAGGTGTATGTTTTCTGTGTTTTCGCTTAAACTTTAAGCATCTCACTGTGTGTTATACTCGGAACATTTGGTAGCCTAAAAAATGTCTTGTTCAGCTTTTGGTAGCACCGTGCCAACCATAGCTAGCTTGCTAGCCCTAGGTTTAGCCGATAATGCTGATATTAATTTCTTTGTACTGCCGTACATGTAGTTATACAACGTTGGTACCTGGAGGTCCAGGTTCACCCGCCACCAAGGTTGATAATTGGCAACTTTCCCTTTTTATTATTATTAACCGTAGACTACACTGGCATGGCCAAGTACTCCACCCCAGCTCCACCCTCTTGACCAAAAATCCCCCCGTCTGGTTTCAAAAGACCTAAGACTTTAGTTTGCATGTTAATCTAAATATGCCAAAGAAAATATAACCTGACCTCCAGATTGGGAAAGGATTATGATTGTGCACACACTTTTCACTCCTACTAGAACTTAAAACTTGTATAAATTGTTAAAATGAATCTGGTGTTGCTTCTGAATCTCTTACTATATATGGCTACATGCATGCATGTGTGAATCTCTTTTAGTTTGCTTGTGTGTTACAGCTATCTGTTATAGATACCAGGAATTAAGAGACTAACATTTTGGGTGAATTACTGGGTTTGTCTCTGCTTTGGCAGCTATCGGGTAGCCACAAACCCAGAAGTGGTATAGCTGTCCTTTCTTTTTCCAACCACCTCTTTAGGTTGCCTTCTTTTGCGTCACATTTGCATTAGATTTCCAGCCACTGGCGTAACACAAATCCAACACTAGGCTGTTCTGTACCAGCAAGGCTAATTAGAAACCCATGCACTTTTCAGTAAAATCATATCACCATCAAATTGCCTTGTCTCATGCGGGGGTTGACCTAGTCTCTCCCTAGTCTTTAACATACCAATACCTACCAACTACTATGTGGAGTACACTGTATCAGGAAGCACCCGCCCCACTAAAGTGTCCTTGCGCACTGTCCTATAGCTGATACTGCGCTCTTCCCTCCCAATGAACTGGAATAAATTATACAGTTTTGTTCAAGCTCCACTACTCAATTGGTTTACAGAAACATTTCTCTCCCACCCCATTGTGTTTCACTTTATTGGCAGGTTTATTCAAATATATGTAACACTTGCTTCTTTGTAAGATTGCCATTCATTTGCAGAAGATACAATCCATTGCCAAAACCACAACAAAAACGATGACATTTGTAATACAAGAATGAAGATTGTTTGAATTAAGTATTTTTTGTAATAAACAGATTCTTCTCTTCATTCCCTCAATGACAATGTTATTCCACAAGACCCTAAGGTACTTTCACTGAGGTTACATGTAAGCTATACATGAAGGTACCAAAGATCTACATCCTGTATAGCAGTAACAACAAATGTTCATCAGAACACCTCAACAAAAAGTCCGGGTTCTTTGTGAAGCTGAAAACTGGTCTGTATTCTTTACACAGGAAAGCCACAGAGAGGCATTTCAAGTAAATGATAAAGGGCTTTTCTGTGCATTACCTAAACCGCCTTCCTTATAATTTTTTGATAAATTGTGAAGTGTGCTGGATATGGTAAAACATGTATGTCTTTGTTTCTCTGCAAACCAGGATAAATTCTTATCACACTTGTGTGTGATACCCTCTATGATAATAAAATGTGAAAAAGTGGCTTATAGCAACATTAAATACACAAACAATATATTAGACAGCTGCCTTCACAAAGACAATTAATTCATTGCTGGCAAAGCTGCTTTATCATGCTCATGCAGTAATTCACTAATAGAAGCAATGTATTGACAGTGTTCCTATCAGGAAAGCATGAGGTCATACAATATATTTTGTATGTATAAACTAGTGCTGTGCTTGCTTTAAATTGGCACAGCAAATGAAAATACATTTTCTAAACACATTATATTTGGGTGGCAAACTAATTGTGCAGGCTACACACAAGCACATCACAAAATGGTGTAAAGGTGATCACTCATAATCATTAAGATAGCGGTAAATAACATTTTCTTGGGCAACAAGGTGTACTTGCAAAACTGCAAGCATGAGGATGTAAAGGGACATACACACGCACACACACACACACACGCGCACACACACATACACACACAAACACACACACACACACAGGAAATGAATCTAGGCAGTTGTGTTGTGAACTTCCTACAACCACACAACACACATTGTGAATATTGCCTTCATCTACGTAATGGATTATGTGGGTCACCATAGAGGTGGTCTATTTTTCTTGCTCCAGCTCATCTGTTTGCCTTATTCTTTTTATACCTACAAATAATTACTGTATCTAGCTGCATTCTTCCCGCTAACCTATTTACAGTAAAGTCTGAAGTCACCCACACCTAATGCAGCCAACTCTGACTTTAGCAAACAATCAGGATGCACTTTTTATGCATTTTTACTTTCTGCCTGTTGGAAACACGATTTGCGGGCAGTTTGTTGTAGCAAAACCACACAGAATCAAGCCAACAGTAGCGTCGCCAGGCAGGAAGGAGCGCAGAGAACTTAAGTATCAGTCCTGTAGAGGTAGGAGCAGCTGCTCTTTAGGGAGCTAAGGTCAGATGAAAATGTAAATAAAGACCAATCGGTAAACTAACGGGAACAGGCCAGGATCCAGAGTAGCAGTCCTGGTGTCAGATTACATAAAGAAGGGTGAACTGACCGCAAGATAAGAGAGCAGAAATAATGTAGCTTCCCCTCTACGTAAAACTAAATAAGCTTCCACTGCTTCAGAGCTCTTGAAGATGAGGTCAGCAGAGCAACATACAGGATAAGTTAAAATAAAAGCATTGCATCACCCAAAAATGACATGTTCATTAACACACGCATAATTACTCATCTGGTTTGTCTTAATTAATGCATGAGTGCATACAGGATAACATCACATACTGTATACTTGGTTGTTTAACAGTATTCTTTATATGTTACAGTAAGTAAGTGTTGTACTTTGACAGTAAGGATTATAGTAACCAAAGTCACATTCCTTGTTTGTTTATGCAAACCTGGCCAAAGCTGATTCTGACATGTTACAGTAGTACATACAGTGAAAGAGGACCTATTGAAGAAAAATGACTGCACGAGAGAGAGGAAGACGAGTACCAGGACAATTCTGTCTTTGTTTACCTTTTTTCATAAATCATACATTCTATCTCTGCCCAATGTGAGTCAGGTGCAGATGTGAGTTGTGCATGCTCAGATTTAAATGGTTTATGGCATACAACGTGTCATACTAAAATTAGTAAAATCCATGAAATGATAAACTTTTCTCATTACAAAACATAACAGAATATGGAAATCATTTCAAAAACATTTTCTCAATCTATGATTGTTTGATTGCTAACGTTAGCTCAAAACATCATTCAACTGACACCCTTTGTTGTGTTTGATTGTTAACGTGTTGCCAGCAGTGAAAAAACTTTGTTATGTAGGTCCATTTTTATTGTATTGATTGATGTATTGATTTGATGTATTGATTGATTACAGAAGTCTCTCGTTAGCATCTTGTAGGCTACTTGTCGTAAAGTGACGCAAGAGCAACTTCCATCTGCACTCAACTCACATTGGGCAGTGATATAAAGCTACTCTGAGATGGCTCTTTATTTTTTGTATTGAATTTCTGCAGCAAAAGAAACAAAATGTAGCATTTACTAAACTCAACAAAACAAAAATGAAGAGAGGCTTCAAGAGAAACTGCAGTGTAAAACACAATCTATGGTCAGTACAATATACTATTATCTATTGTATAAGGGCAGACCTGACACATATAAAATAATGCAGTTTCTGTAATTCCACCCGCTATTAGTGTTTTTATGACATTGGGCTATGAATTGAATAAATGTTCCAGTTAGGAGTGAACATGTGTTAGTGTTTTGGAAGAATTATTTGATTTTGAGACGTGTTTGCAGTGTTTTGGTAGACATAGTGTATTGTGTTAGAGTATTATTGTATTTTGAAAATTTGTGTTGGAGTTTTGTTTACAATGTGTTATTCTGAGCATAAAGTTTTGCCAGTTGTGTGCCGTAGGTATATTGGTGCGTTAATATATAGCAATGTATAGCAATTGTTAAAAACTGTAATTTTAGCTGTCTCTAGAAAACAGACTGATAGGCTCATAATAATTTTCTGTGTAGAAGAAGTTGTTTGGAAAAAGTGTGTGGCATTTTTATGTGATTTGGATTTTGGTGTAGATTGTGTAAAATAGATCAGAGGCTCAGGTTGCCATGTTTTACAACCCCTGGAGGGCACTGACAAACCTTATGTTAGTCCTAGTCTGGGCCCAGCAGTCAGCCGCCTGTTTGAACATGAAAAATTAGCCAGGCCCTCAGACACCGGTCATTATGTGGTCGCCACTCTGCTTTTCCACTACAGTTGGGCCAAATGGGATGTGATGCTGGGCCAAAGAGCCAACCAATGCTGGCTATTCATGGCAGAACCTCCCTGAGGAATGGTAACTGCACACAGGGAACCGTGCAATCAATGAAAGGGTGCGTCGAGGTGAGGGACAGTTGTAAAGATTGAAAGGAAGAAGAAAAAGATAGGAAAAGGACAGTGAAAGGCTAGTGATGCAAAGACAAAAAGAACTACAGGGGATGTTGAACAAAAGGAAGAGGGATGGATCAAGATGCTGTCTAAAAGCCAGCTCAGTGTCTCACTCTGAGATTTACTGGCACGAGACAAGGACAAGCCATATAACTACTAACCAACGTTACCTATTAGCAGGTACGGGAAAAAATACATTTAATGAATAAGTAGATCATTTAATTACAATACAACTTTATTTTTTCCACCCATACTTACCCTTAAAAAAATAAATGTCCTAATCTGTAGTTTTTCATTCATGGTGTGATGAAGAAATAAATGTTTTTATGTAAATTGTGGCCTGGCAAGGAAAACGGCTTCCACAGCAAAAAGGACATGAAGGCGCACAGTTTGTAGTAAATTGAAAGAAATGTGCTTTTCCAATATCAACATTTTCTCACTGCACTGATTTAAGACAAGGTAGTAAATCAACTTAAGATCAATTCATGAGGTTTTGGTAAGTACCTATAGTGTTGTTGATGGTCTTATTTGAATGCATGCTGTGTACTCTGTATTCTGTGTGTTGTGTGTGTGTGTGTGTGTGTGTTTGTGCGCATCTAACAGATAAGTTAATACTTTGGCCACTAGGAACACAAACATGCATGCACTTGGACAAACACAAACGCACACATATCTCAAACTTCATTTTAACCTACTTTGAAATATTTTTCCATTACTCTGATGGAATAAGTACTTATACTGAGGTTATCTAGGGGGAGCTGACCTGCTTTTTAAAGAAGAAATAAAGACACATACAGTTCTCTCTACAGCTATTTAGAATTTAATGTCAGTGTAACTGTTGAGGCTTGAATGAGGCCATTGTTTCCAAGTTACAATCACAGACAGCCTTGTCATTGTTGTTTTGTGTAAAGCTCATCTTTCACCTCAACCTCACATGGCCTCTGATGATAATGCAGTCTTCCCAAAGCCTCAAGGGCTTCAGTGGGTGTTTCAGAGGAAGGAGACACCGAAAGACCAGAGACAGAGGAAGGAAAGAATATTAAGTAAGTAAGAGTAAATTTAATGGGAAAAACAATGAGAAAAGTTGCATGGGGAGGAATTGAGACAGAGGGGCGTTGTTTGTTGCCTACTCTTGTTACTGTAACCACAATGCTAAAATTACTCATCATTGTGTCTTCCCTGTCATGAAAGTGGTCAAAGGACATGGAAATGATGCCAGAAGAGACCTCCTACACCACAATGTCCGTGGCAACCTTGGCCCACGCGCTGTAAACAATGCAACACACAGGTATCCATAAACATGTACATAGAGACAACCACACACAGGCACAAATGGAGTGTGTGTGTGTGTGTGTGTGTGTGTGTGTGCGTGCGTGCGCATGTGTACACATTTGTGTGGGTATAGCATCAAACAAACGAAGTGATGAAGAAATGATTATTGAAATTGAAACGGATAGACAGAAAAATTTCATTTGGTGTCACAAGTGTTTCCAAATGTGCATAAAAAAATTCATTTGGATAGACAGAAAAGGGTTTGAGATTTACATTTGGTGTCACATATAACGTTCAGTATAACACCCATTAAAATAGACATTGTTTGGATATTCAGGAGATTCTTTCACATTCACAAACACATGCCACACTTGCTTTTGTGTAAAAAGACAAACTGCAAAGACACGTCATTTGTCGGATTTACGTTAATAAAGAAACATTTGTTTCATGTTGCAGCTTAATTGCACAGTATTACAGAGCAGGAAAGATGTTTACTATAAAAAAGCTTCTCCCTGGTCTGTACAAATTAACAAAACTCTGCTCACAGTCCATCATATCCTGTGGGTTTAATGATGATAAGGTCACAAAAAGCACATTATTTTTGCCAAATAAAAGTGAGGTTTATTTAACACTATAGATGTGTAGAAATCCAATAATCATCCATACAGGGTAAGACATTAGCTCCCCTTGCAGTTTTTTGGCTTGCAGTCGAGCAGCAATCGGTGCTCACCCATATTGTCATTTTTGTGGCTTAAGGCTGTGAGAGCTGGCAAAACACCACAGAACAGAAGCCCTTTCCTTATAGCTGTCCAATCCCACAGCTTCACACACCAGGGTGGATTTTATATCATTAAATAAATCCTTTTAAAGCCATCTTTTACAACCCCACGTGTCCTGACTTTGTGAAAGGTCTCCTTTGTTTTTGTGTCTAATCGCAGCCTCTTAAAGATTTAATGGCAGCCAGTAAAATATTGATAACTAATATCAGCTGGAGGCTGGGCTGGGTTTTTGGCATGTAGTTGGAGACCCCATTCCACCACGATTGGCTTGTGTCCAGGATCTTGGGGGCGCACAGATGTATATAAGACCCAAATATTCTGACTCACAGAGAGGAGACAGTGAGTGATGTATTGCATTGCATGTGTAAAAAGTACCTTGAGTATGTTAGAGTTTGTTTTATGTACGAGAACTGTCTAATGTCACATGTTTTTGACTGACAGTTGAGGTAAACAGAAGTAAAGTCCATAGATCTACTTGCCCTGCAGGGCCACTTACCTGACAAAGACACTGTGCTGACTCTGACAGCCCTGAGGCAGTATCTACCTCCATACAGTGTAAACTACACTAACATGACAGGCAAACACAGCATATTCGTTGGCATTTAGCCCAAAGGCACACAACCACAGGTCACTCCTCAGTTAGAATTACCCTCATTAAGTGTCAAAACTGTAGAATGCAACCATGAGGGAATTAATAAAAGCATTAGCATGGCAATGTAAAAACTGTCTAGTCAATATTTGAGTTTCCATTTCTGCACAGTAAAACAACAACCAGCAAACTGACAGACAAATTAACTACCAAATGCAGTTCAACAACAAGACAAGATAGAAGAGGGGTTGGTTATGACATCAAAATGTGTTAAAAGGAAGAGACGTGGTATTGCGAAAAAAGAAAAGATAAAAAGACTATGTTTACTCTCTTTGTAGTTTGCAGGGAGATCTCTCATTTATCTCTCTCCTTAAACACAGTGGTTCACCCTGCTGCTAAAAGCCCACCTCAGCAGTTTCTCTCCCTCTCCTTACCCTTTAATATTGATGATTCTCACAGGATAAAATAAGTTAAGTGGAGATATGGTAATCCCCCTCTGCTTGCTGAACTCATTTGTTTACTCTGGGGTGACTCCGGTGATGTAGCTATGCCTTTCTAGTCGCATATAATTTCACGTTTAGCAAAGGCTACCGTCTTTAATGTGCACAGTATCAAGGTCATGAATAGCTAATTTTTTTCAGCCTCTGGAGTTATGATTCACATATATAAAAGCGAGCAAGAGTTCTCTCTGAAACATGTTGTCAGCTCTTATCTTTTTGTCCGGAATATATTCAACCACTTTCAAATGCCTCATGTTTTGGTTACATATATTTGTTTTATGTTTGGGATTCTATTTTCTTTTCTTTTTCCCACCTCTCTTTGTAGAGAATAATTATACTATGTCTGCAGTGATATTGTGGAGTATACAAGGGAGATGGAATTAATCACTTTCAAAAGGTTTTGGTTGTGGCTGTGTGGAAGTGAAGATCTGTAAAACGCTTACATGGCACAGAAGTTTGAAATCCAATATTCATCTCAGGCTTGCTGTTCAAAGAACTGAACATTTTGTGCTCAGTCACTGTCAGACTAAAGAACAAACTAATTCAACATGTCCGTTTGAGAGAAGTCTTCACCTGAGCATGAAATAAGTAAAGACCAGATTTATTTCTTGGTAATAAGAGCAATTATTGTGCATGGAATAGCTGGATTCCTACTCAAGGTTATAGCAGTGATAGGCTCTGACACCCCTGTGGATCCGCTATGCCCAAACATTGGAAATGGACTGTGAATTCCCTTAGATTAGAGCCTAACTTCATTGTATAGTCTGTTTGATAAGGGATTAAACTCAGTAAATCCGTTACTTCATATGAGACTCCGTGTTTGAGTTACCCTCTGCATTTTAGAGCTGTTACTCTCCTCATTCTTACTTTTCTCCTATATAACAGTTTTGACAGAGCAATGGTATCAATACAGTGGCTTGCACACATTTACACACCCATGCTAAAGTTGACTAAAAAGAATAATAAGAAACATCTTTTTAAAATTGATCTTAATGCCTTAATTAAAAAAAAGGAAAAATCCAACCTTCAAGGACACCAATTTTCTTTATAAATGAATCATGTATCGCAAATAAATAAATGTTCTTTTCTTAAAATACAGGGGGCATAAGTGTACATACCCCTAAGTTAAATTCCCATAGAGGAAGGCAAGTTTTTAAAGGCCAGTTATTTCATGGATCCAGGATACTATGCATCCTAATAAAGTTCCCTTGGCCTTTGGAATTGAAAATGCCCCCACACCATCTCATACTTTTCACCATACCTAGAGCCCTTGATTGGCCTTATCCTGTGGGGTGCCTCAGGGTTTCGATTTGGGGCCTGATTTTATGTGCTTTTTATATGCTTCCTCTACGACACATTATTAGCAAATTCAAAGGTATTTCGGTTTACTGCTACATGGATGATATTTATTTATATTTCCCTTTAACCCTGACCAGATTTTCTGTCTGGATGGCCAGTAACTTTCTTCGGCTAAATGCTGACAAAAATGAGATTCTAAATGTTGCTGTTGATAGCATTGCTGCTGATGTGGCTAGCAGTATTGGGTCACTTAGCTCCAATGTGCGCTCTAGCTTGGTGTTACTTTTGATCAGGCAATGAATCTTGACAAGCATGTCAAGTCCTTGACCTGCACTTGTATTTACCACCTCAGAAACATTGCAAAAATAAGGCGTGTTTTACCCTAACACGTTTGGAATATTGTAATACTATTTTTACGTGCTTTAGCAAATCATCTGTAGACTGCTTATATTTGGTCCGGAATACTGCTGCTAGGCTGTTGAAAAAGTGCAGGAGGCATTTTTTATTTGTAATTATTATAAGGTCCCCCATTAGCAGATGCCTAGACAACCAGCTAGTCTTCCTGGGGTCCAAAACAACATTTAATCAGACAATGTTAAAACATTTCATGACATATAGGTCATGTCATATTACCCCCATTCTGGCCTCTTTGCACTGGTTCCCTGTTAAATTCAGATTCTTGTCATATCATACAAAGCCATCCATGTCTAAGCATCTGCTTACATTAGTAATCTGCTGCACCCTAATGTTGTCAGCAGGTCTTTGAGGTCTTCTGATCAGGGCTTACTGGTTGTTCCCTGTACTAAGTTAAAAACTAAAGCTGACAGAGCCATCAAAACAGTGGAAGCTAGATCTCATGATTTGAGAGTGGAGACCTCTGTTGACATGTTTTAAAAGCAGTTTAGGATGCATTTGATTTGCTACATTATTTATTTTATTAAAAAAACATTTGCAAAGCAAGCGGATCCAATTTTCCATGTTGATAAGAGCATTAAAATGAGCAAAAATAATGGAAAAAAAAGAAATCAAGGGACATTTAGAATAGACAAAAATGTTTGATTAATTGCGATTAATTACGAGTTAACTATGGCATTAATGCCATTAATCGCGATTAAATATTTCAATAGCTTGACGGCACTAAAATAAACTCTACTTACTTACTTACTTACTTAGTGACAATACAAGCAGAAATAATAAAATCATTCTCCAATGTATCTAGTTATTCATGGCAAAAATATTAATGAATATAAATCTAATCTGTACTTCTGCCTATATTGTCTAACAAAATAACACTGAGACACAACTTAGCGCTGCAGAAAAACAGTTGAAAAATGTTGAGCCATTACCTATTTACAATGGCATCTCCCAACCACTGGTCACAAGATTATGGTTCTCAGGTTGTAAACAAAATGATCAGTTAATGATATTAAGCCGTTTAAGATCAATACACCTCAAATCACACAGGCTTAATTAACATTATTATAGTATTTAGGAAGACATTCCTCACTGTTTACTGATAACCATTTTTATCAAATACATTGAACACAATTTTGATGATTTTCCTACCTAGCAATGTCAACATTTGCAAAGAACTGGCAAGCTGTGCTACTCAAATACAGAGAAGATCATTCCCTTTTCAGTTTATAAACACTTAAGGAAAGAGAAGTCCCACAGTAGTTAGGAAGAATCATTTAAGAGGGGAAGAACATACTAAAGAACATGTTAATTGATGTAATTGTTAACTCACAAAACAACAGACATTTTTGCCTCCAAATAAGCTTCTCCATGATCAGCTGTGTGCTTAGTAACCATTTAACAGGTATGTTATAACCCATAGTGAGGACGTGTTATGTATGTGACTGAGATAAGGAAGGATTCATCCTATCATATTGTACGATCTTGTGTCATACAGTATAAACAAATCTGACAAATATCAAATAAATCCTTTTAATGTAAAAATTGAATGACCCATCTTGAGGTTTAAAAAAGGTAAAATTATTTAAAGCAATTATTAAAACAAAATTATCCAAAATAGAGGCATTAAAAGTTTATTTTCATGGTTAGAAAAAGGATTACATTTGTGTGCCTTGGCTTTCATTTTCTCTCTCTGTACTACGACAATGAGGTAAATGATATTAAATTTTTTTGTATTTATGCATGCACACACACATAAAGTAAAGATAGTAAAGGCTCTTGTAGATAAACTCATCTTCACAGCAAGGCCTCTGTTAAGACAGACACCCTGGTAAGAACAATCCATTTCAGCTACAGACAGCATTTGCAATTAAGCTTCATCCTCACTTCTATGTTGTCAAATCCTCATGCACTGCCTTCTCGTTGAATGAATCACCTGTACAGTTTAATTACTCAGTCTCCTTCCCTATCTACCACCATCTGCCTAACTCTTGCAGGCAACATGATCAAACTAGGGCAGTTTCCCCCCACAAACTCCATCTCTAATGCATGGTTGCTTTAAACAAGACTGATGAGGGCCAATAAAAGGGTTAGAGTGAAGCTGTATAAATGCTCTGGATAAATGGGTGGTTTGAAATCCAAACAAGAAGCAATGCCCCCTGTCGTGGTGGAGAGGTTTGGAGAGTGTCCCTATGAACCTGAGGGCTGTGTTGTCTGGAGCTTGGTGCTCCTGGTAGGGTCTCCCATGGCAAAGTGGTTTCAGGTGAGGAGCCAGACAAAGAATGGTTCATAAACCCCTATGAATTATCGAGGAAGAGGTGAAGTTACCCTGCCCAGAGGAAGCCCAGGGATCCAGGCCCAGATGGAGGGCTCATCAGCGAGCGCCTGGCGGCTGGGTTTGCCACTGAGCCCGGATGGGTACAACCCAAAAAGAAACGTAGCACCCCCCTCTCCATCCCATCTCTACGGACCAGACCCGGGTGGTAGAGGCTGGCCCTGGGGACATGGAATGTCATCTCTCTAAGGGGGGAAAGAGCCTGAACTTGTGCGGTAGGTGTAGCACTACCAGTTAGATCTGGTGGGGCTTACCTCTATGTACAGTCTCGGTTCTGGAACCATACTCCTGGATAGGGGTTGGACTATTTTCTTCTCCGGAGTGGCCCAGGGTGTGGGCGTTTTCATCCGAATTAAGTGATATCAAATGCAAAATGTCTTATGGAAACCTTATGGAAGTAAAATTAAAAGGAAAAACGTTCGGTCTCATCAGATGTTTTCTAGATCGATATACAGCGTATGCGATAAACGCGGATGGAAACATTATTTGCCAAATAAATATTGAATTGCGTTTAAGATTTAGTCATATTATGGTTGCAACCCGCCACAAAACAAAGACGTTTTAGTCCGCCCAGTATTTCCGCTCTGTTGCACACATGGCTGGTGTCAACAAAGACAGATGTAAGTGGACGAACGAGAACGAGAGACTTTGAATTTAATTTATCAAGAACTTGTGAAGGAAATGGCCAACAAAGGTTACGAAAAGCTGTGGGACATCCTCCAATAAATGGAAGGCGCTCAAACAGTGAGACATGTCTCAAAAAAGAATTGTCTTGCAGAGGTGTCAGAGGGAAAATAAAAGGCAAGTTACATCTGCCTCATCATAGCAATGTGTGGATAGCATTGTTGTTTTTTTATTATAGCTTGATATTTTGCTATCGCAAAACAGTATGTGACGTCATTACATACAGGTTTTTATTTGCTTTAAAGTCGTTGGATGGAAACACATTTTCACCAGCTTTATTCGCATTACTTTTTTATCAACTTCAGATAAAGTGGATGGAAACTTAGCTTATGTCAGAGGCTGAGGTTGCTGAGGTAGTCAAACAACTCCACAGTGGCAAAGCCCCAGGGAATGATGAGATCCGTCCAGAAATGCTGAAAGCTCTGGGTGTGGAGGGGCTGTCATGGACACGCCTCTTCAACATTGCCTGGAAGTCTGGGACAGTGCCTAAGGAGTGGCAGACCGGGGTGGTGGTTCCCCTCTTCAAAAAGGGGGACCAGAGGGTGTGTGCCAATTACAGGGGTATCAAACTTCTCAGCCTCCCTGGTAAAGTCTACTCCAAGGTGCTGGAAAGGAGGGTTCGGCCAATAGTCGAACCTCAGGTTGAAGAAGAACAATGCGGATTATGTGGTCCTGATAGCATCATCGGCCTGTGACCTTCAGAACTCACTGGATCGGTTCGCAGCCAACTGTGAAGCAACTGGGATGAGGATCAGCATCTCTAAATCTGAGGCCATGGTTCTCAGCAGGAAACCGATAGATTGCCTACTCCATGTAGGGAATGAGTCCTTACCTCAAGTGAAGGAGTTTAAATACCTGGGAGTCTTAATCGCGAGTGCTGGGACAAAGGAGCGGGAGATTGGTCAGAGAATCGACACAGCGGGTGTGGTATTACATTCAATTTATCGCACAAAAAGAGAGCTGAGCTAGAAGGCAAAGCTCTCAATCTACCGGTCAGTTTTCATTCCTACCCTCCCCTGTGGTCATGAAGGCTTGGTCATGACCGAAAGAACAAGATTCGGGGTACAAGCAGCCAAAATAGGAGGGTGGCTGGGGTTTCTCTTAGAGATAGGGTGACAAGCTCAGTCAACTGTAAGGAGCTCCGAGTAGAGCCGCTCCTCCTCTGCGTTGAAAGGAGCTAGTTGAGGTGGTTCCGGCATCTGGTAAGGATGCCTCCCGGGCGCCTCCCTAGTGCACCACCTTGTACTTTGTTGTATATGAATGGTAACTTTATAGAGACACTGTGTGGCAACTTTTTGTGTAAGTGTAAGATAGTGTTAATTTTTAGCTTTTCAGGGAGAGTACTGTAAGTGACCACTTTTTAAAGAGATGAGTAATCATTCATGCCATGAAGCCTCACAGCTTCATGGCATGAAAATAAAAGTACAAGTAGAGAGTTTGGTTGCAGTTCTACTCTGACCAATGTAAAGCACTGCAAATTGCCTGAACATTGAATTGCAGTACCACTTGATTACAGCTGCAGTTGTTGCAGTTGTAGCAAAATTAATTCACTTTTTCAAGATAACCACACAAAATGAGATGGGCTCTCTCCAAAATGCAGATTAGCGTGAGCCCTGAAGCTGTGAGTATCAATATGTATATTGTATAGACTAGACAGCTGTGTATTGTGGCAGGGAATTCTTTAACTCCCCACAGTGTTACTGACAAAGCCATAGATTTCTCAAAGGAACCTGCTGCTTATGTGAGGGATGACAGATACATTTAGTTGAGACTATGCGGAAGGGTTTGCTAATTGCTTTCCCAGATCAATAAATGACTGCATGCTGCACTGTAAAACTTTAAATCTTATCAGAGATGGTGAATAATACTTATGTCAAGCAAAAGGTGTAACAAATGTATTTCTTGCCTCTGAAGATTTATTGAAAATCATAACTTGCACATTTATAAGAAATTAAGTAAAGTTAAAGATACAATGGCTTGATTCTGACTCATACAATTGTTTTATTGTGACAAAATACAGTATAGGTTTATGTTGAGTACACTTCACCAACACATGAGAAGTCACTTTATGCTGTGGGACAAACTAGAACATGATAACAAGGCATGGCGTCTAATAGCTGGGGCATGAAAACCAGATTATATGGCAAGCAGGAAAGCACGATTCACAAACAGAGTCTGATTAGCCAAGTGTTAGCCTCTGTGATATGAGCGGCACTAAGAACATAACAAGAGTCCTGTATCAACTTACACTCAAAGTTGTATATTAAACTATTAGAACATGTTTCAACAAGGAGAGCGCATTAGCATCTCTCTGTGTGAGTGTGTAGAGTAGCCTGAAGACAGCACTGACATTGTGATTTCAGTTATGTAATAACTGTTGTTTTTTTGTATCCACTATACTTTTGGTAATGTATACAGGTTGGATTTTTCCTAATTCTTTTAATTATGCCATTAAGGTCAATTTCCAAAAGATGCTTTTTTATTCCTCTTTTTAGTCAACTTTAGCATGGGTATGTAAACTTATGAGCACAACTGTAGTATTCTCTCATGTTGGAACATTAATGTGTATGATGAGTTGGACTTGGTGCAATCCATGTTTTACTCTTCCTACAAATAGGCTAAACATTATTTCCCTTTCAAGGATTTAGTATAACTTTATCCTTTATTTGGGGAAATTTGGAATGGCAAGCATCATATTAAAAGAAAATCATGTTCTCAAACCAGTTCCAACCACTGGTACTCATAGCAGTCTTACTTGGGAGTATCCCTCAGAGCTGTGGTCATGAGACCTCAGGAGAACATCTCTGGCCTGTGGCTTTGTACTGACCACTACTGTGAACACAACTAAGCAGTGACTAGTCAGATCTGTGCCTTTTGGCAAGGCTCAACCATGCTCAATTTGGAGAATAGAGAGATTAGCACAATTAGGTGAAGCTTACCATGGCAGTGTACATACTATATGTCATGTGTTGTCCCGCTTTCTTTTTGTGGTATTTGTGATGAAACCTCTTTTGCCTTTCCGCTCTGCGGTGTAAGTCCTGGGTCCAGAGGCCAAATCTCTGATGGGTAGCCATAAGTCACGTCTGGGTTTAGCACATTGCTGAGGCTGGCTGGGGCTGGCTGAGGTTCACTGTGGAACCACAGCCTAATTCACCCAGCACTGTGAGGAGACGGTCCGTCTACAGCCCAGAGCCATGACCAACCAGTGGCTTTACTGTGGGGCTGCATGCCAGATATGTTATCCCCTTTTCCTTGTTACTTTATAACCCCCTCCCTTATTTTGGCTCTTGTCTATTTAGTTTTTTTGGGGTTTCATGTCTGTTGAGTTTTGGGGCTTGGCTTACACGTGTTTTCTACTGTATTTTCTCAGGGTAATGTGTTATTTAATGTTCCATTTTAAATTCACTCTAGTATCACTTATTAGCCTACAGAACTCTTCGCTATCCAGGAAGATTTGCTAAGTTGTGCTTTATTTACTGCTATAATAAACACATATGACAGGGTTTCACTTCCAAATACCAAGTGAGATAAATGTGTGTGTGAACATTTCACTCAAGTGCTTTACAATACTTGATAAGATAATCCATTTCTAGGAGAGGAGTGGGTGGGAGAATTAGAGGTTTAAACAGCACAATAATCTCCCCATATCTCCTCCTCGACACGGAACACTCTCTCCCCGCCACTTACTGGAGATGTGTGGATGTGATAACAGAGAGTAAACATACTTGGGCTGCATGTTCCAGCACACACACACACACACACACACACACACACACACACACACACACCTTTCAAATCATTCCCTGGTGCCACCGCAGCTACTTTACAAATAATGGCCCCCATGTGTGTTCAGGGCTCCAAGGCTGTGTGAGGCAGGGGGACTGGGCTCTGTGCCCAGTCTGAAACCCTGTCAAGATCACTGTAAATTTCATTTTGTTTTCAGCAGCTGTAATTTAAGGGCCAGATGTGGAGGAGATTGAGGACAGAGTCAAATAAACATCTTGTTACATATTTCTTATCCATGCCCACTATGGCACATGGTTATCTGTCCACAACACTAGTCAAAACAATTTAATTTCAGTCTTAGTCTGAAATTGATGAGCAGAATACATAGTCTGCTATACAATATATATCATATGCCTCACTCTGCCTGTTATTGTTTGCATGTGTATATATACACATATTGTTTTGAGTGGCTGCAAATAGAAAACTATACAAAATAAAATAATACACTGTTTAACACATCCACTGAGATCTAGAGCAAATATCTCATTTCAAAAAGGAACATTGAACACTGACATACGACCTTGTGTCATAAATATCAGTACAGAGGCTTCATTACTGTATACGTGACCATGTGTTCCCCTGCCACTAATGGTCCCAAGGCTTGAAAAAAATCACATTGGCGCCCATAGAGACATTGGCAGTGTAAACAGTGGGTTGTACTAGGGAAAATTATGTTAAATCCTTTGAAACCCCATGCTAATTGGAAATATAATGGAGGATGAAGGGACACTGCTGGACTAGGTGGGAGGCCTGATGAATGTGTGTAGACTGGATATGTAGAGGAATCTCTCATGTGTTTTGGCAGGGAGGGGCAGCCTACTGCTTAGGCCTTGTGTGAAAAGTCACACTTTATAAGTTAGAGTGACCGGGGCAGGACACTATACTCTAGGTCACAGTGGATTGTGGATCTGATTGAGTAAACATAGAGGAATGTATATTTATTCAGCTGAAGAGAAAAATGAATCATATATGAAATTGAATCTTGACAACAGAGAAAACAGATAATCATAGTTATTGTCTCAAAACGCCAGGGATTAAAATGTATGCCTATGCAGTAGACTGTATTCCTAATCATGTCTTTGTCTATGTGTATTGAAGCATTAACTATACCAGGCCCAACATGCACAATCTAGTAAACCCCCCCACACACACCTCCTTCTTTTCATTTAATTTCATCCTGTGGTGCTGCCAGTCTCAGCTCACAGCTTCTACATACACACAAGATTAATGTTACTTAATTAAGAGTACAAAGTGACTAATAGGGGGCACATGTCAAAGGTATATGTGTAATTTGCACATCAGTTATGATAAGTTTGAGGAGATTCGTAGTGTCAAAACATGTCTAATTGCAGCCGGGATTTATAACATTGTTTGTTAATGCCAGGGTAATTACAGATGTAGAGAGACACGTGACAACACACATACACATGTAATGTAGACACACGCAGGCGTTTTCAAATCAGATAAATTTCTTTGTGTAATAGCCTTTGTGTATCCAAAATGGTCTTATAGAATTTAATGAAACGAGCACAATCTCTAGACTAAATCTGACGTTGCATGGACATGTATCATGTTAGTAATATATTCTGCCATTGCAGAGGGATTATTATTATAATACCATAAATTTGACATGGTAAGGTGAAGATAAACTCAAAATTTAGTTTGTTCAAGTAAGCTATGTAACGTGTATGTTACGTGTCACATCATGAAAAAGGAAGCTGTGTGTAGAGAACAGTTTAGGGGGAGTTTTAAACACTACTGAACAAAAACACACAAAGCAATAATTTGGGTAGAAATTAAATCACCATGGTTGGAAGCTTTTTTGCATTTGGGTCAAATTGTGTTTTGAGATAATTCTTCCCCTAATCTCAAATATCATGCACAAAGTCCACATTTGAATATGATGATACAAAGCCTGTTGGGGACACCAGTGTTTATCTGTAACTGAAAACGGAAGGCGGTGTTTCAGTTTGAAATGTAATGAAAAACTTATAAACCACACACACACACACACACACACACACACACACACACACACACACACACACACACATACACGCATGCACTCAAGCAGTGTCTTTCTGTGTGTGCTGTGCATGATATATGTGTACTTATAAATGTGTGGTTGTGTGTGTGTGTGTGTGTGTGTGTGTGTGTGTGTGTGTGTGTGCATCCTGTAAAAATGGTTGCTACATTGGCCATGGCCAGACAGTCTGTGACCACACAGAGAGTAGCAGCAGGAGGTCGACACCTCCCTGGTTTACAGCCTTCTGAGAAGGGAGCCTCATTTTCTCCTGGTGTTGGCTTCACTCTTTCTTTTCTGCTCATAGTACAAGCACTAATATTAGATCAGTCGGGACTGCAGCTCGATAGAAAATGCTTTAAACTTGTTAAAATAATTGCTCTCAGTTTTCCTACTCATAAAATTGCCTTTGTAATTCGGTGGGGACTGTATCTTCTGAGACAATCACTGTCACGCCAGAGCAATTGCAACAGTTTTAATTAGTGGCATTGAATTTCAACAGAAATGAATACTGGGTGCAGCACAGAGGGGTAATTGTTGAGGTAATTGTCTTATAAATTCTGCCACACTTAAGGGGGCAAACAGCAACTCCAAAAAAAAAACCACACACCTCTTCAGGGGCATTTTTGGAATTCTAAATTTGATGGAATTCAATTCACTGAATACATGGATAATCATTTTTGTACTCTTTTGCTGTAGTTGCCGCCATCGGGCCAGTATGGAAACATGCCGTCAGATGCCGACAGAGACCCACTGTGCTTCTTACAAAGGCCACGACTCTGTTAGTCCTCCTGAAGAATTCCACCTAGAATTCATTTGTGCCACGGGGCTCCTTGCTGAACGCTGGTTGCTACAGAGGACTTTCACAGGCATGGACCCTACTGGTGTAATCCCATAATCCTACTGCACAGGGGTCTCAGAACATGGGTGGAAAGTGGAATAGGGTAGTGTGCTTTAATTAACATCTGAAAAGGGAGCAATAATGTTGATGAACAGAGGAAAGAAATTTAAGTAATGGGTGGAACTTGAGAAAAAGGGTGAGTGCAAAAAGAAAACATGCCAGTGCATGCACACTTTTATATAAATCTCATCTAAAAAGTGTGTATACGGATTACTGTGGATGTAAAACACACATCTTTATTTCTAATGAGTTACTTATTTCATAGCAATCATGAAATACTGCTGATACAGAATATTCAGTCAGGGATTCAAATGCTGTTCAAAAAACAAAATACTCCAGGCCAACATTCGCAGGGTCTATGCTTAATGAAAAGCCTACTCTTCAATACAAATCACCTTATTCACTTCTTCTGTCCTATCCTGTTGTGTCTGATTTCATTTCCTTCAGTTAGTCTGCATTAATGCCTCCTCTCCTGTGCTATTGATTTATTTTGGGAAATATGGTTATTACAACATAAAATCACTTGAGTCTCCATCTATTTGTTGTACTGTAGGAAGCAGGCTGAAAAATTTACAATCACTTTAGCTGGAAAACATTTATTTTTGTGTAGCCAATCAATATCACTTACAAAATAATTGTAATGTTATTAATCTAGCAATATTCCAGTGTACATGTACTGTATATTATCCTACTATGTGGTGTGGTGCTGGCAATCAGGAAAGATACGTTTCTTTTATTTTTTAAGTTTATATTTTTTTTACACACAGAAAAACTATATGCAGATTATCAAAACATTTGCAGGACAATTCAGATTTAAAACTGTATAGGATTTTATCCAACCCCATATCCAACATAGAGTGAGTGCCTTGGGGCAATTTTGAACTTGGGTAAAATGTCAAAGTCCTCCGAGGCCAGGCAACAGGAAGCACCTGGGGTTCTCTTGGAGCTGGCAGCAGTGCCAGACAAACTCTAATCCAATCACAGAATAACAGCAGGGCGGCTTCAGCTGTGCCTGATGGATATTGCTCCTGTCAACACCAGACCACAGATCTATAGTTCTCCTGTTTTGGCGTGTATTTCTTAATGTACAGTGTTTTTGTCTGTGAATCCACGCACACACACATCAACATTTTACATGCCACTGTGTATGCCCTCTAAAAAGGCTTTGTTTACAAACTCAAGCCCACAATGTTGAGTTTTCTGATCATCTGTTCAACCCTTATGCTCTAATCGCAGGTGGCATGCAAAAAAAGTTATGACCAACTTTGAATGAAAGTATATTTTTGTCTTTTAAATGTATTGCAGTATATAAGACCACACGTTTGCATCGATGATATCTAGCTACTGACAGAACCAAATCACAGAAAATAAAAAAATATTTTCTCAATTAGGTCACACCTTGTGGTGCCCAGCCATGCCAACAACACTTAGTTTCAGCCGAATGACTGAGATTTTTAATGAAAGAATCATACAAGGCCTCCCTGATAAGGGAGGCAATACGGAAATGCTAAAATGCCTCCCTTATCAGAGAACAATGTTGTAATCACATGATACGCACAGTTGACCCGGACAAGAGCTTTTTCTTTTACTTACCGCTAAAATCTAATTACATATCAAAGGTTCCCAAAGCAAGACCAGGAGGAGGAAACACTCCTGTTACATTCATAATATGATAGTTTGCTGTTTTCCTGTAGATGGTATGTAGCAGTTTATGCTGCTGTCTAAAATGAGCATGGGAAAAGCTGCTGAGGGATTGGCTTCCCATACACCACATACTGTTATCCAGTATTTGCCATCTCCTACCACACTAGAAAATAGAAAACCTTTTTGTGGAGAGATGACCAAAATGGACAAAGACATCGATCTGCATAATTTGGACATGGCCTCAGACCTGACATATAAAAGTGTCTTGCTATTACACTGCTTGACGAGTCTATCGGGTAAAAAAAACTTTGACTCAGCCAGGAACCCTTGTAATTAGGTGTACTGCTAGATGGGCCTATTGTAATACAAAACTACAGGACTACTTATTCTAAAGTCTTGCAAACCCACAGCTAAAAGGATAATAGCTCTGCCTTAGAGTGAAACATTGCTGAGCCACGGAATAAGAGATATTTAGTCCAATTGCTCAGCTGAATACAGAAACTAAATCAAATAGGTGTAAATTAAAAGATTGGTTAATTGCACAAACTGTGAGTGCGAACCAGTTAATAAGAGCAAGTTGAAGACTAGATGATTCCCTGGTGAGCAGGCAGGATTACTTCTGTAATCTCTTCTGTCACATATAGTGATGCTCCAAATCTCCCCTCGCTCTGAGGAGCATTCAACCCGTCAATTGAAATGAAAGAGGCCTTAACGAACACCTCTCTCCCACTCATTGTGCACTCGGCTGTATAGCCCCTGCTGATGGTGTGTACGCTAAAGCTGAGAGATCAGAGTCCATTGCGGTGCAGGGTGAGCTTCATTCTCATATTCTTTTAAGGAGGAAAAAAAACTTGCACTCTTTTGACTATTTTGTGTGTGTGCATGTTTGTGTCTGGGTTTGTATGTGGAATGGAGACAGCACTCTCATTGAATAGGGTATGATTTCAACCTTTCTATCTCAGATGTTTGCAAACTCCTGTACTACATTGGATGGAGTATGCAAAATGATTTAAATAATTTTACACACAAAAATAACTAAAAGGAAATATTACAGATACGTACATAATGTTAACTGTTGACTGAAGAAATGTAATAGTACTGGTAATATGCTAATATTCCAATCCCCAGTTGGAGTTAAGGGACTGGGGGTAAGAGTCCTGTTTCTCTTATGTATTATCATAAATCATAGTAGGCCTATTTAGTCATTCAATACCACACTGTCCCCTAGGACCATAATCTGTTTACAGGAGCACTGCAGTTTTGCATAGTACTTTCAAATCCATACCAAATGCATTTTTAATTGGTAAATAAATGCTAAATGCATGCTAACAGGCAATTGTAGCGGTGCTCCTGAATGCTTAAATATGGTTCTATGCATGATGTTCACATTATGGATTTTGTATCACCATGTGTTTCCAAGGTGATTTATAATCAGCCAAGCATCCAGTTTCTGTTGTAGCATAATGGAAGGTCTTGATCCAAGCTATGGCTTCATCACATTTCAACATGAATAGTGAAGATTTCACAGAGTCTCAGAAGGAGAACACTTGTACATTTTGTGTAAAAATATATTCAACTCCTCAAATTTCCTTTTTTACAACACTGCCACAAACCAGTCCTGAATTGTTCTGTACATTATCAGAACTCACCAGGATCAATGTCATCCTTGCCACAACAGTTAAATATAGTAACATGTATTCTACATAATAATGTAGGTAACCAGCTAAAACAGTATCACAAAGAACAATCATGTTATCACAGCTTACGTTATCTGTATAATAGTTCTGTTTTATTGATAGCAAAACATTTTCATATTTTAAGTTAAAGGAATTCATAAAATCAGAAACAGCTGACAATCTCAACATGTTTATTGTTTTGTATGTTAATGACATTATGCAATCCTTACAAATTGTATAGCTTTCCTGTTCATTTTCTGTTTAGGGACAGCTCCATCATTCAATCTTTTCGTCTTCACTGACTTTATACTTTTTTAGCAGGACCCAGAGCATGCTTTAAAATGTGACTGCTGTTCCAGAGCCACCCAGAGATCAAAGGTCAAGGAACAGCAGCACCATGTGCTGGAGCACATGATTCTGTCACAGGCTAGGGCGTAAAGGGTGTAAACATCTGTTTTAACAGTTATCACGGATGAAGGTGTGAAGATTTGTTTGGAAAAGGAAACCATATTTCTTCTCTTGTTTCTGGGGGATCAGGCTTGATTAATAGAATCACATTTTCAGTTACCTACTTAAGCAATGGTGTCCTTTTAAATTTGTGATATTCATACCAGCCATCTACTATATTCTCCTGAATATTACCACTATTTAGGAAGCAGTGTGACATTTTAACTGCAATAATATTTTCTTTTTAATTATTTTCTAATTGAGATGAGATTTGTTAAGAATATATGCAAGCAAATGTTTATTAGAGCTACAGTGATTTTTTGGCTTGTTTCAAACTGACTGTCATTAATTTATGAAAATAATGACTTTAGCGTGATCAGTTACGTTTATGATACCATAATACTATCCTGTCAATAATCCTGGCAGTACTCAAAGAGGATACTGAGTCTGTGTTTTACGTCCAAAGTCGAAACATTCCCTTTTATTACTTTAATGGGGGGAAATGAAGATTGACATTTATTGCATTGCAGCAACAGGCAGCTGTTACCCTGACTTTATAGTTTAACAGCTAGTTTATTTCAATATTAAAAAAATGCCTCCAATGGGATGTAATTTTGTATTTTTTGTGGTAGGTTTTTCATCAGTATGATTTTGGATTGTGGAAGCAGCAGAATAGCGATGTGTGTTAAAATGGATGTTCTACATACTGTACATCCTACTTAAACCTGGTTCATGCAGTTACTGAACCTATTTTTTATATATATCATAAATCGCCTTTAAACTCTATCCAAAAAATGGTTTAGGAAGGAAGGAGATTGTGGTGTGCCATTTGTGCGTGCACTGGCAGTAAATAAATACAGCCAAAGATTTAAGATACTGTTCTTATCATGCTTTTATTCACATCCTTATCAAAATATGAGCTCCTACAGCCTCGTGGGTGATCAATGAACATTCCTACTGCTACTGAAACAAACGCAAGGGCATCCAGTGCTCTGTTCGTTCTTATCTAAACAAGAAATCACATGCTGTTCATCATCCATTATTTCATCAGTGATAAAAATCAAACACTTTCTTTCAATCTGCTTCACCTCAGTAATTAGATAGTAGGCCTACATCTTTTTCCAAAATCTATATGACCACTCTCATTTAAGAAAGGAATCATGTGGTTAAACACAACTCTTATTTGCTCATATAACATGCAGGACCACTGCAGAGCATGTTGCTATAGTATGACTGCACTATGACACTGGTTTACCAAGAAGCTGTATCTTATCTAAAGCTGTGTAAAGTTGGGGTCAAACATGAGATGCTGGTAAATGATCAACCACAGGGATATGACAAGACAGTTATGATGGACAGATATGGTAAGACAGTATTCTCTCTATACTAAAACCAATTGTCATTGGTTGTTCACCGGGTGTACCAATGCAACTTTCAAATGGATACCTGGACACATCCAGGCTCTGAGAAGTGCAGTCATTATCGTACGTTAATCCATGCAGTAAATTACGAGTGTATATGATCAGTAGTAACCACACATAATTGTAACATCTAGCCATTTTCTTATCTGTGATTATATTCGCTGTGTAGCCTATGTTAAGATTTGACCGGTGGATATTACAACACGATGGGCGGCAGCTAGGTAGCAGTCCAAAGCTAGCTGGTTGGCCAGCTGGGGTAGGCGCTTGTGTTTTTTTACCTTTTTGAAGCTAGTTTCTGTGCCATGTCATCTTTAATTTAACCAATATTTTTGTATGTGTTTTGAGTTAAATGATCAAGGGAACTGCTTTCTTTTGGGATATGTAGCTAGCTAGGTCAGTGAATAACCGATGATAGTTTTGTGGGTCATCATCGGGGTTGACGTGTTAGCAGCTGGTTAGCACGGCAGCTAGCTGGTGAGGGAGGAAACATTTATTATTATTTATCAGTCATTTAAAACAGAAAGTCAATACATACACATGCTTGTATTGGTGAGGATTACTCTGCAGATTGTGTATGTGAGAACACGAATACAAACAAACACATCCTCGTTTAGCTTGCCATCCGTCTACAGCGTAGCTCTTCCGCCGTCCGTCATGGCGTTCATAATTTGAGTGAGTAGAGCATGACGTCACATGCAAGGGTCTATTCTCAGAATCTACGTCAATAATTTTTTTTTTACTGTCTATGATCCCCACAATGTACATCTGTAGAGCAAGACTAAAATATCAGTAATTCAGCAAGAGATTTCATCCACACAATATATCAGACTATATTTTTATATTTTACATACATATTGTTTTACATATTTAATATTTTCATTTTTTTTGTATACGATACTTGTTATTACAGATACATCCGTGAGAGTTCTATAGTCAGGTTAATGTAAGTGTGTGTGTGTGTGTGTGTGTTTGTGTCTCTGTTTGTGGCAGCAAGGGTGGTAGACAGCTTACACAAACCCAACAGCATATCACCTCATCTGTCAATCAAGCCACAGGGGAGGTGAAGGGTAAGGAGGAGACAGGCACGCTGGCTAATCATTTTGTAATCAGGCGTCAAAACAAAACAAAAAAATGTTTATCTGATCAGTGCGGGCGGCTGCCAGAGTTGACATGGATGTTTTTTTTCCTCCTGTGTCATCATGTCAGGGCTAATGGACAGTGGTAAGCAGGGGAGTTAATTACTTTTGACGACGCTCCCCGCTAATTTCCCATTTATATGGAGTCCCTTTTCTCCTCTGCCATCGGCCAGGCAGGCAAAATGCATTAGATCCATCAGAATATCTACACCGTCTGTGCATATCAAAACATTCTGGACACTATTGTCTCCTTTTTTAATTGTTTTTTTTTTTTTTACCAAAGTTTTCAAAGTGAGGTAGGGGAGGCAGCATTTTTCCACAATAGGGGACAAATAGAACAAACACACATAACCTGGAAACCCATTCCTTCTCCTTGTGTGTCTTGCTCTTTCAGATATTCTGACCTGTTTTAGCCTTGGTCAGTGGTTGTGTCTTGTAGGTTTTGACCAAGTTTTAGTTGGACTTTTGATTATTTTTTTATTATTGTTTGGCACAGTTGCCCTTAGTCCACCCCAGCTCCTGTGATTGTGTTTTAAATACCGGGGCCAACAACAGCATATATATAAAATACTCTAGAATCGGGGTACCAAACCAAGCTGGTTCCCAAGGAAAGACACACAAATCAAATTATCTTTCTGTCTTATTACACCCGACACCCAGAAACACACAGTGTTACAAGGTGTAAAGTACTGCTTCTCGAAAAAGAAAAAGGCCATGGTTAAACATTAGTTTGGCCCACGGATTCCACCCAAGGTTGACCAACACAGTAACTCCGGTCTTGATTTGTGACACAGCTATCTCCCACCTAAGAAAAGCTCTTTGACTGGCAGACAGGAATTGGAGAGGTTGCAACTCTAAAGAGAGGATTACTTTCTTTCCTTGTGCGTGAGCAACACTTTGTCATATGGCACACAATCACAACCTCTGTCACTTTTCTTTGCATCGACTGTACTCATGTTGACACACATCATCACATAAACCTGGCTAAAACTCATTGGAAAGATTTGAGATGTAAATGGGTCATTTTTACTTCTTGCTTTGTGGGTAGAATAAATCAGAATCAGAATACTTTATTGATCCCCTGAGAAATTATTTAGTTGTATTTGCTCACAGTCAGATTCAAGGTAAAATAAGAGTAAGAAAGTGTAAGTCAATAAGTGTATAAAGTAGATAAAGTAACCTAGCCACAATAATAAATAAATGAAACGTTACGTAGAAGTACTTGAGATTATCTTACAAGTAAGATTAGGTTAAAAAGATTGTTTAAAGATTGTACTAATTCTATTGTAGTGCAGTGTCAATATAAATACAGTACAGACATAAATAAGTACAGTGTGAATATAAGTAGCAACAGGGAACAAATAACACCTCTGCACACGTTGCTGATAAAGTATTGTACCAAGTAATTATTACATAATTTCCCAAGAATATTGAGATGTGATGTGGAGATACGATCTGTGAGAGAGTAGATAGTCTATTAATAGCAGGTTAGTGGTTTGATCTCCAGCTTCTAGAGTCCATGTGTTATATGATTTGAATGATTGTATTTAATTTGCTCTTTTGATAAACACATTACATATATGCAGTTTAATTATGACTAAATTATTCATTAAAGAAAATGCATTGTATATCACATAACTGCAGTTATAGTACAAACATTAGGTAGAGATTCATGGAAATTCTGTTAGGTTATACCTTACAAAACTTTCTCAACCAGGTCTAAATCTATGCCCCTGACAGCTGGCTCTGAAACCCAGAGAACTCCTGCTTAAACCCTTTTACATTATTATATGTTATCCTAATGGTATCAGTCATTATACCTAATCCTAGTATTGGGCCTGATAAACGATGGGCTTCCTGGCTTATATATGTGGATAGGCCATCAATCTGATCAGGATCTGTGGGCACTAGTGGAGATGATGATAATTCATTTTAGAAAGGCCGCAAAGGAGCATTCATGGCTGAACTCTTAGGGGTACATTGTTCAACCACAAATTGAATAATGTTGGGTGTGCATCTGCAGATATCTTTAGAAAAATGTGGAGTGAAAGATGTGTTCAATGTACATATTAGGATTTTCTACAAACGGATATATCTGTTAATATGTTGAGGAACTGCGAGTCATGTAGGTGTATTCAGAGTCTTAAATGATTTATATTGGTCATCTATCTTTGATTGAATTTGAAGTGGTGACATCCATATACCTTGTAGGTCATAGATATAAATGATGATACACAGACAAGCATGTCCCCAGCTTCTCCTCACAGTCCATAGAGGGAATAATAATCAATCTTTCTGCCACAGACTCTTTGGAAAAGTAGTTGTTGTTGAATTTAATAGCACTAACTTGATGCTCAAAACAGTGGGTCTATGTGGGGTTGATTCTTTCAGGAATGGCTCTTGGAAACCAAGAGATTGATAAGCATTTAAGCATGACACCAATCAATCAAAAAGACAAATCCTCTGTGTCACTCTGTGCTATTCTATGGGAGACAGGCATTCTCCTTGCATGCAAACAATGTCCCCAATTTGTTAGAGACACAATAACAGCCCTGGCAGGGCCTATTTGCATCACTGTGTGAACGACAAATGTAATTGATCACAATATTGATTATAGTATTTTGGAGAAAAGAGATGTCCCAAGAGAGCAGTTGATTCAGTTGAACAATCGGATTCTTAGATTTATCTTCTTTGACCTTACTGAAGAAATCTAAAATGACTTTAAGTAAAAAATAAATAAGCATAAGCAAATATACATATACAACACAAATGAAAATATAGGATAAAGATTCTGTTCATGACAAAATGGCAAGAGATTTCTTTCCCAAATGACAAACTATAATTCCTTGTGCCACATATTTTCTCTTTTCATACAAACCTTAAATTCCAAACTCCAACTTCCAGGCATTTCTAATTGTGCTTTAAGCCCATTGTTTTCTACTAGTAAATGACCAATGCTTATCTGATGAGTTGAATTATTTTTAAAGAATCTGTGGAGGATGTGGGGGAAATGCAGTTCTTCTATGCTGTGTTAGGTCGGTTGAACCAGGAGGGGACGGGCAACAGAGTAGCAGCAGTGAACTGGACAAAACTCTGGATCAGGGTGAAACGAGAGAGAAAGAAGAGGTGTCTTGGGTTCATCACGTTAATCCGGTTTTACAATGTCAAGTCAAAATAATTTCCCTCTTGACTGAAGTTGTAGAGTTGAAGATAATACACCTCTCATCCAATAGGCTTCTTCAGTTCTACCCCCAGTCAGCAAAACAAATGATGCAGCCACACCACTTGTTTGAGTCAGCCAGCAGGATGACTCTCTAATTGAAGATGTACATCACTCTGCAACAGTTGCATATTATTAACACACAAAACAAGGGGCAATTGATCATTAGTGCATCAATATGTAGTTTGCATAAAATTATTTCCTTTAAATAGTCTGTGTTTGAGGTGACCCAGGGTTGGCTCATCAATAATGTAAATGAGCCATTAGGGCATTAAGAGGCTGTCTGTGGAAATGACAGACCACCAGGCATCAGTGAGTTAATATCCAATACGGCACTCCCTGTCACATAGGCCAATGGCTAAGCTGATTATAGACACAAATTACACCTACCTAGCCTGGCCTTGCCTTTTTAAACAGTTCCAGTTAAAATAATGTATGAATATCAATTTACAAAAAACAAAATATATATTTTAATCTGACATTGATTCACAGAAGTTCTTTTGATATCAATTTACCAATTTTCAACATCTTGTTATTCTTATCTTATTCTTGGAGTGTTGGCTAGACTGTTGGGCGTGACACAGTGTCAAATAAAAAAAGGAACTAGAGATGATTACAAATGTGATATGCTCCTGTGGAGACTTCCCAATGAAGCAGTCAGAGCTCATCTCAGACCATGTCCTTTGCCTCAAAGTGCTCCTGGCTGCCACCTGCAACCTTGAGATTCCCCCTCTCCACTGTCTCCCTCCACTCTTCTACATGTCTGCCATTAATAAGGAGCCAGATGAAGGGGCAGTGAGAGGAAATGTTTACCATGAAATTGGTTGTGTCATCTTTAGAATATGTGATGCAAGACACAGAGAGGGATATCAATGCAATCCATCATACCATCGATTCTTGCAGGATAAATTATTCAAACTCAGAGCCGAAACGTTATTTAGAAAAGTCGGTCAGTCTGCACCAAGTTGCTGTTTTTTGACAATGTTGCAGTACAATACAGTAAAAACCATCCGATATTTAATTTTAAACTTTTAAAGCTGTCACTTCAGAAGTGGTCATTCAACTTCAGTGTATAGCTTCTTGTAGTACAAACTTTTCTCTCTCTGTGTGCATACTTTTAAATAAGGAATAATCTTTCTTATCTCATGAATTACATGGCTAACTCTGCTGTTGTTGCTGGCAAAGGAAAATGGCAGCCTATCCTCCACCTGCTGCCAGCAAAGATGACTGCCTTAGCTACTTGTGTGTTGAGTTGAAATTCACTTAGGACAACACTGTAAGGACATTGATCAGTAAAGTTGTATTCAAATTTAAATCTTTGTACAATATAGTTTTGGAAAAAGTTACACAATATGTGTTTTCTGTGTGTCTGTGTGTGTGTGTGTGTGTGTGTGTGTGTGTGTGTGTGTGTGTGTTTGCGTGTGTGTGTGTCATATACACTTAGATGGCCTGTATCATACCACGTCAGAGTGGTAGTGTAAATCAAGCCTATTTAGGTTGTAAGGATAATGATCTACAGTATTAGCTAAACTAATATGATCATATATCTCAGTATGAATGGGCCATACCTTTACCTGCCATGCCACTCGGTGCCCATGCTCTGCCATCATCTCTGAATGCTAGCACACGAGGGGGCTCGTTAGCCCTCTATTACAGATGTGACAAGCACACCATAATAGCCCAATTATCCCAAAATGCCAAATTTCACTCTAACGGAAAAGGAGTGTGTAGTGATTAATGGTGAACACTTAAGGGAAAGAGTTAGACAACGCTGTTGGATAGGAGAAAATATGTATCAGGCTGCCGCCACTACAGATGCTTCCTCCCTCCTGACAACTGCAATTCATTTGAGATGCTATTAACATGCATAATTATGCTAATCAAGCAGTAATTAAGTGCCAATTCATCAGAGACCGTTTTTTTGTCTGTAATTTCATCAAGCATGGCTGTTGGGGTTTATTTTGTCTTGCATATTTCTTTATACAATATTGCCCAAAATTAGCTATTCTCATCTGACGTCCTCTTTGCTGTATGTATTTGCAGTTTGTAAACAGGATGTGTTAGCAATGGAATGTAATGTATCCCCTCTCTAACACATTCATTGCATTTCTACAAGAGGTTCATAATACCACAGTAAATGGTGAATTCAGAAATAAATACAATGAATACACAACGTTTTCCTGAACCTTAATGACGAAATAGGCATTTGTCAGTGATTTCCAAAATAACCTATACAGTATGTTGTACATGGAACATTTTGAACAGATTAATCTGACAATGGCATCTGGCTCCGGTACATTCTTGACCCTTTCACACAGCTGCACTCATCCAGTATCAGCAGCTTCTTCCAAAATTTCAATAACATCAACATAAACATGAAAGATCACAAGTGAACAGGAAGAGGATTGTGAGCTAGTGGTTTTGGCATCTCCAATTGCTTGTGGACAGCATCAGATTGATGGAATGATCAATTAAATACACTGTATGATGCCATTTAATTACGGTGTAATAATGTTGTGAAAAAAGTAAATGAGTTGTTTTGAATAACGAAGGCAACAGTTTCTCTTCTGCAAGCTGCTTTTAATTGATTTTTGAAAACAATGGGAGCCAATTTCTTCTAGTAAGTGTGGTAAACCTGCAGTTTAATAGGTACTGCAGCTGACAGTTGAAAATGCCAGATAAATAACCCAGTATGTATAAACACACACACACACACACACACACACCATGTAACTGGCATAACAATTTTACTCAGCACCACTTCAGTAGTGTTTTGCATTGATTGGTTGTCCTCTTTACAGATTGTCCACATTAACCTTTACTGATTGACTTTCTCTTTGTATTCCTGTAATGGGCCCTGAAGAATAAGAAGAAACCAACCCACATAAAGAACTGCAGTCTTTGTGTGTATTTTCTAAAAACTGTTGAAAACAAAGTATCGGCATGATCCCAATTGACACACAACTCTTTAACTCTGGATTCTCTAGGAGAGACAACAAATACCATTGCAATCAATTAAACACAGATAAGGTGTTTAATTCCCCAAACATTTTTTTATCATGTCCAAGAAAACCTCCCTCCTGCATTATCTTCTGTATCGCTGCCCTTGCTTTGGTACACAATGCCACCATGTCTTCTGAGGCCGTGTGGCACATATGAAATGTTATCTGCAATGGCATTCCTCTGTCCAATTCCACCCAGAGAGTCAGACAGGTGTTCTCATTGGACATGAAAGCCTCTGGTGATGCACGTCAGTCTTAATCACCCATGATGATGGCCTGAGGCAAGGAAACTGCTTTTATTCCTCTGACATTGGAACTCTTTTGAGTTTCAGCACTTTTATGATAGTTTTGGCAGCCTGAACAACCATTCAGACATGTGGTGGACAGTTGCAACTCCCTTTTTATCAGTAGTTGATGCATCCATTTTCCAAATTCTTGGAAATAACTATGGTAAAATGTGTAATTTTTCTCTTCATGTGAGTGTCTCAGCCCACTTGCAAAAATCCTACTTCTCTATCCTTTTTTTCAACACTGTGTTGCTTCACCCTAAAGGTTGGTCTTTCACATCTGAGTGGTCCCAAGCTTGTGTGTGTGTGTGTGTGTGTGTGTGTGTGTGTGTGTGTGTGTGTTTAGAATGGAAATAAACCACCACACTGACATATTTGAGAACAGTAATATTCATACATTAGATTTAATAAGGGAGTGTGTCACACATGACCAGATGTTGACTAAATAACCAAAGTGGTGACACAATGCTCAATCTTTAGTGGGTTGGAGGACTCCTTAAATGTCTCTATAATTGTCTTATATCATAATGACTGATGCCTCTCCTCACTTTGCCACATTTTTCAGGAAATGAAAAAGCTGGTGTAGAAACTAAGCATGACAGGGAGTGAGTTGCTTTGGATACCAATAAATAGGCCCCTTGGCGCCACGGGGGCTGATCATAACCAAGCTTTATTTTCCAAAACCACGTCTCATCATGCATGTTTTGGACTGCTACTATCACCATATCTATGTGGTGAGGTCAGATCATAAGCAAATAATCCAAGGAGATTTATAGCTTACTATAACTGATTTTCCAAGTAAATACTATAAAACAACATCTAAGCTAGATAAGGCTGTTACATGGTAAGCACTGACAAACAGCCTGGTTGATGGTGGCTGGCTGTACAGGAAGAGATGCGCTCTGAGGTTTGATGGGGCAGAAGAAGGCTCATGCAGACGGCTGGCTGCTCATTTTGACGGCGTGTCAGGGTTGGCTCGCAAGCTGTTCTGCCGCATCTGGGTGATGCAGTCATCATTGTGGCAGGCTTGTCAGAACAAACTGGTGCGCTGGAGACAGATACAGATTTAGTGGCTGGATGGGGAGTACGCAACACATGCACCACCCTAACATCAAATATGTTCCCCAAACTGGCAAGCTGGTGGCAAGTTAATGACAGGAACGACCAGTGACATCATATAAAAACATGATTACGCTCCACTAAAGACATCTGAGTGTGTCCATAGATCAAACAGACAGGGTGATGACTTAAAGCACTTACACACTGGCATTACTTTAAACAGGAGCCTTGGTAACAGAATAAAAGTCGGCATCTATAATTGAAATGGCAAATTTCACCACCGACGTGATACAGCATAAATAAATATTAAGCATACACGTGCACACGCACACACACACACACACACACACACACACACACACACACACACACAGAAAATAAATGAGAGAAGAGAAGAGAGAGGGCTCAGGGTTTGCCAAGAGGGTTTTTATTGCATCACCAATGCAGTGTTTTTATTTGTGATATATTCAAATTAATTGACAGTCTCAGTGGAAGAATATTTGTGTAATCATTAGCAAACTGTTTGCAAATTATTTATGCAATGTAAACCATGATAATTTACTTCCACCTTTTTTCTTATTCTGCCATTGACAAGTAACTTGGAAACCAATAGATGTCACAATCGCTTTCACTTAATTAAAACAATAGGTATCATATTCCAAGGTAAGATGTCAGTCATACCACAGTCTCCTGCACATAGCAATTTACTGCTGAAGTGTTATGAGAGAGGGTGACACAAATAATAAACTGTCAGCTGGTGGAGGCTGGATCACATTACTGAAATTAGCTAAAATGCACAATTATTTAAAATGCCATCCTCTCTTAACACATGTGCACACACATTGCTAACCACCCACCAAATAGGGAGAGTTGTAAATACATTCACATTTTCTTTTTTTTTAATGCTTTAATGCATGCCTGTCTGTATTTCTTTTTAAATTGATCATTTGAATTGTGACATAGTCTAAAAGGGCTTCTATCATTCTATTCAGTTTCTAATATTGGACTGTCCATCACCCAACTAGCCAATGCACAAACACCAGATCTCTTACATCAGACTGAGCCCAGTGTTTGAATAACTCTGTGACATCATCTCATGTCCTTTCTGCTGGCATGATACCCATGATCCAATCTGTCCAGCTCAAGGTGTAATTGCAAATATAGTGTATAATGCAGTCCAACAGATCACAAACACCTTTATAGTAAACTAGCAACCAAGGTAGTGTCACTGAATTGAAATCTCATTCTTACTGACTCTCAAATATCAACAGTTATAAAAGGGAAAATTACAATAATGCTAAATGACAAAGAACTTAAATACTAAGTGGTGCACCTCACTGAGTCGACCGTAAATGTGCAGCACTGCTAGTTTATGACCCATGACATAACCACAGTCAACACTGACATCTGCTGGTTTAAAATGCAGATTTATTTTTTTGAAAACCTACAACTTTTTCTTTTATGCATCACAGACTTCCCAATCATTACAAACATCTTATATTAAAAGTTTTTTCTTTGTATTTCAGACTTTTACATGTGCAAAACCCACCATCCCAATCCTCAGTCCTGCAGCCCTCTATTTTGTATTTAACATGGATCAATTGAGTTGTGTTACACCCTTATCAACATGGCTAATTTATTTATGAACATGTCATTTGTAATCAGTGATCAGGATGTTAGGGAACTATAGATATGCAGAGGTAATTATTGTGTTTGGTCTAATGGGGGGCTGACTGCTGCCCTGTCTGCCACACTCACAGACACACCTACAGAATCCTAGTAGATTTATTGGGACTGAAATTGGTTTATTAAGACTTTGTTTCATAACAGCACTCAGTCTGTGAAAAATGGAATACTCCAACCAATGCTATTTCTGTTGGCATATAGTAACTGTATAACAATTGCAACACACTGGTATTAGATGAAGTGGACATTAGTTAAAAGCATGTAAATAGTAAGCCAGAGGCATACAGTATGTATCCCTAGTCCACGCAATCATGTCTGCTACATTTCATTTGGAGTATGAACTATGTATGTTAAGATATGCCATACCAACACATACCCTGCTTAAAATGTCCTTTCAGGGCTCTCCCTTCTTTCCAGTAAAAATAATTAGCCAGCCGTTGATGGGTGCAACACAATCTAGGGATCTTTTATTTGGTTTGAGCTACTCACAAAGAGAATTATTTATTTTGAAAACCAAATATGCAATACAGTACGACATGGCACTTAATTATAGTAGACCAATTAAACTGTAAGAATTGCATCCCTGAAACTATTTTACTTTTTTTTTTTTAATTCAAAAAGTCAAAGACATGGTACTTCGTACTACAGTAAGGTCTATTAAGACATAGTCAATAATAATTAGTTCAAATTAATGTTGGATATTGTATAACATCCTTTCTATTATATAACCTACTGTACTCAAACCATAGAACATTGTTCTGGGGTCAACAACATTAACTGGAAGACGTATGTATAACTGCTTCTGTATACACAATGGCAATACTAAACTCCAGATTATGTCTTGGTGAAGTTGGATATAATATTCCTTACAAGGCTATACACAAACATTTTATAACTGTATGAAAACAAGCCAATTTTAAAATTGAAGCTCTTAAAGCACAACTCTCTCCAAAATGCAACCTAGGGTCTTTTTATGAATGTACCTGAGTCAAACCTTTGTTTCAAAGCATAATTAGGATGGAAGCCACTTTTAAGATTTACCGTATTATCGTTGTTCGGTCAAATGGCCTTTTGAATGGGAGTGTTGACCGGAAAAACCAACAGCTACAATGAGTTGTTAAAACCTTTCTTTTTAGTAAACTCTGTGTACACAGACAATGTTCTCAGTGCTAGATTTCATGTGTAGAGCCCCTGATGAGACTTGGAGCAAAGTTTAATGTTTTGTCGAGCTTTCTTAGTGTTTTAAAAAAAGTGATTTTGATGTTATCATAGAAGTGCCCCTGGCACTCCCATTCAAAAGGCCATTTGACTGAAAAACGATAATACAGTAATAGTCTTAAAAGTGGCACTTCTGTCCTAATTATGCTTTTACACCAAAGTACATTCACAAAAAGATCCCATAAGTTGCATTTTGGCTAGAGTTACGGTGTAATATTCACCAGCAAGAGGATCATTGATTGTTTGATTCATTTATTTTCATTAACTCACCAACCAAATCAAAACTGAAATTATTTCAGTCTCGACTGCTATGGCAGCTATTAAGGCTCCTCCCCTTCAAAGAACCTGGGCTGGCACAAACCAAACCTCCTGTACAATAGTGTGGTGCCAACCATTCTATATTTCAGATTTTTGACCAGAAATTGGCAGCCTTGGATCAACTGCACATTTAAGATCCTAAGATCCATCTTCAGAAAGTAAGGTGTCTCTCTAACTATAATGAAATTTATTGCACCAATGCTAAAACTTTTCTGAAGTTAAAAAGTCTCAAAACATAAACTTGAAAACTGCATCTGTTACTCACATACAGTAAGTACTGTATGTAATAATTGAGCTGACATTTGATGAAGCTGTTTAGAGACAGTAGTACGCATTTAAGCAACAGATGGCAGCAAAAGCATCTGCGTTGCTGGTCTCCAAAATTACAACAACAAGACATAACGAGACTATGGTAACCGTTGACCCAATGCTTATTATATTGCTGCATATTCATAATCAATGAAACAAAGCAACATTTAGATAGGAGAATCCTTTACAAACAAACCTGATTCAAAGGTGCAGAAGAGTAAGTCTAGTGGCAAGAAACAACATGTTTTAATTTTTCATACAGACAAGACATTCTTAAAGTAACTGGTGTCACTTATTATACTGTGCGGTCAATCCAGATATATAACAAGAAATGGTCATCAACATTCTAACTAAATCTCCAAACGTTTATATACAAAATGGTCTGTAAAATAGTAAGTAGTAGTGAGAGTAGAAGCTGTGGAATCCAAATGTAGAAGGAATGCAGAGAGCAGTTTTCATAAAACATTTAACACAATGTCACCATTCATCACCAATTTAGATCAATTTTGCATCAAGCAACATCTGGTTAAAAATACATTAACAACAATTAACATCAGCTGCTTAATACAGCATTATTGCAGCCCATTCAGCAAGTTACCTCATGGATTCATCTTGGGTGCTTTTCTGCATCAGAAGTTCCACTGATTTGCAAAGTCACTTAGAGAGTGAGACGGGAGTGTGCGGTATTTTTTTAATTATTGTTTTGGGCCATTAGCCAGAGCTCTAATCCCCACCTGCTCGCGCCTCTCAGTCTGTCTGTCCATGTTGGGGCTAAGGCCCCTAAGTGCTGCAGAGGGCAAGCGAGAAACTCCATTCACTGTCAGCGCCCCACTGTCTATTGGACAGATATAGTCTGCAGATTCATCAGGTTTCCTCTTCCTGAGGTGACTAAATTGAGTGAAACCCAGCTTCTTTGGCTGAAAACACAAACAAGTTCAACTCATTAATTAAGCATTTAGATTTTATGCTGCTTCAAATACATAGCATTGTGATTCTTAGATTGTGCTCTTACCTTTACTTTAGCAGTGGTAGTGAGGGGCACGTGGCCTGTGGCATTTCCATACTCTCGCTTCTCCTGCGTGGCCTGATGTCCCACCAGGGCAGAGAAGGCAGTGGCGAGGTGGCGACGTAGCAAAGTCTTTTGCGGAGGAATATTTAACAGCAGAGCCAAAGTCTCTGAGCTGAAGCGAGGCTCCAAGATCTATGGAAGAGCATATTGACAGCATGTGAAAGCAACAAATTTGAGTCTCCAGGAATGTGTCATGTAAGCATGTGAAAAACTTGCAGACAAGTTCAAAATCTACATGACTTACAATCAGCCCACCATGAACACCACTGCCCCGTAGATTGGGGGCATACTCGGCTAAATCCACTGCTCTCAGCCACTCCATCACGCGATGGTTAGACCACTGTACCACCTCTGAGGGAGAGGGCTGTTTCTTAAGAATTTAAAAATAGAACTTATTAATCATTCATCTTACTCGTAACTGTTTGACCTAGCTACTAAATACACTGGAAGTTGGCAGAATGAAGCTTTAACAGTGTTTAGGCTTCGTAGGCAATTATACAGTGTGAAAGGAAAAATGCTCTGTGTTTGAAAGCATTTGATGTCTGTCTGTCGCCATCTTGTGGGAAACTTATGTGATGACACCTATCCACCATTTGAGAGCAAAATTCACACAAAAACTGTAGCATAACATACAACGTAAAACATATACTATAGTATAACTACTACATACAACACTCCCTGGCACAATCCCCAATTTCCACTTACTCCTTTCCATCTCGGCTTACCTCTTCCCCTGGCCTACGTCGAAGACAGTTGGGGTTGAACTTGTTGGCATGAAGGACATGGATGGCGCATTTAATACTGAGATGATGAAGCTGGCTGGTGACCTTTAGCGTCAAGAGGTCATTCTGAGTGAACGACAAAAGAACATCAGTGAACTTTATAGAAAAGTATACCATACCATGTTTCAAATCATGTTTTAAGTCATGTTGATATAATTGAAATGTATTTGCAGGCCTCCACTTTAATAGAAAATTTTACAGTAGATGCATGGATAAGTCGTACCACTGTGAGGTATTGTATCATTCGACCATCCACTCGTGCTTCGTGGAAGTGATCTTTATACTGAGGCAAACCGATGTCATCCAACCAGCCTAAATGGGTGAAAATCTGACATTAATTCACTTCACTCACTACACTTTGGAATGCTGATTTAAGTATCCTCAGCTGTGAATACACTGTAATAGCTCAGTTAAGATGCAGTTCCTGGTTTTGAATTCTGGCCATATTTGCATGTTTTCAAATATATTTACATCTCACACATGACATGTCTTTGTTTGGTTTGTGGCACGAGAAGTCTCAATCTCTATTTGTAGATCTAATTCAAATGAGAATGCAGTGTGAGAAATTCAGAATATGTAATACAGTATGTAGAAAGAGTCTTACGGGTGACCCAGATGTAGTCCAGCTCTGACGATTTTTCTATAACTTTAGTGGTGAATGCTTTCAGAGCGAGCTGCAGCTTCTTCCTGTGCAGTGGATTCTTCATACCCATCTCCTGAGGTCAGAAAGGAAGGTTTGTCACAATAAAATCAAAGATTGAGGAATAATTGGTGGTTTAACCACACACCATGCAGTTTAATTTCATCCATTCATTTTTTTTAAATTTTCAAATGTATCCATGGATATTTCTTTCTCCGACATAATACCTAAATACTGTATGTATCTTGTTTTATTCTCTAACCTTCTCAAAGTCCTGAGGTGTGGCAGACAGCAGTATCTGTCCATTTTCAACCCACTGCCTGGTGAGATTGACATACTGGCCCAATCCATAGTCCTCCAGCCAGCCACATACTTGCTCTTTGGTCCACTGGCTGAATGGAACATTCATATCACTGAAATAAATAAAATACTATTCAGATAATTCATTTATAAATGTATTACATGTATTTAAAATGGTCATTTTATTGACGGAATCACATCATACATTTAAAACAGAATGTGTTATGCTAAGAAAAACCCTCAAGCCTCTTTTCATTTGGATATTTAATTAAGAAATGGTGGAGGTGGGAAAACCAAACCAGATTATTTTAAAGCAGCAAAGTTTGCGACTTGACTAATACTAAACCCTTAATAACTTAAAATAGGAGTACCATACTACAAAGTCAGGTTCAGTAGAGGCACACTGAGCTTTACCGTGTAGAATCATAAGATTCGGGGGTCCTGGTCAGTCTGGGTCCTGCTGTCGCACGCAGCCCACCTCTTCTAAACTGACCGGCATCTGGATCCGCTGCCTGGAGCCCTCCAGATTGGGTTCTTCGTAGTCTGTATGGGAGAGGGAGGGTAAACATGTCAGAAACTACTTTTTCATTGTTGTTACATATAAATAATAAGATGTAAGATATAGGTGATAATTGAAAATATTTTAAGCTTTTAATGCTAAAAGTCAATAGCAGTTATCTAAATCACTCAACGTCTGATCATTTTGTGTAATTGTGTTTCAGTAATGATATCTTTGGTGTTAACTTGATCAGTGTGGTAGTAAGCCGAGTGTAGTAGTAGAAGGATATTTTCACATATGCATAAATTATTTCTTAATGTTTTTCTCTTTACAAAAACACATAACTCTCTTCACATAAACCTACGTATATGTGTTGTTTATACAACTGAATGTATTTTTATATGAACCATATGTTAGATTTAAATTTACCATATATATCATACACATTCTTTATTTAAGTCAATTTAATGTTTGGTTGTCCTTTTTTTGGTCTTGGTGCTCATTTGTGTTGATGCATTGTTGATGATGAATATATTTTCACACACTCACTTTCCCCAGAGCCTTTTAAAGCTCCTGTTATTCTTCATGTATTCTGGTGAGCCCACAGCCCGTTGGCCAGGCTGTGTGTTTGCTCCAGAATGGGAAACAGGGGAATTATCGCTTGAAGTGCTGTCGTCGACTTTCTCCAACTTTACTGTAAGAGGTTTCAAAAACACCAGTCAGTTAATACTAAATGGTATAAGAATATGGTATAAATTGTATGAATGTACTATTGAGGGCTACCTATATGCAACATTGCATAGATGCATTTAATTAGTAGTTAAAAATGGAAGTTTACCTGACATAGCCTCACTGTAATCTTGCCAAATAAAACAACATTTCAATAATGGGAACTTTGAAAAGATTAGACTGTCTACATTTATAGTTCCCCTTTAGTTGAGGCATTGTAAAAGGCAAAATCTTGATGATGATGATGACAGAGTAGAAAACAGTGAACACTATTTTGTCTCTTTTCATACCAAAGAGCTAAGTAGTGCACATGTGGCAGTGTGCCTTTTCACAGTGCTCTATTCAGGAGAGGGAACACAGGTTACAGACCATTGAGTTCAGCAAATAATCTGTTAATGCCCTGTGAAAATGAAGGGGTTTTAGCTACATTTTACAAGGTGTGATCTTTATGATATATGCAGTCAGTCACCACTCTACAGCAGAATGCACCAGAAAGAAATCAGGGTGGGGCTCAAGTTAAAACTGGTCAGTGAAGCTGAGGAAGGGTGGAGCTGGGATGAATGTGGTCAATCAGAGCAAGAGAGAGGGTGTGTTTGGTAAGAAAGTCTATCCCATGATACATCTGCTCTGTCAGGAGCCTCTGCAATTAGATGTGATCAAAGATACAGTGGTTGTCTGGTCAAAGGAGAGTGGTTTGTTCCAAATATGAATAAATCACATGGGAATTACTGGTCTCACGACTAGTCCACAGAAAAAGAAAGTCTGATCCTACGTCAGGGAGTATTAATGCACACTTGACTGAATTAATATGTCTGGATTTACTTTGGCTGGAGTCTCCATCTTCGCTCCCATCTGGAGACCTTTGACTCTGGATTTCACTGCTGCTGTCTCTGCTCCCATTCTGCTCTGACAGAGAGGAATTCACAGGCGGCGTCTGACTGCTGGTGTCATCCAGACCACTCTGAATAAACCACACACAGATACAAATAGAAAAGACAATAACTGTAAATATCTGTACAAAACCAGACACTGTACAAATGAGCAACTTCTGAGTTATTTCATGTGTCAATTATGTAAGAAACAGCAACAGTAGCTTATATACCGTAGAATAATTAAGGATCACAATAATTCCCGGTTGGTTATATACATTAACTTAAGCTTTTAACTTAAGCTAAACTAAATGATAAGAATGATTGGTATACCACATCTGGTGATTTAACATGATTATAACATACCTTTTGTAAAGGTGCATTCGTTAGGTCGTTCATACTACTTGAGAAAGGTTCTGATCTGAGAAGATAAGAACACAGTATTCTCAGTAAAAATCCAACAAAGAAATATTGGCGATTCATCCACTGACGAAAGGCTGCTTTTCTACCGGGAATCGCTGTCCTTCTGGGCTGATGAAATAGACGTTTGTTGGGAGGAAGAACTGCTTGTGGAAACCTGTGATGGGTATTAAAAAATGTTTATGATTATGCAACAAAAAAGAAAAGAAATTTGTCCTCATAGCTGAAATTGTTTGTACCCACTTCAGACTTTACATCCACTGATTTTGCACTGGCGGAGTCAGTATTCTTCATCAGTACGTGAGCCTCTTCCTCACTGCTGCTTGATGGAGTCCTACCATTTGAAAATGAAGGAACAGCAGGTGGAGCTACAGTAACAAAGAGAAGAGGTTTTTTTTCCTTAACTTGAGCAGTGTTTCTGTTAAGGGAAGTGTGGTTGCTTTCATTGTGCTCAGCATTGTTGCTAACATAATACTAATGCAACAAAGGAAGGATAAAGGAGTGAATTGATACTAATTACCTTGCCTTGTGGTGTGAGGGACCTCTCTGAATTGCCTGCACTGATTCAGGAGCAGTGTGAGCTCTTCGATACGTCTGTCCTGAAGAATAAACAGAGAGGAAACCTTAAGGTTAGGAAACACACATGAAGACTATTTGCTTCACTCTATTACTGACCGATACGCCACACAAACGTCCCTCTTTCACCATATGGCCTTTGCATCAAAGTAGGGGATAGGGTGCGGATTGACACAGGCCTGGCTGGAAATCTTAGTTGTGGAAAGCAGCTGCATATAGACTTTGTGTTTTGAAGTGGTGCCCATGCCTGGTTTTGTCATGGTTCTTTTAATGCAGCTCACTCCAAAATTAGGCTTGGCACATCGAGGCCTACTTAAGTATGGCTTTGCCTGAAATGGCTCGCCTTGGGGTGGGTGTGCGTGTGGGTCTTCAGTAGTGTGTTATTGCAGGCCCTCATATGTGAGTCTTTAAAGTCCAAGATTCTCTGGGAGGGAGAATACAAAAGCCCCTCTGTACTAAAAATTGTTGGAGGGTGGTTCCCTTTCAGAAATGACAACATATAAAAACAGTTACCTTCTAACCTTTTAAACAGCATGATGATATCAACTGTTTATACAGGCCAGTAAAAAAAAAACTTAACATTGTAGTAAACTGATGGCAACACACAAGCTGCATAATTACATTCTGTACAGCTGTGTTGACCAAAAAGAGAAAAAAGGATAGATTTTCAGAACACTGGCTACTTACCTTTTCATCATTAGCAGCCGCTAGTGATTTCATTCCACTCCTAAGGCTCTGCAGCTCTTGATCTATAAAGAGAAATCCAACATTGATTATTAATATGTATATGCAGCTCCTTCTATCTGTCTTTAAAAAGAAAGAATATGCAGAAATACATGCTAGCATGTTGTAGATTTATTCCTCACTAAAGTGCCATTCAAACTATGTATTTTTAGATTCACCCAAGCCTTGTTTATCTACTGATCATAGCTTTGGCCATTTCAGCTTTCACATATTTTATAAACTTCCTTCATAACTATTGCAGGCACACAGGCAGCATTGCTGGTGAGGAACAGTGATTATACTAAACAAGTACCCCAGAGATGTGTTAATCTATGACCGACAAAATGAAGAAAAAACAAGACATTATGCCCTCAGAAATTCATAAACACAATGAAAAAGCCAAAGGGAAGAGAGATTGCATCCAATAATTTTAGGAAACCAGTTGGTGATTGTAAAGCTGGCCCTCAGAGCAGAAGGAAACAAAACATAATTCAATACAGAGACATGTCTGGAGTAAGAAAATTATGAAAGATCAAAAGTAGACATGGCCCATGGGTTTAAATTCATCTTAATTAACTGTTCAGGCTTACATTTCCTGTACGTCTCCTCTGAGAGAGATAGAGAGACAGATACCCATGATAAAACAGTTTATTAAGGGCCAAGACAGACTTTTCCCCACAGCTATTACTGCAAGATAATGAATGCAAAAAGGAGTCATTAACTGTGTCACCTATCAGGCTGAGTAACTCTTTCAGAGTGAGAGGCTGTTGTTGGCAGGTTGGTCAAGGGCTTGAGACTGGGTGCTTTGCTTACCTCTCTCCGAGCTCTCAGGGGATGGAGATGGTCTGGCCAGCAGCCGAGTGTGCAAGCTCTCGATCTGAGCGTTCTTACTGAGCAGAAGCTGCTGAAGGCTGCTGATCTCTTCCTGTGGGTGCAACACAAGCAGGAATCTTAGCAATCTTAGCAGAAAGGACATGCAGGTCTGTGCACTGTATGTGCCAACATAGATCTGTTTTAACATGCACAGCTAAAAGTGCTTTTTACATTCACAAAAACAAGACATTTACATAGGTCCCTAGTGCCTGCACTTGAAACTCAAACTTAATAAGATATACAGTAGGTTGTTTATTTTTCACCACGTATATCTAGAACACATACAACAAAGCACAGACATGGTTCTTATTTAAATTTGAAAGAATCAAATATTGTTTGTTTTGAAATACGTTGCAGAGTATAAACAGATGGCAATAAAGCTAAGTTCAGTCAGATCTATTTAGCAGAGTTTCCTGTATGTATAAGTTGTTTAGAGGAAAGTGGAAGGTAGAAAATAGTACTTTTTGCCTCATGTACTCCCTGTAATACTCAAAACACTACTCCCCGGTGGTTTGTTTCAAAAGGTAGAGTAAGTTACATAAACTCACACATAAAAATGTGTTTATACAGCTCAATATCAGCCATATCAACATAGGTAGCCAATTTCTTGAAGGTGCCAAAGCTCCACACACACCTAAACATTCTGTAAAATGTAATATATGCTTTTGCATTTTGCAATTCTGGATAAACACCCAGTTGATGGAGAGATGCCAATAGGATATTTAATGAACTTCTAAAAATGAAAAAAATAAAGAACTGGAGATGGTAATATACAGTACTCACATGACCTCCATGTAACTCTAACGCCAATCTTAGTCTAATCTGTTGTAACTATAGGTTGACCAGGCATCACTTATAGGAATGAAGAGGTAAAATCCAATTGCTGTTTTAGTGTGCAGGCACAATATGTATATTTCATACACAGACAGAGACAGATATTGTACCAGAATAAAGACAACAAGATATGAATTTATCAAAAGGTTAGAGCAAGTAAAACTGCTCAAGTAGGCTTAAGAAGTTGAATGCTATGGGATCATGCCAAGGTATACAACTGGGGCATAAAAAATGACTAAGCCATCATTAAATCTATTTCTACAGGACTTTAAAATGGAAGGTGAAATAGTTCTCAGACTTCTAAGAAAACAGGTGTTCGTGCAAAACAGAATGACTCACTGAAATGGCTGGAACATCGGATTGGACATCATGTAGGAAAGTTGAGTGGACAGTTAGCAGTGGAATCTGTGCACTGATGGTGTATTACAAAGTCTAGACACCGTGAAAGAAGAACTTTCTTTTACCTTTGTTGCTTTGAGTTTCTTCTCATAATGTAACTTCTGATCCTCCAGGTGCTCCACTTTGTCCTTAAGAATCCTGAGCTCTTTAAGTAAGCCCTAAAACAGAAGGCATGAGAACATTTTGCTAGTTTAATACATGCAGGTGTTGTTAGTAAATTTTTTAAAGATTACATGAAATGCATTTATTAGTTGTGCCCCACACTGATACATAGCTGATAAATGTGATTATTTTTTTCAAATAGATCAAGCAAGTTGCAAAGTGACATTTAGTGCTTCTGAGGATATTTAGTGAGTGATTGTTTTATTTGCATCTACACACACTAAAGTGGGACAACCCATGCTGTACACAACGTAAGTCATGCAGACAGGCTGTGCCTACACTTTCTTCTCCACAGTAGTATTGCTGCTCATCATCTGAGCTACCCTCTCCCAGGTTGTGTGCGTTCCCATCAGGCCCATCTGAAGCCTCTTCTAGTTTGTGCATCAGCCCTGGGTTTCTGTCACAGGACGGCCCGATGTTTGAGCCCTCGCCCTCAGTGGACTCAGTGGGGCATGACACTGGAGAGCTGCTGTCAGTCGGGATCTCCAAGGCCTTTTTCTCCTGGATCTTGCTATTGATCTCCTTCTGAAACCTACACATCTGCTCCTGCAGTTCACTAATAAAATTCACTACAGTCTAACAGATGCAGTGGGAGGGGGGGGAATAGTTGAGAGACATGTTTAGAAAGAGAAGGGGAAATACTATAGAGTAACAATCGTGAGAAAGTGTGGATTTGGTCTGTCTTTAGCCTAAATACACCAATATGCTAGTGAGCCTGTATTAGAAACACAAATCCTTGGTTTGTCTTATATAGACACGCTGGGCCAGTCTCATCTGGTTAAACACATGTTTTGTATTTGTTCATGAACCTGAACCCTTGATTTTGCCATAATTGTATTAACATTATGCTGTGCCATATTTCTAAATTCAAACATCCAGTTTAGGTAGTTTGCATTGATAAATTGCAAGAGGGGTAAGTAGGTTTGCCATCTTTCAGAGGTGATCGGTGCCCATATTAATTCAGAAAGAGTGTAAACAGCAGCCGAGCTATGCCCGGACTGTGGACAGAGGAAGTCTCACTTGGGGTCCAGTACAGCGGATATGACAGATGATATGGAGTGCCTGCGTGGCTAAATTTAACTGTGAGCTTACTGGCTCCACAGCAAGAAGACTTCCACATGTTTAGTGTTTTGTGTGTGTGTGTGTGTGTGTGTGTGTGTGTGTGGACATGTTTGTGTAGTAGAGGCAGCACGTGGGAGGCCAGTAAAGCGTTCAAAGCAGATTTTTCCCCCTTATTCTACTTAAGTCCTAGCAGCTGCTGTGGGGAAAGTTGTGTTTCTGCACATGATGAAAGCAGGATTAAGAAGTGGTGAAACACTGCTGTCTACTGAAACACACGTACGGTACACCATTACTTTTTGCTTAGAAATACAAAGCAAATCAAAACACCCAAGCAAATTTAAATAAATCCTTTCTGCATGTCCTTTATACTGTAAATGTCAAATGTTTTTGGGAACATGCCTTCAGTTAGAAAGCAGGTCCTTTTTTAAGAATGGCTAAGTCAACCTGTACCCACCACCAACAACAAAATTCTCTGGGCTTAAGCCTACACACACTTATATTTGGCCCACCATCCATCATGCCAGCTCTGCTATGCGGGAACTTTTTTAACCTGAGTACATAAAGACTCTTTGACCAGCAGTATTTTGATGGTAACTACATACAATATCCTGTCTGGTGGTAGCGCTGCTTTCTCTGCTTCCCCTTTTCCCCAATTCATATGGTCACTGAATGCCCAGGATGCTTGCTGGTAACCTAACACATCTGTCTTAAGCAAATACATGATTCAGTTTAAACTGACAAAAAATGTAAACCCCTTGGAGACTTTTTTCCTGTGGACTTTGCCCAGGAAGAATAGAGTCAGGGTTTGGGTGAATGTTCCCCTCCGGCTGTCCAGAAAGTGTTTATGATCTTTGCAGCTGACTTCAAGGTTAGATCAATCAGAACACAAGGCAGATTTGTGTGTGTACCCTCTTCATTTATGGCAGAATAAGGTTTGCATTTCCGAGGACTGAAGTAAAACAGAGGTTCCTGAGGTTTTCAGCTAAATAATGCTACTAATTAAAAAAAAGTAAGTAAATGAAGTCCAGTACAACTCAACATGGCAACATTGTTTTGGTGGATACATATTGGCTTTAAATAAGTTATTACAAGCAACACAACCATACCTACAGATTGTACTACATATTAAAAAATAAAATACCACAAGGAAGTATGCATATTTGGCTCTGTGAGAAGCGCTACCTCTGCTTTGTGCTGCCTTTCAGCTCCATGGCTCTGTTTTCCCTCCATGTCTGCCAGCTTTAGTTTCAGGTAGGACACCTCCCCCATAAGATTCAACTTCTGTTTCTCCAGTGACGCCCTATGCAGGAGTTCCTGTCATTAACAACATACAGCATACATACATACATAAATACATAATCCCTTCAATGATACACAACACTCAATACTCACTGAACAAAGGCAACATTAAGTATGAGGCAGAGCAAGCTTGCTGTTCTGACAGTCCCTTCAGACAAACTCACTGGTTTAGATGCCGTTGAGTGGCTAAATATACACAACCCATGACCACTATTTATAATGCCTATTTCACAGCTCACCCAAAGTCCACAGCAGAGGGAGAGAGAGTGAGAGAGAGAGAGAGAGAGAGAGAGAGAGAGAGAGAGAGAAATATACCAAAAGCATGCAAAACATTCATAGAAAGAAAATTAAAATAACTTTGACAGGTGCATTTTCCTGTCACTGTGAACCGCTGCCAATCAAACCTGGTGCTGAGGAAGACTATGGGTCTGCTATACGGTTCTGTGACTATCTGTCCTGAGCGGCTGTTAGCCTTGAAAGTTAGGCTATGCGGGATGATGTATTACTAATTTGGTGGATGTCAAGCAGGTGCTAAATCACTTAAAGTCCAGAAATGAGCATTGGTGGCAGGAAAACAGTACATATGGATACATCCATTTAAAACTCTGGCTTTGGAAAATATCTGGGTTTCTTCTAGAGCATACACATGGAAAATATTAGATCTTTGTCACCAGGAAGAGATTTACAGCTCAGGTCCAAAGCCTCATAATGACCATGTCTCCAAGAAACCAGCTTTGGCTGCCCTTTAATACACTGCACATATACAACGCCGTAGACGTAGACACTGAGCATTAAGTTCACAACTCATCAGATAGTTCAAAAAACACATTCCTGGCACCCATGCAATCAGTCAGAATAGGGTGAAACAGTCTACTTTTAATGGAAATTTCACAAAAGCAGCATTACAGGATTGATTCTGTGTAATACCTGGTTCATTTTCCTCCAGTGTCTGCCTGCAGCAAAGGAGGAGTTAGTATATTTCCCTCATGGATACAATGGTTTCAAGATTCTAGTAGTTTTTAGTAGATTACAGTTTAATACATCCAATCCATTCAGTGTCCTTCGTAGTGTTTAGCAGAGTCTCTGTTGTAGATTAGAAGTCAAAAGCAAACAACTGAAAGTTGCACACACTTCTAGCTCTTAAAGGAGCACCACCCCTATTATTTCTCCCTCCCATCTCTCCACCTTTTCCAGCTGTTCCTCCCTTACTGACTTTTCTCTCTCTCCTTTCCTGTGTGTCTCTTTCTGTCTCTATCTCTCTGTCTCTCTGTGTCTCTGTGTGTGTGTGTGTGTGTGCTGTAATCACCTGCTCAGACAGAGCAGTCTGGCCCCATATGAACCAGAAAACAACACAGTGCCATGGAATGAGTCTGAGTGTCCTAAATATGTTAGTTGTCAAGGTACTCTGCCGGGAGAAAGACTGGAATCTTAGCAAGGTATTTATTCCCAAGAAGCAGAACTCATTCCCAGTTACATTCTACAGCTTATGAGACAAGATCGGATCTGCAGAAGACTCATATTTTAAAGATAGAATGACAGTCTAAGGCCCTGTCAAATATTGACATAAAAGCCCTGGATGTCTCCAAACAAAAGTCAGACTTTCCTGGTTTTGGTTCAGTAATACATCAAGCATTTGGTATGGAGTAAGTCCAATGTAAGATATTTTTTTCAGACACGGTCTTAAAGCTGTGTACCTGCTGTAGCATCTCCTCGGTGGAGTTGAGTTTGTGCTGATGCTCCACCAGAGAACTCTGTAGATCGCTGATCTTGGCCCCCTGAGCTTCCACCTGGTCTGTCAGCACACTTACCTGTGTGTATTTGTGTGTGGACAGAAAAATAGATAGATAGATAAGAGTCTTTTTCTCCACATCAAAACTTCCCAATAAAGCTGTTATTGCATAATTGCAGTGTAGACAGAGCAAAATTTAAACTTTAGGCCTATGATTCTCTCTTATACTACAGAGATTATCACAGTACACACTAATACCAGTTTTTTTCATTTAATTGCTACCCTCAATATTTGTTGAAATTTCTACATCTGTGCCAGATCAAACAATGCAAATATTTCCTTTGAGAAGAAATGAATGATCCTTTGTGCTCACTAGATGCTTGTGACACTTCAGTGGCTCCAGTACTCTTAGGAGAATGCAGTTTAAATATAAATCTGCTGAGAAACTATAAAGCCACATAATAGCTAATCACATGTGAAAAAGGCCTGTCTGACCAGCCAAGTGGAGCGGATTTTCTAAAGGAATGTTTTAATGTGGAGCCTGAAAAAAACAAACAGGGCACCTGCTCTCACACACACCTACACGCTACAGCACATGGTGGTGCTAGCCTCAACCTGTCTGAAATAAGCACTTGTTCAGCAGTCCTCATAACTACACACACCTACACACATGCATATACAGACAAAGTCATCACACAAAACAAGATATTCCAGTGTTGTAACAGCACCAAACCCAACTTTTAAACTGTTGGTTCACCCATCCAAAAGGAAAACAAAACAATTAGGCAACATTTACAACACAACACTCTGAGCGGCCGTTGCCCCTCCTTTCCTTGTCTCTCTCCACTAGCGCTGTTACGTGATATGGGCACTGTTTAGAATCAGTTCCTGCTCACAGTGTGGTGTCATAGTTCCTCATTTCTTTGAGCAGGCTTATAGCCAATGAAATTGATTCACCTTTATAAACAAATGTCTGGGCATGCTTTAGTTTGAAACCTATGTATAGGGCATGTAGATCATGTAGAGAAAAGAGAAAGACAGAGGTTACATTATTTAGAATTGTATATGTTAGAGTGACAAATCTCACCTGCAGAATAAGTGACTCTTTGTCTCCCTCCAGACGTGATAACCGCTCCTGATAGGACTCACTATTGCCAGGTGAATGGGGGTTTACCTTCAGAATAAAGGTCAGCTGTTAAGTTCAGTAGATACACTCTTAATACACAACAGTTGCCCTGTTGGTTTTCTTTAATAAGGTTGCACTCTCAGAACAAACACATAGATGCGTGTACACCCACAAGTCTCAAACGTTGTGTCAGTGGATCATATGGGTGGGCTTACAATTCCATCCCACACAGGAATAATGGAACGGTTAAGGACATGTACGGGACATGAACCCCGCTCTCCTGGGTGAAAGTCCTGTGTTTGACCCATCAACCAACCTGACCAACTACCCTATGTGGAATTTCACCCTTACATACTACTCACTGTAAAGGAGACGCGACCAAGTGTACATGTTATATGACAGTAAAGGTCTCCTTTACCGTCATATGACAACAACAAAGGCACCTGACCAAATGTCCTTATTTTACTTATTTGGAGTGAGAACGAGTTGGGAAATATCTGTAAAAGGTTTGCAGGTGGAATGTTTCCTGCTGGATTAGGATCCAGCAGTAGATCCAGCAGTAAGCATTGTGTACAACATGTAATACCGGCTGATGAGTGGAAATTAAAAATGTTGGCTGACCCCCGGGCTGTCTGTGCAGTCAGGGATATTTTAGAGCCAGCAAGGAAAGCAAAGTGCAACCACAATCATGGAAACATTATATAGACCAAAGTCCATCATCCTGAGCCAACAAGTGGTTTACAATCATTTTAAAATGCCATTAAACCTTTAATATACTGTTTGAGTCAGACCTTTAAACACTGAATACATGTGTTTTAGCAGAATAATATTTGAATGTGCAGTATGCCTACTTTAAGTGTTATTACAGATATTATTTTATGTAACTTTTGGTGATCAATAGCATTTGCGTCCCGCACAGTCGCTCCACTGTATAGTCACTTTTCTTAATTTCAGTTCAGTATTTGGAAATAATAGTCCAGGGCTAATTTTAGTGGACTGGGGCCAGCCTCCATAGTTCTTGCCTGTATTGTATTTAGGGGCTAAGCAGAAAGAGCTGCGTGGACCCTACTGTATTTGCCTGTATAATATTTAGGGAGTGAGCAGCGAAGCTGCATGGACCCAATGCACATATAGCATTTGCGTCCAGCATTGGGTTCAGTATTTGCATCCCGCACATGATATATAGCATTAGGGCCCGAGCGCCGACAGCAGCAAAGGCCCTATTGAAAGGGAAGGAATTCTTCCTTTCCTATCCTTTTCTTTTTTTTTTTTTTTTTTTTACATATTTTAAGGGTTTCGGGAATAGGCGCACCAAAATGGCTCGCTAGCGCCCTGCAACAAAACTTAAAAAATTGAGCCTCTGATGAACAAAAGTTGGTACACATATGTAGCATGTCAAGACATACAAAAAAAATTGTCATTGGCGCCATACCCTAAACCCAGGAAAACAGGAAGTCCACTATTTTTAATTGAAAGTTTGAAATTAGTGCGGTTTTGGCCATTCCCACATGTTGTTCTTTAACAAACTCCTCCTAGATATTTCATCCAATTAACTTCAAATTTGGGCTTGAAACATTTCATGATTCATAAGACTCCAACCCTGAGGACATTTACTGGCCAAAATTTACTCAAAGTCATAGTGCCCCCTAGTGCCAGCAGGAAGTAGGCTCAAAACTATACGTGCTATACTTTAACGTCATCCAATTTACATGGAACTTATAATGTGTGGTCTAGATGTGATAGTAAGCAGCCTCCTATACTTGCACTACGCCCACTCACTCAGGCCATGGACTTTCATACCATTTGATGTAGAGTCTTGTGTGAGGCGTTTATGAACTCAACAGAGAGTTCTGTTTTCATTGGTCATGGTTTGGCCCGCTCACTATGCTTTATTCATACCCACTTTCACAGCTAATGAACTGTATGATGTAGAGTCTTGTGTAAGGTACCACTGAATTGGTGATGATGCAGTGTCTGAGTGCTGCGCAAATACACGGTCGCGAGGAGCAGCGTCCACCAGTAACCCCATTGCAGCTTTAATTATAGTTATTCTTCTTCGTAAGAAATCCATGTTCCCAAGCACGAAAACTCCCCAAACTTAACATAAATCCATAAATCCAGTCCTATGCCAAAATGATCCTAATGGTGGCGCTACAACAGCCATTTAAAATTCTAAACTTTAAAAATTCACAACAAATCTGCAGTACATGCTACAACAAAGCAATCTATCCCAAACTGTAGCCCCAGCAGAGCAGAAACTTACCTTGTAGCAATTTTGAAGTCCATCACTCTACTTTTTGCAAAAACTGTACAACTTCTTAAACCTAACACCTCCCACATGTTTGTTTCAATTGATACCAAATGTGCGCTACGTCATCTCCAGACTGTTATCGACAAAAATAGTATTCAGATTTCCAATTCATCATAAATTGAGCCCACAGTGCTTTGAAACATTTTACTGCACACAGTAGTATAAACAAAACCTGCAATTTCTTCCAGATTAAATGTTTGAGGTTCGTGGAAAAAATTGTGTCCTAATCTACACATTGCAGTCAATGCAAAATAGTGCATCATTAAAAATCTGTTTGATTTGAGATTTATTGATCTTTGTGAAAATAAATCACACGCATCTGTTGGCTTAACCGAGGACACACATTCTCAGAATTTTCTAATGAGAAAAGATTCTTTTACAGCAGTTTAAAATTCTGCATTTTCTTGCAGTTCTGTGCCTTGTCTACTAGGTGTTGCAATGCCACTTCTGACATCACCCAGATAAAAGCTCCCTGAGATCAGTGCCTGCCTCAGCCTTAAAAGTTCTAAGTCCAAGCACCTGGTATTGCAAGATGATCATACACATATCTAATCAGGCATTGCGCTTTGTACAACCGCCCTGCATATTTCTTTTACGTGTGTCTGCATTAACACACCTAAATATGATTAACAATCAGTCCAGTTCCAGTTTAGGAAAGTCATGTTATTGAGTCAACCCAGACTGACTCAATAAAATATAGCCCAAATTGCTTAAGGAGTCATTGCTTAGATAATAGAGCACTGAGATCTATGTTTGCCTTTGGACCTGAAGAATGCGAGTTCAACGGTCACAATGACACATCTTATAGAAAATCAGCCATTGTTCTTTGAACATCTTCCCTGTGAGTTTAAAATGCTTGGCACCAACCATTGCTGCGGAGCAGCTATCGTTTTGGAACTGTTTTCAATTCAACTTTAAAAAATAATCCAATCCTAGATCCTCCTCCTAACTACAAACGTATATCAAAACTCCTTTTTATTAACAAAAAATCTAGGTAACACAACTGCTTTGCAACTTGGACAATAATACTTTACTAAACAACTACTAATACAGTAATGTAAATAATATCCAGTCAGGTCTACCTGAGGTTTAATGAGCAGCACTGATCTTTGAGAGTTATACTGACACACCATAATAACAACAACGACTATAATAATAATAATAATAATAATAATAACAATTTTCCTCTTAATTATTTTCATATTTTAATTTCAATGATTCTTATATAGCACCTTGTATATTGACTTGAACAGTGTTTTATAAATACATTATATTTACTATTCTGGTGTAGAGAAAAATCAACTATTTTGCCGGTGTAGACTATTAAGTATAGCTAGCATGTCCTCCATACATCATAAACCCGAGGTTCAAAATTTAACATAATATTGATTGATAAGTGCATCTATGAAAATACTTTCTCCATGGATTTAACATTAGGTAAGTATTATAATCTAATGGAGGCAGGGAGAAAGACTAATGCCTTCCTAATGGTAGCAAGATGTTATGTGCTGTCCAAAGATCTCCGTTGACATGCATATCCATTTATCTTTCATCTCAAACACTTGAAGCTTGTGACCAATTTGGCGTACTTGTTGTGCATTCATCAATTCACCTTTGTTGTGATCTATTTATTATCTACCCTAACACAAGATGCCTGGCATTTCTGCAATCACATAGTAGCCAGTATTGGTATTGTTTACTTTGACAGTCCACAAGGAGCTTGTCTGAGTGCATGTGTTGCATTTTTTTGCAGCACACCACTCTAACTCCCAATGAAAACGCTTCACAACACTTGCTCCCAAATTTTCTTCATGGCAACCATACACACAACATTGCAAGAGCAAAATAAACAAGCAAGATCTTTTGTGCGACTTTTGGTGCCATATGAAAGCATGAAGAGCAGACATGCAAGTGGAGAATGTCTTACCTTCCTAAGCCAGGCAAAATGTCTGTAGAAGTCAATTTCATACTCCATTCTACATGCCCATTGTACTGGAGGTCTGACTCTTAATGTTAGATACTAAGAGAATTAAGTCAGTGCTGTGAAGCTGAAAGGAGGATGAACAGAACCTAAATCCACACTAAAACAAAACAATGGTGATACACTCAATCTCTTTGAATCCAACTCTCCTCTCACAGACCCTCCATTACTGCAGCCGTAGAGAGAGCAGAGAAGACCTTGGTCCGTGTGGTTTGAAGTCTGGGCAGCCTGAGACTTTTAGAGCTGAGGCGAATAACTCAAACTATGCCAGTTGGCTGTACTCCCTTTCTTTCTTCTCTTCTCTTTTTTCACTTTTTTACTCCCCCTTTTGCTTTTCCTGCTTTCCCTCTCAAGCACACTTAAAATGCTTCAGTAATTCAGCTGCACCTCATGATATCTCATCTTTTTCTGTCCTCCCTTTCTTTCTCCCGTACCTTTTTCTGTCTGTCTCTAGCCCAGTCTCTCTCTGTCTGCGGGACCCCTTGGTCAAGATAATTTTGCGGGGCTTCCTAAAGGGGCACAGGGGAGAGGAAACCTTCTGCAGCACAGGCTTGTCAGATGTGGTGCAGAGCATGAAGTCAGTAAAGACGACACATAAGGGGAGAAGGAGGCAGTGCAGGAGACTGAAGGGGAACCGCAGTATAAAGTTGACAATATTAAACTTTAAGTAAAGTAGAATAGGGAAAATACAGGTGGTGGCTAACATGGACCGGACAAAGAAATACTTGGAGAAAAAGGAGTACAGGAGTAATGCAGAGGCACAACAATGAAGGAAGTAAGGGAGTGAAAAGGGGGGGCAACTGCTTATACTTTAAACAGGAGCTCTGGATCTCATTACCAGAGCAGTTTGCAATAGATCCAGCTTCTAGCTCACTACTTCTTAGCAGACAGGGAAAAGCCCTCCAGACTTTGACGGCCAGATCAAAGACCACCATATCACACAACTAATAAAACCCAGGGTCTCATGGACCAGTAGAATGTATAGAGTGCATAGTATATGCCTTTGCACAATTCTAACATAATCCTTTCTCATAAATTAGATTTAGGATATTTTTGATTGGGTATTATATTTGCATACTAGTTGTTATATAATGCTGTTCTTTTCTGTCATCCATCCCTTTTTGAGTTGTTAGGGCCTACATGTAAGTGACATAGCACTTACCTCATCTCTCTTCAGCCATTTTAATATTATATCTGCAGTATTAGTGGAGAAATGTTTCCCAAGAGAGTCCTGTTCTTCATCACTCCCTTGCCCCTCCAGCACTTCCCTGAGGGCCTCAGTCAATTGATGAGTCTTGAGGGCGGCAAGGGTCAACTGTGAGGTACCCTCTGAGGCCTGGCAATCCTGGCCACCGGACCGCATAAGAGCACTGAAAAGCCCTTCACCCATTTTGCCTAGAGGAAAGAATAACAGGAAATCAACTACAGCTTCTTAATTTCTTGGGCATCAGAGTAAACAACTGTTCAAGAAGTGACTGGCAGGCTGCAGAACAATAACAATAGTTCCTGAAATGGTCTCTTGAGGGTGCTATTGTGCTCCAGTGTAGCTCCAGTGGGTGTAAAGCCACACATGTAAATAGCATCAAATGGCTGTACACTGTGGGATCCAAAATCCACAAATTAAAAGCTTGACTGATACCGTAATCATCATGTCTAAGTTGCAAAAAGTACATATCATTTATGCCATCTGAAGTTGAATTAAAGGTACAGTAATGCATTCAAGACACAATGTGGACATGTGTATTGTTTTGTAACGTATTTTATTATTAATTACAGTGTGTGATTACCAGTTGTCATCTGTGGTGTAGTAAGGGTCAGAGTGATTAGAGTGTGGTAATGGTTGGACCGTCACCTCTAGAACATTGTCTTCTGACCCTGTGCAAAAACCCCAACAGACTGCTGAGGGTTGTGGCAAACATCTCTGACTAAAATGTATCACCCCTGCTAGAAAATACAGAAGGGTAGACACTGCAAAATAACTCTGAGTTCATGCAATTAGTGCACAGTGAGGTTTAGAAGCTCAAGCAGAAGAAATAAAAGCACAAAAGCGTTTGCCTGATTGAAGAATATTGAGAAGAAAGATTACAGAAAGGCACTCATCTAATCAAAAACCTGCTCATTTCTTTTTCAATCAAACCTCTTAACACAGCTAAAAACAGATCTCTCATCCTCAACACATGTTTTACTGTTTTCCTTTCAACCTCTTGTTTGTAAATTATCCGGCGCAATTTAAAAACACTTTTTTTCTATGTACTACATATGTATGGTAAAATCACATGGATAGCACAGGTTTCATGGAGGCCTGCAATCATAAACTGGGCAGTCTATTGAAGGCTTGATTAGGAAACAGAAATTCTTACCAGCAATAATGTCATCCATTTGCTCCAAGGCAGCCTCCAACATGTGGCTGGCATTTGACGCCATGGCAACAAACTTCTTCGTCTTATGAAGCAACACTAGTAGTTCCTCATTCAATGGTACAAGACAGTAAGAGTTCTTCAACAGAAAGACAGAGTGTCGCAGACTACTCCCTTTCTTGTTGCACTTAGATCCTTTTTACACCAAACAGCTGTCCTGACATTTGAGTGACTTCCAAGTAAATAACCTCCTGAAAGTGGCTTTTGGGTCCCCTTTCATTTTGTGGCAAGAGTGGGGCATGCTCATTGTCAGTGCTGTTATCCACATGAGGCCAAAGCTTGTATTTAGAATAGTTTGTTTCTTTGTTTCTATAAGTAGTAATTGTTAGTCTGTATATATTTTCACTCCACACTATACATATGTGAATGAATTTTGACTAGTTTTACCAAAACAAAGTGGAAGAAGTGACAATACCCATATATTTAGCGCAAAACCAACAGTTTTGGTCAACATTTGTTTAGGTGGAGCCACAGAGGTCACAGCAGTGCATTGGTTACCATAGTAACCCCATTTTGATTGACATTAATGACAGAGGAGACACTTCATAATGATAAGCAAAGCACAAGAAGCTAGAAAAAGCAGCAGCAGACTGGGAAGTCACACCCATAAGAGCTTGGGGTTTGGTATTTAATTTATTGATTTGATATTAGAGTCAGTAGTTTGACTTGCATGAGATAAAAAACAGTGTTGACACACAGAATTCCCTTAGGATGTGCTCCTTTCTGTAAGGTCTTACTACCGTCTATAGGTAAACTTTAAAAGTCTAAACTCTAAAAGTACTTTTTTTCTACATATTTTATTGTGGCCCCTATAAATATCTGAATTAAAATAAGGAGAATTAAGCTAAATTGTTAAAGTCACTATGAATCACAATAAAAAAATACAGCTTATTAATTTGTTTGTTTCATTTTGAGTCTTTAAAAAATGAATCAATCCTTTAATATATAGCATATCTTCTGGAGGGTTACTATACAACTGCAGTCAACTTACTTGACTGGTTTAACTGGTTACGCAGATTGATTGCCTTCTACATATTACCTTATCTTTGATATTATGTGTCAGGTCATAAACTGTGCTGTTATACACAGAATGACCAACAGGGTGCATCACTACTCAAGAAAAATTAACATCTTCATACAGCAATCCCTCTATAGTGAGTTTACTTTTTTCTTTTTAACTATGCTGCTAAGGAAATATACTTTACGTTTCCAGCAAGCATCTAAATGTTTAATATCTAACATTTAGATGTGGGTGCATCTAAATTTAGATTAGGGTACAGCACATATTTAAAATGGGGAGAAAAGGCAAGGACAACAATAATTTGCAGCTCCTATAGAAAGCCTGGCTGCTGTTCATTTTCTACTTTCTCATGATATTGAATATGAGTTTTCTCTTAATGTCAGATCTTTGTTGAAATTGTGCATGCATTTAAATAAAGACCACACAATATATTTCTAAACATACTAAGTATGCATAGCATTCATTTAGTAGATGTTTATTATCTATTCACCTAAAATATCAATCCGTCCAGCCATGTCTTGGCTAAGCACCAGGTGAGAGTGCACACACTAAACTAGAAACATATGGCATTATTTAAAATCACAAACACCAGAAAACACATTTGCACCTTGCATTGGGATTATGGAAAAAATATTTCTAATGAACCTGTTCTGGATATAAAAAAATATATATTATTATTTTTTTCCCCCATCTTTTCGAACATTCTACATCATCACTTACTGTAAGCACATATTTGTATTTATTGTTTTTGTTGTTATCAAAAATGATATATCGTCAAATATTATTTAGTCATTCAACAGTTTATCTATATTTGCAGTGTTAGAGGTGGATTATGCTAGGGTTACGTTTATACTTCCTTTTTTCTGCTATTTTTGCTATTCAGACTTTTTGGGTAATTACTAGAGTGTAATTACTTAAGTGTCCCCAGGCAGTTTGAAGTGTGAGTGGATAGAAACTTTAGTACAATGTGGTGCTAGTAAGATGCTAGGCCCTTGTTTATATTCATCACACTCACAACAACACCAACGTAACTGCAAGACACTAGAAAATAGAAAAGACGGTTCTTTGTGAGGATGACACATTCTCTCAGTCTCCCCCAATTTCCCTCTTTTATCTTTATCCACTTTCTGTTCCCTCGTTTCATCTTTGTCTCTCTAAGTTAATTACTTAGCAGCAATGCAGTTGTGATTAAGTAACAAGATTTGGGTCAGACACTGTAATAAAAAAAAACATTTTTTACTGCTTTTTAAGTAAATCTTAAGCCAGCTGCATAAAGAAATAAATTTCATATGAACTATGGATCCTTAAAATGTTACTGTATCATTCATACCAAATCAGCTGTTTACAGTCTCCATTTCACAAAAGTAATTTGACACCAGCATTATAATAGCATCTAAACACAACACTGCTAAATGCAAAACATTATAACTATGGATAACAAGACACTCAAGACCTCATTAAAATGAAATAGAAGAAGCAGAAGAGGCCTTCCTAGCATGCAGTCCAAAGTGTCATATACTGCCACCTCTATTTCAGATGTAATTTGCAGTTATTAGTTAATCACATTATTGGAATTTGACCTAACTTTAGTTCTCCAAATCTCATTTTGATTTCTGTCTTATCTTTTTTCACAGGTTTTGAAAAAAAATCTTATTTAACAATATAATCAAGACTTTTTTACATTTTTATTTTCATTATTTTATTGTTTCATATGTTTTCTACTTGTCCATCTTGTTTTTTTCTAATATTCCTAAAATGAGGAAAACAGTTTTGTGAAATTAAATTATACTGCACAAAAACAAAATAACAATTGAACTGGCAGAGATCAAGAATGTTTTTTTTTTATTGGAATAATATTTATTGATAACATTTAACATATTTTTTCTTACAGATACTTTGCCTAGAAAACCAACCGTCACTGTACATCAACTGACATAATAACACATCGTATTCCCAAAAAGAGAAACAAAAAACAAACTAGGAGAAGGTATCCCACCAAACCATGACCTCATGCACCAATTTACCACCAAATTAAAATACAGTATGGCAGTTCAACTGGTTGTTAGTACATTGTGCAAATACAGACTCACCTCAATGAAACAAATAACAAGACTAAGTAAAAAACAATTACTAATGTATAAACCCAGAAATAGCACAGACTTATAATGTCTGCATTATGCCTGTTGTTTTTCTTATGGAACATCATAGAAAAGAAAACATAAATCAGTGCGGTCATTCAACATGCAACTGATCCAACTGATCAGAGCTCAAGACAGTTTGTGTCTTTCTTTTCCACATTAGTTGATCAATGTCTGCATTCTTCTTTTAGGACCATATGTGTGCAGCACTCAGCAATACTACAGTCCAAAGGTATACAGCCATGGCATCAGGCTGATCAGTGCTCTTATCTGACATGTTGCTCAAGGCTACGGAGAAGGAGGCGTCTTCAGAGAATTACAGGATCCTCCCTGGCTACCACCTGTGGTCCCCTGGTACTGCAAAGAATAGTCAAGCAGAAACATTCAGTTAGAGTTGTGCGATGCATGTGTAGAAACAAACCCTCTCTCACACAGTCATATAAACAGATGTCATAGCAAAGAAACCCAGAGATACATTTTCAAAATCGCAGCTTTTTATCTCGGAACCTCAAAACAAATGTACCAACCATCATAGAGTTATAGATTGGGCACTAAAACAAACTGTCACAATTGTGAGTTTCTGTTGTAGTGTTTCCTGTTGTATTTTGTAGTAGGCCTACTTGTTTTCTCCCTTGTCATGTCTTGTTTTACTCCCTGCCTTGTGTTTTCCCTCCTGTCGGATTTTCTAGCTCGCCCTGATTTGTTTCACCTGTTCCTGAGCCCCTGTGTCACCTATCCCTTGTTTCAACCTTGTTACTATGTGTATTTAGTCTCTGTGCTTTCTTCGTCTCTTGTCAGATCATTGTCGTTTACTGTAGGTTGGCGGTGTTGGTGTATGGTTTTGTCTTCCCTTCCCTTCCCTTCCTGGTTGTCTCTGTGTTGCTCTTCCTGTTAGTTTGTTCCTTGTTATGTCTTCTGGTTATTCTTGTTTGACGTACCTACCTGCCTTCTTGAGGACACCTTATTTTGTAAGTGTTGTTTAAATAAATTCATAACTCTGCATTTGAGCACAAGCCTCGCAATTCCGGACACAGTGACTGTCTCCCATTTTATTTTGGATTTTTGTGAAGTTAATCTATTTATGTATTCACTCAATTTTATTGGAATAAAATGTGAGACTGTTTGTTGCCAAATGCAAGCACAAATATTACAGACAAAGTGGATTATTTGGCAAACAAACATGAAAATAAACCTGCATTTGAAACCTATCAGCATGTTGGGGCTAGTGCTTTACAGTTTCGGAAGTGATGTGAGGATGAGGGGCTTGTGAAGACAGAACCACTGACTGATGTACACTGGGAGGAAGTAAATAATAAGTGGGGTTTCTTGAGGCTCCAATGAAGATTTCACAGTACTACTGTACATATTTTAATCGCCCCGAAAGCTTAATTTCCGTCTTTCTCTGACTCTCACTGTCTCTTATATTTTGTATTTTGCAAGATGCCTTTGATGTGCACACAAATGTACCCAATAAAGCCCTTTTGTCCAGGCAGAGAGCACTGGTCAGAGGTGCCAGAGATTCTTAGCGAGACTTCCTTTTCTCTGCTGTCAGGATAGGTTCTACAGTATATCTGCCTCATCCATTCTTTGTGTTGCAGAAGCGTGTTGGCAGCATATATATATTGTATACATCCTGCTTTGTATCCTCTACTGAATCCCTTTACTACTCCCGCTGCAATTTTACCACATGGCTGAATAAAGTTTTATCTTCTCTAATATTGTCTCCTGGTAATCTACATTTTGCACACACTTTGCTTTTAGTAACAATTGACTGACTTTTGACTAAGACAATGTACTGAACTGGACACACATCTCAGGGTCTCTTACAGTAATAGCCAATTATAACCATCTACCAAATTTAATTTCATTCATTCATAATTAGAATTTGCTCTAACATTTGTTACCATGTTCCTGCCTACATAAAACCTGCCTACATAAAACCTACATACTGTATAGAAGAGCAATGACAGCTTTAATAGCAGACTATTTTTAGCAAGAGCAAAAAATGTGTCTGTGTTCAAAATGTGGTCAGTCCTAATGCATGCATGGAGACACATGTCACACCCATCACAGTAAAGTCACCTCACCTCAACGATAGGATGCCAGTGGGCGACAGGTTTTCGGGGACATGTGAGCATTTCACTCCAATGGTCTCGACCGAGGCTGTCTGCATCGTTGCCAACTCACACACCAATGATCTCATTATGGCCTACGCTGTAGGTGCAGAGGGGGGGGAGAGAGGAAAAAAAATGTGATCACGACTACCATGCGTTCCATAAATAATGATGTATTACATCTTGAGTGTGAAAATTCAAACTGTTAAACTATTATAAGCAACAAAGAGTCAGAGTTTACAAAAAAAAACACTTTAAAAATATGTCATCCTTTTTGTCCTGCAGCAGGTGTGGAATTGTAAAGGTTCCTAACCGGTCATAATCCATCACTGCAATCATAAGGCTGATTTGCTCTATATTTTCTGGCGGGACATCAAAGACAATGGCCTCATTATAGACTGGATTCAAAGTGTTCCTCTTTGTCGATGTCTTCCTCTTCTTCAGTCTGCGACCATCGCACATTAGTGAAACCTTCACATATGGATCTATGAAAGTGAGACAAACAGAACAGAAAGACATTCATTTTCATTCAGGATACCAGCAAAACTATGTAGTTGTAGACAGTATCAGTTTTCAATTACCAGATGCGCCAGTGATATCCATGGCCTTGAGATTGCGGGCCTTTATCATAGTAATGGTCAATCTACCCGCAGTGGGCAAGTAACAGAGAGAAAACATCAGATCCCCGAGGTCCACGTTATCCTGAAAGACAACACAGAACACATTTACTCTACCATAAGTTTTATTTTGATGATATATTACTAATTTTGTCCTGTAAATGTCAATTGCTATTATAATTACATTGACAGCTGCTCCTATCTAAATGATATTAATGACATTATTTCTAGTACTGCTGCTTTTTATTACTGTACACTTGTTGAAGGTGAATAACAAAGGCATAGCCATCTGGCGTTTGGTTACAGAGTTGAATCTCTCTCTACTCTCTTCTGTCACATTGCTCAAATACTGTACAAGCCTCCCACATTTCACTCGGCATGGAGACTTCTGTTGAGCTACAGAAAGGCAGAAGCTCACTTCTCACTTGCTCTTAAAATAACTCCACCAAAGAAGTGAGAACCAGGAAAGCACACAAACATGTCTGGTGAAGACAACTCCTCCTACAGCAGAATCTCTTGCTGATCTAGTGGTTTGTCGGAAAGATTGCGTTTCTGCTATTAACGTTTTGTGCAGTCATTCTTAAAAAGGGATGCTCAGTGAGTTTAATACTTGTGTGACCATAAAACCTGAGAACCAAGAATATGGTATCACATTACTACTCAGAGCTGCTCTGTTAACTGTAGTTGAGATAATGAGATAAATGTCTGGCCTGGCCAGTTTTGATTATGGGGGGGGGGGGGGGGGGGGGTTGTAACCCAGATCTCCCCTGTAAATTACGCCTATGCTGAAATATATTGGGAGATTTAGATACGAATGAGCTTGCTTTCACCTTAAATAATACATATTAAATAAAATAGTCCCTTCTGCATGCTATCTGAGTTGCTTTTGTAAAACACACTTTGTAAAGTACTCTGCTTGAGCTGTACAGTATAGCCAGGTGTTTGTTAGCCAAAGTACAATGTGTGCCAAGTGCAAACTGTGGTTGATCACTATGCTAGTACAGTATAGAAAGGGAGGATGGAGCAGACATGGAATTGCTGTCCGCCTATTAAGAGAGTAAGGTCTATTGGAGATCGATGATGGCTTATGGCATTTCAACTTTTTCCTTAAGTGTCTCACACACTTAGGCACTATTGAGTAATTGATCTTGGTTGATTGAACTTCACTGTGCGAAAAAACCTTCAGAATTTTTTTTTTTTCTGAAAATAGATATACTACTTATAATTGGAGCCTAATCTAAGTTGGGGGTTATTCATTTTTTATATATAAAATGTTATTTACTGAAATTATTATTTCATTCTTTGTTTAAAGCAAAGGGAAGAAATTACCCTTTGGATAGTATGAAATGCAGATAGATAATGTGCATAACAACATATAGTTCTTTTGGCTTAGCAGAGTCTGAAGAAGGTTAATGAAATTGTCATTTCATTATGAAAATAGGTCATGATTTATGTATAAATAAATATATATATATATATATATATATATATATATATATATATATATATATATGTGTGTGTTGCCCTCTTTCTTTCTCACAAACTGTATGAGTATACAAAAGAACTTTAAGACTTTCCTTTCTGAGACCCAAATCGCCTAGTATCTTGGCGTTGGTCTTTTGTTACAATCAGGATCAAGTATTCTAAAAGGTTATGGTATAAGGGATTTTAATTTGCATAATTAACTGACAATCACTCCAGAAAATGCATTCCACATCCCAGAAGGATTCTGTGGGCTTTACACGCTTCATAGTCCATGGTCTTTGTGCACAATCCAGATACAGGTTGGAATAGAGAGAGATTAGGGCTCATTGTCATGTGCTCCAGAGTCCCTCTTAGGCAACAAATGTCATTGTCACAATGTCATACCTGCGGGTCGAATGTCAACTCTCTGATAATCAGGCTATATCCATAACTTCAAACACTGCACATGTTTATGTCCTAGCACATTAAAAGACACAACCATCAATCAAAATAATAAATAAAACCAAAGAAACCAGAAGTAAGCAGCGTTTGTTAGTATTGCCATGTTCCTTTTCAAAATTATAAAAAGTCATAGAGCTAAACAAACCAAATCTGGCAATGGAACAAACCACATGGTCGGTCCCACTGACAATTATGACTTAAAGGAGAATTTCGTCCATTTTTTACGTTAATCTTGATCGTTGTAAATATGATTCTCACGTGAGGGCGCTGTGCATTTTAATTGCATTTTATGTCTGGAGGCACAAAGACTTAGTTTTAGTAATTAGTTTTAGCATTAAGCACTTCACTTCCTGCATTTTGGTGCATTTTTTTCTGAATAAATATGCCTGAAATTTCTTTATGTAAAGGGAAACATTACAATCCAAATACAAAAACAGAATGTAATAAATTGCAATAAGGTTCTCAGGCATTCTGTATTGCTTTGTATTTATTCTCCTTTAGATCTCCACTTTACTATGTAATTATATCTGAGTCAGCACACATATAGGCATCATTTATTCTTCACTCCTCTTTTGCATCTTTTGTTGGGGATGTAACCCCCTTAAATGTGCATGACAATTATTCACCTCAATGATATTTTATTTATTTGAATTTATTAATAAACCCCTGGAGTGTACTATTTCAGATGTTTGAGCAAGATTTCAGCTCACGTTCAAAACTTTGTCCCCATTAAAAATATAACTCATCCCATCTTTGTTCTTTGAGGTTTCGAGGAGTCGTGAAAAGTTATAATAGTTATAATATATTACAAGTATAAAGTCTTAATAATTCAGAAAATAATCCACCTGCACCATAGCCTGCTGTGCAATACGTGGTAGGGTGATGCTCTGCTGATAGGGTAGCTCTTAGACCTTCTGACAGACTTAGAGCCCCAATATAAACTCTGTTCTCTGGACAAAGTTTAGGGAAGTGGCTGTACGCTGCTCTACATCGGAGATGGAAAACCAAAACTACGACAGAAATACACAGAGCTTTAACGCGACACATCTGCCGCAGCATGTCAGCAGCAGAGATGCATCCATAAACCTGAAGCTGTGGCACAGCTTTTTACAGCGAGTGGACACTAATCGACGTACGGTTCAATATTTGTCAGTGAACTTTTCAAAATGGGGGGATGGCAGTGCTGGTGCTTTATTCTACTTTATGGGAAGTCAAATAGATTGTATTTCAACATGGCTCTCTGCCTTTCCAGCCACAATGGGTGCCATAATAGCTAAGCAGTCACCCGCTCCTGCATGATCCTTTATACTGTATGTCTATGAATCTGTCAAGCTGGTTGTTTTACTTTGCCACTGTGGTAGCTCATTTGAGGCTGAAGCTTCTCAACAGAATGGTTACAAATTTTGCCCCTAGAACATCGAGCATATGGACACTCCAAAGCACACTGTACGCTTCTGTCCTCAACCTGATAAGTCCCCTAATTACATACTACACAGTAACATTACGTACTAACACTATACAGTAGTATAGTTCACTGTTTTGCCGTTAGTTTAGTAGTAACTAAAATACTTTATTTGCTGTACAAACGTGACATTTTGTCATGAGCCTATTATTATTTTTTTTATCTGACTTTTCCTTTTCTACTGTGTTGTGTTGTGTTACAGTTAAGCTAAGTGTTCGATTGAGATGAGCAAATTACACAAGATGAATGTCAATAAACATCAATCAAATCACATAATTAAACTTAACTAAAAGACACATTTTTAACTCTTTCCTAAAGCTTTTTTCAGGATCTTGAAGCAGCTGCCTTTAAACTCTTTCTGGCTATGAGTACCTCTTCCATTTCCTACATGAACAGTAATATGAGGCCACCGTGTCCATCAACACCAGACAGTTCAAGTGAACCCACTTTATGATTGACATCTACTATTTATAAACTGCTACTTATTTTTGTCCCTTTTACGTACTCAAAACCCAGTTAGACTTTATATGTATCATGAAAGTGGGACACAGCTGCTGATTTTGTGGATGCCAAGTGTGGTTATGGCCATATATGTAGCGTGTACTGTGTGAGTGGCTGATATGGCCTACATGTGCATTTTAGTTCAGTGAGTGTGGTCAAGCAAATACTGTTGGATGGATCCATCTAACCTGCCTTTGCTTTCAACATTCACTCTTTACACAAAGCAGCAGCTAGCAGCTAGGTAATGCAGGAGGATACAGAGTGTGTGTGTATGTGTGTGTGTGTGTGTGTGTGTGTGTGTGTGTGTGTGTGTGTGTGTGCGCGTGTGTGTGTGTGTTTGGCTGCGTGCGTGCATATATGCGTGTGTATATGCGTGAGTGTTGTGAAAGAGAGAGAGGGAGAGTATTTTTAGAGGCCATGAGTAGGAAGATGTTAATGGTCTTTAGCTAGTCTCACATTACCAGAGTTTTACAATGCTAGTGTATGGTCCGTCTACAATGCAGACAGCCCTTTCCAACAGGGAACTAAAGCTGTAATCTATGCTGTCTTCAAAGACACCCAACTCCATTGACACATGGTTATTTTTTCTTGGCTTTTTTGGATAGGACAGCTGAAGAAAGGAAGGTGGAAGCAATTTCACCTAAAAAAACACAGGAGTTACTAGTTTACTACTGCCTCCAACGGTTAGTTGCTGGTCTAACGTTGCCGCGATCAGTTAGTTTATTTGCGTTATTGTGTGACTTTGGTGAATCTGAACTAACTTTTCAGTGTTAAGCAAAAGTAGTAGTGAATTCTAGCTGCTAGTGTGAACTAAATTTACGTACCAGCCAGTAAAGGAGGGCCCATTTTATTGTGAACATGTATATTAATATATTTAAATTGTAACGTGACTATAACTTTTTTATTGCCATACTTAATGATTTTTAAAAAAGCTCACTTTAGCTTGGCAATGGGCCAAACAATGCCTCTTAGATGTGATGTAATCACAACATATCATGGCCTGTCTTGAGATATTGCTTTAAAAAATACGCTCAAATATGCAATTCTAGATGATTATACAGCCAAAACATGTTAAACAGATGCCTTTCAAATGTATTTCTGTACTGCCAACTGGTTTAACAATTCACACACACACAAATGATACACAGTGGAGCAGTTATTCTGAATGAATAAAGATGAATTTTAAAAATTAAATGATGCAGCTCTCTTGCACAATGTGAGAGACCAGAGTAGAAAACAAACGTTAGCAAGTTTCAAGTTTTAACAAGTTTCCTTTTTCAGGCTAAATTACATACATCACATTTCTGCAGTGGCTGTATTTAGCCTGGATTGACAGAGGATCGGTAAAGGACACATAATTCAGGTCCTGAGTTACCAAGCTTATTAAATTGAAATGGCTGCAGTGCAGACCATTTGCATATGCATTGAGGGACAGAGCAGCAGGTAACAAATCCTCACACACACAGCTGCTCAGTAATATAGCTGCATGCTGCTTTATACACTGTAGAACTGACTTAGTGTTTTGCGAAATGGTTCCAGGTAGTTGACATTACAGTTACATTTACAGAATTTTAACCCACCACAACACCTGCGCCTCACTGATCTTGCTTCATTGACCTCACTAGGATGAAATGAATTGTCTGCAGCAATCAATGGCAAGGAATTGTATTAAGGCCACGCAATCATGCCGTTAAAAAAGGGATCAATTGCACATTACAGCTGGATACACTCACATGATTAAACGCCTGTCAATGAAGCAATCACTGGAAACATATACCCATATATATTGACACATATTGTCTATTATACAACAGATTTGTTAAATGTAACCTGCACACAACATTGGAAACCGTAAGAACATAAAGCACTCTGACTTGTGTGGAGAGTGACAAAAGCATAGTTACAGGCATGACCTCAGACTAAAGCATGACACATAATGCTCTTCCTCTCTTACACACACACACAAATGCCTGAGATGTATTGTTGGTAGTGGTTAGTCTGTAAAATACTATATTGATATTAGATATTTAACAGATACTTTACTTTCTGCTACAAGACTCTCCATCTCACCAGCAATCAGAGACACACAAAATCCTCTTCTTCAAAGTGAGACCTATTGACCTTACCTACCAACTAATGCTTCTCTTGTTTATTCAGACCTGACAGCTCAATGTGTTTAAACAAGCAGTCAACTTTATTTTACACTTTTTCCTGTCAACGAAAGACAGACCGTGCTGAAATGAAGGACTCAACCGAGCTAAATATGTAGCTCTCATTAAAGTTGCAGCAAATCTGTCAGACTTCTTAAAACACACTTTGCCATTTGTGGTAATAGTAATAAATTAAATATGACATGGCATATCTAAGTGAGAAGGACATTATTAAACATAACTGATGACTCACCGAGGAGACATACTGGATGTCCCGACAGAGTTTTGTCTCCCTGGGAAAATCTGCCAGATCCAGGAAGTTGTCCACAACCACTTGGCCAATAATGTCATGGCGTGAAAACCGGTCAAAGTCATAGACACTGAAGTGCAGCTTACGTGTGGGAAGCTCAGAGTACGCCACTGGAAACAGGAAGACCTCATCAAACACAGGGTTCAGTGTCTTTCGGTGCACCTTGGTCTGGTGCTTGGTCTTACGATCAGGTAGCAGGTAGATCTTAACATAAGGGTCAGAGGTACCAGAGAAGTCCTTGGCAGGGAGGTCTTCTGCTTTGTGGATCTTAACTATTAACTGTTCTTGGTCGCAGTCAAATTTGAGGATAAAGTGCAGACGCCCACAGCCCTCGCCTCTGCGACTGCCTTCATCTCCCTCAAGGGAACGCTGTTTGTAGAGCTCAGGTTTAAGGCGACCAAGGCCAAGCCCCATTCCAGTGAGGGAGTCCTGCCTTTGGAACTGGGCTACATTGAAGTCTGGGTTGGACAGGTTGATATGCCTGCGAATGGACCCTTGTCTGTGGGCAGAGGAAAACAACAAACATCATCATACAACATCAACAGATTAAGTCAGAACAGGGATTTACAACCATACTGGATAATTCTGCACCTCACTGTCAAGTGTTTTTGTAACTGTGAGGTGTCCACACTTGAAGGACCAGACTTCGGATTTCACTCAGGAAGTACTTTTATTTGGTGTTAATTTACACTAAGTGTCAAAGTTGCATGCCAATGAAGGAAGTAGTGTTTTCTAAATGTAGCATGGTGGAAAGCTGTGTAGTGTAGAATTCACGTCCTATTAATACAATTTTTTGCCAAAACCACAATCTTTTCCTAACCTTAAACATATCATAGTTGTTATGCAGAGACATTGTAGAAAGCAAAAAGTTGAAAAAAAACATTGGAATTGGACATGTTAAACTAGGGCTTTGAATTAAGTTTTGCAGAATAAATTGATTTTATTGGTCTGGCAATGGTTAAGAGCCATGAGCACTGATCAGTTCAAACACCAATACATGTAAGAGATTGGTGGAAGTGTTCCAGAAATCTAGTAGTCATGACTAAGACAAAATGATGATTTAAAAGCTTATACTGACCCAACTTCTGACATCAAGTCACTAGAGGGTGGGGGTTCAGTGGTCTGTCTCTGCATACGAGGGTTGGTGTGAATCCCATTTCCCTGGCTTTTACTCTGTGCGTCCAGTGGAATGTCTGGAGATGTGTGACTAATCTTCATAGCTGCCTCAGGTGTGGCCATGACCACGGGTGGGGGTGATATGGGAGTCACCGGAGCCTCCACAGACACTACAGACGCCACAGGAGTGGGATTTCTGGCCATGGAGCAGTGGGACGACTCACGGCGGTTGTGCGGTGGGGGGTCCACAGCTGTGTATACTGGCTGCCTGGCTGCAAGCTGTGAGGGCAGAGGGCTCATGGAGGGGTTGAGGTGCCCATGGGCCTCCTTGGTGGTGGGGGAGAGCCCACGCTCCCTCCATGGTATCCAGCAGAGCTTCCAGGAAACAAACAGGGAGACCCCAAACAGGGCCAAGCCACAGGCAGTCACTACCAGTGACAACAGACTCACCGATATATCTGAGAAGGTGACATGAGAGATAGGAAATAAGGATCTGACAGTGAATTCAGTTTTCTTCCTGCTTTGTTACAAAGCTACACCTTTACCCCTTCATCATCATCATCATCATCATTAGCAGCAGCAACAGCAGCAGCAGCAGCTGCAGCAGCAACTTTTATAGAGTACTGTGAAAACCTTTTTACAAATATTTCATCATAGTGTTATTGCAATAACGCTCATGGGTACGTGACGGTTTATGCTGGTTTCTCTATTCTCTCAATGGCTTATGACAGATCATGTTTCTTTGCACTAGGTCAGAATTAAACTTTATTTTTCAGTTTGATAAAAAAAATCCTCGACAAGATTAATATGGATTAATTTATTTAATTATCCTCTGGATCCTCTGGCTCCATACTGTAATGTCCAGTCCTTTGCTAATTACAGATGTGACATAGTGTGTTAAAATAAAAGCAGACAACATCAATAACAAATACAAATCATATGAAAATGTACTATATCTGACAATTGACACCAAACAGAAGTAATGCTAATTTATTGTTGCGGACTTGTGAAACATGACATTTTCAACAACTCAAAATCATTATTATTTATGACCTCATGCTCTTATTAGCATCTTATTAGCTTTGTCTGAACTTTAGAATGTAGAAAGCAGAGTATTGACAAGAAGAATGATCACAGTGTCCAAAAACTTTTCCAACGTGCATTGGGGAATGTGAATACTGTATTTAACATCCCTGAGTCTTATAATGACTTATGAACTGCCTCCCTGTATAGCTGCTTTTTACTTTCATTTACTGTATTGAAATATTGAAAAGTCCAGGCTTTTGTACAGTGTGTTCTTTTGTATCAGTCTACTGTATCGCCATAACCATGTTTTTTATTGGCTAAGCCTTGTTCTGTGCAAGGGCAGGGAAATAGACTTGAGCTTAGTTTATGTGCTGACTGTGCAACAGTTGCCTACAGTATTAGAGCAAAGAGATGTTGTTGAAGTCAATGTTTGTGAAGAGTTGTCGGGATTTAAAACAAAAACTCAAAAGAAACGGATACGTATATAATCACTGCATTTTACTAATGAGTAAAATTATCCCATTTTACTTTAGATGCACTAATGATTGCTTTTCCTGAGTGACTATCCTTACATCGTTTAGCACAGTGTGTCACTGCAATTCATGCTGACATGTTTAAAGAAACATAATAATAATAATAAACATAATGAGCATCATATCAGGTAGATGTTGATTACCATAATATAGATACATGTATTTTTCAAATGTGCTGACGAATTGCTATATACAGTATCTTTTCAGTGACTATCTGACTTCATGACGAACTTGGACTGAATATAAAGATATGCAACTACAATTTTTCCTGAAAGAGTTTGTTCTTTTGAAAAGTGCTGTTTAAAACATCAAATCATGTTGCAAGCAGGAATAATCCAGGAAACACATTGAACAGGCACGTCTGATGTAGCGCTAGCACTTGCTGTAAAACTGTGTTTGTTAGTTAGCTTTTATATTTTTTCATTATGTCATTAGCATTCATATTAGTTGCAAGTAAATAAGACACAATGTCACACTACATTTACAGTCATAACAAATATCAAATGACTTTGACAGTAATACTTTTGCATTACATATCCTCCAAATCAGCACTGCCTAATACAGCACTTAGACAAACTGTCCTTTCTGTGCTCTGAGATCCTGTGAATACCAGCGTATGTGTGATTTGGGAGAATAATGTGGATACATTGAGGGACTTGCCATATGAGGACACTGAGTCAACAGTCAGTTTGGTAGGCTGCCTGCAGAGTGCTGCCTGGCATAGAAGAATCTATAGACATCTGGAAGAATTCAAAGACTGCATCACAACGAGGAGGGTGGACCAATTTTAGACCACAGGTCCTTCAAAGGTGCAATAGTGTAGGAGGCAAGCTAAAAAAGCAATATATGACCTTCTACCTCCTGAGATGTTATTTGCTTTAAACATATATATATATGTGTGTGTGTGTATACAGTTATTAGAAATATCTTCATTTCACCTTTGTAGTACAGTTAGTATCAACACAGAGTGCATACATACACTCACCTATAGGATTATTAGGAACACCATACTAATACTGTGTTTAACCCCCTTTCGCCTTCAGAACTGCCTTAATTCTATGTGGCATTGATTCAACAAGGTGCTAAAAGCATTCTTTAGAAATGTTGGTCCATATTGATAGGATAGCATCTTGCAGTTGATGGAGATTTGTGGGATACACATCCAGGGCACGAAGCTCCCGTTCCACCACATACCAAAGATGCTCTATTGGGTTGAGATCTGGTGACTGTGGGGGCCATTTTAGTACAGTGAACTCATTCTCATGTTCAAGAAACCAATTTGAAATGATTCGAGCTTTGTGACATTGTGCATTATCCTGCTAGAAGTAGCCATCAGAGGATGGGTACATGGTGGCCATAAAGGGATGGACATGGTCAGAAATAATGCTCAGGTAGGCCGTGGCATTTAAACGATGCCCAATTGGCACTAAGGGGCCTAAAGTGTGCCAAGAAAACATCCCCCACACCATTACACCACCACCACCACCAGCCTGCACAGTGGTAACAAGGCATGATGGATCCATGTTCTCATTTTATTTACGCCAAATTCTGACTCTACCATCTGAATGTCTCAACAGAAATTGAGATTCATCAGACCAGGCAACATTTTTCCAGTCTCCAACTGTCCAATTTTGGTGAGCTCTAGCAAATTGTAGCCTCTTTTTCCTATTTGTAGTGGAGATGAGTGGTACCCGGTGGAGTCTTCTGCTGTTGTAGCCCATCCGCCTCAAGGTTGTGCGTGTTGTGGCTTCACAAATGCTTTGCTGCATACCTCGGTTGTAACGAGTGGTTATTTCAGTCAAAGTTGCTCTTCTATCAGCTTGAATCAGTTGGCCCATTCTCCTCTGACCTCCAGCATCAACAAGGCATTTTCTCCCACAGGACTGCCACATACTGGATGTTTTTCCCTTTTCACACCATTCTTTGTAAACCCTGGTTGTGTGGGAAAATCCCAGTAACTGAGCAGATTGTGAAATACTTAAATAAGACCGGCCCGTCTGGCACCAACAACCATGCCATGCTCAAAATTGCTTAAATCACCTTTCTTTCCCATTCTGACATTCAGTTTGGAGTTCAGGAGATTGTTTTGACCAGGACCACATCCCTAAATGCATTGAAGCAACTGCCATGTGATTGGTTGATTAGATAATTGCATTAATGAGAAATTGAACAGGTGCTCCTAATAATCCTTTAGGTGAGTGTATATTACACATGAGTGGTTCTAATTGCCAGTTGGTTATACTCAAGGCTCTGGCTACTGCTGGTTTCTAGCCTCACAGAATGTTAGTTGCATTGACCTGATGTTCCTTGTCTAACTAATTAGATGACTACAAAAAAACTGGTACTTTGGATCCTGCTTTGGCAACCATTACTGAATGCACATTCACTTTCTTGCCAATTATTAGATGAAATGATAGCCCTTGTGTCTGTACACTAAATGTGAAGCTACAGCCTGCAGCCAGTAAGCTTAGCCTAAAGACCTGAAACAGGGGGAAACAGCTAGTTTGGCTCGGTCCAATGGGAACAAAACATAAAAGCTAAAGCTCATCAATTAACACATTAAATCTCCTTTATTTAAAGCAAAATGAAAACAAGACAAGTCATGGCTTTACAGGGCTTATGTGCTAGACTAATTCATGGTGGCATTCACATCATAAAGGGTGGATAAGTAAGATTTCCATTTTGCAAGCTTTCGCATTACCGGTTAACTTATGATGGTTGTATGATTGTTATTTGGCTGTGTGAGCATAAAAAATACTGCACAGTGACATTCAATACATTTGGGTTAAATAACCTTAAAGTGGACATATGCTTTTCCGTATTTTTTGTCATATCTACAATGGTGTAATGTCGAATTTTCACGTTAAAGGTGGCCAAAACTTCAAATGATGAGGTAAATGTATTTTAGACAAATCCCTGTGAGCTGAAACGGTCAGATTTCAAACTGTTCTGAACGCTCCAGTTTCAACTGTTTTTTCTTCTCTCGGCTAAGTGTTACGCAACTCTAAGTCAGCCTTTTTTTCGCTGGTCATTTCTCCCCAATTTCAGGTCATTTTACTGCTGGGACATGTCCGGTTGTGTAGTATTTGGTTTAGGAGCCTTTATTGTTTATTTTTCAAAGTACATAGTGAAGGTGAAGCAGCCATGGGCAGTATAAGGGAAAAAAAAAACATATTATTTTTAACATTAAAAGTTAACCTTAAACATGTTCTAGTACAAACACAAAATACAAGTATTATCCTGAAAATGCTATATAATAGTTGCGCTTTAAATGATGGACTCTGGTAAAGGAGTGATATATTGATTTTATTTGATTCCACTTTCCATGTTAATTGATCACTCTGATTATCTTTCTGATACCAGACACATCTGACAAGATAGCCACAAATACATCTCCATTATAAATTACTTTAAAGAAGAAAGGATTTCTCAAGTTGTCATGTCAATATGTTTTATGAATGTTTGTGAAAAACACATAAATGTTCACGGGCAGTACCCTTACCAAATACACTGAATGCCATCCAGTCCAACCTAAACTCTGAGTCAAAGAGTGTTAGAGTTTTTGATCTTTTATCTACTTTTATCTATTTCATTTGACATTGTAATTATGGGTGCTGCCAACATGCTGGGTTACATAAATTGAATTGTATAAGTAAGCCATCTTGATAGCTAACTCCACTACAGCAGACAGCACCTATTATGGCAATTTCACTTTTCAAACTGTCAGTGCAATGTAAAAGACAAGACTGGATTTGCCTATATGAATGACGGAGAGAGGGGAGAGCTGAGAGATTAGGGAATGGAGGAAAGCAGGAGGAGCCAAGTAGGAAAGTAGGAGTAGGAGTCAGATTAGGAAAGGGGCATTAGGAAAGGGGTGGAAATATAAAAAAAAGGTCTTTATTGTGGTGAAGAGTGATTAATGATAAAACAAACTAAGGAGGACTGCAGTTACTGTGCTTTTCTCACATTATCTCCCTCGTTTTTTTTTCTTCTGCACACACACACACACACACACACACACACACGCACACACACACACACGCACACACACACACACAGACACACACACACACACATGCCAATCAGACAAAGATGGTTAGCCTAGGTGTTGCTAATGATGAAACGTGACTCTATAGTCACATAACTCTTCGCATGTGACTGAATGTCCGCTTAATTTTACAACGACGTCCTTTTCTGCAAAACAGTTATATTTCAATTTCTGTACATCCATTTAGTGAATGTTTCACGGTGCCCACATGCTCTCGGTAAGACGAAAACTTAAATATTTTGTAAACTGTTAAAGAAGTAGGATAGAGGCATTGTGGCACGAAAGTAACTGCTACCGGTGAGCGCAGGTACAAGCGCAACTCAGGGAGGAGAATCCTATACATGCATGTTGTGTATGATGTGTTATTCAGTGAGAACACTGCCGGGGTTGTCTGTATAGCTCCCCCTTCCGTAGTTAGGGTTAATGTAAAGGTTGGTTCGGGGGGGGTACAGATCTCGACGGCGAAACAGAGTTCGATACAGCACCGGCATCTGTGCACGTGTCAAAAATGAACTGGACTAAAATCACTCACTTTAAACACATCTGTTTTACGTGAATGTACATCTGAAATAACAATTGAACATTTTAGACCTCAAATTTGGCTCTCCGTGAAAATGAGAGGCTTGCCGTACAAGTGTATTTCGTTGCAATGGAAATTATATAATACATGAGATAATAAGTAATGTGGGGAAACATAGTGAAGATCGAATTTACAAACAAAGGGTACTGATTGTAAAAGCTTGGACCACCTTTTGAGTTTTAGGTGCAGAATGTCCAATTAAAAAGGTCACATGCGCGTTCAGTTCTAACAAATGCAACTGTTCAATCAAGCGTGCAAATGATGCCTCACCTGAATCCGTATAACGTGGCCTGGCAAGGTCTCGGAAATAGTAGATGAAATCCAGGCAGTGTTCGTTCTGCACTTCCCCCTTCGAACAAAGATCTGACAAGAGTTCAAGTGCCTTTTGACAAATCTTTTCATCTCTGTCTCCAGGCATTTCCCACCAGCATCCTTAGAAATGGAAGGTCTCTTATAGGCACCACCACCACCCAACTCCACCCGCCTGACAGTCACCTATTCCACGCTTCTCAGCACGGCTTCTGTCAGCTATGCCAACAGCGGCACGCCTACTCACACGATGGAGTCGACGGAGACGCTCTCTATTAGAGTGAACGAAAAAACACTGGTCCAAGTGATCCAAAAAGCGAGATGCGTTTCCAACATGTGGAACACAAAGAGTTTTTCGTGCAACATTCAATCAAGCGGTCTCCTCACACTGCTGCTCTGGTTGAAAGCCACCGGTTGAATCCACGCATCGCCACTGCGGCGTCGTGCGCTGTCCAGGGTGCTGAAATGTGCGCGACTCTTGCACAGAGAATCTTTGCACCAGGCGGTCTGTTGTCATTTAAATGTCTTTACGCCTTCAAGCGGCCACAAGCTCAGGAAAAGTTGAGCAGTATTTACCTAAAGGGAGAAATAACTGGATTTGAGAGCGGCTCTACGAAATCCGACCACTTCTCCGCTACGACGAACCTGGTGTGGTTTTACGTGCCTGCACGTGGCCAATCAGAGAAGGACATGCTTTTTTTTGATTTTTTTAATGTAAAGCGACGTAGGCCTATCATTCAGTAGCCGCGCCTCGCATATAACGTTGCATGTGCACGTTTTGTGTAAATTATCTTTTTAAGTGATCTCTTCACGTTATGGTTCTGCCAAGACAATAGCAGCTATGGGTTCATCTGCAATGACGTCCATGATTGGTCTTGCCATACCCTGAACTAATTTGAAATTAGGAACGGAGAGAGAGAGAGAGAGAGAGAGAGAGAGAGAGAGAGAGAGAGAGAGAGAGAGAAATATCCTGTCTTTATTTTGTTATTTATTTGTTGCTAATCGTTTCTGAATTCCTTCGGGCATGATTGTAATCAAGACCTCCATGTATTTCTCATGGGACAATCAAGTCATGTCAATATTTCAAAGAGTGTAGATTATTGTGCTCTCATTATCTGTTATCCATTTACACAACTGATCAGGTAGTCTTTATAAAGGCACACACCCCTATGTATCAAGTCCAGTAATTAGGGCATACAGTGCCTTGCGAAAGTATTCGGCCCCCTTGAACTTTTCAACCTTTTGACACATTTCAGGCTTCAAACATAAAGATATAACATTTTTATTTTTTGTGAAGAATCACCAACAAGTGGGACACAATTGTGAAGTGTAACGAAATCTATTGGATTTTTGAAACTTTTTAACTAATAAAAAAATGAAAAGTGGGGCGTGCAAAGTTATTGGGCCCCCTTGCGTTAATACTTTGTAAAACCACCTTTTGCTGCGATTACAGCTGCAAGTCGCTTGGGGTATGTCTCTATCAGTTTTGCACATCGAGAGACTGACATTCTTGCCCATTCTTCCTTGCAAAACAGCTCGAGCTCAGTGAGGTTGGATGGAGAGCGTTTGTGAACAGCAGTTTTCAGCTCTTTCCACAGATTCTCGATTGGATTCAGGTCTGGACTTTGACTTGGCCATTCTAACACCTGGATACGTTTATTTGTGAACCATTCCTTTGTAGATTTTGCTGTATGTTTGGGATCATTGTCTTGTTGGAAGATAAATCTCTGTCCCAGTTTCAGGTCTTTTGCAGACTCCAACAGGTTTTCATCCAGAATGGTCCTGTATTTGGCTGCATCCATCTTCCCCTCAATTTTAACAATCTTCCCTGTCCCTGCTGAAGAAAAGCAGGCCCAAACCATGATGCTGCCACCACCATGTTTGACAGTGGGGATGGTGTGTTGAGGGTGATGAGCTGTGTTGCTTTTACGCCAAACATATCGTTTTGCAATGTGGCCAAAAAGTTTGATTTTGGTTTCATCTGACCAGAGCACCTTCTTCCACATGTTTGGTGTGTCTCCCAGGTGGCTTGTGGCAAACTTTAGACGAGACTTTTTATGGATATCTTTGAGAAATGGCTTTCTTCTTGCCACTCTTCCATAAAGGCCAGATTTGTGCAGTGTACGACTGATTGTTGTCCTATGGACAGACTCTCCCACCTCAGCTGTAGTTCTCTGCAGTTCATCCAGAGTGATCATGGGCCTCTTGGCTGCATCTCTGATCAGTCTTCTCCTTGTCTGAGCTGAAAGTTTAGAGGGACGGCCAGGTCTTGGTAGATTTGCAGTGGTCTGATACTCCTTCCATTTCAAAATGATCGCTTGCACAGTGCTCCTTGGGATGTTTAAAGCTTGTGAAATCTTTTTGTATCCAAATCCGGCTTTAAACTTCTCCATAACAGTATTACGGACCTGCCTGGTGTGTTCCTTGGTCTTCATGATGCTCTCTGCGCTTTCAACAGAACCCTGAGACTATCACAGAGCAGGTGCATTTATACAGAGACTTGATCACACACAGGTGGATTCTATTTATCACCATCAGTCATTTAGGACAACATTGGATCATTCAGAGATCCTCGCTGAACTTCTGGAGTGAGTTTGCTGCACTGAAAGTAAAGGGGCCGAATAATTTTGCACGCACCACTTTTCAGTTTTTTATTTGCGAAAAAAGTTTAAAATATCCAATAGATTTCTTTCCACTTCACAATTGTGTCCCACTTGTTGGTGATTCTTCACAAAAAATAAAAATGTTATATCTTTATGTTTAAAGCCTGAAATGTGTCAAAAGGTTGAAAAGTTCAAGGGGGCCAAATACTTTCGCAAGGCACTGTATACTATGTGGTTCCATTACACTTGAGTGGAGAAAGTAATAGCCTTAGTGTGCGTGAAAACAGGAAGTCTGTGACATGCACCATGCAAGGACATATAATATGCTGTATGCTAATTTATAATCTTGAATGATAATCTTTTGTATGATATAAAATGGTCCTTTGATGTAATGAAGACGTATAGTAATCATAATGAGGTTAATGAAGGAAAGAAAGTTCAAAGAGGATGCCAATAGAGGCAACAATGGGACAGAATTTCTTTTTATGAATATATCAGAGCTTCAGGATGTCTCACAATTCTGATGATTTCAAAAGGGAAAAAAGAGACACTAAGAGAAAGGGATGCAAAAATGACATACATTTGAATGCCCTGTTGGTGATTTCAATGCCTTTTCCACTAACAAAAAGTGTGTTTTCCATGCACAACATCAAAAAATCTTCTCAGAGCAGTAAGTCAGCTTTCTTGGTGTCCATGGCAACTGAAAAAAGACAGAAGGCACTCTTCGCCCATTTCTTCTCTCTTCTGTAAGCCACTCTTCTCCACACTACCCTTTAATGCTCCAGTATTTTCTTTCTACTCAACCTTCTTCCCCATTGTCATTTCATAATAATGTTTCCTCTTCTTTCCTTGCTGTCTTCTTTCATTGTAAACTACTTCCTAATATGTCCTTAACTCTCACTGTGCCTCTCACTCTCTTCATGTTTCTCTCCATGTACAGTATGTCTTACTTATTTTCCTTTGCTCATTGACTAATGCATTTTTCTTTTCAGTTTATTTACTGGTGGGTCAGTAGATCAACAAAATTGAGGACAGTGCCCTCAGAGTGGTAAAAGGCCAATATCAAGAACGCATAGAGTCACTGCATGGACTGCATTCCCATAAGCTATCTCCCAGCTCAGCATGGACTGACACTTGTCCTTACAGTGTTTAAGATGTATGAGTATGGTGATCTAAATGTGGTAAAGGAAAATAAGAAAAGCATCTCAGTCTTGGCTTGAATAAGCTCAAACTAAAACTTCAAGACTCAAGTGTGTACACATGCATACTACAATGTCCAGGACAAAGCATGCATAACATATTCTACACAGTTTGCAAAATCATTAAACATTTAGCTGAGTTAAATATACAGCAACCAAATGCATGTATAGCATACCTACAATTAATTATATATTTGCAGTTAATAAGATTTGATTATGTCACAGATATGTTTGCTATGTATGCCATAACATGTTGGATTGAATTTAATGTGATGCTTTGTTTATTATCCAATTCTAATTGATTTTGTTGCAATGAGGAACTACTGTAATGAGATGTTTTTAGTGCTTTATGGATCCCTCTTTCATTCCATGTTTACACTGGTCACAGAAATGGTGGGAGTTTCTGCCTCTAGCGTTGCAATGCTGAGCAGATCATCTCAATAAAGCAGCGGCTTGCCTCTACTGCTGCAGAATTAAATTTATTAATTTCAGGGCACTGGTGCTTTGGTGGTAATGATCCCCTAAACACACACTGAGTGAACCCTCGAGATGGAGGTATCAGAAATGTGTCCTTCCGCTTTCAATATGTTTAACGAAAAGAGGATCATCGTCTCGAAAAAAACAAAATATAATCTCCCATTGTTATTACTATATGCATATAATATAATCTTTATAATAATACTGGATCACAATAGTGAACAACATAGATGGAGTTTCTGAACGTTCTTTTTAAGTGCAGACATAAGAGGGAGAATAGGAAGCACTGCTTTGATAAATGGATCCATCCACCACAGGCGGGCAAAAACATCATATACTGTACATGTATGTGACTAGATGAGTGTTAAAGAGATTCATTACTCGTTAAGTTCCACAAAATCTCACATCTGCTTCCCGAGCCTCAAAATTCTTTGAATCAAACAAAGTGTGGTTTGCAGAGGAGCTGTACAGAAAAGAGCAGAAGGACGGGATGTAATTTTCTCTCATCTCAATTGCTCTTTCTCTGCTTTTATTTTTCTCGTTGGCTAAAAGAGAGGCCTTGAGGGTTTTAGCAACGGGTCTCAAAAAACAAAAGGCAAAACGGCAAAGCCAATTCAAGATATTGTGTGTGTGTGTGTGTGTGTGTGTGTGTGTGTGTGTGTGTGATTGAGAGAGAGAGAGAAAGAGAGAGCTCATGCTGTGTCTATGAAGAACAGAGTAATGTAGGGTGTTAGTGTGTGGGGGGAGGGGCAAAGAAGGAGAACTGTGAGAAAAACATACAGTGAGGCAATACACAGAGACATGTTCACCATAAAGCCAATAGAGGTTTCTCAGGCTGGGATTTGTGTGCCATTGATGTATTATCCATGGATAACATCACTGCTCCAAGAAGTTGAAATAAAAGAAATAAACATTTTAAATTTGGTTGCACCAGGTATATACATTCTTGGTATATTTACAGTTTATGAACGTCCCAGAAACTGTGTTTTACTTTAATAAAAGTGTTTTACTTTAATAAAAGCAAATACTACAGAAATCAACAAGTAAAAAGTATTTATTTGATGTTTAAATATTTAAATGTTTAAACTCTCATGTCAGTTAATTGATGAGTAAGAAACAACAATGTTGTAGTGTTTAGGTGGGGTTTCTTTACAAATTTGGTCCTTAAAGCATAAAATCGTTAAAGCTATAATATCCAAGGAGGACACGGAAGACTAAAAAAACCTCTTCAGAAGAGGTCATTATCTTAGCTCAACTTTCTGCACACAATAGTCACCACACAACACAATTTTCTAAATATAGCCATACTGAGAAATACAGAGAGAGTTTTGTGGAGCTACTAGTCTTAATTAGCTTAGTATCAACTCATTTGCAACAAATTCAATGTAACGGACGTTCATTATTACAAAAGGTTATGCTCTAAAGCTTTAAGACTTTCTTTCATGCATGTCCCAGTATTTAACATATGCTGATAATATGGTAAGATCTTTAACTGTGAAGTCATCACACTCGCTCCTATGTTATAATTGATTGAAATGTATTGAAAATGAGTTTTGAAAAGTGGATCATTAAAAAGCCCCAGGATTGTGGTTACAATACATTACACATTCTCCCCTCTTTAAGCGGTTGAATCCATTTGGAAGCCATCTCTTGAATAGCTATACAGTCTTGTAAGCTCCATCTAAGACAAACTATGAGTATGTCCACCTTTCAAAACAACCTAAAGTCTACAGTTTCATGGCACATTTTCTTATACATACCAACATTTAGTTGGAGCCGTAAAGGTGGTAATAGGTCGACACATGTTGATGTGATACAAGAAATGAGAACTTATATCCAAATGCAAACCTGTTAAACAGCACTTAACTCTGTTAACTGTCAGGTTTACAGTTGATGGGGAGAAGGTGTGTAGGAGCAGAGATCTCACCAAAGTGGCCTAGAGAGCAGGTGAGGTATCCAGCCAAGATAACCCCAAATAGCACATGACACAGACATAGGCAAAAGGAGAGGATGCAGGTGTCATCATTGCAATTTGATGTTTTGAACCTCAAGAATAGGCCAGTATCATACTTCATAAATCACAGTTCCGTTTGCTGCCCACTCACTTTATCAAAAATATGCACACAGTTACAGCTGACTAACTGGCCAGTTTACTCCATAAACAATGCTCAACTGAGCCCCCACTGCACATCCCCTTCATCCTCATCATCATCATACTTAGGGCATGCTTCAAAATGTTCATAGCACCCACTTACAAGACAAAAGTTAGAAGTTTGAAGTAAGAAAACACAAGACTGACAATTTCTAATACGACACTGACACATAAGGAGGTCAACAGAAAGGCTCCCAGCTGAGCCAACAATTGCTTTATAACTGAGATGACTGTCCAGAGGGAAGAAGATATCAACATACAATCAGAAGTTTGTATTTGACTCAGTGTTGTAGCATGGCTTTAGATGTCATGCAGAGTAACCACTGGGCTGTATCCATCCAAACCCATTTTGGAGTTTGCATTAACAAGATGTGAATATAGTTACCCTGGAAATAATTAGGGTTAGTGTTAAATAATTACATTCACCATATGACTAATAATTATTGCAAATGTTTGGCCACAAACCTCTCTGTAAGCTTGAATCCAAAATAATGTGTGAATGATGCTAAAAATAACCATAGAAGCACATGCTATTCTCTGTAACCAGAGAGAATCAGATTAGATAGAATTAGATATTAGATATTACTTTCTCTCTCTCTCTCTCTCTCTCCATCTTGCGTATTGAATTACATTAATTGCTTGTGATGCACAAAACCTATGCACTCAGATTGGCTGGCTGCGTTCACAGTTTATGTTTCTTCTGCATGGACATGAAGCCCAAAGGTAATGTACCCATGAATACAGACCTTAGCAAATCTCTACAGGTGCATTGTGGTGGTATTTGTATTGCATTTCCCTGTATAATGACATGAGACTAGCTCATAAATAAGCCCTGCACTGATTTGTTTTACTTTCTGTACAGCAGGCACTTTCTGAGAATTAGGACAAACTTTCCAACTTTCCAAGTCTCCCAAGACTAAAACTATAAGTAAGAATGTCTTCCCACAATCTTTAGCCATCATTACTGCAGTTGCCAGATAACAACAAACTAAGAATTGACACAGTGTTAGGGGCAAAATAATATTTTGATAACTAAACAATCACACACAGACAGCACTAATTTGGGTAAGTACAGGTAGCTTAAAAGCAGGTTGCAAAAACTGAGATTATTTGGTGATTTCTTGTCACATGATTAGGCAATCAGTGACCAATCCTCCTAGGAATAGTTATGCAGTGTGCATGAGTTGAATCATAGTCCCAGGAAATAAGAAAATGAGCTGTAGAGGGCTGACAAAATAACAGAAGTACTTTACAACATAATGTTTTTTGTTAATATATTATATCCCAATAAGTGTACAAAAAAACAAAAGCACGACAAACCATTGTCTCAAAAAATGACCATGGAGTTAAATCCGGCCCTACATTGGGTTAATAAGATCAATAGTTAGTGTTAGTTAATGTAACAAAAGGCCACCAAATAAAATGTCCCTTCAGTGGTCACATTGAGGCCTACCTGTTGTGGAAATAACAATTGCTGTGGAAATCTGGGCTCACTGGTTAGTCCTCAAAGTGCAAAACACATGCATGCTCTGAAACCTTGGGGCTTGGCACAGAACACACAGTATCCTGTCTAGACAACAACACATATACGGCTGAACTTCATCCATCTACTGTATTGGTTGTTGAGAAATCAAATATTTTACTAAAGGATGTGCATAGCTAATCTATGCTGATAGATGGCTAAGAAAGAGCTAAGAAAGTAGAAAAGGTTATCTAATGAAAACGTTGTGGGTGAGCCACCTGATGAACTTATTGCAAAGACAGTGGGGATTTTTCCTGAATAGGAGCAGATAGTAATATTACTTAGGGACTGAATTAATTAAATTTACACTTTAAAGGATGGGACCACTTTACAATGCTTAGTCACTCATTTGCCTGTCCATCATCTCTACCTGTGTGATTGGCAGACTGCAAGCTGCTCAGGGAATGAGAAGTGTTGCTCTGCTAGACTGTGCGTTGCCTCAGGAGAGAGCCTTCCAGAGAGAGGTTAACACCTGCTAAACCTGCTGGGGCTCGTGGGAGGATGCGCCCACAAAAAGGATTTACTTGCAAGAGAAGGACAAAAACATGCACACAGCTTCCAGATCCAGTTGACATGTCTACTGCACTGGGCAAATATAAATGTAGACATTTGTATGAAATGAAGACACAGTTTGAACAATTAATGACCTGATGCCAGGCACACTACATAGATCTTATATCTTTATATCTTTATATCTCTTGAATTACTAGCACTAAAATTACAGTTAACCAGTACAGTGTCAAATCTGCACATCAACACCTGTTGATTGCGGAATATAGCAAATTGCATAATTACAACAAAGTGCAAATTACTTTGGCCTTATATTTGTGCTGTTTATATTGCTGATGCTTCTATATAGCCCCACAGCTGTGAAATCAAATTCCTTTATTTGTAGACAATGAATTAAATTTACACTTGAAAGGATAGGACCACTTTACAATGCTTAGTCGCTCTCTGTTTCATTTAGCCACAAGGCACTGGGGAATGTGGTTGCTTTGCCTTTCATTATTGCAATTTGAATCACTTGGAAAACACAAAATTGCTAATCATCACATTGTCTGTAGCAGACTCCCAGATGTTTCATATTTGGTTAATGGTGCTGCCATTACCAGATTCAATTTGTTAGAGTTTTATGAAACAATCAAGAAAGATATAACATTATTTCCTTCCTGGAGAAAAAATACACATTTAATGTTGACAGTTGTCATTTCGTTTTGTTAAAGCTTTTGTGTGTAACTTATACATATATAATAATGAACATATGTTACATTCAAGCTATCGCCAAATTAGTGGATACAACGCCAAAGCCTTAGCTACTACCAACTGTATGGAGGAGGGGTGGGGGTGAAGCATGTTACCGGAAGGCTTGTGTCATGTGGATGCACCGACAGGATTGTTGTCATTACTTAGAATTCCTCATGGGGAGACAGAAACTACTCACTATATATTTAATATCTATTAAAACATGTACAAAAAGTAGTAAATCGCTAAGTACAAAATACTAAGCAAATAGAGGTGTTGCATTCAGTAGGAGGATGGTTGCACCTTGTTATTAGTGTGAATGGACAGTCATGAACCACATGTTGCAATGCTGACATTTTTGTGTGTAACATCCTTTGATTAATTATCCTTTAAGTGATAGCCTTATCCTGAGAGTGGTTACCAGAGTGACCAATGTAGTAACTATCCCCGCAGCTAGTCTTACACCTTCACAAAGTATCAGCAGATTCACTGCATATTACTGAAAGAGCTTTGTAAATATACTCAGCAAGGCAGGGCTAAGGTTCAGAGTTATGTGTTTTTTTGTGTGCGCAACGATTCATCTGTATTGTTAATGTGTGTACTTACATGTACTGCATAATGCATATATAGAAAAGGCTCTGGCAATGCGTTCACACGCCAATTAATCGCCATAGCAATGGCAGACAATGCCGGTTTCTGAAATTTCCTGAAAGGACTTAATCCCAGAAAACCTTCCCACGTGTGTGCAGGTGAATGGAAACAATTAGGCTGTTTGGTTAACTGTTATAGAAACTGTCATGTGGTTATATAAATCCAGGTAAAGTCTTTCTGTCCTAACCCATCAGCCCTTATTGGTAAATCCCACCTGAAACAGCTCCTTCAGTACATGTTTTCTGAGCTCATATTTATTGAACATAAAGTATACAACTCATGTTTGTGACTGTGTTACCATGTGAGTAATAATTTATCAGATAGAATCTGTTAAGGATGGATGTGTATATTGCACATCCATATATGTGTCCCATGGGCTCCGTATGGTAATGGTTATACAGGCATGATAGTCAAGCAATTAGGGAACATACAACTATATACATATAAATATTTTATTTTACTTTGATTTGCTATATGTTTACCATTACATGTGTCAATCATTTAAAAAGCCAAACCGTTTTTGAGCCTTACCGTCCAACAATTGTAGTAATAATAGACCACAGACATAGATATTTGATACATGTGTGTAGATTATGTAGTTAAATCAAATGTGGGATCATCCCATCCCAGGCTTTCAGTTGTCTGATCTATAGTCTTTCCGGTTTTTCCATCATAATTCCACCAGATCAAGGTAGGTAGCAAACCAAGGCAGAACAACCAAGTAAGATGAACCATTGCACCAAACTACCAAACCAGCCAATCTCAGAGAGCTGCTGATGATGCCACCCCCCCCCCAACCCCACAGCCTGTTGCCGTGGTAACAGTGCGGCAAGTAGCTCTATAGCTCCTATGTCTCTGGTTATGGCTGTCCGTTTCCTTTCTTAGGTAAAGGAATGGATCACTATTCTGCTTACCAAATGTCAGGCTACCACAGCTGGGAATATCCTGTACTGGGACTGACTGCGTCTTTCTTACTGGACAAAACAGTTGATAGGGAAAACCTGATGATGTCCTTCAGATCTGTTTAATTCACACATAAATAGGCCACATGAACTGAGATACAGCTGACCAGTCTCTTTGGGACTACTACAAAGCTATAAATTCTTGTTCCATTTTTAACCTCAGTGTTGCAAATGTCCAAGCAGAGAATAACTGCATTTTTACCTTAAACCTTAAAAAAGATGATCTTCTGTAGGCAAACTGTCTATGACTGCGGTTGATTTATCAATTACAACTGATCATTTTCTGGCTTTTGTAATTGTCAGTACAGTTGAGATTGCTTAGCAACCCAGAATTAAGCTAAATAGGAAACTATTTGTGTTTTGGTTATGGCTGTGAAGCCCAATGTGATCTTCAACAGTGTTAGTCAGAAGGGCAGACGCTGTTAAGATGCAAATAACCATGACAAACGGCATGGTGTGTCTCTTAACAGGAAAAGAAAACCATCCACATTACATAATTTTGACATGTGGCATCATATTGAGCCATGCTCATGACATACTCTAATATGTTGTTTACACATTAAAAAGCATCTTTTCAACAGCAGCAAACTATATCATACGATTGAACAATCTGTTGTCTCAGTTGAGACGCATGTGTTCAGAAGATGCTCTGTGTCTGAAAAATTTATTCCAGCAAATTTGAGACCTTCTGGATCAGACAACATGGTCTGTGATTCCATTAAGTTCTCTGCATGCTTCATTTACATGTGCACACTCTGACTATCATCATGAAATATTTCCACAGCATGAAAGAATGTAAAGAACAACTGAATATGGACTACCATGTATTCATTAAAATAGATTAACAAGGATTTTATTGGTTGCCTTAAAAGTATCATCCAAACAGTCACATTGTCATAATCACAGAAGAAATGGCATGGTCATCAATAAAGCATTGATTTGCATTGTTCAACAAATTTTTCCACTTTATTAAACATTGGGGGTAGATGGAGCAAAATATGTGTGAATAAGAAACATACTTTGTTTGCTGATGACTCATCTTAATCCAGTTGCTTTGTCTTTAAGTCTGCTTATTCTGCATATGACATAACCAAACACATATACACACTATACACACTTCCCACATCCCATGCAAGTCTACAATGCCAAAAATAGTTCCAAGCCTTTTGGTTAAAGGAAATAACACTGGAGCATATTCAGGAGAAATAAGCAGGATTTGAAGAAACAAGAGTTGTATTGCCTGCGATAAAGAATTCCTTGGTGTGTGTTTGTGTGTGTGTGCCATTGTGTGTGTGAGAGAGAGAGAGAAAGAGCGAAAGAGTTAGAGAGAGAAAGAGTTAGAGAGAGAGAGAGAGAGAGAGAGATTTTAAACGATGTGAGAAAACATTAGTAGGAACCATTACATGCTCTGGCGCTGCGCTGGGAGCCATTATCTTGTGTAAACAGGTCAGCCCTCCACTTAGCTCTACTCATCGATTCACAGATAATCTGTCTTTGCTTCTCCTGCTCACACTAACTGAGCACAGTCTGGTCGGCACTACAGTACATGTAGTGTACCAAGAATGTTACCGGTCTGCCACATTTAGCACTTTCAATTAAATTATTAATGCTGCAGGATAGCCTTTATTGTGTTTTTAATCAATGAAGACTATTGCAGAGAATCAGTTCGTACAATAAGCCTTCCCTGTTGATGGCGCTGTAAAGAACAAGCTCCCCTTCTGAGGCAACCATAGCATCATCAAACCTCTGGTGTCTTTTCTAGAAGATAGATTACCGGTATATATAATAATAATAAATTGTAATCTGACAGAAGCCTTGATTTTATTTGTCTATCTCACATAAATCAGTAGAGAATAAAAGAGCATATAACACAGACTTGTTGGAGGCTTCATGCTGACTCTGAGATACTTCATCTGTGACCACATCCTGAATGTTGTTTACACGTTCAGGGAGGGAAAGCTTACTGGAAGCAAGAGGAAACAAGATGCAAAGGTGTGATAGTAAATCAAGAAGCATCTATATACTGGTTTAGTCATGATCCTCTCCACACAAAAATACAGTTTTACCCATTTTCCACATGGGTGACATTTCGTTTTTTTACGGAAAAGTAGGTGGGTGAGTGGGACAGCAAACCTAACAGAAACTCTCTTTGACCTTATTTTGTTGTGGTGGCTTGCGTAGTAGTGGTGTAGGCATCTTGCAAATATAAAGCATGTTTGATACACTGCTGTATCTGCGCTCGAGACAAGCAGGGTGTGGTGATGAAGGCCTACCAAATTTGACTTAATATGAATTGAACTAGTCCCATATGGAAAACCATGCTAGGGCAGATGCCACACGCAAGCAGGATTTGAGCATTTCAGAAGCTTACCAAGTATTCAGTTGGTGTTTGCAATGTATTTTTAGAACTGAAATGCCTCCAAAAACACAAAACTTAAATATGAATGTATTGTCCAACGACAAAGAAACAGAGGAATAAAATATTTTCTAAAAACATGAATTAGGATTGGGTAGATGTACAACAACCTATTGGATTGACATAGAGAAACTTTTGGCAATGGTCTATTATGAAGTAGTTTGAAGGAGAACAGGGGATATACAATGAATGTATTAAAGGTCCCATGACATGCTGCTTTTATACAGGCCTTAGTGCTCCCCTACCCTATAATCTGAAATTCAGCCTTGTTGCAGGATTACAGCCACTAGAGCCAGTCCCATAATGACCTTTCTTTAGGATGTGCCATTTTTGTGTATGTAGCTTTAAATGCTATTGAGGAGGAGAGAGGGGGGCAAGGTGGAGGGTGGGCGTGTGGCCTTGACCAACTGCCATACTTTGCTTGTTGGCGGTCCAAATTCTCTGGGCGGACAAAGCATAGAAAGGAGAGGTAGGTTCCCCTTATGACGTCATAAGGGCAAGATTCCCGATCGGCCCATCTGAGCTTTCCTTTTCTCAAGGCAGAGCAGCATACCCAGGGCTCGGTTTACACCTATCACTATTTCTAACCACTGGGGGACCATAGGCAGGTTGGTGGAACGCAAATTAATGTTAAAAAACATCAAAACCTCAAGTGAAATTTTCATGCCATGAGACTTTTAATAAATGTGTGTGTAAAAATGTAGATTTTAAGCAAAATAGTATGCTTTGGATCGCAATATACTGTACAAAAAAAGCATGACTTATTAAATGAGTGGTGCAGACAGATGGATTGGTTAGATGAAACAGATCTATCACATCAGACAGTTGTCAGACAGACCTGGAAGCTTACATGCACCCAACCTGGCCTCACCAACCTCCTTTAGAAACTGTGCTGATTTCTGGTTGGCGTGACTTTATTGAGCAGGCGTCTCTACAGCGTAGGAAGATTTTGACATTCAAATAACATTTAAATTGAAGTGTAGGGTAAATTAATTATATGTACTTCAAATTTAGAGGTGATACAGACAGCTTGAGAATTGATCATACGGAGCATGTTGCTCTGCCATGTTCCAAAACTGTTTTCACTTTAAGTGAGAAAACAGAGCTCTTTCCCATTATTGAGGTCTCAAAGCTTTGTTGAGTCTTGGCAAAACTGCTTTATTTAAATATAAATTAGTGCACAGTCAACCTTATAACTTTACAAAATCATTTTATATCCATCACAGGAACCCACAAAAATAATTAGCTCTGCTCACATTTTGTCTATGTTAGTCTGCAGTATAGCTCAAAAACTTGAGGACAGACTTCTGTAAAATGCAGAAGGCCTCAGGCCATGGAATGATTCATTCTGTCTTGATGGTGATCTAGATCTGGGATTTTTATCCTGAGACAATTACCCTATTTAGCCATGACTATCAAAATGACATAGTCATAGACATAGAAATCCTATCAAGTTAGAGAATTGTCCAGCTTTTTACTCATGTGGTGTCTCCTTCTTACCTAATTTTATGTCCTAATACCCGTACATTGGCTGACAAAAATAAGAAAAGACAAAATAATAATAAATTGAATTTGTATAGCGCTTTTCAAGGAGCCAAAGTCGCTTTCCAGGGCAAGGTAGAAAACAAAACAAGGCTAAACAAAACAAAACAAAACAACAAAAAAACAAGATTCAGGCACCGATGAAAAGGGAGTAGGGAGTGGGGCTACGGATAGGCAAAGGTGAAGAGATGGGTTTGAGGAGGAAATGGAAGATGGTGAGGGATTCAGAGTTGCAGATCTCTTGGGGGAGGGAGTTCCAGAGCCTGGGAGCTACCCTAGAGAAGGCTCTGTCCCCAAAACTGCGGAGGTTGGATGAAGAAGAGACCGGCTGAGGTGGATATGGGGGACTGTGAGGGTTGGAAGGGGGAGAGGAGGTCAGTGAGGTATGAGGGTGCCAGATGGTAAAGGGCTTTGTACTTGAGGACCAGGATTTTGTAGGTGATCTGGTGGGAGATGGGAAGCCAGTGGAGTTGTTTTAGGACTGGAGTGATATGGTGCCAGGATTTGGTGTGGGTCATGAGTCGGGCAGCTGCGTTCTGGACCAGTTGGGGTTGCTTGATGCAAATAGACCTGATGCCAAGGAAAAGTGAGTTGCAGTAGTCCAGTCGGGAGGAGATGAAGGCGTGAATGAGTCTTTCGGCAGCGGGGGGTGTGAGAGAGGGTCTGATTTTGGAGTTGTTTTGGAGGTTTTAATAACATGATGGATGTGGGGCTTAAGGGAGAGGGTAGAGGTTGCGGGCCTGGGGAGATGGGGAGACGATGGTGCCGTCGATGGTGAGAGTGGGGTTATTGATTTTGCTGAGTAGAGGAAGGGAGGCTGTGAGGGAGGGAGGGAGAAGAGGGTTCTGGGGTTTTGGCAGGGGTCGGTGAGGAGGGTGGAGAGATAGGCAGACTTGACAGCAATAAGGGCGTCTTTTTAGGCAGTGAGGTGAAGTTTATAGGCTTAATGATGGACTGTATGAGATGATTTATTTGCCAGACGTTCAAGTTGGCGGCCAGTTTGTTTCATTTTCTGAAGTGCAGGTGTGTACCAGGGTGAAGGGGTGTTGAAAGTGACAGTTTTTGTTTTGAGGGGGGTCGGAGTGTTGAGGGAAGTAGACAATGTGGATTTGAGGTGGTTTGTGAGATCCTCAGGAGAGATGATGGTTAAGTCCAGGTGGAGCTTGGTGGAGAGCAGGTCAGAGAGACGGTGGGAATCAATTGATTTAAGATTGCGGAAGGTGATTTCTCTGAGGAGGTGAGGGCGTGGGGTTGGAGAAGAGATGGTGAACCGTATCAGTTTGTGATCAGAGAGGAGAAAGAGGCATGGATGGAGGTTGGTTTGTGGAGCAGATTAGGTCAATGATGTGTACTTTTTTGGAACAGATGGATGTGTGATGTTATTCTCCGCATCTCCCTCTGATTCATTGTGACCTAGATCAATCTAGATGGTGAAAAGTAATCAAATAATTTAGTGAGCGAGGGGCTGGTTCTAGTTCTTTCTGGATGTAGCCAACAACATATAACAACACAATCCCTGTTTGGAAGCTGCTGTGAGGGAAAATCATGAGGTTTGTTTAATTAGACATTATAGTGGATTAGAATTGGCTTTAGGAAAAATATCTAATTGGCTGACTGACACATACTGGCATTATATTTTAATAAATAAATTATACTACACCATGATATGTGGCTCATTATAGTCAGGGCTGAATATTCCATATTTAATTACCATAATACTAATTATGGTACCTGTTAGAGTGGATACATCTTAGATATTCAACATGTTTAATGTGGTTTGAGACTAGGTCCAAATACATGGAAGTTAAATTTGAATATTTAGTTGAAACTGTTGAGTTTGAGTTTGATGAATCGTTACATTAGTCTACATTATTTAATAGTAGTTTAAATGTACTGACAGCAGCGCTCAATCTAACTTTAAGCCCCATTGAGCAATATAATCTTATTTGGAGGAAGATTATCCAATTGCAGCGGAAAAAATCTAGCTTTTGGCTTCGAGGTGTGTATGACACTACTGATTAAATACAGTTTTAAAGGGAGGAAAATCATAGAAAAATACATGAGCTATCCCTTTAAAGTCCATGTAATTCATTGGTATGGCTCTGTTGTCATAGTAGCAAAAAGACCATCAAATACAATTTTAACACTAAAATAATGTAACATTGATATCTGGAGTGTGGCAGGCCATTGCACCTGTGCAAATACTTTAAATCAGTCCACTGTCAAATAATTGATGTTTGTGTTACATAGAAACATATACAAGTTATTGGCCAACACAAGAACTTATTTTCATTCAGATTATCAGAATGTCCATTACACTAGAATAACATAATCAAAAAGTATCTGGACATCCCTAGTACTTGATTCCAATCAGTGAAGATAATGTCTTACAAGGAAAGGGTGAATAACTATTCACCTACCTAAGTCACACACACACATATATACTGTATATCATATGTACAATTATTTAAAGTAGAATAGAAATAAAATTAAACCATAGGCAACACGAATCCATACATGTACATAGAGTGGGAATGAGGTGCTAAACTATTTAGAATGCCTGACAATAATCTTGCATTATTCAATGTTATATTTTTTGTTTGTGTTGTCACAGACTCAAGTTTTAATTTACAATGACCCTACAGAAGCCTGGTAGTGAGTCTTTGTAGCCTTGCTGTAGAATGCTAGTCAATTTCAGAATAGTGCTCTGTGAATCCCTGCAAAATATATTTCCCCAAAAACAGAAAGATAACATGACCAGCAAATCATCTTGTTCCATCACTGTAAAAGGGTTTTTCTTTGCCAGAACTAGAAATGGGTGACAGTAAATGAAAGAATGATTATTTTTTTTATTAAACATGCATAACACTGGAGCCAGATAATGAGCCGTATCCCCAGGTAGGCAATCTGGAGCCTGGGGCTGCAAACTTCACAAAGAGAAGCCCCAGCTCTGCCTTACAGACTATCATTGTTTATTTAACTAAATATTCTGAAGATGCTATAATACTAACTGACATTTCACAGATCTTTCCTGTTTCAAGTCTAAAGAGGTTATTAACTCAGGACATTGATTGCTGCTGTAGTCTATAAATTTGTGGAAAAGAGCCTTTGCAGGGCTAGAAACCATATTGATTTTCCCTCTAAGGTTTATTAGTTTATGAAATCCTATATTTCCTCTGTCTCTCTTTCAAGGCTGAAATACCAATAGTAGGGGGAGCTATACTATACTTGCATTTCCTTCCTCGTTATAAAAACAGAAAGGCAGCTGTATTTATTTCTTCTTGTATGTTTTGTCAATGAGTAGATTAACCCGGTCACATTCAAAAGAAAACAATAATAATTTATATAACCACACCTCAATCAGTTAAGGTTTTCCCGTCATTAAGAATAATTTAAAGGAAGACAAATTATTGTTAAAACTGCTCAACAAAAATGAAAACTTGTCACATCATGAGAAAGATGTCATACCAGTATGGGGCATGCCTATAATATGTGTCACGCGACTAGGCTTTGGTTCTTTGCAAAATGATTTATAAAGAATATATAGTAATTATGTGAAACATTATTGCTGGTGTATTAAGATTGATTAATATGTTATATAAATGTTAATATATTATCATGTAGATTAGCAGAGGGGGAAGGGGGCAGTTATGTATCATTATTAAGAGCTTACATTCTTAAATTGCCTTATAATGATACAGTATGATGTAAGAGTTGTGTAATCATGCTAATAAGTGGACCTCCACATCCTTAACTTAGTTATCTTGTACACCCAGGGCTTTAATCACCTATTATAAGGACAATTATCCATGTACGCCATTGGCAATCCAACCCTCTTGTGGGGTCAGGTTCTCCCCCTTTTAATATTATGCTATCATAGAATAGCATAATATTAAAAGATGATAGTATAATATGTCACAACAACATTAATATAGCATTTCATAAAAAAGACTTAAAAAAGTCACAGTATAGTATGTCAAAAAGTCACAGTATAGCATATATAGCAAAAGAGTCTTAAAAAAGTCATTGTATAGTATGTCTTAAAAAGTTGTAAAAAAAGTCATAGTACAATATATCACAAAAATATCTTAAAAATATATAGTATAGTATGTCATAAAAACTCATAATAAAGTACTGTATGTCATGAAAAAGTAATTAAAAAGTAGTAGTATTGTAGACCTGTGTCATAAAATGTCATGGTATAGTATGTCTTCAAAAGTCATGATATAGCATGTCATAATAAATCCTAAAACATGTATGGTATGTCAAAAAGTCCTAGTCATAGTATAATATGTCGTGAAAAAGTTATAAAAAAAGTCAAAATATATAATGTTTCATTAGAAGTCATAGTATAATTTGTCACAAAATGTCAGTGTAATATGTAAAGAAAGTCACAGTAGGTCTGTAGTATGTCAAAAAGTCCTAAAAAATCATATTATAATATGTCATAAAAGTCATAGTATAGCAGGCCATAAAAAGTCTTAAATAAGTCATAGTATTGTATGTCTTAAAAGTTGTAAAAAAGTCATAGTATAATGTGTCACAAAAAGGCCTTAAAAAGTCATAGTCTAGTATGCCATAAAAGGTAGTATGTCATAAAAAGTTATTAAAAAGTAATTGTATAATAGGCCATTGTCATAAAAAGTCCTATAATCAAATGGGGCGCTTGTGAATCGGAATTGATTCAGGAAATCATTGACAACACCCAGCCCTAACAAAAACTATATACAGTATTATTATATTATAACCTTCAGGTTTGTAGTTAGTGTTTATTGCCCAGTTCAAACAGGCTAAGAAGACATTATTTACAGCAGAAAATCAACAAACATTAGCATGTTACCATTTTCTTCATGAGCATGTTAGCATGCTAATGTTAGCATTAAGTTCAACAAACCATTTTGCCCAAGAACAGTGTCACTAGCATGGCTGTAGAGTCGTGTTGTGAAGACCCCTGTGTCTCTTGCAGGTGTATCTATTTATAGCTTCAGTAGCCTACATTATTAAATGTGCACAGAGATGTTCACAGTTTGAAAAAAGCTAAAGGAATTTAATCTCTGTTACAGATTCAGTACACAGTTCAGTCAGCATTTGTGACCAAATACTTATTAAGTTTAATAGATACTGTAAAACAAATTGTACGCATAAAAACACTGTGCACTGCTTTCACCACATATTGTTGTTCCTGAGGCATTTTTTGAAATAAGAAGTGTAACCTACAGTACACAAAGATCTCAAGGCACAATAACTAGACCAGTCAAAATCAAAAAGGTGATGTTTCAGATTAGTGATGCCAAAAGATGCTATCTGACTTATGTGGCATGAGTACCTCTATGCCCACATTATGGACCTACATTTTTTTCAGTTATCGAAACCTTTGAAGCTCAGTGGGAAACAGGATAAATGAGAGAGAGGTTGGAGAGTTACGGTTTTTATGTCAGCAGTGTGGCCTGCCCCCAGAATATAAATATTCATGAATGTGTCCACAGACAGAGGAAACTCATTATAATATCAGAAACATGGAAGGTCTACTGGCATAAACTGCATCTTTGAGTGTATTTTCAGTCTGAGTCAGCTCCCAGAGCAGCTATACATAACCTGCACTGCACTAGACTGGATGAGGTCTAGAGGGGTTTTAAACCGGACCACATATAAAGATAAACAAACACATTCTTTGTCCATTTTTTAAAATCCGTGCATCTCTTGTCACAGTCTCTGTCGTGATTGTCGTGATTGAGCTGTTTTAACAGCTCAATCACGACTGTATAAATTCCCCATCCATGTTTCCAACGCTTGTGAAGTGTGTAGGCTTCCCCCCATGTGTGGTTGTGTTGGCATGGAAACAAGAATGGCATTGTAATGTGTGTATTGCAATTTTCAACTCTGTCCCTGCAGTGAGGAAAGCCTGACTCCATCCCCTCCCCCCCATCTATTACACCAGAGAGTAGGGGGGCAAATTCTTTCAAGATCTGAGCCAGCACATGAACATAAAAACTCACTGCACTACAAACCTCTATGTTCATTTAAAGTGAGAGTACTCCCTCTCTGCAGAGTGACAAAATACGTTTGGATGCTCCTCAGTTTCTGTCTAGAAGTTATGTAAAATTATGTTCCGTTCCATTGCCTTTGACGAGAAGTTGTTCAGCTTGCTACTGTATGAATAAGTATTATAATGAATTATCTGAAATAGGCCATTCTTCATGAGTACTTTTACTTTTGGTAATTTATACATTGCATATTCTAATGCTAATACTTTTGTACTTACCGTTAAATGTGTATTTCTGTCACATTGTTGTTTTTACTTAAGTAAATTATCTGAGCCCTACTTCCACCAAAGATCAAATTACAATACAATAATGAATAAAATACCCCTCTGTAATTTTAACAGTGTCTTCATTAATCACACTGTCCATTTTGGCCATTGAGTTTGTGGAGTGGTCTGTTAAGAATCACATGCTGCTGAATGTGGATAAGACCAGAGAGATGGTGATTGACTTCAGGAGAAAGGGAATGGCTCCGTAGCCCCTTTGCATCCTGGGAGGAGATGTTGCCATGGTTGAGGAGTACAGATACCTGGGTGTCAACATTGACAAAAGGTGGAATTGAAAAATCAACAGCGCTGCTGTTTACAAGAAGGGGATGAGCAGACTCGATTTCCTGAGGAAGCTGAGATCCTTCAATGTGTCCAGCAGAGTGTTGGAGATGTTCTACCAGTCTGTTGTGGCCAGCGCTCTGTTCTCCTCCGCAGTCTGCTGGGACAGCAGCATCGGAGTCAGCGACACAAACAGAAACAGCCAGCCTTCCTGATCAGTTTGTTGATCAGGAAGGCTGGCTATTTCTGTTTGTGTCGCTGGCTCCGTTATTGGCTTTAAACAGGACACTTTTGAAGCTGTGGTGGAGAAGAGGTCACTGAACAAACTGTTCTATCCTGGATAACCCCGACCACCCTCTCCACCCCACACTGGTCCAACAGAGGAGCACCTAAGAGGCTTCGACAGCTTCGATGTCACACGGACCGCTACAAGAAATCCTTCCTACTACAGGCAATACAACTTTTTAACACTTCATCACTGAATAGAATAAGACTTGTTCATGTATATTCTGTATGTGTGCCGTGTGTCTGATATTTTGCTGCTGAAGAACAAGCAGCTTCAGGAAAGATCAGTTTCCATATGAAAGGCAAGGGTTTTAAGCTAGTTATCGCCATCTAGTGGAACCAGAAGGATAAACTATCAGCTCTCTACTTTTATCATTTATCCTCCAAAATGAAAAGACACATCCAGGTGACATGTTGTCACGTTTACTTTTATTGTAAAGGTGAAATTATTCCAAAATATTAATATGTTAGAGGAACAGAGAAGAAAAGGAGGAGGAGACATCTAGAAAACATCTACACAAGACTTTGGTAAGAATCTTGGGACACATTCTTATCAAAACATTTCACAGGAAAAATAACAAAATCTTCTAACAATGCTCAAAATAATATAGATCTCAATCGTGGTGCATCTACATGTAAAACAATATAGCTGGGTAAAAAGCCAACTGGGCATTTTGTGTCCTAGAAACAACTGAACAATTGTAGGCGTATAAAACACTGGAATGGCTGGGCACCTGTGCTTTAAAGTCTGGAATATACTGTACTACTTAATGATACCACAATATATAACAGTTCTTTATCTTTTTATTAAATCAATTTATATTTCATAATTATATTTTTCAAGATATATTATACCACAACAAGTTTACAGTAATCTTGCAAAAGAGTCTTATGTGTATAAGAGCTAGTTTGAAAACCGAAGAATCAGCCTAGTTTAAATCCAGAGTTTTCCAGTGAGATCTTTGAGTTCAAATTCTCTTGACGACAACTGACCTGAGCTCTGGATTTAACCATGACAGATTCAAGCATGTGCCATTTCAGCCCTAAACAGAGTGCATTGGATCATTGTGTGACAGTGTGCCATGCCCTGTTCTGTTCCCAGCCCCACTGTCATCCCTTCCTCCCTTCAAAATCACCCCCGTTCCCCTACTACTTCCTAGCAGGGGTGCACATTACAAGCCCTGATCTCCTTCCTGTCCTTGCAGCTGGACAGCTGGGCGGTCTTAAACCTCTGCTTCACCGTCATGAGCCGTTCTTGAATACCTCCACCGCACAGCTTGGTACATTCTGTCCAACTCGACCATGGCCTCATTTTACACCCTAAGAATAGAAAAAAGAAAAGAGAGACCACCAGAATAATTCTTCCTTCAGATTTTTTGTTAATTATCTGGATGGTGTTTTAGTTCCTTTTAAGGAGGGTGAATACCAACCTGGATGCTCAGAGGTGACCTCAACTCGGCCCTGTTTGCTCCTCCTCTTTTCACGCTGTTCCTTGCGTCGTTTCTTCTCATCACTGTTGGCTTGTCCTCGGTTGCACTTCCTGATCTTACACTTCTTCCTCTGGATGGTTTCAGCACACGGGTCTCCTCCAAACTGAGGCTCCAGCTTCACCATGCGTGTCCGGATAGTATGACCCTTCCCACAGGACTTATTGCACTCCGACCACTCAGTCCAATCTGACATGACACAGTCTATGGCTGGGTAGACAGAATTGGACAGTTGTGAGATGAGTGGTAACTGATGAGAAGGACAATAAATAGGGTTTGATGTAATGTTCTGTGTATGGATGTCAAGGATTACATATGAATCCACGTCTAGGGAATAATAATTTGTTATATTCTAAATTATACATTGACTCCACAGAATACATTTCTGGTTTGCCACGGGGTGCGATTTGTTGTCACATGGCTCTGATGTAGCATTATCACACTGCTGTAAACTAATAAGCACTGACGTGAAAAACAAATACATATAGTATATATTAACAACTGTCAGTCCAAAAATAACACCATAGATTTTTAAATAAATTACAATACTTTGGGGGACAATCTCATCTGTCTTGTATCTATCTGCATCAAGGCACCGGGTTGTATAACAAAGATGAATGATCATGAATTTCCATAAATTATACATGTTCAGCATGTGGGTGTGTGGCTAGAGATACTTACGACACTCTGGTAGCATGCACTTCTCCACCTGTTCTAAGTCTTCTGTACACTCGCCCAGCTCCACTGAAGACTTGAGCATGCGTTGTCGTGTCCTTGAACCCTTTCCGCAAGTCACACTGCAGTCACTCCAGTCAGACCATGGAGTCAGCATGCAGGGAATTGTGTCTAAACACAACAAAAGTCACTCAGTAACACCAGTATTTTACCATCAAACACAAACATCACATGTGTGAAATATCTCAAATGTAACTGATCAAATCTTTATTTTTTTATTTTTTAAACAGTTGCATGCATGAATAGTAGCAGCAAAACAGCATCTGGCTTTTTAATCATGAAGGGACATGGGGACAAAACCTGATTTATAAGTTTTGTCGTTCTGAATTCAGTTAGGCTGGCTGCTTAATGAGGCAAAAAAGTAAAAGGTGTGCAGATAGTTGTGGTCCTGAGAATGTTGCTACTCACGACATTCTGGCATCATGCACTTCTCCACTTCTAGCACCTCTGCCCCACAAATGGAGCCATCTGCTGGAGGCATCTTCACCATGCGCTCTCTCCTCTTCATGCCAAGACCACAAGTGGCACTGCAGACATCCCATTCACCCCACTCTGTAACCAGACAACTGCTGGGTGCTAGGGGCCAAGAGGGAACGACAAGGTACAGTAAACCCACAGTGCTACTTAAATTAGATCCATAGTATGAACTAATACACTTGGGACAAACAAGGTGACAAGGGACAACTCACAGCATTCCTCATTGACCACACAGTTTTCGGTGTCCTGTGTGGGCTGGGTGCAGACTGAGCCATCATCAGGGAACTGCTTCACATAACGCTCCCGGGAACGTGTGCCCATCCCGCAGGTCAAACTACAGGGAGACCAAGAGATCCACTCTGACAACATACAGGTGGAAGCATCTAAAGAGTCAAATGACAAAAAGGAAGAGATGTACTGTAGGTGATTTTGGTAAATGACAAAAAGATTAAAATGCACAGGGAACTCAGAATTGTGTATTTGTAGCTTAACAGGTGTCATGCAGGTTTTATTGCCAATTGCTGTAAATTGCTTCTGTGTTTTTTTTGCCTACATTTTATAATACTGGTTTAGACGCATGTTTGGCTGAAAGCTGCCTGTTGCGAATCTGTTACATTTCTTCATGTATAATTCTAAACAAAGCCTCTCTCATCTGTTTTAATTGGAATCATAAATTTGTATCATGAATTGTCACACTGTTTTCCTCCCTAAAGATGTATCTGCATGAACCTACCTTGAACCAGTCCTTATTTCCTCTGGTACCTCGTTTTTATCTAGGTACTCTCACGTCATTGAAGTGAATTGAGGTTGAACTTGGTGAAACTGTTCTGTACAGTCCTAGTTGTTGGGGGCTTATTGTCTAATATACAGTTCATGGCTGTGAGATCCTTCACTTACCGTAATAGTGTGCTGCTAGACCATTTTGTTCAGTCGTTATCGATTTTTATTTATAGTTATAATTGAAACGCCCATACTGTCCTGGCATTTGGAAAAATTATTGCGATTCTAAATCAAACCGAAGACATAAATTGTATAACATGACAATAAAATAACTGTAGATGTCCTTCCTTTATTCAAAGCTAATGGTTCCAACATACAAAGGCACCTAATTGACAAGAACAATTGCAACTTGCTTTTCTTGACTGGTTTCTTATGTAATTATGTGAGTCTCAATGCTCAATGTATCATTTTGTGATACCTGATAAATAAACTAGGATAATTCTACTCAATAAAGCAGAGGTAACTGAATTGGAAACAGAGCTTCTAGTTATGTCAAGTACTGTAACGTTTCTTACAGTTAACTATACTAAGCAAAATACAATGCAGGAAAGAAATTAGGGTGGTTTGTGTGCATCGTTGAGTGTGATCTAACTTTACAGTTGTATATAAGGAATGTAACTAAAACAGCACACTATAATTTCAAAGTAGTACAGGTACTGTATAGAGAAACCCTATACAGTACCTAACCCTACTTTCCAAGTAGGCGTGATTAATGCCATGCATTTCTCTCATGTCTCCACAAATCGCTTGTACAAAATTGCCTTGTTACTGAAATGTGCTATGAGCTAAAGCTGCCTTGCCTTACTTGTTTATAGATCTATTATAACATGCTTATAATGCTTATAGTCTAGAGTCCCAGATGAGTCAAGATCCCATCAGATTCTCTGTACCAAACAGTGAGAGACAGAACAGAGACCTACTGTGAAGATTCCTTTGGGAACAGTCTCACTTTAGATCTAAGGACAGAAAATCAGGCTTTCAAGTGACTCCTAATACTACTACTACTACTACTACTACTACTACTACTACTAATACTACTAATAATACTACTACTAATAATAATAATAATAATAATAATAATAATTTAAATTGTGCTTTTCACAGCCTCAAAGTCACCTAATAATAAATTATATATTATAATAATAATAAAACGTCCCATGCAACAACACTGTCATTCAACTGTCTTCATTATAATAACATTGGCTAGATAAAAGTTAATTAACGCTTTTTTCTTTTTTGACATATTGGTAAAATATGTAAATAACTTTGAGCTGCATTTCCGTCCATTGCCATGTGAGTAAAGTAAATATACAGTGGCATGCCAATTTTTACCTTTAATTCCAGGGTCTTTACATCCACATCAGACAAACCGTGTAGGAATGAAATCCCTTTTTACACATACTGTAGCTTCACCAATATGTTATTTTCGTGCCACTGATAATGTGTGTAGGCAGTCAGCCAGGCTGAGGACAACCGTGTGCATGTGTTATGTGCGCCCACATGAGGAAGAAGGAGCTACTTTCTCAGCAAAGCTAATTTGATTAAATGAGCTGTTTTATTGTGGCCTTTCTTTTTCTATTTTACTTTTATTTGCCTGATTTTATTCAACTGTAGTGCTGAAGTGCTTTAAAGGTCCAATTACATGCTGCTTTTTGGATACTTTTATATAGGCCTTATATAGTGGTCCCTAATACTGTATCTGAAATTCAGCCTTGGTGCAGAATAACCGCTACTAGAGCCAGTCCAGTAGGGGTGTGGCCTTGACCAACTGCCAGGCTTGGCAAACCATGATTTCCCCTTTTATGAAATCTGGGCGGGATAAGCAGAGCAAGACATCATATGGAGCAAGATTCCAGATCAGCCCATCTGAGCTTTCATTTTCTCAAAGGCAGAGCAGGATACCCATGGCTTGGTTTACACCTATCACCATTTCTAGTCATTGTGGGACCATTTTCATGCCATGGGACCTTTAAATGTGCTATATAAATTAATAAAAGTTTACCTTATTATCACGTCTCATGTAATGGCCTTGTTATTTCTGCATATTCAAGGTGTAAAACATGGCACAAATAAATAATCTCTAAATATATCAATCTTTCTGCCATTAATCTATAAATAAAGGGCTTCTTTCAACCTATTTATTAATTTAATTTTTAATAATGTTTGGTTTCATCATTACATAATTTAATCATTTGTAATTAATATAAATCATCCATAATTGTCATAGACATGTTGGTCAAAGGAAACTTTCACTTGATGGTGGTGCTTGGCAAAAGGTCAGGGGGTCAAAGTCATTATGTTTCATTAGCCATTAGATAAGACCAAATTGTTGAACACAAAGAGTGACAGACTGACTAATCTACATAGACACCCAACCTGCTTCCGGGGCAAAAACGTTTGTATAGAGAGAGAGAACGATATTAATATAAAACACCTTGAAAAACCTGCAGACATCCGTTCTTACTGTCTTAACATCTTACAAAATAGCTTTGTTATCAAATGTAAAAGCCTGCCATTTAAACAAAGAGCTGTCCTAGCCTTTCCTTCTGCTTTCAATTCATTGCTGCAGGAAACCAGTACACTAAGGTGTAATCAATGGTCTACAAGAACAATGATTTTAAACATGTCCCCAGTCTTTAGAGTATCAAAACATTAATGGAATGTAATCCTAACATTTAAAAAAAACTTATCAGAGATAAAAGGCGCCTAGTGGATGTTGAACCTTCAGAAAACTCAAAATTAATTCAGATGTCTTTTACGTCATCAGCTACATGGACCTTTTTGTTTTCCTCGTGAACACAGTAACCTTCAGTCTTTTGATAGATGCTCACCCTCATCACTGCATCCCGGCCCCATGCAAGGCTCAAAGTCCTGGGTGTGTGGGCAGGGCACACTAAGGTCCAACTGGGCCTTTAACATCCTCTGCCTCATCCGCTTGCCCTTTTCACAAGTGGCCGAGCTACATGCGGACCATGGAGACCAGTTGGAGTAGATACACGTCTCAGGGGTGTCATCTGCAACATGGTAAAGGGAATAAAGATACTATGATAGCCTAACACTGGTGCTGACACAATGCTTTTCATCTTGAGAGAGAGAGATAGAGAGAGAGAGAGAGAGAGAGAGAGAGAGAGAGAGAGAGAGAGAGAGAGAGAGAGCAGGATTCGGACCTTCCTCTTTCTCCTCCTGGGCAATATCTGCTACAATGTCATCCACATTATCCGGCACAATGTTGCACTGTTCGCCCTGCAGACACACAGACACACAGTAATGTTAGGACATACTCCAACACTCTCTAGGTGCTCCGTTGCTTCAATTTTCTGCTCTCTTTAAATCCTTCTGTTTGTTTCTGATAGCTATCAGCAAGAGTGACAGCTGGAAAATGGGAGAGTCAGCATAAGCTTACAAATTCTCTTAATTGGGGTATCTACACAGTACACAGGAAGAAGAGATACCATGAGAATACAAGTCCATGCATTCTAAAATTCTAAAAGTGTAAACTGAGCATCTGTACATGTATGTACAGTTTATGTAATGATTAGAAATGGGTTGTGGAAAAAGGATCACAGAATAAACTTCCTACAGCTGCCTCTAGATGCCACTGAAGGACTGCTAACCTTTTATCCCTTTCTGGTTTGCAGTCAGAGATCCCAGGGAATGTCTTTCACTCATTATCCATCAAATTACAGTTTGAGTACAGGAGGTGTGTTTGGGGTCACTTTCTTGGATGGGATGTCATGTCGCTGCAGGATGCTGTGGTAGCCATACTGATTCAGTATGCCTTCAATTTGGAAAAATCCCTAACAGTGTCACCAGCAAAGCATATCCCACATCATCACACCTTCTCCTCCATGCTTTACTATGGGAACCAGGCATGTAGAATCCATCCGGTCACCTTTTCTCTGTTGCACACAGAAGTTTATATTTAAGCTGATTTTAATACCTGTCATAAATGTTTTAAGTCCCTTTTTCTCAATGATTTGTGCAATTTAAATTGGCTGAAGGTCTTTTAGGAGCTGCATCACAACTCATTTGAGGCGTTATGTAATTTATTATTCTTGATATAGCCTGAATTAAGAATAATTAACAATGGTGGGTGCCAGGATAGCTCAGTTGGTAGGAAATATAGAGGCTTTGCTGCATGTCATTCCCCCTCTCTCTCCCCTTTCATGTCCTGTCAAGAAAGGCCTAAACATGCCCCAAAAAAAATCTTTAGAAAAAAACTAAGGTGGTGACTGGTCAAAATATTACCCATCATCATCATTCATATATTGATTGATGAACTATCACATTCCCATTTTTTGTAATACTACTTACTTTCAATAAGAGGCTTTTTTTACTTTCAATAAGAGGCACCAGTACTAAACAAAAACAAAAAACTTGAAACTGAACTGCACAGTACTTACTACTAAAATACTAAAAACTAACATTTGATAACACCAATTCTACTTTAGTATGCTTATATTTCATTGTTGTTGAATTTGGAAAGCAGCAAACAAAACGTGTTGACAGGTGTCCCAGTGATTTGTTTTTACCTTGTGAAATACAACTCCCACACCACAAATACAGGTACTACATCCATTACTGATCAATTGAAGGACATGATTAAACTCATCATCATACCTGCTAAGCAGTGTTGAAGAAAAATGAAAGCTGTCTCTGTCCTTCCTTTCTGTCTCTGATTTTGAAGCTTTTAAGATATCTATACTTCTGCTCACAATGAGGGAAGATGGTAAAGGTTGCCAGTTCTGTTTTTATTTTAATCTAATATGGATATTTTATCATTGTAGCATATCATCTAGAGTGTTAAGAGTGAGCTAAGAATATGCTGTATGTGAAGATGAGATGCAGAGCTGAGCTGGAAGCACTGGGCTCACTTCACAATACAGAAATAAAGCAAGGCTATCAGTGACTATGGAGAAAAAACTTGCAGAGAAGCAATCAAAAGAGACCAACCAAGAACCTGATCCTTTTTCTTCTTCTTTTTTACTTGCTGTGAGACAAAAGGGTAATGACTGTGTCACCTTACTGCACACTGCAGTAATATGTATAGCACAATTCAAGTCTTGTTAGTAAATCATTATTGTTATCAATCGCAAATACTAAATGACTTACCTTCATCTGTTAACATACGCTGCCATGATGCAATTACCTGCAATATGACAATTATCCTACAAGAGCTACAAAGTAACTGTCTTTGCAGACTGGTATGAAAACAGATAGACCTTTCTGGCGATGCGTTCCACAATGACCCTAGCCACTGGAGTGATGGCGCCCCCTTCAGGGTCATAGAAAGGGCTCTGTGGATGATCCAGACTGGTCAGGGGGCGGATCTTGTCCTGGGTCACAATGGGCTTGTTGGGAGACTAAAAAAGCACACAGAAAGAAAGAATAAGAAAGAAGAGGAAAAACAGATCGTTGTAGATCTTTGGGATTTAAAAAAAATTGCACATTGTCAGGATTTGTTTAAAAGATACATTACAATGACCACAAAGTCACTCAAAGTTATACAAGTCCCACAAAGGACAAGTCCTAAAGTGTCCTTGAAGGAGCATTGTAGTTTATATGGAAGATGCTTTTATTAGTCAGCAGTAAAGGTCTGCCAGCATGGGGTTGATAGAAGCACCACCGCCAGAGGCTGTCTGGAGACAGAAGACCAGCTTATCCTTCATCGGGGGGGGCCCACAGAGACAACAGAAAAAAGGTAAAGAGCTGCTCTGAAGCAGGGTAATGACTGGCCACTAAAGTAATAGCACTGAGAATGGATGTCATTACTCGGTTACAGGCTTGTGCCTTTACAATTTTTTGGGGGGAGGGGGTCCCTCCCTGTCCCTGCAGAGACGTTTTTGCTCTTTAGCCACGTTCTCATTGGGTCTCAGGACACCAGCCTGAGCCTCCATTTCAACAATGAATGAATGAAAAATAGCAATGCCTGTTATCAAAATTTGCGCCTTGCCACCTACGTAGGGCCTAAGCACTGTTGCAGCCAATGAGCAGCCAACGGGAGTTGGCCGCAGGACGACTCAATCACCATGAACAGTTTTTAATGTTCTATCAGACTATAACTACTGGAGATTCTGCTCTTGAGACTTTGTTCTTATTTTCGGGACGATTAGGGCAGGATTTGGGATTTGGGACAACTGACACATTTTTTTATTTTATTTTTTGGGACGTCTGGACACCCTAATGGATACCTTAGTTTTAGATTACTGTATACCAAGTGGTACAGACAACTATCAATTCATTACCTTGATCCTGAAGAAAACGTAAAAACGTCTTGATGCTCAGGCAGGTTCTGGAGTTCTACATTTGTTTTATAAGTAACTGCTGCAACGTATATACAGTATGTTCTGAATATGGCTGAATAGCCTCTAAAGTACAGTTCCATTCAGTCAGTGTGAGGCCCCAAGTCTATGTAAGAAAGGACAGGCGTGGTGTACGAGGGAGTGTGTGTGTGTGTGTGTGTGTGTGTGTGTGTGTGTGTGTGTGTGTGTGTGTGTGTGTGTGTGTGTGTGTGTGTGCGTGCGTGCGTGCCTGTGTATCTGTGAGAGAGAGAGAGCGAAGGGAAAAAGGAAGACGAAGAGAAAAATAAATTATTCCTGAGACTGGCCAAAACACGCAAGAGAGCACAGTTCAGTGGGTTCATCTGTGAGCTCCAGGAATCACCCAAAGGTGTCACACATGTCATCATAGTTTGGTCAAACATGTACAGTACACGCACAGCCTAATCTGTTAGTGCTGACTGGAGACATTAAGCACGCAGCAGGCAGAACTTCAGGGTGAGGGCGGGTGGGGAAGACTTTCAAGGCTGTTAAAGGAGAATTGAATGGGTGATGAATTGTTAGGAGGTGAGGAAGAGGTGAGAGAGGGAGTGCCTGTGAGTGTGAGCAGACAGGCAGATAAAGAGGTTGGCATAATGACAAGGTCAAAACCTGGCTGTGAAGGGAAAACTCAGCTGGTGATGAGAGTGAGGAGGAAGGTTATTCACAGGGTAAAAGGTGGAGAGAATAGCAGTTGAGTCAAACTTTGTTTTTGTTGCATGATGATGATAATGATAGAGAGTTCCTTTTCCCCCTAGTTTTTCAATTATAATAATAATTACTGGTATATTTTAAAAACTGAATAAATGTGAAATGGCTGTTTCACAGAATAATTCAGTGACAACTGACATGTTTGACAGTAATTTGTCAAATCTACATTTCAATAAATGTGATTAAAGTTTGTACTAACTTTTAAGGTTTATAGGCCCTTCCAATGAATCAAATACTACAGTTTTAATTGTAACTCTTGATTAAAGGATATTTCAGTGTTTGCTTTCTTCACCTAAAATACATAACAGTTAACTAATGTACCACCCTACGATTCACATATCATCACAAGTACTTAAAATATAGATCAGTCATTGTATATAACACAAGCAGACATAACAGAATGAGGATAAAATTCTTAATTTTGTATGCATGTTGGGCAAATGACTGAGATGACATAATGTTTTAATAAACTACATTTTTTAAATGCTCAAATGTTCTCACTGACCTCATATGTCACCCCGCTGTCAGTTCCTGCATCCCAGGGGATCAGGTCCTGGACCACCTTCTGGACCCAACCACACTCCTTGGTACACAAGTCCTCAGCAGACAAACCCACATTCCAGTCTGGACTGGGCCCCAGCATGGTCAGGAAGGACATAAGGTGACGGCTCTGGTCCACTGAGAATTCGGCTGAGGGGGGGGCCCGCCTGAAGGAGAGAGTTAGAATGAAGTCTGTGTGATTCAAAGCAGTTTGTAATTGTGAGTGAGGGAGAGAAAGAGATGTTAGCTGCATCACAACTGGCCTGTGTCCCTCAGAAGACCTGAGTCTCGGCGGCAACTGATCACCCCTAAATGAGATGTCCAGCCTGAACAAAAGCAAGCCTGGGGATGCATGTGGTTGGTTCTCGTGAACTCGTGAAGTCATACATTTTCAGTTTAGTTGCCAGCGAGTTTCCCTAAAATGGCCAACAAAGTGTAAATACAAAAGGAAACGTTTTCTGATTGTACCAGGTTAGTATTGTAGTAATCAACAACAAAACCAGGATGCGAGGAGTAAACCTCTACATATGGGTGCTTGCTCTACCCGGTGAGCTACCCAGGCATCAAAATCCATGTATTTCAGGGTATTGGGAATCAAACTCACTCACACAGTTTTTTCAAGTTTGCATTGAAATAGGAAACTCTGACTCCTTTAGAGAGAAAGAAAGGAAAGGTATAGTTACACTTCCTATAAATAAAATGCAGACAGATATTTAGTTGATATATTTCTAGACTCACTTTGCAAGATCACATCTATCTTCTCCACAACACATTTTCTTTGTTCCAACACAAGAGACACGAACGCACGTATGTACGTACGTACGTACGCATGCACGCACGCGCGCACACACACACACACACACACACACACACACACACACACACACACACACACACACACACACGCACACCTCTGGCCATCTGTCTAAACTAATTAAGAACTTTCCCAGCCAATACAAGATTAATTAAAAGTGGGAAGATTCTTGTTTAAACATAGACAATTCACCAGTAATTCCTTTTCAAGCTGTCATCATCCTTCAGCCAACTCAATACTGCCCCTGCACACTGTGACCTCTCACTGAACGCCAAGACTCTTCCACATCTCGCCTGTATTCTGGGACAGGTTTCCTAAAAGAAAGCATTTCTAAGGACTGTCTTTGTCTGCTGGCTTGTAAGGAGAGGGGGAAAAAGTAATGCATTTTTTTCCGGACAACAATTGTGAAATGTCTGTTATAATAATGATCTGTTTTTCACTCTACTAATGATGGTCTCTGAGGATATGAAATAACACTTATCACCTGGAAACACACAACTTGACTCAACTCTCCCAGGCCTCTGCTCAGTGTGTACTGTATGTCTAAGATTTATCTCAAACATATATTTGGGATCGACAAAAGGGTAAAGTGTAATTGACAGACAAGAAGAAAAAGAGCAAGTCTGGTAGCAAATGAGGAAGGGATACTTCACCATACAGCAGACAACCCAAGTAAAATGCTTTCATTAATCAAAATTAATGTTTATAAATATGTGCATATTTTTGTAGTTGAAATGAATGGTAATAGGCGTCATGGTGTAGAAGGACATGATTTATTTATTTGTCTAATTTTTTAACTTGTTGACCAAGCATTCAACTATTTTTGCTGAAAGCTGGGGAATTTAGACAACCTCAATATTATTTTTACATGTTAAATTTGGTATTTTCTTTCATGCTAACAAGTGTGTGAATTCTGGATTTGTACTGTACTAGAATGAGCCACATAGACTGTCCTGAGGTAGTCTAATTGTCTTTTTTTAACAGTAGACTTTAAATGTCAGGTTTCATACTTGACAATGTTGAAAACAGTGTTTTGGTAAACTCACATCTGTGGCTTAGTTAATCGTTGCTTTATAAGATATCAGTGCCTGTCTACTTACATATTATAAGTCTTTGTCTGTATAGGTAGTCAGTGACATAAATAACATTTAAATATCAAGTTCCGAAAATTTCCGTCCCTACTTTCAGCATAATGCAACTCCATGCTATAACTTAAACATATAATTGAACCAAATTCCATTTTGCTCTTTGTAGCCAATAGCCTATTCTTCACGAAAAGCTTTATATAATCAAGTCCCTATTCTGTATGGATGCTGTTTTCCTTTCTCTCTAGTTCGTTCTCTTTGGCCTACGTCCATGGTAGGCCACATAGTTATCAATACAAAACGTCCTTCCGTTTTTGCTCCAAACTAATGTAATTGATCAGATGCACTGTACAACAATTAATTGGTTGCATGTGCAGCACAGCATAAGCTAATTAGTGCATATCATTGCTTCTATTCCTGTGTTCTTCCTTTTGGAGACTAAAGTCATGAGGACCCCCTGGTTGAGGAAACAACACTGCACATGGCTTTACCACTGAAGTTCTTCTGAACCAGCCGAGTCAACAAGCTTCTTGTTTTTCTCATGAATAAGAGATTAAATGGCTCTTGTGGATTTAGGAGTAAATGAGCATGGTATGGCTGGCAGTTTCAGGGCACCTTTTAGCTAGGTTTTTACTGATCGGCAGGCTCTGGGTCCAACTTTGGATACTGACTTCTTACTGTATGTTTTGATACCTTAAGCCTTAGGACCTATGGTATCATATATGTGAAATAATTAATTAATTTCTGTTGTGATTTACCAGTGACTGAGAATGTTGTGGCCCATTAATTACAAAGTCACTTTGTAGCTAATGGGCCAACATTTATATATGTGTGGATGCGTTACATAAATGTTGATTATTTTCAAAAGAATTTCATTAAGTTTTTAGATTGATTTCTTACTTTGCAATCCATTTAATGTGGTATGACTTAGAAATTGCTTAAGATAATCCATCACAGAAGACATATCTACTGAAGAGCATGCTGATGGTATGTCCCCCACATTTTAATGAGTGCATCTGGCTCCAGATAAGTAACTGATTTACTACAACTGAAATTCAAAACACATCAAACCCTATTTTCAATTGAAAGTAGCAGAGCCACGTATATACCACGGACCTGTTGCAGACACTATGGAGCATATTAACAAATTCACAGCAGGGGTAAGAAAATTTGTCGGAAAGCTGGCTGTTAAAAGTCTGCTGGTAATCAATAATTCCTTTTACTACAAACTACTAAAAGATAATCCTGTTTCGACATATGCATTATGTCAGAAATGTATGTATTGTAAGAAATATATAACACTTTTGACTTAAAAGAACTACATAAACAAAGCAAATGACTTTTTACTTGACTTTAAAGTTCCATGCCCCTTTAGTCCTGATGTATATGCCCACCTGTCCAATATAATTTTTTCCATTTAGCCCTCTTATCTCCAAGGTACTAAAGACTAGAGGTAGGAGTTAGGTATCCCATTTTATTTTGTACTTTCTAATCTATGTTGATTTCAGATAGTGTGTTTAAGTTTCTAGTTTTGTCTCAGAGGCCTGAAAAAGGAGGCAAGATGGAATATTTAATTTGTATTTATTCAGATTTTTAAAGTACTACATAGTGAATGTTTTGCCAGTGATGTATGAATGTTTTTCTAGAGGATGAAGGTCTGAAGATGTGATCGTGAAAGGTGTCTGAGAGAGATGTTTGAGTTGGTTTTCTATATATTTACTTGTTTGATAAATGTATATGGAGCAATCTGATCTGGCTCATATGCATACATGGTGTCTTGCACTGTAACTTCAAAAAAAGACTATGTTGTGCACATCCATATAGTTGCTGGCCATGTAGGTAGGGAATAGTTGTATGCATAACACAATAATTAAGAGGAATTCATGCATTAATTCATGATACTATATATACTATATCAGCAGTGGGAACTTACTGTCTGTGAAGGAAACACCAGGGTGATTAGGTCTCTGGTTTTTATGGTCTTCAATATCATGGACAGCATATTGATAGACAGAAGACCCATATGACAGCTTTAATAAGATCAAGGAGAAAAGAGGAAGACCTTGGAATCTGTGATAGATTTCTGTGATGGATCACTAGCCAGTTTTAAGTCTCTACAAGTCAACATTATAGAGTATTATAGTGTAATTTAAATTCAAATGATTGAAAACCACTGGGTGCATGGAAACGTATGATAGTAAAAAGTAATGTAGATCACTTGCAATTTGTATTAAATTTTTGATTTAACTAGCAATCCAGCATCACAGTCAGGAGATGTGTGGTGAGCATTATGCTAGTCAGGATGTATTACTTACACATTAAGTGGTTGCCAGGCTGGCCACTGTGCTTTCATTTTGATGACTGTCAGGACGTCATCACCCTACAGAAGAGAGACAAACAAAAAGACACAAAAACTGAACCTCAGTCTCCTAAAATGATCCACGCTCTCTTGAACCATCAAGCTTTACATGTGAATGACTAAAACCGATCAATAGAAGACTTTTCCATTTCTACACTTTAATCTATAAAGTAATTATGTCAGTGAATAAAGTTGGTCAGTGTGGTTAGAATGGGCTGTGCTTATAGTTTATCAGCATCACCATGCATTTTCACAGTAAGGGTGGTTTTAACACCCTTAATACATATGGCCATACAAGGATCCCCCTTTGTTCTTAAATGATTTGGTGGGTTTAACTCTACTGATGGATGCATTTTGGTTTTGTGTCCTTTATTTGGTTCAATAGAACATGTAACAAAGGATTTCAAACATGTTACATTTCTGATTGATGTTCTGTTTCATCTTGTGGTTCTTTAAACACCACAACAACACAAAATAAACATGAACATCATAAGATTCACAAATACAGTATATACTGCAGAGCTACTGTGTAGGCTAATAGTGTATTGTTTGTGTTATTGCCTCCAAACCCAGTTGGATGCATTTCATGTTTTTGTCATTGCGGAAAATGTAAACATACTCTTTTTTTGAGCAAGGTTTGTGTTAAGAGTGGAACATTAGACGGTAGTTATACTCAGGTACAGAGATAGTATGCATATGACATACACATGAGAGGATGAGAATCTATCCTGGTGAAAAAAAATCCTGCCAGTGTGAGGATCGATCAAACTTGCAACATTCCAGTCAAAAGACGACACTGTCACAAATGTTTTCTTCAGACAATGCCAAACAGAGAAAAAGTGTTTACTTAATGTGCAAAGTACTGTTCCTCATTAAAAACAAGCTGTGTAAGTATATTCACAATGTGCTAAGCTACGATGATGTCAGTAACCCTACTTCCTGTGGTCAGAAAATAATGTTTGTTCCAGTAACCAAAATGACAGCACTCCCATCTCTTGCTCTGTGTTATTGAATTTTATTGCAGCATATCTGACAGGCTGATAATAAGCCTGCGGCAGACTAATCCTATTTTAGATTCAAGGATGGTACTGATGGGCTGTGCCTGTGCTAAGAATTCAAATATTATCTACTTGTGCTTTTTGCATGTTTCCACAACAAGAAATAGTATTCCATTCTTAATGAAGCTTTACACTTTGGGGTAAACATTTCTGTCACTATTACATTATATACAGCGAGGCACTTGCAAACTTTAAAATGAATAGAAGTGCAGAAATGAAAGTCATCGTGCTACTTTTGTTCAGGTTCTCAGTGAAAATGTTTTGGTTCGTTCTACACAAGGAAACATTTTTATTTCTTTTTGGAAAATACTCTAGAGCTTCTTTGTGAACTTGTTTTTATTACAACATATCTTTCCTAAATGCAATAGAGGTTCTCACCATACAAATTCCCGGGCTGAAGGTGAAAAGAAAGGAGCTTGGAAATACAGGTCTGATGAGAAATAGAACTAGCAAATATTGCTGTGAGACCTTTAAAGAACAGATACGTCAAAAACAGCAGTGTCCAAGCCAGTGACAAAGATCACTATAATGAGCGAGCTAAAAAAAGACCTGCTACTGCAAATTAGTCTCTTGGCATCCATTTGCAGAACAAATCAAACTGTTATCCGACTCATAACTGCTGAAAAGAACACATTTCATGTTCTTCACCTACCAGCCCAGAAACAACATCAGTTTCCTAAATCTCTCTCCCTTCTCTGTCTACTTTGCTTTTGAAGATCCTTAAAAATCTATGCCTGAATGGCATATTTACAATTGGATTTTTTAATCAGTCTAAGCTCCTAAAATTATGAAAATTAGCATGACTCTGCTTCAAAGGTTCTCCACTATGAAGTAATTATATAACATTTTAAAGAGGTGGCCGGTGTGTGGATTTTATTGTGGTGCAATTCTGTTCCACACTGAAAAGAATATTTGTTTCTTCTTAGGAAGGACAGTCTGGACTTTGCTCCTCCCCCAAGTGTCAGTAAGTCATGCTGGTGAGGGCCCAACTTTTAACGGGATCACAGGAGATGATATGATTGGATGTAAGTGGATGCTGTTAACCATTCCCAAGTTATCAGTAGGCACACTGTGTGCCTCTGGTCATGAAAATACCGTAAGAACACTGCAAAGTATAGCAGGAAAACACACAAAACACACACAAAATGTTGTAAAATCACTTGGAAATGTTGATGCAGATTCTATCTACACTGAAGATGTGTTTCTTTCAAGTAACACCAACTTTTCTATATACGAGTGTCATGTTTCAGGCTATCGTGCTCTTTGGCTACATAATTTAGCCTCTAATGAGTTGTCAAGCCCTGAGAAGATATTTTTATTTTAATATTTATTTTAAATGTAATATGTGTGTGTAAATCAATATATTAAAAATACTATAAACGCTATGTAGAAGAAAACTTTAGAATAAAGAGGAACAGCATTATTATAAACGTCAGTGTCAACCAAAATCAAAAAACTAAAAAACACACATTTTCCCTTGACCTCTGACACCAGGCACCAGACAATAAAACCTCTCCCTTACAAGAAAGCTACCATCCTGGAGTCCCAATCACGTTTTTCCAGCACCGGGGCTCTGTTTACCAGGACTGGAGGTTCAGTTCAAACTTTTAGCCCAAGAGTTTCCAATCGCAGACTGATCTCATGAAATGGAATATGTATGACACGCCAATTTGTATGCCCTTATTGGCATATAAAGACACATACTCATTTTTTTCTTTCACCCAAAAGACCGAGGATCGCGTGTGACATTTCCTTGTCCTGAGTGTGACATGCGTGTGACTTTTCCTCAACTGTCATGTTCTTCTTTTCCTAAACCCAACCAGTTCTTCTTTTTCTAAACTCAACCATAGCTTTCTTCTCACGATAACATGTCTAGGGATAACATGTATATGTCCAGTCTATACAGCATAGACATTCACGCGGATGGCTCAAAAATGGTACATATAACACCCCACTTGGCATAAGAAAGAAAGTTGTATATTTACGCGTTCATGATGCCATGTTGCCACTGGTGACACAGTAACAACGTTTATGGCTAAAGACGCTTCCCATGGACGGGGAAACCAGCTACTTACACCAATAAATTGCAAGCAAGCAAACTGATCATCCTGTGACCCCAGATCACTGGACACTCAAATTAGGCTGAACCTTTTCATTGCTTTTAGAAAAACAGTTGCCAGTTTCCTAAATGTGTGTTCACAAACACAGAGACCACTGCCAGGACCTCCCCACATGTCCACCAGATACACAGTAATCCCTGTCACAGAAACAGAACCCTAAATTTCAAACATTCTTTTATAGTTTTCCATTTAAAGTAATTGCAATATGTGTTTAGAATGTGACCTTTATTACTTTATAGACTTCATTAGTACAATTATACCATAATCTTATGTGAAATTGTCTAATAATATTCATATTCCCCAATACATCATACCATTGAGCTAAATCTTTCCCCTACATATGTTTAAAACAGGGAACAGAGTAGAATCTAAGCATTGGCTCTCATCCCCTTCAGCCATAATTCAGTCTTCAGTCAAATATAGAAAGTCTCTGTAGCATCACTAAGGAGGATGTCATGTCATGTTGATTCCAATCAACACTTAATAATTACCAGAAACCCATCACTTAGTAACTCCCTAGACATGTTGAGGGAATGGATACGTTATAAATAACTAAAGACTTGTCAGTACAGTGTCCGCAAGCTATGCTGTCTGCCCCTTGGGATAGAACTATTCAATTTTTATTTCCTTATATTCATGTCATCAGTGACAATTTATTTTGGTAAATATGTATTTGTATATGTATATAAATATGCAAATATATTTATTATTATTCAACACTAAAGTGTACTAGCTTGCTTAATTAACTTCCATTACATGTTACAGTTATAAACACGCAAATGGAAGATACCTTCTGATGTATTGGGTTCAAATTTACTGAATTAGTATGGTAAGGGCAATGTGCATTTGGAATTTACTTCAATTTTTTTGCACTTATGTTGCTGGAGCTGAGTGCTCTAATTTGTCATCTTAGTCACTAAAAGATTCATGCAAATCAAGAACATTACACAAGCAACAAGCCCGCTACATCACAAAAAGCACAACTTCAGCTAGAATATTAATCTACCAAGTCTTAGACACCCTAATGGACCGATTTTGACATTGATATGAATTGCTCTCTATGTAATACAAATCCTCCTTTATCTTTCTTGGCATTGTTCTAGTAGAAAACTATAATGTTATGTTATTTCCTTCATTTCAAAATAGTTACACATTGCACATTGGCATAAGAAAACAAAATGGAGACAATTGATGCAGATGAGTTTTGCATTTCTGTTTTACATATATAATAATTTACATTTATTCCCACAAATTTTTGTTCTTGTGTTTACATAATTCAAGCAAAGGTGCAGGCACGTTGTGTCTGCATAAAGAAAAGTATGTTGACAACTCACCAGATTGCCATGAAATTGGTAAGGAAACTTGTCCTCAGAGGATGATTCCTAATGGCTCCGGTGACGTCTGACCTTTTTTTCTAACAACATCTTTGCGTCAGAGCTCCCCCTTGATCATTAATATGGTGACAGCGGTCTTATGAGTAGCTATAGATTTAAATAGCTTCTCAAAAATAACAGAAAATGTCTTGTTTTTGGCTTGCCAACCATGCGATTGTTTACATTGTACTGACTTTATACACTCTAGTCTCTAAATGGCCATATCATTCTTTGAATCAATTTAAAAACATTGAAAATCATCAAAGTTGAAAATATTAGGTTTTCACATTACCTTACTTGCCTATATGTTGCAGTTTGAGCAACAGGCGTAAAGGTTTAAATTTTACAAGTACACTAATATTTAGCTGTGCGGTTTATCTCTCATGTATGCAATTGTACAGATACATATCAAAGTATGCTGCCATAAATAACATCACTTTTACTGCTTTGCACCACTTTGTTGTTGGGTTTAATGACTGGTAGCACAGAGATTTATTGGCTTAATGACAAAATTTGCAACAGATCATTACCTCAGCACAGAATCCCAAGACTGGATGCATTTCTCAATTAACAAGTATGACTCTGCTTGCATCCATTAAAACATGTGTATGCCAAAGATAAAGATAGAAGAAATGTGCCTGCTTTTTATAGAGTTACAAAGACAACCAAAGAATGTCAGAGATATTGGAAAAATGTAGGAGCAGATTTCTGAGTGAGAGCAGAAAGATCACACACTTTTTGATTGACAATTTGACTAGCTGTTAATTTCTTACATATACGTTCACACTTCTAGCTAAACTTAGTAAAGTAAAGTCACTTTCCATATTGTTTATAAAACCATTTTCTCCCACTAACAATAGATAGGCTATTACAGTTGAACATGATGTAACTGCCACTATAGCCTAACTACAGGTATTGTAGTCTTCTTGATAAATAAATTATTGTGTCTTTAAACACAAACTATGAAGCTTTGTAAAATCAAATATCTGCTTTAAAGTACAGAACTTCCTGGCTGCAAAAGTTACATTTTTGTTCTTTTATAGTAATAGAAACCTTGTTTTCCTATCCAGTGCACCTGTTTGTTTCTTATGCTGCTACAAGATCAGCACTTGGAAACAACTACATGTCTCATCTATTTAATCATTTCAAAACCATAAACAAAGGTGAAGTACATTACCTTCCTTTGTGGTTTTGAAATTTAAAAAAACCATGCTAATGCCCTCAAATGCAACATGACTCCCTAAACAATGGAATTTGAGAAATGTGTTAAGTTGTTTTTGAAGTGTTTTCCTTTAGCTGTTTTCTTAAATATTGTATTTTTGCTTAATTAATTTGTTTTCTTAAATGTTTTTTTGCACAATAGGGCCACCACACTTTGATGTTTTCAGAGCAGTAACTGAAGGATATTTTGATTTGCTGTTAATTGGACATCTTATACCACTAATTAAAGTCTTCCCACTGGCAGAATTTTGAATCCACTCCCTGCTTTATGTCAAAGGCAGGGAGAGAAGGGTAGAATTTCAAAGATTATGTTTAAGTAGACGTATTGCTGCTGAAATGCAGTGTATTTCCTCTAATGACAGGGTGTCTAAAACTAAACCCTATTAGCCATGTAACTTGTCCCTTGCTTCTCCTGCCCAACACACACAGTAATTAGCTTTTCAGAGAGCCTTTCCTTCTACTAATTTAATATTGAGCCGAAGCAAATCTATAATTCTGTTGCTTCCTGCAGGGTGGCAGCTAAGGGACAACCTTTCAGGAACTCATTAGAGTGGGCTCAAGAAATGTATTTTCAATGTATATGCTTTAGTACTGCGAGGAATTTGTTAGTAATAAATTCACAAACTGCTTCTCAGTACTTTTGCATTTCAAGGCTCCGAATTTTCGGTTTCCTTATTTTTAATTGAATTACCAATTACATTTTTTGGATAGTTCCATCAGCTCCTTCAAAACCTGTGCCACTTAAATATTTTAATCAGTGAAAAACGGATGCTAAATTATTGCCGTCTTGAATAGATGCATTTAGAAATTACAGTGCTTTCATTACTTCTGCAGCACCACAAAGTTAACTGAATAAATTAAAGGGAGGTAACCTTTCCCCTTATGACCTCATAAGGGGCGAGATTCCAGCTCGGCCCATCTGAGCTTTCATTTTATCAAAGGCAGAACAGGATACCCAGGGCTCGGTTTACACCTATCACCATTTCTAGCCACGGGGGGACCATAGGCAGGCTGGGGGGACACATTTTAATGTTTATTATTGATGAATTAGAGTTGATCTTACTCTCTTCTGTTGTTTTGTTTAGTTTACCTCTGAGCACTCCTGATGTTACCTTTGACATTATTTTTTTTGCCTTTCCAGTCAGAATCAGCATCACACTGACAATTTTTAATTCATTACCAAAAGGAATGCAAATCTGTTTTTGCAATCAATCATCTTGTATTGATACATCATGTTGTGCATAACAATCCCTGAGTCATCAATCACTGTCAGAACACAGCAGAGGGGCACATCTGCCCAACTGGACAAACACACTGGCTCAAATTGCAGAGTACAAAGTGTGACTTATTGAGAATATTCTATACAATAACAATCTGATGTTCCAAGTCAATTATCTTACTATAGTCCAGCCAAGCTATGGCACATTTTTCACACACTTTTTTTTAATTCAAAGTAAGCACTCTCATTAAGTAGGCATTGTATGGCAGCAACACATCATTATTACAAGTTGTTAGAAAATCTGAAAACTCTAAAAAGATCAGAAATGTCAGAGTGAGTGGGATACGAGCTGGACTAGCGCCCTGAGAGGGGGCACCTGGCAGTGACCAGGAGGTGAAGTGGCATCTCTCCAGCTACCAATCCACACTCCGTACTTTGGTCCGAACAGGTACTTGAAACAGCAACCCTCTAGTTCCCAACACACAACTCCCTACGGACTGAGCTACTTTTTATTTATTTACTTTTATTTATCATGTATATTTCACACATATTTCCATCAGTTTATAGTATTACCAGTGCATTAATTAGGCTTCTCCTTTATTTGTATTGGATTGTTGCGCTTGATCTGTTAAATAGAGACCCTCTGATGCTGAAAGTGAGCCCATTGTCAGAGGCTTCTGAACCCCCAAAGCTAAGGTTGCTGGGGTGGATTTGCCCAGTCGTAGACCCTCACACTGAGGAGATCACCCATGAAATTGGCTCAAGACTGGCTGAGGGTGTAATCTTAAAATACTGCCTCAGGTAGATAATACCCAAGTAGTGCATATCATTGGCACAGAAAACCTTAGCAACCCTCACATATTTTACTTTTCTTCCATTACCAGGACCACTGTGCAGGGTGGTTGTTCTTTATGCCCACTTATGAGTCACTTATCTGGTCTTGTTGAGATATTAATGGTGAAACTCAATGGAAGTTCTAAAAAACTTGAAATACCTTCCCAACTGGTAAAATAATATAGGGCAATTTACTGTGATTGCTAGTGAATGCAATGCTATGTGGCAGCCACCCCTCAGGTGCCAGATTTCAGAGCCTAGACCACCAAACTCAACCTGACACATGTGTTGTGTTGTCTCTGGCGAAGGTGCTGTGCTGGGAAAAAAGGCTGTGCATCTGGGGAATATAATCTTGTCTGTTTGCATGTTAAGCAATGTGTAAGCAATTCATTTCCATATGTGGGATTCTTGTCTATGTCCATGTTGATCTGTGCTGCACCTGAGCCTGTTATAACATTACATCATGACCAGTACTGGCAATAAAGCCGCCTACACATGATAGGTGGCAAAACGGCTTTGCTCTGACCGTTCCATGGATTGCCTTTGAGTAGAGCGGTGTCACCCAACTATACACTACATTACCCCTGGAGCTGAATCTCATTCCCCTGATTTGATAGCTACTCGACTCCTCGGTCCTTGGCTGAACCAGATGTTGTTTTGTCCCACCTCTGTGAAGGACATCTCAAAGCACTTATTTTGTCCCTGCGGACAGAGGACCGAGCATCGAGGAGGAATCATTGAGGAGCTATAGCCAAAGATACACAAGAGCAGCCTTCCTGGAAGCCGTGCAGCTGAAGGAGTTGCTTACACAACCCACACAGCTGATGATTATTTCTACATTATTCAGTGTGACGCTACAGGGGTCTCATTCCTTTGCCAAAACAAATTATTTAAATTTGCCACTGACCTTTGACCTTTGTGGATCAAGGTAAAGATTGTGTTACTAATCTACAATAACTCAGTTTAGACTCTACCAGAAAGTGTGAATACACTAAAGTATGTGTAAATGAATAGGGACTACTGATATGTATCATATGTGTATATGACGCTTAAAAAAGTGCACTCTGCAAAGTGGAAGCATAATTACCTCACTGTGTAGATGCCTCACTATGGGGTGAAGGGTGTCACAGTGTTGTGTTTCTTTTTATTTTGGCTTGCTTGTTATGAATTTGTTTAGTTGCAGCATCTTGGCCCAAGTATGAATAAAGAGGCCAATTAAAAGAAATGTTATTGTTAATGCTTATTCCCTTCAACTATACTAGTATATTTTAATCTGCCTCTGGTTTGAAAAACAGGCAGGGTGGCTATGTCCCCAAACAATTATCATTTCATACAAATTTACAAAATGACTATAGTATAGTATACATTTTTTGTGGTTTCTTACTTCTTGATGGGTGTGTAACTGTGTTTTGCCTTTATTCACCAAGCTGTAGTAAAATCATAAGTGTCTGAATTAACAAATTGTGATGATTTTAGTAACCATTTTCATCTTCAAAAAATGACAAAAAAGGGCACGTTTGTGCTGCTGCGTTTGTGCTGCTGTGTTCTGGTTTTGTTCCATCCTCCGCTACACGCCACCCCACCTGGAGCGTCTCCGAAGCGGATCGTCTTCCTGCCAGACTCGCAGACTTTATTGTCTCTACCAGTACTTTACAGAAAATATGTGTGTTTATTAAACTACTATCTATTTTTCCACCTCCAAGATGAATCTCTCGTCGTCCATGTTGTTATAAAGGAGACATAAACGATATTGGGAGGTGTGTTTAGGTACATTGAATGGATCTCGCTGTTTCACTGCCTGCCCGGCTGTCTGAACGGCCAGCGGCTTGCATGAAAATAGACCTGGCGCGTATCTTTAGAGAAGCGGAGAGCTGCTTCATGTCTGCTTGTTGGTGGCGTGGCTGGTGGAATATCAAACATTGACTTGAATGGCCGTGATTGCGTGCAGGGCCCGTGGCGAATCCGGACTGCAGCGCAGACACACCCAGTGGAAAATAGGGGTAAGGGACACTGGGGGTTTAGATAAGACAGCATACAGACAGAGACAAGAAAAGAATAGACTACTAAAGAAATTAGTGCCTTAGGCAGCAAAAGATGACAGTTTTCTTTCATGTTTTTGTCTTCTTGGAGAGTCATTAATATCACAAGTCTAGTATGATCATTGGAATTACTGAAAGCAGTTTTTCCCCTGGAAAATAATGTCAGTGGTGTCATTCTGAATTATCAAACCCCATTTTTCTATTCCTATATAAATGCCTGAGATGATGATAGAGCCAACCTCCCTGAAGAAAACTTCATACCTGGTAGAACAGAAAATCATTATGGTAAAGAGCATAGTACGTTTTATTGGTTTTATAACATTTGTAGTAACTGATGAGAAAAAACATCAAAACACAAAAACGGCGTGACTTGCTGTTGTCACCGTCCCGTGTGTGACGTATCATTTCCCCGTTGTTGCGTCCCCCAGAGCAGTCCAGTGTCATGGCAGTTCGTGAAATGACCATGTACGAAAATTGTGACCACTACACAAAGTAAACAAGAAAATCGTGACCTGTACACAAATCAATAACTCAAAATAACGCGACAATTTCACAAACTGGCATGAGACCGGGTTGGGATGCACCGACAGCGTTGTTTTCTTACTTAGAATTCCTCATGGGGGAGACTGAAACTATGCACTATGGCTTTAATGTAAACACATTCATTTTACATTATAAATTAAAATAAGCAATTTCTATAAAAGAAGCATTGCCTACCCTCAAATAAATATATATTTTGTAAAAGCCACCAGGGAATAGCAAAGCGATTTAAATTGGTGAATCCTTACAACCCTAATAATTAGATACGGTGGGCATCAAGTCTTCAAGTTTGAGAGTGTGACCCTGCTATAATGCTGGACATTAAAAGTATGGACAGTTTCTTTCCCACCTGCAAGTCCTTAAGTCACAGATTAGCTCCTGCGTAGTCTAGCTTGAACATGTCTCTACTATTTAATGTGTTTGCTCACTCAAACAAAACAGCTTACCTTTTGAAAAAAAAAGATTATTGTAAAAGCCTCCGTAGAGTAATTTCAAGAACAAAGAACTGCTTGTTTCCATTAGAGAAGACACATCATGCAGTACAGATGACACTCTCTCATCTTGGAGGGAAAAGATTCATATTGCATGAATAATTTCCATCTAGTCCTGACAAGCAGAGTAAACTTTTATTTGCAATGCTTGATTTAGCATTTGTAATTCCCTGTTAGGCAAGAAACTGCATTTAAAATAGGCATTGTCACAAATAAGAAATGGTTAGGAACAGAGTCACCGTGTTAATATGGTTTAAAATTGTTTGCTCCACTGACATTTGTAATGGTTTAATATGAGTAGGTAAGGGAAGGCAGCCATACAAAATCTATGTGCCTTCATTCTGCAGAAAACTCAATTAACATAATTGCATCTGCTAATGGAAATCTGTTTTAAGCAATTAAATACAGCATTTTATTATGATAGTGATTTTAATTTGTTTGCAAAAACACTACAGAGTGAGCGTCCCGATAGCTCAGTTGGTAGAGTAGGCACCCATATATAGAGGTTTTTATATATCAAGGTATTTTTAAATCATCTGATATCAATATCCGCTATATAAAACACAAGAACACAACAGTAAGTGAACAGCCAGTTAAACATAAATGTCTGCTTGATGTTGGATGGACTGAACAAAAATAAAAAGAGCAATAATTGTACTCATGCATTCATTTTACAGATACAAAAGAACAGTGGAAGTGGAGTGGACAAATTGGGAGTGAAAAACGTTGGTGGTTTATCTTGATTTACCAATTCCTTATATTTGCACAAAAGTAGTCAATGGAAATGTCTCAGCAAAGACTTCAGAGGATTATCAAGAAAGGTTATGCAGATACAACAACGCAATAGCTCACACAACCTCTACAGATTCAATATACCATGCTGGGAAGGCACTCAGAAGAAAGAACACACTTTGAACCCTTTGGAATCAGAACCCACTAATGCCAGCAAAAGCTCAAACATTTGTTCCCAATATCACACAGCTCTCAGAACATCACACTGCATCTCTGGGGAAGGAAATCATTGCTAATCCATCTCAACCCTTCCACACTGATTATACCATCCTGCCCTTAGGCAGCCACTAGCAGCTTTTTAATGTTAAAAGATATATAATTTATTCCTACAAGTATCCACCTGCTAAACTGTGAGAAATCAATGGACTGATAAACAAAACAGACAAATTGTTCTGACTTGTATGTTTTTCAGCTGCACTTAAATGAAATACTGTTAAATGCCCCAATGTTAATTTAAGAAAGCTGCTAAAGGTTTGTTTTTGGCTTGTCCATAGTTATCTCTATGCAGGGACGGACTGGGGCTAAAAAACAGCCATGGATTTTCTCCCAAATAGGCCCATCATCTGCCCATTCGCCCTAGACAGACACTAACGATGATGTCCTGTTACTATGCCACAATACTGTAGCCTATCAAACAAGGTATTCACAGCAAGTAGCATCTCAAAACCGCTGATGATAATTGGGGTTGTGTTTGGGGTTTATGCTGTAGCCTAATAAAAACAAAAATGCCATTACATCTGCATTGAAAATAATTCAACAATTCATCATTGTCAAGGGACATGAGGATGTCTCTCTCTGTGGCCATTAAATTAAATGTTTCCAGGGGTTACTGAGAATCTCTGCTCCTTAAGTGATTCTTAATTCTAATTGACTGTATATAGGCCATATCAATTGTGTCTCTGAAGCCTTCACAAACAACCACCAGGTCTTTGCCAGTTCCACAATAGTAAACGCAAATTGTGAAAAGTGAAAGCTAGGATTTTTGGTTAAACCTTTGCTTAAATTTGGTAAAATATTCAGCTCCCTTCCCTATTATTTAGCACGTTTAGAGTGGTCCTGGCACTTACCAGTACCTCTTGCTGATGTGAAAATAACTCTGCTGTCTGTCCCTCATCATGTCCCTCTGTAAACATTTTGAATTTTGCTGCATTAGTCTCAAGGGACTTTGCCCTATTTTTTTTTAATTTGTCTCTTAATAAATCCATGAATTTTTTCTATCCACCTTTCTCCTTATGTTTTCTACTAGCCATTGTCACGTCTAATGATGTAGGCCTATAGAAAGGGTAAACCCAGCGATTTGATTTCACCCTGCAGTAGGCCTACTCTTCTTCCTCTGTTTTATTTTTTTTTACATTTAGCACATAAGTGATTGTATTAGCGCCCCCTGCTGTTGTCTGTTTATATCACTTTATTAGACTTTTTTTGTGCCAATGGCCATTGGTTCTGTGGGGACATGTACAGTGTATGTGTGTGCGTGTGGGTGGAACATGATTGAAAGTGTGCATTCAGATTTTTAATTAATCAGCATTAACAAGTTCCCTGGAATGCATCAGCTGTCCATAACATAAAACAGAGACTCTTCAGGTTAAGTTTACATTACATGGTTATGATGATTCTTGCTCTAGAAAACAAATGAGGTAGAGCAAATGACCATGTTTCCAATGAAAAATGTTTCATGCCAACAAAGCCAGTATGACACTAAAGCAAATGCTGACTAATGGCTATAGTGGCTATGCTTATAACATGAGGGGGTAAAATCACTTCACTCGTTGCTATAGCAGGAACACATCCACATGAAGCATTAACAGCTGGAGCTTCTGCCTTTTTCAGATCTCTTTGGAATATCAGCTGCAGCGCATACTCATATAATCACCATGCTAAAAACATTATCAATGCTAATTACCATGCAAATACCTCTATCTCCATTTTTTCACCTCATTAATATTGTTGGCAATGCTTTCCTCTGAGTGTAGATCTATGCAGATCAAGATCAAGAAGTCATTCTTATGCTTTGTTATAACTATAATGTATCAGAACCAGCCTAGGAACATTGTGGCATAGAAACATCCAAACTGTAGTATGAGAATAACCACTGCATGAATATCTATTCTATCCCTATAGTGGAATGTGAGATGCTGAACAAATTTAGCATTTTCTGAACACAAATAATAAGCAACTTGAATTCTCATTCATTATACTGTTACTTAAAGTTGTTGTCCGTAAGATTTGCCAGTGTGATGTAATTGCAAGTGTGCCTCCAGGACCTCCATGTGAGGTGTTAACTGAATGAGATTGCCGCGATTCCTTCACATGCTCCAGTCCACGCAGATAGCAGTTTAGTTTAAGATGAGCTAGGAGCTCATACATCCAGGAAGATGTGAGCCATGTGGGGATACACGGGCGATGACAGAGGCAGAAGCTGGCTTACGTGCCTAACACGGTCAACAGTGGTAATGCAGCTATCAGAATTACTCACGAGGCTATCAGGGAGGCACAATGTTTCCAGTACTGTTAACTGTGTTAGCACGTAGCTTTAGTAGTCAAATGAGTGGAGCCATTAGCCAGTGCACACCCAGTCCGTGTAAAATTAGTGCACTTAGCTGCGCAGAGGCGGGCATCTATGTAACTAATCTGACACAAACACCCTACTACTCACTGTGGCAGAATGTGAAATAACCTTAGCTGAGTGGAGACCAACGAAGAGCAGGCAGCACCGCTTTCCCCTTATTCATTGTGTATGGCGTTCACATTGCTAACAATCTTTAGCTGACACTACATTGCTAACAACTCTTTAGCCCATGCAAAATGTATTGATAAAAGAAAAAGGCTGTTATTGGTGGCGCTGCCTTCTCTCAAAGGTAACGTTACGACAGAGGCTGGCCTGAAGCTGAAGCCAGTGGTAGTGCCTGCCTGTCATTTCCTGAAAGGTCGTCCCGAAAAGCGACCCTATGGAGAGAGGGTGGTTCATTACATGGAAAACCGGATATCCGTTTTTTTGTTTATTTTTCTTTGGACTCAAAGTTGAAGTTTTCCTTCTCTGTCTGTTGATCCACCATTGTAAGTCAGCCTTAACTCACTCTTTGATATTTAGGAATTTAACAGACAATTAACTAGATGATAATCTTAAGGACAATAACTTTAACTGTGTTAGTATTTAGTGATAAAGATTCTGCTTAGCCTAAATATGACAGAATACATCATTCTGTAGTCTAACTGGCCAAACTACTCCCTAGGAGACCACAATTATGTGAAATTAAGAGCTGTGAGCCATAGCCCCACTTGGTTTAAAGGAGCCTTTTTCCTGGATTAGAGAGAACCTACTCTGATGTTGTAATCAAAGTTATGCCCAGAATTATCTGATCTGTCTGTTCCAGCACATACTCTTAACTATTAATAGACATAAAAAATTGCTTCAAAATTCCAATGGGATGCAGACTGGCTGTTATCAGCACACAAGTAAAGGCTTACACAGCCTTCAGGTGTTAATTAAATCTCCACTGACATACTTATATCCTGCCCTGCAGAATAAATGGTAGAACAGATACTGCATAGGTGATGCCACTTCAGTCAGACCGATCTAGCTCAAAACAGAACAGGATAACATCCCGCAGGCTCATGAGAAAACGTAGTGACAAGAGAATCGTCTGTGCTTAAAGCAGATGAGTTTGTAAGTGCTGACTACTTCTCTAGAGAGCTGTGAATTGATTTGCTGACCGTGGTTGTCCTCGGTTGCAATCTCTGAGCCTTGCAGCACAGTCTGGAAGCCTATAGAGCTGCCTGGCACACTCATTCATCAAGCAGCCTGAGCCATTATACAGGCAACTCCAGCAGACCTGGGCCTAGGGCTAGGGGATATTATTAGAGATGAATTGAGGTAACTGCCTTTGATGACCCAGTTCAGGCTGTCTGTCGCTCTCTAAGCTTTTCTTCCGTTTTGCTAACTTTCATTGTTACTCCCAGAATCAAGGTCTGTAAGGGGGTCATTGGCCATTGAGGCTAGATGTACTGCACTGCAGAGTAAGTGATGATCCTGAAATTGCCCACCACTGGTAAAAAAAACTAATTTCTACCAACTTGGGTTGAGCCCTGAAGTTTCAAATTAAACCCATATATATATATATATATATAAATCCTTCTTTTTATCATACAAACAACATCAGTAATGTCTTATGCTTCCTTGTTAAAGTACTGTATCACACACAGCTATGCACCCAAAGACATAATTCCGTTTAAGTCACAAGAGACATTAACTCAGCATTACTTTCAAGGGGAAAAAAAACTAAAACAAATGCTAAAGGCAACACATTACTTTGCATAGATGCATGGTATGCAAGACTACAGAAACTGTCAGAGCTATATGTCTTTGCAGAATATATAATGTGTGTGTCCATTTTGCCCTAAAGATAATATATATATATATAACATAAATGTCTTCTTTTCTTATATATTTCTCATAAAATGTCTTCTTTTCTTAGAGAAGAATCATAAAAGCAGAGAAGAATCATATACCACAGATTACTAATATTACTGTTTGGGTGTGCACACACAGAGAGAGATGGAGACTAATGAACTTTTTAATGCATTTGAGGCAAAATAATGCAACATTAGAAATGAAAGATGCTGCACTTACAGTAATGAAATTACTGGAATTAGCAAACCTGTAGTGGTACAGAAGCAGTGTTTTTGGATTATAAATCTGTGCCTTCTTCCCGACTCTTATCAAAAGATAGTGTGGACTAATAACAGTTGACAATAGTGTTTACAATTGAAATGTTGGCTAGATAGCGCTTAAACAAGTATATAAAATAATACAAATCAAAACAAGTCTTTAAAATGTAATACACACTTAAATAATTTTGAGTGAAATATTTGAGTGGTTGTGTCTGAATGCTCTACTATGTCCTTTACTGTCAATCACATTCTGTCTCTTTCATCTGTTTGACCTATGCCTGGGAAGACAGACACCATGTCCCCAAACTACCAAATGATATGGAAATTGCAGTGAATGGAGGGCCTCAGAGCCATGGTTTCATTTACATAGGGACAGCATAACAGGTAGAGCCATTACTGGAAGCCGATTTTTGAGGCCACCTCATGAATAAAAGATCACATAGATTTATAATGAGGGTTTATTGTATTTAGCTGGCCTTGATCTTATGAAGATCATCAAAAAAAAGGAATGTCTCTATTCCATATCCCAAAACCTTGTTCAGGAGAATCAGCACTTTAGCTTGCACAGGTTCTTTTGTGACCTCTAAATCTATATCCTTGAGTTGCCACTACAAAATCCTTTAGGGGTAATGTTTGTGATGTAATGTGCGATGGACAAACCAGTTGTTGACCAACGTTAATGTGGAGAAAAGCACAGAGGCTACCATTCCCAACAGATGGGATGAAAATGGAAAGAATGAGTAATTCTTTCTTTCATTTTACCCAACCCGTTGATGAGATAAGTAGCGCATGAGAGGCATCATAAATATGTCTCCGTGTGTACCACTGTGTACCACCGTGTGTGCCACTCAGGTAATTTCATACCTGCTCCACGACAACCCGTTCTCTGACACTGTTTACCGACAACTGTCCACAAATTGTTTACTTACTTCTCTGTGTTTGCATGGTGTAGCAGTGTTGGCACCAACAGCAAATACCCACAAACAGGCAGTGAGACATCAAGTTATTGACACAAAAACAAAACCTCCAAAAAAAAATCCTACATATAAAAAGATAAACACATGAAACACCATAAGAGATGTAAATAATCGCCTAGATTAATAACTGATAAAAGGCGTAAGATTTCCCTTGGAGACTACAGATACAAAGCTAACTCAAAACAACACAATGTTTAGCATAAATTAGAATTTTAATTTTCCTAAACTGTTTCATCTCACACTGTCAGGAACTGACAAATATTCAGAGAAAAGTTCTGGCATAGCTAAATATAAGACAAACAAGGCACATGTCTAATCCTTAAATGCTATGACACATTAAGGAGAGGGACTGGAACAGTGTTGGTTCTTCTCTCCTTCGCCTGCTACTAGTCTTTTATTCCACTCAGTTCTCTGGACACTGGAATGGTTTTTCAAAGCTGCCTCCGGCCAAGATGTCTAAGATTCCAGAATAATCCATCTTTTATCCCTGTTACTGTGTATGTAGCCCTGAGTCCTGAGCCAGCCAGCTGCACAAAGGACCGGTTAAGTCAACATTAAGGGCCGTGCACATACAACACACAAATGGAGGACACATGTAAACTAACTACAGACACAACCCATCTACCTTACAAACCTACATGGGAAGGTATTATGACCTGTGTGACTCTTAATGATAAAGTAAAATGTTTATCTGACTTGTTTATGATGAGAAAAATAAAGAACTCACTCATGCCCAAACAACATGAACATGCACACTCAGACACCCACATGCACATACACAAAGCCCATATGGGCTAACTCAACCCCACTGCATTTCAAAATGCAATCGCCTCCGGCTGTACTGCTCATCATAATAACAGTCCTGGGAACCAAGGCAGGCATTAAGGCTTTTGAAGAATATTTCTGCTGGGCTCATAAAACTGAATTGACGGGCCAAGGGAGAACTGCAAGCTAAATTACTCCCTCCTAAACTTGGGTATTTTCTTCTTCTTTTTCTTTTCTTCTTTCACTTATAGAGATTCAAGAAGATATCCAGAAAACAAAATGTTCAGCAAACAGAAGAGTGGTGTAGCAAAGGAGAAGCGGCCATGGGGGTTGGTGGTGAAGAGCTAGGGGGTTTCCTGCATGCTCTTACACCCACTGAGGTTTGGCATGGTGCACCATGGCTTGGCAAGGTTGGATGAGAGGTGGGGTCAAGACTCTACCCTTTGGGAGGCCCATTCCTAGCTAATTGCTATCCCACTGTGGCAAACCTGACCTCATGCAGCAGCACACGCACACATATATACAGGAGGACTATGAAGACATGACAAATGGTATGTCGAGAGAAAAGAGAGTGAAGACGATAACAGAAAGAGAGAAAGGTAGAAAAAAGAGCCCATAGCTTATGTGAATTATCTTTGAGATGAGTTTACATTTTCTACATAGCACTCTGCTTTGTCCTGAGTGTTGAAGTAGCATTTTGGATTCATTTTAAATATTTATCTAAATTTTTAAAGTTGAAGACAAATATTTTCATTGAATGTTTTGAAAGAGAAATTACAGCTAAACCAAATAACTGCATTGAAAAAACAGTATTTTGCATGTAACAAAAACAGTTTAAACTGTTTGTGAAGTAACTAAAGTCAATACATGTTACCATTTTGGCATATTTTACATCACTTAGTCCATATACAAATTGAAAGATTATTACACATCTGGCAAAGATTCAGTACTTGAGAAGAAAAATCTGAACCACTGTGTATCCTTAAAGTATTTAAACCCATAGCCCCTACACAGCTTGACCCCTTTCAGCAAGACACTTGAAATCAGCACAATGACATACTGTAATATTATATTGTCTCATAAACACATTTCCCCTATCATAATTATCCCAAATGCAATTGTCATAGGAATATTTTCTGAATGAGTTACCATGACCTCAACCCTTTAATGGAAGATAAAAGGGAGTGAATTTCATTGATGTATCATACATGCTTGCATGGTGCATGGACCACCACATACTCTCTCATACAGTAGACCCAGGCACAAGATAATTAGTTGGACAAGGAATGAATCAAATATGGGGGTTGAAAGCCCAATTCTGAAAACATCCAAGTGAAGAGCCATTTCATCTCTTGTTGTTTGATGAGAGATTGGATCTCAAAACAGCATTACAAAACTTGAAGAAAACTGGAGAGAAAATAACAAGAAAATAACTGGACCTAAATCTTTCAATCTTCTCTAATCTGCTGGTCTTATGCAGGTCTTATAGGAGGTGTGTGCAGGAGAAGAAAAGAAAGTTCACACAGGCTCATTATCAAAATGTCAACCATTAGGTGTTTACTTAGTTAGGGGAGAGTGTGCTTTTATAGCGTGTTTGAATTGTGCTCATGTCTTGTATTTCTTACTAAATTGCACACTCATTGGAATAAATGAAAGGAAAATTGTATGTGTACCACATAAACACACTTCTAAGCAATAACACCATTTCTTTCCAAAACATTGTGTTGGTGAAAGAGCACTATTGTTTAGACAATGAGAAGAATAAACCCAGCTATGACACAAGTTAATGGTCTGAAAGCACTCCTCAGACAGGAATACAATAAAAATGAAAAAGTAGACAGTAACAGTTTACTTTCACTTTATACTTCCCACAAAAGCCCTCAATCTCAGAATACAGTAGACAGTAGGGCTGGGACGATATGATTTTGTCCAGATTTGATTATTTCACAAAACATAGGTGTTGATTTGATTTGTATTGTAATTCTCATTTATTGGGATTCTAGAAGTATTGCAATTCAATAGTATTGAGTATTGTAATTTGCTTGTCCTTCTTTAACAAAAACAAAAGTTGAATACACTTTTAGAAACATTGCGAGACATTTCTAAAAACAAATTGTTTTCTAAAAAGAATGCACATCAAATGTCAGTCAGTCATTCTGACATTTATTTCATTTGTAAAGAAATACATAATGTATTTTTTGCATTTTCTGCTTTCGGTCTGTTTGGCTGGAAATGGATATGATGAACATCAGCACTACCGTATGAACAGAAAATGTTAGGGTGAATCATTGGTAAAAATTAAAAAAAAAAAAATTGATTCTAAGGAAAAGAATCAGTTTTAAAAATTGTTGCAAAAAAAATCCCAATATACACGATTTTCGATTTGTTTTCCCCCCCATCCATAGTAGACATTAGTGCTTCTTCCTGAGCATCTACAAAATATTTACATAATTTCTCTCGACATGAACTTTGATATGTATGTATTTTAACTGGTTAATGCTATAACAATAGGTAATTAGAAGTGTGCCAAAGGAAACATGGTGAAAACTGATTTTTGTGCAGTAAAAATGGCTATAAAGTAACTCTCTGTACACAAAGAGAAACACACAAATACACCTGCGTATTCAGAGTGGAACACCCAAAGGAACCTGCATATCTATTATTCTCTACCCACACTTCTGACTGCAGGCCTCCCACTTAGAGATGGCAGACATTACAGTCCTGAGAAGGAGCTAAAATTGTCTTCCATAATACCTGTTCTTTTGCTCATCATGCAAACTAAATGAGTCAGCTCTAAAGCTCCTTGCAGACTGTGAATGAGTGTTCATCAACCTGATAATTGATGTGATCAATGTGTTGAATACGGATCAATTGGTATAACCGATTTACAAACATGAATCATATAAATCCTGTTCAGCACTGACTTCTTACATTAAAAAAATAAATCTAGGGGAATGCCATGAGTCACCTGAATGAGCCTTGAAAGTATCATCTGCACATGTACCTTGTGAAAATAAAAAGTTGTGACATGAACATGGTTCTGTATTTCCTGTCATTAATCTGTGATGTCTCTTTTTGGCTCCAGCCTGAGTTGCATTGTCGCTGCTCTGTAACCCAGCTGCGGAGCTCAAGATAATAAAGGATTCCGTAAGCGTCCGTACTGTGCAATAATGAAAAACACCCCATGCTGCGAAGAATGAGAAAAAAAGCTGAAATGAGGAAATAGAAGATTTCATAATCTGTCTGAGGCCTTGGCCCTGGTCGCTGGTCCATGCAGAGATTCTCATTAAACTTCTCATTAGTGACACACTGAGCTTCTGTAATGACTGAATGAATATACAAATCACCTCAAACATGAAAGGAGGGACAACAACAACAATGGACCAAGGCTGCATCCCTGTGCTGCTAAGTCCTCTGATAAGAGCATTTGTACCTGGCAAGTGAAATAGTGTTGCACATCTGTTTACAGTCTAGAAATTTGTAGAATGAATGAATGAAAAAGAATGGATGCCAACTCTGTAACTTACATTCTCAAACTACTATATGCACTAAACCTCAAGATATACAGTGGGTACGGAAAGTATTCAGACCCCTTTAAATTTTTCACTCTTTGTTTCATTGCAGCCTTTTTCCAAAAATCAAAAAAGTTCATTTTATTTCTCAGTAATGTACACTCAGCAACCCATCTTGACAGAAAAAAAAAACTGAAATTTAGAAATTTTGCATATTTAAAAAAACAAAAACTGAAATATCACATGGTCATAAGTATTCAGACCCTTTGTTCAGTATTTAGTAGAAGCACCCTTTTGATCTAATACAGCCATGAGTCGTTTTGGGAAAGATGCAACAAGTTTCTCACATCTGGATTTGGGTATCCTCTGCCATTCCTCCTTGCAGAAGTTCTGTCAGGTTGGATGGTAAACGTTGGTGGACAGTCATTTTGGTCTCTCCAGAGATGCTCAATTGGGTTTAAGTCAGGGCTCTGGCTGGGCCATTCAAGAACAGCCACAGAGTTGTTGTGAAGCCCGTTATTTTAGCGGTGTGCTTAGGGTCATTGTCTTGTTTCAAATATGAGGTCCAGAGCACTTCTCCAGGATATCCCTGTACTTGCATTCATCTTTCCCTCGATTGCAACCAGTCGCCCTGTCCCTGCAGCTGAAAAACCCCCCACAGCATGATGCTGCCACCACCATGCTTCACTGTTGAGACTGTATTGGACAGGTTGAGCAGTGCCTGGTTTTCTCCAACATACCGCTTAGAATTAAGGCCAAAAAGTTCTATCTTGGTCTCATCAGACCAGAGGGATTTTATTTATCACCATCTTGGAGTCCTTCAGGTGTTTTTTAGCAAACTCCATGCGGGCTTTCATGTGTCTTGCACTGAGGAGAGGCTTCCTTCTGGGCCACTCTGCCATAAAGCCCCGACTGGTGGATGACTTACTACAACTTTCTCCCATCTCCCGACTGCATCTCTGGGCTTAGCCACAGTGACCATTGGGTTCTTCTTTGCCTCTCTCACCAAGGCTCTTCTCCCCCGATGAGCTCAGTTTGGCCGGACGGCCAGCTCTAGAAGGGTTCTGGTCGTCCCAAACGTCTTCCATTTGAGGATTATGGAGGCCACTGTGCTCTTGGGAACCTTAAGTGCAGCAGAAATTTTTTGTAACCTTGAATCTGTGCCTTGCCACAATTCTGTCTCTGAGCTCTTCAGGCAGTTCCTTTGACCTCATGATTGTCATGACATGCACTGTGAGCTGTAAGGTCTTATATAGACAGGGTGTGGCTTTCCTAATCAAGTCCAATCAGTATAATCAAACACAGCTGGACTCCAATGAAGGTGTAGAACCATCTCAAGGATGATCAGAAGAAATAGACAGCACCTGATTACATATGAGGGTGCAAAGGGTCTGAATACATATGACCATGTGATATTTCAGTTTTTGTCTTTTAATAAATATGCAAAAATTTCTAAATTTCTGTTTTTTTCTGTCAAGATGGGTTGCTGAGTGTACATTACTGAGAAATAAAATTAACTTTTTTGATTTTTGGAAAAAGGCTGCAATGAAACAAAGAGTGAAAAATTTAAAGGGGTCTGAATACTTTCCGTACACACTGTATCCCCTCTTTAACATAATACACTTACTATAAGAAGTGTACTCTAAATAAAAATGTGGTCTGCCTCTCTGTTGAAAAGCTATCATATATAAGATCGTCCAGTGCAATGTAAAATGATGCTGTTCATTTCAATATATTAATTCTTAAAAGGGCAGTAATAGCCACACTTATAAGTTCAGTCCGTTTCAATATGATGAGTGGCATGGTGTCATGATTGTTTGTGTGCGGTGCAGAGGTGCTAAGGCTGTGTGGGTGAAGGTTTTTTAAAGAAGGCTCTGACATGCAATCATATATTTTATTACCAGCTGGTTATATAGTAAGGACTGAAATAAGCAGGCCAAGTATACTTGTATGGGCTAGAAATATTTAATTTAGCAAATTATGCAAAGCACATTCTTACTCCTTTAAATATGTGAAAACTGTCTTTTAAAAGGGAAATTCTAAGAACATACAAAATACTACCACTGCTGTCTGTAGTTTTGCAAACAGGAACATGAACCATACATCCGATGAGCAGTAAAAGCATGACAGATGGAACAGCACACTCTTGTCCAAGCTCTGAAAGGGTGAAAAACTAAAAAAAAGCCATGACACTCTGAATTGACATGAACAGGATAAAGAGGGCTCTGTCTCTTTGTGTGTGTGTGTGTATGTTTATGTGTGTGTGTGTGTGTGTGTGTGTGTGTATGTGTGTGTATGTGTGTCTGTGTGTGTATGTATGTATGAATCTATGTATGTGTGTGTGTGTGTGTGTGTGTATGTGTGTATGTGTGCGTGTGTGCGGGCGGTCTGACTGCATGCCTGCTTGGTTCTGCAAATGAAACTTTGTATGAACACTCTGATCAATGTACCCCTTGGCTGGAATGTGAAGCCTGGCTATGAATATCAATTTTAAATTCATCGCTAGTTGCTATCCCTGACACCCCACCTGACACAAAAGAGAATCAGCTTTCTGTTTGTGTCAGCGTTTACCAAGAAGTGCTGCATGGCTTGAAAGAGGGAGTCTGCTTTACCCAGCCTCCTTACTTCAACGGGCATGGACAGACCATGTGTTCTACACTTGTGGTAGTTGTCTCAGGCAACTTAAGACTTTTTTAGCTTCCAGTTATCAAAGCTGCTGTGAACAACAACACCTAAGAACCCATATGTACAGTGTGGTTAGAAATTTTAAAGATACAAAAATTGTATTAATGTGCATAAAGAAGCCAAGAAAAGATGGAAAAAATCTCCAAAAGCCATAAAATGATAGATCAGACATTTGTATCATATGTCACAAAAAGTTAGATTTTATTTCCATCATTTTCACTTTCAAAATAACAGAAAACAAAAAAATGGCGTCTGCAAAAGTTTGGGCACCCTGCAAAGTTAATACCTTGTACTGCCCCCTTTGGCAAGTATCACAGCTTGGAAACGCTTCTTGTAGCCAGCCAAGAGTCTTTCAATTCTTGTTTGAGGTATCTTCGCCCATTCTTCCTTCGAAAAGTCTTCCAGTTCTTTGAGATTTCTGGGCTTTCTGTCACGCACTGCTCTTTTAAGGTCTATCCATTTTTCAATTATGTTGAGGACAGGAGATTGTGAAGGCCATGCCAAATCCTTCAGTTTACGCCTCTTGATGCAATCCACAGTGGATTTTGAGGTGTGTTTAGGATTATTATCCATTTGTAGAAGCCATCCTCTCTTTAACTTCAGCTTTTTCACAGATGGCATCAAGTTAGCATCCAAAATTTGCTGAAATTTTATTGAATCCATTTTTCCTTTTACTCATGAAATGTTCCCTGTGCCACTGGCTGCAATACAACCCCAACGCATGATTTATCCACCCCCATGCTTAACAGTTGGACAGAGGTTCTTTTCATTAAATTCTGTGCCCTTTTTTCTCAAAACGTTACTCATTCTGGCCAAAAAGTTCTATTTTAACCTCATTGGTCCACAGAACTTGTTCCCACAATGCATCAGGCTTGTCTATATGTTCATTTGCAAACTTCAAACACTGATTTTTGTGGTGAGGACGTAGAAGAGGTTTTCTTCTGATGACTCTTCCATGAAGACCATATTTGTACAAGTATCTCTTTATAGTGGAATGGTGTACCACAACGCCAGTGTCTGCCAAGTCTTTCTGGATGGATCGTGCAGTCAAACGTTGGTTTGGACTTGCTTTTCTCACAATCCTGCGCGCTGTTCTGTCTGATATTTTTCTTGGTCTTCCAGAGCTTGCTTTAACTTCCACTGTTCCTGATGACTGCCAGTTCTTAATTACATTCCAAACTGAGGATATTGGCATCTGAAAACCCTTTGCTATCTTCTTATAGCCTTCTCCTGCTTTGTGAGCGTCAACTATTTTCAGTTTCAGTTTTTTAGACAACTTCTTAGAAGAACCCATGGTGCTAATTGTTGGGACAAGGTCAGATGACTCTGGGCATTTAGTGGGTTTTCTGTTATTTTTAAAGTGTAAATGATGGAAATAAAATCTAACTTTTTGTTACATATTATATGAATGTCTAATCTGTCATTTGATGCCGTTTGGAGGTTTTTCCATCTTTTCTTGGCTTCTTTATGCACATTAATACATATTTTTACCTTGGGTGCCCAGACTTTCAAACCCCATTGTATGTAAGGGAAATTAAGATGACAAGTCAATCACCTATTTACAGTACAGTCACATTGTATGTTCACTTACAAACACACAAAGGCAACAAACACAAATAAATGGCACCACTTAAGCCATGTACAGAGTTTTGAAAAAGGCTGATTTCTCATTGGCTTTTGCAGAAAGTGAAGAATACCATAAAGCTTGCTAGTGTCAGAATAATCAGGGTTTTTATAGATTGCCTGCATAATCATCACCTTCCATTCATGTGTCAGCCGGTCCACTTCAATATTGAGCAATTATTCTTGAAAACCACAGATTGCACCATGCCACACCTGGTGATGATATGATTGTGGGTGGTGAGGAAAAATGCATAATTTCTTCCTTTTCAATCATTTCACACTATCTGCTGATATGAAAAACGGCATATACTGTAAAATCAAACTGTTGTATATCTTGTACATAATTCTCAACCCACCTATAGAAAGCAGAGGGTTGTCCCTCTTGGTTTATGTAACTGATGTCTAGATAGGAATATATGGTCGATTGTGTGGCAAACAAAACAACATTCAATCATAAATGACTGATACAACGGGTTTTGTTCTAGCGCACTTACTGTACTGGCCATTTAAATCTAGTGCCACTTTGCTCTCACCTCTAGGCTCCATGGAAACACTTTACATGATCCAGGCCGAGAGATGAGAATAATACTAAAAAAAGGTTTGCTGTATTAGCAGTGGGAAGGCCACAATGACAAAAACCCTATTGCTCACAGTATGCACTCATTATCTGCTGTGACACCAGGTCTTCAAAATTAGCCAGCAATAAGCACTCTGCAGGACCATCTGCTTTGCCAGCATGGGTTATACTAAGAGTGAGAGAGGCAGCCATGGAGAAGATGGAAAGAAGAAAGATAACCATGCTGTTTGTGAAAATAATAACGAGAAGATAGGCCAAGGAACGAGAAAGAAGATAAAAAGTGGAGCACACAAAATATATAAAAATGTAATATGTAAAAGTAAGGTGAAAGCAGAGAATATGCCCTTTGGGCACAGTAGGGGAGATGTAACTCAACCAAGTAGGAATCAATGACTAATTAACAACAAGTTGATAACGGACACAGCACCTCCTGAGCATTGTAAGGGTCATGTCAAGCCCCAAAGTCTGATCAAAGATGAACTGATATGCAAGAATTGAATGCTTAGCCTTTTGGAGGTATGTATAATTGGCCTTCAAGACCCACCAGAAATTATGATTGTTTTCATTAAAACTAGGTCTCCCTAGTGTATGATGTATGTATCTTCATGTTTTTTTGATTTGTGGACTTTTTTTGTGATCCTTTACTAGGGTACTTCATACACATGTAACTTGTAATTTTGTGCTGGAAAATCTTACCTTCTGTCTGATCTCCTCCTCCATTTTGACAGGGGAACCCAGCTCAGCTATCTGTTTAATTCCATCACTAGCAAAGCCACCATATTCCCAAAGCACATATTTCTCAGAGTGGGAGGCACCAATGATGGCTGACCAGTGATTGGCACGACCTGGAGAATGGGACAATAAAACATTTCATTAGTTTGACATTCCAGACAGTTATCCCTTAATCATTCAATTAACAAATTATGTTTGCCACTGTAGTAGCACAGCTCTAACGATGATCCATTAGTTGATTGGTACATTAGTCTGTTGATTGAGAGACCAAACACCTTATATGGCGTTTTTCCACTGCTAATAACAGCTTGACTCGCCTCGACTCTACTCGCCTTTACTCGACTCAACGCACTCTGCGTCCGTTTTCCATTGCAGATTGAGTAACGCCTCAGCGTGGCTGGTCACCATAGCTACGCGTGATGATGTCATTTTCAACGCGACTCACAACAGCACGTCGGCCACTTGCCACAGTCAGAAGATTTCTTTTGTTTCAAAAGAAGCTGAAGGAAGCAACAAAAATCACCGCTGAAAAAAAACAGGAGTTTGGGAGTTAAGTTTCCTGGTAACGTTAGCTAACATTTGCATGTGTTAAGGGTCACAGTCAGTGTTTACTATACGCTATATAAAGTACATGAACTTTAGCAACCATGATTACACACCAAAATATGTATGCTGTGTACCGTTTGTGTTTCAGAGCATTAACGCTTTGCAAAATCGCCACCACAGACCGTCTGGTGGGCGTTCGATGTACGACGGGTAATCTCTGGTTCTGACCTGCTGTGCTTTGTATAATCTTTATGAGAGTCATGGCTTATGACAATGACTGGGATGCATCTGGGACAGCAGACAGCAGAGCCGGGGGACACTGTCACAGGGTGCAGAGGAAGAAGACCGGGATGTATGGGAGGGTTTGATGCGCTACTTGAATAGCAAAATAAAAACTTTTCTTTTATATATTGTCTTGTTTTTTTAAAAGCAACAGTGTGCAATATTGGAAACGACATGCAAAAGCCCCTAATAGACTTTTTTTCATAATGGAAAACCAAAAAAGGCGAGTAGAGTCGAGGCAAGTCGAGTAGATACCACGCAGTGGAAAAGCACCAATAGTGCTTCATATTTATTGACAAACTGATTTGTTTCAGTCTAAAATAATAATCCTTGTTGCTGCAAACCACCTACAGTATATTACTAAAATTGTATGCTCCCTCATAATCCTTCCATTCCCCCTCTTCATCTCTCGCACTCTGTGCAAAGGTGTATGACATATGAAAAAAAGGAATAGTAGAGCGCTATACCTGTAAGCATGCAGAAAATGCAGCAGTGCTACTACATAATGATCCATCAGAGGTGACTGCACAGGCCAACGCAAACTTGAGCCTTGCACAATTAACTTTTGAAATCTAAAGCCCATAACCTCCACTGTTGTGTAAAACATAATAGAACATGGAGTACAGCTGTCAATATAGTATAGATGTTTATCTAACTGGGCCCTCAACAGCACAGAAATATGGTAGGATAATATCATCTGCCTAGTATGTTATTGTGTACATGGACTGGAATGACATCTAGCAACTGTACATCCCCCGATGTAACAATGGAACAATGGTGATTTCACTGCCCAAATCTGCATAAAATGTTTGCTTGAGAACTGGTGGGTCTACCATCCCTGGTTTTGAAATCATAAACTTCAGTTTCTTTTGACAACTACTCACCAAACTAAAAGATTGTTATTGTTTTCTTTAAATGACCAACTTTACCATCTGTCTGAATACTTTTCATACCCCTTTAATTGGTCAAGGTGAGGTTCACTGTAATTGGTCATAGGTCTGCCTCTCAATTTTAATCCCATTAACAGAGTCCTTACTCTGCAGTTCTGTAAGTCTGTAAAATAATCTAATCTCTGTGTTTGCAGTATCCCTGTAATAATACATTGTGGATACAACAGTTCATAATAGGACGTTGCATGCTTGGCTAATGTTAATATGAAACCACTTTCAAATAAGATATTTACTTCTACAAAAAAATATTTTACTGAGATCTGGATGTATGCTTGTAAGCGTAGATAGATGCATGATCTGTGTCTCCACAAGAATGATTGTATCAGCGATCACAGAACTAGTGTTCATGGTGATAGACTGGCTGCTGTTTAATAAGTCAGGTAGATTTAGCCCCTTGGTGGCCAACACATTTTGCAGTTCATAGGAGACTGATATTTATTTGCCTATGGTCTTCTTACAGCGTGGCATGACATTGATTTACAATGTCATACTCTTGCACTAAATATATGCTTTGAGAAAATGATTATATTATCTGTAAAAAATAATTTTTACATGGTTACACATCCTTCAGTTTTGGATCTTAAATGGCATAAATTCCCTACGTACAAACCTCATTGGCAATTACAAGGATATGAAGGAGTATCTGACAAAACAATCTCCTTCTTCTTGCACTGAACGTAATCAATAAGCATATGTCTTGCCCTTTCTTGTGTTTCTGATGTCTCAAATATTGTGTAAAACCTGGTTTACCTTTATGATTTAGTTAGCATTTAGGTGAGTTTTGATTAATACAGAATTTCATCTCTCTTTAAATGGGCTTTTCTGAATCTTTGTGAACTTTTCTTTACTGCAAGTCTGCACAGAGCCTTCTAACCAGTGTCCTAGTTAAAGACTAATTATGACCATAATTTGGAATGACCTGCCTGCAGAACACAGACCAGCAATGTCAATATCATCTGTTAGGGCCTGATCTGAGTGTGTTTTTAGCAGCAAAAGGTGCCCTTTTCTTATTGCTGCCGATGGGTTTGTTAAATGCTTTTGTGCTCCAGGTGCATTACATTAATCTGCTTTGCAGTTAAAGCACCTTGAGAGCTCCAAACTAATATATGGTCCACTGAGGGAAAGTTAGCGGTGGCTGTTAGATAATATTTAAATACAGGATCAGGTTTAGAGTTCTGTTATTTCAATGCATGGTTTGTTTCTTCATTACCTAGTAATAGGTTATGCCATTAGTTTTAGTGCATGAGCTGAGTGATTGATAACAGATGTCTGTTGTTTTTTTGCCAGCCATCAATAATAAGATACGAATAAACTTTATTATCCCTAGATAAATTTGTGGTCAGTTGCAGAAAGAGAATTGCTGCATAATGAGAATAATGAGCACAAATATGGCAAACAGATAATTTATTTGGAGTGGCTGTGATCTTTAGCTAGGACATTCATTTGAGGAAAGTCTACAAAAACAAGGAGGTCTTACTTTTTCAAGTTTATATTTAGGTTAAAAAGAAGACAGGGTCAACAAGATTGACGTTTACTTAAAGAGTTGGAAGAGTAAAAAATAAAATATATATATATATATATATATATATATATATTATATATATATATATATATATATATATATATAGTATAAAAATAGAACATTACCTGGTCTTCACTGTCAAGATTATTTCAAAATATTAGTTTGTTGATGGCCCTTTATAAAATTATAAGGCCATTGGTGCCCTAAGCTTTATAAATGTCAGACCCTGGCAGGCAGGAAGTCACTGCCAAGAACTACATTTGCTTTAACATTATGGCTTTGCTTCACAGTTTTATATCCATCACTGGGTTCTTTTGCCTAAGGTTGAATGCAGTATTGTACTTCAAAGCTGGATATAACTTAGAGCATATCTCCTTTTTAACCATTGTGTTGTCTTCCCTGTCAAAATTGAAAATCAACACTTTGACTATTGACGCTTTTAATCACTGTTTTTACCTTTTTCTTACATTTTTGTCCCTTTTTCCAATGTTTGTCACTTTTTTTGAAATTTTCCACACTTCCTAACACTAACTTATTAACTTTAGTTTCCAGTCATTTATTGGAATTTATGGTCAATAAACCTTATTTATAGAAAATGATACCAATGTTTGAGTTAGAAAAGCAGAAATTAGGAATTATGGATAATCGCAGGCTGGAATATGTCAACTTTTACTCAATACTATTTGGAAACCACTTTTTTTTTTTTTTCAATGCTATAAAATTGAATAAGACACCCCAAAATTAATGAAAGTAAAGATTTGTACTTGCCAAAGAGTGTTGTGTGGAATCAATCATGTTATTTTGGGTAATGAAAAATAACACTGATACAGGAAAATGGGTCAATTTGACCCGAGGACAACATGAGGGTTAATGCAGTTTAAGTAGTGATTAGTGTTTGTGGTCAGGGTTGTGGCGGGTTTCATTTGACTAGTCCCTGTTGCCACTCAACTGATGTTGCTCTGTGTATTGCCAGATGTCTGTAAATCTATGGGCATAATGTCCTACACAAATGATACAAAGTTGAAGTATGCTAATGCTAGAAAATACATAACAGTGTTATGTTTAATTTTCTTGTTTTATGGATAAGTGACAATGTAAACAAAATTGATTTATTAGAAAGTTAAAACAACAATGTGGATGCTGGGATTTAAAATTAGGCCAACCACAGTGTGGCTGTGGAGTTCAAGAGCTTTGATGGGGCTTGGTTAAAAATGATTTTTTTCGACTACAAGGCAAAAAAATGTGTTTGTGAATGCATTATAGGAAATCATACAATACCACTTTGTAAGCTGTCAAGGCAAAGACAGTTTTGGCTGGACTAAGTATAGAGGAGATGGCAGGCAGGTGTTGTTTTAGTGTATATGCTTTCAGTCTGGACTTCAAAATGACTGATAGGGTATTTATTTCTTTGGTCAATTACTTAGTGTTAAATGATCTTTCCCTCTTTTTCTTTATCTTTCACAAATCAAACAAATCTTTGTTGACAACCAGGCCAGTCTTCATCTCAATATACCCTGTGTCCAGACAAGCTGCCGGCTCTTGGGTTGAATAGTCAGGCACTGTTACGTAACTTACAATGGGGACGAAAGGGAGAAAGAAAACTGGAACTATCAAGGTTATCATGTTGGCAGTACAAAAAACCCAGTCCTTTTTGCTCTGGAATGTGTGTCACCACAATGGTCTAAGGCTCCAGCACTTGAAGGACATATGTTAAAAATAGAGGAATGACATCTGACATACAGTGGTGGCAAATCTCAGGTAGCAAAAAATAGTACTAGTTGCACCAGAAAAGAAAAGTTAGACCAAGTTTTCCTATAGCTAATTATTTATTTGTTGACGGATCATATTATGCTCACTATACTGCAGTCAGTGAATAATACAGTGTGTTAAATGAACTAGTTACCTAGGATATGACTTTGTGCAAGGATAAATTTAACTGTAACATCCTAAAGGTCAAGATGAAACAGACATCATGCAGCTTGACCTATCCTCTTTGAAGTTGATCTATCTGCAAGGTGTGTGTATTTGTGTGTGAGAGTGAGTCACACACCAACTACTCCATCTATAAGTCAGTAAATTAGGGCTCCTTTCGATCTCAGGGTTTATCTTATTCCTCTCTAATAAGTATATTGATCTGACCAGCAAGACCTGGCCTTAGACAAGAGTGCCAGTGTAATCCTTAAGTCCAATCACATCCTGATAGTGTGGCTCAAGGTTATACACACATCACTCTCAACCATAGCATCATACTGTAGCAAACCACACACATCACTATTGACAGCCACGTACCGGGGCTACACCACCCACATTGGAAACATATCCTAGGGTTGTTTTGGGTTACAGTGCTACAATCAACATTAAAGGATAACGCTAATTTTTTTTTTGTCAACCAATCCTATTTTAACTCCTATTTTAACAATAACTACGTTTACATGCACACAACTATTCTACTATTATTAAGAATATGACAAGATTCAGAATTTGATACAGGTCATGTTACCAGCCTATTCCGTTTGTATATGTTGAATAACGCCTCAGAATACAACCATTTCTGATTAAGACATGTGGGATTTGCCGTCGATATAATTCAGGTTTTAGGAGCATTCCTTGCTCAATTGGGGTTTTTAACGCAGTTTGCGACAAAGGGCCTTGGGCCTGTTTATGGTCAATCTCAAGTCATTTAAACACAATCCATGTTGACCAAAGTGCTGTACAGACCAGAGCATGTCATGTAAAATCACAAAAAAGTGACATAAACACACACTGCACACAGCTTATAGGAACAACTAAACACAAATCAGCCACATCTGGAGAATTCAAATGCTAGCAAATCAGAGTGTGTTTTGAGCCTGGACTTTAAAGAGTCAATGGCTGGAGCAGATCTGATATGGAGGGGAATGATGTTCCACAGTCTGGGGTCCGCAACAGTAAAGGCTTATCGGTCATCCCTGAGCTTAAGTTTAGGGCGCGAGACAGCCAGTAGCCCCAAGTCAGCCAAGGTTAGAAGGTCTGTGATATAGTAGGCAATCAGCCCGGTAAGGGCTTTATAGACAAAACAGGAGAAGCTTAAAATCCTGAAGCAAACTAGCAACCAGTAGAGAGAGACCAGGACAGAAGTAATGTGGTTCCTCTTTCGGGTACCTGTCAGGAGCCTGACTGCGGTGTTCTGGACCAATTGCAGGGGGGGCATGGTCTGGCTATCCCCAGACCAAGCCAAGCTCAATAGATTTGAGATTGAGCGTTGGTCTGGGGAGTCTGCTCTGTATTTTTTCTGCACAAGAGGCGTGACCAACAAACATAGTTCAAATGACTCTGTAAGTAACGGGAAAGTCCTTCAACCAATCGGACCAACGATCCGGGTGACGTAGAAGCGAAAGCAATATCAACTGGTTGCTGCGCTTGGCTGTGCTTCGGTGGCATTCGGTGGCCGCCGCTATGTTGAATGTAAACAAAAAGCTGCTTGGTCACTTCTCTATCATCATTGTGTTAAACCTGCCAATAGCACAGCAGGTAGATAAGCCAGTTTGTAATTGGTTCCTGCGAACTGAAGCAGGAGAAAAACATGCTGGTTTCCACCGAGTGGCCGGGCTTTACCCAGTCTAGTGGGGACAGGGATGACTGACTGATCCCAGTATAAAAGGGAGTACAGTAGTCCAAGTGTAAGGTGTGGATGACTTTCTCAAGATCTTTCAATGAGAGAATTGGATTTTACCAAGTAAGGGCTAAAAACTGAATATTTTGTAAATATTGTCTGTTTCCAAACGTTCCACATTGCCTTCCTAGTCCGTGGCACTCAACCTCAGCCCAATCATTCATTCGCAAGTTATATTTAAAAAAAAAAGGTCATTAGTACATGACTTTCAAAAAGACATTAATTTCTTAACACAGCTGGGCACTATAATTATTAACAAAAGTTACTCAAACAGGAGTAAATAGTGTATTTGTTGGGGACTCCTTTTAGCTACAGATTCTATTTGCCACGGTAGTCATGTTTCCAGTGTTACACGTGGGCAAGCATAAACTATTGCTTATTTGTTGCTTATATGTTGCTGATGATCTCATTGTTTTACTTTTCTGTTTAATGCTTATAAGTTCTATTTTCTAATTGTAGTTTTTAATATTGTTTTATGTTTTTGTGTTCAATAAATTGACTAAACTAAAACTAAACTAACTAAAGGACTACATTATTGGCCCACCGCCCCCACGGTTTTGTTTTTAAATAAATAAAACCCATTTAGTTCCTTTTCCCATATTAGTGCCCACTTAAATACTAAGTGTGTTATCAAAGTTGGACGATGGACGCTATAATTTTAAACTGAAACTTCCTTCTCTGTACAGTAGCAGCACAGAGCAGCAGTCACCTAGTAATGTATGTACTGTAAGTGTAATCAAATCGAACACCGGTTTTGTTGAAGGTTTATTAACCGGTGGAAAAATGTCCTCACTGTGGCATCTCTACTGCTTATGTGAGGAGCTAGCGAGTATTTACAGAAGTAGGATGGTGTATTTGGAATCAGCTGAAAATAAACTGCAAAACCCATGTTAATTGTAATGAAGGGACATGTCACCCAGTACACAGTGTTTCTCATTGGAATACAATGAAAGTCCATGGCCTGGTAGTCTATGGAATAAACTATAACAGGCTACACTGGAAATACGCATTAACCTGATCAATTCACTACTGACTTACAGTAAGTCTATTCTTAGGATTTTTTCGACAGCAACAAAAAATAAAAATAAAATAATGAATATCATTAGCTGAGGTGAGGTTTGTGCTTACGTGGATAGTCTTTGGGATGAGACTTCTCTGACCAGTTCCCATAGAAGGTGACTCTGTACTTTGCTGTTCCACATGCACAACAGCTGAGCAGAGGTTTTTCTGTAGTGTCTCCATACAGGGATTCTGTACAGTAATGAGGGGAAAAGTAAAAGAGCCAGAGAGAAATACAGAAGACTATGAGACAGGTGTAGAGAGAATGCTCATTACTATTAGCAGCAGATGACAGCATCATAAAGGAGACGAGTAGTTTAGGAAAGTAGCAGAAGGAAGGAAGAGAGGGAGGGAATGAGAAAAGGGGAGGATGTGCAGCACAGTTCTTTTGATCTGTTGTGTGACATTCAATGTCATGCAGTCAAGGGGTCACAATTATGTATGTATGTATATCATTCACATGCTACAACATAATGACAGAGAGGACTGTCCTAGTGAAAATGTAGAATAAAAGAAAATAGTGTAAAAGAAGGCAGACAAAAAAAGAGACTAAGTTGGGAGGGAAATAGAGTAACAGCAGGGAAATTGAAGGAATAAGAAATGCATAGTAAATTATTTATTGTATGTCAATGAAAGAAACCTACCTTTCTCACACATTCGCTTGGTGAGTGAGCCTTCATCCTGGAAATTAATTATCCTCTTCTGCACAATACTGGCCCTGCACATAGAGAACAAAAACTAATGAAGAGAGGTGTGAAGTGAGTGAAAATGTAAGGATAAGGGGCAAAGGTATGAGTTAAATGTCACAACAGGAAAAGATGAGAAACATTTTGGAGAATCTGTGAGGTTTAAAAAAACAAAACAGGCAGCAGGAAATGTGGAAAATCTTGACTTGACTTTTAAAATGTGACAGCCTGAACAGTGGATTGTGGCAGATAGAACAGGTGCAGAGTTATTCATATCATCTTCATTTTCCCCCCCAGAAGAATTCTAAAAGCAGGTATCAGAGCCCACAGGGACATTGCAAAATCAGTCTTTCAGACGCAGGCATTCAATGTCTCATACAAAGACAAAGACAAAAAAGCATGCATCAGCATTAAGATATACAAGTACGTAAAGATGAGATGCTGAAAGGCTGAAGAAAAAACTGAAAAGGAGAGAAAGACAGCAACAACAAAAATATGTTTTACATTAAATACAGTCCCTACGGCACTTTGTAAGTAAAATTCGTAGAAATGCAGAGGTACTAGTAGTAATCTATATGCACTGTGTCAATTAGAACTGAATGACAGGCCAACAGTAACGCTGCCCAAAATGTGAGGCCTGGCAGAGGGGAGCTTCGCTAGATTGAGCTGTCTAAAAGACTTGTTCCACCGGGTGCTGGGGAACACAGGTCTGAGAGGGACCTTGACATGTAAATCAGCCACAAACAAACCTTTTCAGAGGCCAGGAGACTTGAGAAAACTACAACAGAATACAAGCCTCCAGGCACCTAACTTCCTCTCAAACACCAGCTTTGGTTAAAGGAAGGTTTCCAAGGGGATAAAACCCAACAATGAGGTGCTGGGTGGAGGTGCTGGGAGTAAAGTCTAATCCAGGTGGGGCCCAATCCAGCTGGACTGTTTGGATAGCATTTATTCTGGAGTATCAAACTAAGCTGAGCTGTACTGTGCTCTATTGAGCTGAACTGATCCCAGAACCAGTCCTTCACAGCAAGAAAATACATACAGTGACTTGGTGTACATTGACATACAAGAAGATGAGAGAAATTAGTTATAATAAGAGTAACCGCAAAAACATCTATTCACAAGAAATGTTAGCTAAGGTAATGTTAACTCTCCTACCCATAAAGCTACTGTAGCTAAATAAAACAATTACACTACAAATCACCAGAGGTGTCAAAAGTATTCACACTCAGGTAGAAGTATAGATACTAGGGTTTAAAAAGACTTCTGTAGAAGTTGAAGTATCAACTCAAGCTTTTTACTCAAGGACAAGTGTGAAAGTATTGGTTTCAAAACTACTTAAAGTATAAAAGTAAAAGTAATGTAAGGGGGAAAAATACCATTAAGGATGAAAGCTTATGCCGCACCATAGGGGCCTATAGTCCACTACATCACCTCCCCAAAAAAACATTTTTCTAAAGGCCATAATGTCTATAATGTTATATTAAAATGTTAATGTTGAAAAATTTGGGATGCACCTGTTTCAGCCGCATTCATGCCAATTGAAAATGAACACATTAGTACAATGCAAATACATTCAAGAACCATATATGTGCACTACTGAGCCTCCATTTCAAACAGAGACGGCCAAGACAGGTCATATCTTGCATACTGCCTCGGGATATGAAAAACCGTTTATGTCATACATCACACGAAGGTCTCTGTGGTGGCCATAGCCACACAAATGTTGGTTTGAGGTTGAACACACTTACACTCATTACCACATTAACATTTTATTAACTGGCTGCTGAGTTCTCTTCCTGGTGGAATAAATTATGGGGCGAGATTTATGTTTTATTGACCTTTTTGAGGGCCCTATTACAGGGCCACTATAACCCTTTGCCTTTATTTACTTTGTTGAATTTGTTTTGGGGAAAATAAACTTTTTTTGAACTTTACCCCTGTGTTCCTTGACTGCTTTGTCCACAACAGTCTCACAACTATTACTCACAGCGTAACAGAATAATAGTATACACATGAGAGTAAGACAGTATATGTTGTAGTGGTGTGCAAGAGAGTTTGATGGAAATATAAAATATATTGAAAATTTTATTTTCTGACAGGCTGTTAAACCAAGAAGAAGATACGGAAAAGGGGATCTTTCTATCAATTTAACAAAATGTAAAGATTATAATATGTCCACAAGTGAACACAGTAAATGCATTGTCCCACACTATATACTACAACTACACATATTAATTCACTCAAACACACCATATTTCACTCTCTTTAAAATTATCTTTCTCATATGCATACTTTTGGGGTATATTGGGGAAAATGTGAGATTATGATGGTGTGGGTCCTTATGTTCTTTGTTGTTTCCTTGGATCAGGGAGGCTCCAAAATCATGGTAGCAGCTGTCGCCATGGTCCCGCTACATGTTCTGCGATGCCCTGTTACATCTTGCTACGCTCTGCGGTTCCCTGCTACGTCCTGCTACGCTCTGCGGTGCCCTGTTACATCCTGCGGTGCCCTGCTACATCCTGCTACGCTTTGCGGTGCCCTGCTACGTCCTGCTATGCCATGAACTACTACAAAGAACTACTACAAACTACTATTTTTTGTGACTGTTATTGCCACTCTTCATTCTAACCCCAACCGGTCGTCAGACACCGCCTACCAAGAGCCTGGGTCTGTCCGAGGTTTCTGCCTAAAGGGCAGTTTTTCCTCGCCACTGTTCCACTGTTGCTTGCTCTGGAGGAAACTACTAGAACTGTTGGGTCCTTGTAAATTCTGGAGTGTGGTCTAGACCTACTCTATCTGTAAAGTGTCTCAAGATAACTCTTGTTATGAATCGATACTATAAATAAAATTGAATTGAATTGAAATTGAATTGGGTAAGCGCAAGTATGATTTATGGCCAAACGGCCAACGTGGCTGAAATGATTCAAGGTAAGCAACACCACCAGCACATCTCTTCATGTGGTCTTGCTATGGCAATCATCTGAGAGTCCTGCCTACACTGAAGGGGTACTATCTGCAGGGGAATATGAAATAGAGAAAACTACATGGTACTAAAAGTGAGGTGAGTTGAACCATGCTGTGGAAATGAGGCGTAATTGTTCACGCTTTAATTCAATCTCACACCTATTTCACATATCTCCCTGAAAGAGAGGAGCACACTCTGCCTCACTGCTTGCCCACTTTCCTGGGCTGGCCAGACAATCAAGCAGAGTAATGCTTATTTAACATCCAATTTAAATTCTATCTCACTTTGCCGAATCCACACGGCCACCAATCCCAATAACCCCAAAAGTGCACTGATTTGAATGCGTGTGATTCTCTGTGGAAGGGAGTTTGTATGCATGTTTGAGACCTTAACAAAAACACAGAAAGAAGAGAGAGTGAGAAAGAGAATAAAAGAAAAAAGCGAGATAGATTTAGTCTTTCTATGGCTACGTTTCCATTTGCATGCTCCGTAGATGTGTAAAAGAATTAAATAAATAAATTATTATTTAGTTATATTGGCCCCTGCTACAGCCAGATATTTAATTACTGCACAAAGGCAAACGTATTTACATTTAATTTATATGTGTCTGCTTGACTATAGTGGCCTGTCAAAGTCCTCCTTGATCTGTCCTATCATTGTGCTGAAGGAGATTAGCAGACTCTGACAGCTGTATGTGGTTGTGACATTCATCTGATCACTGGTACACTGTCTCACTAAGACAGCCCATCAGAACACATCACACTACCCTCCATAATGCACGCCAGAGGGGGATGACAAATAAATTGCTTCCTACCTACAAATGGAAAGATGAGAGATAGTGCCAACTTCAATGGTGAGTGCAACGTATAGATTGTATTTTGATGGGTGATTTACTCTGACTCCAACCACAAGGATTCAGCTGTTACAGTAACTCCTGACTAGAGCTCCACTTTTTGTCATCTCTTTGCTAAAAGTTGCTGTGAAGGACAGTTAGATCTGATATTGCACAAAGAAAAGTCTGGATGAGGAGTCTTGTGATCAGCTGGACAGAGATGGCGGCTTAAGGTGTAACTCCTGGCCAAAATTGGTCAAATAGTTGTTTTATATGGTTCCAAATTTGATATTTTACCACTTTGTGCTAGTTAGAGTTACTTGAAGCAGAATGGCAAATAAGAACAAACCCCAATGCGGTGATACAGATGCCACTGCATGGGATGGGGATGTTTATTCAAGCCCGTATCTCAGTGGTTAAATCGAATGTTTTACCCAGGATTCATTTTGTGAGCTTTATGCTACCTCTCTCCCCTCCTACTGGCTACTGGTGTAAATTACAATCAGCAGTATCTAAATTTATCTGGGAAAGGCAAGCGGCCGCGACTCAAGATGTCTACTCTACAGAGAAGGAAAGAGGATGGTGGCCTATCAGTTCCCAACTTGAAAAACTATTTATTTTCCCTCGTGTTGAGGCCCCTTCTCACCTGGTTGAATCCAGATACATCTGTTTGCTGGCGTACCTTAGAAAATACCATGACAGAGCCTTGGTCACTCCAAAAAGTTCTTTTTGCCCATGTTTCTAACCAACAGTGCCAACTACGCTTTGGCCCCATTATCTCACATCTTATCAAGACTTGGAGATTAGCTGAAAACATACTGCCGTGTAGTTTGTAACTGGCACACTTTTTCCCCTATATTCAATAATATCACACTCCTGATTGGTGGGAGGCCAATAACAGCCCCACAATGGGAACAAAGGGGAGTTTGCAAGGTTGGCTTGTTACCATTCTCTGACTTGCAGAACACATTTGATCTACCACGTTCCTCCTTTTTCTTTTACCTACAGTTAAGGTCGGCACTCAAGGCATACAGTGTTCCCTGGCAGAGGCCTTTACCCATTCATCCTATTTGGAAGTGATTAACTGTGCAGCCTAAAAACCGTGGTATGGTTTCTAGGTTTTATTAGTTCTTGGTGGTATCTGACCGCTCTGCCCTTCCTATTGAGAGGATCTGGGCACGTGATGGCCCAGGCCTGGGTATCGAGCTCGACTGGCATGATGTATGGTCTAACATTCCAGAAGTATCTCACAATCCAGACCATCAGCAGATTCACTACAATTTCACTCACAGGCCATATCTCACCCCCATGAAAATGCATCACATGAAAATAATTAACAGCCCTTTATGCACTTTCTGCCCAATTAAAGCACAAGGCAAATATCTACACATGTTCTGGGCGTGCGCTCCCGTTGGTCAGTTCTGGAACCGTATCCAAAATCTTGGCCTTGTTTAATGTTACTGTGCCTGTTACTGTTAAGGTCTTGATTCTGAATGACCTGTCAGCTTTTCAGCTTTCTGGGACTCAGAAACGTGCTGTTTGCTGGACTTACAGCTGCAAAGAGGATGATTACGACCTGTTGGAAAACACCACAAAACCTGTCTATCCGGACATGGGAAATTTCCTACCTGGATGTGGTCTATTTGGAACTGTCCACTGTACGGATAAATGGTGCCCCAGGGAAGACTCTGGACATGTGGTGGTGCATCACTGACTCTGTGAGGCGTGACCTCTAACTTGCGCATGTGTTTGGTCCCTTGTCTTGTGCCTGTTTGTGTGTGTGTTTGTTTCTGCGTGTGTTGTTTTGTCTCCCTCCCTCTTTCCTCTGTTTAATTAAGGGTCAAAACCCGAGGGGCTGGGAACCGCAGTAGCAAAGCTGCGCGCTTCACACAGCAGGGCTGTGAAACCCTATTGTTTTTCTAAGGATTATTCGTCATCATCATCTCCATTATTATTCTCCTTCGCATAAAACTCACGCTACAGCCTAAATCATACATGATGATGGTGTGCCATTTTTAGGACTGGTCCAAAACTCCACAAAGAGCGCCACACCGCCACCATTTGTGGTCGAGTTTGTCGTATATGATGCCAAATGGCACTTCTGATTCATAACATTTTAACTTAATAATATAACTTGTAGAAACATACTGTTTTTTGGAGGTAAAAACTAACAGTGGCCCTGATGTCTGCTAATGTCTTTGTTGTCTTCCTATCCCTTACAGAAGGTTTTGTATCCAGCCTAGAAGCCCAGAGTTTTTCGGGGTTATTGTGCAATTAATCCATACTGTTACATGCAAGATTGATACACTGTATGTAAGAATTGTAACTAATTTGTCCTTTATATGAGGTATAATGTTCAATATGTTTATTTTTGCAGCACAAATATTCTAATAGCCCAGTTTTTTCCTAATAAGAAATAATGGTCATAGATTGGTTTTCAAGCTTTTATAGAAAACAAAATCAGACTGACCAGAGGTTGTCAAAAATCTTTTAGGGCTCTGGGATATTTGCAACAGCAATGTACCGCCAATTGCCTCCCCATGTTACGCTTTGGGTTCCACTTTTGCGAGCTCCCCGGTTTGCCAATGCCAACTCGCGTCGGGACGACTGGCGCGATGAGGCTCAGACCCCGGTCATAACTGCTTGCAGTTCTAGTTATTATTTGTATTTGTAAAAATGTTATTATATTTTTTTTTTGTTGGCCCTGGGATGCATTCTCATCTCAGTTTATTGTTTGTAATTGTTTGTCACTGTTTATTTCTTAAATATGTTAATAAAATAAAATTAAAAAAAAACATTTGATCACAAAAAAAAGAACAATCATGAGATGGGGACATTTACAATGTAAGGTTTAATGAGAATTGAGCACTCATTTATCTACCATTTCCAATCAAGTAGCAGTAGAAAAAGCCCAATTGCATACAGGTAATAATTAGAAACACCGTGCTGAAGAGCAACCCTCTCACTGGTTAATTCAAGTTGAAATCTTTTAAGTCAATTGTGCCTCTTACTAAGGTTGGGTAACAAAAAACATGCTAACAATATCTTACGGAATGTGAATTTACTATGCCGAGCACCATGCTGAGTGAGCACCATGCCGAGCACCGTAGCCGGCGTCGCAGAGCTCTGTAGTGGTAGCGACTGAACACATCTGCCGCTGATACAACCAGCTGTGACAAAGGTCTGTAGCCGTGTCACAAAGTTCTGTAGCATGAAGCTCTGTAGCCAATGTCATTTGACCAGCCGGTGGTCTTCTAGTTTTCATATATCATACGTTTTAGTGTGCATTACTTTTCATACAATATCATACGAGCCCATTCATGAGAATCCGTTGCTCTCTTTAACACCCCCTAACTGTTAGTGGACTGTGTGTTTTTGTAGGCAACAAGACCAGCAGATATTAGATAATCTAACCTAATAGTTATATATGGTGATGCAAGTACAGTACAGTTTTAGATGACAACAGATTTAAAAAGTAAAGAAAAATAAGATAAACTTAAACTTATAAAGGATTTAAAAGGGATCAGATTCACTCAATACTCAATAAGCATACTCAAAACTGAATTTGATGCTATTGAACCCCATCCCTACCTCTGACTGCAACCAGCATCACTACTGGGCGTTGTCCACAGTGTGCTCTGTTGCACCTGTATCAACAACTAACAGCAACGCCAAAGTGTACTTAACACACCCTGAACACATTTCTGTATCACTGCAGGAAGATGATGCAGTGATACAGAAGATGAGAAATTCAACCAATGTAAATCAGCAAAAACACGATTTTAGTAGTGCAGCAAAACTTCCATGTACAGGTACATTTTTTTTACCAAACAAGAGTGGGATAACGGACGAACAACGGAAATCTTGGCCTGATATAAGTTTAGCATGTAGGAAAGCTGAAAATAACTGGATTGGATGGTAAGAATTTCAAAGACAGTGCTCTAAGAACAGAAATTTGAATGAGCATCGTTGCCTGACCCTATCATCACAGACCAACCTTAGACGGAACCAAACCACCAAACTCAGTCATTCCATTTAAAAGACAACAACTGCCCGTCAATTATACTGCAGGAAACCACTCGGGAGGAGCACAGAGTCCTGGAGCAACAATTGAGTCACAGAAGCTTTCTAACAGTAACACACATGCCACACATACTCTTAATTTCATGGCCAGATGTTTTTTTTTTTAAATAACCATGTTATTTTACAAGCAGGCCGACTGCTGAGCTCTTTTGGGATACAAAATGACATTTTATTACATTTACCCTGCCTGTTGTGGTAATTTAAGTTTCCTCTCTAACATAATCTATACAAATTAGCAATCTTCTTACGTTGTTTCTTTCTCTGCATGTGTTGTGTATCCCATGTTTCTCTGCTCGTATGGGCTGTATGATAGCATAGCCACAGTTTTCATATTAAAAGTTAATTACAGGAGATGAACCTCCTCAATCAATACCATTTAATTAACACTTTTGTTCTGTTATAGAACATAAGCATAAAATAGCCTTGTTATCTTAATGAGTGCTAGGTAGGGGGAAGAACAGTAGCAGATACCAACTCCCAGCCTGTAATTATAATTTTTAGAGGTGTCTCTTTTGAACTCTCTTACTCTCTCCCTCCCCCATTGTCTGCGTCCTGGTATTACTACATCCATATATCAGCACTTTCAATTATCTCTTTCTAGGCTGCATGCTCTGGCACACTTTAAACTTTTAGCCCTCTACCCATGTGCCTAACTAAGTACTATTCTGCCATCATCCCACTGATCTTTATAAGGAGAGCCGAAGTGCCGACATGACCTGCTGCGATAAAACTATGACAACACACCACAGTAAAGATGAAAACAAAGAGGAGATAGATAAAAAGAGAAGAGAGGAGAGCGAGGAGTCAGAGAGAATATAAGAAAGCTTAGAGGTTATTGAGAGGGCAGGTCATGAAGATATAGCAGAAAGATAAGGGAAATGGAAAGCACAGAGACATAGAAAAGGGAAACCTTCTTGCATTCTGTATCAGCCACAAAATAACATGCATTACCATAAAATGCAACCTTTTCATCATCCCGTTAACATAGGAACAGCAGAGATGTAGACCAGGCAGCTGAGAAACCGACTAGGTGCACACACAGTTAAATAATGTATTGATCAGAAAGCCTCGTGAGTCACAATCCCTTAGTATCTTTCTACCTCCTGTACTCTCATTATTTTCCCACAGTACTGGATTGATAAATGGATTCCAGCCATGATTTGTCTTCAGCTGAACATGACTACCCTTCTGTTTCCAAGTAAGCCCAGAGGACACAAAACAGCAGAATTGATTGATGTCAATCAGCCGTTCAACTAATAAAAGTAATGAATATTTTATGAACCCAAGTGGGAATGAAAATTCGACGAGGCATTCTGTACTTAACTGCATAGCTTAGGGGAATTCATGTACTGAAACTGGTTTACTGTACATGTGGACTTGATGTATGCTGCTAGCAGTGTTCACAATACCAGAGAGCTGTAGTTCTTTACATTAAATGCTAAAACTTAGATCTACCTTTGTATGACAAAATTAAATATAAGCTACTTAACGCATCTTGTAAAGAATTTATTTAAAATTGAAAAACCAATGCTTAAAGCCATCCTACTAAGAAACGTCAACCTCTCTCACATTAAAACTAACAGTTACTCAGTTGCCAGTACACCTAGCTAAAATAAAGCAGTCTGATGCAAAAGTCCTGCAATAAATCCTTATGATAATTTTGTAGGGAGTAGCTTGCGGTGCTGTTGAACTGTATTGCATTATGCAGAGAGGTGTTTATGTTATTTATTCAACCTCATTGATATAAGTGCTTTCAATCTGCTATAATAAATCCACATTCACAAAATACAAGAAGACATGTTAGTGTGGCTGTCTGGAAAGTAGAAAAAAAACACCCTGAATTGTAGCACCATCACAGGCTAAATTTGTCAAAAACATAGCTCATTTATAACTTCATTTGAAAGCCACAAAACATTTGGGACATAAGGCGATATTGGAGCTAAGGACAAGGAGAGCTGCCTGTAGCTGTTTGGACTTCTGCTACGGTAAAGGACATTCGCAGTCAGCTGTTTGTGTAAAGACACGCAGGAACTATGTGCTAATGCTAACGTTACAGGTTGTCCAGCATTGGATCACTAGATTATCACACAGAGCCCAACATAAGAGACATGAGTCGAGCTACACTTGGACATTTAAATTTCGTGCACACATAACTAAGAATAAACCAAATGCATTTGTTGCTAACGAGGACGGATAATAGCACTGACTGTTTGTTTAAGGCAAACTTTTGATTGACTGACCATCACAGAAATGCGTGACACATATTTAACTAGTCAACGCCAACTTGACTTTCATCACATCAGAGTACACTTTAAAAAATCTGTCACCTAGTATAGTATGCTTTGAAAATAGTCAGCAGGAGATAATTACAAATAAAATCTATAATTTAGGACTTTTTTATTTAGGACAGACTAAGCTTGAATCTTGTATTCTCTATTGATCTGCAGGCAGCGATGGAGGAAAAAAACAATGCCATTTAAAAACCCTCCACATAACCAGACCTCTTAGAATGTAATGAATTACAGTTCACCAAGCACAAGGACCGGTTTAGCTAAAAGTCAATCCTCCACCAGTAGTGTATGGTGTATGTCTAAGCATTTAAACTGAGGACTTGCCTCTGCTCATCAGACTCGGCATCAGGCGCGGTATACATACTTAATAGAGACACAGCCAGAGCCACTGGGAGGTGCAGTCCAAAACACCTGGATGCTGGTGCGTCTGCGAGGAGTGCTCTCTGTCACTGCAGGGGGGCAGTTGGTCATGAACTGTGTTTCCTCCTCATCAATTATCTGTAAAGCACACACACACACACACACACACACAGAATGAGATTAGTGATGAATAAAAATGTCCTCAGACAAGACTTGCCTCAAAGGCATTTGAAACATCTGCATGTAATTTTAGTCATTAGGTGTTGGACTATTTCATATTAATTTCCTCTCCCATTGTCAGCTCAAGTGCCTATAAAAAATAATTGCTGAAATTGACATTGCTGAAATTGACATTGATTTCACATTTTCAGGACACATAAAAAATAAATCCAAACTACACAACGTGAGAGTTGTTGGTACAACAAACACGTCTGACTTTAGCAGCTATTCCGTTAAAATGAACAGAAGGCTCTCACACTCACTGGTTCCAACAAGGGTTGTGCCGACATCCATCGTGATGGTTGACCGGCATCACAATGGAGAGGCACCATCGTGATGCCACGCCCCCCACCCTGTCAGACACACACTAATCCTAGTGGACGGGAGATTGACAAATGCGGCAGGCCTAAACTAGCAAAGACACTTGCGTCAGGCTTTGCGCTGTGTTGCCCCTTATTTGGAAACTACTTCCCCCCTCCTTACGTCCAAGCTATTTGTAGCAATACAGTCTCTCTCTCTTATAGTAGCTTGCTCTACGTGGAATAGTAAAGTATCAGCATGTGGTAGGTTATGCTCTGCGCCTCAGCTTGGACACTTGAGCGAGAGGGTAAAGGCGTTTATGTAGAACATTATCACACTTTCCTTTATCCCCTCACTGGACTAACTTTGTGGATTTGTGTGTGTGCATCAATAAGTAAGTCTGATGGCGATGTTATGTAGGATTTATGAATGTACGTTAGCAACAGTAGGCAAATTTACCATGGTGCTATTTTATGTGTGAGCTAATATTCCGCATCTTTTCATGTGTGATTAAGACTTATGTTTCTGTTTATTTTTATTTATTTAATTATTTTCAGCCTTTATTTTTGACAGCTCACACAGCTGAAGATATGAAAGTGGAGAGAGAGGGGGAATGACATGCAGCACAGGGGCCGCAGGTCAGCGTCGAACCCGGGCTGCGTCAAGGAGTAAACTTCTATACTATATGGACGGTCGCTCTATCAACTGAGCTATCTGGCCGCCCATGTTTTTGTTTATTGAATGCGTTATTCTGTGCAAATATAACCGATAATGTAGTTTCATCTCAGTAATGATGGTATTTTAGGTTATTACTGTTGCTCTGTCAAAGGCAAACGTACCACTGTACTGTCGTTACGAAGATCATGGAGATCCGATTGAGTCTAGACTTTACGGCACTGTAGTAGTGAAAGTAGGTCAAGTTGTAATTTACTGCCCCTACCAGCGGCAGCATGTAATACTGTCTATTTACATAGGGGATTTTCTACTACTTCCCAAAGGTTGGGAACCAGAGAGTCAGAATAAGAGACAGGACAGTCCTTTCTTCTCATTTCAGTCCTTGTAAAAATTTGTCATTGTTAGTGTGTTGGGGACAAGGACACAAGCTCCTTCAGACCTTCTACCACAGTACCAAAAAAGGCTGGTTAAGACATTTGACACCAAACAGCTATTTAGATTGATCAGAGAGTTAACACCCAGATGTGCAACTATGACCCCTGTATATATCATGATCACTGTAAGCAGCATAAAAAAAGAACATCCCCAGACTCTTTGCGTCAATCTGAAGAGTCCAAATGCATGCTGCCCTCTCTACTCAAGTACACATCTGAGACACTGAGCATCTTATTGATTTTAACTAGAGAGGAAATTAGTAGAGCTTGTTGCATAAGGGAGCGCAGCCAGCGAGCTAGTATTCCCTGCCCAGAGACCAAGGATCTGTCTGATTGGAAGTGACATCAGGGAAGCAACTTTCTCACTCCATAAAGCTGTCAGCAGAGAATTTCCTTTGTCATGCCATGTTATGAATGAGTTCCCTCTTAAAGTGGATTGTGTGTGGATGTGCGTGGTTCTGTGTGTGTGTATGTGTGTGTTTGTGCATGTGTGTTAAAATGCATGAGAGAGGGAGAGTCAGAATCAGAAGGGGAGCGTGGATGCTATGTGTGTGTGTGTGTGTGTGTGTGTGTGTGTGTGTGTGTGTGTGTGTGTGTGTGTGTGTGTGTGTGTGTGTGTGTGTATGTGTGTGTGTGCGTGTTAAAATGCATGAGAGAGGGAGAGTCGGAATCAGAAGGGGAGCAAGGATGCTCTGTGTGCGTGCGTGTGTGTGTGTGTGTGTGTGTGTGTGTGTGTGTGTGTGTGTGGCCTATCACGGTGTGACGGATTATACAGCCCCCCCCTCCATGTTCCCATGGTTTCTAACAGGCATCCTGGGGTGGCCTGACTGGACTACAACACATGTTAAAACCAGTGAAGTCCCATGGGAATGCATTAAACACCATCTGAAAAAAAAAAAATGTTGCTGCTAACTGACCTATGACCAGTTTTTCTAATTCTAAATTTTCAAACATTTTACTAATAGATAGATGGTGAAAGATGTGACATAATTGGAAAAATGTATGCATTTGTGCATTAGAGTAAGTGCTTGGCGCTACAGTAGCTACTGGTCCGATCCAAACAACATTAATCATCTAAAATAACATGGGGACTTTGGAAAATTGAATGCAAATGGAACAATTTGCACAGAGGTTTACTTGTCAAACATTTTTGTTGTCGTAATATCAGATCATCCTTGTGGAAGTATGACGTGAAGACGATGCACCCACAATCTCTGTTAAGTCTACATATACTATTAAGTTATACAGTGTGTTGCCCTCACAGTGGCACCGATTTCACCCCTTACATAGCCACATTTGCCTTTTCTTGTTTTATCATTTCACCCTGCTGAGAAGTAATGTCTCACCAGACATCGCCAGCTGGTTTACGCTCCTGCCACACACACACACACACACACACACACACACACAGTGGCAGCTGACCTTCCCAGAAAGCTCAATAAAAGTGCTTTTCATCAAGTCAGGAGCTGTCCTAAGACGGCTGAGACGGGACACACCATCAGATTTCAAATGAGCTGTATGTTAAATAAAGCCTGACGTCTTCTGTTGCAGCTTCTTTTTTCCATTCTTTTCTCTCAATGCCTGGAGGGCAGCCCACCCAGGACTCTTTCAGAATGGAGGAATGGTGTGTTTTGTGTGTGTGTGTGTGTGTGTGTGTGTGTGTTTGACATAAAAGACATAAAATGTGAAAAACTGAGCAGGTGATGATAGAGGGATATCTCTTTGGACAGCAGTTTATTTTTACTGCGCTGTCACAGTGCTTTTAGAGAAACAGGTGATCATCTGCAGCTGATACCTTCCACTTCTTAAAACCTAGCAGGCTTCTTATTAACGGCAGGTCCCAGTAATAGCATATCCATTATTTCTTACTTTCGATGCCAAAATCTTAAGTCTACGGTCACACATCTATCTATCATTCTGTGTGTACTCCACACTCAGTTGCATCCATGCGTGGAAAGCAAAGAGACTGAACGTGACTAAATGATGTAGTGTTTCCTCTCTTCACTCCTGACATTTAGCACCCTGTCACACCACGCCACACTGAAGAGCATGCTCAAGGCTGGCACGAAATAACAACAGCATGAAATCTAATGCAAGAACCCATAAAACAGAAGAAATCTTGCCAGTGTTAGCGCTGGTTAAAGAAAGGACAAAAATAAAATGTTCCCGTTTTTTATGTCCTCCCATATTCAAAGTACAGGTTCACAGAGAGTGCCACAGCATGGCCATAGCTGTGATCAGAGAGGCCTGAGGGCTGCTGTGCAAGCCCTTCCTGTGTATTGTACTACAGGTTCAATAAAATAATAGGGTTTTATGTGGGAAGCGACTGAAACAGTCAGGTTCACAAAAGTCTGAAAAACAGAACTCCACATATGCTGTTAAACCCATTTAACAACGGCTTCATTGCGAGTTCTGCCCTACAAAGACATATGCTCAAGTTCTGGGCAGGAGTGGGAATTTGGCTTAAAACTTTATGAGTTGCATTTAAAAAAAAACAACTCTGCATCGTGGTATATTGTACCTTTACTGTTGTAAACTGAATACATTTCTCTAACATGTTGTTACTTGATACAGCTAAAACCCAATTCCTCAGATGCTCAGTTCTTTTCAAATCCAAAAACAGGAAATCATCTTGTGCACTATGGACTTCTTGAAACTGTAGCCTAGACTCAAATGGAATAGACATTGGCAGGAGACAGTAAGCTAAAAGGCATGCGAAAGAACAAGAACCAGTAGAGTGGAATTAATTCAAAAGGTTCTAAATGTAATGTTATGTAGAAGTTTTCATCATGTGAATGTGCTGTAATAGTATCTATATACATTACATGATGCTATATATATATATATATATATATATATATATATATATATATATATATATATATATATATAATACTTTGTAACATTCTAGAAATAAAGTTTATCATTACATGATTATTATCCTTCCTCTTTCTGGACTCACACACATACACATACGTCATCAACCAATCTTCTCTCTATACCACTCGACTCCTCACAGCTGCATAATAATTACAAAGGCCTCACATATTTGGCCATTATCACATGCATGCAACAGCACCAGTTTCCTTGCCTTCTCTCTCTACTTTTGGCACTCTTGATACCACTCTCTCTCGTGCTTTCCTGCTTCCTACAAATCTCCAGCTTGGCCTATCTGTGTAAAATGCTTATTAGCCTCTCAACTAGACCAATTATACACATCCTACATACATGAACTGTACTATATGCCTGCTTGTGGGCACACAACTTTTCAAATTCCACATGTGTACTTTCACAGCCAGGAAAAACAAAGCTGCATGGAGCTGAGCTTAGAGTACGCTCTTTTCATACGGTTTAAAAAGCCTACTAAAGAAGCTGAGGTGAGATTTCTCGCACTTTGACATGTCAAGACAGGACGCTGCGCAAAGAAAATCTGTCAACATTCCCATCCCCCCAATCTACAGTAAGATTTGTCTATTTATTCACACAAGTCACGCACAGTGCTGGAGTAGGATGGTATGCAGGATGGACATTAAGTACAAAGGCTTAACTACCGTTGTGGCAGATTAGGATATACTAATTAATTGCCATGGAACTGCACTGTGAATAGAGAAAATGTGCAAATTGTTGAATTGTCAAGTCTTTTCTCATCATTCAAGCAGTCATGTCATTAGCTGCTACCTTACCTGGAAATTGCCAGTGTAGTCCTCCTCTCTGTCTCCTTCTGCACCCTCCTTCAGGGCAATGAGGGTGAACCCTCTGAAGTAGGAGGGACTGGATGCAATCAGCGTCACTGGATGGATTCAAACAAGAGTGACAGCAAGCAGCTAAACTACAATACTCACTGCCAAATATAAGGTGGGTACTACCTGCCTGAGTAGTGTTACACTTATAATAGTGGATAAATGGTAATATATTCTGATAGAATTATAACACTTCCTTTATGCACAATTAAACGTGCCATCTGTTATTGAGGGTGTAGCTCAGATGACGTTAATTATAATGGTTCCGTCTCAGCCAGGTAGTAGGCTATTATCAGAAGATGTTGACGTGTTTTTATGCATTTGCAATTCAGCAGAACATAAAAGAATGTTCATTTACTTTGAGAAAACTTAAATTTGCTATACTTGACAACTTTATCAGATTCTTGGGATGGGAAGTGTTTAAACTTCAAAATAACTCGTGATTACCAACTCCCACTTTGAGCTAATTCAGTTATTGGCTTTGAATGGTATTAACCTATTTATAACTAGGATAAAAATAACATTAATTAGGAAAATAATGAACGAACCGCAGTGCAATATATTGTCATTGAATAGCATGCTTCTTTGAGATTCACAGAGCAGATGGAACATGCAGCTCCAAACAACTTCCACTTTAAACAAAAGCTATACAATTGGAGACTGCTGCCTTTTTAAAAAATCTATTTTTACTGTGAAAGATAATACCAAAAAGCATGGAAGAGTATGCAGAGGGATTAAGCTTTATATAAACCTTCTGAATTTTTCAGCATGCCTATTTTTACTCAATTGTGTCCAATTAGGTTGAACGCAAATTGTTGTCACCTTTGGTTATTATAGTTATAATAGTTTAAATGCATATTTCCTTATTGGGATCCCAATAACGAAATATGCATTTAGTAAATAGGTGGTCCTGCATCGATGCAGGGCTATCTATTTACTAACCAAATATACTTTCAGGGCACATATACTTGCTTCACAACAAAAGTATACTTATATTAAGTTTGCATAGTCTACTGACCGTAGACTCGTATTTATTTCACAATGCGTACATAGTGGAAACCAACGCAGTGTGCGTAAAATCCCAATAAACACAAACCTCTGTATGTGCTCCCTGGCTGATAGCTCTCAGGGTCTCCCTCAACGCGGAGGCGAAACTCGCTGTTGCCCTCCTTCCGATTGCTCTGAGCCCGTAATATCCGACTACAATACCCGTCTCCCTTCCCGGCTCTCTCAGAGGGCTCCTCGGTGAATGCAAACATATTGCACGCTGCGATGGAGATGAAGCAGAGCAGGAGAATAAAGCGCGATTGTAGCCCGGTTGTTGTCATCTTGTAGGTTTCCGAAAACCAAGTTGATGCGCGGAGATGAAGGAAACGTTTAAGCTCCTGATTCACTCCTAAATGAGAACCCAACTTGCCAACTGCTGAAGTAGATTTCTGCTCTGCTAGGAGTGTAGATCCATCCTGGTAGAACGAGAAGGAGGAGGGACTGGGATGCGCTGTGCTTTCTCGCCCTACGAGAACTGTGTCGCTGGTTAGACTGAACAGGAGAGCAGAGTTTCGAGGAAATGGCCAAGAGAGGAATGAGCGCTGTGTGTCTGTCTCCAAGGACACAGCTTTTTACAGACTATAGAATACTCTGAACCAACAGACTGACAACAAAGACAAACATTCCCACCAATGAGGAGGACACGTTGGACATACTTGAACTGAACTCTCAGTGCAGAGAGACAGAGAGAGAGAGAGAGAGAGAGAGAGAGAGAGAGAGAGAGAGAGAGAGAGAGAGAGAATGTGTGAGAGAGAGAGTGTGTGTGTGTGTGTGTGTGTGTGTGTGTGTGTGTGTTAGTGTCATTACTAAAGAGCCATGACAGGATGACACGAACACACACAGAGACACACAAAGGAATTGATAAAGTATGTTAAACGGTTGTCTAGGTGACTGATTAAATGATGAATTAAGTGAACTGATGAATTTCACAGTCTCAGAATTGAGCTTCACACATCAGTGAGCTCAGGCGAAGTAAGGTTAGTCATTGTAGTCAAATCTGAGTATGTTTTTTTTTTTTTAAGTTTGGGACTAAAAGGAACAATGGTCATAATCAACACAAGGAATAGGTTTTTACAGATAGTTCAGTACACTAGGGAACTCTCAGAGAATATTGATCCATCTCAATAACGCAGCTTTATTTGTAGAGCACTTTTCAGCAACAAGGTAGTTGAAAGTGCTTTAAATAAAACATTAAAGAGCAATTAAAAACACCTGGTAAAGAGAATATAAAAACAGCTAAGATAGAATAAGACAGGTATAAAATACAGAAATAAAAGTTACAGTGCAGTGTAAGAATTATGTAAAAAAAAAAAAGGCAGCATCAAAAAGAAAAAGGATTTAAAAGAACAGAGTTGCAGCATACTCTGGTGACAGAAAGCTGACCCAGATGACAATGAGTTCTGGGTGGTTCATATTATAGCAGCAGATCAGAAATTGATTTTTAGGAAGACATGCAAGGACACTGTTACAGTAGTTGAGTTTACTGAAGATAAAAGCCATGGTATTTGAATTGATTTTATGGGGACACAGGGACAACATCCTGTACCTGATATGGAGGTACGGACTGCTGGTCTATTTTCTGATTTGTTTCAGTGAAGGAGGCAAATTCATCGCAGGCCCTGGTGGATAAAAAATTAGATGGTACTGATACTGGAGGGTTTATAAACCTACCGACAGTTACAAACAAGACATGTGTGCAAAAACACAGATTAAGTTCGACCTTGCAAAGTCACTGCACCACTGCACAGACTGAAATATCATGAAGGATTGTCATGATATTTTGTATAGAAGCACTTTATATGGACTGTCATGGTCCCCAGAGGATGGAACCTACTGCCTCTGCTTTTTGGTCTCTTTCACGGTAACATATGCACACACACATTTTCACCTTTAGAGCTTAAATCAGAATCAGTAGTCAGAATGTAAATAGAGTTTAAGTATAACTAATGATCATGACCAAGTGCTGTCCATCAGGGAAAGTTCCCTTTGTGTCCAGGTATGAAACGAATAATACACGTTTAAAATGACCATTAATCAAGACATTCACTCACATTTGTGTATTCTTTTCTATTACATAGTATTGTACATTGATTTATTAACTGCTTGATTCAGCAATGAAAAGCTAATCAAATCAACCGTGCATTGGTTGGCTCAGTAACAGAAGCATGTTGATTTAGTGGGGGTTTCAAAAGTTGGATTTCACCCACTTGCTGCCCATTTCAAGCCTTAATGATTGAAGTTAGCACAATTCTTGAAAACATAGTGGGTGTTTGGACCAAAATCATGCTAAGAAAACTACCTTAGAGTAGACTAATCACTTTTTAATCTACCACGTGGTTTACTTTAGTTTGACATTCTGTGTCTCATTAACAGGCCAAGCAATAACATATTCTCTCCTGATTGCTTACTGCCTCTCTTGTTATCTTCCACACCTTCTTTCCTGCCTCTTTTTTCTCATTTTCTTTTGCCTTCTAAAGCGTTTTGGTTTTGACAGTTTTCTGTTCACCACTGTTCTCCAGTCACTGAAATAAAAACATGACACGTTACACAACAACCCAACTCTGAGAATGAAACGATAAACTGAAAAGTGTTGATGTAATCCCTCTTGTTTTTTTTGCCTCTTAATCTTGCAGAGGAGGAAGGCTACATGTTATTCTTTGTGACAATTTCTTGCAACACCCCCAGAGTTTATTTCAGTCTTCGAAAGGGTCAGCTAGCATGTAATGAGAATGTAACCATTTCTGATGGGCAGTGACAAATAGAGAGCGGCTATGCTTTGGGCATCTACCGCTGGGTTGATGGATGGATGATGGGAGAGGAAAGTATAAGAGTCTATAAGAGGCTAGCAGGACACTGCACCAGCAGGTGTCATGAAAGCATTTTGTTTTACAGCCCTGCTGAGCTGAATCCTTTAACCACCTTCAGTCCTCAGGTTCCTCCCTGTGTTTTTTTACATAATACACTATGCATTGGAACAATATCCGCAAGATCCTCACATTCCCTTTTACCAATAATAGTAAAATGTTAACCAAATTTTTAGACATGCACCTAAAGGCGCCGGTGACTCTCCAGTTGAAAAAAACAATAGCTCTTGATTCATAGCTGAAGATTATTTTGCCCACAGCCTTATATAATACATGTTCATAAGTGCTGTAGCGCTACATTGGGCACATATAACCTTTTGCAATTTAATTGTTGTTGCATTCCTCTAACAAATTCTGCATGAAAATAAAGTGAGCCGGGGTCTGCATTTACTGAATATGGATTTCTATACTCAATACTCCTCTTTTTGTATTACAGCTGTTGGATTTGTATACCCTTTGAAGAGATGGCAATGTCTCATCACAATGTTAGAGAAACATGTTGTGACCAGGGCAATCTGCTTCAAATTCCTGAACTAGTCAAAAAATGTAAGGAAGTGAATGAGTTATGAGCTGTCATTCCCTCAACAACTATTCTTGAGTTGCCCTTGAGTGGGGCACTTAGCCCCCAACAGCTTCAGGGGAGCAACTCAGAGGCAACAATAGGAGACCACATACGTGTGTGTGCAACTAGGGATGTCAAAAACTGCAATGCTGAAAATAGCCTTCACTTACCTTTTCGGGTCATACACAAGTGATCCAAACGTTATTAATAAAACATTAGCAGGAGAGTATTTTGCATTTTTGTTTTATTTGTTACAACCCAAGCATCAGAAGGACTTTCTTCTGTGTTTCACACCAAACGCTGTGCCAGAGGAGTAGTGGGTCCACATAGATACCAACAACGGTTCGTTTCGACAACAACCATGGCCAGTATAATCACTAATGCTGCTTGTACCTGTTGTGGTTCCAAAATACGTGGGAAAAACCAAACAGCGTCAATTCTGGGTTCACAAAATCAACTGGAGGCACACACTGCTCTGTAAATTTCACTGGCCATAGACCACATCACATATTTATATTTTCATAATAGCTTCACGTTTGGTGTTAACATCGACCTTGCTCTCTCTTTTTTAATCTTTTCTTATCCTTCGCCTGTCAGCTGCACCAACCAATTAATAGTCTACACACACACACACACACACACGCCCCTTTGTTATGGAAGATACATCATTACATACTGTAGAAGAGGGAGGCCTAAACCTCAAGGCAGAAGGCCGCCCACTCTGGCTCTAACCAAGGTTTCTCCATTTTAAAAGGGGAGTTTTTCCTTTCTTTCATTGCTAAGTGATTGCTTGAAGTGGGTCTCTGTAAATTAAAGCAAATGGTCTAGACCTCCTCTATATGAATAATATCATAACATGATTTGGTGCTGTATATATATATATATAAAATTGACATAACTTGACTCCCTTCCAGGCTAGACTCTTTTATAATGAACTTTCTTATATTTGGTTTCACAAAGACCTAAACATTGTTATCAATTTTATGGAGGATATGAGACACATTTATTCATGTTAGCAAAGATATCATTATAGCAGAAATTTCCCTCACACACCCTGTTGTACAGAGTCTTCCCTAACAAGCTTTTGCCCACATAAAACATTTTTGTTGTGTGTTGTATGTTTTCAGTCTTTGTGCTAAGTTAACGAGCTGCAGGTGGTATTCATATTTAATGGACGAACATCAGAATGGTATCAATTTTCTCATCTAATTCGCCGCCAAAGCAAATAAGTGTGTTTCCCAAAATGTCCAACATTTTCAACCATTTGTTAATTTTGCCAGTTTAATCTGTTGTATACATGTATGCATGTGTAAATGCCTACAATAGGTGTGCATGATATGCTGCATGTGTGTATTAGCAGGAGTATAATAGGGTTTTATATCTTTAGGAGCAAAATCATATCATTATCCACTCTTTCACCACACGCCTCTGACTTTCTCTACTCCTTCACAAGTCTGTGTCTTTGATGCGTTCTGAGAGGAATAGAAGTCAAGAGGGAAAATCAAATTAAGCTTTCAGTTGATCGTGGTGGATGAGGAGAGCCTACTCATTAAACAGCCGAGTACCCCCGCTGCCATGTCATTAACGCCATATGTAATAACACTATATGCAGAGAACCTGTGAAGATCTGCCGTGTTGTTTCCAATTAATTGAAGGAGAAAGGGAACCAGTTAGAGGATAGAGTAAGGAAAGAAGGAATAAAACTTATTTGATTCCTGAAAGTTGTAGTCCTTAAGCATTAATTGCAATTATGTATAGTGTATCTATTGCATAACATACTGTATACTTCACATCTGCAGGCTGAAATGTATGTATAACAATGACTGGCATATTCTGAACTAGTGAATTAATGGTCCGAAGCATTGGAAAACAGGCTCTGATGTCACTCAGCACAGTTAAGCAATCTTGGTCTGCAGAGAGAGTTAATGTCTTTATTTCCAACCTGGTTTCACGCATTCAGGCCCCCCATCTACTTCTTTGGAGGTAATGCATTTTGATGCCCATCTAAATATCTGAGTGAAACGTGCTGTTGGGAGGCCAGCAAGCGTACGGGGGCTATCACAAATAATTACAGTCAGCCAGAGGGTGACGGGGATCGCCAGGTGCTGGGGCCTGCTGAAGCATTACTTATTAAATCCTGTCTTTAGCTCTTTGGAGACCCGGGCCATATCTAAATGGCTTTGAGGAAATCACACACTCTGTCAGGAACTATTATGTTTCTGTCTCAGAAACCAACTGTCTCAGCCAAAGTTTGCCACTAGTCTACGGTAGGCAAAATACAGTGTTTAGCTGCTATAGATTGGCTCAGTAAAACCTTTGCATGAATGTGTTTGGACAATGATATGTAAAACCTGGACAATACAACAACAAAAAACAGTCTATTAAGGGAATATTATAATTCCATAAAACTTTCATCACAGGTTAATAAGTATAAGTCAATACAGAGTCTAAAACCCACACACAATGACAGACTAAAGACCCAGGATGGTCTCTGCGTTAATAATTTAATTATGTGAATTTGCCAGTAATTGAATCTAAAAGTGGAATCTTTTATTTTAGATGTAGTCTTTCAAATAACCTTAGAACCAGCAAAAGTAGGCTACATGTATAATATATATTTTGCTTCTGCATCTACAGTATACTCTGAACATAGTAATGCAAATACACAATGTCCTTATAAAGCTGAAGACCAAGATATCCAACTGTGTGAGGTCTGGTTTAAATGTCACATTAACATCTAAGCTGACTGTGCCATAAGTGCTGTGACATTCTCCAACACTGGTCTGGGCAACAGACCATCATTAACATGCCATTCAAAATTTGATCCTATTGTACAATAGGTCTGTCCATGGATCACATCAATTTACAATCTATTATGTTTTCTCAGAAAACTAATGGTCCTGTTTCTACCATCATGAGTTCAGGGACTTGTTTATGATACTTACTGTTTTGTTACCATCATTTTCAGAGAGCCTTTGACCTTTTCTCAGCCTCCACTTGCTGATGACCTTTAGTTAGGAAACCACATGCGTTATCTGAAGACACTCTTATGTTCTCTGTTCTTGAATGTCATGCCCGGAAGTACTTCACGTCCTGTATCTCTCATCTTAAACACATCCCACTCTATTACCACTACAAACCATATCAGAACATAAACTAATTTAAAAGCTTATAATAGACACACAAAGAACACTCTTTGGTAAGGCGTGCACTTTTTTCAAACTAATGCAAATGTTGAACCTAAAAAGAGATAAGAATAGAACACACAAATATACACTACATACTGTACAACACCTATCAGCCTATTCCCTGCCCTTTTAAGTAAGATCAGTAAATCAAAAGCAATTCTAATTTTAAAACAGCTGTGTTTGGTTTAACAGATAGATAGATAGCTTTTATTATTAGACTCAAGGTCCATTTAGAAAAACAAAACAAAACAACATATGTCTCCACTTGCAATATAATCTTACTAACCATATTAGTACAGTAATGAAAACAAAAAAAAGTTTAATGGTAAAACATCCTTTTCCATTATGACATGCTTTTATGTAGTTTAGGTTAGCTACTTTCATACATAGAGTGATGTTTCAAATTATGACCTGACTCTGCGTCAATGTAGCTGTTGGCCGTTTTGTAGCTTTTGATGCTCCTACAGTAGTGTAAACATAGCATTACTGTCCCATCATGCTACTTGTCCAGACTCCATCTTGTCTCATCTTATTTTGACAGAGTCTCTCCATGTTCCAGGAGGCTTCCATGACTCCCTACAGCCTCTAGTGGGTCCGTACCTCTTGGTCTACTGTAATGAAATGTCATATTGAATAAATAAGAGGAGACCTCGTTTAGGCTGCCATTAATGACACCAGATCAATGTGAGGCATCAGAAAGCAGTGCCATATAAACCACTACATAGAAGGGGTGGGCACAATAAAATCAACATATTACATAATAACTCTACATATACATTTGTGAAGTTCTAATGAATTGTGTCGGATAGATAATGATTGAACTTTTGAGGCAATACTTATTTGTGGTGACAAGGTGGATAAAATAACATCTTACAATATAATGCAATCCAATGCAACAACAAAACAGGACTGGACTCAAAATATTCTTGAATTTAATCCTTTCTGACATTTATAAGCAAACACCACATTTATTACAGGCTGTTATATTGTATTGGATTGCATTATATTGTACAGGTGTTTCCTTGTAAAATACTGTTGAGTAAGTGGTACAGTGGCTTTAGCGGACAATGTGGCACTCCTTATGGACATTGCACAGCTGAAATTCAATAGAAGAGCCATGCACAAGAATATATTGAGTTTTGTTGGGATTATTGCCAGTCGAAATGACAGAATTTGAAGCGGCTCTTCTAACAATTGATGCAATTTGTGACCTTTAATAATTAAAAAATGAAAACTGGACTGATGTTTTCAAACCTTCAAGTATGTGCAAAAAAATCTATTTGTAAATGTAATTGTTAGAAGACAAAATTATCATAAAAGGTTTTAGAGATTTTTGGAGGTAAAGTTACCATTTCTGGATTAGTTGGTAGTCTGTATTACATGCAGTTAAAAGTCTGTGGAGATATGTCTGTGGAGTTTTTGCCATGCATTACTGTGAGTAAAAAACAGGGCAACAAGTTCCATAAATAAAATGGTTTATAAAGTATTTGGGGAGAAATACACAGACCCAATGTAAGTATTGCTTTAGGAAAATTAAGCCCCTCAGCTGGTAACAGCTTTGCTACGCATTAGTTGTCTAAATGGTGGTATTACTTCAGACAAAGTTCCCTATAGTGTTAATACATTACCTTAGTAGATAATTCAATATTATAATTTTCTCTTCATAAACATCTTTTATTGTGTCTCAACTGTGACAACAAACTAAAATCGGCCAAAAATAAACGGGAATAAGTTTTCCTGTAAGATTTTGTTGTAGTACAAAAGCTAACAAAAACTTTATGAATTATAATGGGGTTTTAAAAATGTTATAGATCCTGTCACATGTCTAGATAATGATTTGATAATTACTACAATAGCACTCCTACTTCATACCTATTGCACTGATTAAGTTTCCATCGGTTATCAATCACTGATTATTGCAACTCTTTTCCACTATGGACAATAGTTACAGCACCTCCACTGAAGCCAGAGAGTTATAACAAATATTAATACATATACACTAACCAAAAGGATTATTAGGAACACCTGTTCAATTTCTCATTAATGCAATTATCTAATCAACCAATCACATGGCAGTTGCTTCAATGCATTTAGGGGTGTGGTCCTGGTCAAGACAATCTCCTGAACTCCAAACTGAATGTCAGAATGGGAAAGAAAGGTGATTTAAGCAATTTTGAGGGTGGCATGGTTGTTGGTGCCAGACGGGCCGGTCTGAGTATTTTACAATCTGCTCAGTTACTGGGATTTTCCCGCACAACCATTTCTAGGGTTTACAAAGAATGGTGTAAAAAGGGAAAAACATCCAGTATGTGGCAGTCCTGTGGGCAAAAATGCCGTGTTGATGCTAGAGGTCAGAGGAGAATGGGCCAACTGATTCAAGCTGATAGAAGAGCAACTTTGACTGAAATAACCACTCGTTACAACCGAGGTATGCAGCAAAGCATTTGTGAAGCCACAACACGCACAACCTTGAGGCGGATGGGCTACAACAGCAGAAGACCCAACCGGGTACCACTCATCTCCACTACAAATATGGAAAAAGAGGCTACAATTTGCAAGAGCTCACTAAAATTGGACAATTGAAGACTGGAAAATGTTACCTGGTCTGATGAGTCTTGATTTCTGTTGAGACATTCAGATGGTAGAGTCAGAATTTGGCGTAAACAGAATGAGAACATGGATCCATCATGCCATGTTACCACTGTGCAGGCTGGTGGTGGTGGTGGTGTAATGGTGTGGGGGATGTTTTCTTGGCACACTTTAGGCCCCTTAGTGGCAATTGGGCATCGTTTAAATGCCACGGCCTACCTGACCATTGTTTCTGACCATGTCCATGCCTTTATGGCCACCATGTACCCATCCTCTGATGGCTACTTCCAGCAGGATAATGCACCATGTCACAAAGCTCGAATCATTTCAAATTGGTTTCTTGAACATGACAATGAGTTCACTGTACTAAAATGGCCCTCACAGTATTGGTATGGTGTTCCTAATAATCCTATAGGTGAGTGTACTTACTGCATGTGTAGCATTTGTGTAGCTAAGTTAGCAGGTTAAGACCAATCCTCTTTCATTACTAAAGAAACAGCATCAGGAAGTGTTCAAATTCAATTCAAGTGTTCAATGAGGTATATAGTACCATCTTCATTTTATGAGATATTAAAGCTCTCTCCTGAAATTAGACATTAGACATAGGAGGACTGAGTGCAAAAAGTGGGCTAAAGCCAAATAAATGCTTTTATTATTAGACTCAAGGTCCATTTAGAAAAACAAAACAAAACAACATATGTCTCCACTTGCAATATAATCTTACTAACCATATTAGTACAGTAATGAAAACAAAAAAAAGTTTAATAGTAAAACATCCTTTTCCATTATGACATGCTTTTATGTAGTTTAGGTTAGCTACTTTCATACATAGAGTGATGTTTCAAATTATGACCTGACTCTGCGTCAATGTAGCTGTTGGCCGTTTTGTAGCTTTTGATGCTCCTACAGTAGTAGCTGCGCATCGGAGTGTGAATGTGTGAGTGTTTATCTGATGAGCAGATCTAATTGAAGTGCCATTGAAATTGGCCTTCGTCTGACAAGACATTTGCTCACATTTTCTTCTGGGGCCATTAATCACACATATATACAGCAGAGGTTCATCTCTTTGCGATCAGCACACACAGAGAGACATAAAAGGTGTGAGAGGGAACAAGAAAGAGGTGAAAAGAAAGTATTAAAGTTTGAGAGGATCAGCTTAACGACACCAAATAACTTGTTTGTAATTACAGAGAACCTGCCTCCAGAGAGACTCAAACTTGAAATGAACCACTGGCCACCCTCAGAGTTAGAGCTCCACTGCCCTAATCAATTTTTCAATGCTTCCGAAACATGCATCATATCTTAGTATTTTGGAACTGCATTGGTGGACAGTGCTTTCTTAAAATTAAAAACTGATAGATCAAAACACAGTAAATTAAATTAGAGTTTGAAAAAGTCACCTGAAATTTGTTATATTATGTCAGTACATCCATGCTTTTTTGGAAGTATCCATAGTGTGATCTTGAGGTAAAAGGTTTTTTTCCACAGTTAGGAGGTCAGTATGCTTCTTCAGAAGAGCTTGTTGGACAGTTGAATTGATTCACACCCACATTATGTACTTCTATCTGGAACTCTCTCTGGGGCTATTTTGTCACTTTCCATGGGAACAACTGAGTGTAACACCATGCATGTTCTCCAGAGGAGACTGTAATTGAGTATGTGCACCTTTATCCCCAAATTTAAACAATATTGTGTCACCAATTCCTCTACAGTGGACAGCTTTTACTCTGAACTTCCAATGTGGCAGTTCGGAATCACTGTTAACACATTGTCCAAACTAAACAAATTAAAATCAAACCCTTAATGTGTTTTGCATTTTGCATCTCCTTTCTCCCAGTGTCTCCATATGAATAGATTCACACATCTCTGATGATTCCTTTTCTCTTTCAACTGTCACCTCTCCATTTGTGAAGGCTGATCTCTGTTTACATTGCATTCTCATAATATAGCAAGCCAAAGCATACAAACATTTTGCAAAATGTGCTCTTTGGAACCATTATCCAAAGAACAGTAATCAATCATATACAGAGTATTTTTGTTTATTAAAAATAATCCCAGAGTCCCCATTATTAGGAACAAAGATGCATGGGACATCAGTTTACATATAATGAAACATGTGGATGTTTTGTGTCTGGCCCAGTATAGGCCGTCTTTCTCAAATTTATGGGCCTCACAAGCAGACAGCTGAATGGGATTTAATGGACCCTGAAGGTTTTGTACACCAGCCCAAAGTGAAGTGATGTATTAGCCCTTCTAAAACAGTTGAGCTCCCTTGTGTAGATACAGTCAGACTGATTGGTCCCTTTTGTCTGCTTGGTTACAGCATGGATAACAGTGAGGTTGTAGTTATTGGCAAGTCATCTAGAACCATCTAGCAGAGTCAATGGAGAAGACTACTTATATCGTCATTCATGGTTGCCATATACAGTGTCCACTGTCACTACAAAATATTTGTCTAAACTACAACAGGATCTATCATATACTAGAGAAAATGTATATAGTTATAGTACTAGTAGTTGGAGGCAGCTTTGAAAATCTTCAACAATAGTGTATTACATGCTGAAAATGTCATGGATAGTAGTGAAAATGTTATGTAGCAGCTGGATTCTCGCAATATTATGAGATTGTGCGAGAATCACAGGATCACATATCACAAACAATACATATTGTCAGGCTCCAACCTAATGCATTTGGGTCGGAACTACCAGCTTACTGAACCAATCAGCATCTGGTGAGGAGCTACTGGCAGCTACAGGCATGGTTTAGGTGTGACTGCCACAACTGTTTGCGATTGGCGAATTAGATAGACAGATGGTTCATCCAATAATTAGCCAGGTATTTTTTGAAAGTGTCATTCCTTTAGTTTAAATGGATGGATTTATAAATTGGATTAAAAATTGTTTAAATTGTTATTAAAATGGGGATGATTTGGAGCCATATCAGGGAAGATTTACTCATTAATTTCGACTAGGCAGGGTTGAGTTCACAAATCCCATCTGTCCAATAAAAAAGGTAGTTGTGGTGAAATATTTAATTTCATAAGAAGGGCTGGGGTTTATTCAAACATTTTTGATATTGGTACCAATACTGTGACTTCAATACCGGTTCCCAAACAATACTTTTTTCAATACCAATTTTATGAAGCAAAGAGAAATTACAACATTACGGCACAAATCTTTGTTTTTATTTTTCAGCTCCTACTACCTGAGCCCCGTCTCTGTGCGTAACATAGTGTTTTCTCTAAGACTTGTAACGTTAGACAGCCAATCAACAGCATTATTACATCTTGGTCAACGTCAAGTGTCAACCTGCTGGAGGGAAAGTCAGAGGGTCACAAAAGTCAATAGTCAATATGTCCTCTATGAATCATGAAAGTCTGTCCAACATTTCATTTCAGTCCATCCAGTAGTAGACAAATAAAAATAAAACTGTACCTCATCAATCTGATAAAACTTCAATTAAGAAGACTACTTCATTCCCTCTCTTCTTCTCCTTAATTTATTTCTTCACCACACCTCTTGGTTCTTACTAATTTATATTTAACATTTAAAATGCAACCTTCTGGTTCACTCCACCTAATCAAAGAGGCTAAAACTACAATTAATACCTCTCTTAAAGACACTGGAGCCAATCCCTAATCGGCATGTTTGATGTAAACCTAATGAGCTGTTCCTGCTGCTTCTGTGGCTGATGTCAACAGATAACTACCACTTACCCACACCACCATAGTGACTCTATCCAGATTAAGAGTTAAGATAAACAAGCTGGGGGAGAATCTAATTTGCGTTGCTTCCATCTGTAAACTAGCATGTGGCTTCTCAAATTAAATGTTTTAAAGAAAAGACATCAACCACGTGTTTACATAATGGACTAGAATATGCCAGTGTATCCATTAAGGAAATTATAAAAGTAGGAATTTCCACCTAGGTTGTGTTTTTTTGTTTTCATATATATTGCCGGCCAGGCTATAGAGGAAAATGAAATCCTTGAGTATCAGGATTTCTCCTCCTTTGTTCCACCTTCCTTCCTTCCTTCACTATTTAGGAGGCAATATAGTAGACATGAACTCCATCTCACAAGAAAGCATTTTTTATTTCACAGAGCACACACACTAGTCAATTTCCAGTATACATTGTCATAGATATAAAAGCTATGCGCTTATAGCCCTATAAGCGCTATCAGCTCTGAGATGAGCATACCCCCCGCACGCACACGCACACACACACACACACACACACACACACACACAAACAACAGACTCAGGCTTAACACCAATCTCCAGGCAAAAAACAGATGTATTTCTTTCTAACATGTAAGTTATATTATGCATGGGGATTGCACTTAGTCTCAGAGATCATCACAACAGCGGGCATTATTTTCCTCTGTCTCTCCATCACACACTCCTCCAAATCCCAAAACACTTACAGGAAACCATCCTTCCTGTCCCCTCTTCCCGATACAATCTCTGCTTGGAGCAATACTCTTTTCTGTCCAGCATGTTGGGAGGTGTGTTTCAATAACTTGTGGACAAAAGATGTACATTGTGTGTGTCTGAAGCTGAACATTCAGGCAGCTTTTCCCAATTCCCAAATTTGTACCTTCTCGACTCCTTGATCCTCCGGCTTGTGACGCAGAAATCATTCTCAGAGCGCCATGTTGATGGACGTCCTAATTATTAAACTGCACATCGAGGAGAGAAAAGGCTCCCTGGAGGAATTATAATTGAGGATACACCAATGTATCCTCTGTGGAAGTCTTTTCACCCGTGGCAGCTAAACAAAGAGGCATGACAGAGCTAAAGAAGGAGAGAGAAGATAATATATGCGGCCCATGGGTTAATCTAATGGCGTTTTTCCATTACACGGTACCTTGTCGACTCACTTCCACTCTACTTGCCTTTTTTGTTATTCTATTATGAAAAAAGGACCTGGTACCTGCCAACAGGTACTTTTTTAGTATCACCTCCGTCGAGATTCCAAGCGAGCTGAGGCAATACCAAAAAGGGACGTGAAAACTTGCAGACTACTGATTAGTCGGAGAGAATCGTCACTAATCATTGTGTCATCGTTGACGGATGGGCGGGGATGTCCTAAACAAACCCGCCACTTTTAAATAGCTTAGCCTGCGGTGTTTTTTTGCTGCCTCCGGCTTCTTTTTAAACTAGTATTTTTGCTCAATTTTCATTTTCCTTCAGTACTCCATCTGGATTTATGGTATATTCGTGGGTTTTCTCCGGCCCAAAATTTGGCGGTCCAATCAGTAATGCTGAGAATCAAAAACAACACACCTTCGATGTTCTCTGTGTGTGTCGCGTTAGGTCACAGCAGTTTCCTATGTCTCTATGATGACCAGCCACGCTTGCCTAACGCATGAGGTGGTACAAAATCTGCAATGGAAAAAGAAGGACGGGTCACACACGAGCAGGTACCATGTAATGGATAAATGCCCTAACTTTTTGTATTGGGCCACTCGGATCATGGAAATTTAAATTCTAATTAATAGCGGGTGGGTAACATAATATACAATTACCAAGGGACATATTAACGTTCTCTAGTGCATCCCTATAAAGATGCTTGTGATACAGCTGCATAATTTCATTATGATAACTCCAGAAGCTTAAAGGTCTAGTTCTGTTTCCTCTTTCAAGTTTATAACTACAGTTATCGTTATCTGCTGCAGTGACATTGATTTGCAAAGACTGTTAATACATTTTTATTTTTAAAAAAAATCACTACCAATGCCCTACTGTTTAAAGGGTCAGTTCACCCAATTTACAATAATATATCTTTCCACTTATCATGTGTGATATTGAGTAATTCAAAATTCATCTACTGAGGTCTCGAGATATACCTTTCTGAGATTTCTGCCACCACTATAAAAATGTGGCAGAAATCCAATAATATGGGTTAATGGAACTGCATTTGTGCTGCTCTGGAAAAAGCTACTTATGCTCTACTTTAGCTCAATGCCCACTCGAGTAAACAAGCACTTCATCTATATACTCTGATAGTAATTCAACTTCATGTTAATTAAACTTCATTTCTACCTCAATAGCATAAAAGTAAGTGGGACGGGGGCGTGGTGGGAGGGTGAAGTGTGAAGGGTTGACTGATCCCCCTCAGATTGGAGGAGTAGGGCTCTGTTGGGAGCATTCGTAGTTTGAAACAGAAAAATCGAGGACTATCAGGGATCAGAGGAAGCTGCAGTAAACTCTGAGAAAAAACATCTCCCACTCCTGGTTGGATCTGTGTGTGTTTGTGCATTTGAGTGTTGCTTAGAAACATGCCAGCATCTCTTTGAGCATGGTCCTTTGATGTCAATGTCGATTGTTGGCCACACTGACTCCCACTCACTCTCACTGCACTCTAGAGTATGCTGTATACTCAGCATATGATTGAGCAGATTAAATCTCCATTAAAGATTAGTCAGTAGTGCTTTCATAATGTCCACAACTGAACAACTATTACTATGTACTTTTGTATTTGTATTTGAAATACAGCTTTACAAAAAGAAAATACATTCTACATTTCAATAAAAATGTGTAGTTAAATTACTGTTACTACAAGACCAGGAGAAAGCTCCTAAACTATGGCAGTAACGATGGCATTTACCTCATTTGGCAATTTCAATTATCATTCTGACTTCACCCTTCAAATCACAGCTGTATGTTCAAGTGGTTACTAATTTCAGCTACAATTTCAAATAGTTTTTAATCTGAACAAATTAAAAGGACTCAATAAATAGCGGTAGTTATTTAATAAAAACCCTGCTGCAACCAAAAGGTTTTGTTAAAACCCCACTTTTTCAGGGATACAAAATGGACTGCTTGTTCCATTCCTAGTAAGGGTTGCCACACAGGTATGACAACCTAAATATATGAAGTTACAAAGTATAGTCTCACAAATAAGTTTTGTGGGCAGTGCCACACGTTTGAGGAGAATAAGCCATAAACCTAAGACTGAGGAGTGACAGGGGTGGTAACATTATAGGTTTCTCATTTGGTTTCTTTATACTGCAGCAATTTACCAGAAAATCTAACTTAATGTAATAATCTTGAAGATTGACATTCAAATAAAAAGTCTGTAAAAGGAACATGCCAACTTATTGGGATGTTAGCTTATTCACAGTATCCCCCATAGTTAGAAAAGTTCATACATACCCTTCTCATCTCTGCATGTGGCCATCTTACAAACTGGGAACCATCTTCTCATATGCCGAAGCACTGCAACTTTGTTACTTGGTGTGGAGGAAAAAGTTTATTTTGCATTATGTTCCTTGACAACAGCTAAGTGGGTCACTTATATATAACTTGTTGATACACTGTTGCTTTGCTGTATTCATTGTTTTGTGTTTCATTTATCAATTGTATAACCTGTTTACTCCATGTTTTGAGAGCCACCAAGCTCGGGTGTTGGGAACAGTTGAGCTCAGATGTTTTGAGAGCGGCTTTCCTGTTTCGAAAACATGCTGGGGCAGGACACCTGCTCACAGAGGATGGACAGGGATTGGCCGGCCGCACCCGATCCTTTGTTTACTAAAGAATAAAACGACGGGGAGTCGGTCTGGCAGAGTAAACGCCCACGTTGATGCTGCTCTAATCGGACAATCCAGTCCTGTGTCACGGTAAGAGCTCTAAAGTAGTGTTTACTTTGCATCACGTATTGAGTGCATGTGCATGCTTGTTGCCCTGCTGTATACTGTGGTGGAATAAAAAGACACAATTATTCTAGCGGAAACAGTGTTTGAGTTTTTGTTTGCAAAGTAGTGTTCACTTTGCATCACGTGTTGATAGTGTGAGTGTGTGCTCGCAGCTTCATGGTGTTCTGCGGGGAATAAGGGGGCAAATTATTCTAGCAGAAACAGTATTTGTGGAGTTTTTGTCTGCAGCCGACCACCCCCCGATCCTGTATAAATATTTCATAAAACACTTGGGCAGAGTGATTTGTTAGTAGCACACAAGAAGCCCCTTCCTGAGGAGCAGAGAATGACAACGGTGCTTTTTAGGTGTTAAAATCACATGCTAATCAATCCGCCCAAGTAGCAGTGCTTCAGCTTCTGAGAATATAATTCCTAGTTTGTATACCGTTAGAAGATGGCTGTATCTCATGTGATCTTGTTATCTGTACACCCTGTGAGTATACAAATCACAACATGTAAATAGGAGAATGTTGACGTTATTTTGTCACTTACTGGGAGCAGTAGGCTAGTTGGAGCCGGTTACCTCCAGCATCTGTAGTAAGCTAGACTAGCGGTGGGTGTGCCAGACAGAGTTCCCACACACACAGAGATGAGAAGAGTATGTATGGACTTATCTAACTTTGGAGGATACAGTGAATAACCTAAAGTCCCAAGAAGTCAACGTGTTCCTTAAAGTCACTATGTATTGCCAAATTGAGTAACACAATGGTGATTGAGCCTATGGCCCACCAATGAAAGCCCTTTGGGTCTCTCTGGGAAGTGAGATCCTAAAACACACCTGCAATTACTGCTTAAGAACGAAACGGAGATCTTCCAGATTGTAAAGTTAACCTTTTTAAACAGATAGAACTGCAAAGTTTCTGTTGGTGACATGAGCTGACTGCAGCCACCAAAGAGATTCCATTAACAAAAACTATGTGACAAAAGCAAGTACTAATGTTGATTTTGGAACATTAGACCACTGCGTTCAAGGAGCACAGACGTTTGCCATTAATGCAATATCTAAGTTGGAAATCATGTTGATTGTCTAGTTGATTGTTTTTCAGAGCTGTGTAGGGTTTAACAGAGAAAAACATCCTTAGCCTGTGGGCGGTAAAACAATCTCCTTTTCTATTAGAATACATACTGTGTATATAGACATTTGTCTTATGCTGAACCTGTGAACCAAAAGAGATGGTGAAATCCGATGTCATTCTAGATGTTCTGCTACAACTGTCACATTAGTGGTAATGAAAGTCACTGGTCAAGCCACATTAGTTACGGTTGTCCTGCAAAGTCTCAGCAAAATGATCTTAAATGTGTGAGCCGGTACAGGTCTGCAAACAGCAAATCAATTGGGCTACAATGTATCTGCTTTAAAATGGGGTGCTACCCGCTATTTGAATGCGACACTTAAACCATCCGCAAAGAAGCAAGACAGCTTAAATCCCAATGGAAAGATTTTAATTAGACCAATCGGAAGAATCTCTCTCTCTCTCACTCAGTCATTCAAATAATGTACCTCATCAGCACTGACACAATCACTCCCCATCAAACATAGGTAGAACAGCAAGTCCTTTGATAACAGTGATGTAATTTTCTGCCCTGCTGAAGAGTTGTTATCATCTTCAATCCTATCCTAGGGAAACTGAATAGTGTAATATAATGTGTCAAGGCACTATGCAAAGCTACACTGGCTAGTATGTTTACCATGGGGGTAATGAATACCAAAATCAACCCTACCAGACAAAGCTGCCTTAGTCATTTTATAGCATCAGTGATAAATAACCTGCATCTTATATTTGTCAACAAAAAGAGGAGAAGAAGAGACATATTTGCATGTTTGTTGTGGGCTAAAAATGTAGTGCGAGCACAGTTCTTGAATTAAAACATCTTGCCACGTGCACACTGCATAGAATGTAATAGGCACACATGACCCATATGTTTGTACAACAGCAAAAATTAAATATTGTGCAGCAGTTGGAAAGCACACTGTGCAACACATACAAACCAAAATATGAAATCCTACAAGGCAGTTACCCAAGACAAGCACAAAAAACTCACTGGCAGTGACAAAATACTTCATTGTAAGAGCTACAGAACAACCAATGGGTTCAACATAAGGGAGCTATAGCACATAAATGACCCTGTAGCTAAAGCTACTTAAACCCAAGTGTAATTACACCAATCACAACTAAACTAAAACAATCATTACAGTAGGAAACCCACAGCACAGAAAGATTGTGCCAGATATCTCACCCTGTAAAAAATGGATAACAAGCTCTTAAAACATTAACTGAAAGTAGGGGGGAGCATTATTTTCTTCTATAGCCAAAATAAATTGCTGTTTGCACTATTGCATTTCTTGTCTGTAAAATTGTCCTACAAAAGAAACAAAGCAAGCATATGGACTAACAGCATTTATTAAAATATTAACACAGTCAACAACATACCTCCACATAAAAAACAATTGCTATTCTTATCTAACTTTTCATCTATATCTCCATTACAGTAGTACAAATGCCTTCTGGGAGTTGGTGGAAATGGGATCAAAAAGGCTGTGTGTCTGCACGACAAAAATCCATCAAATGAAACAAGATGGAAGTAGCCTCCCACAGCTGCTTTAGTTTCCACACACAGCAGTAGAGTTGAGAAGATGTTTTGTGTTGTATTAAACAAAAGTTGGCTAACATTTGCTTTCAAGTTAGGACCGTTTTAAATTATTTGCACCGAAGATAAAACAACAAATAGGCTCTTGCAACAGAACTGTATTTATACATTAATGTATGATATTTTCACTAATTAAACTTTTCATTCATCGACTCCAAAATAAGCAATCTAATATTGTGTTTTTACAGCCCACATTAATGGCAATACAGATCAACAAACATGCCTTACATGGCATTACTGTCAGTATACCCAGCCAGAAAAACATGTCCGCTAAAATGTTGATGACATTCACGTTTACCAGTCAACTGTGGGTAAACATTATTTGAAATGACCTGCCAGCAAAAGTCACATTTTAAGAGCAAAGAACACATAAGCTGTAAAGGTGACGCAGTGTTATAATAAAGCATAACATGCTCCAAGGTCAGGTCTTCAAAGCACAAAAAAAGCCAATACCCAGCCAATCAATGAGCTGGCTCCTAACAGTGCACATAACCACTTGAACTACCAAAAGTGTTATAAAACAACACCTGTTGCTCTGACTTTCAGCCAAACAATTCACAAATTTAGATGTTAAAAAACCTCAGGCAAGCTATGCTGTGCTATTCCTATATCTAATTTGTATGCCGCTTGAGTCCTTAAACATGGAAAAAGAATTAAAAGACTATCCTTGCCCAAGGTCTCTGAACTTGTCCTGAACCTGCTCCATTTATTAACTCACAGACTGGTCACTTTATGAGTTGCACACGACACTTGTACATCCCAGCAGCAGATACAAGAAAGAAAAGGAAAAACAAAGGAAAAGCCAGTATATTATAGACATTTTGTGTCTATAAAAGAATATAAAATGTGTTGGCCTCTGACAGATTGTAATGCCACTATTTCATGATATACACTGATCTGATATACACTGAGCTTAATTGTTGGGAAGGATAGTTGGACATTTCAAGCACTCCCAGCTGGCATACAGTCGCCTGGAGGATGTAGAGAAAGAGCTTGGAATACTGGTGCACTTTTTTTGTGCATTTGACCACTGTAAGTTTCAGTACAATGTTAACTATGTCAGGGAAGCATTTGGCAGAACTGTTCAAGTAGGAGATGATGTACATTTTGTATTTGAAAATGTATTTTTATTTATTTTCCTGAGGACTGAAGTCTCAACTTAAAAATAAAATGTGGCACTGTCATATCATATATTCTCCTCCAAGCCGAATAATTACCTATTTTTCAGGGGTAAATGTCTGTCTACATTTGTAAAATATTACATTTATGGTAGAATCGAATGTTAGTCTTGTGTATTGCAAGTAATAAAGTAATGGAAGTACAAGAGAGTTACTTGGATTTCTCTTCAGTAAAATTAAAGTATATACAGTATATGTATATCAGGGGAAAAATGTGTATGTATTGGGGTCGGCCAAAAGGAGTTGGAAAATATCGAACTATTGAATATCAGCCAAAATTCAGTATTGTCCACAAAAGGCCTGTGAGTAGGTGGACTCAGGAGGCTGAGGAGGCACTGCAGGACTGCTTGGAGTCTACAGACTAGGGCGTGCTCTGTGAGCCACATGGGGAGGACATCAATAACATGGTGGACTGTATCACAGAATACATCAAGTTCTGTGAAAACAACACCATGCCCTCCCAGACTGTACGCTGTTTTCCCAACCATAAGCCGTGGATCACCAGTGACCTGAAAGTCCTTCTTAATGAGAAGAAGAAAGCTTTCAGGTCATGGGACAGACAGGAGCTTAGGGAAGTACAGCACAGACTGTGGAATAAATTGAGCGAGTGTAAAAACACCTACAGGAGGAAGCTGGAGGCCAGTCTCCAGCAGAACAACATGAGGGAGGTGTGGACAGGGATGAAAGAGATCACTGGGTGTGGGGGGGAGAAGAAGACAAACACCAGGCAGCCGGGAGAGAGCAAACGAGCTAAACTGCTACTTCAATAGGTTTAGCTCACAGCCATCCCCTGCCTCCTCTACCTCTCCACCAACCTCCTACACCCCCTCATTGCCAGGTGAAGAGACAGCTGGAGAGGCTTCATCAGCGCAAGGCATCAGCCCCAGGGTCCTGAAGACCTGCGCCAGTCAGCTGTCTGGTGTTCTCCAGTACCTCTTCAACCTGAGCCTGAGCCTGCAGAAGGTGCCGCTGTTGTGGAAGACGTCGTGCCTTGTCCCGGTCCCCAGGAAGTCGACTCCATCTGGCCTTAAGGACTACCACCCAGTGGCTCTCACATCCCATGTGATGAAGGTGCTGGAGAGGCTGGTCTTGGCCTACCTGAGGCCGCAGGTGAGTTCTTCTCTGGACCCTCTACAGTTTGCCTACCAGCCTTGTCTGGGAGTGGACGACGCTGTCATCTATCAGCGAGCTCATTTGCACCTGGATGGCGGTGGCAGCACTATGAGAATTACATTTTTTTGATTTCTCCAGTGCATTAAACACCATCCAGCCACTGCACCTTGGTGAGAAGCTGCGGGTGATGGGTGTTGGTGCGTCCACAGTCTCCTGGATCACTGACTACCTGACAGACAGACCACAGTTTGTCCGCCTGGACCGTGTTCTGTCTGATGTGGTGGTGAGTGGTAAGGGGGCCCCACGGGACTGTGCTGTCTCCTTTTCTGTTCACCTTTTAAACCACAGATTTCCAGTACAACTCAGAGTCATGTCACCTACAGAAGTTTTCTGATGACTCTACAGTTGTTGGTTGTATAAGGGCTGGACCGGAGGGAGAGTACAGGGCACTGGTGGATGACTTTGTGGAGCGGTCTGGTAAGAATCACCTGCTGCTGAACGTGGATAAGACCAGAGAGATGGTGATCGACTTCAGGAGGAAGGGAATGGCTCTGCAGCCCCTTTGCATCCTGGGAAGTGACGTGGACATGGTGGAGGAGTACAGATACCTGGGTGTCAACATCGACAGCAGGCTGAACGGGAAGATCAACAGCACTGCTGTTTACAAGAAGGGGCTGAGCAGACTCTATTTCCTGAGGAAGCTGAGATCCTTCAACGTGTGCAGCAGAATTTTGGAGATCTTCTACCAGTCTGTTGTGGCCAGCGCTCTGTTCCTCCGCCGTCTGCTGGGGCAGCAGCATCGGAGCCAGCGACACAAACAGACTGAACAAACTGATCAGGAAGGCTGGCTCCGTGATTGGCTGCAAACAGGACACATTTGAAGCTGTGGTGGAGAGGAGGTCACTGAACAAACTGTTATCTATCATGGATAACCCTGACCACCCTCTCCACCCCCCATTGGTCCAACAGAGGAGCTCCTTCTCAACGAGACTCCGACAGCTTCGATGCCGCACGGACCACTACAGAAAATCCTTCCTACCACAGTCAATAACACTTTTTAACATGTCATGTGCTAGATAAGACTTTTGGACACCACACTACTGCACTAAGTGCAACCTGCACAATTGGTTTATTTACATTTTAGCATATTATTTAAGCAGTTGCACATTTAGTTTTCCCATCCTGTATATATTCAAATATTTTTTTCTTTTATTTTATTCCTATTATTATTATTTCATGTATATTGTATGTATGTATATTTTTCCTAGTAATTCATTTATATTTATATTTTGTGCTGTGTGACTTATTTTTCTGCTGTAACACCGTAATTTCCCATTTTTCTTTGATCAATAAATATCTATCTATCTATCTATTGTGTTTATTACATGTCCATGGCTTGCCAGAGCCCTAGGATCATAATGCTATACAGGCAATGTGCAGTTTCAATATCTCAGAGCACACTCTCCCTTTCCACTCTCTCAATTCTGATGGGTTCTTGTGAATAATTTAAGGTGAAACTAATTACTTTAAACCAATTCAGTGGGGTTACCATTCAACTCAACTCATTTAAGAGGACTAATAAGTTTCAAATCATACATTACAAAGACATTCATCAGCACCAAGAAACCTAGCCTGACATCAGTGCTCTCCTTTAACCACCAGACTGACTGCATTGAGTTTTATCAATTTTCCACCCTTGATCTTTTTGAAATCATACCAATACTGGTGAATTGATTAATATTTAACACTTGTGTGAAGTGGAGCTATTTCAACCAGTGATTGTGGAATGAATTTTTGCCTTCTGGCAGGTCAGCCTTTTCTCAAAAATATAACTATATTATAAATATGTTATCTCTGGTTGTAAACTGATATAATTTCCCTTTTACCATCAAGCAAGAACCTTCAATCTGTGTTATGTTCCATCCACAAATTAAGCAATATTACACAACAAGCAACCAATAATGACGTCCTCAATAACGATTTCCTATCCCTGTACAATGTAAGTCGACCAATCAACTTGACCTAATGTTAGCTTTGTGTATTTTTTCTAAACTGAATAACTACCACACCATCATGACATTGCGTAAAGATACACACAAAGCTATCTGCGTGTATGTCTACGCTGTATACAGCGGACGTAAACATACAAGTCACTTGCCGTGTTATTGCAAGAAGAAAGTGACGGTTGAGTTTAGGAAACTTGACACGCAGTTAGATTTAAGAAACAAAGAACGGGTTGAGTTTAGGAAAAGAAGAACGCCCAACTTCCCTTTGTGGATTTTTGCCCTTTCATACTACTCGCAAAGACGTACATTCTCACGCTATTGCAAGGTAATGTAAGTCAATGGAGGCCAAACGGCGTTGATAAACATGCTAAAAAGCAAGTATGTGTCTTGATAACACGCCAATAATGGCATACAAATTGGCGTGTCATACATACACCATTTCATGAGATCAGTCTGACCACACATATAGTCACCAAACTGCTTTGCTAGCTCAATCTTACTTCCGCAAAATTCACATGTAGGAGCTATTTTTAAGATAGCGCTGAGTCACAGGCACAGCTGATCCAAACATTTCCAGTGAAAGTTAACTTCAGAGCGAAGTAACAAATAAGTTGTGTAATCCGATGAATCACTTAAAATACATAAATTGGAGAGCTTTTATGTTCCACTGCGGTTCCTGAATTACTTACATGAATACAAATGTTAAAAAAACAGTTTTTTAATTCAACTCTGTAATGTTGCCATAGAAATGGCAGAGTAATATTTTTAAGTCAGGGATCCTCAACAGGGAGTCCTTAGTCCCTAATAGACTGTTTGGATCCACAAAAAAGGCAAAAAGAGCTTTTATAGCGATGCGAATCATAATCAGTAAACTGAAAGCTTTACTGAAAGCTGCTAATTAACTGCACCTAAATGACAATTTTGAGTTGTATTCATTGCAGAATTAGGTGAGCAATAGTCAAAGACTAGTATGATTGCCAAAATTATACATGTTTATGATTTTCCATTAACGCCACATATTTTCTAATGATTTCACATACCACTACCAGGATCAAACCCTCTATTTATCATACCTTCTACCAAGATCAAAAGCCAGTCTTTCAAGCTAGATCATATTCAGGTAATAGCCTGTATATTTTTACATTTAAAAAAACACTTGCCTTTGTTGATATTCTTACCTGTAGTATCGGGTCTTTATAAAGAGAACATACATCATTCGCAATGCAAAGCATTAAAATCGTATAATTGCCTCAGGAAAAAAACGCTTTGATGGACACACAAAATGTGTTGTGTCTGTGACAAATTCTACTTATACAGTCTACATTGAAACTGTAGTGAATATGCTGTTATAATGTCAATATGACTGACAAAGATCATTTCACTGCTCCAATAAAATGATAGATAAATGCATGTTCCAACCTGTCATGTGGACTGTGAGCAACCAACGTGAGCAAAAAGAAAGCAAGAGGTTACAGTGACGCAAACTTGTGCATACTTTTTATTTAATCTAGAGGCCTAATTTGTACTTTTTGGTATATGTTTATAGAAAAATATGAGAGCTTGACAGAAAACCATGGATGTGGCAGCAAACAACAAAAAAAACAATGCTATTGAATCCTAGTCAAACTGCTTATTTTTCCATATCAAACCGTCCTTTGGTAATGGGTACAAAGTTGTAGAAATAGTTCCTCACAACTCCAAAAGACTATTTCAGCCTGTGTCAAATGTGAAATTCTATGTGACCAAGTAACCACCACTATTATCTAACATGCAATAAAGTAGGTTTTTGCATTCAGGTGTTGAACAGTCTTACAAAGTACCGACCGATATGGACAAAAAATCATATCTCAGTATTTTAAAAAATCTAAATGTCGATACACAATATATCTCTCTGTATTTTCTACATTCTAACGTCTAAATTTAATTATTAAAACATACTATGATCAAGTAAAATGAAAGTGTTTTATACAGTTTTATACAGTTGAAAAACACAAATAAAAAATTATCTAAAATAAATAGCCTAACCCTGGCACGGTTTTATGGAAGAAACGGGTTATGTAAAGCAACACCAAACTATGACAATATACTGTAAACAGTTTTGTCTCATCCCACATGTTGTTTGAAAATACAGTATGTCTATCATTTTAAAATACTTATTTTCATTTTGGGCCAGCTTCCCTTATCTGCATTCACGTGAAATGATTCCTCAGTGATGATGGCTGATATATTATGAATTGATTTTAGTTTACCATGACCTGTGAAAGCACATTGTTTTACTTTGTTCTCAGTGCTGCTTAGAAATAATGGATCTATTCATTGAGAGTGAGCATTCTGTACACAGTGTTAACACGGCAGTCAAACTACCTATCTACAGTTTATCTTGGGTAAGTGCCGAACAATCTCTAACTTCCGCTTCAGGTGCTGACAAAATGTGCTCCTAGTAGCAAAAATCACAGAGAATGATGGCTTCAAACACAATATAGTTACTACTACACCTATGACTTTAATTGTAAAGACAAAGACAAAAAGAAAAGACAGTTGAGTGCAATGAAAAGGTGACGCACGCTTACTGATCAATACTTTCAGTTCTCGCATGAATCCATTTTTTGATGGCACAAAATGAGGAAATGCATGTGTGGTCCACATGAGTGCAAGCATGTGTTTTTGTATGTATGTGTAGCAGAGTCAATAATTCCACTTGCCATTAAAAGGTAACTTCTCATTTGGCTAGTAGTTTCTATTCTGTAGCATGAGCCCTATTATCTATTGGTGCTATTCCACAGATTTTAGGGTAAATTCTTACACACTTTTACCAGTCTGCTATAGCCTGCTTCATGGTCATATACACTATATTGAGCTCCACTGTTATAGTTGGGTAAATGTGTTAATTGTGATAATATGTTGGTATGCATGTAGTATATCCACATGGGAGGTCTCACACTTTATATAAGACCCGTTTTGTTTGGTTTCTTTTGTTTTAGCTTAAATGAAAAAGCTCACCACGTTGTGCTAGCTTGCTAGTCTGGTTAGCCTTGATAACCTAACTTTATGATAACCGTGACAACAGTAAACTGAATAATTCCTTAGGAAACTGGAGCTCTTTATGGTGACGAATGTGATTGTAAAACACTGTTCTGCTATTTACCAGGTACAGTTTCCTACTTTTGTTTCCTACTTTTTTATACTGAAATTTTGTTAATATCCTGTGTACTACTGTTGACCAGTCTGCTGTAGCCTGCTTCATGCAAACTAGAGCTCTTTATGGTGATGGATGAAATTGTGAAACACTGTTCTGCTATTTACCAGAATAAACAGCTGTGATAGCCAACAAAGAGTGACGGCTTCATCTGTAACACAACACAATGCAAGAGAGAGAGTACACACCCGCTACACATGCATGTGTGACAGAGGAAGAAAGCAGAAGCTGGAAACATACCTAGTTTCACCAGGTGGTGTAATTTTGGGACATTAGGTGAAACAAAAAACCTGAAGATAAAAAGTCTTGTCATGTCCTCATTTTCCTCTCACTAACTGACCCCTTAGGGTGTATAATGCAATCTCAAGTGTGTCATCTGAAGCTTGAGCAAAAAAAGTCATTGTCATCAACATGACTGCAGTAGTACTCTATATGACAGATAAGCCTGTACGATAATTACATCTGCAGTTCCGGGAAATAAATACACTCTTCCACATGGCAGTTTTGTAAAGATTAGCTGAGTTAGGATGTTTCAGTTACTATGTGGTTATCTAGTAGATTTGACTGTATTCAAGTTGTGTTTACTTCAATAACCCAAAGTAATGAACACTATTTAAACACCAGTAATTATCCAAAACAAGACATCCAAATTTAATTGAATTTACTGGGAAGGTTTACATTATTCATTGTGGATGCATTTGGTGCCCACAGCAGCAGCAGCGATTGCTGTGTCGTAGGATATTAGAGAGCCAAAATTCAGAGACTTAGTGAGTTACTGTTTGACATTCAGGCAGCACTGTCTTATCATACAGCCAGTCTATCTTGTCATTTACGGAGACATAGAGCTGAACTACTTCTCTGCCTGAGACTGGTTACAGTATGACCTACTGCTGTTATGTTGGACACTGACCTGAATGAGACCAGGAGTACCACTGTCTCAATCTACACAGCATGAGTTTGTAAGCTAGAAATTTACAGCTTTGAGTTTGTTTTTCAGTACTAAGTGGTCATTACAGAGCCCTATTTGGATGCAGGTTTGGTGCTCTTGCTGAGTTTGCAGGTAGACTCATTCAAACATCAGGAGGGCTACAGCTGGAGGTAGTGAAAAGCAATAGCCTGTTAGGAATATCTCTGCAGCCAAAGTTTGTGTTGTTTGTTTCATTTGTATCTTCAAATGTTTACCTCCATAGAGAGTCTAAGGCAACATCTAAAAAATACAGAAAGCTAGCAAATAGCTCTGCACGGTATATTACTGTCAATAATTTAAAATATTTAAGCAAGTATACATTGTAGCAATTTAAACATTTCAAAGTGACTCAAAGCAGGGTTTTGTTCACAATGTTTGATAGGTTTATTGAGACACACAAGAATATACTGCACATTTTCTAACAATCACTCCATTTACTTTGATGACATGAGAGTTTTTACACAATGGAATGTTCACAAAAAGTATTCTATCTGATTGGCAAACCTAAAGAAAAACTTGCAATCAAAAGACTCATTCACGCCTTCATCTCCTCCCGACTGGACTACTGCAACTCACTTCATCTCGGCATCAGCTCTACTTACATCAAGCGACTCCAACTGGTCCAGAATGCAGCCCGACTCATCACCCACACCAAATCCTGGCATCACATCACTGTAGTCCTAAAACAACTCCACTGGCTTCTCATCTCCCACCAGATCACCTACAAAATCCTGGGACACGAAGCCCTCCACCATCTGGTTCTAGAACTCCCTACCCCAAGAGATCTGCGACTCTGAATCCCTCACCATCTTTCAGTCCCGCTTTAAAGAGAGAGAAAGGAGAGAGAGATGTGATCCTGTAATTACAGCTTACATGTCACGTCATGCATGTAATTGGTACTATAAGGTTTAACCGAAATATACATTTAACCATCAGCAACATTGGTTAGCATTAAGCTAGCCGTAAACCTCATGTTAGCTGCTAGTGTTAGCAAATACTAGCTAGCTAGTCTGAGAAAACACTAGCTAGTCTGAGAACAGTCTGTTAACATGAATATTTGCAAGCCTCCAAGTTTGGTAGCAAATCTATGCATGATTACATGGTAAACCAGAGTTATTGCATTAGTTATGTTTTACAGATAATTGTCATTTATTGTATGCTACCTAATATTTTCAGCTCAGCAACCTTGGTTTTGCATATTCTAAGCTAGCTGTAAACCCCCATTTGGCTGCTACAATCCCAGTATCAGCATACACTAGCTAGTCTGTTAACATGAATATTTGCAAGCCTCCAAGCACAGACATCCCACTTTAAATCCTACCTGTTGCCTTTCACCATCCACTTATTTAACTGCTGTTGCATCCCTTGACATGCCATCTCCTTTGACCTCTTTTTTCTATTTTTAGCCCCCGACCACTTTTTTGCTTTATTCATCTTTATCCATATACAACTCACTACTCATACACTCGTAACTGCTCAACTGCTGACTCCCCCCCCTCACCCCACGTCAACATTCTATGATGGAATCTTATGAGACAGGGTGCCTACTCTTTAGCATGTTAGTCCTTTAAAATGTTATGTAACATTAACATTTAGGGAATGCAGAAATGATTAGAAAGGCACAACAGCAGCAAAATATAGAAAATCCCCAAGTCACAGTGTTTAAGTCACAGTGACTCACGGCAATGCCCATAAAGCTGTTGTAAGTGTGGTTACACTTTTCAAAATAGTTTACATTAAACATTAAAGAGCTGTTAAAAAGAGATAGAAAATAAAACAAAAATAGAATAAGATTCAAATACAAGAATGAAAGCCATATAACAAAATGTTTGGCTTGCTGCAGCGGCCGCGGGTTTGATTCCGACATGCGGGTTCGATACTGCATGTCATCCCCCTCTCTCTCCCCTTTCATGTCTAAGCTGTCCTGTCACAAATAAGGACCTACAATGCCCCCCCCCCAAAAAAAATCTTAAAAAATCCATCCATTCATTCATCCATCCATCTTCATACGCTGATCCGGTATCGGGTCGCGGGGGCAGCCGCTCCAGCAGGGGACCCCATACTTCCCTTTCCCGAGCCACATCAACTAGCTCCGACTGGGGGATCCCGAGGCGTTCCCAGGCCAGATTGGAGATATAATCTCTCCACCTAGTCCTGGGTCTTCCCCAAGGCCTAATCCCAACTGGTAGTGCCTGGAACACCTCCCTAGGGAGGCGCCAAGGGAGAACGAACAAGGGAAATCTCGTTCTTTTGGTCATTACCCAGCCTTCATGACTATAGGTGAGGGTAGGAACAAAAACTGACCGGTAGATCGAGAGATTTGCCTTCTGGCTCAGCTTCCTTTTTGTCACAACGGTGCAATAAATGGAATGTAATACCGCGCCAACTGCTCTGATTCTCCGACCAATCTCATGCTCCATGGTCCCCTCACTCGCTAACAAGACCCCAAGGTATTTAAACTCCTTCACTTGGGGTAAGTACTCACTCCCTACCTGAACAAGGCACTCCATCGGTTTCCTGCTGAGAACCATGGCCTCAGATTTAAAGGTGCTGATCATCATCCCAGCCGCTTCACACTTGGCTGCAAACCGATCCAGAGAGCGCTGAACGTTACAAGCCATCAGGACCACATCATTTGCAAAAGGCAGCGATGAGATCTTGAGCCCACCAAACTGCAACCCCTCCCCACCTCGACTACGCCTTGAAATCCTGTCCATAAATATTACAAACAGGATTGGTGACAAAGTGCAGCCCTGGCGGAGACCAACCCTCACCTGGAATGAGACCGACTTACTGCCGAGAACCCGGACACAGCTCTCGCTTTGGTCATACAGAGATTGGATGGCCCTGAGAAGGGACCCCCTCACCCCATACTCCCGCAGCACCTCCCACAGTATTTCCCGGGGGACCCGGTCATACACCTTCTCCAGATTGACAAAACACATGTAGAATGGTTGGGCATACTCCCAGGCTCCCTCCAGGATCCTTGCAAGAGTGAAGATCTGATCCGTTGTTCTACGACCAGGACGGAATCCGCATTGTTCCTCTTCAATCCGAGGTTCGACTATCGGCCGAACCCTCCTTTCCAGCACCTTGGAGTAGACTTTACCAGGGTGGCTGAGAAGTGTGATACCCCTGTAATTGGCACACACTCTCTGGTCCCCCTTTTTAAAGAGGGGAACCACCACCCTGGTCTGCCACTCCTTAGGCACTGTCCCAGACTTTCACGCAATGTTAAAGAGGCGTGTCAACCAAGACAGCCCCTCCACACCCAGAGCTTTCAACATTTCTGGACGGAGTTATTCAATCCCTGGGGCTTTGCCACTGTGGAGTTGTTTAACAACCTCAGCAACTTCCACCAGGGATATTGACAACAATCCCCCATCATCCTCCAGCTCTGCCTCTACCACAGAAGACGTGTCAGCTGGATTTAGGAGTTCCTCAAAGTGCTCCTTCCACCGCTCTATTACCTCCCCAGTTGAGGTCAACAACGTCCCATCCTTACTGTAAACAGCTTGGATGATTCCCCACTTCCCCCTTCTGAGGTGGCAAACGGTTTTCCAGAAGCACCTTGGTGCCAACCGAAAGTCCTTCTATATGTCTTCTCCGAACTTCTCCCACACACGCTGCTTTGCCTCGGTCACGGCAGAAGCTGCAGCCCTTCAGGCCCGTCGGTACCTTGCAACTGCCTCCGGAGTCCTCTGGGATAACATATGATCCAGATGGGGGCCCCGGGCTTCCCCCAGGCAGGGTCACTCCCTCTTTGCCTTGCTCACTCATAGGGTTTTTGAACCATTCTTTGTCTGGCCCCTCACCTGAGACTGCTTTGCCATGGGAGACCCTACCAGGAGTACACAGCTCCAGACAACACAGCCCTCAGGTTCATAGGGACACACAAACCTCTCCACTATGATAAGGTGATGGTTCTTGGAGAGGATCTTAAAGAATGAAATACAACATTTTTAAAAGTAACAAAGATGAATGGATTTGGAATTATTTTTTACACTGAAATAATTTTTTGCTATTACACTGGGAAAGTACAAAAAAAATAGAGTTTCAGGTACCAGTATCGGTAAAGACCATCACTTTGAGCAGACTGGATTGGCTGTAGTGATACAGTCTTTCTCTCTCCCTGTCAGCATTACCTCTCTCTACCTGGACTAGTAATGTATCATCATGTGGTAAGGTCATGCTCTGCGCCTCAGCTTGGACACAAGAGGCCTCAAGCGAGAGAGAAAGTTAACAGTGAACGCTATCACACTTTCCTTTTCTTCCCTCATTGGACTAAGTTTGTGGACACTACTGTGTGTGTGCATCATTAAAGATGTCCTTTGGGTACTAGGGCTGTCCCAAATGATTATTTTAACACTGCACTGTTCATGTCAAATTAATTTGTAGTGCAACATGAAGCCAGATGTAGACTATCAATCCAACAACAACAAAAAAGTCAATTCTAGGAGGAATACAAAAATGAAAGCCTAAAGTAAAGAGTAAGTGCTAAAAGAATAGCCTGTGTTTGCTTTTTAACAGTATAAATATACTGTGTAAAGAAACACAGTAATGTATAAAAGGCTCCATTACCTTGTACCTCACGTTACGGCTCCGTAGCAGACATTTTTGTAAAAATAGGCTAACGATTGTGTCATAACCAAGCGACTTGCTGTTGCATAGTTGTCAAATCACTGTACTGTCAGGAAAAGCTCGACAGTTTTGACTTACATTAGCTGTTTAATTACTAATGTTAACTAGCATTTTAGTTAGCAATAATTAGCCTGTGCCTATGTTATCTCCTAACATATACCTACGCTCTCCGTCTCTGCTGATTGGAAATAATTTGAGATTTGGTGGCACAGCTACCAGAAGACTTACAACGTTCAGACACGTTGCTCACGTCACATCTACGTCGTCAAGCTCAGTTGGGGGCTGTGCACCGGAAAAGTGCTTCTAATATTGTTCACTGGTCTCCGTTGAGAGCAACAGGATCTGTTGGTCCATTTTTAGTAGTCTATGCTACTAAACAGTCAGTTACCAGTACATGGGTAGTACTATTGTGCACCCGTTGTTTTCACTACCAATCAGGAGAAATACTTTCAATAAACAACCATATACCATTGTCCACACAATATGCCTAAAATTACTAATTTGGGGCTTTGTTGTTAGAAAGAATATTGCTTTGAATTTTTTGTTAGTTAGAAATAACCTTATTTACATGTACTATATTTTATTTTTCACATTAACGTTTGTGCCCAAATCCCAAGTGTCAAGAAGAATGACAAAAGATCCTTTAACTGAGCATGAAAATAAACTTTTTGTTAAGATATCTCTAAAATGTACCAAATGTACGTATGTCAAATCTGGTAATGTACTGGACAGAAATCATGTGCTGTAGAATTGTCCAGTATAAACAGATTTACCTTCAGTCTTTGGACTGGTATTAAGCTGCAGATTAATTAATTAAACTAATTAATTAAACTAAAACAGATTTCATACTACAACTCTTTTCATTTATTATTACCAGAGCCATAACTATGAACTGTCATCTACGACCTCCTCCGCCTTCTTCACCTCTGAGATAATAAATTAGATTCATGAGAAAATGAGTAGAGAGTACAAAGCAATCAAAGACTCCAGCTGTTCCATATCAACCAGGGGATCTATGTGGAGTATGTCTCAGGTAAATCAGTGGATCACAGCACAATGACCTTGACTACAGTCAAGAGTGAATTTTAATTGTTAAAGAAACACGCCGACTTATTCGGACTTTAGCTTATTCACCGTATCCCCCGGAGTTAGACAAGTCGATCCATACCCTTCTCATCTCTGTGCGTGCTGTAACTCTGTCTGACGCCCCCAGCATTAACTTAGCCTAGCAAAGATCCTGCAGGTAACTGGTTCCAACTAGCCTACTGCTCCCAATAACTGACAAAATAACGCCAACATGTTGCGTGTTGTGATTTGATAGTCACAGGGTGTACCAGGTGTGTATCAGCCTCTGTGCTGTCTTGGATGGTAGAGAAGACACATGCCACTCACTTGCTTCCTTTTTCAAGCACTGGCCTGGTTGGGCAACTGACAACACTGGGCTAATGGCGCGTTCCAGTTAAAATGTAAAGTCTGAAATTCCAAGTTCTCAGTCAGAAATGTCAACTGGAATGTCCCCTGAATTCAGATTTCCCACTTGGAAAGTCTGGAGAACCTGTAAATCCCAACATAGCTGCTCTGTGCATCAACAGTAGCAAAAGCTGTATCAATACTTACTATTTAGGACCATATGCCCAGTGGCTAAGGGGTACTTTAAAACAGTACATTGTCCCTGGATAGAAAGAACCAGCACCAGGATGCAGTGGATGAGGAAGCGGCGATGACATTTAATATGCAGTCCGTAGGAGCTCCACAAGGACACAGCAGTATCCTCCCATTTCTTTTATACAATGATGTACAACAAATCTCTCATATCTACATACCTCCCTCTCTACATGATTCAGCAACGTCAGTTTGTTTGAGTGTAAGATATGGACTTGTCAGTTTTCCTTTCCATTGTACAAGTTGCTGCTTGTATGCTACTGTACTGAGAAATGATAGATATTTGGAACTATTCAGACAGGAACACCTACACCTGCTATTCTTTTTCACAAACAGAAGAACGGTGGGGAAAAATGAGTTTGTGTAAGATGAAAATACTGTGCTCATCAGGCATCAAAGCTATCTCCCATTTTAGTTCAGTTAGAACGAAAAGAGTGTATGAAAGAGACAGAAAGTCAGCCATGCGTAGAATTGCCTCTTCTACCGGAGCCCATCTCTTACAAATAAAATGGAAAATAGACACATTTATGCATATGGGACTGATCCCAGTGCAATCTTATTACTAGAGCATGGCAATCTGGAGACCTTGCCACTACTGGTCTGCCACATTGTCAAGACCAGGGAGACTACCATATGGGAGTACTTGTTTTCACATCAAGTCCACCAAGTCATTAAAACTCTCTACCATAGTCTTTATAACTTATTTGAAAAACCATTGGTGGCATATTGGATAGTTTTCACTATCACTATCTGTAGAATACTGTTTGGAGATACAAACAGATTACAGTCTGTTTGTTGTTCATGTAAAAATGTGCTACTTGGTCTCTGATGCAGCCGCCTCTCTTTGTCTGCCTCTCGGTAGCCATCAACACTCCTGACGGCTACCGTGAATGGCAGGACATGCAGCAAAGGGCCACAGGTCAGAGTCAAACCTGTGGATGCTGCGTCAAAAAGTAAACCTCTATATATGGGCGCGTGCTCTACCAGGTGAGCTACACAAGCACCCCATTTTAGATGTTTACTGCAAATTCATTTCGTTCCAAATATCTGTTATCGGGCTCCTTAATCGGTATCGGCCCTGAAAAAACTATTAGTCGACCCCTAGTGCTGATTTGAAGTTCAGACCACTGATTGTGCCCTAGAAGGATGCCTCCCTGTAAATAAGATCTACTGAGAAAGATTATTCAAGACTAACAGACTTGTTCATCACTTAAGCTCCAAACCCATCTGGCAGTAGATTGGCAATCAAAACTTAAAAAGACTCTAGTGCTAGTTAATATTAATATGCCATCCCCCTATTTTCTTGCCCTCTGACAAAATGTATAAAAGGCCAAATGGTCAGATGTGTGGAGGGTATTTTTTAAGTTCAAAAGCAAAATATAATATTATATTATAGAATATTATAGAATATTTCTTTATATACTGTATACACAAACAAAATCTCTTTTGAAAAACTTCAGTAAAGTATTCTAAAACAGGAATATGTAGGCTGTATGATACTGTAATTTGTGATAACTGTAACACAAACGGAAAGAAGCTGACAAAATCCATATGCATGTGTGTGATGGATCAATTTCAACAAACCAAAAATTTCCAAAGGCATACATACTTCCATACAGTGTGTGTGTGTGTGTGTGTGTGTGTGTGTGTGTGTGTGTGTGTATATATATATATATATATGTATATATATATACACACACATACATACATACATACATACATATAAACATACATATATACATATACATATTTTTTTTCCTCCACACATACCACCCCTTATATATATATACAGTACATACACACACATATATACACACATATATACTGTACATGTATATATGTATACATATATATATATATATACACTCACACACACACACAAACATGTACTGTACTGTATATATATATATATATATACACACAGGAATATACAGTATTAGTACCAATGCAGGAAAAAAGAAGATAGTCCATTGTTGTCAAAACCTTTTCTTGTAGACACCTATTAAAAACAATACTAGAACCCTGAAGAGCTGATAACGTTTCTGTATACTTAAAAAAAGGCTGAACTAATCATGCTCGCACTCTAACCGCAGTCAGCTATTCTCTGGTATTGTTTTTTGTGCTTCTGTGTCTATTTAAATTAAAGAACAAAGTGCATGTCAGTCAAAAAAGGTGTTTTCAAAGAGCAACACTGCGGGTAAAATATATTAATTAAGAGCAGCAGGTGAGATGAGTCATAGGAACTTTTTCAATAAATTACCAGCATGAGAAAGCCGTTGTTCCTTGGAAGCAAAGGGGTGAGAGCCTGTTCATGTATGATGGACAGGAAAGGCTCAATGCGTTGCTCTTTCCAACTCCATTTACTATTTGTAATATGTGTATGTACAGTATATGCCTTTTGCTGAAACAAGGTTGCACAAAAGAAACGTTTTCCAACATGAGGATTGCCACCAAAATAGCTAATTGATTGCAAGTAGGGGTGGGAATCACCAGACGCCTCCTGATATAATATCATCATGATACTTTTGCCATGATACAATATTATTGCAATTTTAAACATATTGCAATATTTTGCAATTCATAACTTCAAATTTTTCCCAATTTCAAATGATGTCCCCAAAAGGAAACCTTGTCAACATCTGTTTTATCTAAAAAGATTAATTTCTGTTTGTTCATATCACTTGGGATGGGATTGTCAAGCAGACAAACCGCCCAACACATGTATGTATTAAAAGATCGTTACTTGGTGCATTGTATCAATACAGTAGTGCCACTGAAAATATCGCAATACTATGCTGTATAGATTTTTCCCCCACCCCTAGTTGCAAGCTTATCTACAGTATAGATAATTTCCGTTTTTATTAACACTCACATTATTACTGATGTATTTTCTCCAATACATCTTACCTACAATTGAGAAATATATTACATCAGCCTACATTAGTCTCATGTTTAACCGGTTAGATGCACGTTTTAATGCCTTTGTTCATCATTTTCATACAGTCAGAGAAGTTAGAAGTGCTCCTGTAAACTAAATGACTCAGTGAATCTAGTGATCTTGGAGAAAAAAAATAATATTACCCATAACAAAGTTTTAGGATTTTAGGTTCTTTAATCTTTACACACTGTAAAGACTGCTTGCACATAATTCTCTCATCACTAAAAACACAGCTGCTGGCCTGGTGCTGACTGACCGGACTTGCAACAACAAAATGTAACTTCAGTTTCTACTACAATAACTTAAGACTAATTTGAGGCAATTATGTCAGTAATTTGGGGGGAGATTTAGTCATTCAAAAGAACAAATTATAATTGTGATGAATGAGTTTAGTAATTTAAGGAAAGATATTATTCATCTGACGATACAAATTACTAATTTGTGATTATGAATGAACAAACATTTTAACCCTGACACCTGCCAGGCTCTCTGGGGGAGACACAGCACTAACTAAACTGATTAGAAAAGAGTGATGCACAAAATAGCCAGCTATTTCTCCTATAGCTCAAACATCTCACTAAAGAAAGTGAAACACTATTATGACTCTTGGTAGAAGGTTGTAGGGGTATCTTAATTCATACATCCTTAATCTGTAATGGCCACATGCCTTGGAGCCAAAAACCAAAATTAAATGTCCATCTTATCTTTTTTATCTGAGAAAGGTCCAGACAGCTGATTTCAGGAAGTGCCATCTTCTATGTAGCTATGGATTACAGAAGGAATAGGAAGAGTGTCCAAAGGTAAAGAGGGTTGAATGGTTGCAAAGTTGTGAATGCTGGGAGTGAAAGCACCATGTGCAACTGTGGACATAGGATCAGAGTTCATCAACTATCTCCCCCTTCTAAACGAAGCTTTTTCCGGCTGAAGGATTTTAGCAATCGCTGCAGTAAGGCTAGTGAAGCATGAGGAGTCAGGAGCCAAGGAGCACAAAACCAAAGTCCTTCCTCACAGAAAGCAGACAGATTAGGTCAAGATCAATGTCGACCATAGTGCTTCAACATTTTACAAATATATAATGGAATTACTAAGTGTGAGCACTGAGAATCTTAGATTAATATGGCAAAGTGATTTAGGTTGTGAAATAGATAAAGAGAAATGGTGTAATATAGTTTCCAAGGTGGGCTGGGCCACTAGGGATGATTAGAAGCAAATGTATTCATTACAAAATCATACATAGATACTACTATACTCCCATGAAGCTTTTCAGAATGGGCTTAGTAGAAGACAAAAGATGTTGGAAGTGTAAGGGAGAAAGTGGTACATTTTTGCATGCCTTTTGGGAATGTCCTGTGGTATTAGCGTTCTGAAAAGCAGTATTAAGTAAATTGGGAGATTGGTTGGGAAAAAGGTTACCGGAATCTCCACTGTTCTGTCTCTTGGGAGATTGCAGACTTTTGCCGCAGGGAACCAACAAAGGACAGCCTGCGCTAATAACCGCAGGCCTCATCACTGCAGCAAGGCTGATATTGAGGAATTGGAAGAGCACAGACACGCCAGGGCTCACAGACTGGACTCAACTGATGACGGCAACTGCATCCTACGAATATTTGATTGCCAGGAGTAACAATATCAAAGGGAAGCTCCATTTATTGTAGGGATATTTCTGTTCATATATTAAGGGCTTGATACATTAAGCATGTGTTGGCACACATGCTTCAAACACAACACAGTCAATACGATCACAAACAATGTAATGGTACAAGGAGTGTTGTCCTTTAAGTTTAGCTGTTACTGCCTTTTGCTTTGTTTTTTTCTCTGTCTTTTTGGGTATTTGTAAATGTTTGTGTTTAACAAATAAATAAACACTTTAATGACAAAAAAAGACAATGTTGACCTTTAAAAAGCAGCAAGCAAGAACTATACACATCTGATTGAATCATAGGCTGTATAATAATAATGGACAAACCGTCCAGGCCTGAAAAGTGAAGCAAATGTGGAAGTACTTTAAAACTGCATCCTATCTGATTTCCAGCAGGGGATGACTTCCCCAGTAGCAAAAAGAACTCTGATTTTTACTTATTTAACTGTCTAGTAAAGGTCAAAGACAGTGTTTAAAAAGAGCAATCCACATGTTTACATATGTTTATTACAGTAAATAATTAAATAATCTAAATACATATACAAATAAGTGTGGTAAAGCCACATATTTGTTTTTATATTTCTGCAATCTGCACTTTAGTTTGTGTGATTTGTTTCGGACTTTTATATAAATGTTTACACCAGGCTTGGTAAGTGCTCATTATACTACTGCGATTGAAGTAGTTAAATAAAAGATGTCATTGATATAAATTCATGCATCACCATATTTCACATAGAGGCCTGGCATCCAGGAAAGAACAGTTTGTTTAATCTATCTAATTGTGTGTTGTTTATACTATATAATGATTTATTGCTTGTCTTTGTTGAATAATAAAGAAGACAAAGAGCCTAAAAAATAATCACATTTTAAATCGCAATATTGGTGAAAAAAAAAAATCACAATTTGATTATATTCCAAAATCGTTCAGCCCTAGAGTCAAGTGATTAAAAACAGACCCAGATTAGAGCGCATAGTGATTCACACAGGAGATGCAAAATATATTTATTGGATGGTATATGATCATAACAGCCCTCAAAAATGTTTTTTGCTGAACTCTAGGGGTTTAATTTCTCAACTTAACAACAACACAGTGACATAAAAGTGAACTCAAGGGTGTGTCAGAACAACAGAATTGAAACATTCAACCAGATGGCAGTAAAACACTTTTCAGGTTGGTGTGAAGTTACTACTTAAATTCAATTAATATTTTTTATTGGTCGCCTTGTTATCAACTTCTAGAAACGTTATGTACTTTTAGCACTTTAACTTTTTTATATTAACTATTTTTCTTTGTGGTATCAATGTGAACAGGCAACAGTCAATGATGGAATTATTGCCTCAAACTGGTGTAATGTATGCAGTTCTTCAGTTAATGCAGTGCACCACACTCACTTTGTAACGAAACCTTTTTTTTAAATTTGTTTTCATATGATATCTTGAAATTGTTGGTATTGACTACATTCAATACGAAAGAAACACCCCTAGCACGATAGCATCTGAACTTCAATCAGAAAAAAAACCACACTGACTGAACTGAAGTGTTTCTCAATTATTCTTTTTGCACAATATGCATACCTAGGCTCCCCAATAAAATAACATGAATTTAGATCTGGTTTCCTATTGTTTGAGGAAATAATTGAAAAAACAAGGACAAGCTGGGGCATTAAGGCTGCCTGGCGAGGTATGAACTTTTGGTGACTTATGTTCAGCGTCAGGGATTAATGCCACCCCCACCGAGCTGAGTAAGTGCCCATTTACCCAGAGAGGAGAGAGACAGGTGTGAGAGCAGTAACCTAAATACTGCTTGTTTTGCAATTCTGTATAAACCCAAAATCTCTGGAAGAGAAGAATGGAAGGAAAGGGGGAAAACTAAATAGAAAGCAACAGAATAATGTCTTCTATCACAGGAGTCGTGCCTTCTAGTAGTACGATGTCTGGCCGTGTGTACTGTGATTTACGGAGTAGTGGCAGAGACCCATTAGCAATGAAACAACATACTCTCTATCCAGGAAGTGATTTATGTATTCAATAAGCCTCTCTGGCTTTCATTCCCTCCTTCCCCTCATTTCACTTCCAGCAGCAGTAACAAAAGTCACAGTATGGGAAGTGGAATCTGCCAAGAAAAGTGTCCTAGGTAGGTGAGAATGCAACTGCACCATGCACCTGCCATAATGGTAGTTTGCTTTGGATACTTTGCAACAGTAACACACAATATTACAATAAAAGCGCTTATTTAGATACACAGTATGCTAATATGAAAAGGCTGAAAAGCAGCAATACCTTAAAGTAACAGATTTTAACACAAAACATTAGGAAAAGCATAACTAAAACAGGACTTAAACGTTTGGAGTTGTTCTAAAATATCTGCTTACAGGTCATGAACTCATTTATTGTGGGAACACATGATGATTGAAACATGTAGAGAAATCAAATTCACATGACTGTCACAAAAGTCATGCAGCACTTTTACTAAACCTTGTTTTTTTCACTCTTATGTCACAAAGCGCTCACCAAGTAATAACTAATTATGAGCTTTGTTAGTACTGTAACTTGACCTCATGTTATGAATAAAGAAGCATGGGTAACAACAAGGCGTCCTTCACCATAATATTCCGTAGGCTGACCATGTGAGAATGGATAAAATTTGGAAACAAATAAAACAAAGTGTTGATCTGTACAGTTGTGCTGTTAGTTACAGTGAGGAAAATAAGTATTTGAACACCCTGTTATTTTGCAAGTTCTCCCACTTAGAAATCATGTCATCTGAAATTGTCATCATAGGTGCATGTCCACTGTGAGAGACATAATCTAAAAAAAAAAACAGAATTCACAATGTATGATTTTGTAACTATTTATTTGTATGATACAGCTTCAAATAAGCATTTGAAAACCTGTCTATCAGCTAGAATTCTGACCCTCAAAGACCTGTTAGTCTGCCTACAAAATGTCCACCTCCACTCCATTTATTATCCTAAATTAGATGCACCTGTTTGAGATTGTTAGCTGCATAAAGACACCTGTCCACCCCATACAATCAGTAACAATCCAACTACTAACATGGCCCAGACCATGGTTTGAAATCATGCATGGCACGGAAGGTTCCCCTGCTTAAACCAGCACATGTCAAGGCCTGTCTTAAGTTTGCCAATGACCATTTGGGTGATCCAGAGGAGTCATGGGAGAAAGTCATGTGGTCAGATGAGACCAAAATAGAACTTTTGGTCATAATTCCACTAACCGTGTTTGGAGGAAGAAGAATGATGAGTACCATCCCAAGAACACCATCCCTACGGTGAAGCATGGGGGTGGTAGCATCATCAGCTTTGGGGGTGTTTTTCTGCACATGGGACAGGGCGACTGCACTGTATTAAGGAGAGGATGAACGGCGCCATGTATTGCGAGATTTTTGGGAACAACCTCCTTCCCTCAGAGCATTGAAGATGGGTCGAGGCTGGGTCTTCCAACATGACAATGACCCGAAGCACACAGCCAGGATAACCAAGGAGTGGCTCTGTAAGAAGCATATCAAGGTTCTGGCGTGGCCTACCCAGTCTCCAGACCTAAACCCAATAGAAAATCTTTGGAGGGAGCTCAAACTCCGTGTTTCTCAGCAACAGCCCAGAAACCTGACTGATCTAGAGAAGATCTGTGTGGAGGAGTGGGCCAAAATCCCTTCTGCAGTGTGTGCAAACCTGGTGAAAAACTACAGGAAACGTTTGACCTCTGGAATTGCAAACAAAGGCTACTGTACCAAATATTAACATTGATTTTCTCAGGTGTTCAAATACTTATTTGCAGCTCTATCATACAAATAAATAGTTAAAAAATCATACATTGTGATTTCTGGATTTATTTTTTTTAGATTATGTCTCTCACAGTGGACATGCACCTACGATGACAATTTCAGACCCCTCCATGATTTCTAAGTGGGAGAACTTGCAAAATAGCAGGGTGTTCAAATACTTATTTTCCTCACTGTATATGTAGTTTGCTGCTAGCATGCAGCCTGACGTCTGACTCCCCCCGTGTGAAATACCAAACTCCTTCCTACACACATTGCAAAACGCTTTGTTTGAATCACGTAAAACTGTAGTAATCCAGGGGTATTTCCCTACTAGGTCTTCCCTGTATCTGCAGAGACGTTTTTGCTTTTTAGCTACGTGTTCATCGGGTCCCGAGGCACCAGCCTGAGCCTCCAATTCAACAATGAATGAATGAATGAATGAAAAATAGCAATGTCTGTTATCAAAATCTGTGCCTATAGCCACCTACGTAGGGCCTACGCACTGTTGCATGCAAAGAGCAGCCAACGGGGAGTCGGCCTTAGGGACGACTCAATCACCATGAACAGTTTTTAATGTTTTATCAGACTATAACTACTCGAGAGTCTGCTCTTGAGACTTTGCTCTAATTTTTGGGACAATTAAGGCAGGATTCGGGACAATTGCTTGGATTTTCAGGATGTCTGGTCCCCCTAATTTTACAGAAGGATAGTAACTGTGTGGTCACTGTGTTTGAGTTGCTTTTTAATTATGAACTTCCAAAATAAATGGAGTAGAAAAAAACAACATCTGTTGTAACTGGTTTCCTTTCTCTGATGTTTTCAGGAAAATCTCTGTCTTGGAAGTTATTTTGTCCACACCAGGGTTTGATTGACTGCTTCTACGTCAGCCTAAACACACTTTAGTGTACATTTAGGGATGGGGCTGATCCGATCCAGTATCAGTATCGGGACCGATACCAGTGTAATTCACGTTTTGAATTTTCCCCGATCCAACATGCGGTGATCTGATATTCATGACCCATGTCTGCACTTAAACGTGGTTTGCTGAAATTACTCCAAAAGTGATTCTGCTAGTCTAGTCTGCTAGCTGGCTGCAAACTGTGGAAGGATTTCCTGAACATAGGCACGGCTCAATGAGATACAGAGTTATGAGACACGCCCCCGCTCAGGAAATCCATTCTACAGTTTGTAGCCAGCTAGCAGGATAGCATTGAGCACATTGTGGCTAGCCAACATGTCCGCTGTGAGGAAATACTTCACACTGGAAACACCACAGAGCAAGACAGCAAAATGCAATGTTGGCAAAGCCATAATTCAGAGAGGCGAAAGCTTCCTTGCGTCGTACAACACAACGAACGCAATCAAACATTTAAAAAAGCACCTCGTTAAAAGAGCACAATGAGGCCATCAGGAATCACTTCTGGAGTCATTCCAGAAGCAAGGTAAACTCCAGGCAGGCAACGTTAAGGCTAAAGGGATTACCGAGAAGTTGCTCAACTTCATCGCACTTGATGACCAACCATTATCATTGGTGGAAAACGCTTGATTTTGCAGATTGATTAAACACTGGCAGCCACAATATAGTTTACCATCCAAAAGATATTTATCGTGTGTAACTATACAGCCGCGTGTCAACCAAGTTAGCTGAGAAGTTAAACAGAGTTCCAGCCCTGAGCTTAACTACAGATATTTGGACTTCAGATGTCTGCGAAATGTCACTGATAAGCCTCACAGTACACTGGGTTGATAGAAGCACATGGCCTCTGTAGTGCGGTGCTTCAGGTAAAAAAAGTGCAGGGGTTCACACAACCAAGCTACAATTACTGTTTTGCTCACTCGCTGCAGCTCATTGTGCACGTGGGATTAATGTCACAACACAGCGTTCAGCATCAGTTGGACACAGTTTTATTGTTATTGATAGCGTGTGTGTGTGTGTGTGTGTGTGTGTGTGTGTGTAGTAAGTGTGTGTGTGTGTGTGTAGTAAGTGTGTGTGTGTGTGTGTAAGATTTACAGTTATTGCACTTTTCTTATATTTCAAATATTTGACATCTTAAAACCTTGATTTGTGCTGTTCAGATGCACACTGTTTTATTGAGTGTGTGTGTGTGTAAGATGTTTACATATGCACTTTTCTTATATTTCAAGACTCAAGTATTTGACATTTTGGCAATGTAATAAATATTGCCAATCAATTTGAAACCCTTACAGTTGCATATTTGTTTTCAGAATGGAATTCTTCCTGTTAACAGGATTTCCTGTTTTTCTGACTTCCTTTCCTAATCTTGTACTTACCTCAAGTTGTCTTTCGGAACATGCATGAATACATATCATATGTGCCTGTTTATTTCAGCATCATATAAAATCAAGAATAATAATAATAATAATATTAAAGCAAACACAGCTCTAGTATCGGAATAGTATCAGCCGGTATCCAAATTTAGGTATCGGGATCGGAAGTGAAAAAATGTGGATCGGTGCATCCCTATGTACAACCATAAATCAAGCTTAACACACATTAATTTCCTTAAACACATGTGTTGGAGATATTAATCCACATAAGAAGCCTAAGCTTTGCCAGCTTTCCTGCGCCTGCTCTAGCCAAAGCTCTGCATATCCCATACAGCCAAAAATGTTTTCAGTTTGTTTTCAGTTAAAACTGAAACAGGGTGGTCAAGCTACAAAGAAGGAACCCAGCCTGCTATTCACCACAAAATAGCTTCCAACCTAAATATAATCCAAAATTTAACCTCACTGGTCTATAATTTTTTATTTCATCTTAACTAGGCTATACATAGAGAGACTTATTATGGCAATCAATTTGAAAGATACATACGTACATATGTATTATTAAAGAGCATGTATACGATGGAGAAGAGAATAGACCAGGGATCTGAATTAAAGGACCATTACATGACAGCTTCACCAGCAGGAGATTTATAATACTTCTAAGCCCAAACACTACAGCTGTCTCACTGTCTATTGAACCAAACCAGACACTTGAGGCACTCCTCCAACAGATAGCATGGGAAGTAGACTTGACTGGTTTCATAGAGTTTGCATTTGGGAAAAATTATAGAGGGTTGTCACCGATGTGACGTACTAGGCACTAACCCCGATGCGCGGCCACATTGGAGGCACGCGTTGTAAACAACTGAATGGAGTACAGTGGAGTATTGTGCACTTTAGATAATTTAAGTGAATGTAGCCATGTCTAAACAACAGAAAATAGTCCGAAATGCAAAGGCATATAGGTAAGTTCTTGGACCACAAGAAAAGAAATTACAGTTTATTGGCGGTGCAGATCCCTAAGAGTTGGCTCCCTCTTCTTGGATCCATGACAACTTGGTGATTTTTTCCTTCAGTTGGATATCCTGATATAGCTAGTCAACTACCTGCTTTTCTTGCCGAGCCCATACACAGCGGCAGACCTTAAATCCTACAAAGGTTTGGAGGCCTACAACCAGATGGTGAGTGGATGAGTGAGGGAGACGCAGTAACAAGTCTTTAACAACTGTTGGGTTGTGAAGACCAAAGTAAGTTATGCAATAACGTTTTTAATCAACCAATCCTTAACTGATATGATATCATTGCGATACTCAAGGTGTAGCCAAGTGACTCTCAATCGTTATATTTTTTTCATTTCAAAGAGCCCCCAGTTTGCTATCTACGCTATCTGAGTGCGTTTAAGCTTTGCCAACCACAAATGCCTCCTTTCCTCTGATAACTTCTGGTATTCCTCTCCTTGGTTTTTAATAACTTTTGGAAGTCGATAACATTTCAAATGTTTTTCTTGGTCTAACCTATTGGTACAACCTAAAACACTGCATTGATTAACCATTTTCCTTGACGACGTTGAGTGCCTGTGCTTTGTTGTGATGCGGAGTACTTCCAATATGGCAACTTCCGGTCTGATGACGTGTTGTGAAAACCCTCTATAAGGATGCTTTCACCCCTATAGTTTGGTAGACTTAGTGCAATTTGAGGGTGAAGTTGCAATATTAGCATTTTTCATTTGGTTTGATGTTTTTTCACACTGCACTTTGTCAAATGCATCAAAGATTGTGAGCAAATATCACACGGTGGAAACAGTTGCTCATCTATTAGACAGAATATCTGAATAAAACTGGACAACACTTCTGGTTTCAGAAATACTGGAGCCAACCAAATTTATAAAGACTTGGGTTTTCTGGTTTTGCTTTGGTGTTTCTAATATTTTAGAGAAAGATGGAAATATGAGCATCTGACAAGACAGCAAGTGAAGAAGAGGGCAGGTCATGATGAGAGAGAGATGATGGTGTGTTGTAATAGATGACGCGCAATGCATTCATTTTTTCAAGCTTACCAGAGTTTGGTTGCTTGGTCTGCACCAGAGTTTGAATGAGCTTTCACACCACTCCAAACAAACCGTACTATCCAAGGAAACGCTCCAGGATTCGGTCAAAACAGGTGTGAAAGATTAAACTTAAGTTTCTTGCTTTATCTCATTGGCTCTTTTAAAACAACAAGAGCAGACTGAAGCAATACTTGTATAGTTAATTGTTTTGTCTGGTGCAAAGTAGTATCAAGAGAGCTTGTACGTACATTTATAGGTCTGAGTGTGTATCTGTGCACACCTGTGCATAATTAACAGCTAATCAGCTTCCTCTCAGTCTTTTCTTTTGCTTAAGTAACAATGAGCTGACAATTTGACATTTTTCTTTGATTGGAGACATTCCTTGGTTGTCACAGCCACTTAATCCACTTGCCAACAAAATAAATTATGATTTTCAGTAAGTCAACAGAAAGCGTGTTCTTTTACCAGTACATCTGCCATTAGAAAAAATTATTATTATTATTAAAGTGAATAAATGATGCCCTATTGTCTGGACTCCTAGTTTCTTACTGCATTATACTTAACAGAGGATACATGCAATGGACATGCAGAACAATCCAAATTGTTTTGCATCATCCGGTGGACCTTTGTGATGTGATGATGATTATGCATCATCAGGCGGATCTCGGCAGATCTCCGCTGGATGCTCTGTGCACTGGCACCACTTAGAGAAGCCAAAGACCATTCATCTAAGCATACTGCACACAATGCCATGACACAGAGCTGAATTTATATCAGCAATATATCTTTTAAAAGGCAGGGTCAGTAACTATTTCCAATATATACTTTTTTATATATTGTTTGAAATGGTCTTCATAACCTGACAGCAAAATCTAATGTATGTGCTCTGAAAAAAGGATTTAGAATGATCTGTCATCTGTAGCTGCTGTAATCCAATAAAAACATCCACCAATAACTGCTGTGCAGTTTGTTTGGAAAAAAACAATGAAATGTCTCCTTGCCCCCAAACTCTACAAGCCTGAGCTCAATGCGCTCCATCGCCACATTGCTAACAGTAGTCATCTGTGTTTTAAACGTTTGGTATGATAATGTTAGGTGTTTGCTTAACTATGAGTGAGACATGAAGTAAAATTGCAGTTCTTTCTCTGTTTTGCTCTGAAGCTTGTGCATGTCTGAGTGTGGGTCTGAACTAGGGCTGTAGTCAAGACCACCTTTGTCGAGTCCAAGACAAGTCCGAGACCAGGACTAGTCAAGTCCAAGTCAAGACCGAGTCCAAAGAGGTTCGAGTCCGAGTCAAGACCGAGTCCAGGACAGAAAAAAAGGTCTTATGCATGACAGTATCAAGACAATCAATTTGGGTTATTTGTAAAAGAAAAAACAGTGTCAGAACACCCAGGATTTATGAGTATAGCCATTCCCCTTGATATCATATGGTGATAACTCATAACAGCTACACAGACAGTACTGCTACAGTAGGTACTAGTACTGAGCATTTGAACAACTAAATTTCAACATAGCTTCACTCGAGATGTAGTGTAGAAATGAAGTGACCAGTATTACAAAGTGTAGCCCTATGGTTGGTTTATGGCTTCCCTAAAAATTGTTGTATTCTATTGTTATTTGGATGTGGGTTAATAGGAAATACATGTATTTTCAGAAAACATTAAAGTTTGGTTAAACAACAATGAACAGAGTGTAATTTAACATATGTTTGTTTTATTTGAGACAAATTGCAGAATTTTAAAATAAATCCATCAGGAAGAAGATGTTTAGGGAACACACACACACACAGACACACACACACACACACACACAGACAGCTGGCTCTGCAACGTTAGCTAATGTCCGCTAGCATACAAACTATAGCCAGTTAGCTTTTTAATAACGTAACAAAAACCCACCCATTTGTAAGTAAGAGAAAAGCTTATTTCATGTAATAAAATCATGGCTCAGAAGGAGCACAAACGCCACGGGTCTTATGTTGACAACGTGGACGCAGATATAGAAAACTCCAAAGGCAGCCGTAATATTTACCTAGTAAGCTAGGCTAACGCTGGTGCGCTAACGTTAGCAAACATTGGCGTAGCGTTAGCTAGCTGTCTAAACTTGTAAAAAGCCGAACAATATCCCCACCTGAACTGTGTTTTACTTTCCCTCCAATATTATCAACAACGTAGCCTAATAAAGACACCTGGACTCGGTCAAGACCAAAAGCCATATTTGGCAAGACCAGTGGCCGAGTCCGAGACAAGTCCGAGTCCAAATACTACAGAGTCCGAGACAAGTCCAAGTCCATAGAAAAAAGGTCTCGAGTCCAAGACCGGACTCGAGTACTACAGCCCTGGTCTGAACTCAGAGGGCAGGGGAGATGCTACATTCAAATCTTGTTAACTTTTCAACATTACCAATCCTGCCAGTAAGTGTGCAAAGTCGCCAATTCAACAAATTACAAAAGTATTATTTATCTTTTACCCCTAGTGGTATCTAGTCATGCATATAGTTTTGGCTTTGGTTATTAAATATCCATGGAAGATACTTCTGCCACTACCCTACTACAACTGAAGTAAATAGAAGTATTCTACCAGAAGTTAAAAAACCGAAGAAAAGAGTATCCTGAGCCACCTGAACCAATAATATTAACTAACTAATATTATCGTCCTGTCCACTAACAATAGGGTGACCAGACGTCCCCGGTTCCCGGGGACAGTCCCCGATTTTGGCGACCTGTCCCCGGCTGGATCTGTCCCCGGAAATGTCCCGGTTTTCACTGTGACTGACAGACCCAAAATTGGAATGAAAAGAAAGAAAACAGTGTGCAGCAGTGCTGCTCAGAGCTCAGAGATGTTTTAGAAAGTCGTATTTTACCATGCTAAAATCACTGATTATTTACATGGAGTCTGGTGGGGTTAGCGAACACAATTTCGTGGACTTTTATGTTTTAAAAAATGATCTTAATCTTTAACAGAAAGGTCGACCTCCTTAGAAATCCTTTCCATAATGTTATCAGACACTTAGAATATTAATCTGAGTATGTCAGTAGGAAAACAAGCACTTTATGAACGTAAATACAAGCTGGACAATTATCTTATTAACTTGTTGCTTGTTTCTCTGCTGCCGACTGCAGCGATCTCGTTTCATACTGCATCAATGTCAAAGGAAAATCTTTCCTCAATAGTTTTTATTGTATCCGATACTCAGCTCTAGGTCTAGTGTCCCCGTTTTAAGTTTTACAAAAATTTTGGAGGTATATACGCTTCTGAGCTGAAAATGTCCCCGGATTTTGTCTGAGAAATCTGGTCACCTTAACTAACAACAATGCAGCCAACACCTAGTGAGGTAATCGCTTCACTAGGACAGAGCACCCATTTGTTACTAAATGCCTTTAAATGTGACAGTGTCTGTTTTTATAGAGACTGTAAAACAAAACAAACAGGTGGGCGAAAATTTGTTTAAAAAAATCTTTATCATAAGATAATTTCATACTCGAGGTAAAAAGCTATTGTGGCCAGATGAAAGACTACTTTATGAACCAATCAAAACAAAATATTGTCTTGAGTGAGGGCAGTTTTATGAATGCAGAAGTTTTATGAGAGCATAAATATCTAGCTTTGTCTGTGTAAGACACATAGTATCAGTCTATGCTAAGGAAAAGACTCCAGCTGACTGCCTTTCTGCAATGAGATGGTACTGAACTGATGCTACAGCTGCATGGTTAAGTATCTTGGACAGCCCCTAGTGTCTTCAAACAGCCGGTACAACACATGTGAAGTGAAAGCAGCAAATGAGGGGGAAGACTAAACTATCTTACTATTGTGCAGTAATGCTTGAACTAAGAATCTACACAGTGTATTACACTCACAGTAACCAGGTCATAGCAGTGGTCTGATCAATTTTTGAGGAGGTGGACAACTTATGTGGACTGGAATTTTGCTGAGATGCGAGTAGTAGGCAGAGAAATAATCAATAGAATTACATGAAACTGCAGGCTGAACCACACAGAACTGTGGTTATGAAAACCCTAAAGGTTTGTCTATTTAGAGCTCAACTGCGCTGACACAGAAAAAGTTGCAAAGCTTTATTTACTGTACACATATGATTCATCTGAACTAGAGAATCTGTTGCAGAGGCACAACAGGCAATAAGGTAAACATAATGTTCTATTTCACTGTGTGGTTCAGAGGCGCCTCTGTTAATGAGACTCAGTCAGTCTGGTTTGGAGTCTGACTTTCACTCCACCACCCACTGAGTTTACATTTTAAAATTGCACTGCTGGGGAAGAGTTCAGTCCGTGGAAAACAAATACATACACTTACCTATAGGATTATTAGGAACACCATACTAATACTGTGTTTGACCCCCCTTTTGCCTTCAGAACTGCCTTCATTCTATGTGGCATTGATTCAACAAGGTGCTGAAAGCATTCTTTAGAAATGTTAGCCCATATTGATATGATAGCATCTTGCAGTTGATGGAGATTTGTGGGATACACATCCAGGGCACGAAGCTCCCGTTCCACCACATCCCAAAGATGCTCTATTGGGTTGAGATCTGGTGACTGTGGGGGCCATTTTAGTACAGTGAACTCAATGTCATGTTCAAGAAACCAATTTGAAATGATTCAAGCTTTGTGACATGGTGCATTATCCTGCTGGAAGTTGCCATCAGAGGATGGGTACATGGTGGCCATAAAGGGATGGACATGGTCAGAAACAATGCTCAGGTAGGCCGTGGCATTTAAACGATGCCCAATTGGCACTAAGGGGCCTAAAGTGTGCCATGAAAACATCCCCCACACCATTACACCACCACCACCAGCCTGCACAGTGGTAACATGGCATGATGGATCCATGTTCTTATTCTGTTTACGCCAAATTCTGACTCTACCATCTGTATGTCTCAACAGAAATCGAGACTCATCAGACCAGGCAACATTTTTCCAGTCTTCAACTGTCCAATTTTGGTGAGCTCTTGCAAATTGTAGCCTCTTTTTCCTATTTGTAGTGGAGATGAGTGGTACTTGGTGGGGTCTTCTGCTGTTGTAGCCCATCCGCCTCAAGGTTGTGCGTGTTGTGGCTTCACAAATGCTTTGCTGCATACCTCGGTTGTAACGAGTGGTTATTTCAGTCAAAGTTGCTCTTCTATCAGCTTGAATCAGTCAGCCCATTCTCCTCTGACCTCCAGCATCAACAAAGCATTTTTGCCCACAGCACTGCAGCATACTGGATGTTTTTCCCTTTTCACACCATTCTTTGTAAACCATAGAAATGGTTGTGCGTGAAAATCCCAGTAACTGAGCAGATTGTGAAATACTCAGACCGGCCCGTCTGGCACCAACAACCATGCCACGCTCGCACAATCTTTTGGGGTATCTATTGTCCAACAGGACATCATGACTGCGTAAAAACAAACTCCAACTTTCTTAAGCCAAGTGGTTAGTTATCTGTATGGACTTTGAGTATGGTATGTCTTTGCAGCTATCACGGAAAGTATTCAGACCCCTTTAAATTTTCACTTTTGTGCAGCCTTTTTTCCAAAAATCAAAAAGTTCATTTTTTTTCAGTACACTCAGCAACATCTTGACAGAAAAAAACAGAAATTTAGAAACATATTTATAAAAACTGAAATATCATGGTCACCTTTTATGTATTCTGGACCTCAGACTGACCCCATATTTACCTTGTTGATCATCCTTGAAGAAAAAACCTGCATCTCTAAGACTGAAAATGACTGTCCACAACGTTTACCATCCAACCTGACAGAACTGGACAATCTGCAAAGGAACTGCCTGAAGAGCTCAGAGACAGAATGTGGAAACTTGGCATCTTTCCCAAAAACTCATGGCTGTATTAGATCAAAAGTGCTTCTACTAAATACTGAACTGGTCTGAATACTTATGACCATGTGAATGGAAGTTTTGTTTTTTAATAAATATGCAAAAACTAAATTTCTGTTTTTTTTTTTTTCTGTCAGATGGGTTGCTGAGTGTACATTACTGAGTAGCTCACAGTGACACAGTTGGGTTTAGGAAAAGAAGAGCGGGGTTGGCTTTAGTAAAAAAAAGAAAACGGACGGTTGAGTTTAGGAACCCAAACGTTGGCTCCAGTAAAAAGATGCAGCCGGTTGAGATGGGAGAAAGTTGCAGGACACAAAGAAAACGTGACATGATCCCTTGTCTCCTGGTTTTACCTCCTCCTGTGTTTTTACCCATCCACCACCCCGGCCAACCTCCCTACGTGAATTTTTGCCCTTTCATACTATACGCTTAACCCCTAACCAGATGATCTTTACTGTCCACCCGTGGTGTACCATTCAATATCATGCATTTTGTCATAGCACCACAGCAAACTGAAGCCTCACAAATACACACAGCTGAATCAACAATGCTCCAACAGAATGTCATCAAAACTTCACATTACAAGCTTTAAAAAAGTGGTATTTATTGCAAAGCTACTGTATTAAACTAAATAATACAGGACTACTGGTCCTGTTATTTTATCCACCTCATGTAACATTTCATGCAAGCCGGTCTCTCTCTCTCTCTCTCTCTCTCTCTCTCTCTCTCTCTCTCTCTCTCTCTCTCTCTCTCTCTCTCTCTCGCTCTCTCTCTCAAATTAGCAGTGAGATAGAACATTTGTTTGCATGGCTTTAGGCTGAGCCCTGGTGGGAAAATGCTGAACTACAGATGGACATGCGCACGTGCACACACGCGCACACACACACACACACACACACACACAAATCTGGTTCTGTTCCTGGTGCTAGATAAGGCTCTAACGATAGTTCACGTGTGACCTTATCTACACCTAGATAACGTCAGACATAGGCTTAGTTATTATTGTAATACATAGAATCAACACATGTATTTTTTTCTTATTTGATCTTTTAAGTCTAGTTTCAAGTTTAGAAAACGTCAGTGTGCACAACTGAGCTTCAGGTGATGGTTCTTTGTCATTTAATCTAAATGGTATTTTGTTCTTATTTTTATTCAATAAAAACACGACTGAGCCTTTAGGTGATGTTACCTTGATATTTCACCAAAATTGGTAGAGTAAAATGATTTACTTACTGTTGAGACCCCACAAAATATGACCCCGTGGAGAGCACAGCAGCAGGCTTGAGGGTTAGCAGCAGGTTGGGTTGTGGCTGGCTGGTCCACATCTTCGGGTACACTGGGCACAGTTCAAATAGAGCCATCAACTTGCCTTTATTTAACACATTTGCTCATTTGGGAAGCCAGGTATTTTCTAGTGCAGGTTCTGGAAGACAAGGGTATGTAAGTGATAGGGAAATAAAGCAAATCTACATAGAAACTTTCTGAATATGCTTCTCACGTTTACTGTTAACAGTTTACTGTTGGTGGCCTGTTTGTTCTACACAGAAAACTACTACTACTTTCCACTGCACTTTAATTCGGATAGTTTCTGCCCAAACTTTATTTGTACTACCTTAAATCATTGATATACTGCTACATTTAGCTTAAATTATTATATCTGTAAAAATTCTGTCTATAATAGCCGCCTGTATATATATATTCATAGTACATACTCACCTGTAAATCTTAAAGCTCATATTATGTTCATTGTACATATCTGTAAAATCTCTACTTATAGTAATACCAAAACTGTATATTATATTCAGCACATATCCAGCCGTAAATCTTGCTCACAATACTTGTTATCTATATTTTATATTCATAGGACAAATCTGTAAAAGGTGTACAATCTGTAAAATTCTGTTTATAATAGTATTCATTTCCTTACTTATTCAGTACATATCCATGTCCTGCACTCATGGAACCATTGTATATCCTGCACTTACTGCTATTGCACTTCTGGTTAGACCCAAACTGCATTTCGTTGCCTTGTACTTGTACCTGTGTAATGACAATAAAGTTGAATCTAATCTAATCTAATATTTGACAACATTCACACTGGAAAGGTTGAACTTTGTGGTCTTAAGTAGCCTTAAAAGTGTCTCACAAAGCAATCATATGTTTGTTTCTCATCAGGTATGTTATCTTTGAATGAAAGGGTTGTGTTCATTAAGGATTATTTATAACTGAACTCATACAGTAAACCAAGGGTGTTTATTCCTAAATTCACCAAATGCATTTTGTTTCATATTTCATCACCTCATATTCATATACTACTTATCTGGGGGTAGGGGCGCTACACAGTTAAGCTAGGTTTATGTATCTATATATGCCACCTAGGGGCACGAAGCAGCAGCCTCATTGCATCATTGTATGCTACTTTGAGCCTCAGCATATACCCTTTTGCTTATAGTTCGACCTCAGTGAGCAGTATATAGCGGTTTGATGTAGGTTCAAAGAGCACATAGAAAGCCTCCTTATAAGCATGTTAGCTTGACAATACATTTTACATTGTTGTCGGTAAAGGTCTTTGTCATCCGTCCAGTCATTGGATATGACATGACCTAAATATTTAGTTTCCTTACCTATTGCAGGATTATCTCACAAATAAAAGGTCGGAAAAGTTGATTTCCTGTCCTCATCGCTTCTAAATATCATGTGGCTTTTCTTAGCGTTATACTTTATATCATAATCAAGGCCATACTGAAAACATTGATTAACAATAGTGTTGCCCACAAGACAGCCAAGATAATTCATCCATGTAACCATTAAGTAAAATAGGAGACAAAATTCCTCCTTGCCGTACTCCCTTACATAGAATGGAGCAGATACAACATTGTCCCATTTAACCTGAAACGTTTGATGGGCATACCAAACTACTAAAATTCTCACTAAAAATTTAGGGGCACCCCTATGTAGCAATTTTACCAACAATTGTTCATGATTAATTCTAACCAATGCCTTTGACGCATCAATAAAACATAGGAATACAGATCTATTCAGACCTGTGTACCTGGAAACAATCTCTTTAAGAGCATAGATACACAGGTCAGACCAATGCTTTCTTTTGAACCCAAACTGATTGTCAGAAGTAATGACATACATTTCTAGCTTTAACAGTATTCTCTCCAGTACTTTAGACAAGATACTGGCTAATGCAATAGGTCAATAATTGTCAACTCTGTGAGAAATTTGCCTAGATGATAATTATTGATGTGAGAGGAGCTTGAAGAGGCTGTGAGGAGGTTCTGGGAAACCGTCAGAGGATTAAGGAGGGAGAGGCTGTCTGGATTAGGGGACAGAACTCAGGCGTAGACTGGAATTAGTGGTAAAGAATCTTATTTTATTGAAGCTGTGAGTGTGAGTTGGCAGTGGGAGTGGTGGGTCCAAAGATTGCTGGGCTGGCAGAAGGGGAAGCTGTGAGTGTGGGCTGGCAGTTTGTGTGCTGGGTCTGAAGATGGCTGGACTGGCAGAGGGGGTGCTGGGTCCGAAGATGGCTGGACTGGCAGAGGGGGTGCCGGATCTGAAGATGGCTGGATTGTCAGAGGGGGTGCCGGGTCCGAAGATGGCTGGACTGGCAGAGGGGGTGCCGGGTCCGAAGATGGCTGGACTGGCAGAGGGGGTGCCGGGTCTGAAGATGGCTGGACTGGCAGAGGGGGTGCTGGGTCCGAAGATGGCTGGACTGGCGCAGGGGGTGCTGGGCTGTGTTCCTCAGTGCGGCGTTAGACTTTATGTTTCAGGGCGTTGCGTGGATATTGGCAGGAGAGGATTCCGAAGGTGGGTTACTACTGAGAACAGAGATCTTCCAGTTAGTAACATCAGGGAACGGAGCAGACTGGTGGGTACAAAGACAAGAAACTAGACTTGATACAAATCTCGAAGGCTGGTGAATAAGCATACTCAGTGTTAAGCAACAATCCGGCAGGGAGAAGAAAGTCAGACTGGCATCTGAAGGCAGGTGATGGAGCAGGATGAGTTCAATCAGGTGCAGTCAGCTGATGAAGACACAGGGTATCATGGGTGAGAGGACCGGTGGTTGAAGGGGAGGAGGCGGGTCACACTCTAGTCCTGAAATGACAACTGACAACCACAGAGGAAAGACCAGATTTAAAACGGGATGTCATGCTGTGATTGGGTTGTGAAATACATGCTTAATCTGATTGGTTTACCTGAAAAGTGAATGCATGTCTGAATCTGATTGGTTACTAAAAGGCATATAAACAGCTGATTAACTAGGAATGATGCAAAAATGTTGTTAAAGTCTTGAACTTACGCTGAGCTCCATTCTAATCAGGAGAGACTTCCTTGCAATCATGAAAAGATTTATTGTAAATTACATAACCAAATATTAAATGTGCAAAGTATTTGGAGATTAGACTCCATCGTAACAATATGTTTTAAAAGGGGTAGCAAAACCCAGACATATGCCCCAAAAATGACGAGACTTGATGGAAGACGAGACGAGTCAGACACATACTGCACAATAAGCCCCATGGATCATTACAGTAAACGAGAAGGTGTAGTTATTAAAAGGCTGGTTCAAATTAAATCTCGGCAATGAAGTCGGTGAAAATTAAAACTGTAAAAGTGAGAAACATCATAGTGACCATACAATACACCACCATCAGTTATATGCATACTTACCGAAATGTTATGGTTCCAGGGTCTCGGGTTTGCGATGACGTTACACCATAGGTAAGACTATATGATGACATAAGCCATACTGTAAGTAGACTAGTATCAGAGATTTAAAAAGAGCAAAGTGTGCCTGCACGGCAACGAAATCAGTGAGTCTACTCAAGGTGAATGACGCACAACCAACAGCCAACATGAACGAAAAGGTGAGAAAACACCATAGTGATTATGAAACAAGACCTACCACAGGTTCCATGCATAGCCAGACATCTGTGATTGCAGACGCTGCACTGATATGGTACTACGTATTCTGTGCAACTGATAAAACAGGCCACAACAACAGTTGCCTTCCCAGGGATGTGATATGTGATGAAGTGACTGCAGTCTGTTAGATAAGCCAATTAGCTATCAATTAAAATTGTAGATAGTCAGCAACAATGACAAGACATCATGTAAACAATAAAACTTAGAATTACTGAGAATATTCTTAAATTTGGCCACTGAGGGGCTGCTGAACGGACTAAAACACAGACAAGCTGAAGCCCTCTTATACCATACACCATATGTAGCCTACTGTTGAATTCAAAGACTCAATAGTTGCCGTTGCGTTGATGAAAAGTCATTAATCACAATCTCTTCTAATGAACGTGCAAGAATCATGTGTCCATTAGCTCCACCAACAAGCATCAACACATATACATGCATATAGTTGAGTAGGAAGTGATGCGGTCAAAACAGTTGTGAGAAAAGAGCATTTTCCTCTGAGATCAACAACAGCGGCTACACCCACCATGAGACACGGGCGCAGAAAAGGAAGTGAAGGTAACCGTTCACACTCACACACTGACATGACAACCGCAGAGACCAGATTTAAAACAGGGATGTCATGCTGTGATTGGGTTGTAAAATACATTCTGAATCGTATTGGTTTAACTGAAAAGTGAATGCTAGGAGTAGGAGTGAAGTAAAAAATGTTATTAAAGTCTTGAACTTACGCTGAGCTCCATTAATAGGCGCGCTGATTGGAATTGGTGCCAGGTGTAGGGAGAATCAATGGGGGGGGGGGGCATGCAGGCGGGAACAGAAACACAGACAGACGGACAAAAAACAAAAACACACCAAACACACAAACAGCTGATGTGTGGGAGGATTTCCACAAACAGCTGGGCTTTGTCCAGGTTGACCTTGGCTGCAGGAATACTTACCGGTCACTGAGGTATTACACAGTGGAGAGGCAACCCATACTTACATAGCAACCCTCAGCATGCACACATACATTGGTAATTGGTCATATTTTAATTGTTTTCGTTTATATTTTTTGAGAGAGAAAAGTAGCCAATTGTTGAATAGTTTACATTAAGGGATCAGCAAGACTTTAAAAACGGACTAAAAACATCTCTTGCTTATGGATTGAGAGATTGATTATTTTAATTTTTTTACTTTTGTTTATTTATTTTAATAATTAAGTTTTTTTTAATTAACTTTTTTTGTAATTTTTATTTCTATTTTATTTTTATGAGAGGAGATGAACGTTATTATTCTGTGGGTGCTTGAGCTCTGGAGCGCAAATGGTATTGGTGTCTAAGTGTGATATAACTACCAAGTCCAAGGTTGCTTGACCTGGCGGGCATTGGCCTGGGGCGAAAAACAGGGCGTTCTGAGATGCGGGTCCCTCAGAGATATTATCCATCTTCTTCACATTTTTTTTTTCCTTCTATCTTCAGTCTTTGCTCCCTCACTTCTCTCTCCACCTTATATTCTGCTCTGCATTTAGACATGACCAGCTCCCTCCTTCGGTCAAGCAGCCTTTCTAATTCTGCCATCTTCCTTGGATTTGTCAGGGGACCTGTAACTAACAGCATATGAAAGGTTAAGTCTGGAGTCCAGTTGTACACTTTGTTATGTTACAAGTTGTTAAAAAATACATGTTGGCCTGGCGCCATAAGTGAGATCAGTGTGTTGGTCTGCTATCTTAGCGACTGAGTATGTTTCCTTTGTTCTCCATGATGATTAAATCAGTTATGGAAGGAATATGTGCCCACTGTAAGATAAAAATTAATTTCTGACAGTGTAAACTGATCGTACATGCTTAGTCCTTCCCTGCAGAACAGGACAACACAAGGCAACTTTGTGAGTTTTAAATCCTTTTCAAATCAATTTATGTCTAATCAGAAATAGAAAGTATTCTCACTGTCGCCTTTTTATTAGACAAACTGTCACAATGTTGAGTAGCTGAGCAAATAATCCATAAATAGACTACATTTTAAAGTCATAAGAATACTTCACATTAAAGATTGAAGTGTGTTAAGTATGCAGCTGGACTCAGACAGCAATTAGTTTGGCCTGGCATAAAAAGAGAAACAGCTAATCTGGCTCTCTCCAAAATGCAAAAACACACCGAGCAACACCTCTAATTAAAACAATATGCCATATGTGTTTCATTGTAAACACACCAAAATTTAAAACCCAAATGTGTGGACTGAAGAGGAGTTATGACTCACATATTGATGCTAAAAGAACCTTATATCTTAAAAGGTATCACAGTCTGATCTCATGTCAGTCATGGTGTTTACTCCAGTGTCAGTGTAAATACATTTACTTAAGTACTGTTTAAGATTATTGACGAATTGACAAATATGTGCAGTGCCATGAAGCAATTTGTTACATCATAAGACCTGATATCAGACTTGATTTCACGCAATAATTCCTGAGTCCACCATTCAATTAAAAAAAGTCATATAACCATTTAAATGACTCAGAAGTTGATCAATTATGGTAAATTAAGCTAAAAAAAACTGCATAGTTCCTCCTTTTGTGTATGATTACACAGTAGCCCATATCAGTCACATGGGCTGGTTTTCTGACTACATTTACTTTCAATGAATTTTTATGGAATAATTATTTATAGGACTTTAAATGAAAGACTTTTACTTGTAATGGAAGTTGTTTTTTTTTACATAGTGGTGTTGGAAATTTAATTAGTGAAGAAATTGAATACTTGTTCCACCACTGGTTTACTAGTAATGTTTATCTAAAAGGAGGCTATACATTTACCTTTATGACATTTTGTGTGACAAAATGTAAATTTACTTTCTTACCATCCAAACGCTGCTTTTCTCTTTCAATTTTCTCCCTCTCCTTCCTCTCTCTTTTCTCCGGCTCATGTCTTTCTGTCTCCTCCTTTTCCCTTTCAACTCGCTTCCTCTCTCTTGCACACATCTGTCTATATTGCTCTTCATACTCCCGTATTTTTTCCTCGCTCAGATAGATGGGTTTAGGTAGGATAGTTCTATTAGCCCTTCTTTCTTGCTGAGTCCTTGCGGTAGAAGGCTCTTCGTCTCCAGAAGAGGATGACGAAGGTCTCTCAACCCTCTTAGCCCTTCTTCTAGCCCTTCTTTTTTGCCGCCTTCTTGTAGTAGAAGGCTTGCTGTCTACAGAAGAAGAAGGGCCCTCTCCCCTTTTTTCTTGCTGCCTCCTTGAGGTATAAGGCTCGTCATCTCCAGATGTTGAAGAGGAAGGGCTGTTACCCATTCGTCCGTCCTGCATCAACTTGGTTGGGAGGTCGCTGGTGACGCAGGGAAACAGGGCCTCATATATTCCTCTGTCAAGCCTCAAGGTGGTAGAAAGGCGTATGTCTGCAAAAGACAAAGGCCTCAAACCCCTTTATTCTTCCTGCTTGCTTGTGGTAGAAGGCTCTTTGTCATCAGAAGATGAAGGGCTTCCACCACTTTGTCCGTCCTGCCTTAAGTTGGTAGATGGGTTAAAGTCTCCATGAGATGGTCTCTCACCCCTTTGTACAGGCTCTCTCCAGATGGGAGGACGATTGATTTCAACGCAAGGCAAATGGTTCTCACCCTTTCCTCTATCCTGCCCAAAGGTTGTAGAAGGCTCATTGTCTTCAGAAGATGAGGATGAAGCGCTCTCACCCCTGTTTTCTTGCTGCCTCCTTGTGGTAGAAAGCTTGTCATCTTCAGAAGATGAAGGGCTCGCCTCCCTTCTTTTTTGCTGCCTACTTGTGGTAGAAGGCTAGTCGTTGTCCAAAGATGAAGGGCTCTTAGCCGTTCTTTTTCGCTGCCATGTTGGAGAAAAAGGCTGGTTGTCTTCAGAGGATGAAGACAAAGGGCTCTCACCCCTTTGGCTGTGCTCCTTCGTGATGGTAGAAGGTTTGGTTCCTACAAAGAACAGAGAGCTCACATCCCTTCGTTCTTGTTGCCTGGTGGTAGAGGGCTTGTTTTCTGCATAAGACAAAGGGCTCTCACCCCTTTGCCTGTGATCCCGTGATGGTTGAAGGGTTGTTGCCAACGAAGAACAGGCTCACATCCTTTCGTTCTTGCTGCCCGGTGTTAGAGGGCTTACTTTTTGCACAAGGCATTGGGCTCTCACCCCTTTGCCTGCGAGGGTAGGAGTCTTCAAGAGACGAAAGTCTCTCACTCCTTCGTTTGGTCTAGACCGAGGTCCAAAAAGGAACCTAAACATTTTTTCAATGACTTACAAGTGTACTGATTTCAATGTTGTGAAAACTGTAAGTACAAACACACACAAACAATAATTACTTCACTAATCATCACATTATTGTTTCAAGCAGCACACCTAGCAAGTTATTTCTTAATTAAACTTTCAAATTTAGCTTAAATTATTGTAGAAATATTTCTCTGTTCACTCATTATTGCACTGTGCTTGATGAACAAAAATGTAAAAGGTCTGCAACAAATATCACTTCAAATCTAGTATTAATAAGTATTAATGTATGTTAGACACATATACAGTACATATCCATTGACATTGTAAAGCTGCAACTAGTACAGTTATGATGATAATAACAATAGGTTATTAATTAGTAATAATTTAGAAAAAAGAAAATTAGAAATACATTTGTTTTCAGATCAATAACCCACAGGACTTAGGGGACATATTTAGTCAAATGTTTGTGATAAATCCTTAATTCACATGTAATCCTTTGATAGAAGCTGCAGAATATCACAAGTGCAGTGACTGCAAACCTCTTTGTCAATTTAAAAGTTCCTCGAGTGCAAGGAAACACTACACATGCAGTCAATCTTGTGCACATGTAGTTTAGGCAACACGCTATTCAACATTAACTAGGCCTATTTACAGTAAAATAGTTTTGTGCAAGAGAAAAAGTGCATTTGCATCTCCTGATCACAGCACATCTTTCTGTACTGATAGTTGGAACATAACTGATAAAAAAAGTTATTTATATGACAGAACAATGTGAGAGAAAGTGAATGTACTCCTTCCTCATCACAATACAGCTCTACTAAACAGAAAAAGTTCATTTAAAAAGTAGTATTAGCTCTGCTTTAAAGTGTGACTTACCTTTCCAAAAGGGTTGTATGGAAATGTACAGGAACTCTGTCAATGTTCTAGTTGCTGTCAGTTCTGTTGTTTGGTTATGATTTTGTTTTTAAATAAAAACATTGATGGAATGTAGTTCTGCTGTCAATTCTGTTTTGTTTTTCTTTTTTAAATAAAAACATTGCTGGAATGTAACCAAGTGCATTTCCTTAAGTGTGTGTGTGTGTGTGTGTGTGTGTGTGTGTGTGTGTGTGTGTGTAATGGGCACACAAGCACAGGAAAGTTGTAGGAGTTTGAGTATGGAAATGCCTTTGCCTTATGGCATAACAAAACAGTGTGACCAAGTTGAATACATCACTCAAAATGCAAAGAAAGTAGTCACAATGAATTGTATGTGTTCAAATGCCTCTTGTGAAGGATATTATAAGGTCTTGAGGCAAACAAAATGCCGTATTTATGTTACAGGGAACGTTACTTTACGTTAGCATTAGCTAGTTAGCAGGCAAGGTGCAGGGTAGCATTACGCACACGATTAAATTACAATTTAAAAAAAAAAAGATTAATGCTAAGTCAATTTTGCAGTACTAAATTCAAACAAAATAACGTTACTAACCTTTATGACTCTCTTAATACAGCCATGAATGGTAGTTAGAAGTTCTCATCTCGATTAAATCCAACATGTCCAAAATGTGGATGAAAACCATAGACCGTTAATATTAATATATACAGTCTATGATGAAAACACGTGACCGGCAGAACTGCCCGAGAAACCCCATTTTAGCGTGGAGCATGCGCAGAGTACTTGACCTGGACTCAATTTGTGTGATACAGTGTGATTCTGTCTGTGACCATACTCTGAATCTGCACGAATAAAAAATGTATTCAAATTAAGTATGAATGGAATTATATCTTAAAAACTTCAATATATATATATATATATATATATATATATATATATAATATAGTGGTTAATGCCACTATATATATATATATATATATATATATATATAAAATATATATCATGGATATATCATGGATATGTAGCTCCTGGATAGCTCAGTGGTTAATGCCGCTGACCTCGGTACAGTTGATCAATGGTTCGAATCCCGGTCAGGGCGGGTGTTTCCAGGTGGATCCTTAGGCAAGATCCGTAATGCTACCGCCCTATGTGTATATGTAAATATATTCAGTTGCTGGGGAACCAGGGCAACTTGAGTGGTAAGTATCAAATGCAGATGGGCTAACTGGAACAAGGGAATTGAACAGGATAGTATAGGTGTATAATATAGTATAGGTGACATGTGAGGATCACCAAGAAGAGGACTACAGGGATTTTTTTTCCCAAGTCTCAAAGTATCATCACGGCCATACTGTACCCTGACGTCAAGTACCGAGCTGTCAAAGGACGGGCATTCAGCTACACGGCTCACAATGGTAATCACAATGATTTAAAACGTATTTACTTTAGACACCAAAGGTTCCATTTTATTCTGACCTCTCTTAACTTTCTTTTTATTTGTTGATCAGGTTTATACACACATACACACACACACACACATTATTGTGGTATGATGTCCTTCATCTGTTCATTGACATTGAGCTCTCACAACTCCTGCCCACGTCTCTGATCTTCCACTATACATTATGCCAACATAAAAACTGACACACTATGTGAAAGTTATCAACAAATAATGCTCTTTTGTGAGGATGAGGTATTTTTAGTATTGCAAACTATTGTTTTGCAATGAACACGGTGTATTCCTGACATTTTGTAGAAGATGGTGGGTATTCTTAGCAATAACCACTTATCTAATGAGGGATACCTAGTGAAACAAACAAGCAAACACACAACAACCAACAGTTTACCAAAGTTACCCTTACTTTAAACATGAAACGGAAAAGTAACAATCAAATTAATTGTGATATTAATGATTGTATTGATCTCAAAGTCAAATGAGTTTCAATATGTCCATCGAACGCGTGTAGTCCTAGTTAGGTTTATGGTCAGTTTAGCTTCAACAAAATTAAAAAACAAAAGTTATGTGACTGTCAGTACAGTTAGCCAACAGAAACGGTCACCATCTAATAACCGTTGGCACTCTGAACCGTTTTTAAACCGTTTTTTAAATAAACATAGCTAGATAGTGCCATTTGGTGATAAGCAGGGTAAAAATAAAACATTTATGGAACGTAGTTCTGCTGTCAATTCTGTTTTGCTTTTTTTAAATAAAAGCCGCCCCTGAACTTCACCTTTTAAAAACAAGATTTAACGTATAGCTAGTCTATGTTGACAGATTAGCAGAACGCTATACCCCGTTTTACCTTCAGTAAAGTCTTCAGCTTTATGTTCCCAGTTGAGGTTACAGTTCCATTTAAGCCAACAAAATATATATATATATATATATATATATATATATATATATATATATATATATATATATATATATATATATATATATATCATGGATATATCATGGATAAAGTAACGATACAAGCAAAGTATGACTGAGGTATGACACTCGGTTACGGTAACTAGATAACGCTTAGCATCAACGTGCTACGGATATCGTAAATAACGTTCAATTATGCCTAACGTTAGCTAACGTTAACTTCATAATGGCCTGTGTAACGTTAACAAGGTTAGGGGTTGGTTAGTATAGCTAGTCAAATTAGTAGCTACATTTTTTTAGCTAGCAAAGAACACGGTATTTTAATTTAACTGTGAAAAGGGCGGCAGTGCGATGTTAGTCTGATCTTAAGGCTGTGCTTTAAAGTTACTTTAAACCATGACATGGCGTAGCTAACGCTAGTAGCTAAAATATCTTGTTATTTGTCAGATGAACACCAACTTCCACATGCGAAAGCGTCAAAATATTGTTTTAGCTAACGTTAACTAACGCTACGTTAAGATGAAATAGTACTTACCATGGAGTTTAACAGCAACGAAGCAGTCGTCCCTCCCGACCCTTCGTAGACTGGCAACTTTTTTCCTTCCTTTGTCGAATGTGTCGCGAATATGTTGCTGGGCGGTATTCAGATTTACTGTCCATCACATCAACAGTGTGTGTAACGTAAAGACGTCCAGACGCCCAATAAACGATGCTTCCACATGACCCGCGAACAACTGAGGAACTTGTAATACATTTTACCGACATATTTAATACGTTGCTGCGATGTATAGATTCCCATCATAAATACGACGTCCAGACACTCAATAAACGATGCTTCCAAATGACCCGCGAACAACTGAGGAACTTGTAATACACCTAAAAGACGTATTTAATACGTTGCTGCGATTATAGATTCCCCATCATAATACTATACATTTTCCAGATCAATTAACATCTTCCTGAAATGTACAGAATTTGCAGACGTGTGTCATATGTGTGCCCCATTTAACAGGGACAATGTAAAGGACGTTGGATTGTTTTCCAGGCTTCACCTTCAAAACAAAATCTATTTATTATATATAATAATAATAATAATAATAATTATATTAATTAATAATAATTAATAATTAATATATTAATATATATATAAAATATATGTATTTTACATGTAGCTCCTGGATGGCTCAGTGGTTAATGCCACTGACCTCGGTACAGTTGATCAATGGTTCGAATCCCGGTCAGGGCGGGTGCATCCAGGTGGATCCTTAGGCAAGATCCGTAATGCTACCGCCCTATGTATATATGTAAATATATTCAGTTGCTGGGGAACCAGGGCAACTTGAGTGGTAAGTATCAAATGCAGATGGGCTAACTGGAACAAGGGAATTGAACAGGATAGTATAGGTGTATAATATAGTATAGGTGACATGTGAGGATCATCAAGAAGAGGACTACAGGGATTTTTTTTCCCAAGTCTCAAAGTATCATCACGGCCATACTGTACCCTGACGTCAAGTACCGAGCTGTCAAAGGACGGGCATTCAGCTACACGGCTCACAATGGTAGATCGCAGGATGGCAGAATATCACAAGTGCAGTGACTGCAAACCTCTTTGTCAATTTAAAAGTTCCTCGAGTGCAAGGAAACACTACAGTTATTTTTTTTGCTGAGTGAACATTTTTTATTTTGCACCACTATTTTAGAAAGAATTAAATGGGTGATAAGGGAACATATAGACAATTCTATCTGGGGAAAATCATTTTAAAGGTCCCATAGCATGAAAATTTCACTCTGTACAGTTTTTTTTGAAAAAACATTATGGTATGAGTCCCCCCAGCTTGCCTATGGTCCCCAGAGGCTAGAAATGGTGATAGGTGTAAACAGAGCCCTGGGTATCCTGTTAATTTTGTCTCAAAATGAAAGCTCAGGTTGATATCTGAATCTTGCCAATTAGGTCATTGAGCAAACCGGCCCCATTTTCTCTGATTTGCTGGCCCAGAGAATTTGGCCCACCCATGAGAAAGAGAGACATCATGGCTTTCAAACAAGCAAAGTGGAAGTTGGTCAAGGCTACCTCCTCAATAGCTACAGACACAATGGGGAAAGGGCCTTAGGAAAGCTCATAGTAGTATAGGTGTATAATATAGTGACATGTGAGGATCATCAAGAAGAGGATTACAGGGATTTTTTTCCCAAGTCTCAAAGTATCATCACGGCCATACTGTACCCTGACGTCAAGTACCGAGCTGTCAAAGGACGGGCATTCAGCTACATGGCTGCCGTATTCAAAAGGGGCTGTGCTGCTCAGCATTTCACCCACGTACACTTACGCCTAGTATACTTTGACCTTTGACATCTGCTAAACCAAATGTCACTCTTCTTATTAGCAAATGTCACTCTTCAAATGGTTAGCTATATACATATATGGAAGGTTTCCATGGATTTATGCAGTCACCCCAGTAAGCACAGATACGTATCCACGACTTATTGGCGATGTAATCAAAATACGGCGGGGATATGTAGTAGTTTGGTCGTTTGCTCACTGGCACGACGTCCCTAAGAGCGTCATTGCATATACACTCTATGCGACATGATGCCGCTCTTTCTTTCAAAGGCAACGTACATATATATACATCGTTTTAACGTATGCCATACATCATACAGATGCAGGCTCATTTACATTGTTCTAACGTATGCCATACATCGTACAGATGCAGGCTCAAATACATTGTTCTAACGTATATAATACATTGTCCCAACATACTATATAATAACTATACATTTTACAGATGCAATCTCAGGCACATCTTCCTGACATGTGTTATACGTAGAATAGATGTCAGGAAGATGTGCCGATCCTTGGGCAAGATCTGTAATGCTACTGCCCTATGTATATATGTAAATACAAGCGCCATAAAGGCAAGCCCGAGCAGCAGTTACACTTACGCCTAGGATACTTTGACCTTTGACATTTGCTAAACCAAATGTCACTCTTCAAATGGTTAGCTATACTGTATACATACAGTATATGGAAGGTTACATATACTGTATGTCCCAACATACTATATAATAACTATACATTTTACAGATGCAATCTCAGGCACATCTTCCTGACATGTGTTATACGTAGAATATGTCAGGAAGATGTGCCGCTCAATCGATCCTGCATTAACCCATTTAACAGAACTGGTCAGTATAGGTCACACAAAATTACTTTAAATAAGAAGGGACTGCAGATTTCTGTCCAGATTAGAGAGCTCACCAGCTAAGGCAGCCATTCCACACAACAGACTCAGACACAACCTTAGGGGCAGGGGAAGGGATAAGAACAAAGGTAGTTATGGGCACAGTTACTGGGATGGTGACTTGGACAGTAATGGGAATGGAGACTAGGATGATGACAGAGATGGTGACTGGAACAATAACTGGCACAGGGACGAGACAGAGAAAAGAGACAGAGACGGGCACAATGACGGGGACAGAGACACATGACAGACAGGTAACCACAGAGCACATGGAAGACAGCAACAAGCACTAAACACAACATAATACAAAAATGGCCACAAGAGTGGCACAAAGACAGCAATTGCTTCAACTCTTTTGATATTGCACATCAGGAAAAATGGCAAGCAGAATGTAAAAGAGATATTAAAGACACAGATTGATGATTGATTCTTTTAATAAAATCTTTTATTTAATTTTAATCATGTAGGCTAAAATGTCTTTCATTCTCCATCTGCCTCTCGGTCTCTGTCAAATCAATCTCTGAGTTACATCAAATATAACGATCAAGCAGATGAAAACAAAATGAGAAACCAGTCAGGAAGACAAAAAGACATTGATTTTTAATAGGTTTAGCTCACTTCACATTTAATTTTATAGAATAAATACTCATCATTTTTCTAAACCAATAAACCAACCCAAAACCCTTTTGTTTAATATTGTTAGTTTTCTCAGTTATCCAGCATGAGACTGTGGAAAGGTGTTCACTTTTGGTATACACAAAAATGGTTTCACTGTATTTAGTACAGTTCTTAAGACATTAAGTGCTCCTCTGAATAATGGGTAAAAGGAATATTGGGAAAACAAGCAACAGCAAAGTTCTTGTTGAGTTTAAGACATACAGTATTTCATTATATCTACTTAGACACCAACAGGCATGAGTATAAAAGAACATTTCTTGGAAGAGGCGTAGGGTTTGTTCAAAAGTCGTAATGCAAAAAGGCTAAATTCATCCAGGCCTGCTGTAATAGCAATGCTGTTCTACGAAAGAAAAAGTGATTTAAAGGCATTTGTCTTTCTTATGTCATATCTGCCATATGTCTTATGACGGCATTGATAATAATAATCAGCAAAGCATTCCATGTGATTTGCAATAATATAACAAAAGTCCCGCTTTCCATTCCCAAGCCAGCAATTCCAAATTAAGAATTCATCATAACCTATTGAAGGCTTTTATGCCACAGTGAAATATGAGTATGAGTATTTTTCCAAGAAAGATACATTCCTTTCATGTGTGCAGTGATTTATGGACTTTTTTTTAATGGGAGTTTTACTGTTACCAATAGCCCTGGTATGGTGGCTTTCTTCTGGTTTCAAAAACAGAAAATCGGGTGGAAAAAGCTGATTAAGATTGCCAATTAGGTGACTTAGATATTACCGTAAAGAAGTGCAGCATCAAGATATTAATTGAAGCATGTCACTTTACTTTGTATTTTACATAACATTTGATGTCTGGTTCCTAATCCTTAATTAGTGGCTTTAATTCATGTACTCCTATGTTTAATCTAAATTAACCTCTTCTAACATGTTGATATGGTGTTTGTATGTGAACTGGTAGGTGGTGTTATGAAGTTCTTGTTATGATGCTCTGCTATGCTCTCATGTCCTGTGTGGTTGATTTAAAATATAATTGAGGCTGATGACTAATCTGAAAAGGCCTTTTTTCAACAAATTTGCAATAATTTACTTTTTTGTGTGCGCTGTATAACCTGGATATATTCCAGGACTGATGCTCCACACTCATCTGTTCACAGTGAAGTTCTCAGAACAGGAGTGCTGATGTAGAACCTCCCATTAGGTTAATAATTTACATGAACATTGTGCATCAAATACACTCATTGAGACCATGGTCTTAACGCTGTTAAAAAAAACAAAAAACGATAGACTAACCTTGTTAATGGTTTAACTTTACAATAAACTTTGGCACTACTCCCGGCAGCAAAGATAATTGTTTTGTGACAACTGTTTTGAGCTTGTATGTGCATTGAATCATCTGTGCATCTTAAAATTACTGGGCTAGTTATAAAACTGATGTGCTAATATGAATTAACTTTATCATTTGGGTTTTTGAAAGCCAAAGTGTTTTTGTTGTTTTCCTCAAAAAGAAAAAACATATAGTTAAGTCAAAGTTCATTTTTTTTAAGTACTCACTCCATGTCAACCATGTCAACCAAGTCAACGCACACTCAACTAATCGGGAAAGACTTCCATCTATTTCAAATACATAAATGCAAACATTTCCATCTATGTGTGATGCAACATAAGATTTTAATGTTCAATTGGGTTAAACTAAAAAAGAAGATACTGTACTTAGTCAATTTGTTAATAAACAGGAACTACTTTAAATCTCTCAAAATCATTAGACAACCCAGGACAGTCAGTGTCTGTTGTTACTGTCATGGTTGGTATGTGATATGAAAATAAACAGAAGAATACCTGGAATTGGTAGTTTGATGTGGTATGGATGCTTGAATGAACTGAAATTAATGATATTAATAGCCCGTCTTTTTGAAGATGATGGTCTATAAAAGGAGATAACATACATGATGTCCTAATACTGTACATGCTCATATACACTGTGGTTTATATACTTACACCATCTGACAGGAAGTATTCGGCTTTCAGTACGGTCTTCTCAATTGATTGTGATTCACAAAAAAATTTCTAATCCTGGAAAAAGTGATATTTTCCATATTTACCGTATCCTATTGACATATCTACAAAGAAGAGATGCATGTTGTCACTTAGGACATCATCTACATACAAATAAAACATAATCTTTTCTGCTCCTTTAAATCAGGAACTGCAAAACACCAATGGTGTGTGAAAAGAAATCAATCAGTGGGTAATCGGTGGGTAAAGTTCATTTAACAGTACAAACATTAAAATCTGTCTGAAGGAGCACCACCTTTGTGTGCCTCTGTTGGAAACTAATGCACAGTTAACCATCTTCTGTGCACAAGGGGACAGAAATAAAACTAGAATTCAAACACATCATTTTGCTTCTTCGCCAGCTTGGCCACCTCCTGCCGAATAGCCTGCACAAGTGCAGAGGTGGAGAGGCTGCTCAGGGGCATGCTGTCCATGTCCTTCACCACCTGGTGCAGGTTTTGCTGGGATGCTGTACTACGAGCAGTGGGTGGCTGCTCCAGTGCCTTGTTATATTGTAGGGGCAGCCTGGTGAGGCTCCCCTGTGGGTAACGAGGATGAGGAAAAGCCTCTACATACCCAGGCAGGGGCACCTAGAACACAGAGTAGACAGGAAATCAGTAATACAGAGACTTTATATTATTACTACCCACAAAACAAATGACAGCTAATTAAATAATTAGAAGGATATAGTATTAGTTATTTTTTTTGCTGAGTGAACATTTTTTATTTTGCACCACTATTTTAGAAAGAATTAAATGGGTGATAAGGGAACATATAGACAATTCTATCTGGGGAAAATCATTTTAAAGGTCCCATAGCATGAAAATTTCACTCTGTGAGTTTTTTTTAACATTAATATGAGTTCCCCCAGCTTGCCTATGGTCCCCCAGAGGCTAGAAATGGTGATAGGTGTAAACAGAGCCCTGGGTATCCTGCTCTGCGTTTGAGAAAATGAAAGCTCAGGTGGACCAATCTGGAATCTTGCTCCTTATTAGGTCATAAGGAGCAAGGTTACCTCCCATTTCTCTGATTTGCTGGCCCAGAGAATTTGGCCCACCCATGAGAAAGAGAGACATCATGGCTTTCAAACAAGCAAAGTGGAAGTTGGTCAAGGCCCCCCCCCACCTCCTCAATAGCTACAGACACAGAAATGGCACGCCCTTAGGAAAGCTCATAGTAGGACTGGCTCTAGCGCCTGTAATTCTGCACCAAGGCTGAATTTTGGGAAAGAGACTTCAGATACAGTATTAGGGGACCACTAAGGCCTATATAAAAGCATCCAGAAAGCAGCATGCCATGGGACCTTTAAATGAGCCAAAATAACAGGGAGATTAATGAGTGTGGAGATCTACTGTGCGAGTGTATGATACTGAAATGGACTTTGGTTCAAACAGTGTTTGAACTACAAATGGACTACTTTTGAATGTTGAATCAAAATCTTCAAGTGTCAGATTTACACCACAAGAAAGAAAAAAAGTAAAAAGTAAAAAAAGGTGTTCATTTAGGAAATGTGCTCAACTACCCCGGTATTTTGTTGTGTCCAACGCCAGCCATAAATTCAGATCAGCAAATGGTTTCTAATTGACACTGGTTCTGCAAAAAGACACTGCGTGAAGGCATCTGGTTGAAACAGGCAAACAGACAGGGAAAAAAGAGAACATTCCATACAAACAAGGAAACTCCTGTGCAGGGGAGGGAGGGTAACATGGGTTATAACAGATCCGATAGAACGAATGGAACCTGTCTTAATTTAGTAAAAAAGAGGAAGAGGTAGAAGGTTTGTCTTTTAGTGAGGCCCGGTCCCTTTCAAGGGTAGGTAGGAATATAGTCCAGGCAAAGTAACTCATTTTGGAGCCAAAATAGAACTAATTATAAAAGATTTTTTTTCAACAAAGATCATTTCTATGAGTTGTCCAGAACAACGTACTAAAAGTCCTAAATAATCGTAGTTGAGGAAATATGTTTAATTCTAATCAATCCAAGATGTGTGCCAGTAAGACCAGACAACAATACACCCCGATGGGGCTATTTCTTCCTTTGCTCCTATCAAAATGAAACTTTATACAATGAAAGTATCCATGAAAAGTAAAAGATTTTGTATTACAGGTTTATTTGAAAATTAATTGTAATATGCAAATTAGCTATACACTAATCAAATATGCCCCAAAATACACCCAAATAGGCTTAATTTGTTTCCTTTACTCCTACCACTATAAAACTTTACACAATGAAAGTCTACATAAAAAGTAAAACATTTTGTATTAGAAGTTTCTTTGAAATTGAATCTGAATATGCAATTGAACAATATACTAATCAAATATGCCCAAAGTACACCCTAATGTTAGTTAGTTTCTTAAATCTAATTTAAATATACACATGAGCTCAACATTATGCCTTGTTGACTTATGGCCAAGAAGCAATAAAGTCACAAGTAGAAAAAACAGTGGCTGCCTGCTTTGTTTGAATCATCCTACCTCCCCCTACAAACAAACAAGGCAATTCTTGCCAATGTCCTCTGGAAATCTATTGAGCAGCAACAAAGATAACCCAGCAGTGATGTCCAGCATGTCCATGATGGGGGTGCATTGCTACATTGTCTACCATGGCCACAAGGGACACTTATGACAGTGTGTGTGAAATGTATGTCAGATATGTCATACAGAAATATGGTATGGCTACTGGCATAGTCTTTGATGGCTACAAAGAAGAACCAACAATAAAAGACGCCACTTGACTGGGTCAAACAGGTGTTACTCCCGGTGTGACATGATCATCCAATCCAAAAAGGACCAGTTCCTTAACAATAAGGAAAACAAACAACGGTTCTTGGTTTATCTCAGTGATAAACTTGAGAGGGCTGGGTGTATCACAGACCATGCAAAGCACGATGTACGATGTGTATTTTGAGCATATTCGATTAGTGTATTGGTCATTTGCATATTAAAATTATTTTTCAAAGCAACTTTGAATACAACAAATCTAACTTTTCATGGGTACTTTCATTGTGTAAAGTTTCATTTTGATAGGAGTAAAGGAAAAAATAGCACCATTCTATATCTTTTACAATCAGTCTGTTGTAAAACGCTACTTTGCCTGGACTAATATGTCAGTGCCATAGTGAGATGGTTTGCAAAAGACAATGTTTTAATACAGAGAGGCAATCTCACCTACACATGACATATGTTTCTAAGTGTTTATTCCTTTTTTTTAGACCTAGCTGTTGCAGTGCTGCAGCTCACTTTCTGGCTCAGTAGGGTGACCAGAAGTTATGGGGAAAGGATCCTGACAACCAGGAAGTGAGGGTGAGGCATCTTAACAGCACCCTTCAACAATCACAATTATTATTATTATTATTATTATTATTATTATTTCAAAGTTTAATTAGATTGTATTAAATGATTAAATTAAGAAGTAACTTGGCTGGCATAAAGCCAGAACACTGCAAGAGGCCAAAATAACAACACTTACTAACTAAGTCTAAACGTGATACTGCACTAACAAGAAAAAAAAAAGAGCTTATTTTCTTTTCGAACCTGTTCATGCTCAGGATATAGCCTTACTTTTGCAAGACGTTTCACAATTAGAACAGTTTATTTATTTTTTTCAAAATTAAAAGTTAAGTTATTAGGACAATATCTGTTGGTGCACTTGGACAATTGCTTGAAAACTGTGACTGTCTTGATTAAATTAAGACATTGTGTCATGTTACCCTACATCTGTTAATTTTTCATCTTTCAGTTAACAATCTATTTATTTTTAAGTAGGATTGATTGGGTGCTTTTGAGCAAGCAAATAGGCTTCCTTACAGAGTCTGCCCACTGTGGCGGCACATCCTCAGGTTCAGGTGGATAGGACATCCAGGATGGACTGTGGTAGGAGGTGGTTGGTGTGGAGACAAAATATTCGGAGTAGCCGGGCCTGGTGGCTGGGATGGCGTAGACGGCTGTTATTGGGTTTCCTACAGAGGAGAGAGGCTGATGTTCACTGATGAATGTATTTCAGGGGGATGTATTACTATACTTGAAAAATGTATTTTGGCATGAAAGCAAAGCACATTATGTGTTTCTTTTAAAATGCAAAGTCATCTCTTCATACTGTATGCTTACCTGAGTAGTTGGACACAGGCTGCTCTGCAGTGATGGATGGAAGTGCTGCTCTAGTTGTTAGCCCATATGGGTTGTTGTCACGTTGACTCTGAATTTCAGTGACAGATGTCTCTGAGCTCCTTCCCTTAGGCCCCAAGTCAGAAGTGGAACTATGTTGGACAGAGATTTCAGAGACAGGAACGTGGAGTTACTGAAATACTTTGTCAGTACCACTAGATGGCAGACACACTCCATGTGGAAAAATAAGTACCTTATTAACATTCTTGCCATCTCTCAATGCACAAGTTCAATATTCAAATTTAAACAAGGCCTAAAATCACCCTGGCCACAGCACATTACCCGGTGAATAGCTAGTCCCTGAACACGAATTTGAATGTGAATAAATGTGGAATATGTTATGGGCTTTGGCATGCTAAAGTGTGTGTATGTCTGTGTCTGCCCACATCTGTGTCAGTGTGTGTGCATATGTAAGACCAATTTAGCCTTACCGTCTTAAGGAAGTCCCAGAAGGAGGTCCAGTGCGAGGTGGTAAAGGGGGAGGAGAGCCCATGGCCATCTCAGGAAGCTGGGTGAAGCGAAAGGCCTTACACAGATAGTGAGAGGTATTTAATGTTACATAAACTATCTAACACAATTCTTAAGAAAGGAGAAATAATCTCATCACACTTACCGGTTTGGGCAGGCTGCATTGATACATTTCTGTACCATATGATGGCACCCACTGCAGGCCTCCCCGTCCACAGCTCATTGTACCAGGGGCGCTGGTCACCACGTCTGCGTAGGGGAGGGGAGGCGGTGCGGGGCTGTACTGGTCAGAAGGTGGGTGGTGGTGACGGGAGTGCCTTCCGGATGTGGACTGCCCCCCCTGATGCCAGACTGAACGCTTCCTCCAGCAACAGGTGCATCTGCTGTCGCACTTCATCAATGGACGGCTGCGAGCTCAGTGTGGATGTCTCCGAGTGTCCTTTCAAGCCTCGGCCATACATGTATTCCTGCGGCCCCATGAGGCGGTCAACATTTGTCTCCTCAATTAACTCAGGCTCAGTCTAAAACATATTCAAACACATTTACAAGAGAATATGAATTAAGACTCAACACACACGATACAAAGAAACAGTATAAGCTATTTCATAACACAATGCACAAGGGATCTGATTGAGAAGCAAACACTTACAGTACATACAACATGGAATCTTTCATATAAAAGAATAAAAGGATATGAAAATTGGGAACATGGAACAATTTTAATTAATAGTTGGAGTGGGTAAATCTGTAGCAGCAGCCACATGGGGAGACACATTCTGATTCACACCTGGATCAAATAAAATAAAAATGAAACCTCTTCTAACTGAATTAGAACATCAACAGCTTCATCTAAAGAAAGCTGGAAAGTTAAGTTACGTTCTATAATGTCTCCAGTCAATGTCTCAGTGGGTTATTGACAGGGTGCTGACTGAGCTGGATGAGGCTGTTTAATGTTACACATATGTTTCTGAGACAACTCAACTGGAAGTTTGATCCAGCTGTGGTCAAAGGAGGTTCAGTCAGCAGAACCAGTTAGTTTGTTTCAGTGCGTGCTAACCTGCACTTTTCTATACTTACAGTATAAGCAATCCAATAATACGTAAGCAGTTGCAGGAGGTCTATTGTATGTATGTGTGCTAATGCTATTCTGTATCGTCCCTCTCGGTTTCTCTTTTCTTATCTGCACTACAGTATACAGTGGGGCTCGAAAATTTGGGCACCCCAGGTAAAAATTTGTATTCATGTGCATAAAGAAGCCAAGAAAAAATGGAAAAATCTCCAAAAGGTATCAAATGACAGATTAGACATTAATTTAATATGTAACAAAAAGTTAGATTTTATTTCCATCATTTACACTTTCAAAATAACAGAAAACAAAAAATGGCATCTGCAAACGTCTAGACACCCTGTAGAGTTAATACCTTGTACTGCCCCCTTTGGCAAGTATCACAGCTTGTAAACGCTTCTTGTAGCCTGCCAAGAGTCTTTCAATTCTTGTTTGAGGTATCTTCGCCTATTCTTCCTTTGAAAAGTCTTCCAGTTCTTTGAGATTTCTGGGCTGTCTGTCACGCACTGCTCTTTTAAGGTCTATCCATAGATTTTCAATTATGTTGAGGTCAGGAGATTGTGAAGCCCATGGCAAAACCTTCAGTTTACGCCTCTTGATGTAATCCACTGTGGATTTTGAGGTGTGTTTAGGATAATTATCCATTTGTAGAAGCCATCCTCTCTTTAACTTCAGCTTTTTCAAAGATGGCATCAAGTTAGCGTCCAAAATTAACTGAAATTTTATTGAATCAATGTTTCCTTCAACTCGTGAAATGTTCCCTGTGCCACTGGCTGCAATACAACCCCAAAGCAAGATCGATCCACCCCCATGCTTAACAGTTGGACAGAGGTTATTTTCATTATATTCTGTGCCCTTTCTTCTCCAAACGTACCTTTGCTCATTCCGGCCAAAAAGTTCTATTTAAACCTCATCGGTCCACAGAACTTGTTTCCACAATGCATCAGGCTTGTCTATATGTTCATTAGCAAACTTCAGACGCTGATTTTTGTGGTGAGGACGTAGAAGAGGTTTTCTTCTGATGACTCTTCCATGAAGACCATATTTGTACAAGTATCTCTTTATAGTGGAATGGTGTACTACAACTCCAGTGTCTGCCAGGTCTCTCTGGATGGATCGTGCAGTCAAGCGAGCTGTCTGATATTTTTCTTGGTCTTCCAGATCTTTCTTTAACTTCCACTGTTCCTGATGACTGCCATTTCTTAATTACATTCCAAACTGAGGATATTGGCATCTTCTTATAGCCTTCTCCTGCTTTGTGACCGTCAACTATTTTCAGTTTCGGTTTTCTAGACAACGGCTTAGAAGAACCCATGGTGCTGATTGTTGGGGCAAGGTCAGATGAGTCTGGGCATTTAAAACCTTAAGATTGACATCACCTGGTCTTTCCAAATGATAATTGAGAACAATCCATGACACTGTCAGGTCTCAGTTTTCCAAAGGAAGCAGTGCATGCTATAAACGCTGCAGGGTGCCCAAACTTTTGCAGATGCCATTTTTTTGTTTTCTGTTATTTTGAAAGTGTAAATGGTGGAAATAAAACTTTTTGTTACATATTATATGAATGTCTAATCTGTCATTTGATGCCTTTTGGAGATTTTTCCATCCTTTCGTGGCTTCTTTATGCACATCAATACAAATTTTTACCTGGGGTGCCCAAACTTTCGAGCCCCACTGTACATGGTATCTCTATCATCCTGTCTCCCATGTATATTCATTGCATCTTAATTATTTACATGCTACCTCACTCAATCTTTTACATCCTCTTCCTCACATTTTTTAAAGTTCCTCCATCTTTTCATATCCTGCACTCTTTCTCCATTTCCAAGCACCTGTTTCAATCTATCCAGTCCTTATATTCAGTGATAAATGAATACCAGTTGAGGTTGCCCTACTTCCTGTGTGAATAGAGGGTAGCCACAGGAGACCTAGCGTGGTGCACCTCGTAAATCAGCCCTCCCTACAACACGGAATGGTAGAGGCTGGCATCTGCAGTTATGGTGCCTGCAGCCACACTAGTCCCATTCTAATGAAGAGGGCGAGGAGGACTGAACAGGACCGTGAAGCTTCTACTGGTTGTGGTACTGTATTTCTAACAGAGCTGAGCAGTTGATTACAAAGAGTTTAATAGAAAATACAAGCTGACCAACAGTCATGATAATGGGCGGTCAGATTCAAACAACTACTACTATTCTGGATAATCTCAATTTGTAAAGCTTGTCAACAGTTTTCTTTTATTGAGTTCTGAATTCTGTTTGTCATGTTAAGATTTTAAGACATTTTGGTCATGGCACCTCCCTGTCATCCTAAGAGTCTGATATATCTAAAGTAAATGCACAGCAGACATTTGACTTGCAATAGTAGGAAAAGCACAGGTCCATATAATACCTTGTTTATTTACCATCTAAGCGTCCCAGTAAGCCATGCCAATAAGCCAGCAAAACAATAACCAACAACAACAACAATAGGCTGTTACAGCTGTGTTTTTCCTGCTGTGACTGGTCAAAATGGTACAGGTCAATAGCAGTTCAGTGAAATATTTCTATCACTGTTCATATTTATTTTACAGAAGGACAGCTGAAAATAAAAATTCTTTTTAAGATTGATCTGCTCAATTACTCTCGGAAACTCACATACTAGTATTCTGACTTCATGACAGAAAGCACCCCACATTGAGCCATAATGGAACAATAAAAGAGTGGAGGCATAAACCAGCCATCCTGAGACGCATTACAAATTAAAACGACAGGACCTTATAAATCTTAACTCTTAATTATTTATGAACCACTTCCCTTCCCTCGCTTGCTGTGGCATATTTGAAACCACACCTGCGTAGAATGTCTGGGTTTTAGCTCAGTGTCTGCACAATGCCCAAAATATGGGCATACGGCACAGATTTAGGACCAACAAACTCTGATTGATAATGATATTTTCTATTTTTACCTTCCATCTTACCAGATTGAAAACAGTATTTTTTTTATTATTATCTGAATTTGGTGATAAGCATATAAGTATATAAATGCACATATTCATATTTAATTAGTACGCAATTATTACCTGATAATTTAAAGGTTTACCTAATATTATTTAAAAAGTAACAACAATTACTGTGTGTTGGTGATGTTTTTAAAATGGTAAACATACATTTGTTTGGCAAATTTAACTGCATCTTGTCTGCAGACAAAGTTACTTGGTGGTGTGACTCACATCATAACCGCTGTTGCGGATGCCTCTCCTCGGTCTCTCCCTCATAACAAGCATGTCCATCTCTGTTCCTCCAGGACTGGGACTGCTCAGACTCTGTCTGCTGCGATAGGCCGTCTGCCCTACCTGCGAGTGCCTGTCAATTGGAGTAAAAGGTGGATTTAGTACAAATCAGACCTGGGGTATTATTCATAGAAATCCTATCAATTCAGCTTTCTTACTTTTCAGCCATGGTTTCAGAGTGTCTGCCAGTGAACGGCAGGTGGGGAGTGGAAGGGTATGTATCTGAACGTATCAGATTCCCTTTCAAAAAAAGGTACATAAAGTTGTGATACAAAACCAAATGCATAGAGTATGTTAGGATATCTCATAAGGTCATTGAGTAAAAGAGCTGAATCAACAGCTTAAATAATAGTGTTGTGCTATATGCCAGGTATGAGGATATCCTTGAGGTGTTGCACAGCAAATGCAATACTGATGAACAAAAAATAAATTTGTTGAACAAAACAACAACGTACAATCAATGACACCAAGGACCAGATGCATATCAGCAAACCTGCTTGGAAACTAATTTTTTTTTCGAAAATGTTGTCAGTAAAAAGCTGAAAAAATCCTTATCTTGCTCACCAATATCTTGCTCACCAATATCTTGCTCACCATTGTGGGATATAACAATAGCCATTTAACCAAACCAGTCAACACACAAGCCAAAATTAAAATGTTACTTTCTGACTCTGAAGGGAGCTACAGTAGCGTGGTGATATTTTACTCTTATGCGTTGCTCTGAGTCTGTAATAACCAAAGACTCTGTCCATCTTTATGTGTATCTGTAAAGCTGAAGCAGGACATACAGCATAGTGGCCCGTCCGACACCCTGCCAATCCTGTTATCTCCATTATTGAAGATCAAGACTTGCATAAAACTAATCAGACAGGCTTGATGGATCTCTCACTGCTGACAGGATAATGAAAACATTAGATGAGACAGTGTTAAGCCAGTTAGCAACATGGTTAAAAACCCAATCCACATTTGAAATGCCATGTCACCTGCAGCACTTTTTGACTGATCAAATTGTATCCTCACACCCTTGTGTTCACACTCATGCCAAACCCAGGTTCCACTTGCTTTTCACTCTCCCCTCACCTCCTGTGAGACTTGACATAAGTGGAACCTCGCTCATCATCAGGCTCCAGTGGTCTGCCATGCTCACCGGCTGCCCTCTCATGGCAGTGCCGCTGTCTCTGCGCCACAGCTCGACCACTGCTGCTTCCGTCCGTGGAGGGGAAGTCATAAAATCCCTTCCTCTTAGCCTTCAGTCTCAGCTTGTTCCTGTAGTGCTCAATGTCTGACTTCTGCTTCAGAGCCAAGTTCACCTACAAAGAGGAAAGAGTGAAGGACGCAAAGAAACATGTGGAGATCAGAATGAAAAGCAGACACAAGGATTGTTTGCTGCATGTGGTATGATTCTGTTTTGTCCTAAAAGGCATGTGTGGATAAAATATCAGAGGGAATAAGAAGCTCTGAAAATGAAACTGTTATGTAATAATCACAGTCAGAAAGATTCAGAACATATCGATAACTTTTTCATGTTTTTTATATTCATTATATTATATTTAAAATAAAGCAAAAAGTGTCTTGTATACATGATTTCTAGTTGTTCCTTGATCTACTGATAACAGCCACTTTACTGTAGAGGTTGTCTTATATAATGTTCTGTGAAAAAAAACCTTGCATATATAAAAACAAAATTATATTTTCCTTTATCATATTTTTCAGTATAATATGACCTATTGTGACCTCTAGGATAATTATAGCTTGATTAGATTAGATTCAACTTTATTGTCATTGTGCAGTGTACAAGTACAAAGACAGCGAAAATAAGTTTGTGACGCAACCTTGAAACTCAACAAACACAAGCTAGAGACCTAGGACATTCAAGGGATAAGGGGGTTTGTGTATGTGTATGTGAAATAACCAAACTTTGGCAGAAAATATTGAGCTCATCTTCATCGCTCATAATAACAAGCTGGTGGAGAAAGCAGCGTGTCATGGCCTTTAATACATCTGTGCATCTGTGTTCAATTTGTTTGAGTAAGTCTAACTCTGAATGGATGTGTGCATGTGCATCACCTCTCCATTGACGATGGCAGAGTCCTGGCTGCGGTCAGAGGATGCAGGGTGTGTGTAGTGGGGCTGAGCCGCCATGGGCTTTATGGAAATGAGCTGCAGGGAGCCAGAGGAGGTGTCATATGGATCTGAAGAACAGAGAGGGAGTTCACTCACAAAGAGACTACAGATACCTCTAATCACTACATTGCCATTCAAAAGGGGAACAAACTGTCACACTCCCTCTTTGTCTTTCTGCCCGCCTCCCCCTGCCTCTCTCTCATCACCTTGTCTCGCTGTGACTGACACTGTGGGATTACGTCAAACATCCGTCATCTGTGTCAGCAAATGAATTGGTGGACAAAGAGACGACAGATCACAAAAGATAGTGTTGGCTTCAAAAGGTTGTGGCAATGCATCTCTGTGATAGATGAAAGAACTGACTTTGCACATTTATTCCTTATCTGACATTAGGCAAACTAGATTCAATTATAGTTTCCCTTAACTCAGCTGATGAATTATTCAAATCCACCCATTAAGAAAATCATAATATAGTGAGCTTGATCCAATTTACAAGCAGGGTATATGAATTTGATTCATTTAACTCACAAGAATAGAACAGCGAATAGCTCAACGTCTGAACAGCTTTAACTTAAACTGCTCTGCATCTTAGAAGAGCACATGGTGTGTGACTTCATGTGGCCTTTCTTCAGTTTTGCATTAGTGAATGTGTGAGTGTGTATGAGTTTCTGCCAGTGTGTCACAGCATCCACTAGTCTGACATACTGTATCATGTCAGCAGAGTGTCTCATGCATATTCATTGGGTCCATCACTGCTTATTGCTGAGTGGCTACCTTTCTGACTGTAAAAAAAACAACCTGCTGTGGCAGTGGATTCCTCTTATGGTACCTGTGTGTATGAGAAACAGACACTGGAAGAGTGTTTCACGCAGGAGAGAATGGAAAAAAAGATTTTTGTGACACACCTGACCTTGTCTGCAAAGGAGCTGTAGAATAAATAATTTGTATTCGTGTGTGTGTGTGTGTGTGTGTGTGTGACTCTCACCTTCCCTCTCCTCCTTTGTCAGTTTCTGCTGTGCTGTGACTTTCAGCACTGTCAGGCCCCTACCGGAATTCAGCTTCTCTGATTCGTTGCTGATGACGGAACCGTCCTCACTCGGCAACTTGCTGCAAGTAACCATAGCAACAGGAAAAGGCGGTGAGCTCTCCGGAAGCTGGGCTCACAGCCAGGTTATGTCATCCCTCCCTTAACCCCCCCCTCCCATGTATTTTGTATATTAACCTGCATGTTTAGATTAATAAAATTGCATATTTTTCTGTTGATGTGTCTCTACTACATTCTGCATGGATGCAGGTTTCTAAACGTGTGTTCGTTCATGTCCAGTGTGAAGCAAGTCTGGTTCTTCTATTAATTGGACAAACAATTGCTTTATCCAAATTCTCGTTACACTAGCTTCAAACACTGTACTGTAGTTGGAATTAGAGCTGATCAAGCAGCAGCTCAGAGGACCACGAGGCTGACAGTGACATCAAAGCACCGTGGTCTATCCCCTTATTGTCTGGTAAAAATGATAATAGCAAAGAGAGACAGAGGAACAGCGGCTGTCCTCCCTGCTCTCGTTGAGGCAGTGCTGCAGAGAACTAGCTCCGTGCTTTAGTCAAAGATGTGTAATAATTAATTGAGGTGTACAGATTACATTTACATTGGCTTTTTGAGAGGATTGCATGTTTGATCCTGTGTTGGTGTTTAGAAGCTAACAGATATGTGACTTTGGTACAAGTGAAAGGATTTCATAGAGGAAGAAGCAAATTGCATACCTGACTGCATGTTTTTAAATGTGTTTGTATTCAACATGCATAACAGCATTCTAGCCCCAAATTCATAAGTCATCCTTTTTAAATCCTTTTGAAGTGAAATAATCATTTACAAAAGTGTAACCTCACAGCATCATCTCACAAGTTTCTCTTTGTCTGTCAGGTCTCAACAGGCATTTTGGGAGAGATTTCATTTCAAACCGGCTGTATAACAAGTGAATGACAATTTCTTTGTCACTTTGTCGTGTTTACTTTGGCACTTTCAGTCCAAAGTAAACACGAACTCTGAGCCTGCACCTGATTGAAAGATTTGATCGTCTGTTATTGGTCTTGGCATCAAGTAGAAAGCTAAAATCATGTTGCACTTGCAGGGCAGCTGCTTTTCCACAAGCTATATCAATTTTTGAAAAATGTACTAGGCTACATATTATGGCACAGTATATCTAAACTCTTGGGTATCAGTTATGATATTACTATCTCTGTGAACCTTCAGAAGAGACATTAAAAAAGAAGCTTATGTCCTGGGATAATAGCATATGGCTGGTTGAAAACCGAATAGGAATGATGACTTAAGACTTGATCTCATAAAAAGAAGGGAACCCTAGACCAACAGTTTAATAAAACAAACAATTATAAACGGTTGCTGCCTCAGGAGTCTCAAAATCATTACTACAAGACCTCCAGTCTAGATTCCCTATTCTGTCACATACTGTACATTCATTTGATTTCATAATCCTGCATGGCTTTGCGTTCCTTGATTAAATAATTTAGCATTAGTTAACATGGCAATTCATTTTGAAACAGCGCTACTGACTGTCAGATTAGGAAAATCGTCAATTTCACCTGCCCACACACAGAACTCTGTTAATGACCGCCCATCACTCAGCATCAGGGTAGAATTAGGACAGACAATAGGGCTGGAGGGATTTTTGTGTTTTATCATCCTGCCTCCCAGCAACCCAGGAGCTTTCTGACAGAGCAGTGGTGCAATTGTTAAGATAACACACATATACTGTATGCAAATGTACTTATTAGATAGAAGCAGTACTATGCTCCCATATACACTCAGAATATAAAGGTGTCAATGTACTACCTTTTGGGAGGATGCTTGCCTTCAGTTTCATTTGAAGGAAAAACCTTAGAATATTTCTGAATGAAGATATTTAAATGGTTAGAGGAAGCAACATGTTTCCTTCTAACATACTAAAATGTTAACTGAGACAAATAAAGCTCCGACTAATGAAAGTTGAGCTCAGAGCCTGGATAGCTGAGTTTGAGAACAGAACAGAGGATAAATACTTTAGATTCAGGTAAAAACATAGCTTTTTATCTGTGCCGCCTTCACAATTAAAAAACTTCAGGATTTAAGATATTTTTCATTTTTCAGTCATGAATCCATTAAAATCTCAAGCATTGGGGTGCCCGGATACGTCAGTTGGTAGAGCAGGCACCCACACAGAGGTTTACTCCTCAACGCAGCAGGACTCCGACCTGTGGCCCTTTTCTGCATGTCATTCCCCCTCTCTCTCCCCTTTCATGTCTTCAGCTGTCCTGTCAAATAAAGGCCTAAACATGCCCAAATAAATAATCTTAAATATCTCAAGCGTTGCAGAAAATAACGTTATGAGCGAGAGAACAATGATAACAGATCAGATGTCTGCAGGATCTCACTAAGCTGCTTTGTGCAGCTCTTCATCGTTTGCAAATGTAACAGGGCATGCCAGCTAGCTTCCACTTTTTCCGAGTGGAAAACAAATTAGACATCAGAATAGGTTCCAGTTGTTAAGTGTTGGCTTAAATTGTTAAAAGATGATAGCTAACGCTACGAGAGCCAGTTAGAGAGAAAAACATATCTTGGATCAATGTTCATAGGGTAGACAGTTTTACATTTAATAGTGCACCACGGAAGCTACAGCATGTTTCCTAGCAACGTTGGTAGATGTCAGTCAAACTTGGGAGCTGTTTCCACAGATACGTCCAAAAACTGTTTCAACTTAATTATGCACAATAGCTACAGTATTATATTATTATTATTATTATTATCATGATATTATAAAGTATATTCTTTCTTACAAAAAGAAGGAAAAAAGTGAGGAGAATTCAAATTTCATTTTGACCCTCAAATGCACTTCAGTATGCTAACTTTAAACACCATGATAATCATGCACATCATCTAGATAACATTTATATTTTATTTCACTTATGAATACTGTCTAACCTTCAGGGTTAATTAAGTTAAAAGAAATGTTTATCCTTTTTTCACAATTTTAAATTTTTTTGTGAAGATTACAGCTTGAGGAGGTGATTATGTGTAGATATAATGATACCTCTTGTGTTTGTCAGAGGTGAGGCTTTTCTTGTTGGCAGTTCCGTCTTGCTGCAGGGCCTTTTCTAGTGAAAGTGGCGTGTCCCGAATTTGTAGAGACATCACAAGGGTATCCTGACTTGCAGGCAGGGTCTCCTCGTCTCCTCCCTGTTGGCCCAGGTGCTGCTTGGCATAGTCAAAACCCTGGACTGGCTGATTCACAGGAGATGAGTGAAAATGCAAAAAAACAAAAGAGACAGCTTTAAGTAAGATTGATTTCTATTCACATACCTGTGGTCATATAGTGTAGATGTTGATAGGAGAAACAAAGAGATATACATTAGCCAACCAGAAGTGTCACATAGACTGCGATCTCAAAATAGAGTTCTATCTCATATCTACAGTAAAGTGTATCTTTTTAAGAGATGTCCAGAAGACTTAAGGAACAAAACTGGGATTACTGCGCTGCAGTGCCTTGAAATAGATAAGCACAGATTAAACTGATGCCCTTTATCATCTTCCTCCAAATTCTCGTCAAATAAATGACCCGCAGTGGGTGGTGACAAGATGTAATTTGCAGACTCTCATAGAAATCTAGTAGCAATGTTAAACGTTAAACGATAAAAAGGAGGATGAGAAGGAGTCATGGTGTTCTACCTAACACTGGATGTCAACATATTTATAGTAAAGATAAGGGCCAAAAGATACACACTGAAATATTTAGGACTAATCTCAATGCAGTGCCATAAATTGTCAGACGCACAGCACCCTCCTCAATGCAGCCAAGCCGGGCCACAAAATCAATATGTGATACTCCCCCGACTGAAGAACATGCATCCTCTCTCTCTTCCTATAGAAGACACACACACACACGCACGCACGCACATAGAGAGTGCAAAGATTTTCTTTGGATCCAGTTTTCTCACTACTATAACTAAAAGTGCTACTGCAACTGGTCTTAAAAGTGGAAACTCTGACAAGGATGTAGGATGTGAAATGTTTGGCTTACAGACATTGCAGGTAATACAGAAGAGGCAGTGCAAGAGCCTCATTTAAATTAAACTCTATCTTTATACTTTTTAAGAATATCTTCTTGTTTTTTACATAACTGACTAGAAAGAAGCAGCAATATGCTCCTGAAATCCACTCAAAATGTGAAGGTTTGTCAGAAGCAAGCCAATTGTATTTCCTATCTAATTGAATTAAGCTTTTTAGTGGTTTTTACATGATGAGACTTTGCAGGACTTCAGATGTTGCGTAGTAATAACTTCTCTGAAAGTAGCAGTGGTAGTTTAAAATGGAAGATTTTTTTTTACTTTCTCTCAAATGAAATTCCATAAATAAAGCAGTGGGAAGGGACCCCCCCTCACCCCATACTCCCGCAGCACTCAGCATTTCCATTCATCTACATTGACATATAACAGGGAAGAGAACCACTGAGCAGAAAAAAACCCACAGACATGGAGATGGAGAGAGAACTTTGATTAGGACATTGTGATGACACTCTTAATGCAACAACAGCGGAAACAGCTTTCAATTTTCTCTACACAAAATAAACAAGTGACAGTACACACACATTTACACACTCATTCAGCTTGACAAAAAAAAACAACGATTTCCATAATAACCATTCTCTGTAAAAGATTCTTTCAAACATGCCATTTGGAGAGTGCTATAAGAAGAATAGGCAATACCAGCCTTTTATCCAAGATAACCTCATTGTGAAAGGTGCTGGTGTATCCTTAGTTTCCATCAGGACAGTAGGATTTATTGAAATATTTCATAGGTGATGTCTGCCCAGAAACCTGTTCAAATCCCACTGTTGGCACAGTTAAGCTCTGATGATGACATCACAGGTCAGTAATGAGAGGAAATACAGAGAGGCAGATACCTGGTGATAATAGCCCACATCTCTCCGATACGCCATCTGTAAACAAGAGAAGATATTTTAAACAGTGTGTCTTGTTGTGTTGGTGTGTGAGTGGGTCCAAGTTTTAAGATTGACTAGGATTCTACCAATGCATTAACACAAGTTATACAGACAGCAGATAACAGATAATAAGTAATATAACACAAAAACATAAAATTCTGTATACAACAGTCACTCATACATTGATCACTGCAGACGCTCATTACCTACTGACACATACTGAACAACAGTCCCACTGTAGCAATAAAGTCACAAACACCTACTCTAAGGCTGCAACTACTGATCATTTCCATTAATGAATCTGTTGATTCGTTTTTCAATTAACTGTATTGTTTATAAAATATCAAAAACTGCTAAAAAATGCCCATCATAATTTCCATTAGCCAATCTCTTTACAATTGTCTTGTTTGTTCCAACAGTCCAAAACCCAAACACATGATGTTAAAATAATAATAATAATAATAAACCAACAAAAGCTTTATTATCAAAATTGTGAAGCTTGAAAAATGAATAAAACAATAACTTGATTTTCAAAATGGTTTCAGCTACAGCCTACAAAACACTGACAGACTGATAGATACTGTAGAAAGAAAGATAGATACCTTAGCTCTGGGATTGAGGTTGCCGATGGCATCAGCTTTAAAGTCATTTTTATTCTTCCTGCACAGCACAGCTGTGATTATGATGATAATGAGTGTTACTACGGCGATGGGGGCCAACACTGCAGCTAATATCCAAAGGTTATTAGGAGGGTTCTTGACCACAGCTGAAAAAAGAAAAACACTTTTTTCACAATCATCACTTCATTACATGGCATCCAGTGGACTCTAAACACTACATGATGACAGTTAGTCCATTGGTAGTATAATACACAGCCCACTTTTCCTGCAAAAGCATCGGACCCACCCACGCTACAGCTAAACCTGATATATACGGTGTGGCTGATTCAGCTATTATAGGCAACAATCTTTAAGAGAATGCAGCATGCCCTCTCTCTTTTTCTCCCTCTCTCCTGACCAGCTCTGTCTCACACTCTCCTCCCACCAACCCTTCTCTTAGCAGTGAGCAGCACTGAAGCCCAAACAAACACTGTCCCGCCAGGAGCATTTCAGAGAGATTAGAGAGCGAAGAGCTTTCCCAACCTGTTCTTTTACTCCCCTCAGCCCAGCACCAGTATAAGTCATGCGTTCTGGTTTGCATGTCTGTCTATCTGTCATTCTTTTTGTCTATTTGCCTATTTGTCAAATGCTAGAAGGATGCTGTGCTTACGCTCTGCTTGCAGCTGGACAAAGTAGCCCAGGGTGAGCGCCATGGTCTGAGAATCCACTGTGTTCAGGACCTTGGCAGCTGACGTGCCTGATAAAGGAACGCCATTGTGCTGAACGTAGTACGTCATCTCTGCTGGATTCTTCGACCCTGACACCCTACGAATACTCACCATCTGAATAGAAAAGAAGTCAATATCAGCTGTTAATGAATGGTTGGTTCTGTGGTTATGTACATTTCAGAAAGGAAAACAAAAGTAAAACCATGCATTTAAGTGTGGAGTCTCAAGAGAGGAAAAACTACATGGACATAAGAGAGTACAAGCTTTGTAAAACATTCAACCTCTGGCTTGTTTTGACTAGCAATTTGTAGATGATGAGCTAAGAACCTCCCTAATTATCAAGGGCTGACCACAAGTAATCATGCAAGCATGTTCATCAAAGTGTACTCATAAAATTCATACTGTAAGAAATAAGGCAACAAAACTTTTGGATTAATGCGTTCATTAGACTTTGGACTAACAAGCCATGGCGTTCAGGCAGTTCATCAAAATAAGAATGATTTGTTGTTTATGCTCTTTAACCCTGAGCATGGCAGACTGTTTGTTCTTCCAGTAAAAATCTGACTTGGCATTCCCCCGTGGGCTGCCGTGCCAGTTTCTTACCTGGACAGTGAAGCTGCCTACAGCAGTGGCTCGTCTGAAACGAGTGCCCTGTTGCCCTGCCAACACAAACAGCTCTGCCAGCCGCTGCTCCATTAGACTGGCAAAGCTTTGGTACTGTCCCTCCAGGCTGGCGTTATCCACGTCCTGGATCACTGGAAATGTAGACAAAAGAAAGAGGATGGCCAGATGGTTGTTAAGAAAGAAAATAAGTTGTTGGGGAGGAAAGACAGTGGCGCAAAGAATAAATAGGCAAAATTATAAATGTGCTAGACAAAAACACACTTTGACACACAGTGTACAGTATGTTCCCTTATTTACTATAAAAGCACAATTACACTGTTGACAATAACTAGGCCATCCAACCCAGTCGCAGTAGCACTATAGTAGGCGGTGAGGGCCTTATGGGAACCTCATGTTACTCTGTGTCTGATGAATATGTAGGTTGGCAAGTTATTATTAGCTATAACTTGATAACTTGATAAGCTAATGACAAATCCGGCCTGTGCTTTCTGGAAGATTGTCTTCCTGTCCCGTAGTGGTCAAACATCATTTCATGCAGCTTTATTCTATTCTGTTTTTATAAACAGTTGAAAAGCAATAATCCTGGTTGTACATTTTGCTCAGTTTGAGTAAACTCATTATATTGGGGATGGCCTTGAACTGACTCACCCTCTCATTGCAGTAACTGCAGGGTTAAGAGCCACATAGACTGATCTGAAAGGCCCATCCATTATATAGTATACTACAGCAGTGTGGGTGCCCTTGAACACTATGAAATATATGTGGCTGCGTACATGTAGCCATTCATAAAGCCAACAGAGGAAATACTAAACAACAAACAATCCAGGAGTCATGTGCAGCTCACGGCTCCAGTGAAAGGTGACATTTTATATTAAGATTAAGATGTGTTTAAGTTTCCATAAATAGCACCCTGTATGAAATTAACAATTGTAAAGGTATATTTCTTTCACATACAACCAGTTTAGATGTTTTGTGTTATGAAGTAGTAAAGAAAGACAAGAAACAATGTTTACTATTGGGGATTCATGAGCAGATAGTCCATTACACACAATATGAAGGTGTATATATTACTATTTAGTTAAAAAAAAATATAGCTACTTACCAGTAATAACCCAGAAGTCTCTGGTAGCAATGGAGGTGTTAAGATTGTGATACTCCAGTGCTGTGGTGACATAAAAAGATAAGAATTTCCCCCCTTTCAGTGTCAATCATCAATCAATCATTAATCTTCATGACTTAAAACTTTCAATTTATTCATCAATCTTCACAAAAGTGTTTTACTTCTTCTACTTCTGACTTATTTTGTGTAGAGAAGTTTACATTCAATATTCAAATGTAATTGTTTGATTTTTACTGTAGCGAAAGAGAATATCATAAAAAAGATTGTAACAAAGTGTAATTGAACATAAAAAGACAGGGTGAAGATGCAAGATTAAAAAAAGTATATGGTCATCTTTTCACACTGCAGTTTTGTTTACTGTACATATGCCTTTTCAAATTTCGAGATGTGTGTGTGTCTTCCATCTTAAAACAAGTACCAAAAACCATCCAGAACAATCATTTGATTTTCCCTGCTGCAACTGTTATCATTGCCACGATTTGGGTCTTGCTAGCCAGACATTTGTTATATGAGGAAGCAGTGCTTATAAACCTGGGTCAAATGTCTGAAACCCTCTGAAACGTCTTGCGGGGATACGTTTTCCATGGTTGAAATCTCAGTTTTAATTGTCATTACCACTGCATGTCAGAAAAATACAGAAGCAACTACTCTGCTATAGTGTGATGAGAGACTGGGGGATACATTTGTCCGGCATTTATAAGTCATTCCAAGAAGGGGGAAAAAAGTTTTAATTCATAGACAGAAAGATATTTTTTGCATCTGTGCTTGGGTTATAGTTTTCAATAATTGTTATCATGTAAAAAGAGACATTTTGCAAACAGCTCCACTCATATTCCACCTGAAAGAAATTATTGAAAAGCAGAGGAGGAATAAAACAGCTGAGCGCAGCGGGCCAGCCTACACAAGCGCCACAGGAGTGAGTATTCGGTGGTGTAGGATTCTGGGCCCTGTTCTGACAGACCAGAGCCCAAGGTGGTATGAGAATCCCCCACTGTTAATTATTTACTGCCATAATTGCTGTGAAGTGAGGAGGCAGCCACTGCCAGCATATGCTCACACCTCCTGCAAACAGTGTAATATCACTAGAGCGGCAATGCTTCAAAGAAACAAACAAAGAGCAAAATCACTGTCACACACTCTCTCATTCTTTCTTTTGATTTCCTGTCTTCCTGGATTTTTCTCTGTCGGTTTATCCTCTCTAAGAGTCCCGTCTTGGTATTGAGTTGCCTCTGTTTCTCTGCTCCCCAACTGAATCATCCTGCCCATGGGTAACTTCACTTTCTAACTTAATTCCATCACAACATGAAATGAGTTTCACGTAATGCTCGCTAGCAGAAATCCTATTCATCTTGATTTTAACTGTGTGTAAACCAAAACTGCTATGTGCTCTCAGTCACACTGATAAACTGTATGCCAATCCAGGAGCTGTAGCCCTCGAAGACTGGTGTTTTGGAGGAAACAACCACTAAATATTATATCTTATATCTGTATCTTCTGTGGCCCTCAATATCCACCAATCCATTGCAGGTTTGTCAACTGTGTAAAGGAGCATTGGAGCGGCCACATCAGCTTGTGAAGTGGGGAAATATTACATGATCATGTCTTATTTACCAGGTATTTGGTTCAACTGGTCATTTGCCACCTATAAATACCTCACATCTGGACCAACGTCAAAGCCACTACAAGAGGTAATTATGGAGGCTTGGCAAAAATCTCCAGTCTCCAGTTTTGTAAGTAGCCTGGACATCCATGTATCTCTAACATCAAGTCACAGGGTATTATAGAACACTAACACACCATTTATTTTGGTCTCTGTGCAGTTCAGTCTGCAGTTGTGCAGATGTCTAATTTAGTAAAGAAGCAGTTTCAGCTTTTCTTTTACATCCCACCAAGGACATATCAGCCCATCAATTGGAAAACAGTGTGTGTCTTTCCAGATAGACAGATAGTATCCAACATATTCAAGTCTTGACTGAATGTGACCTTTTTTGAACTGTAGTTTAAAATTAGAATTTTTTTGACATTCTGTAATTAGACATTTCAGAAACTTGAGAAATGTGCATCGTCTTTATAAATAAATAATTAAAATTAAATCTGTAGCCCATTTACCAACTGGGCTCAGCAAAGGATAACAAAAAAGTAAAAACAAAAATTACTTTCAAGATTGGGCTCAGCTAGATGGTTATAGAGGGACATTCCCGGCCTAATTCCTGGCTCAAGCATTGGTTTCTGCGATCCTGAGCAAGATCTTGCATAGTTTACGGTCTGTCTTGCCAAACTGCTAGAACAAAAACCTAACCAGAGGTGCAATTTCCAATCCAGTTGCTTGCTCTGAATTTCAAAGTCTGCTTGACCCAATGTGTCTTTATATAGATTTTCACCAGAACTCCTTAAGCTTGATAAGACAGGGATTACATTATGCAAGACGCTGAGGCCCCTTTAAGCAAACATAACATCCAACACTGTCGACACAGAAGACATAGTGTGACTTTAGCAGAGCAGCAGTTCAGTCCACTGTCATTGTCCACACAAGATGCGTTAAGGCACAGTAGTGAGTGTAGATTATCTGGGTTTTGGCAGCGCTTATTGTTCAGTAGACAATCGCTGTAAATAGAGTATAAAACGGAAGAAAATAAATTTGAAGTTCAAACATCCGCTTGAAAATAGACTTGAAATAGACTTGAAGTTGCGGGTAAAACTGTGTGTAAATGCCTATATCAGCTGCAGGTGCCTAGTTCTTTTGCTGAACCTGTATTCTGAATTTACTGTGAACGAGGTCAAGCAAAACACTGAATCTCTCCTTCAGGGATCAATAAAGTACCATAAAAGGCCTGTCTCATTTGTTTCTCAGAGTTCTGCCAGATCTCTCTCTCTATTGGGCAGTTTACATATGACACTGAAAAAAGGCAACATATTGGGACTCTACTAAGATTGCTGTTTAGACTACTGTTGATTCCCTGTCACTCTTCATTTGTTTTTCTCTGAGCACAACTATAACAAAGTTGGAAGGCTTGACTGTGTATGCTCTGAAAGGAGGCTGAGATGAAAGGCATGGGTTTATTTGAGTCCTTGCATCCACTATCTTTAAGTGACTCAATCATTAAAAAAACAACTGTGATTGTGAAAGCAGCAGAACAGTCACGAACATCCAATTACTGAGAAACTGGACGTCAGTCAGGCTTGGCGATTAAATTCCTGAGTTCTACCATTGCTAGATAGATCTTCTGAGATAGTCCAGTTCATTTGAATGCAAAACAATGCTCCGACAACAACCACTTTCATTACATTAAATCCACTGCAGTTTCTAAGGTTGGATCCAGTCTTGATTACTACTAATATATGCAATCAATATAGCAGTTCCTTTGTCCAAAGGTCTAAAACTGCATATATGAGACCAGCATGCTTTGTGAGACACAGCCTGAAAAGATTATATAAAACCTTGTATGGGCTTCAACAAAAGGAAAAAAAGTGTTATAAACACAGCTTTTTTTCTTGAATATAATTTTCATTTGGAGATTAAATTATACCCACAAGAAAACAAGAAGTACTGCTGCTGTCTCTTCTTGTCGGCTGTTAAATTACTCCTAACTGACATTTTTGAGTGCAAATTGTAACTTACGCTCAGCAATCATAAGTGGTGGATAGAAGAGGAAGTAGCCCACCAGCTCAGCTGACAGCTGACCAAGGAGGTTTGAGGCAGTGGTGCCATTAAGGAAGAAAGTCCCATTCCTCACAGTGTAGATCAATGACACAGCAGGAGAGCCTGCAGCCTGGGAGACACTCAGCATCTGGGAGGACAAAAAAACAAAGGTATAACCACATAAAACGTTTGGGATTACATTACTGTAATGTGAAAATCTTAAAGATTAGTACAAATCTTGTGCACTTTAATGTGGCAGCTCATTACAATTATACAAACATTGCTTCCCTAAACATACTGTAATTAATTTACATTTCAGAAGCTGCTCTTGTTTAAAAAGACAAAGCCTGAAGGGGAAAATTTGTCACATATTGCACACAGTTTGCACCTGTTTGACTTTGTCAGATCACTGAAACTACATAATGTAATATTGATGTGTAACAGGGGACAAAACTGGTAAAGTTACAAATATTCTGATACTATCCTGAAAACAATATTAAGCAAACTCTTGCATCTAGCTTAACTTCTGTTTGTGTTTCTGAATGGTTCTCTATACATGCCATTGTCCAAAAAAAGGCAACATCAGATCTCTATCAAAGTCAGCCCTCAGACTGTTTTAATCCAGTTAAGAACAATGAACACCAGAACACTGCACTGCACATGTTTCAACCCTTGCCTTATGTTACAAACCATAACATTACCACTGAAACAATAAAGCACCTCATACACGGTGCTACATAACTGGTACCTGAACAGAGAGTCTGTTGTTGGTGTTGAACACTTTGGCCTGTGCTTCAGAAAACACCTTCTCAAGCCTCTGCTCCATCATTTGAGAGAACCGACAGGACCGAGGATCATCGCCTGCTCCCACAAACTGCAGCACTGGAACATAAAAACAAAATCAGCTCACAAAACACTGGCAAAACGATTAATAGCATTTTTTAAGAATTAGTTAAACAATATATAATACTATATATATATATATATATACACACTGTATATATATCATTTCAGGTCTTATGTACCTCTGAATAGACATGCAATATTTCCATTTCCTCGTCTGTGTATGTGGTATCACAATCTTTATTTTCTTAGTCCTCAAACCAAGTTTTACCTGAAATTGCCCCAGTGCTCTATTACAATACGAATAAATAAAAAGTAAGTCTCAAGCTGATCTCTGAATTATTTTTGTATTTTATCCTGTCTGAACACTAGCTGACCTGTTTTCAGCTGGAAGCCTGTGGCTGGGCTGGATCTCCATAATGCAACTGGGAGGGGCAGGGCTGTTACCATGGGGAGGTACTGTCGCAGGTCTGAAATCAGCTTATCACGGCCATAGGAGTCCAAGCCTTCCAGCACTACAGAGGGAGGGTAAACCATGTCCCCTCCAGTCACGTGGTAAGCCACTGTCATGTTGGGAGAACCAAATACTGTCTCCACCTGAGGGGGTAACGTAGAGAAGAGAATTACTAGAATTAATGCTCAATAATTGCACAATGCTTATACCCAAGTGGACAATGTTAAAACAGTCATTGTAATGTTATTAGGGCTTTTCTACTATGACAAGTCAAAATAGCTGCTGTGAAAAAGGCCTATCTGAAGCAAGTTTCCCGTGCTGATAAAATAAAATAAAAGAAACCATCCAATGTATAGAAGCTTATGAATCAATCTAAAATCATTCACATTCTTTGAAAGAATGGTGGACCGTGATGTCAAATATTTGTAGTTATTTGGCAAAAACCTATTGGTGATGTGGTTCTTTAGGCAGGATGAGAGGGGGGTGTCACTCAGTCATATTAGCTGAATGTCAGGACAGTGAACTGTATTGGATTGACGGAGCACTTCAAACGTGTATTCCAACTACTTGCTAATGAGAGCAACAGAAGAAAGAGAGAGTGATTATGGAATACAGATATGTGTGGAGAGAAGCAGGAGGGACTGAAGTGAAGAGAGAGAAGTGAGTAAAGATGAGCAAGACATGGGAGTGACTGTTAAATAGGTAGTTTGGGACAAAAAGGCTTATGTTCCTTTACTTTTAACTCAAGAGGCTAGGCATCACTGCATTCTCATTCTCACAGAAACACAGGTAAAATGTGTGTGTTTCGTAACTGCGTGCAATGACATGTTTATCATTAAGAGTTTGACTTTTTGGTGAATTCTGAGTAAACGTAAAGCGGAAAGGGAATGATGATAGATGTAGCAAAACTAGGTGTGTGTGTGTGTGTGTGTGTGTGTGTGTGTAGGAGAGGTGAAACCATTCAGATCTGTTATCTAAACCCATCTGAAAGTCTGCGCTGACAAGGAGATCCACTGGCCAAAACACCAAGAGCCTATCCTCTCTGTAGTTGAGACTCACCACTCTGCCTCCTCACAATTCAGCCTTGTTACAAACTCTGTGAAAAGAGCCCTTTCTTATCACTTCATCCTCTCAGGCTTCACCCATGTGAAGGTGTTATTAAGAGATTGCATTTTCAGCAAGCCAGATATCGGTAACACACCCACTAACACTATCTCAAAGAGTGAGAAAGACTGCCAACAGATTAACCCAACGGATCTAGTCAGTTTTCTTAAAGTTTCAAGTTAGTGGAGAACACTACGTACCAAACACACAAATACTTTACTTTTGTATATTCTTTAAAGGTACAATAGTTTAAGCCTTGTGGCTCAATTCCTTTAGTCAGTTTCTCTTCATCTTTTTAGCATCAGGGCGACGCATCGTTCACCTCCCAACATTTTAAAACCTATAATTAAACACAGAAGCAATTTCCCTTGCCAACAGCTTGCTTCTCATTGGATGAGAGAACAGTGCTACTTAAAGGAACCCAAGCAATGTTCAAATGGGTGACAGAAGTGCACTGAAGCAAGACACCTTCAGAGACTACAGAGAGAGAGAGGGTGAACATGTGAGAGCATTGACCTTTATATTGGCAGGACGCATACACAGGCCTCATTCTCAATTATTTGATACTACCACTTTGTGAAACACAACACACCAAGACATATCACCGGATTGTAGATATACAAAACACACACACACACACACACACACACACACACACACACACACACACAGATGAAGGCAGTCCAAAACTGGAGATCAGAAGGAGAGAAAAATGTTTTTGTAGGGAAGAAATCCTATTTCCACTTCATCTATTTCCCCTGCCAACAATTTTCTACAACCTAATTTAATTCTAGCCATTGATTTATTTTCCCATGTTCAGTGTATGCACAGAAAACATTTTAGCAACTAGCTAAAACCGTTCCCATGTGAAGTCTTTATTTTTTTTTTGTTTTACACACAAGCACTCACAAACTAGACTCAAACACACTTTTCTACTTCTCACTGACTGCATTTAGCGTAGCTTCTCATAACCAAGAGGTGCTTCTGATTCAAAGTCAAATTGAGCAGGGTTATTAGAGCTTTATTAGAGAGAAAGAATGGTTTTGGCACAGTGGGAACTATGATTGGTTCCACAAAGGGCTAATCCACAGACAAGAAGGTCATTTTGTGCCCGTTGGATCTGTTTGTCTCATTATTGCAGGGGAAATGGTAAGGTTGGTTTTCCTCTTGAGATTTATTACACCATAATCTGGTGTGTCCATAACTGTGGTAAAATTGCCTTTTGATGAAGTGTAGCTAGATTATCTCTGGATATTAATAAATATGAAGGAACTGGAGCAACAGTTCTCATCTATAGCACTGCTACAGCCCGAATCTACTTCTTGTTTTAGTGTTGGTACAGTTACTCAAATATGTGACATCACCCACTGCCTTCAGGGAAACATTCACTCAACCTAATTTCTATATTAATCCTCATCTCATCTCACATAGCCTACATGAGGGTCCTTGGTATAAGTGTCTAATTCACACCACGCTAATAAACCTCCAGATTTCTGGTGAGGGCTCAATTAGGAACCATTCACTGTTCACTAGTGCTTGATTATTCAGCCATAATCGAGCAACAGTTTGGGCCTATAAAAAAGTAGCTGTCAATTAACCACTCAAATTTACACTTATTTAAACTGCTTCAAAGGAATAAAATGAATGATTAATGGCAAATGTCTGACCTGTGCTTGGGCTAAGGTATCATTTAGAGCTTTCCGGAGGCCCTGACTTAGCCCCCTTCGCAGGTTCTGCCTCTGAATGCTGTCCAGCCTGTTTCTTCTCACATAGATGGAAACAACTAAGAGAAATATTGAGACAGAGGGACAAAAAAAAGGAGAAACAAATACATACACCGGACAACACATGTTAGAGAAATAATAAGATTTTACAACTTCATTAATTCTCTAAGACTGTGTTAAAAGCATTGTTTACCTGTCTTCACCCACAATCTCTCGGTGATGTTGCACTGCTGTGGTGGAGCCTCTGTGGTGGTGGTAAAAGGGGAAGTTAAGATTGTGGTGGCCCCCCTGGGAGGGCTCGTTCTGGGGACAGGTGGTGTGAACGTTCTCCTGCTGATCTGCGTCCTGGCGGTTGTGGTGGTCGTAGTTCTCCTGGTCACAGGTGTAGGCTGTGGTGTGGTAGTGGTGGCAAACTGTGTGGTTCCAGTGGTGACTCTTGAAGAAGACATGGTAGTGGTGAGGTGTGTAGTTATGGTGGTTGGAGCTACAGTTGTGGTGGTAAGGTGGACAGAGTCTGTTAGGATGTCCTGTTGAGGGGGCAGAGGTGATCCCTGAGATGTCCTCTTGGTGGGCCCAGCAGAAAGGGAAATTCCGTCTGATTGAGAGGGGGCTAGGCTGGCTGCTTTTTCTTTGGGGATAGTGAGCGCAACTACTCTGGATGTTCCAGCGGTTAAATCATCTGTCCTCGCCTCTGTAAGGACAAAAAACGTCTCATTCACTTCCTCTGAGGGATCGAGATTTATTTATAAAGTCAGACTTGGTGATGAGAATGGAAATGTGGCTTTTACAGACACAGAGGAAGATGCAGTGCTTGGGTTTATGATTGGTTTGATATCTTACCCGCTGAATATAGCATTGATGATGACAATGATGTCGGTGACACTTTTTTAAGACACTGAGGTGGGGGGTTTCATATGTAATGAGGTCGACTGAGAAGCTTTGATAGTGCTGTATGATCGTGGTGAAGTCTCTGAAGATGTTAATGATGATGAATGGAATGAAGATGATGACCCCAGCTCTGTAAGAAGGGTCAAGCCCCCTCAGTTTCAAATCAGTTGTGCTATTGATATTATTTCTGTCAGAGAAATTGAGTGCAGGGTTGTTTGAAAGTGTGACAGCAGCATCAAATTGAAGAAAGTCAACATCTGGCAGAGGGGGACCGTGCCTGCGCTTATACACCAATGCAAGAGGAGAAGCTTGTGAAGATGCTGTAGAGATGTAGAGTCAGTAGTTGTGTGAGAGAGGAGCAGAAAACAATCTGAACCCCATGCAGTGTTTACAGTGGCTCCTTGCTGTGTGCATTGACATCCACAGCAGATATGAGATTAGCTGGGGACACATTCAGTTTCTGTTATTTATATTCTGGTGTGCCTTCAACATGTGTAAATGATGGATGTTCTCCAACAGTTAAATAAAATTAATTTGGATCACTGGTGACTACACTTGGATCAGTTAAATTCAATATATGCACATTACCCTCTTGTCCATCCTCCAGCTCTGGAAGTTTATACGATGGGCCATCTGCTTGTAAATTAGAATTTGCCCTATCAAAGCCAAGAGATGTATTTTCTAAATCAAAGGCAATGCTTTGAAAAGGCACACACTTGGTGGCTTCCCACTTTGTATATGGTGCCATTAGTTTTGTGCCAAAGCTGAAAATAGCACTAAAGGATTTAATGCTATTTTGTCCATCACTTGTGGAAGGAGTTGCAGCAGAGGAAGCAGTGGAGGGAATGGTTCTTTGCCTTCCTAAATAAAAAAATGATCTATCACTTCTCACACTGGGGAATGGTTCCGTAGAGCAAGGAGTAGAGTTTGTCCTCGCCGACAGGATGATTTCAGACCAGGTGGAAGGAGAAGACGGCTCAAAATGGCCCGTCTGCATCACATCATCTTTATGAGAAATACCTTTTAAAGGTTCTAATGCAGCATCAAAAGCTACTGGAGTAAAAGGAATTTCAGTGGGAGATCCTTTACCAGAACCTTTATTCAATATGTTAGTTATGAAAGATGGAAAATAAGTACTGAACACAGTGTCTCCGATTACAGTAGACTCTTCATTTCCATTCAATAAAGGAGAACCTGAACTCTTAGCAGCATTTCTGTGGAAGCTCTCAGTAGGCATCATGTGACCATCCGAGGCTGGCAACGTTTTACCGTTCCCTGGGTTTCCTTCTACTTCGAAAGGTATATTGCGACCAGCTCTTGAAAATGTTATGATGTGAGCAGAGATTTCAGCTGAGGACAATGTCTGGTGCGCTTTATTGGGTAGTGGAATTAGACCAGATGTTATATAAAACTGTAATTAAAGATCTTGTTATAAAAGGTCTTTGTGAGGGAGTATGGGGTGATAATGAGGTTTTAGGTTGGTCTGTCAAATTAACCTCAATATTTGCAGACAGGCCAGTCTTGTTTGGGCTATGGCTGAGAAACAAGGGCAATAATGATGTAGGCCGAGTGGTGTGTGAAAAACTTTTGTACATAGTTTTATAGGTCATATCCTTTGCTGAACTAACTGGCACCGCTGAACCAGAAAGAGGCATTGTTCTACTGTTGTACTGTTGTTGTGAGTCTGATGTGGAGGAGGTTTTTCCCATTCTGGTGATCAAACTGATGATGGAACCTGTGGCTGATTCCGGCCTCAGCCCTGTGACTGAAAGTGAGTTATTTGGGTGAGCTTAAGCGGAAATGAAGGTGGGGTCTGCTCTGGCTAGCTCTCCCTGGTTGTAATTTACATTGATGGTAGGAACTCTGGGGATACCGTGACCCGCTGCCATCAGTAAATCACCGGTATTAGATGCATGTTCTGATGACACCATGCCAGAGTGGATACGTGTTAGCTCAGTGATCGCAGTTTCAAAAAGAGACGTTTTACCTGCTGGAGTCTCATGGGGTCTGAAAGTGATTGCTGGTGATACAGTTGGATTTACAACATGTGAACTGAGAGGCAAGGTGGTTGTATCTCCACCGCTTTTGTGAACAAAAATCTGATTATCTACTTCTGTCTTTTCCGCATATGCTGTTTAATTTAACATCTGTTGTGTGACCTTACTAGAAACTGAATAGCCTTTAGGATGGGCAGACAGCAGTGCTGATGTGGGATTTTGTAAAACTCCCTGCTGCTTTTGAACAGCTTACCTCTCTTGATTGGAGGAAATAAGGGGCTAATTTGGAGATTATTGGCTGATACAGAGTTTATACCTGGGTTCAGGCTTTTAGTGGTTTCATATAAAATCTTTAAAAGACTTTCTCCATAGTTAGGAGTAGAATATTATGTGTATGTGCTAGCTGCTGGTGTCTCAATCACTTTTGTGCTTGCACTCCTTATGTATGCTCCACTCACTCTATAGATTTTATCCGCTGATGAGAACAATGAGTGGCTTGCCACTTCATTGCCCCTCTCAATGCTGGTTTTACTTGGAAAGTGCGATGGTTTGGTTGTTGTGCTTTGCAGTACCTGTGTAACAGCTGTGAGGACAACAACTGAATAAGTAGTGGAGTGTGTGAATATCCAACTGTTTGTCCAAGCCAGAGACCCTGCTGGTGATAATGTCTGAGGGGCCAGGCTGGACACAATCTTATGTCTTTGAGATGGAGCAGCTTTGCTTATCCACCCAGCAGAAGATGATGAAAATAGAGACACTATGGATGATAACACAGATGAAGTGGATGGAGGTGATGAAGACATTGACAACGACAATGAAGAAGATGATAATGTTGATGATGAGACATTCTTGTTTTTATCCATAAAGGACACATGTGATGGCCTAGAGACAGCCGTTGCCATGGTTACAGCCTGAGGTGGTGCGGTGTGTTGGTGAGAAATGCTGTAAGTCAGACCTGAGTTGGCAAGGAGGATCCTTTCTCCCGCAGAGGACGATGAGGAAGACATCTCTGAGCCCTGGCTGGAACTATGTGAAGGCCATTGGGTGGTGTGGGTCTCGTCCCCGGTGGTGGTTGGTGAGGTTCTACTTTCATCCAGGCTCACTGGATGTTTCACAGTTCCTGCCATGACAGTTAAGACAGAAGAAAAAGCAGGCCGCCCTGATAAAGCTCCCCCATCTGACTCTGAGTCACCATCTGAATGGATGACTGGGAAAGGCACCTCCTCTGCCATTGGATGAGCATGAGCAGCTTTGGCTGCAGGGTCGCTTGGTAAGGACGAGGCGCCAGAGGCATCAAAGGTGGATTTCTCTGTTAACAGAAAAGAAAGTGAAAAGATAGGTCAATATTGGTAAACATACCAACAAAGTCTGGCTCAACAATTGTATGTTGCTGGGATAAAGCATGACACGTTGGATGTCCCCGTCCCTCTCTCTATCATGGCTTAGCACAGCTAAGGTCGGTTGTTATTGGTTTGAAGAAATACAAACAAGCCAAGCGTTTTTCTTCCTATTTACCGAATAGACAGGCGGTGTAGCCAGATCATACTCCAGATCATACACAGTGCTGTGGAGATAAGTCTGTCAGTGTGAGACTAGGCACTGTAAAGATTTGCAAAGTAGTGAAAGGAGAACTCACAGAAGCTGGAGTAATCTTCACCTAGTGTATGTTTTATGTGAAGTTTAGATAACACCAACAGTTCAGGCTAATTGATGAAGTTGTGAAAACAAAACTGCATACAAAAATGGAAAAGAAAACATTAACACACTTACAAAAACTTTTCAAAAGAACATAAGGAATCCCATAAGTCAAAAAAATAAAGGTTATGCCAATGGATATCTTCCAGGAGGACATTCTTCAATTCCAACAAAAACTTCCCTTGAGGAACTTCTTCTTCTTGCTTTTGAAGAGGAAGCTCCTCCTACGGACAAACAAAAGTTTGTCCTCAGTAATTAAGGCAATGAAATAACATTTCTATGACAACAAAACAATTTCTAAATCACTATTGCAATTGGTCTAACCCAGAAATAACAATAACATATACATTGTTTAGGGTACTTAAAATACTAATAATAATACTACCTCAAACAATGAAATCTCTCCTTTGGATTCTATTTAAAATGGTACAGGTTAAGTTCTCTCTATTATAAAGCTCTCACTTCCTATTTGGCAGTTCGGACCCATGACCAGCAGGTGCTATGGATAGGAGATAAGAAATAATTGAATTGTAGAAAACTAGAATGTATCTGGCCAGTGTGCAGTCTACTTTTTAGGGCACGGGTTAGCACCTTGACAAGCACCATTTTACTAATGGCTTTGTTAACATTAGTTACGATTTTATCAAATCCAACTTTTTGGTTGCTAGGTTGTGACCACAGCCCGACTGCTACTGGACATTGAGGCCAATATTAATACTGTGTTGTGAACAACATATCAGCGTTTTTTTTTTTCTTGTGTATGTGTGTGAGCTGAATATTTTAAATTTGAAAAATCAACTTGTCAGTGCTCTCTGGACACTGTGTAATGTAATGGTTCAGATGCTCTGTAGATCTTTTCCAGAAGGTAAGTGGCCAAATGCCCATAGAAGGGACATCCTAATAGCTATTCGAAAACAACCTGGCAACCCAAAAGCTGTACTTATCTATGAATCGTTAGTGAATGATTTATTAAAGCCATTATTTACAACTTAACATTTATTATAATGGCTGTTTCTCCTGCAAACTATAATCAAAAAAAGGGTAGATAAGCTGTCAAAGTTATGAACTTGACTTGCGAGTACAATCTTTTAATTGACTGTTCAGTGGTAATCAATTCCACCAATGTGCCAAAGTGAAAACCAATCCCAAACTACAAACACCAGGTTTTGAGGTGTAAACATATCTGTCTAAGTCACAGACAGTACTGTACACCAAAGGCAGACATTTATGTATTCCCAGAGGAGAGAAAAAAGACCATCTTCAAAGTGGAGCAAATAGAATTATTCAAGAGATGGCAGCTGTGTGTAAAGCTTAAATAACACATAATGGACTCTAACTTGACGGTACAGTGGTTATGTCTTGTATAAAAGTCAGAAGAGACAAAAAATATGGAGGTTTACACTACAGTAACTAGCATGAAGATGTATGATGCACCAAGACGGCAGACATGTAAAGCTTTGCAGTCGTGTCACATCTCCCACCCCCTCAGCATGTTTCTCCTGCTGAAGTGCAACCAGCTAGCACTCACATACAAGCGCAAAAGGATAAAATATAGTAACATATTAGTCAATTTTACTCATACTGTTGTCCAAGTCCACTTAAAAAAAATACCCTGAACATAAACTGTCATCTTCTGAGAATTGGCCAGAACATACTGTGGAGATTACCAAGGCCCTTGAGTCCATGTTTTCTGAAATACACAGATGATTCATTCATTCATTCAAACCTTTATTTAACCAGGATAAAAAACTCCTTGAGATTAAAAATCTCTTTTACAAGAGTGTCCTGGCAATCAAGATGATGATTGGCCTAGGCAGTGTGTACTCACACAGGTAGCCCTGTAAAGCTATCTGAAAACATCTTTACTGTGTTTAGATATTTCCAAATCATAAAATGTAAATTCTAATAGGATCTAATACGTCAGTAACTCTGAATGCATTCTTAAATGTCACCAATATCCCAGACAAGTGGCTTAATGATTTTTTGTTTTTGTTTTCACCGGGATAAATCTCTGAATTTCATTAATTGCAACCATTCATTTACAGCCCTTTCATGCTGTAATCGTGATCCCACTAAATTCCTTTTCTTAAATCAATCATTAATGTGCTCAAATATGATTAGTGAAATTGCTATACTGCAATCTCTAATCCATTCTTATAAAACGGTGATACAGACCAAAGAGTTGGAAGAGGGGAAAAGTATTTCTGTATTCACAAAAGAGCTAGGTAACAAAAGGATATGTGTCCTCATTCAAGGCCACTAAAGTCAAACCACCTAGTCATCAAACTGAAAGAGAACTTCCTGCCCCCCTCCCTCCCCTGTCTCAGTGCGCCCAGTGGCAACATAAATTTGGGTGCACGGGACGAAGGCCAGTCCAAGCGGAGGTGTGGGGTCCACCTGTGGTTTGCCACCTGCTCTGACAGAGCTGAGCATATGGGCGGGTTTAAACAATGAACAAGGGAGGGGATGTGAGCAGATACAAAGAGAGAGTGATAGAGGCAGACAGTGAGGAGAAAGGGTGGGCTGTGGAGAAAGAAGGTCCCATCAACACCAGAGGATAAGTGCAGCAGTTGGGTTAAAGATTGATACAAGAAAGAGAAAATGATTGAATTTGCAGTGTCTGCAGTCTAGTCTGCAGGTCCTTTTAAAAAGTAATGTATCTTCATGGTTTCTCATTCCATTGTGCTTCAGCCTCAAAAGCAACGTAACAGATGATGTCACTTAAAAGTACAGGGTTGAGTAGCACAAAAATGAATAGTCAATAGTAAATGAAAATTACTTTTTGATTATCCATAAATTGCTAAGACTAACATGCCAAAAATACACTGGTTGCTCTTTTCAAATGTCAGAATGTGCTTTCTTAAAGTATATGTATTGTAAATTTAAACCTTTGGGGTTTGGCCTGTTGGACAAAATAAGCAATATGAATGTGTCACCTTGGGTTATGGGAAATAAAACCAACCTTTTTAAAAAGATTAATGGATCATGAAAATAATTATTAGTCACTGCTGTAAGAGCCATGAAAGCTTAACAAACCAGTATTTGTTTAGCCTTAAACCCCACAGACTTGCTGGCGTGTTTTTTTTGCAATTTTAGTCTCAATCTCAATGTTTCCCAAGATGCCAAATATGTTAGACAGGCAGCGTGGAATAATATTTACTTTCTAAATTTAAAGCCTTTTATGAAAAATAAAAGGGAAAAAGTAATTATTTATGAAGTTAAATAATGTGCTTTAATAAGCACCTACGTTCAATACATGTTTGGTTTTGGAATAGCCTACTCTAGTTTAGAGACAGCTACGTGACCCTGACTTGTCTCTAAAACCCTCTGCACAGGACACAGGCATGACATTGCTGGGCTCCCGCTGTTCCACTCTTAGTATACACTGCTTCTCCTTTTGCTTTGAGCTGTTTTTGTTCTCTTGTGTGAGGGAAATGGTAAACAACAGAGCATAATTCAATAGTGAGGTGGATGGAACCCTGGGAGCAGAGAAAAAAAATTGAGAAGCTGTTTCAACTGCTTCTGAGGAAGTGCCTCAGAAAGCCCTCCTATGTTTTGGCTGTTTGGAAGGCGGTAGCATTTACCACTGCTTTGAGCTGTTGTTGTTCTATCAAAATTAGAATTAAGAGCTTCAGTAGTAAGGTAGAGGGAAGTCTGGGAGGAGAGACTTTTGACAGTATCTGCACATATGCATTGCACATACATGTGTTTTTTGTCCGTGTGGAGGTATCACGTCTGAGCAGGCCTGGAGAAGGATGCTGGCAGTGATGCCAAGCAGTGCTGAGGTGACAGTATGGATGGGAGGGAGGATGTCACACACACCCAGCACCATGCTTTTTATTTTTTCAGAGGGTGCAAACAGCACAGCAGGATGAGACACGCATCAGCTGTCTGGAACACAGCCCAGCGGACACTTAACCCTGCAAGCACGCAGAGAAGTGTACATGGAATTAAAAGAGATGTTCATTCATTCGTTCTCATTTAATACTCCTGACGAGGATAGATAATGTTTTTGGTCCAGTCTGGCTATTTGTCGGTGGCAAAGAAGGCCATATAATTAGTTTGTGGAGTGACTGGAGGGAGCCAGGCTGTAATTAAAAAAAAAAAAAAAAAAATGTTCTTACTACAAATGTTTTATATAAGCAAAATAACAATTCAACATACATGTGTTTTGATTCTACAGCCCTACTTGGTCTAGTATGACCAGTAGCTTATGGTGGCTAATGTTAGCTAATATTAGCAAACGTTAGATGGATATTGTTGTGTTATCAACATTACTGAGACTATGACTTAGCTATACTTATGCACTACATTACAGCATTTACTATAATCTTGTAATTGTCACTTGTTTACGCAGAGGACGCTGTTCAGCAAATGTTAAATACACTCGCTTTTAGGTATTTCTTAACATTGCAATATAGGGCATTCATTGTCAATGATTGAACTTAAATGAATGGGACATTTTGGGCGTCTTTCACTATGTGTATTAGCTGAGTTCTTAAAGAGGAACAATGCAGTTTTTTAGCTTAATTTACCTTAACTGAACAGCTTCGGAGTCAATGGAATGGTTATGTGACTTTTTTGGGGTTGAATGGTGGCCTTCTTGCTTTCCCCTAGCGCTTGTGAGTGGAAAAGGACCCTTTGGGTTGGCGATGTAACGAATTGTTTCACAGCACTGCACACATAAACGTCCCCATTCAGGAACCGGCTGGCTATTAGAACAAGGTAGCAATGGAGTTTTTCCCACTATCGTCATGACTGAGCCGGCAAAAAAAGAAGCAGAAAGCTAGGAAAGCATTGTTGGAAGAACATAGAAAGATAAGTCAGACACAACTAAACAGAGGAGCTGCCAAATATCTATTTTGAAGCTGTAAGGGGAGCTCTATAGAGAAACCTGCAAGCAAAAACAACAAAGAAATTGCCAAAATTGCATTGCGCCCCTTTAACGCATTTTATCACCTAAAAATCAACACATTTTGCAGCCTTGGTAGAGAAGGAGTGCTTTCGTGTTATATAAGAAACCTGGGTGTTGTGCACTATCATCCAAAGTGCACATCTAACAACTACCACATGAAAGCTAGTATTTGTTTTAAACATCTCAATTAATCATGTAAAAAAAAAAAAAAGCAATCCCCAGACTCTCCCTTTTCACTGATAAAATGATGGGAAACAATTACTTTAAGTAAGAAACAGCTCTGGACAATCCACTGACTCAAGGGAAGCAAAGCTCTCCACCTTCTCTCTCTTTCTCTCTCTCTCTCTCTCTCTCTCTCTCTCTCTCTCTCTCTCTATCTATATATATATATATATATATATATATATATATATATATATATATATATATATATATATATATATATATATATATATATATATATATTCCAGATGAAAGTCAGCCTATCCACTGACGCTAAAGCTCTTCGTCTTTTCAAGTCCGACATGTCGACCCACTGACTTCTGCCCTCCTGACACAGCTCCGGACGATGCAGTCATGGCTTATGCTGTTGCACTCTGTCCACTCCTATTACTGCTCAACAAGGATGCTCTCCACTGTCCTTGTGTTTGAGCTAGCCTCATTTAAGATTGGGTGATATGATGTTGTAGGCTGTGAGGTGATAGTGATTTGTTAGAGAAAAGTACTTTAACAAGCAACAACTAAGTCATATTCACATGAAGTACTACACCGGTCTGGTAACTAAACTATCACTGTTACTGTACATTGCAGTTTCTAAATAACCCAACACTAGAAATTCCATTAATTATCTCCTGTATCTGTATCGCCCTATACATAGTGACACAATAAGATGTCATTGTTATGTTATATATTATAAGATGTTCCCATTGAGCGTCCCTATGTTTTTTTTTTAAAGAGCTTTATTGTTTTTCCAAATACAACAGTATAAACAGTAGGCATACATTATTAGAGGGCAAAACAGAATAGAAAAACACAACATAATTAAGATTTGAGCTTACTATAAAATGCATCAGTGCAGTGTGTTTTCCACGGCAGGCTCAGTTAAACACACTAGAGAACTATTATTCAGGGCTTTTTGGAAGGTGACAGGGGACACATTCTCTCTGCTCTCACATGAGGGATCGTATATCTGTTGGCTCAAACACTTTTGGCAAAAATGTGAAAAATGCATCGAAACTTAATTGATTTTTGGGCCTCATTATGTAAATTCAGAAATGAAGGTGCAGCAACAATTCAGTGAATAAATGATATTAACATATTTCTGCTGAACAAAACAAACTATTCAAGAAATCACATATTTTGATATGATGTGATAACACTTTTAAAATCTTGCTGTATTATGTAAAGGATGGGAACAAAAGGGTTCCTAAACCAAAAAAAGTGCTGCTGACCAATAGCTGTTAGCCTGTCTACATAAGAAAAAAACTTATTTTTAAGGATATCACAAAAATACTAAGATGATTCAGAAGAATTTCAGTTTGCATCTTTTGTCTGTCAGTGAGGCTCTTAAATGAAACCATTACATCAACTTACACAACAACTAGCAGTAAGGCGTCTATGAATATAAATTATGTAAAACATGAATGACCTTTAGGACCAGCCAAATGCATTGATTTTGTTCATCTGACATGAACATGAGGGCATTCATCCTTTACATTTGATACTAACAAGTCAGACCAATGAAAGGCCTCAAGATTCTGACAAATTATGCTGCAAGTAGAACTCTTTAGGCAGTTTCAAATAACAATTCTAGAACTGAAGAGATTAAATAAATCCAGCATGTATTTGCAGCTTTGATGAAAGAGCTTCTGAAGAAGCACAGACTTTTTAGGAGTGTAATGGCTGCGTGGCTTATTCAATATTAATTTTAGATAGGCGGCACCAAAGCATCGTCAGCAGAGCAGTGAAATAAAATATGGTGCTGTTTTACACTTCCAGGGGAGGATGACTTTCCGGTGGTAACTCTGCTGATGGCTGAGAAGTTCAATACACTTGCATTGCAATGCATGGTGGTGCTAAAGAGTACACTGGTCTAAAAGGATCTTATAACTTTACAGAAAACATTCAACACTGAACAAGATTCAAAAGCCAGACTAAGCTTTCTCAGGAATGTTGGTGAGCCTGTCTAATATAAAACGTTTACAGATCAGTTTATAATTATTAAGAAAAGATGCATTTTATTGTTCCAAGGGGAATTCTTGCTTGGGCAATAGTGCTACGATCATCTGCGCTCAGGATTAAGAGATCAAAAAAAGGTCACTCCAACTTTCAGATAAAGAGCATGTTTACATAAACCTGCATTATCACTTTTATTAGCAATAATCAACAACTAAATACAAGCCTTACTATGACTATTCCCAAACATCGTTTCTGAATGCATAATAACTAATGAGCATAAAATAAGTTAAATATTTTCTCAAATAAAAACTGGTAGTTAAAAGCTTGAGCTCTTCAGTAATCACAAATATACACTTTAATGTGGATGGTTTGCTTTCAAGTGTATTATTGTATTAGAAGTAGACTGGTTAAGTTGAGGGAAACTCATCATAAAATAACACTTTGAATTCACTGATCATTACAGATTAATAGTACATAGAAATGTTAGAATATTTTCAGGGTGAAATATTCCTTTGATGCATGTAGTAATCAGATGAGACCTTATATGAGGTAGACAGGGTGACTGGAAGTCAGAGAGCTCAGTTAGGGCTCTGCAGGCAATCGCATTCCCATTAAATCCACCAAAAAGTCAGTCATCTTGCACTTCAGCCCCGTGCCCAGAGGCAACACTAGCCTGTAAACTGTCAAGATTGAAAGCAGTAAGAGCATGTGCCATTGGTAGAGATAAAAGCAAAGGTAAGTACGGTCTTGCCATGGACGCATCACACAAATGAAATATAACAATTACATTTTTATTTCTTAACTAAATGTTTTATTTAGGTTGTACAAATACAGTACAAGTGAAAAACGTAGTGTACTGTTCTTGTTAGACAACCCGTATTTCAGCATTAGGTTTGTGCATGTCACGTTTAAGCTCCAAATCAGATTGAAAATTCGGAAATAAATCTAAGCCTCTTCAAATAAGACCCTCTTGTCTTGGTATAACATTATACACAAACAGACGTAGAGAGAAAGACTCTATCAAACTGAAGCTCAAGGCTGTCCCCTGGGGCCGTGCATATCAGAGCAGGCAGGTTGTGTGTCGGAGTTTAGCAGCATGCTGGGGCTCTGATGGGGTTTGTAAAAGCCATTTGACATGGCTGTGGGTGTGTAATGACAGGTAGGGGTCAAGAGAGGGCATCGGATAGTGCCACAGCAGCTGACGGGACTGTGCACATGTCTCATCCTGAGTAATGTATTTGCTGTGATTAATTTTGAACATATAAATAGATATTATGGATCTAGTTTGAGTTTTTGAGCTCTTGTGGCACCATGGAGGTGTTTTTCTTTGAGTGGCTCCATGTTTTGTGTGTGATTTTGTGCATGCGAGGACAAGGATGCACGTGCACCTGCTCACATGCATGTGACATGATGCAGAGTCCTGCTAATGGTTTCACACTATTCCACTGATATACAGGCAACATATGCTGCAATGCACCAGCAAAGCCAAGGAAGAAGAAGACCTAGATGTAGCCATTACAGGATTTAAAAAAACAATCAGCATTGTGAATGTTTTATAAGAAAGGTATTGCATTCACATTTCTTAGATCTCAGGAATACACACTATGTTTTTGTGCTATGACTTTGCCACTTATTCATTGTTTCATACACTGATGGTGGTGGAGCCGCCATGCAAGGCACTGCTGTTGTTTTCATACTGATCAAGCCCAACAGTAAGTTTATAAGCTGCAGCTGTTTCAGTATTGGGTCAAGATCTATGATTATATGCTCAACCTAAATTAGAAAAGTATAGGAACAGAAAGTCAAGGGCCTGTTTTTTACAACTTGGAGCCAGATCAGTAGCCAGCTGAGAAAGATGCACTTTCATTATGCACAAGCATAGCTTATGATGTTTAGATCTACGCTGGGTCTTTAGGTAGACTTTGGAATAGTCAGCGTGGGAAATAATTGGAGAAATGGTGAAAAATAGGATAACCTACAGGACAGTATGGGTTTAGCAATAACAAAAGCAGGGTTAAAAAGTTAAAATTAAGCAATCCTATTACTGTAAGACATATGCAGATTTGACTTTGTGCAAGTCTGCCATAATACAGCCGGTACTACAAACTAATCATCACTAAAGTAGAATAAAAGTAGTTTGTCCCTGCAGAGTGACCTCGCTAAAGGGTTGAGGTCAACAGCCTGCTATTCAAAAGACAATACTGTGCATCACAGTGAGGGTAGCTGAAGTAACTTGTCTCACAGTACTTGGTAACCTGTGACAATCTGAGCTAAAAAAACAAGAGTACTCTGGGGAAATAACATGGCCTTGCCGCTGACTTTCTAATTGGGCCCTCTGAGAGACTTCAGAGGACGTCAAAGCTCATCTAAGTGACAGATTGTCAGTGTGTCTTATATGTCCTGTGATAACTGCCTGCACAAATGTGAGGTCCTACTAGTCACATAGCAATATACTTAAAGGTACAACATGTAGTATTTTTCAATTTTCTATATTATTGTCAAAATAATTCAAATATTTTATATAATTACATTCAACTACTATTTATGAATATATAATCCATATATCTGTTGCTTCCTTGACATTTTTCTTTGTGTGAGAAAAAGGATACAAGCTAATAAGAATACATAAATGAATAAATAAACCTCAACAACTTCTGAGCTTTTACTCTGTGTTGCAAGCGTAATAGTTTTATTCAGGAGATTTCTTGCAAAAATTGCAGACAGCCAAAAACCTCCTTATTGGTCTCATTTGTTTATAGTAATAATACTAATTAACCAAAATTATTTTATTAGTTTAATTTCTTGCACATCCAGTTTTTGACATCAATGTCATTTAGGCAAAACGACTCTGCATTTAATTGGTAAATAAAGTGACTAATTCTGTCACAGACATACATATTTCATGCCTCCCATGTCAAACCAAATTGCCTCTTGAATGAATTAACATAAACATGAGGAAAAAGAAGGCTCTTAAGTAAGATAACAAAGACATATTGCAGTGGTTGTCCACCTATTTGCCGCACTAACCATTACAATGAAACCTTCCTTCACTTGAATGTGATTGTACATGCAGAAACGTATATGAGTAGTGAACAGCTCAAATCTCAACCAAAGATAAACCAAATGGAAACCACATTAGTTGTTTCCATTTCACTGAGGAGATTCAACGACTTTGACCGCATATATATTGGCTACAGTGCCACAGGGGTTAGCAGAGGAGGACGGAGGAAAGAGGACAATGAGGGATAACAAGGTGGGATAAGCCTGTTAAGCTTCCAAGATCCCCCCTGAAATCCACACCCGTGTAAGCACAAGAATGTCAAAATGTTTGTAATTCAATCACAATGCGCTATATCTGGGGTCACTACAAGCAGCAGGCCACAAACTGAATTGCTCATGCTTTACTGGGAGACAGTGTTTGGAATTTTTGAAAATGTGTTTAGAAAGGACTCATCTAAAATACATTTTTGCATTTTCTACTGTATCATAAATAAGTGATGTGATACGTTTTCAAATGTTTTTTAGCTATTGAAATGCAAGATTATATTATTGACTTTTTAGACAGCTAATGTTATATGTAACAATAAGTCCATTAATATGGCTTAAGAATAAATATTAGAAAGTTCTTAGATAATAAATGATTCATTTCACAAATCTTTTAAGCAAATATGCTAAAAGTGGGTTTATAGTATACCCTCAAATAATATTAAATAAATATCAAATGAATATTTGCTGCCTTTCTTACTGTTGTAAACTGAATATCTTTAGGTATGTAACTGCTGGTTGGAGAACACAAACCTTTTAAATATGTCTTCTTGGGCTCTAGGGTATTGTGATGGGCATGTCTCACAGTTGTATGATGTTTTATAGGCAGACAAATAAATGAATGGAGAAAACAATTAGAAGATCATAAAAAGACATTGTAAGTTAAAGCTCTAGCTCATGCATCTCTGTAGATGCGTGGAGCTCACACTAACAGCCACTATTCGATAAGACGTTATGTTTTGTGTTATGAACTGATGTACTGATGCTGTTGCACTAATACAAATGCTATGTACTGTATATAAAAAGTACAACACCAACACCTCAGACTCAGAGAACAAGAAGGGAGAAAATCTTAGAGATACAGCATGCAGGTGAGTTTACCACAGCAGTTTACTACAGCTGAATACCAGGTCGAACACGTTTGAGCTACAACACTGTTCATTCTTCACATCACAGCAGTTATACATCCGACCTTGAAACTTCACACAAACAAAGTAAACAGAGATCACCATATGCTCAATTCACCACAACACCACCGGGCCGAGGGCTATGTCACACTGCAGCTACAGCTGTGATGTTTTACACATATGATCCTACTATCACATCTTTAATGAATCGGTGTTCTCAGTTTTCAGGTATTTACAGCCAAGCAGTGATATGTGAGCATCCTCCTGATGCTTGGTCTGAAGTATGCATAAGGTTTGCACATTCTTAATGCACACATTCTTCCCTTATGTTTATGTGCCCACACAACCTAGCAATGGAGAAGGGGATAATTATGGATGGATGGATGGATAGATAGGCCTGTAACAATTATTATATAATTGTCTAATCGCAATTTCTTTTTTACATAACTGTGCAATACAATGTTTTTATGATAATAAAGAGACGTAGTTTACTTCATATGCTGTGTACATGTGTAACTACATTATCTGGGTCACTTGACAAATATAACCAAAAGACGTATCCTGAGATTCATTCTAAACTGTATTTTGTTTGGAAAATAATTAATAAGTAAATGATTTTAAATTTGACGTAAAGAGACAATTATATTGTTAATCACAATTATTTTTGAGACACTTAACTGTACAGAAATATTTGGAATTGTTACAGGCCGATGGATGGATGGATGGATAGATAGATAGATAGATAGATAGATAGATAGATAGATAGATAGATAGATAGGATAGATAGATACATAGATAGATAGATAGATAGATAGATAGATAGATAGATTGCATTACAAAGCAATTGTAATTCCATCCATCTTCATCCGCTTATCCGGTCATACGCCTTCTCCAGATCGACAAAACAAATATGGACTGGTTAGGCATACTCCCTCCAGGATCCTTGCGAGAGTGAACATCTGATCTGTTGTTCCACGACCAGGACAGAATCTGCATTGTTCCTCTTCAACCTGAGGTTCGACTATCGGCCGAACCCTCCTTTCCAGCACCTAGGAGTAGACTTTAACAGGGAGGCTGAGAAGTGTGATACCCCTGTAATTGGCACACATCTTCTGGTCCCCCTTTTTGAAGAGGGGAACCACCACCCCGGTCTGCCACTCCTTAGGCACCGTCCCAGACTTCCACGCAGTGTTGAAGAGGCGTGTCAACCAAGACAGCCCCTCCACACCCAGAGCTTTCAGCATTTCTGGACGGATCGCATCAATCCCTGGGGCTTTGCCACTGTGGAGTTGTTTAACTACCTTAGCGACTTCCACCAGGGAAATTGACGACAACCCCCCATCATCCTCCAGCTCTGCCTCTACCAGAGAAGACGTGTCAGCTGGATTTAGGAGTTCCTCAAAGTGCTCCTTCCACCGCTCTATTATCTCCTCAGAATTTAAAACCATAAAACCTGGCTTTGTAAAGGCCGGCTTATATACTGTATGTGAATTAAGAATGTAGATAAGAGAGGTTTTGTTTGAAAGTAGCGCCAGAGGTGAGACCTGGCAGTGGATAGAGAACCCAATGCTCAATGGAAGGTGAAAACAGATTTAGCTTCTGCTAAGGTTTCTAACATCCAGACATTATTTTTTTCTGTAATGGAAATTGCATAAACAATTGTTAATACATTCAAAGTTTTGGCAGAAGGTGCACAAAAATACTAAGTCAATCTTATATTGTGATATTGCTTTTTTACAAGTTGGGTCACTTTAAGTGATCCATGTAAATCCTAACCTTGCCTTTTTGTGCTAATTGACACATTAGAACACCTAGTGATTCAACATCAGCGGTGCCTGTGCATTTTGGACAAAGATAACTTCTCTTAAATGTCAGGTGCTTTAAGGTAGACAGCACATTAAGATTTGAGACTATATTTTGTTGTGTTAAAGATTGTGCTATAAAAGGATATGTTTTTAATGAATACATATCTGGATTTAGGCTAGCACTGTACGTATCAGAAGAATCCCTCAAAAAACAGTCAAAAGCTCCACTTCCTTTAAAGTCTGGGGTTGAAAAAGATGGTCAAGATTGCCTTGAGTCCTCACTTTTGTATTTCATATTGGCTGAAAACATTTGTTACAAGTGGAAAAGGTAAATCTTCTAAGAGATAACTTAGCTAAGCCATGTCCTTGGGTTGTGTGACGTTAAGCAATCACGTCATCACTTGGACTGACTCAAAGTTCCCAAGTATAATGGATTCAATATATTATTCAATGATTCTTTTTCCTCACTTTGACAGAAAATGCAGCTTTTGGAGACTATTACTAAAAGTACTTAATGCAGAGAACAGAGGACGGTTTTCTAAATACTAAAAACATGTCTACTTCAAGTTACTTAACTGATTTTTGTGGACACCATTCAAGATTTGGCCAGATAAATAATGCAAACCGTTGGAAGTGTCAGAGTTCAGATGAGGCCATCTGCTATAAGAATGTCCTCAGATTTTCTTTAGCAGAAAATTCATAAATAGATATTACATTAGTCTTCATTTAGATTTTTGACGAAGATTATATATCTACTCACAGTATCCCACTTTAGTGCTGCAGATTTATTTCAAACAAGTTTAATGGACAGCAAACAGATACTATTAAGAGGATGGGACCCCCAGGCAAGCCACCACCTCCTTTGAGCAGGTTTCTTTCAGAATGAGAAATAAGACAGATCAGTTCAGGAATGGGGAATTTTTTCTGATGTGCATCTATGGTGTCATATGAATTAAAGTGCACATAACGTAGTGCACATAAAAAGGTAAGATGCTTTCCGAGTGAGTCTTTGAGAAAATGGACATACAAAATGAAAATAATTAGATCTTTTTCATGTCCTCTTACTCTATTTTTTGTGTGCCTTTTTCCTGTCCACTTGAGAGGAGAAGAAAGACAAACAAGACAAAGTGCCTCAATCATTTGTTTGTTGACACACGGTTTTAAATATTGAAACTCTTCTTACCTGAGAGTGATAGATACTAGTTTTCGTCTATTTGAAGTTTGAATCCACCTCTTACTCCAAAAAGTGTCTGACTCTTCATAGCAACCCTGAGCTGCATACTTTTTCTTGTGTCCTTACAGACTTACGTCTTGAATTACATATTCTGTCCTTCTTCTAATTTGAACTTGTGCACCCCACTATCCCTGCTTTCTACAACATTTAGTACGCACAACTTGATGTGTCCCATAAATGACTCATAATGGCGTCCACTGTCAAGGAGAGGCCTGTCTCCTAGGTGATATCATTATCATTACTAAGATGTTTGTATGACATAAAGTAGAGGTGCCCTGTTCTAATCCTACGGACATGCTTTTGACCTTCACAGGCCACAAATTGACATTGAGACAGAAACACACGGTCAAGCTCTAGACTACATTTCACTGATGTTGTACGGTACAATTGTTCATTTGGGTTGCTTGTTTGCTTGGCAGATGAAAACCTGTGACATTGCTTGCTGTAATTAAATTATTGAATTATAGGTCTTTGTGCAATATATCAGGTCTTACTGTATTTGCAGCTTCAAAGATATTAAAGCAATACCCTTGATATTAAGAGACAAATTGAACATCCACTATAGTTATATATAAATAATATAATTTAATATTAAATATTAAAACAAAAAGCAATGCTCTCTTTCTGCAGCAACTTATAATGTGCTGAGAGTGTCAAGTGACAAAAATCACACATGAGTAAGTCTATGAGGACAGACCTTATATACAGTCTATGGGACAGACTAATCCGAATCATGAACGGATGTAATGTCTTTGGTCATTACATTCCTGAGCTGGTTGCGCCATGATTTTGTTCTGCTGTGCACTTGTCCTGTGAAGTAGTACGAATGATGACTAATATGAATAAAGTGACTCTTGAATAAGGTATCCAAACTCTGACGCTTGTATAGACATTTGCTACAGATGGGTATGAGCTGGAGCATGTACAAAGGTCTTGTTTGTGTGTATGCAACGGGTTAGCTCTCCAGCAGGAATAGAGCCACACACTTGGATTATCCCACTAATGAATAAGCCTGTGGGGAACATCCCGTCTCATTTGAAGACATAAGAGGGGACTTCAGGACATTAAAGTAAAGGCATAAATCAAACCAATGCTTCATGGTATAAATTTACAAATGTGTGTCTGCATGAACATTTTCCTCTTCCTCTTAAAATGTTTTTAAAAAAAAATTGCATGTCACTCAAATCAAAAATTGCATGCCACTTAAATCACCTCCAAATGTGATACAAGTAAGTTTGAGCACTAAAACCGCTTCTGTTTCTGGCACTGGAACATCTTTAAAATTCTAAGGCAGCTTGATTACTGATTAATAAGATAGGCTTTTAAAACTGTTAATTATTTCCTTTAATGCTCTCAGAGTTCAGCTCCTCCTTACACTTGATGCTTTACTGACGCTCCACTCTAAACCTGCCTCACTTAAACTAGAAATCACAAAGCGAGCCCGTGAATCTGTGATGTCACTGGGATTTAAAATCAAAGGCTTCTCTGTAGACTGTGAGTGGGACACTGATGTTTCAGAGACATAATATACTACAAACAACCTCTCTCTGCCTGGGGCCGGGGACAATACATGAGGTCACTTTATGCGCTGAATCAGTTGTGAGCAATGTCTAAGACTGATGCAGTGATGTTGTTTGTTATAAATAAATTATTTCTGAAACTAATATTACAAAATGTAATAGCTTTTTATTTATTTTTTCAAAGATCATTTTTAGGCCTTTATTTGACAGGACAAATGAAGACACAAAAGGGAAGGACATGCAGCAAAGGGCCGCAGGTCAGAGTTGAACCCGGGCCTACTGCGTCGAGGATTAAACCTCTATATATGGGCACCTGCTCTACCAACTGAGCTATCTAGGTAACCATAAAACTGAATACTTGCCTGATAATGACATAAGGCTATCACTATATGGCATATGCTACTGCATATTTATAAGGCAATGATAAAATAGATGGTCATGCAAAGAAAGTGTTACACTGTTATGCATTAAATCATAGAAAATATTCTTTACATGTTACACAAAACTTACCATATCATCATGGTGAATGGTTCTTTTGTAAAATGATAGAAAATGAATTATGCCAGCCTAGGCCCAATTTCAATCCAGTCCAATTAGAGCACACAAAAGAAGGGCATACTCACATTTACATGATAATATGAAAATACTTTGATAGTTGTGGTCATGAGAATTCTCACACCGAAAAAGGGGTCACAGAATAACAATATACCATTCATTGGTAATTTTCTATATTAACATTGACTCGGATGACTGCATGTAATGTGGTTCCTTGTAGCAAAAATATTTCACAAAGAATTATCAGCTAACTCTAAAGTAAACTCTAACTCCCATCCTAGGAAACGCAAATTTGCAGGGAAGTGTGATTATCAGTTTGTTGTATAATTCTTCTTCACATTGATTGTTTTTAAAACTGGATTTACTGAGTATTTACACTTTGGTAGCTACTAAGCACATTTAGCCACATTTTGCAGTGTTTGGATGTGTCTGTGAGCTCATATTCCCTCCTCCAGCGGTTTGAAGGGATTAGCTGAAATGCCACAGTCAACAGAGGCATCTGTGGAAAAATGCAAAGCCTACAACTAAACTTAGCATTTTCTTTCATAACAATAGTAGACAAGAAGTAAATATGATACAATGACAGTGACACCATTAAATGTGACTGATGACCCCCATCTGTGAAGAGGAAAATCTCCCCCTCTCTCCTTTTTGTCTGTCTTGCTCATTTAAGCACACTTTATAAATCCTGGTCTAATTCAGCCACATTTACTTCTCGCGTAAAATTCTTCTTAAAACAAGTTGTTATATATATTCATTCTAAAATATGGAATAAATCTTAACAAACTAATAGGAAGTTGCTCTTCAGAATCAGACATTCCTAAATTTCCAAGAGAATGTGGCCTCTGATGCAGCCTTCTACTCGTCTTACCGTGTGATGCGTGTGATGAACAGTGGCCTTGTGAGGAGCAGTGTAGTGTATTATACAGTGTGTCCCAATAAATCAGGCAGCCTGCTGTCCTTTGTCAAGCAGCAGCAGAGCATTGTCTGCCATTAACCTGCAGCACACATCAAAAACATAGAGACAGACGAACACACACACACACACACAATTCCCAAATTGCACTGAAATGTGCAAGGGATAATGTGAGGCAGATGGTCCAAGATTCTAATTAGAAGCCTGTTTGCCTATGATTGCCTATGATATACTAATGTATATTTTTACTTACTTTATAACACTTTGTTTCTGCCCTGTTCAATTGTGGAACTCAAATTCTCGCATAATGTTTAAGGGAACTCCCACAGTCCCCCTTTCAAAATTGCATACAATGCAAAAGAAAAGAGAAGGATATCTGTCCGTTCACAAAGACAAATGATGCATTACGACTGAGTGCAAATCTAATGAAAGACTCAGCTGAAGCTCCACCTGAAGAGACACCATCTATCCTGACTGTGCACACACAACACACACACACACACATCTTAAGCCCTCCTGACATGCTTTACCCACAACATAATTACCCTGTTGTACATTTAATCACTGAAATGAGGTAAAACGAGGGAAATAAACAGGGAAATTGTGTCCTCCGTGTGCTCCTAAAAAAACCAGAGCACACACAGACGAGTCATCAGACCATGGGTGAGTCATGGTTGCTGCTTTTTAAAACAAATTCCTGGAAGTCATTTTAACATTAAACATTATAATCTAGACAGAGGGGAAAAGACACTGCAAGATACTGAACCACACCAAACGGAGACAAACCACAGAGAATCTTGTGATGTGCAGCTCCCTGGTCGATTGACTCACATTACCAGTCATTTTATGGCTAAAAGCATCAAACCGAATGGCAAACAGGAAATGGCTTTGAATCGTACTGCCATGTCTCTGTCAATGCATTCCTAAGAAGAAAGTGCTGACTGGCAACAGCTCAGGCAGAGTATATCATACAGCAAAAGGTGTAAAGTTAACCCCTGTCAAAACCGCGCTGTCAGCAGTCATATAAGCAATGGGCAGGTTGTGGTAGTTGGAGTAAACAGAGCTGATGTCCGAACAAAGTCGTATGACTGTGGAAGAACCAAAGATGTCTTTGCTTAACTTCTTCTTCTGCGTGTCCTCCAGCTGCTGCTGAGCATAATGTCTCCAGCTGTGTAATTAAGAAAGACATAAACCAGACAAGAAATCCTGCATGTGCATTAAAGATCAATCTAACTGCATGAAAAAGCTTCACCACACCTGACACTGCCCTGCACTCTACTCTACTGGCTGTTGAAGGTAGTGGTTATTATTACACAAAAATTGGCATTCCCATAGTAACCACATGTTGTACTGGTTTCACTAACACACAAGCGGAGGAAGATGAGTCAGGATATTACCATCTCACAGCAACTGAGGATGTTTTTTATTCAGTAAAACACACACACACACACAATACTAGTTCAGTCATTCTGCAGGAGCAGCCAGCATGTGATTGAAACTCAAAGCCAGACTGTATTTTAATGACATTGTGGAGAGATATAGATGAGGAGCAGCGTTAACATATTATTTATCATCTGATGATTTATTGTCTGTTGTGGTAATCATGTTGTGTGGTTTTGTTAAGCTGGAAGCCATGCCGCAGTGATGGACATCAGTAAGAGAACCTGAAATGTGATTCTCCCCACCCAAAGGCATATTGTGATGTATCATCAATATCAGAAGGCCTTCTGGTTATTATTATATTTATTTTTAAGGGTGATTATCAATTCAATACCACTGCTCTCTTTTTCCCTATTAAAAAAGCTCACTGCTTGGACTCATTGGATTTTTGATTTATATAAGGTAATATGAGGCCATCAGTGACCCTGATGGAGGAAACCCATACTTTTATAAAGGCGTTGACAAAGAAGTCTTTATTGTGCATCAGTCACATCTTGGCCGATACCTGATCCATTTAATGAGGTCAGTTTCTGTGCCCGTACCGATCCAGCGCATCAGAACGGTTGCATCCCTAATTTACTGAATAATGTATCCCATTAAAGATCCACAAGGACCCATGGAAGGAGGATATATAAGAATAAGCCAAACCTTATAAATTACATTCAAATCATGACTGAACCATATATAGAAATGAATTTAAAGAGAGGACAGAGATCCCTGTGTGCCCAGTTAGTAACTACCTTACCAGATACACACAAAGATACACAATGACTGTTAAAAACCCAGGGTCATTTTTTGGAGCTAAGTGTACATCCTTCATATTTCAAACCAGTAAACACTACTAAAAAGACAGCATACAGACCATTGTAAACATACAGTCAACGAGTAAAAGTCCACCGAATCCAACATTCATTCTCAGTAAACCAGTTTGTATATCTACAGTACACAAAAGACTACTAAGTGCTAGTTTCTTCTCCCTAGAATCTGACGTATATAAACTGTAGGTGAAAACAAAGTATATCTGTGCCTCTTTCACTAAATATGTACTGTATAGCTCAGGTGCTGATGCTGCTGCCGGTCTCATGTGTTTAAGAATGGATGTGCTGACTGTGAGAAGGAGGAGGGAGCAGGAGGAGGAGACTCTGCTACTGTAGCAGTGCATCAGCAGAGGTGAGACTACAGCCACTACATCATAGTTTGCAGACAAGAGGTACTGTTAGATACACACTTAACATTTGCACAGAACATCTTGTTTTGTGCTGTTTTAAAGCCATCCAGACTGAGGTGGCATAAATAGTCACATGAGAGAAAAAATGGTGATGCAGCCAAATCAGTGCACATTCAGAGACTAATTGCCTTTTGCAGCCTTTTCTTAAAGCGTTCATGGTTGAAGGGTATGCTATGTTGTCCAACATTACCTACCCCAGCTGCCTCTAATGCCGCCAGAGACCCACAGACCTCTAGTGGGCTATAGTAGCCTGTGTGTCATTAGTGCTGACCCAGATGCTCTGAAACACTGACTGTCCTGTGACTGCATTGCATTCCGAGTAAATGAAACTCCCTTAAGCTCATTACACACAATAATAACATTTAATAATAACCTCGTTCTTTGGAATGCATAGCCTACAACATGAAATGCGTATTGCAGAACAAAGGGGAAGTGAAGTTCAGATGCAAGACGAAGTTGAGATGGAGATAGCTCATAATGAGTTCAGCTGCAGAGGTTCAAGGTATGTGCAGTGCAATCTGATCAGAGACAAAAGAGTTGGCTGGCGTTAGGTGGAAAGATTAGTAGGTGGCAGAGAGTTACATCACGTACAAGCAAACTCTGTCCAGTCCCTAATCAACACCTCCTCTCACACCACATATGTCAGTGCGGTCAGTAGCGGGAATGTATCCTGAATAATAGCCGTTTGGACATTCTCCCTGACTGCGCCAATTGCAATGCAATACTGCATGTCACAGCATACAGAGCAATAGGTGCCTGGAGCACAGATTTTTTTTCTTTTTGCTTTCCTAAAAATGAGATTAAGCTATCCATACAGCGTGTATGTGAAGCATGCACCCAGCAGCATGAATGTGCTGATTACAAACCGCTACATGTGTGAAACAAAACACCAATTATTTTCCACCCAATATGTTCCAACTGCTTGCAACAGACATCACTCCCAATGTTGACTAGATATGACACAGGTTAGAATGCAATACATCAGCATGTGTGTTCTTTAAGCAGATAGCTCGGCAGTGTGCTTACCCTCTGCGGCCATAGCGCACCGGACAAGTAAAAGCATCCCCACATACAGCAGGCAGTTTGCAAGCACCCCCACTGGTCCGACTCGCCACCTGGCCCTCAAACACCTCCCCTCTTCTCCGGAATCCGTCCTTCGCGGCGAGCGCCCACCGGGGTCCGCTCCGCCGGCTCCCACCACATTGGGGTGACCTGTCCGCCCACTCCTCAAACCGGGAGCCATATCCAGTGGATAAGTTGCTGAAGTTTCGGTCGTAAATAATACATTGGATCAATCCTCGTGCGTGAACGGGAAACAAAGCGGTCCCGCGGTCTCGTCGTAGTGTCCAGGGCTGGGGAGGGAGGGGGGTACGCGGCGTTGAAGGGAAATTAAGAAATGCGCCCTATCGCTCCGCTCCGCTCGGTCCACCCATCATCACCGAGTGGCGCAGGGAGGCGCGCACACTATGCCAAAGGTTTGACATTTAGCTGTTGGCGGTAAACTGCCGTATACAGACCTGCTCCGGATGGATGACACACATTTGAGTGTGCTCGGGGGCCGTTTAGCCACAAAGGTAAGGCTATGGAAGCTGCTGGGTCACTGCCTTAGAGTCTAACACCCCTCTGGTCAACCTGAGCAAATTAGCCTCTCTGCTGTTATTAGTCGGGAGAAAGTCAAAGAGAGCAGTCCGTAAGACGACCTCTGCTGGGTGAAATAAGCCAGACACGTAACTCCACATGAAGCTGGCTACTGTTTAGACTTGTACACGTATAGCTACGGTGGATGGATGTTCAAAAAGAGTGACTTTATAGTTTTTAATTTAACTCCACTAACAAATAGCCTATGTAGCATACACTCGCGTCCTGGTTCTCAGGGAAACACTGTAACCAATGACGACTGTTGTACTTCCTGACCACCACAAGATGGCAGCACAGACTCAGAAAAACGTTACTGGCTGATCGACAATAAAGCAAACCCCATTTGACAAGAACTCACCATAAAAAACGTCCTTTATAATAATATTGACTTTAAGTGTAGCTATCATGTAGCCTATCACATTATTAAAAACAATAATAGCATAACTTGGTTAGTAATTATATGGGCCTAGCCTACTTTTGTTGCATGGAATTCAGGGTGAACAGTGAAGTGCTTGTATTGCGGATTTGAGATCTCGCCATAAGGTCGATGTAGCAGCTGTTCTTGAGCTTTGGATCATATCAAATTATCTTCATCAGCAGATGTAGTTTGCACATACAGTTATCATGGAACTGTGCCATGAAATGTTAAAAAAAATCCGTTTATTTTCCAGAGGAGCTGAAAAAGTCAATTATCCATTATTTGATGACAGAATATGGATCCACAATTATTTTAATAACTTTTTATGATACTCAATTAATACTAACTGTCCTGTACTAATTAATAAAAAAGTTTTAAACATTTGGCCAGACAAAACAAGGAATTTGAAGTTGTCACCTTGGCCACTTGATCAATACACCCCTTGTAGAGGCTGAGCCCAAGCTTCAAGCCCCTGAGGTGCCTTTCCACAGGCAGAGAAATTGATGCACTTTCTACCTTTTTTGATCAATGAAAGTTCAAGTCATATTTGCAATTAACACCATTGGTTCTATTTATTTCCATGAGATATAAGTTAATAGTCCAGACAAAGTACTGTTTTTATGTATGCTTATGTGGTGTTGCTGTGCGTGTGTCCGGGTGTGCGTGTGCCGTCGTGTGATCAAAAACTGTATGTGCTTCCGGGTTGCACCCGAGGAACCAAAGATTGGTTCCTATTTATACTAAGGGCACTAAGGGCACATACTAAACTGTGTGTGCTTCCGGGTTGCACCCGAGGAACCAAAGATTGGTTCCTATTTATACTAAGGGCACTAAGGGCACATACTAAACTGTGTGTGCTTCCGGGTTGCACCCGAGGAACCAAAGATTGGTTCCTATTTATACTAAGGGCACTAAGGGCACATACTAAACTGTGTGTGCTTCCGGGTTGCACCCGAGGAACCAAAGATTGGTTCCTATTTATACTAAGAGCACTAATTGGCTCTTAAACCCCTAAATTTCTGACCAATCCGATCAATAAAACAATCATCAGTTGCAGGTCCTCTCATATTACTGAGTATGATGTGCCAGTCACTGTTTGAGAATGTGGTGGACAATAGTGAAGCCCAAATGAAGCTTCATGAAGCAGTAGTTGTATTTGTTGACCCAACTAGATGGATCAACAAATACAAATTGGTTTAAAGAAAAAGGCTCAAGGAATGTGAATTCAGTGTGCTTTCAATCCTTTGTTGAACAGACAGCGCCATCTATTAAGCTCAGAAAAAAAGAAAATTATTCACAAAGCTTCATTTGGACAACACTAGTGGTCAAGCAATATGATCAGCTAGTGTTCAGTACAATAAAAGCACCTGAATGAATAAAATGATTGGGGGGGTGGATAAGTCAAAAAACAAGTCAAAAAAGCTGCATCAATAGATTTTTTTTTTTAATTCAAAGTGAATCTTAACAATAATACACCATAAAGTCTTATTTTGACACTCACCAAAAGAGTCACCTGGAAAACCCGCTTAATGTGACAAAGTAGAGAAGGCTTGGTCACACCTAAATCACTGAGAACTAGAGAGGAAACACTATCGCAAACTGTAAAGAGACATCACATCCATAGTTAGTTTTCCCAGTCCTCATACTGTAAATATTGCACAGTGCAATTGCTACATGGCAAACTAGTGTAGCACAAAATAGAAAAGCTAAATTAAACAAAAACAAAGCCACAAAAAAATCTACACGTATTAAAACAGTAACAGTTCAGATTTCATAATCAAGTCTATTTGATGAGCAATCTAAACAGATGATCCCATAACTTGCAGTGTGATTAACTCTGAAATTGATAGATGACCAGAAAAATAAGAGCTTAAGTAAAACAAAACTCAAAATGAAATCAAAGAGTAACACAGTAGTACAGTTAGACTAATACAGACCCTAAATTAAACATCTCTAAAGGATAATACTGCAGCAGAGGATTTCTGATATCAAAGTGACAACTTTAATAGTAGTAATTTTACAAATCCTTTCTGTTAAATGTTACATGAAACCTTAAAAAAAAGAAAAGAAAAAAAAGTTATCCATAAAACTAATGTGTCAATCGTGTGGGAAATTAAAAAGTTTTAAGATTTCTCTCGTCTTTTCCTAACAAGTATGGGAGAAGTTATGCAGGCGCATTGCTGGTGAATACCTTTGGAGGAATCAAAACACAGATTACATTTCACATGCTTATTATTGGGGAACTATTTTGAGCAATAATCGGCTAAAGTCATGCCTTGTCGCCATACGCTTTCTTTCTCAAAATGATACTCAATATGATCAGTAAAGCGTACAGGTAAGAAGAAAAAGAAAAAAATCTACAAACCATACAACCACATCGTCAGTGTTTTAATGTGGAGTATTGCACTCATGACTCATTGTGCAGAAAAACCACAATAATCTCCTTGCCAGAGCGGTTTCCATCCAGGACACAGATCAACATCAAGACCAGATATAAAGTACGGCCTCTCTGATTTTTTCTTTTAAAAAGGCCAGTGTTGTAAACTGTGCTCTGCTTACTCCCGCTCAGCCTCAACTTGCACGACGGAAAGCTGCTCTAAGCAGACATCTTCTAGGCAGACAAAGTGAAACAACTTAGGTGTACATGCAAGGAAATGTAAAGCATGGAGAATATCTAAGAACACTTGGTGGTGCAATGACCGCACAATGTAAAGTATTGCATCTGCTGTTTAGCCAGAGTGACTATCTAAAGATCGTTGAGTGTCATATCATTCAATGTGTATGTGTGTTTTATTGTGTGTGTGTTTTCACAGAGAGGCTTCGGTGGCGGCTATCTGAAACAAGAGGAGCACCACCACCATGTCCTCGGTTGTGTCTACAAGCTGATCAGAGGAGTACAAGTCCCTGGAATGACACTGGGTTGAAGTCCTATTTTGCGTGTTTGTTTTTAATTCTTGGTCGTGTGGCCGTTAAAAGACTGTCAACTCGATAAGGTAACAGGCCCTTAGTGGATTTTATGCCTTTCTCATTAAATAAGAGGTGAGGAATCACCATCCTTTCCTCACTTTCAATTCTCACTTTCTGAAGCTCAAGGCACATACACAGTGCTGCTCACACTGTCAATTTCAGTAAGGAACACATAACAATGGCCACAGTTTTGCATTGACAAATTATCATTTTGATATGAGACACTCATAAAGGGGGGAGCGATCTGAACACAAGGCAGTTTAGAATAACAAACTGATATTCTAGCCAGGTATAACATTGAACAGTTATTAAACAGTTGAAAAGGTTGAGATTAATAGTTGTTCAAATCAATTCATCCAGAAAACAAGTTGTAAAACATTATTTTGGAACAGAAACATTGGGCTAAATTTATTTTTGGACACCGTCTAATCACCCCAAACCCTTACAAGCCTAACCCTCTACGAGTGCTTAGTGGCGAGTATGTTTGTGTGTAATTGGTGGAAACATTACAGAAGCTTTTCAATGAACATAATGAATTTTTTTTTCTGGCATCTCACAGTGCTCATGTAACACACAAAAGAGTACTGGTAGTACACCGTATATACGTACAATGAAAAAGTTAAATCAATCCTGCAAGCTACAGCTTTAGATGCATACAAAACGTCGATATGAAAACATACAAAAATTAAGTTATATCGATACATCATTTATATGCAGTGATGAGCCCGAAACGTTAATAAGGATAAAATACTGATGCAAAAACACACACACACCCCGAGAAACAACAAATGCAACTAATGTTCATCATCAGCAATACAGTAGTTACAATGACACTCAAAATATGAACGCAAAACACAAAAATCAAAACCACTTCTATTTCAGATAATTAGGGACCTATACAAAAATAGCAACGCTGGGTTTAAACTCAGAGATATCACCTAATTTCACAGCTATCGAAGTGGCAATCATCATATAGCAGCTTATCTATGATACATTCAAGAAAGAAATGATACGACTTATTAATTGCCCAATAAGCTAGACAAAACCTCGGCCGTTTGTTTTTTGTTTGTTTTTTTAAATACAATTGTTTTTTGTTTTTTTCCATTTAACCCCCATTCTACAACTACAGTATAATGGAGGTCTATGCAAACATAATAGCTACCTTGCTCAGGAAATGAATTACAGTCTTTGGTGCTGCACAAGCAACTTCATTTGAAAAATAAAAGACAAAAAAGACACACATAACTAGTAAAACAAACAGATAAAATGCATACACAGCATAACTATAATATATATATATATATATATATATATATATATATATATATATATATATATATATATATATATATATATATCCCCTCCCTGACGGAATGTATAAAATAAGCAGTCGACACTGATAAGCCTTTGACAAATGGTATAATGTAAAGGGAAAAGTTAACTTTGTCACACATGCATAAATGAGAATTGCACACAATTAACTCACACCTTATCAAGCATCTGTACTAAATAGTCTAGCTCTATAATATATGTCCAATATGTCTGTATATTGAATACTACATGGTTTGCTCAGGCTTAGAAAATTCCATACCATGAATTAATTTGCATTTCTTTCCTTACCTAATCAAAGCCATGCCCACCACACTTCTAAACATCTAAGAAACAAAGTGAAAACACTCAAAATGAAAATTCAAAGACAAGAAAAGAAAACGAACGACTATTTAGATTGTATTGCAGTTTCATCAAACAGTAGAAATACTGTTTGTAATAATAGTTTTACTAAATAGAAAGTGATTATCAAATATTAAGCAATACTCAGTACTTGCACTTTGTACACTAGTTCATTCGGGGAAAAGGGAGAACGGAAAAAATAACATTTTTAATGAAACGGTAAGCATTCGCAACAGCAAAGCATGCTGTTCTTCTTGAAAGAACAGAAAAGTAACGCACTACACACTGAAATATACACCGACTCCAAAAGTTAAGCACCGCTATCCGCAATACATCACATCCATGCAGGCTATGCTAGGATATATACACGTATGCATATATATACTCACACATAGGATGCATCGACTGATTGGAATTTCAAGTGCTGCAGTCCAGTACATTAATATTCATGTATATAGTCCTATATAAGTAGTAACATTAACAACCTCAAATATGTAAGGCACTATGGCTGGGGACAGTTTTACAATGCAGCGAGTCTTGTGACACAAACAATAAGAGCAACGTCTATGCATCTTTCCGTTTACATTTTTGCTCATGCAAGACCACATGCAGCGTGAGGAACAACCCTATATAAAATCGGTTAATTGACATGACATTGCTAACACCAAAAGACACCGAAAAGGTACAAATACTTCAAACGCAGTACAACATACACTGTGGACAACGTGTGCATCTGTCGATCTAGAGCTAGAGACTGGGATGGCTTTACAAATATGGATGTGTCTTGCACACGTAAGAAGGCAATATAGAAAAATAGCTGGGATCAGGGGTGCAAAGTCTAACTATTCAACACCACCCCAATTATTTTACCTGTTTTGAGGAGTATTCGTAGAAGATCCAATGCAAAGATATATATCAAATGTGCAAAACACATTAAGTGTGAGTTTAACTATTCATTCATTCTTTCATTCAATCATTCATACATTATTTCCTTTTTATTTTTTGCCCAAATCATCTACATCATTGGAACTCACTTTTTTTCTTCATTTTTTTCTTAAAGCTTGAAGTTCAATTACACCCAAGTCTACATGATTCAAAAAATAGCTTGCTTTCTCTGTGGTTGTGCCATGGTTTTGGAAATGAAAACCATGTTTGTGGTTTAAGATGCCCTACTCACTTAGCCCTCTGGTGGTATAAAGGGTACCTGGGCAGGCATGCTCAAATGTAAGGGTACTGGTTTATTTTGGTGGGGCTGAGAGGGAAACTGGCGTAGGCGGGTGAGGCAATGTAGGAGTGCGGGGGAAAGAGGGGCTTGAATTGGCCCTGGGGGTGCAAGGTGGGAGAGGGCAGCAGCCGGGGGTTGATGCCCACTGTGACCTGATGCACGATGCCTGCCGGGTGGGAGATGCTGTAGGTGGGCTGGAGGACGGGACGGGAGGCTACAGGGGAAGCCAGGAGGTGGGCCACGGGTGCAGCTGTGACCAGAGGACCAGCCGGGGGGTAGGACAGTAAGGTGGGCTGGGTGTGCGGGTGGCCCCCAAGGTGGGGGCCCACAGTATGGTTTGGGCTGCTGTGGGACAGGGTGAATGTGTGTCCATGTATGGTGGGGGGGATATAGGCCTGTGGTCTCCGATGGGCAAAGTTGCCGTTCCATTCCTGATGGCAGGAACCGAAATGCTGCACCTGAGGGAGAGAATATCTAGCTAATTAGATTCACCATCTTCATCGACAGACTTTGACTTAATGAGCCACTAGATGCTGCTGTGTCCACATTTTAACATGTCAAGGACTACGTTTACATGCGCATAATATTCTGGTTTTTGCTCTTATTCCGAAAAAGACGATATGACTAAGCGGTTTAAATGGTTAATGAAAGTGAATATTCCACTAATAACCTGGTACAACGTAGCCGTGCAAAATACCAAGTTTTCTTTTGGACCGTGCGAACACAGCCTCCTTCTTATTCCTTCAACCAGCTTCTTGGAAAGGTAGTCATTGTGATGTGTGTGCATATCCTAAAACCTGGTGATATCCAAGCCTATCTGATAATGTTTAAACGTAGCTGTATTTCTCCTTATCTGGTCTGCAGTCCTACAAAATGTTGGTTGGTTTGTTTGCTTACAGTAACCATAGCAACGCACAGAGCTGACCATAAGCCATAAACAGGCAAGAGGCTGTAGACTGGGCGTAAACTGCAGTAAAAACCCAGATTGAGACTGTTGAATACATGTTGAAAGAATGCTTCTAAAACCTGAATAATACCTGAATATTCCACGTCTTCATCGGAAAATGCTATATTCTGAAGAAAGCTTTATTTGAAATATCCAACCAAAATATGCTGTTTACACGACATGTATCAAATTCGGAATGTTGTCATATTTGGAATAATTGTGTGTGTGTAAATGTACTGTGTTGGGTCTCTAATCAGTCAATACCAACCTTGACATTCACCTCCTCTAAATGTTGTGTGGATAACATTACAATAGTGTATACATTCTCTTTGTCTTACTAGCAAATCTATTAAGTAAGTAGTATTACAATAAAATGTCTTCACCCTTAAACACAGTTGGAAATGTTCAGCCACCAACTGTGAGGAATTTTGAGCAAAGCTGGGAGATTTGTTGATTGAAGTTACTGTGACAAATTAATTAAGTTTGATTTTTAGTGTGCTCTTGGCTGCTGCTATAAAAAAAAATTTTAGAATTTGCAATTCTGATGCTTTTTTATCACTTAAACCACTTTAGAAAGTGCACTTCTTAACATTCCAGACAAGGGACAGATGCAGGATACAAAGACTTGACGTGGCAATTTTATAAAATCGGACTTCAAATGGGACAACACTGCTAGTTGTTGTGTGTTCAGTTGGACACCCGGTCCAAAGCATTACCACTGTCGGTGGTGCGTAACTGATTTTATCCCTTTTTATTATTTTTTTTAATGAAGATTAAATACAGTTTTTTGCCTTCTTAAATAAATACAAATTATCTCTGGCAAATGCATATACTCTATATTCTCCTTGATCGATGGGGCCAAGTGTCCCCAATATTGCTTTGCAATCAACAACCCTCAACAAATGAAATATAAAATGATGTATATTTATGTATGCTTGTGTTTGTGATTGTGTAATACATGTATGTGACTGCATGTGCTCACCTGCCCAAAGCCTATAGGCTGCTGTTGTTGGGGCTGGAATGCAGGGGTGATCTTCTGCGGCCTGTTGAGGAGGGGAGTGGAGTGGTGATGCTGTCGCCCAGGAATGCCTCGCCCTTTGGACTGGCATGAAGACTCTAAGACTGAGGGACGGACGGAGAAACAGAAAGATGCAAATGGCATGTGTTAAAACAGACAATTTGGTGTCCCACAATTAAGATCACAATGTAAATAAGAGCAGGCAAAAGGCAAACAAGATGCAATCAGGGATAGGATCCAACTACATCTGCAGAAATGGCAACATTTGCGACAGGAGGCTTTGTAGGATTATCAGTGATTTCAGATGTGCTTGATCAGGTCCAAACCTTTAAACATAGTGGCATCTGTCCTCTGAATATGATCTAGGAGATTATAAATAGATATGTTTGGGGGGGGATCAGGAGGAGTTGATAACTAAGCTTGTATATCTAGTTTATAGTGGGGTCAGCTATAAATACACCTGGTTGCACTAGAATAGCAAGCTGTGCCCTTTTATGTGGGGCTCTCGTTGCAATTGCTGAGGGTTGGAGGGATGTCTTTGACATGAAAACCGATATGAGTCTGTATGATTTTCTCTGAGGATTTACAGTTAAACCCTTTACTTTATAATACCTATGAAGAGGTAGCTTTTAAATGTACTCGATTGCTGAGAAAGACAGCGATGTCCCACTGACCACAGCTGTAAATAAAGCCTACATATAGCATGCGTAACTTCATTTAAACACCAGAAAGAAATGTCTATCCAACATTTGTTTAGGCCAACCAGAAAATGTGTTCATGTTCTCTGCTTGACATCCATGTTTTCAATATTTTATTGAGGACATTAAACAATGTCAATTACGCATGTCTTATGTAGCTTTAAAAAGTGCACGGCCACACAGATATGGGGGGTGCTCAGATTCAGTCTGGAGCCAGAGCAAGGAGTGATGACAGCAAACAAATATCCACTCCAGAGATCAGAACAGATACTTCAGGGTAGGTCACCCATAATCACCTGTGAGAACCTCTGTGGTCTACAAAGACAGCGTAATCCCAGGCCATGTGACCTGTGGAGCAGACAGCAGCAGTGGTGACTGCTTTGAGCTAGCATGACCGACTCATGCACTTGCTATTCTCCTGACACCATCAGACAAAGCAAATGAATGTGGAGAAGAAAAGGTGTCCTGTCACCGTCTTTATTCATAAAATAATTTAGGTTTAGAGATAACCTGGGTCTTTTCCAGCAGTTCTTAAGTATAAACCCCAATTCCAATGAAGTTGGGACATTGTTTAAAACGTAAATAAAAACAGAATACAATGCTTTGCAAATCTTTCACAACATATATTTAATTGAATACACTAAACAATAAATATATTGTCTTTGTAAACTGATAACCTTTGTTTTTTGAAACAGAAAAAGACCTCAAATAAAAAATGAGTGAATATTTGCAAAAAAAAGTTTTTCAGTTAAAATAAACATTAAAAAGGTCCAATGTGTAGGAATTTCTCCCATCTACAGCTGAGATCATATGTCTTAATCAACTCATAGGAATACTCTGAATTGATGGTGGTGGTAAATATTCATGAAAAAGTTTGTGAACGGGCAACACAATAATTCAACACATTACACACTGGACCCTTAAATATCTTCTCTTTGTAGTGTACTCAATTGAGTTTAGGTTGAAAAGGATTTGCAAATCCTTGTATTCTGTTTTTATTTACATTTTACAGAAAAGTCCCAACTTTATTGGAATAGGGGTTTGTATAACTAAGCACCAATTTTAGCCTGTAGGCTTGATACCTAAAATACACTTAGGTCAACTCAAAGTCAGACTTAAATAAGGAACATACTGAATGAATTTCTGTTAACAATTCATCATATGGCAAGTTTTACCTGTGTTGCCATATGTTTCACTGACAATAGGGTAGTAGTTGTTGTTGTTGTTCTGCAGTCTCATTGGAGGCACCACAACTGTACGAACTGTTGGCTTGCTGGGCTCCGTCTCCCGGGGCAACACACGCAACACAGGGCTCGCAGTTTTGGTTGCTGTCAGCGATGAAGCGCCGCTGTGTGAAGGGACTGTTGCTATGGTGAGAGGCGTCTGAGGCAGGCGAGCTGTCCACTGTGTCACAACCACTCTCCTGCTCGTCATCTGACATACTGCAAGAGGGCAACCAATGACGAAGGAAGTTACAGATATCTCGTTTGTTGGAGTGTAGCAACTATGTAGAACCAGGGAGAACATTTGTAAAAGCATTGTCTGAATCAGTTTAATTGAACATACCTGTTGGGGTGTTTGCAGGGTGAGGTGCTGGACTGGGCTGAGGCTGAAGAGCTGGTGCTGAGCGTGCTGTCCGGACTGCTGAGGGAACAGACTCTCTCCATACTGACGGTGCTCTGACACGCCTCACAATCTGCACTATCCTTACACCTGTGTGCAACAAGAGACAAATAACATAAAAACATTTTTAATTTCTCCAATATAGAAATAAAAGTTAAAAGGAACCTGATGGTCAGTACTCACTCCCCCATTGAGTGTCTTTGGGCGCTTTCCTCTTCGTCGCTGCTAATACTGATGACACTAACAGTCGGGCTAGCTAGGTCAGAGATCACCATGGCCAACCGCTGCTCCTGTGAAACTGAAAGGTCCTCACAGTCTGGCTCCACTTTACAGCATTTGTCATCATCCTCCTCCACTTGCTCTGTTCCTTGCTCCTCTTCAGCAGCATGCCCTTCCTCTGGGCATCTGGCTTCTACCTGCTGCACATTCTTTGCTGTATCGGCCATCTTTGGGGACTGGCATGCTATATTTTGGACGTTCGTGTTTTGGGAGAAGTTGCTGCCCCTATTAAAGAAAACAAGTAATTTTCAGAAAGAAAGAACCCATTTTAGTGCATGTATAGGTGTTTTAGTTGCAAAAAGCAAAACTCACATGCAATACCTGTTCACACAAGGCTTGGCTCTCTTGTTGGCAGCTGGCTGTGGCCACACCACATGTGCAATGCCTATGTTGATTGGCTGGTGGGTGGACATGGTCATTTGGTTGGTTAAGAATGGCTGAGGGTGTGCAATTATGGAGCTGTAATGGTTACCATGAGAACGCACTTTCCTGCATTGAGAAAACAAAACATTGCAAATTCAGCCAAAAGCCGTTAGCACCATTACAGACAAAATGGTCTCAGTCACAGGTCCCAAGGGACATGCATGACTCATCGATCATTAATATTCAGGGGAGCAAGTGTGCTGTATGTGAGTAGTACAGCCCTTCCCAAGAGTGTACATAGCATCTAAAGGTAATAAGGCACTAACGCATATTGTTTTAGATAATACTACATATTAGTATATAAAATAATATGTATAAAATCAAGAAAGGATACAGATAATGTATCAAAAACATATTGTACTGGAATCCCCAGAAACAAACAAATTGCTTACCCCCAGTCACCCAGTCTTTGTGAGCCTGCCATAGTATCAGATGCCAAAGTGGTTGGTGGTGGGGGTACTGATGTCACCTGCTGCCAAGTGGGCACCAAGATCTGCTGAGCACGGCTGGACCAGGCCTGAAGTTCAGAGAAGCAAAACAGTTAAATCTAGTAATTTTACTCTCATGATGCTTTCCTCAGCTTGCACATCAAAGATAAACTTTACTAATGAAGCCAAGCTGTCCCTCCATCCTTGTCCTTTGTTCTTTGTAGGTGCCGACCAATAGTGTTTTTTCAGTGCCGATGCAGATAATTAGTCGTTAATGAAACCAATAACCAATATTCAAAACTGATGTGCATTTACAGTAAAATGAAAATCTGAATAAAAGATTTTAATAAAATACTCTAAAACAAGCATATGTCTTGTTATTGTAAAAAGCAAATAAATACTAAATATAACAACAGTAAACACCCATTTCAAAATACTGCTGCAATCAAAACTAATATGTTGCAGTTGGTAAAGGTGTTTACTTTTTAACTGCAGCAGCGAGGTTGATGAGTGCTGATTGGCTATTACTCATGTAACATTAAGCCAATCAGACAGTGTTGTGGGCGGGACATTAAGTAAGGCTACTTTTTAATGAAACAAGGACAGACGAGGAGACAGAGCTGTAGCAGAGCTAAAGTAGTACACTTTTTAATCAATTAACTTTATCGGTTATCGGTCAAATAAAACGCAGATACAGATAATCTGCAAATTATGGCCCCGATAGTTGGCCAGGCCTATAATCAGTCAATTCCTATTTCTTTGACCTCTATTGCTGTCATTCATATCCCTGCTACCCCTTTACCTGTGTGATGACTCCAGGTCGGATTTGAATGGGCTGGATGGGGGGTGCTTGAGTGACCAGAGGCACAGAACCCTCCATTCGTACAGAGTAGCCTGCTGGTTTAGCTGTGTTGGTGGGGAATCATGCAGGGACAATGGACAGGAAATATTTGACTTTAAGATATTGAATCCAACCAACACGAAGAAGAATACATAAAGGAAATAAAGATTTGCATGTCCTACCTTGAATGGTTGGGGGACATAGAATGAGGGCCTGCTGAAATGAATCATTGCATCCAAACTGACCACTTCCCGTCTGCAGTGGTATCCCAGGGTGCATCACTGATTGGGCTGATGGGGCTAATCCCTAAAAACAGAAAAAGGGATATGACTGGACTTTTCAGAGGTATTACAATGCTCAACAATAGCATTAAAGAGCCAGCAGATGGCAACATGTCTGTCAAGAGTAGTCTGTATTTCAGCCAGACAGAGCCCAGGGACCTGTGTTGTACTTTGAGATTAGTGGGTTAGTCAGTTACCTTTAGGCAAAACCCTGTTTTCAGTCAAAAGACGGTAGCTTACTTGGCTTACATGTGGTAGAAGACCATCTTAACCTCAACACATGGCTGATCTACTTCAGAGGAAGTTCGGGGTAATGAATTAAAAAGTATCCATGATGCACTTGCTGACTGATCAACTCCCTGGTACTCTGGAATTACAATGCTTTAAGGATTCAAGGCAGATTGAATATATAATAATTATTGAATATATGTCATAATCAATACCTTCATCTCATTAAATTGCTGCTCTTGATCTGTTGCTATATGATCAGACATCTTTCCATATCAACCCGCTTATAAAACGAATTAACCAGTTTATTCAGGTTCACAGAGGCCTGATGTTTTTGACAGAATGTATTTTTGAACAATCTGTTTATTGGATTTTACATAGTTACAGACGTACAATACTTTCCCATACAATAGTATTTGCAGATGTAAATTCCCCCCCCTCAAAAAAGCTCAACAAAGAACAGTTAAGCATGTGCCTCTGCTTCACTACGCAGGCAGTTCTCGTGCCTGGCTATAAATCACATTTATTGAATAACGAGAACTAGGCCTATATTGTTCTGCTACTGCATGTAGCCCAACCCCCATACACATGATAGTAAACACAATGCAGCCTTTTAGATGATTATACTAAAATAGCCACCACATTTTCTTGTTAAATTCTTCTGAAGAAAAACAATTTATCATTAACTATGCTGCTCCATGGAAAAAAAATATAGTTGAGCAGTTTTACTGTGCAAAGAGTGTGACCAGTTATTCTTTCAGGTTTTGATTTTGAAGAGGAATGAGAGAGCCTTCTAATATTATCCTTATGTCTGACTATGTACTGATGAAACACATATGTAGTCACCATTATATTGTCACAACTGGTCATGTTTTTTTTGTTTAATCCTCATAACAGTCTCTTTTGAAAAGACTTTAAGATGTTTTGCATTATAAAGATCCCAGTCCAAAAAATGGTCAGCTCCATTTTTTCCTCAGCAACAGCGGTGATTTGCACCGTTGCCATGACCTCAGACACATGACGGGATCTTGTTGCCATGACAGCAGTGCTAGGACGCAATAAGATGAGAAATTGTCTACACAATCACAGTCTTCTGATGAAAACAAAAAAGCACACTGCATGTCAATGATCCATACCATCTGTGATTATTCCATCACTTAGATATTGTTATTTGTTTTTCATATCCCGATTCAGAAACATATATATACACACACTACCGGTCAAAAGTTTGGGGTCATAGACAGAATACCAGCTGATCTGAGTGGGGGGCTTTAATGTAATCTCTACATTGCCCAATAACAGCAACCATTCATCAAATGTTCTAAAAGCACATCCTGTTTACTAATCTGATATCATTTTAGAAAACATTGGAGAACCCTTTTGCAAATATGTAAGCACATAATGTAATCTGAACACTGCTGCCATGGTTTTATATATATATATATATATATATAAATAAAGAACCAGAACGTAAGTTATAACTATTCTGTGGAATGCTAAACTGTCATGGTTTCACTGCCTCCTTATTTTCAGTAAGTGTTCTGCTACGATTTGGAAATTTAGCCCATGTTACGGCGTGACATTTATTTGGAGAGAGAGAGATTTATATTATTGCCTTGATAATATTGCTGTGTTTCTTATTGCATAGCTGATAGATGTGCAGATTGTTTAATATTACTTGTGGAGCCATGTGTCGATATTCAGGTTGTGTTAGGGCAAGCCACATGCTTAGCTATTAAAAGGTGTATTACACTGTTTGCGCCATTATGGATATGTGTACTGTAATAGATGTGGCTTATTCTCAGTTTTAATATATTACATTTCTTAATTATTAGAGAAATTAATGTAATTCTTAGTATTGTTTCTTGTTATATGCTGGTGGCTAGAACATTTAGATTTCAGATGCTTATTAAAGTGCATTATTATTTGCTTATATTTCAGAACCACACCCAACTTCACATGAAACGTCAAATACAAATTCATAGTTAACTTCATGTTGCAGTTAAAAAAGATATTCCTGGCTCTCAAACTCAAATATCTCTGGTTCAAGATCTTACCAGACACCAGCTACAGCCGGCCAGTGTTTCAGTAAGCAGCTTTCAATAGTTTTTACAGGCCTATTGCCTATATTTTTGTAATATAGTGAACACTGTATTTCAGCTTGTGTAGGCCTTACAGTGCTTTCTGAACATATTGAACACACTTTTAAAAATGCCACTATAATACAGATTACCATGATAACTTTGGTCACTACAACCGTGAGGTTACATTTTCATACTGTTGAAAGCTAGCAGACACATCCTGAAGGACTTACTTGAGTGTGGACACCGGTAATCTTGCTGAATGGGTGGTTGACAGAGGCAGCAGCGTTTGTTGTCACAGGTCTGATGAAAGGACCTTTATTTCTGTTGGCTGCCTCATACGCACTGGGACGAGTCCAGCAAACATCCATGATGTGGAAACATGACTTCACACTGCAGGCAGAGGAGTGACACAGTCAGGGATGTAAGAAGGTCAAAATGACAACATCAAAATCTGAGGAAAAGTGGGCTCACTGGTTGCAATGGGGAAAGTCGAGCAGGTGTTGCATTGTCACAAAGGGGTGGCTGAGAGCTTCGGAAGGGGTAATCCTCTCTTCTGCATCAATCAACAACATCTTCTTCAGCAGGCCCACAAACTCCAGACGGTCTGCCTTCTCTGCCAACAAGTCACTACCTTCCAGATTCATCACCAAGTTCACCTGGAAAACAAATAATTTACTGTTAAAACTACTGGTCTAAATAACTGTTCATCAACAGATTACATGTTAAAAGAAAAAATGTCAAGTAAAATGAGAAATGTTATATTGCAGTAGGCTCTGCATGTGATGAATTAATACTTTTTTAATATGATACCCATTTCCTAAGAATGATAAACAATTAGTCATAAATTATTAAGACTCTCCTCTGACTTATGAAATAACAGACCTGAAAAAGCATTGATGGTTTCCTGGGGAATTTCCACCCATGATGTGTTTCTACAGAGTACAGTAAGTGAAACCTGAACCTTTATTTTTTAAATTTGGGTTAAGCATTTATCTGAAAGCAAGTTGAGCTTAGAGACGCTGCTTTCTTTCCAAGTAAAAACATTTGTATTCGGTTCATACAGCTGTGGGTGTACTTCCTCAGGTAGAGGCCCAGTGGCCTTTATCATCTCAACATTTGATGTTGAACTTCCTCTTTCTGTTAAGTACATTGTGGTCCGAGCGGCTGAACATACGTGCGCTATGTCATCCAAACAGCTGAAGATGTACTTCCTGGCTTCCTTTGATTTCATTCCCGTCTCCGTCTCATGCTCATCTGTTGACTACAGAAAAGAAAATGTTGAGTGGGGTAGCAATAACTGAATTTTGTTAAGGTTCAATAGTTAAATTTTCTATAATCTGTTTCATATGTGCTATGTAGAAAATTATAAAGCATGATTATTCACAACATCAGATTCGAAAGTAGGCGAGCAGGGTGGGTATTCATGACTCATGCTCCCAAGATGCATTGCCTTAGAAAAATGTCATTGTAGAAATTAAGCTGCTTCACAGTACGTGAAGCAATCTGAGACTTTATCTTAATGGTTAGTTCTTCTATGCATGTTTTCTTTGTTTCAGAAAATCATTGTTTCTTTATTTGGAACTGCAGTCTTTGTTAGCCCAGCAGGAGGAAGAACATATTTGTTGACTGAGTCGGAGCTGACCTATGATTTCCACCATCAGCTTTAAGTGAAGCAAAACAAGAGTAAAGGTTAGTTGTTTTGAATAAGCAGCAATAAGCCAATTCAGCACAATTTGCAGGTATGTAAATACTCCTCACCTTTAGTCTCCATGTTGCATAAGGTGAGTCAGACTCTTTGCAAAAGAACCGTGCCGTCTTTGTACCCGCATTCAATAAATGTTCCCCTGGCAAACCTTGTGTCTGAGAAATGTAGCGAATCTGTTGGACATAAGAACGAAAGCCAGTAAGAAAATAGAATATGACCAGAAGAAGAAAAAAAAATTGTGTAGCTAAATAAAAAGGCAATTTTAATGGGTTTAAAGTAAAAATATAAATTTGTATTAATTCTAAATATATGACATACATACATATACCACACAACAATAAAAGCTGTTTATTCACTGTCAGTTCATTTCTCCATCACCCACACGCCACCAGAGCACTTCATATTGACACACAGTCTTATGTACGGAAAATTCACAAGGTAATTCACAGTGACATCACTGTATCAGCAATTAAGGTTACTGTGTGTGGATGGGTACAGCGGGGATAACTGCAGAGACCTTAAAGATGGCACATTCCTGACAAATGGCTAAAACCAAATGAGACCCCGTAATGAGCATAGCTTGTGTTTATGATCTCTGAAAGGTGTCATGGTCTTTTTGATAACAAGGTTCCTACAGTCTCAATGCCTAATCTTGTAATGATGCTTGTCAGTCAGATGCTGTGGGGAAAGAATGTCACACATAGGTTTATGAGAGGAGGCCAGTGAGAAGCTTGGCTGACGTCAATCACACCCAAGTGTAAAAGACAACAACTATCAGAGATTCAGCGCTGTTAAAAAGCAAAAAGCAAGAGGGGTGAGAATCAAGGAATCATCAGACACATTCATATGAAGCATGTCATATATTATACTAGCCATCTCTCCCTTTCTCTTTCAAATACACCAATGTCCTCACCCCTTTACTTAACATGTATGAAGTTTCCACCGTGCACCTTACATCTTAAAAGTGAACTACAGAGACTGAAAATGTTCTGTTGGAAGCTATTCATGTGTTAATTTCCAAGCTGCTCTTCCTGGCCAATCTGATGCTTGAGCAGCGTGTTTTTTGAGTCTGTTGCTGAGGTGCAAATACGGCAATGTGTCCGTGTTTGTGTGGGTGGGACCTATGTCTATTTAGTCAGCTACAGATGAGTTAATAATCAACAAATGCATTCATTGGAATTCTGATGGCATGCATGATGAATGTAATCTCCTCTAAGAGATTTAGATGAGATGGTGGAGAACACCTCACTTATCTTAGGGCAACACTAACATCCAAGTATCATAAAACACATTGGGCCCTATTTTAACAATCTAAGCAGACGGCGTGACGCGCATTGGAAAGGTTCGTTTAGGGTGTGTCCAAATCCACTTTTGCTAGTTTGACAGCAGAGAAAAGGGTCCGTGCGCTGAGTTGTACTCAGTGTCTTCATTAATACAAAGGTGTGTTTTAGGCGTAACATGCAATAAACCAATCAGTGTCATCTCCCATTCCCTTTAAAAGCCAGGCACGTTTCTAATTTGAAGCATTGCTATTACGATGGTGGATTTGCATCATAATATTTTTATATGTATTATTTTTAAATGTAATATTTTGCATGTGTGTGCGCTGCTGCGCTTCCCTGTGTGTGTGTGTGTGTGTGTGTGTGTGTACTGTGGATAAGCCTAGATGCATTTTACTAATGTGCTGTTAAAATAACAATGAAATGCTGTGCTATTGACTTTGGACCAGGTTTTTGTTGGTCAATGGTGCGATCACCTTCTGCTGCCTCAAGATAGCAATATGCCAAGAATTCACCTGAACACCTCTCCCTGTAAGAACAGCACACCCATGCGTGCAAAGACGGGCGCATGTGCATTTGCAATTTAAAAACGGCGTGGGCGCTGGACGGTCTAAAAAACAAATACTTGCGTCGGGCTTTGCGCTGCGTTGGGTGCAAGATCCCTTATGTCACTATTCTCCCTTTTGGATTCGCTCTTTCCTTTAGTTATTTTTACAGTACATGCTCATTTACTAACCAAAATATCTCTCTTCCTTTCATTTTCTGTCTTTCACAGTCACTATTCATAACAGTCAAGGATTACTGATACTGTCCGAACTTTACCTTAAGGTACATTGACTAAATTCCCCTCCTTTCATTTCCATAATATAGCTGTGCTGTAGTTCTGTAACATCTTGTAAACAGAAACAGACACAAAAAAACAACACAGCCAGTATGTGTGGGTGGGAAAATTCTTGTAACGGGAAAACCCTTTTTTTTCCTGAAAGGCGTGTCTCTGCAGAGATCTCACAAACCAGTCAGGTCCCTGGTGCAAAGCTACTGCTCCACAAAACAAACATCTAGCGAGCCGGGGCCTGCTGCAGAGCAGATAGGAAGTACAGCCAGCATTTATTTTATGGCAGTCCAGTAACAACACCATAAAGATGTATTTCAATGATAACCCTCACTGCAATAAATTACACAAGTACATTTCAGCTTAGAATAATTTACTCACACCCTCCTTCCTACCCGTTCAATAAATCTCATCCATATATATGTTGAAATGTCAAAACATGTGGAAGAGATTCAAAGATTAATCTATTAGTCTGATTCCAGCTTCTCAAATGTGAATATTTTTTAGTTTCTTCATTCCTCTGACAGTAAACTGAATATCTTTATTTTTTTTTGTGAAAAAAGACCTTTGAGGACGTCATCTTGGGCTCTGGGATACACTGATCGTAATAATTCACAATTTTCTGACATTATATATAGAGACCAAACCACTAATCGAGAATTAGTGGTTCTCTAGTTTGCGCCTGCTTACAAACAGAAATATTCTTCCTGACCCTGACCCCCCCCCCCCCCAAAAACAAATCCTTTTTGCTTTCAGTGACCCTGCTTACATCGTCTTATTCTTAAAGATCTTCCAGGTTGCCAGCTACGAAGAGCCCCAAAGAAAATAAAAAAAAAGAGCACACATAACTTCGGTCTCTGCAATAGTGTGCACTGACCCCCATTGTTACACCACTTATACGGAAGCAAGAGATAGAGAGCATAAAGACGGGATCATGACAAATATGGGGAATGGAGTCATTACCAAGACAGCACATGGGCTAATCATAGCCACTCATAATAAGACACTGGCTGAATCATGAGGTTTGTCGCATCAAAGAGATGAGCAGCCTCGTGCTGTACTAGTGAAGTAAAATAAAGTGTGACTGGGGGATGAGGTAAGGAGATGGGAGGAAGGGGGGGGAGGAGGAGGAGCCAGAGTTATAAATACAATATGCTGTGTGGCATGGAACAAGACCCCTTGCAGAAAGATAAGAAGAAGAAAAGGGGGAGGAGGGGGCAGTCAGCTTCAGCCAGACCACCGTATGGCCCCTGGATGACACTTCACACTAGCAGTCAGCTGTCTAGCTGTTAACTGACATGCAGTCAGTTGGCTTTTTATTTTAGGCGATACAAATTTACATGCTTTCTATTTTGAAATTCTGTTATATAAATATATCAGACTGATTAGGGTTGGACAATGAATTGGTATATGAGGATGTCCACAATGAAACATCATGATGGACGATGACATCCTTGTCTCATTATGAGATTAAAGCCTCCAGAACTCCAGAATCCCAAATAAAATATCTTTTCATCTTTAGTCTTATGCTCCGGCACGGTCTGCTTTTCCCATTCATTCGTCATCTATGACAAAATTGAATACCTTGCACACGCATGATGCAAGGCAAACAGAGACATTATTTCCAATGTTGGGTGGGTGGTAAAGCATAGTGTAATCACAGCACTGGGATTCAGGATATTACTCAAAGGCACATGACAAGAACACGGATCCTCCAGGATGTGCTTCCGACTCTACTGCATAACCATTCTGCTAAAACGGGCCAGGGTGGGAAGTTTAGACATCCCAGAGAACATCCAGAGCTTAACATTCACTGCAGGTATTTTAATCAGCAGACAACAATAGACAGTAAAAGGGGCGGTGCAATGTGACATACTTCCGTTTTCTCTCTATAGATTACTCAAGCCCTCTAACACAATCCAATACCCGTGTTTACACTGTACATAGATACAAAGGTAACCATTTACATACAGCAGACTTTGATCTCTGTCTGATACTTACTTTATTCTACAGGTTTGTTATCTTACTTTTTATTTTATTGTCTCTTACATTCCTTATCTATGACAACTTTATCCCATCCACCCATGTCAACCCCATCAGTTCCAAGTTGTCCCTTACTAAATCTAGGAGGCTCCCCCCAGATATCTCTAAAGCAGCTTTGTGACATGTTGACTGGCTCGTGCAAAAACAGATTCATCACATTTAGACTGGTGGTGCTGTGCTCAAGTCAAATCTCTTTCGGAGGTGTCAAGTTATCTCTCCTGTCTCATTCCTCAGGAGAGTGAAAAATGATGCCAGGCCATAAAAAAACGTTGGTATGACTGGAGTGTGCAGTGGGGTTGAGTGCTGTAATGTAGGGTGCTGCATGGGACAAAACAGGATCTGACTGAGGCTCTGTTGGCAGGATTTGGGTAGATAGGGATCCAGGGTAGGGGAAAAGCAGCTCACCATAAGCCCAGCTCAGTCTAGTCCTGTGAAGACACGGTCAGTGCTCCACTGGGAGGGGCAGACGTCCAACAGCTCCTAATGGACATACCATCAATCACAATAATATGCCTTTCTGCTAACTGTCAGACACCAGCTGATACAATCCTCAGGCTACGTACGTCACCACTTGAGCCATCAGTCTCTTCCTTCATTTAAACAATCCATCTACCCCTGTCTTTCTTTCCGTGTGTAATTATGGACAAAGGTTTTTCTTTCACTATACCCCAAAAGTTTCCTCTCCTTTCTATCCATGTTGTCCTACAAAAAAATCCCTTCAGTACCCTTAAAACACCATTAAGTCTAAATCTAACACAGAATATAATAACAGATTTTTCCTACAATACACACCGTGACAACGTTGCATTCTTGTCCTAGCTTCAAGCCATAAGTACTTAACCCTGCTGGTGAACCACTCTGTCTGACTTTTTATAGCTTTGTCAGCATCTTCCCCAGAATCTAAGTGGTCATGATCACATATGCCGCAAACTTCAACAGCGGGAGTCATGTCTGTGTCAGTAACCTGAAGGCAAGCCTGTAACACAAAGCTGGATTAAATGCAAACTAAAAACCAAACACACCGAACCCACACCTCTGGGTTGCTTTGATTGAAAAGTGTAAGGGAGGGAGGAGGAATGACCTTTGGGCGAAAAGGCGGTAGAAAGGGTAAAACCATAGGGTATAAGCTATAAATGGAAGGAAGGCCCTCTGCGCCAGAGCAAACCAGTTTCTATGTGGAGATGGTAAAGAGGGGAGAGACTGAGTCATAGAAGTTGGAACCAAGAGTAGGAGATGCTGGGATACGTTGTATATAGAATAATGTATATAGAAAACAGAAAAGAGATGATAGCAGTAAGCCCACAGGAGGAATTTAAAAGCGGAAACTTCCCAAAGAATGATAAACAAGAGCCAATGGCAGCTAAAACGTGTGCGGTGGTGAGAAGATGGTTGTTTACCTGGTCGTACTCCAGGGCTCCAGGGTAAAGGGGCCAGCCAAGAAAAAGTTCAGCTATGACACAGCCTAAGGACCACATGTCTATGGCTTCACAAAACGACAATCCCAAAATAATCTCTGGAGCCCTGTGAACAGACAAAAACACACAACTGTTAATATAAGGTCACGCAATAACAACATGTAATATGAACACATTAAACAGTGATATACTTGTACAGACTTTTTCATATAAAGATGGTGAAATTGTGCCATCTTAACATCTTTAGAGCTCTGTAACAAACGCTACAAATTCCTAAACCATCCACTAAACACTAACATACACAAGAATATAAACTCCTTTTATATATCGTTTGCAATTTAGTATTTATAACAATTAAGCATTTAAGTGTTAACATAAAAGCTATACAGTAAAAACCACCTTAAAACCATTTCACTACTGATGTATTGCTTTTGGGCTGTGTAGGCTGGTGCTGATTACTTGAGCAAATATAATGTATAATAATGTTGTGGAATTACAGTTTATGGCTAGTCAGATGTGAATTTGTGGTAGGCCTACATCTGTATCGGTGCCAAGTGACTTGTAGGGATGCAAACTTAGATTTTTTTGTGACCGACAGCCGCCCCTCGTTAACTGGCCATTCACCATTATCTGACATTAAGCAGACAACGGAGTCCCAGTTTACCCGAGGCTCGTACACACGTTCCGCGGACAGCTGCAGACTTGTCCCGGTCGCACAGCCGCGATATTATGTGCACTGTCGTGAACACATGCATCCACTTTTCTGGAACCATTTGCACCTGCGCAACCAACACTTGCAGTTTAAATTCGCCATCCTAAACACAAAGTATGCCAGGCAGACACACATCTGTCAGTTCTATCTGTCTAGCATTTTTTGTGTTTAGAATGGCCGATTTAACCCACCAGTCCTCATCAATATAGTTGCGCGTAGCTCTGCAGCTAAGGGCCACAAACTCAGCAGAGAACAAAAGAGCTTTAAACACAACTGCCAGTTAACTTGCTAGTACTAACTTTGCACTAGCAAGTTAACTAGAAGTTAAGAAATAGATTATACAGTCTTTTTTTATTTAACCATGTGGCAAACCTTTAAAAAAATACACACACACACAAAATATTGTTTTTGACTGTACTAAAATCGGTCAAAATTCTTATGGTCAGTAAACGATTGTTAATTAACATCCCTACTTAAGTACATAAGTACTACGTAAGTCAGTGTTGTGCGTGAGAGTTGTCTAGCCAAGTGTCATCAGGCTGAGTCAGTGGGTTAGCAGGTCAGCCAGGCTGGTATAAGAGCTTTGATAGGCTGTTGTATCACAGTCCAGTCACTACCTCTTCACCTATTTGCTGGCTCGGAGTTACTTCAAGTCAACTCCATGATATCCCTGTAATGTACCACAAAGCCTATAAGCTGTGACAATGCACTGACAGCATGATGTAGCTTGAGCTCTTTTCTCTGATACAAGTGTATGGAGGATTGGCCTCAAAGCTCATCTCACTAAATAAATATATATGAAACACCATAAAGGCAGGAAGCTCTGTGAGTAAGTCACTCTAGGCAGGAATCACTCTGTCCGGCTGGTACAAAAGACATTACATGAAGCATGCTGTTGTATGGATAACAGATTTAAAGTAAGGATTCTAATAGAGATTTTTGTTTGTGTGTTAAGTTCATGAGATGAGCAACTTTCCAGAAAGCTGCAAGCAGCACGCAACAGGCACTGCACTAGTTAACCTATAAGACACAACAACTATCTAGTAGGGGTGGTACACAGAAGTCATGGCTCGGTTGATACCTCTGTTTAGGCGATATGGTTTGCTGAGTTTGGCACAGCTGAAAAAATTCCAAATGCATAAGGATACATTTCTTTTCATTTACTTTGAACAGACAGTAGTGCAAGTCTAGAATGACGGCGACACACCAGCGCACAAGTATAAATCCTCACTACGGAGTAAGCCATCTAAGTAGGCTCTGCGTAGGTGCAGTGAATTTGCAAAAACGACGAGGGATGTTATGTGACATTTTCCTTGAACAACAGGGATGGGGGATAATTCAACATTGTTTAATTCAACATTGTTTATGATCTTATAAAGATATTGACACCCTGCTATGATAATTATTTATTATTAGTAGTATTATTAAGTTGGGCCCTTATTGCCTACATATATGATAGCATTGCTCAGAATCACTCAGCTAAAAATGATGCAAGAGAAACGTGAGTGACTGACTATCATTTCACTTCCGTTCAGCATATACTCCAGATAAAGCCCACCCTCAACAAACTATTTTCCATCATGGAGGAAGAGGATTTAAATAATCTAAAGAAGGACTAGGATGATATTTCAAGACAATTAGCTCTAATGACTAAGATGACTATTTCAGAAAGCTGGACATACCAACTAAAGCAATACTGAGACTACTCTGACGTCTTTTAAGCCATATGGGACTGAATGGGGTGGGACATATGGATAGCAACAGCAAATTTAAGACCTGCTAAAATAGGTTTTACAGACTTATTTATCACATGGTCCAAACAAATGCACACAACAGCTGGTGCAGTAGGCAACATAGCAGCAGAAAACCAACCAGGCAGTTATGCCAACCATTTCAGCCACACAGGCGTGTCCTATTTTTAAGGAACAGGTTTTCCCTGGAGGAGAGAGAAGCTAGATATAAACACAATTGCATTCATCAGGATACAAGGCATCATCGGGTTGGTCTATTAACAACTCTGTAACCAAAACCTGACAGTCTTACCCCCTGCGACAGCCAATGCATAAGTGCATCAGTAGCTGCTATTCAACTTCTGAGTTTGACAACCTCAGTCAATTTAAGATGTGCAGAATAAGAACTTCTACACAGGCTTTAATAATCTGCTTTTATTAACAGGCAGTCCCTGTTTCTTAAAGTCAAAAAGGCTGCTAAAACAAGTCCTTTGTAAACAATAGTTACTATAACAATTTAGCAATATGGCCATGTCAGGGATACAGTATTCTTATCCATGTGATAAACATAATTTTAAGATTGCTCTGGGCTATTTTCAAACTCTAATTAACTTGGGAGAAATACATTAACCATGATAATAATGATGCCAGTATACGCTTAGGTAGTCACAGAAATCAAAAACTTTTCAGGAAAATAACAAAGACAGGGACCACGAGAAGGAAGGAATAAAACATTCAGTCATCTTATGTTTAGCTCCTTCTTATTCCTTTGTTTTTTCCAATGTCAGAATCTACCAAAGATTATGCAAAGTGCTTCTGGGCACACAGAGGATGGTTACATGTTTTTTTTTAATATGCTTTTGTTCCTCCTTTTACCTTCTGAATGCACAATAGCAGTGCAACACATAAAATCACAGAGTGAAATAAAGAGAGCTAAACAATAAACGGCAAGTCTCCCGCTCTAGTTGCCATGGCTGCACATCCAAATCAACCCAACTCAAGCATCTTCCTGTGAAACCAAATATATTTTCCATCCTGAAGATATGAAGTAAAAGCTGAGGGCCACTGAATGCTACAGGAGCAGAAGCCTCGTGCCTGTTCACCACCACATGCACGAGCTCTGGAAGAAACGTGAGGCGATGGACTATGCTTTGCACGGATGGACTCCCGCTGTGACACTTAACAGGAATAAGATAGGTATGGAGAATACATGAATATGTGTTCCTAAACAGGCACAAACTCACAGACAAGTGATAGCGCAAAGCATCTGTACATAACCACCTTTTAGATAACTTAGTTAACATATTTAAGGTAAAGTTTAACATGCAGACAAAACTGCAATTATTCTATTCGATGACCCGATGCCAAATAGCTGCACCTAAACAGGTAGTTATTCTTCCAAAACCAACCTAATTTTTCCAAACACGCAAAACATTCATGTTCTATTCTTCAATGTGCTGCAAATAAATGTATATCTTTGTATGAAAACTGAACATGCCAAAAGACAGAGGGGTGAACTGGTTAAATGTTGGAAAGAAATGACAGAGTGAGACAAGACTTGTCTACAATATCACTGTTCAAAGGTTGGAAATGAATGTTGGAAGGGAGACAACAGTTGTCATCAATAGCACTGTGTTTAAAGGTTTCCATAGAGCCTCATGCGTTATTAGTGAAATACACATCCAGAGGCAGCAGAGGGGAAAAAGAAGCGTCTTCACAGAGCTTTCTGTGCCTGCTTGCAGCATTGGCGGATGCCCTTTTCAAAACTCCTCAGTTCACAGCTCACTTCCCAACCTTTCAATCACTGTATACCACAGCATTTTAGAGATGCTGATCAAGTTGGAAATAGTTTAAATAATCTTATGAATACTTTTGAATGTGCTTTTAATGATTTTAACATGGCGCACTATGTAACATTTGGTCTTGGTGAGTTGACTACAGAACAAGACCTGACTGAATAACAAACTCTGCATTGGGTGCTGGCTTTTCTTTAATGGAAACCATCACTAACAAACGGTAATGCACAATGCTGAGCGCAGCAGTAACGGCAGGCCCAGCACAGGCACTCCACGGTGCCAAGTATAACCCGCCCACACTGCAGGTATGATATTCAGCAACAATCACAAAATAAAACCAAAACAGGCGAGAGTAATTGTACAATTTGGTTCACAGCCTGAAGCTCCCAATATACTTTACTGCTCCTTTGTGGATGGCTCTGACCAATGAAAACAAGTTTTTCCTGGTCAACAAGTTCAACTGTTCTCTCCATCTCAAACAGCTGCTTCTCTTCTTTCATCAATAGAGCACCAATGATGTCAATAGTCATCTTCACATAGCAAGGGAGCAAGCTTTGCACTCTGTCCTAACTCTGAACAAATTTGACTGATGGCTGTCTTGGTGCCTGGATTGCTAGGTAACATTTAATACAATAATTCTAGAGTTGTTGGAAAGTGTATTATTAACTTTTGACAATGGCTGTTTCCTTTGCTTCTAATATTTGTGTCAAGCTAGGCTAAATATACATCAAACATATCTTTATACTGCACGTACTGCAGAGATACAAAATTGATACTAATCTTCTTTGACTGAGATATTATACAAGCATATTTCCCAAAATATCAGTACTCTCTGATAGGCATTTCCGATAAGTGCTTTTTTCTTCAGATGCATCTAATTTTGATCTCACCTGGAGAGAGAAAAAAAAGCAGTACAGAAACAAGTCATATTCTTTGCAAGAAGAGCCATGACAGAGCTGAGAAATTATTGCTCTCTCAATTTCTTATTCATGGCCATTATCTCGCACTACAAAAATAGTTCTGATCCTTTCTGCTCTGTCCTCACAGGGAGGAATCAGGTATAAAGTGGCATCCAGCTCACACAGAGAACAGCAAATAAGGGTGACTACACATAGGGAGGTGGTCATTGTCATTGCATGCTTACGCAGGCCTTTGAGTCAACTTGTTCTGATAAATAAACTAATTTGGGCTACACTGCAGTTGGCATAAGCTCAGCCACAAAGAAAAACTGACTAAATGGTGACTTCACGATGAAAGAATGGATTTTTCCCGCATGTCTCTTCCAAAAACAATAATTTCAGACACTCATGGTGTTCTGCATTATTCAGTGGAACACAGAGGTAGTGAGGCAAAGGCAGTTTTACAAATGTTAACCATGAGGGCTGTAACGATGCATCATGGATCGGTTCAAAATCAATGTGTAAAGATTAGAACCGGTTGACAGAACTGTATAAGAGCCTACGGAGTGATGCTAGTTAACATACAGCAGGTAACCTTAGCCTACTGTTAGCTAGTAAAATTAGCTGGCTTTAACAGGGTTAAAATGCTGACAGCTAAATGTTGTAAAGTGTGACTGTATTTCACTGGAAAGGATTACAACACCGGGACATACAACAGTCTGCAGCTAAAGACACAGAGGAGACTAGCAACACCTTGAGACCGCATGGACACTGTCGGGCAAACAACAGTGAAGGGAGTGTTGTGTTTGGGTCCGGCACCGTAAACTTGTGTTACGTTCAATGTTGTTGAAAAAATATCCTTCTGCCATCTAGTGTTTTGTCTTTTTGTTGCAGCAAATGACTGGTGAAAAAAGTTGTTGTTGCAAACAAGCATTTATTTAATCTTATTTATTTTGTTATTTAAGACTAAATGCTATTTCAGTGGCACTTTGGATGAGGACACATCTGCTGTTTTGCAGGACATCGGCTGTTTTGCACAGTTTATATAAATAAAAGGGAAATTTTATTCTGTTAAAAAAAAAGAACGAGAAAATCAAATTGTGACCATAAAATTGTACAGCTAAACCATGAGTTGAGTGTATCATTACGGCCCTATTAACCATTTATAAGGACATTTAAGGACTTTATTTTCCAATTCAGGTGGACTGAGCTTCTAGCATTGCAGCTGGCTATGGACAAGATAACAAGAACCCTTGCCTGAGGGTAGGCCTGATTAAAAAAAACATAAGCGGGGTGCCCGGGCAGATCCCTTGGTGGAGTGCACCCATATGTGAAGGTTTATTCCTTGACACGCTGGTCCAGGGTTCAAATCCAACCTGGAGCACTTTCCTGCATGTTGTCCTTCTCTCCCACTATTATTTCTGACCTGTTCTATCAATTAAAGGCGGAAAAGCCCAAAAAATAAAATTATTAAAAAAATAAACATAACGGGTCAATTTTAGAAAACAGAAACAGATAAAAGCATTTTTATGTCATGCACAACTATATAGAATTCCTTGATGGATGTCATGTAAAGGTTATAGTAAACGTGTACAGCTTAAGTTGTAATTGCTTTTATTTGATGTACATGTTTTTTTAATTTTATGAAGAAAAATTAAAACAAAGCTGACAGACAACCCACAGCTTGTTAGTCAACTGAAATCTATTTAAAACTTAACATTTACCCAAATACATGACAAAAGGAGCACGCTATCAGCAATGTACAGCCTTGACAACAATTATCTTTTCTTATTGTTGCCAACTGCTCAGCCCTAGTGAAGAAAGATGCAATTTTCAAGGTGAAGTCTCATAACTTATTTTTCATAAAAAGCAAGTACGTAAAGGCTTTCTGGAATACAAAGCTGACATTGGAATTTGAAGTACCTTCTGCAGTTTTACTTTTCTGTTATGTTTGAATGGTTTGTTAAACTACCACATCAAATAGGCATGCCATAAAGACTAGTATTTTGAAGCAGTGGTATCACAGCACATTATGCTGAACTGTGTCTGCACACTGTGGTATCATTAAATAAATAAAAATAAATAAAACATTATTTGTACCATAACACGCTGGGGGAAAAAAGCCAACAATGAAGTACTCAATGAGTTCAGTTTGCACACATTTAATGTAGCCTAATGTAACAAATGTTCAGCTTTGCAAGAGGATAGACAAAATGCCATAAAAACATGCATTAGCTGCTCTGGTAACTGCACTTATTCTAGTTATTTATACCAGTAACAACATATTTTATTAAAACAATATGACCGTTGGCACAACATCAGCAAAGTAATTTGCTGGCGGAAATATGAAGCCGTGTACAGCACGTATTTACAGATTGGGTCAACAACGAGAAGTGATCAGCAAGATACGACGAGATATTCTTGTAAACCTTGAGGGAGTTGCTTCCGTCGCAGATCAAGTTTGAAGTTTAAAAAAAAAGTGTTATCATCATTGGATACTTATTTAACATACATTATTTATACATTAAACTGGACTGAAAACCAAATGACTACATTTTGGTAATTAAGTACAAGATGTAAAAAAAAAACACCATCATGAGAACTAACTGATGCATAGTATTAGGTTCTTGCTAAATGACTAGTTACTTTGGCATGCTACTTAGGCCATATAAATACCTGGAAACACTAATTACCTACTAACCCAAAGAAGTACACTGTTCATAAAAGGGGAGATGGTTGTGTGCCTATAAGTTTTCCAAAGATTGTCTGGAGGATTACTTGCTCATTCTTTAGAAATGTCAGATCCACTTTTTAGGGAAAAGTTAATATCCAAATATTCAATGTGTGAAAGACAATGAATTACAGCTTGTAGAGGTACTAGTTAATCTGGGACAGTTTAGAGCATAATTTAGAGTATCATATGCTAAATTGTGGCATAGGAACACAAACAAAAAAGTTTAAACTGTAATAATCCTTCTGCAAGTTGAAACCAATAAATTCTTAATATGCCGCAAAATTAAAATAATTAAACAACAAAAGTGAAAGGACATCCACATCGAAATAATGTATATAATAATGTATAATACTACCATGTATCATTTACATCTAAATCTGCCTGAATAAATTTGTCTTTAGCAATTATTTAGTTGAATATGTAGCTAAAAACTATTAAAAAAAGGGAAATTCTAGAAAAATGAGCATGGAGAGCTCTAACTAAGCTGGCTGTGCAAATCAGGGTGGCAAAATTATGAGCGTGCTTGTAAATTGAGGAAGCAGCTAGTGTAAATGTCGAACTTATTGGTTTGAGTTGCCGATAGATTAGATTTAGATTACTGACCAACAATTATATATAATGCTGTGCACACACACAAACTCAAATGAGCATACAAAAACCAAAACAGCTGACGTTAGAGCTGGTTGACCTTGAGTGAGTGAGTAAGTGAGAGCTCTCTAGTATTTCAAGCTGTCCCTATTTCATTCTGGCTGTCTATGTGCTTCACCATCTATAGAAGTCAAAGCCCACTGGCTAGCATCCCAGGAACTATTTTAAGCAACCCTTCACTCCTAGCCACAGCAACACTGTTCCCTCAAAGTATGCTTTGCATACTCCTGTCTGCAATGGAGTACAAACTACAGAGAAAACACATTTTTACAAAGCATTTTTCATCTATTAGGGTTTTGTAATTAAAACAACTTTGTCCTGACTGGAAAATCAAATCAGAAAAAAAAAAATTCTAAATATTTAGCTATAACATTACATTCTGAACTAAGTATCTACTAAAAAGTTAAGTCCATAATGAATATAAGAAAACTGCCCCTCAATCTATAGCCACAAGTATATTACAAACAACAGGCAAAACTGTATTTTACATATTTATTTGCATTGGTATTAACAAAGCCTGATGACAAGGCCATGTAACCCAACAAATGACTGTGATAGGTATAATATGGTACATATAACTTGTTTTTTTTCAACTTGAAGATGAAATGTGTTGCCACATAAGTCACTCGTTGATCGAACAGCTTCCATCTGTGTATCAAAATAAACACCATGCAACACCTGTGAGAAACTGTTGGTCACCAAAGTTTAAAGTTGAAAGAGTTACAATAGCTGCACTGTTCACATCCTCCTCCACAAAAGTACAGCAAAGCACGAAAGTTCTATTTTGAGCAACTTCCTGAAACAAAGTGCATACAATTCAACAATATTCACAAAAATGCTGAATTGAATAATGTGTGGGATGAAAAGAGAATGCAATAATTAGGTGTACTTTTCCACTGGGTCAATGCAAGTATTGTCTTCTCATTTTAGTCAGTGAAGTAAAGCTATAGTAAACGCAAATAGAGAGAGATCAAATAGTATATTTTCATTGATAGCATTTTAATTCCTGGCGAAGCTGCACTTGCTTAGTGTGCAGGCAGTGGAAATTATTTAAATGCCATGTAAATGCCTTTCACTAGAAGAGCTAGCACTGACCTGAAAGTGGCTTATACATCCTGCTTACTTCTTGCTGGGCTCAGAAACCAAGACTTAAGGCAAAAAAAGCAAGAACAATTTGTACCACAAAATCCATTTACTTAATCTTGAAAAGTTGTAAGAAACGGTGACCCTGAGACTTCAAATTCAGACATTCTAATAGTTTTTGCTTAGGACAGAAACAGCACACGTTGAAAGATCATAGCTTACACAACCTGCTGTTAAGTATCTACTACTGTCCGAAGCTTTAAGATCTATTGATCATATAAAAAGGTGCCATAGTTAGCAATATCGGTTGATAACAACACATTAGGCTGTATTTTGTGCATGCTAATACTATAGCAACATATCCCCAGATAGAATTTGGACTGTACTGTATGTACGACTAATAAACAGTACTTTTACATTACTGCAGCTTTCACTACTGTTAATGCACAGAGCAGCCATGTTGGATTTTGAGGTCGGCTTTGGTCAAGATTTGTGAGGTTCTCTGATTTTCCAAGTTTGAAATCCGACTTCAGGGGACGTTCCAGGTAAAATCTTTGACTGGGAACTTGTAAATTTCGACTTCCCTGTTCAAATGGAACACCATTACACCGATTAGAGTCTCTATGCTAAACAGGAATGGATACTACAACCCAAACAGTGAAATGGGTTACTGTGACATTGGAACTGAACTGTGTAAACCCATTGTCCAGCCCTGGTGTGTTGTCTCTGACATACTCCTGACTGCTGTTTATGTGTCTATGTGTAAATTGGGTTTTTGGTCTGTAGACTGTTGAAACTGAATTTCCTTTTAAAAGTAGTTTGAACATGAACAACCGCCTCTTTACCCAAAAGTTGAAACCATTTCAGGCTTCAGGTTTCTCTAATCAAACCAAAGCATTCATAACATAATGCCAAAGATAATTTGTTGAGCCTTTGTCCCAAACTCTGCCATTTCAATCAGCTGCCAGTTTGTTACTGACTTGACCAGCTGACTGGAGTTGATTAGCTGTTGAAACAGGTGATGTCCCTTTGGTTCTATAACCAGCCACTGGCGACTAGACATGCTGAGTTAGGCAACACCACCAGTTGGCATGAGTCGAGCTGAGACATACCAGTTCATACCGCTGCAACTTTTCCCCTCTATCGGCTATAACCGCACTATGCAAGTTTGCCAGATCAGGTAGCAGATCTGTAGTTCCAATGAAACATACTGGCAAAATTCTGCTTTCAACCTGTATTGGGACCGAAGCGGGAAAAGTTACATAGTAATGTCAGTCTTCAAATATTTCATCAATTCTTTTCCTATCATAACATAATCTCTGTAAATCCTCTCAACTCCTAAGGCCAAACAACTTCGCCCTAAATGCAAATAACACCAGAAATGTATACAAAGTAAACTAAACGTAATCTTTTCTTATAGTTTTAAAGTCTTGCAAAACACAGAATTCTTTCCCAGTCAGTAGTGACACGAACAGTCAGTGTGTAGTCTGCCAGTAAACACAGCAGGGTCACATTTCAGAGTGTGTGGTATGTGGCCCCTAAACAGGCAGGATGTTGTGCAGTATGGGAGACATTTCCTTGTTTTGCTAGAGGAAGTACATGTTTTAACCCAACTATGACAGTCTGGACAACAACAGACACTGAAATTAGTTGAAATTGCACTGAACTCAAACTTGCTTTGTTAAAATAATTCTCTTTTCTTCTTTTTGTACTCACCTATAGTACCGTGACTGGAGGTACGTGGAGCAGACAGCTTTGGACACATGACTGGCTGAGCCAAAGTCTATCACCTTCACCCTGTAGGGTTGCCTCACTGGGTCCACCAGCATGATGTTCTCCGGCTTTAGATCTGCATGAATCAGACCCATGCTCTTCAGCTTTTTCAGAGCTGTAGCTACCTGCTGTAGCACAGGTCTGATCACTTTCAGCGGCAGCGGACTGAACTTATTCTGCTTCAGGAAGTCGTACAGGTTCTGCTCAAGCATCTCAAACACCAGGCAGGTGTGGCTGCGGTGCTGGAAGCATTCAAAGGCTCGCACCAGGTTGTGCTCATCTGCATTCTCCCCACTCAGACGGGCAAGGATGCCAACTTCGATTTGACCCTGCCGTGCATATGAAGGGTGGTTCTTCAGGATCTTCACAGCCACAACCTCACCCGTGCCCCTCTTCCAGCACTTTACAACCTGGCCAAATGTGCCACGCCCCAAGAAATCCAGCACTTCATATGTATTCTTCATGGAACACAGGACTTCATGCTGTACTACCTGATAGTCCCCATCCCCTCCTCCAGTCCCTCCTGCTGCACCTACACCCTGTTTGGAGGGGGCCCCTCCAGCCCCCATGGTTGCGCTCCCCACATTTGTTGTTTGCATCATGGCAGGCAACATTGACAATTCCTCCACAATCTGCATGGTGCTCCCTCGGTTATCCAGCTCCTCACTTTTACGTTTCAGCCCACATCGCTGAGAGCTGTCAGCTGAGTTTAAACCTCCACAGTTCTCTTCTCTGTCACCCTCCTCCTCTCCACTTCCCTCAGCTCCTCCACTGTAGCCCTCACCCCTTTCCCCTCCTCCTGCCCCTGTTGCTCCACTGCTGCCCCCACTTGCTATGTCTGTCTGCTGCTGCTCCTTGCCCTGCAAGTGGACAATCCCTGCGTCCTGTCGCTGCTGGGCTACAGCCGGGCCTTGTCCTCCTCCTTCTCTTTTACAGGGCTGCTGTCTCTGGACACCACGCACCACCACTGTCCGCACAGGGTACTTTTGTCTTCCACGCACTGTCACACCCACTGCCAAGTCTCGGTTCACAAACGAGTGGGCTTGTTTCGTTAGGTGCACAATGCCAAGGGTTCTGCTGTTCAGATAAGTCCACAGGTGTGCCCTCTCATGGTACACACAACTGCTGGGCTCAACTTTGAGTTTCTTCACACTGCTAAAGGCACTTGTCTGGGTTTGATAAATGTGTGGTGGGTAGACCAAGACTTGTGAGGCCATACCTGCCGAGAAAGAGAATAAAAGCAACAGGTTACTTAGGTCAGTTTGGATCCATTACAAACCATTTTAGCATGTTGCATTGTTGCCATTTAAAAAAAATAAAACATACTGAATAACTGTGGAAAGAGTTATGCAACAGATTCATACCTAACTCAAATATTAAACAACATATAGTGCAATCACAAAAACCTATCTAGCTGTTACATCATCAGTTGAAAAACCAAAGAACAGTCAACATGTCCCAGTGTTTTCCTGTCTTTGTTTGATTAAGGCCGAGGTTGAGTTTAAGTTACAACAATGAGTTAAAAACAACTGACAGACAACCAAATTCCATTTTGTTGTTTTAATTACTCCTACTTGATGACATCCCAACTAGGAGTGCACCCACTAACATCAGTCACTCCAACCGTATAGCAAATGGATCAGGGCAACACAACATGTTGTAGTGGAGTGCTTGAGAACACCTTCCCCATTCTGCCCTATCCTCTGCAAACCCACTAACACCTCCACACAGTGGATGACTAACTTCTCAAAGGTTTACCTGACCTTTTCCTGCCATTTCCATGCATCCTACTGCAGGTCTCTAGGCAACCAATAGAGAGGGAGAGAGGATAAGAGACAAAGAGAAAAATAAAGACACAAAGCATCATCAGGCCAACCTGTCCAATTACCTAAGACTTTTCCCTCTACCACAGTGTGTGTGTAAAGCACTACATGATAATTACATTTTGATGAAATATTCTCCAATACTTCATACTAAAAACTGGCACAGTGAACTTTTCCAACCCCCCCTGTGTGCCACGGGCCTATGACCTACTTTCATTTCAGGGTAAATACACTGAGATACAAGCAGCTCGTCCAAAAGGGTTTCAATACTTTAATCAACAGTACATTTACAGAACCACGTTTTCCTACATAAAAAAAACAAATTTGATTAGAAATTAAACCAATGTTCTGAGTGCTGTGTATAAACAACCTAGTTTGACTCATACCAAAATCATTTTAATGACTCATGTGCCCCTCATTATTCTAAAAGTCTATCTAAAAGGACAACACAAGCAACTCCGGTTTGGACTGTTAGTGCCCCCGTAGAGTCTGCTGGAATAAATACCCCTGACAGAAAACACACTTGTGTTGTGATAACACTAACGCTCTGAGCAACTCCTTTGACTCTATTCTGAGCAGCTAGATAAGTTCAACCTATTCCCTTGACTGCTCTTTGCACAAAAACACCCTGTGTTACTGTTTGGTGTCACTATTTACCATCTTCTCTCATCGAAACAATTTATCAAATTATCCCAAGCAGGGCTCAAAAGGGGAAATCTTGGTTGTGAATGAAAAAAAAAAATGGATGTGCTCCGCAGGAAAATTAAAATTGGCCACACTTACAATTGTCCTAGCTTTTCAGCCTAGAAGGCCACCAGTGACAACTGTTTTTATGCTATACTAGATACAGCTAAAGGGATTTGTAATGGGGCTTTACAAAACTGTACAGTAAGACAGTTTTAATTATCATGTTGTTATTGTTATGGCAGCTGGCTGGGGCTTTTCAGTATGGCGTTTGCATGTTCTCCCTGTGCCAGCTTGGGTTTCCACAGTTCTGAAGGTTGGATGAATTGGAGACTCTAAATTACCTGTGGGTGTGTAAGTGAATATCTTGCCTGTCTTTGTCTGCCTTTATTTGTTAGCCCTGAGTTAGACAGAACCCCACCTCTCGCACAGTGTGTGCTGGGAAGAACCCAGCAAGCCTCTATTATTCATTACTGCCACTGTGGGTACTATTTGAGAAATACACTGAGGGAGTTAGCAATGCACACTGCATTACAGTATTAACACACTTTTTGCTGATTTGATCTGTAAGCTTGTTTTTTTTTTTTACTATTCTCACGCTTCACAAATATGAGGTACGGCACGACAGTAGCACATGGTGCATTTGGCTATGTTGAAAAGAAACTATGAGGAGAACGTGATCATACTGGTTTGAGAAGGACTTGATATTTTTTGCTGTCTAATATTGCAGAGTGACAGCGAAGTTTTTTTTCTACAGTTCCTCCACATATTTCCATGACTTACACAAGTACTACTGTATAGTACTGTGAGTTTCTTCTCAGTGCCTGGGGAATGGAAACGTTAATTGGCTGGTCTGGAGATGGAGAGCATGCTGTCTGCACCAGACGGAGGAAACCTGCACTTGGACCACTCACCAACTGAGCAATCATAACCAGGTTGAAAAAAACAGCTTAGTGTAATAAAACACTTTATTCAGTTTAAAACAAAACTTAACTTTGCCAATGGTTAATTTACCTGGCCACACAAATACAATCACTTAATGGTCAGGAGAAGTCTGACACAAGGATGTAAAGAAGGCAGCCTTTGTTGTTTCCAATGTATGACAGCTGCTGCTATTACGACCATTTGAAGTCAGATGCTCTCTTTGTCAGCCGTGAGGCTCTTCCTGTGGTATTGCGTTGCCTTTAAAGCTGTAGTAGAACCTTTCCAGCAGCCTTGAGTTGCTAAATAATTGCTCACAGTTGAATGTTTGACCCTGATCTACTCACATTCAATTGGAGAAGAAAATAAACACTTGACACCTGTCCACAGTGAACACATGGTACTGATTAAACAACAAAAGGGCCTTAAGAGACAGAAATAATAGTAATAGGTGAGAGGATGAACAGGTGATAACATTCACGCCATGTTGTTGGGGGGAGAACAAACAAAACAAAGTCATCTTTTAACCCCATTTTCTCCCTCATAGGTAAAAAAACAAATGCAGTAATATAATATACAGTCAAGGGTTATGTTTACATTGACATGGCATGTAAATTCAAAAAGTCATTTGAAATAGTAAACCATTTACAATATAATATGTATCAGTGTGTTTTTATGAACTGCGGTTATGTGAATATTCAACTGCATACCGCATCTATTCTTTACTTTGTGTGCTGTCTGGTAATGCAACTGTGCAGGCAAATGGTTAATGATGGTAATACACTACTGACTTGTTTACAATAGAAGCTGTGGAATATGGCACTTCAACATCACTGCTTATCCCAAACCGTTTTCCATCTGTAAGAGTCATAGGTGAAAGACAATAGAACCCAAAACTGAGTCAGTGTGCGGAATAGACACACACCCCTGACACAAGCAAGTTAGGAGCTGTAGAACCTATTCATCATCAAATATTAATCATGATCACGATTTTGGCTTCCCACAATTAAATAAACATGATCATCACTATATCACCGCATTCAAATAAATACTTTGCGAAAAATGTTTGCTCAGTATGTTTTAAATGTTTTTCAATTCAGGTCTCAGTATACTTCAACCGAACTAGGTTGCACAAGGTATTGTAGGATTGGGGTCTGGTTACATGCTCTACCATCGAGAGAACAAACTCCTCATTTTGGCTACTCGTGATTTTAATTTTATTCACCCGCATGACCCAGAACATGTTTGGCTATTTATGAAATAATATAATGATGTCTTCTTAACTACTGCTGAGTTCATATGATACCAAATGCAGACTGTGACGGTTAAAATGAAATAAACCACATTAGTCCCTGTCCACTTCGTGCTGTTGCTATCCCTTGATTGTTAAGCAGAGGTTTCTGCATTAACTCACAGTCCACAACCTCATTACACAGTGTGGTGCTTTGCCTGTGTCTCGTGAACATGATCTTCTATGCTCATTAGATAAAAAGGCCCTCTATTTTCTAAAGCATGTGACCACATGGTATTTCCACTGTGAACTTATGACCATTTAGAAGTATCCTCTTTGTTGGATTACCTAGTGACTTTTTACAGGCAATATACTTTACAGTTGACTGACTGTAAAGGGATAGTAAATAATGTTTGTAAGCAACGCAAAAGTAGCACTTTCACTATTGAACATGGTGATATCACACCATCATGGTGCACTCTTTATTTGATATACAAATAGCACTGACGCATCCCCCTTTATATACACTTCGTGAATATAGAAAAAAAGTTTAGATACCAAGCACAAATGGGCACAGATTAAAAAGACAAGCGGCCTCACGACCCTTGATACTGGTCATTCTTGCTTTCTGTCAGGAAAATATGAAATATACTAGATGTAGGCTATGCCAGATGTCCAGCTGAAACACCCAACATTTCAGATGCCTAAAATCTATTAGAGGTGGGGGAAAAAATAAAAATCAATACAACATAGTATCGCAATATTTTACGTAGCAATACTGTATTGATACACAGGCTCCAAGTATTGCTCTTTTATTATATATGTGTTGGTCACTTTGCATATTTGACAATGTCAGTTTCAGCAATAAAATTGAAGTGACATGAACAAACTGATTTTTTTTTCTTTTAAGATAAAACAGATGTTGACAAAGTTTCCTTTTGGGAACATAATTTGAAATTGGGAAAAATTTGAATTTGGAGGGAAAAAAAGGTAATAAATTGCTATATATAATATTGCTTAAAATTGTTTAAAATCACAATAATACCGTATCGTGACAAAAGTATTGTGATGATATTGTATCGGGAGGCGTCTGGTGATTCCCACCCCTAGAATCTATGTAGGTAAAAGTTTTACTAATAGGCAGATGTGTACAAAGTAATTCATTTTGCATTCATAGACACCAGTCTATCGCCTCTATCAAACAGGTTTTAACAGCTGTCACCACGTTGCACACACTGAAATACTAGACGCCCCAACAAGCCCTTACATTGATCAGCAAAGCATTGATGGAGTGACACATACTGTTGCACTTCTCATTAAACTAGCCATGAGCACAGTAGCAGAGTGAGCTGTTTTACACTAACCAGTTATTTCTTTCCTCACCAGTTTCCAGACAAAAGCATCTACCGTGTTATTAAAGTCCAGGGCTCTGACCAGATCGCTGGATGCATATAGGTAATTACGTACTGCTTGCTGGAATAGATGTTTATTTCTTGGTGTTGGACATTTTCCACCCATCACTTTTGTGATTCATGCACGTTACCACACAACTTATTCTTGTTATGGTGCTCTTCCCATAAACTCTCAATTATTCTGTTTTGATTACTGCCTCAGTATTACTGCCTGTGCAGCATAACATCACATGACAACATGTTCCCAAGTCTTGCCTCCCCACCCCCATCAACAACCAATATTACCCACTAATATAACTGCGGAGAAAACCCCGTTTACACATTTATTTATCGGCCACACTATGCTGACTGTCATCTGGCATTACAACCCACAACCTTGCTTTTGTGGCCTTGCTAATGATAAACTGAGGAATGTGACACATGTACAGCAGTTAGGAGTGTCTATGCAAAGGGGGATCACACATACAACATAGCAGTACAGTGCTGGACTGGTCTCATGGTGTTGGTTCACAGTATTCACAGATGGTAACCGATTGCAGCTTCGCCACCATGAATGTTTGAGACAAAGTAAGCTGCGAAACTTTAATACCAGCGTATCTCTACTCACAAGAAACACTTAACTTGGTACTATTTTAGTGGTTTATACTATCACAGAAATTACAAATAAAAACAGCAGTTTTCTTAGGTCTAGCAACAAGAACTGAAACTACAAAAACAGCAGCACACAACAGCAGTCACAATGCATTGTACTTTTTCGACCAGACATCTGCTGCATAAGCCAAAACGTCCATTTAGTATTTGCTGGCCCATTGCAATTTTTCAGTTTAACATAAGACAGCAAAAGAAATATCCACAATATATGTTATTGTGTTTTGTTTGTAAGTTTGCATCTTTATACATTTTGTTTTATCAGAACTTAAGAACTAAGAATATATTTTAATGTTCCTCTGGTCTGGTCTGTTTGACAATAAAACTAATTACCATGTTATTTTAGTGAGAACTCATAAATAACTACAAATAACTAATGTTAGGGAAATCTGTTTGTTTTGTTACGCGTTTTATCGGTCGGGCTCTAGAAAGTAGATTAACTTTTAGCTCAACAGGCCACAGTACAAATCTTGTTTTTCCCTTTCCAGTTTCACCAGGTCGGATCTACTTGTTGTTGAGAGAGGGTGTGCTTTAACGGCATTAGTGGTACCGTCAGGACCGAGGCACTCACAGATATGAGGCGCTTCCCAATAATGACGTCAACCCTGAAAGACCCTAGCAAGATAACTGACGCTAGCTAGCCAACCTAGACTAGATTCGGTATGCAGTTTTGACACACCGTTACTCACTATAAAAACATGTAAAAGAGCCGCTGAGGTCCCTTAAATACCGCTTTACATTTGTACTTACTGTTTAATAACTGTAAGTTAGTGTAGTAACAGGTGACATGAGCTACTATCAACTACTGTACAAAGTTAGACCAAGTCGATGTGACTGAAAATTCAAAAAAGGTCTATCGATATTTTGGTAGCTATGATTATGGTTGAGCGTTAACATTATCTCGCAAAATGTTGCTATGTCAACTGAGTCAGGTACAAGGCCAGGTGTGAGCTAACACATATGAAGTAACGTTAATAGAGAACTCACAAGATAAACCAAGCTAACCCTACCTAACTTATGTTAGTTAAACGTAGCTATCGTTTCATCGTTAATTATCTAACTACGCATCATGTAAAAAGAAATCAACGGGTCGCCGTGACAACACTGAAACAGCAAACACAACAGTGTCAAATGAAATCAGGTTGATATAGCAACTCATGAGTCCTAGCAGCGGCCCGGGACCGAATACGACCCGCGGCCCTTTGCTGCATGTCATCCCCATAGACAAGCTTGCTAGCTATATAGCAAAAATGCCCCCTCTCTACCCCCATATTTCCTGTGAATCTGCAGTAAAATCTTTAAACACAAATAATATTTACCACCAAAGTAATCGCTAGCGCGGTTTAGCGGGGCAATAAATCACCACTAACCTCAGCTAGTAGCTACATGTCTTACCCAAAGTGCTGACAGAGCTAGCGTTAGCTAACCTAGATACACGCAGCCTATGTTAAACCTTACACAGCGAAAAGCTCGCTAGCTAAGTTTGTAGCTAAGTTATGACTTTGTATTATATCACATTCAAACTATCATTTCAAAGGTTGAGCTAAACAAATATCACCATAGACACCCTTCTCTCAAACACTTACCTTCACATAGAGTCACTAAGTATAATCCAGGGCTTCTCTGAACATGTTATGGACTCATAAATCCATACCATGCACAGTTCGCCTGCATTGCTGCCATCTTGTCCTAGACGACAGGAAGGGAGAGCTCACTCTCGGTAACGCCACCATCTCCCACATTTTAAACTTTAATAAACTCTTTCATATGAGCGCCCAGAAACACCACACCGAGCCCTGGTTGTAGCTACAAAGTTCAAATTCGTCTCCTTCCTCTTTGGGCGAAGTGGCCCATCTCTGAAAGGGTGTCCGTTACCCCGTTTAGACGTGTTGTTCCACGGCCCTGCCAGCCTCTAACATGTCCCTTTTCTCTGACTGCAAGCAAATGTTTGTGAACTGACGGCATTAGTCAGACCAGAGTAATCAATCACCGAGCAGACACATTCACTGAGGTTCTCAATTCAGATGTACAGTGTAGCCTACAATACACGAATGCAGCGGAATTCAATGACATTTATTTATTTATTTAACAGGGACAATGAACAGTCGTAGATTGTCCCATAATAAGCTCAACAGCAACATTTCATCAGCAGTCCCTGGGCAGATAAATCCACCCACATTCAGCACAATACAATACAACAGACAACATATGGGGAAATAATCTTCCAGGCTACATAAAGACTGAACTGAAATGTTAAGTTAGGCTATGTGTATTTAAAAGGATGTGAGGAATAAAGATGTGGATTGCTTTGATCTGAGGGGTTACATTTGACTTGTAAATAAAACATATTAAAGTTAAGGGGTTTGTGTTCAGCATTTACCATTTACTTCCCTATATGCTGATGTGATATATATACAGTTACATTCTCAATGTACAAAACCTGAAAGTTCTTCATTAGAATACAGAGTTGGAAAGGATATGCGATGACAATGCATGGTATCAACGGAATCTGCATATTTTATTTTACTGCTTGCTCAAAAGTATACAAAAATGTATTAACCAATTTTAGGCCATATGTATAATGTAGTGAATCAATTAATTTATCTGAAATGTGATTCTATTTGATATTTAAAAATGCAATGGAACCTAATGATGATAACCAGTGTAACCAATACTAATTCCTTTTCTTTCTTCTTTAGCCAAATGTCAAGAGTAAAGTGTTCTTAAGGAAAATGGGTCAGGGAGCATAAGCTGAAGTCTACTGCTCAGACAGTCAGGAGGCACCCAGCTGACAAACAAAGCTGCATAAACCCCCCTGTCTGAGAAGATAGCTGTAGGCCTAATCTAGTCCACCAAAATGCAATTGTTTAACCCAGTCCTTATGTCTCCTATTACAGACAACAAACGACCAAACCTAGTGAGCTTGAAAGCAGGTGTGAACACCTCTTGTTTAGCCTGGTGTATCATGAGTAAACACAGCTGAGGTGGTAATAGTAGAAGCAGTGCAGCCCACACGTATAGAACCTCACTCTGGTTCCTTAAACCTCTCATGAAAGACAAAGGCATTCTTCTTGGAGTGCTTCATATGTTGTCCTTCCAAACCTCATCCCAGTCAGTGCATGCCTGGTTATCTTCCAAATGTAGAAAGACACGTTATTCAATGCTGTGACAAAGAAGCCCCTTATTAAAATATACTATAAGCAACTATAGCCTACACGAGATGAGTGTTCTTAATAGGTGAGAAAAAGACACTTGCTTACTTGTAATAAGGTAACTGCTCTGTGGTCTTTTGCTCTGGTCTGTTTCGAGTTGTTGGCCAGATACTATGGGTCAGATACACCTACATCCATGAGATACACACAAGCGCGCGCTCTCGATGACTAGGCCTAGCATTTGTCTTCCCCTACTGGCCAGCAAGGTGACCAGCATTTTGCAGTAGGTCTACAAAAAGCTGATAGATATTTTGAGAGTTTAGTCGCCATAACAAAATTGTGTATATATAGTCTCACATACAAAGTGGCTTGACAATCATAACATAAACATCACGGAGTTATAGGCATAGCCTACAAATATCTGTAGGCTATTTGTCTGATGGCCTATCGGCCAAACTCAGGTACTTGGTTTCCAGTGTCAGGAGTCACCTGAATACACGTGTTGACATACTATAGTAAAATATAATTTGCGGATGGTTTTGTTTTGACACAGTAGGCTACAATTATTTTTTAGCGCACACACTCTATATCTATACCTTAATTTGCTCCCATTTTAAAGTAATTCCCCATGTGAGGGTACCAAAATGATTCATCTGGTGTGTGTATGATCTAAATTTAGGTAGTCTAGCCTCAAGCAACATTTTATAATTAAGGTGTTTTAGTCCGATTAGCTTTAATAAATATGGCTATGGTCTATGGCTTTGAGTCATGTTTTTATTTGAAGGATTCTCACCGGACGTGCTATTGTTGTAACTGCTGTCTGAGCGGAAGTTAGAACTCATTTCACGCCATTTTGAGACATCGACCAGGCATTGGGCAGCTAGCTAGCTAGTTGCTTATGGGCAATGTGATCGACCCATTCGAAGCTATGCCTATTACTTAGTCGTTTTTTTTAAGATTACCATCACGTTATTATTTGAGAGTTAATCCGATTGATATACCATCTCTAACCTAGAGTACTCTTCCAGCCATGGCAACCGAAGGAGCAGCCGACCAGGTAACGTTAGCTGCATGCAGTTCGGCTGAGGGGCAAGCTAACCCTTGACACGCTAGCATAATTAAGCTTGTGTTTTAATCTTGGATAACGGTAGTATGTAAACACTGCTCTAATATATGGATTATGTTACGTTAATACGCAAGTGTTAGATAATATTACACAATTACGGAGATTGTTTGAATTGGGGTTTGTCGAGTTGTAGTTAGCTAACGTTAGCCTGTCGTACGCCATATCTGGCTGGCTAACTGTAGCATTGTCCGACGTGAACGCGTTGAGGTAACTTACCATTTTCTATCCGTTAACTTGATACACACTTTCAGGTACTTCTAGCTAGTTATTCAACATGACTGATTAACAGTGCTGAATGGCTCTCAGTGGTGGCAAGTATGAAGACCTAACTAGTGCGAGGGTTAAACTGTTTTCTGTGTTTGTAACTTGATTTACCTGCGAACCCGCAATGTTTCAGCTCCTTATATTTCTGCAACACACTGCAGGGGCGTGGCCAACAATTCAGCACTCATTAATTAATGCTTAACTCATTATTTACCGTTAGCGTTATGTTGACCCTCCCACCACACCACAAAACACCGCAAGTCTATTCAGCAGCATAACCCTTTCCCCCCATGCCTTTGTGTTGTCTTGCAGGCAGCGGCAGAATATGTTCCAGAGAAGGTGAAGAAGGCAGAGAAGAAGTTGGAAGAAAACCCATATGACCTTGACGCATGGAGCATTCTGATTCGAGAAGCACAGGTTTAGTGACACAGAGTTGTATTCCTGGGGTTAAGCAAACTGGGAATACGGGTGGGGGGGGGTGAGGCAATTTATTATTAAAATCCAAAGTACTCTCTCGTATGATTTATTTTCATATGTTAAATAGTTTGGCATGTAAATGCATTCTCCTTCTTTAGAACCAACCCATAGATAAAGCAAGGAAGACGTATGAGCGACTTGTCACGCAGTTCCCAAGTTCTGGCAGATTCTGGAAACTGTTCATTGAAGCTGAGGTTAATACTTTTTAAATTTTCTTTAGTGTGCATGGCTGGGGATTTTTCTAACATGATCAACAATGTGATTTTCACACAAACAGAATGTCTCATTCTTCAATGAAGTTTTAAGTCACAATTCTTGTTTTGAGTCACTTGACCTGACTAATTTTTTTGGTTGCACTTATCACCTCAAGTTGATTACTGATCAAGGGTAATGAATAAAACATTTTGACAGTTGAAAGCATCTGCCTAAAAATATCCTACACTATGAAGGACCAGTAATGAACATTGTTGTAAAACGACGTTAAACACTTTTAATTTGTCAGGCTCTAGATTCATGAAGAATTGTGCCTTTTTAAACACAAAGGACAAATTAGCTCTAACCATTTCTTTTTCAGAAAATTCTTATGTTCCCAGGATTTCAAAAATATATATTTTCTGCGTCATATTTAAATGGGGTAAAGTGCATTTGTTGCATGTTTGCTCTGCAACAGTATTAAAACTATTTTAATGGTATTGGAGTGCATTAGCCTTTTATTCACTTGTCGTGTCAATTTATTGCCTCCTGTGTCATTTCTTTTGGGTAATTTTATAAACAAATATTTTAATGTGTGGCCCAATCATTCCTTGAGACATTTCTCCCCTCTCCTGACTATACAACCAGCGACCCATTTCCCTCAATACCATCAACAGGCTTTGCTGTTATGCAATAAGCTACTGATATGATGATTGATTTCCCCTTGCACATTATCGTTTTTTTCTAACCCGGTGAAGTCATTTTCTGATGCCCCTAACCTTTGCAGGTGACTACTGCAGTTGTTGTTAAACACATTGCACAATGTTTAGCAGCATTATCAAGCATCAGGATTAAGCTTCTAGTTTAAAGTCCAATGTGTAGTTCTGGATAATGATTACCTCTAGGCTTGGAGTTGAATGTTGCTGTATGTTGAGTTTGTAGTGGTTTGTTGTTGTGGGGCTGCTCCCCTGGGAGAAGCTTACCCTGCCACCTCCTATTCACCGTACCCTCGCCCCCAGTCTTCACCCACTCAGATTATCCAGTGCACATAAAGGCCTGGTGTCATATGTAATGAAATAGATATACATATGTTGTGAAATTGAAAAAAGAACACATTGCGGTCTTTGCCAAATGGACTCGGCTTCTCAAACAATCCTCCTACACAGGAGATGAAATTTTCAGCAGCTACCAGCTTAATGCTGGTTAAATATGCAAGTGGCTGGTAGATTTGCTTCACTCACCAGCCAACAAAAAGGATGTCAGGCAGCACAACATAAAAAGACAGCAGAGGCGTCACTACAGCTAGTGTGGATGTTTTATTTGTTAATCTTAAAGCATATGCAAAAGAGCAGAGAGAATAAATTAAAGTACATTTGAACATGTCATGTTAGTGTTATTTACAACAAATATAAGGATCCAGCTCTGTAATTGTTTATTGCCAAGTTATTAGTATCAATTTTTTATTTTTAGTAGAACATTAAGTGCAAAGTGGGCAGAAGAACTGAGGAGCCAGTTACTCTGTAAATAGGCCTGTCTCTAAAAATAATTATTTATCATTAAATTCCCGACATCGTTTCACTTATTTAATATTTAGCAATCGCCTCTCCCAACTTAACTACAAACCACAATTCAGCCCAAAACATGGCCCACGATACTGTTTGGGCATATATTTTGGCATGAAGTTAGTTTATTTAGGCTATTTGATCTCAGCTAGATATTTAAAAGCAGACTGTAGTTCTAAAATCTCAATTTTTAAACCAAGGCTTATGTTGGCAGTACATTTTAATAGCTTGCAAATCATAGTATAAAGACATTCTTTTATTTGGTAAGTATGTGGATTAGCTCTTATTCCCCCCCATGAGAACTATATGTAGGTTTGAACTTTAAATTAGCTGACGTGTTGGAAACCCTCATGCCCTCACAAACACCTCTTCAGTGAAATCCATTGTGCTCTGCACTTTTTGTCCCATAGAATCCTAAGTACTTTTCATAAAGATCACAGCGTGCCCTTGTGTTTGTGTGTGAGTCTGGTTCTCTTGAGATTTTACATCATTACCTTATTTGTAAAAGTTGCACACTAGGCAAATTATAGTTGAGTCTTTTTCGTTGATCACTTCTTTTAGGTAGTCCAGCTCACTGAATTGGCCAGTGGAGAAAACATGCTAGCACATGTTGTCTGACATGATGCTTGAGTTTATTGTTGACCGCCAGTAACATGATGTTTAGAAACATGACATGTCACATGCAGTGTGTGGGAAGTGCGTATTGAGGCAACTTCCCCAGTCTGTCAGTCTTTGAGACTATTTCAGGATAGTTTTTGTTCTTTTGATCGGTTTCTTTATATCATAGCATGGACAGTATGCTCCATGACAGAGGTCAAATGTATTGTTTATCTTGAGGGAGAAACCAGCAGGAACAAACAACGTATTAGTCTTTATTTTGTCATAGTAAGGAAATGTGACATTGTTATTGCTTGTATTTGGAATATTGTACTGCATAAATGATTTAAAAGCAGTAACCAAATGCAATTGAGTTTCTGTGTGTGCACAGTTTCACTCTTCATTGCAATGTAGAATTATAACCATTAGTCAGTTCTATGCATTTACTGGGTGCTTGACCTGAGCAAATTGGATCACAGTAGTAACTATTGAGTTTATATTATGTAACTATTATTTTAACTTTCTTTGATCATATTAAAGTAGGTAAATGGTGTGCGTAAAGGATCTCATAGATGTGTGTTGTTTTTCTGGCAGTGATCTTTAGCAGAGTTTGTGCTTCATGGTGTTATGTCACCAGGTACCAAAGTCTCACCCTTAAAGTGGCTACTTGAGGTGTAGTAACCTTTCCCTCCTGGAGGGGCATCTAAAAAGATCTGTTACCATCTCACTAGTCTGTTTTATCATCATTGCAGTCTAACTACTGCACTTTATATAGCTGATCTATTTTAGGGTAGCACATGGAGAAACATTTATGTCCCTGATTTGCATCCGTTGTTGCAAAGGCTCAGATTTAACTGATTCTGGAAGACGACATCTGATTATATTACATAAGTATTTACACCTTCATTGTAACCAAATGTTTCACACATTGAAAAACATTAGCAAAAAATCTTGTTTTTAGTCATGGTCAGGGCTTAATAGAATGTCCTATTCCAGATTGTAAACCTGAGGCAGTAAGTGATATTTTGCAGCTGATTTGACTGATTTCTTGGCTAAAAATAAACAGTGAATGCATTCTCTAAACACCACACACTTGTCTCTCTATTACTATCAAAGATTCCCATTTGCCTTGTCTGTTTTTTTTAATGAAGGTAAAGCTAAATGTGTCAGATGTTGCAGTACCTGGAATGAGTAATGTAGGTCAGTCTTTTTTTGGGAATGCACTCTACACTGCAGTTGGCATTACTGCATAGTTTTACAAGAATCCACAGTTAGCAAATTTGTTTCCTAGAGAATATACGTTTGAATAGGTCCAATGTAGAGGTTGAACCAAATTGGAGTTTTAGGTTGGCCACTTGCGTGAAATGTATGCAGAATATTGCATTGCTTTGTTCATAAGTAGCATAGTTATTAAAATTACCTTTACATCTTTAATTGTTAAATGTGTAAATGCATTTTCCTTTGGATGTTTGGTACTGTATTTGTACATTTCAATATAGATGCAGCTACATTTTTAATGTCCCACTTTTAATAGTGGACAGTTAAAAGGTGACCGAATACAAGGAGAGAAGGGAGGGGGGGGTCGAACAATAGACTTTGCTATCACAGTATGTGGAGTGTGTCTCAACCAACGGGCCACACACCTAGATAAATGTATGTTTACATTTTGTGACGGGTTACTTAACCAATCCAATATGGTGGAATTCAGTCAATAATGTTCTATATATTTGACAGAATTCCGTAAAACTCATTGTGTAGGCATGCTTTTAAATGTACCTGCAATGTTAATAATTTGACCATTTCAATGCAACAAAAACGGTCATCTTACAGCACTCCACTGTACTTTCTCAGTGCCTTGGTAATGTTTGCCAACTATGTAAACTATTATTTCATGTCACTTCCAGGCTGGTTTAGTTCAACTTTTTCACTTTGTAGAACACTTTGATGTAAATACAATGGTATTGGTCTACCCACGTGGAGTGCTAATACCACAGAAACAACAGCCTCCCTGTCTGTACTGTGAGACTGTTGCATCAACAGTTGGCCATATAACATTGCTGCAACAGTGTAAGGTTACATGCACACCTAAATATTAATATCCAAATAGCACTCATTTTGTCAGGATTTTTTCTGTAACACATGGGCACTGGTGTTTTTCTGGGTTATGTGGCGCAATCTGCAAAGAAAATAAACCCCTTTTTAAAAGTAGTTTGTCATTCTTGTGTGAATTTCACTTTGTTGATCTTAAAGGTCCCGTGTGTGTGTGTGTATGTGAGTGGTCACATTTGCATGAATGCATGTATCCTGCAAGCCATAAAAGTAGAAGGGACTTTTGAATTAACATTGCATTTACACTCTTATTTGCAGATCAAGGCAAAAAACTATGACAAGGTAGAAAAGGTAAGTGTCCATCACAGTCATGGAAGCTGACGTAATGTGTGATTTTGAAAATCTACAAGGGTCATCTGACTGTTTTTAATTTGTCTATCTCTTTAATACTGATTTCCACTAGAATATACATTCACAAAATTGTAGTGTCCATCATCCTTGTATCACAAGGCATCTAAAACATACACGTGAAAGGCATGTCATTTTGGTCCCAACTAGCACAAAAAGTGTGCAGATGGGAGAATAAATGTCTTTTGAAAATGAGTGAAGTGCCTTTGATGTGCAAGTTGATTTCTGGTGTGCCACCATAGCTATTATGTTGTACCTACTAGTTAATACTACTATAGCTGTATTATTAGTTTAAATATATTCATTGTTTCACCTCTATGTTGATAATATATTTTTTATATGTATAACCATAATTGTTTTTTCATGGAAACGTTCAACCGATTACACTAATAACCTCAGCGTTGGCTTGGAATTTGTTGGTTCTCACTGGTTTTCCACTTTTAATGAATTATTTGAGTGTATCATGTTTAGTTTTTGCCTGAAAGTCAAGTTCAACACATTAAGACAACACATCCCTTTAAACAAGCTTCAAACTCTGGTGGATTTATTCAAGTGTGGAGAAGCCCACTGAAATGTGGGGCACATCTGAGGTCTGTCTAGTGAAGCAGAATAACTAAAGTGCACCATATAACTGTGTGAAGTAAAACCTGGAACCCCCCCCCAATCTGGCATATGCTTAAATTAAAACCGCTTTTCTGGTAATCCTCCGACATGGGATATGCCACTAATGAGCTGCATGCGAGTTTTGAGCATGGGTTTACAAAGCCAAATGAATGGGACACTGAATATGGGTAGCTGTCAAGTATGTTAATGAGTTTGTGTCTGTATTCTAGTTATTTTATCTTATATGCTTGCCACTGTAGTTGTTTCAGAGATGCCTAATGAAAGTCTTGCACATCGACCTCTGGAAATGTTACCTCTCATATGTTCGAGAGACCAAAGGGAAGCTGCCCAGCTACAAGTAAGAGAACATGCTGCATAGTGGGTTTAGGCATGTTGACATACTGCTGTACTGTAAAATACACATACATTATCTCATTTTCATTTCTTTCTCATTTTCAGAGAGAAGATGGCCCAGGCGTATGACTTTGCCCTGGATAAAATTGGCATGGAAATTATGTCTTATCAGGTACACAGATCTGAGTTATTTGTATCCGTGTATATACATTTCTGTTGATGTCTGTTGCCTAACATTTATTCATTCATCTCCTCAGATTTGGGTGGACTATATCAACTTCCTCAAAGGAGTGTAAGTATTTTCCCCCTGTAATATTGTGAGAATTCATAAACTGTTAGCCAACTCTTAAATGTTGACATTTTTGTTTTGTGTTCCATTAGTGAGGCGGTGGGCTCGTACGCAGAGAACCAAAGAATCACTGCAGTACGGCGGGTGTACCAGAGAGGCTGTGTGAACCCTATGATCAACATTGAGCAGCTCTGGAGGGATTATAGCAAATATGAGGAGGTGAGTGATGCGCCCAGGCCTCTGTCTACCTATGCTTTATATGTTTGCGTATATGGATACAGGGATTTAGCTGTTGAAATGTGAGAGTGATGGAAGCGCTAGACTGACTTGTCTATTTCGTGAACAGGGAATCAATGTGCACTTGGCCAAAAAGATGATTGAGGACCGAAGTAGGGACTACATGAATGCCAGGAGAGTGGCAAAGGTGAGCGTCACAAACATGCACAGACGTCTTTTGAATCCTTGTCCTGTCTTTGTAAACTATTAGAGATTGTTGCATGCTTTGTGTATTTTAGGAGTATGAGACTGTGATGAAGGGGCTGGACAGGAATGCACCATCAGTACCGCCCCAGAACTCCCCTCAGGAAGCCCAGCAAGTGGAAATGTGGAAGAAGTACATCCAGTGGGAAAAAAGCAACCCGCTGCGCACAGAAGACCAGACCCTCATCACAAAGAGAGGTGACTAGTTATGCTCAGGATGCGCTGTGTTGAAGTTTGTAAATCTTTGCAAATATGCCCAAATTGGCCTGTGATTCCAGTAATTACGCTAGTATGCAATTTTAATCATGTTTTGAGCATCACTCAATAGAGATACATAATGTATGAAGCTTTTTCTTCTGTTAGATTGTAGCCACTAGAGGGCATAGCTTTTCTCCCCACTCATAGTTTAAATGCTTTGTTTCTGTATTTTATGAATCTGTCAATTGCTGTTGTGTGTTGCAGTGATGTTTGCCTATGAGCAGTGCCTGCTGGTGCTGGGCCACCATCCTGACGTTTGGTATGAGGCAGCACAGTACCTGGAGCAGTCCAGCAAACTGCTGGCAGAGAAAGGCGTAAGAGAGAAAAAAAACTTTTATTTCAAACCCTTGTTGAGTATACTTCAGAGGAGTCAAACTTAAAACTGTTCTATAATTGTTTGCATGTTTTTTCTCTCAGGATATGAATAATTCCAAGCTGTTTAGTGACGAGGCAGCTAACATCTACGAGCGTGCCATCGGGACCCTTCTGAAGAAGAACATGCTGCTGTACTTTTCATTTGCAGACTATGAAGAAGTGAGCGTCCAGTTGCTTACTCGGCACAAATTGTAATCAACATAGTAAGACTAGCTGGGACTTATCGGGATATATCTCTGGCTTTCCTCATAGAGTCGCATGAAGTACGAGAAGGTCCACAGCATCTATAACAAACTGCTGGCCATTGAGGACATTGACCCCACGCTGGTCTACATTCAGTACATGAAGTTTGCCAGGAGGGCAGAAGGCATCAAGTCAGGTCGCACCATCTTCAAAAAAGCCAGAGAGGATCTACGCACGCGGCACCATGTGTATGTGACAGCAGCACTGATGGAGTACTACTGCAGCAAGGTAGGTACACATAATCACATGTTTAGTATATGGACAATGTAACTAAAATCAATCTAAAATGTATTATTTTTTTTTTTGCTAAACTCTTTTCATCTTTCCTTCACCACAGGATAAATCGGTAGCCTTCAAGATTTTTGAACTTGGTTTGAAGAAATACGGGGACATTCCAGAGTACATACTGGCATACATTGATTACCTCTCACACCTTAATGGTAGGTTATGTGTAATAAAATGCAGAGCTAATACACAGAGTGTAAGAAAAGACATTCTTTACTACTCATCCATTAATCTAAAAGAAAATGGCAGCAGTAATGTCCTGGTGTCATCTCTTGATGAAATGAAAGCTTTCTCCATAATTGTCATAGGAATGGAAGATAAATGTGTAACCCTGTTTTTTGTCTTCCTCTACTACTTCAGAGGATAACAACACCAGGGTACTGTTTGAGCGTGTCCTCACCTCAGGAAGCTTGTCGCCCGAAAAGTCAGGGTAATGTCAAGGATTGATTAAGTTGCGTACACATGTACAAGTGGCATTATGATCCATATGTCCAATGGCGTTTGTTGATTTTAGTTTTACTTTAATCCTTCAGCGAGATCTGGGCTCGGTTTCTGGCTTTTGAGAGCAACATAGGAGACCTGGCCAGTATCCTGAAAGTGGAGCGCAGGCGTTTCACTGCCTTCAAGGACGAGTATGAGGGCAAAGAAACCGCCTTGCTGGTAGATAGATACAAGTTCATGGACCTGTATCCCTGCTCTACTAGTGAACTTAAGGCCCTTGGATATAAGGTGTGTAAAAGATGACCCATCATGCCATCTCCTGCTGCCAAACCAAGGCTTTTTGCCCTAACTGATATTTAAACTGTTTCCACTATGTGTTTGTAGGATGTGTCGCGGGCCAAACTGGCAGCAATGCTCCCAGAGACTGTGGTGACGCCCTCTGCGCCTTCACTAAAGGATGAAGCTGACCGAAAACCTGAGTACCCCAAACCTGACACCAATCAGATGATCCCCTTCCAGCCACGTCACCTTGCCCGTACGTAGTCCATAGCCGCCCAACGGCTTCTCTCCACTCCACAGGATGTTGTAACAAATCAATTCAACTCTGTGTTTATGAATGATGGCGTTGCTATGCGTCTGCACCACTGTCTCTCCTGCATTTACTTTACACATAAAAGGTTCCATCTTTGATGTGTTCCTCTCCACAGCTCCTGGTTTACACCCTGTCCCTGGTGGAGTTTTCCCAGTCCCTCCAGCTGCTGTTCTCCTAATGAAGCTGCTCCCTCCGCCTACGTGCTTCACTGTGAGTAGCAGCAGTTTAATACTATCAAGCTCATATTTACTGGTATAAAAGACGAAAAGGAGCAGAATGCAATATGTTTGTGATTGTTTTTTGCTGCAGGGACCCTTTGTTCAAGTGGATGAGATCATGGAAACATTCAGGAGATGCACACTTCCCGAGAGTAAGTTGCATTTGTTAGCGCTTTGGATGACTCCAGACCATTTCTATTTTTAGCAACGCTGCCAACGTGGTAGCTGGGCATCACCAGTCTGGAACCTCTCGGTTCATTTTCAATTTCTATGGGGCGTTAACACAGGCACAGACCAGAATATCTCTGGACACAATTAAATAGACCTGAAAGCAGTTTTGAAGCAAGGAAAAAAATGGTTGCCTGGTCACACATTTTCGCAAATTACAGCTAAACAGTAAACTAAACTGCGTTTCTGAAAACATTTTAGGCAAAAAATAGGCTATGCAGTAACAGAATCCTGATTCATATCTGATCAGCACTGCTGATTTTGACAGTTTGATCTGAGCACCTCAGAGTGGGATGCTCCTCTGTCAGTCATGGTGTAAAACCAGCCTCATGTGAGATAAATGGTTGTGATAAGCCCGTCCAGGTTCTGGCCGGCTGAGTGGGAGGGGGACCAGACGCATTGGCCAAAATAAATGAAACCTACTGTAAGCTTGCAGATTCCTTTGGTTTCCAGGCTAACAACGTGTCTCTGGGGATGGAAATGTCAGTCAGCTGTTTGGTTTATCGAGTGAACAAAACCAACACGCTTATAGTAAACTATCTTAACAACTGATAGATGAAGTGGCATAAAATGTGTTGGTGTGTCAAAATTGTTCTGCCCACTATTTGACATGCCACTGATGTATTTTCTGTCTCTATAGCTGTTGATGCTGCTGTAGAGCTGATCACTGGAAGACAGCCTGATGCAGGAGGAGAGGGTAATGGATCCATGGAGAACCATGCTGTTGCCAAGTCACTCAAGAGGCCTAACGCAGACTCCGATGAGGAGGATGACAAAGGAGCTGTGGCTCCGCCCATACACGACATCTACCGTGCACGCCAACAGAAGAGGATTCGATAAACCATCTAAAACACACACTAAACCCAACTAGAATGTAATCTTAACAGGTGGTCATGTGGGGTAAATGTACATGTTCACATTTCTGAGTGCGTCTGACAGATTATACATCGGTTTATTTCTGTACAGAAGACAAGCATACACACTCACAGACATACAGACAGTATGTACACCTGAGTGTTCTCGTGGCTTTTTTCGTTGTCAACAGTTTTTATTTTTAAAGACTGACCATTATACTGTACAAAATTTTTAATTCAACCATTGATTTTGGCACAGAGCTCAGTTTTGGCCTTGTGATGTTCCAGTGATGGCAAAGTGGAATCAAGCTTTTTTTAGATAACTTGAGGAAACACAATTCCTTTCAATAAAAATGGAAACAAAAATTCAACTAGATTGCCTTTTTTATTTTTTAGGCTTTTTTATTATTATCATTACCACTAAGGGGCAGCATATGACACTTAGCAGAAAAAAAATCAATCATCCTTCCTTTGTTTAAATAATCAGTTCGCCTCTGATGGCAGGATTTCATAGGCTTAGATTTAGCCTATCTACATAGGGCGGGATAGCTTTGAAATGAAAAAAGGTTTGCTTCATTTGACATTTTAGCAATATGGACTTTGTGTGAAAACACAAACTAAAATGTTTACTTTAAGCTTGAACTAATTTAGCTCTCATATCTATACAGTTTCTTCTTTTTTTTTTTAAAAAACATGTTCATTGATTTTCAAGGAAAAGAATAAGGAAAGAGGAGAGGTAAAAAAGGAAAATAAAAACCTAACAAAAAATACTAAATATACTGAACATAAAGAACACAGCACATCTTGGATTACAATATTCCACGGTCATGGTAAGGATGGATACTATAAACAAAAACATCTTAAGATAATAAAGTTAAATGAATTTGACATCTACAAATCACATACTAATTTTCACAGTGAGGTCTTGTAAAATAGCCAACGTCTATGGGTTCACATTTCTAAGGTGATTCAGTATTGGGTTCCGTGTCTTGTCAAACTTGTCTCCTCTGTTTTCATTATAAAATCTCAGTCTTTCCAGATGCAAAGTATTTGACAGTTCTTGCAGCCACAAACTATATGAAGTCACAGAATCCATTTTCCATACACGTAAGATTAACTTTTTTGCAATCACCATCCCAAATTGAATGGCTCTTCTTTCAGATTTATTGATGAGTAGATGACACTTGTGGCCCTATCCAGACAGTTTCTTAGTTGTGACAAGCTACTTGACTGGGGGGGAAAATCTACTTGCACAGTGAACATTTTTTAATGCCAGCCAGCTGCTTTTTTTGCATTGGCCTGATAACATCATTTGTCTGCCCTGCACAGCCTTTGTTTGAAATATGTTGCAGCCTATCTTAGCTCTGAGCCTATTCAAAGGTAACACTGTGACATTAGTCGAAAACATAATTGTTTGGTGATTTTGCGTTCTAGCATCAAAGGCTAATGTCAGCCACCTAAAACAAAACTAAACAAAGTCTTGGAAAAGAAATCACTACTCATTTTCTTATTTGAATTGATGAGCCACTGCATTTTAAACTGGACTTGGGATGTTGACATGAAAGCTTATGTGTTTTGGACAAAAACAATGACAGAGTATGATAAACAGTATTAGCCTTTTATGAAACATGAACTCAACATTACAGTTAGAAAAAAACAGTAGGAAACACAATTTTGTTAGTTGACTGGGAATCTCAATAGCAAAAAAATAGATTTCACAATTGGGCCTCTTTATTAAAAAGGAGAGGTCTGTGCAAGGCCTGTGTAGGGGTCAATTAAGAATGGACACACCATACTGCAAACTGCCTGTTATATGGCTAAATAACAAACCAGATTCCATTTGTTCTCTTATTTTTTTTAGAATACACACATTTTGTATCTGCAATGAAAAGGTAAATGTACATGTATGAATGTTACACAATTCCAGTTGAATTTGATTAAGATTTGCCAAAATACAAAGAAGATGTGAATGGTCTAAACTTAGTCTGGGAATGCTTATGTCACCTGGAAATGTGGAAGTGATTTCCTCAGCTGATTAGAATGAATACATAAACCTTATTCAAAACAGAACCCTGACAATACCACTAAAACGCGGCTTAAGGTTTTAAGTTTAAAAAAAAAAACTACAAACATCTGTTTTGCTGATATGTTCCAGCAAACACAAAAACCCAGAGGGCTGATTCTCATGAATGCCTCTGACTGTTTACTACAGCCCAACATCAGACTTTTAGATTTCCAGGTTCAAATTTCCGTTTGAGGGTTTCTAAAGACATGGCTCTACTGTGCATCACATTGTATACGGAAAACCACATGAACAGACACATTTTTATTGCTAACACTGTTCCTATTGCACAAGCACAAAGAATACATCCATTGAAAAGTGATATATGCAGACTTGTCCGAATGCCATCAAGACGCTTTGCAGTGTGAAAACTTTTTTTTTTACTTTCAAGAACATTTGGTTCATTTTGTCATTCAGGAAAAGTTACAGTCTCATATATAACTGACAAGGACATTTCATGTTAGTGTCCTGCACCAAAGAAAATATCTAAGAAATGAAATAAGCCCTTAAATATTACAGCTCATTACAAGTTCCACAGTTAAAATTCACATTCTTGTTCAGTAGCCTAAACTATTTACATACAAGTAAATAAAATACACATTCTACTGTGCACATCTTCTCATAATTTACATCACATTCGCTTCATGTTCTTACATCTACCTCTTTTTACATTATAATACATGATAATGATAATAAATATCACTTTAGCAACATGTTGACACTAGACAATCTTATTTCCAAAGTACTGAATAAAAATCTCTGGATGGCCTTTATAAAATTGTCCCAGCAGACGTCTCTTCTCTTTAGGGGAGAGTTTAGGGTTCTCATGGATAGTCTGGAGCAAGGACCAAAGTTCCTCTTTAGTGTTTTTTTGTACATTTTCTGAGTAGGCCTTAGCACTCACTCTTGTGCAGTACGTTGGTCCTGCAGTAAAGAGAGATTGGAAAAACATAAAGTCTTCATCTTTATTTACACCAAAGTGAAGTGTCCTGTGGTCACACAAACAGCTGAAAGAATATGAAAAATAGGAATATATACAAGGAACATCTGCAAACCTGTTGTCACATCTGGATCCTTCCCTTTCACAATATTCATGATTCTGTCACTGACCATCTTATGCAATGAAACGGGAATCTGGTGGAAAAGAGAGCAATATAAGACATGAGGTTTCATTTATCTTGAATGAAAGATCCAATATCAATACAAATACAATTATGATAAGTAGAATCCTGCTTATGTGTAAAAGGCATTTCATCAACCCAATGTCTAATTTCTCTAGTGGAGATGTTGATTGTTACATCCCTCCTACAACAGTGGACACACGCACTCAAGGGAAAAAAAGATGAATTAGGAACACTCACTTTGAACAGATCGGAGTGGTTATCCATCATGAACAGAACCATCAAGTCCACCTTTCCTTTGGAGAGTCTTCTGCTGTAGACAATGGCACTTGAGAAAGACCTTTTCACTGCCATTCTGTTCTCAATCTGACAGAGAAATCTTTTGTGTTAACAAAGATCAACATATGTAGAATATGCATGTACTGACTTGAGCGAGAGAGGCAATAGTGCTCACCTCTTTGTGCAGTTTGACCTCCTGTGGTTTGGCTGCGACAGCCATGAATCTCAGGAGCCTGCGGAGCTCCTCCCGGCTGCGAGAGTCCTGCAGCTTTAGGCTCAGCTGCAGAGCCTCTAGAGCTTGCTCTTCCTTGCCGTTCACTGACAACAGACCACAGAAAATACCAGGATGAAAATGCTGAGCTTGAGAAAAGCTTGTAATTAAACTGGCATGATATATGACAGGTTTCATATTTATGCATCACCATAAAAGCCTCATCAACCCTTCTGAAAACAACAGGACAACAAAGAGATCTGCTTTTACCAAGTAGCTCGGAGATGCCAGAGTGGATGTCAAACACGTGGTTGCTGAGCAGAGGTGGCTGTTGTGTGTGTCCGTAATGCTGAGCCAGGACCTCGTAGAGCAGACTCTTACATCGGAGCAGGTTATCCGCACAACTGGCCAAACCTCGACTGACCTCCACCACCAGTTCATCAGGAAGAAACTCCAGACAGTCCACTGCCCCCGACAACCATTCATCAGCCCTGAGGGGAGAGGGAAGTGGAATGCCTTTAAACACAGCTGACAGATTGGTCGAAGTAAGAGCACAGAGAGACAGAAAGAACTGTGGTGATTTAGGGAGAACTTGGCTGCTTCTAAGCATGGACTTGGTCATTTTCATTTTTTTATATAACCAGTAGTTCATCAGGATTATTTATTTAAAGCTATAGTGTGTAGTTTCTGTCTCCCTAATGAGGAATTTTAATTAATGACAACAAAACTGTTGGCGCATCCACATGATACACGCACCCACGCCCCCACCCTTCCTCCACACAGGTGCTAGTAGCCAAGGAGGACACGGAGGATTAAAAAAAAACATGATAGACTCTTGAGAAGAGTCAATCATTACATTACAAAGTCATCAGATGACACAATCTTCTGAACATAGCAATGCTGAAAAATACAGAGAGAGTTGTGTGGAGCTGATATTAGCTGTGTAGCAACTCATTTGACAATAGCCTGAATGTAGCATATGTTTATTAATATCAAAAGTTATGCACTAAAGCTTTAAGTAGAACTAGCAACACCACTATAAAAAAACAATTAAAAATAAAAGTCCTGAATTCAAAATAGGGCTGCACAATGTAAATATCTAACTGCGATCAGTTCAACTGATCTTGGGATATGATTCATGATATTGGAGGGAATGATATTTTTTTATTATTCTCATTTCCATTGAAAAATATCCAGTATCAAACAAGGATTTTTTCTTTAGTCTGTAGGATATGATTTGTAGGCCAGGACGTCTCTGCAGCACCACATTATTTCATTCAAAATGACACATATTTTGCCTTACAAATATTGCGCCAAACAAAAAAAAAAAATGAATTATTTATTATGCCTCCTGTCAGTGTTATATTATTGGATCATTAATTTTGATGCATTAAGATGTAAGTGATAGTTTATTGTTTAAAATAACAAGCTCATTTTAACTGCCTCTTATAATACTTAGTAGTTTAATTTATACTGTAACAAATGCATCATATGCATGTGCTTTATATTCACTGTAAGTAGCAACTATAGCATTGTGGTGGAGTGAAAAAGTACAATAGGCCCCTTTCAAATGCATTGGAGGATAAGAAAGTACAACGTAGCTTTAATAGACATTCTCAGAGTATTTCAAAATGATACAGTAAAAGTACAGTACTTGAGTACCACCACTGCATATATAACTTTTGTTTCAACACAATTTCAATGAATTACAATCATTTAAATGGCTTTAATGTAGATACATTATTTTACCTTGAAAATGTTACACTTTAGAGGACTTACTGTGCTTCACTAAAGGCCTTGAGGACCTCTCTGTCTAGATAGCTTGATGTATACAACAGGTCCGGGTCACTGTCCATGCCATGCAGGGGAGGCTGTGATGTGTCTTTACCCTCTAACAGCTTCTCCAACAGGGAGAGCTCTATCAGCTGCAAAAGCCTGAACACCGCCTGCTGGTGCCAGACCTCATCAACAACTGTAAAAACAAAGAGTTAAAAGCCATATGGTTCATAGGTACACAGATACAGACACATCATTTGGTGCATGAAAACACGGTGCCGGTTTTAAATCATTCCCATCAGACAAAAGACAACTTACGCTCTTGTGAGAGGCCGAGGTTGATCATCTGAGGAGTGATGGTGGAGCTTAGGTTGAGGTTTCCCAGTACGTCCTCCAATGATTTGTCTGCTTTGACAGGGGAGTGGGTGGAGTAGCTCAGCACCCCTTGTCTTAAGAGTCACATAATAACAGCAATCAATGGAAATGATTGAGAGGGACAAATGTATTGTTGTTGTATGTGTGATTCAGTCACAATTTATTCCTGTTTTGATTCCGATCAACCAGGCAAAATAAATGCTCAATTTCCAGCATTGAATAAGTTCTGATCAACATCAAATAGGACATGTAAAGACTTCTCTTCTCTCTCTTTTTTATAGTATTTCCATGAAGACTTGACTTGGCCCATGTTGCAAATAACAAAAGTCTTATTTAAGCTGTCAGAGAACATGGCTCCTCTGAATCTTTTGTCTCCCATTAGTGAGGCCTGTTCTCTGGTCCAGCCTGGAGCTGTCACTCTCACAACAACACAAAGCGCTGAGGCCATGTGTTAGCATCTCACGGAAATGCATGCTGTCCGTCTTTGCTACGTGCTCAACAGCCTCAAAATTGAATTCTTCAGCCTCTATGTAAAGGGCAATCAACTTGTTTATTTAGTTTAAAAGAACTAGTTTGATATTTTGGAAAATACTTGTTGATTTTCTTGAGGAGAGTTCAATACTATTATCTCATATGAGAGTGGTATTGAACTTCTCCTTTAACTCTCAGCAAGAGAGCAGAGGAATTTAATATTTAATTTAATAGTATCAAGACATGATGGATCTTCAGGAGCCTCCGGTCACACCTCCCTAGTTTCGAAAGGCACCCTGTTTATAACTATACTGGATTTGGGATTAGCTTTGGAGGAAGGAGATCAAAGAAAATCCAAAATGAAGATGATCATTTTGATCATCTGAAGATGATAATACATGAGTACCTTTCATGTGACGGACTGTAGCTATTCTTGTTCCTGTTGATTCTCGGTGAGTCATAGCCGCTCTCGATGGTGGTAGTGGAGAGAGAGTTGGTGTTGGTCAGCGATGATGAGGAGCCGGTCGTTGGGCTCAGGAACCTGTACAAACTGCAACTACTGTCTTCAAATGTGGCTCGCTTTTTTTCCTTCCCAAAAACTTTAACGCCCACCGGCTCAAACACCCTGGAGTCCATCAGTGCCTGACAGAGACGGACGGCCTTGTAGCGGGGCACCGCCTCATCACCAAAAAAACGGTTCAGGGTGATGTGTGCCAGCACCACATCCACAGCCTCTGAGCCTAGGAAACAGTCATTGTAGGATTTGAGATTGTGGCGCCGACTCTTAACCGCCACTCGAGTGTGGAGATTGGAGATGATGCTGCTCCAGATATAGGTGGCCCGGAAAGGCTTCCCAGCCATGCCTTCTGATGAAGGAGGAGGACAGGAGAGAGTCATTGGACAGAGGGTAAGAAAGGCAATCAGAAGCAAGGGAAATGAGGATTAAAGTAGAGGTGATAAACACTGATATCAGCAGGGAATAAGCTTCCTTAAAGTATATAAGTATAAAGTATAAAGTATAAAGTATTTCTGATTCTGATTCCTGGATGTGCTGATAGTTTACAAGATTCACATTTTAATTGCTACAAAGATTTCAACCAACTGGCAATGATCCTGAAGCTATTGCAACAGTTTTACACCCAGATGCACGTGTAGAGCAACTATCTACTCCTGGCTAAAAGGATATGTTGATTTATTAATAAGTCAATCAAAAGTCAATCAATTTGGTCCTCGATTGGCTTTGCTTCTAAGAACCCAAACCATCAACAGATCCATTTCAACTATATCCACAGGACTTACCTCACTCCTAGGAAAAACTTTCTCATGAAACGCTCAACTTCTCCGATCTGTACTCTCTGCTCAGATGGACTTATAGGCTCATACATGCATATGTACTGGGAATGTAAGGATGTGAAGTTTTTTTGGGGAGAGGTCTGCACCACGTTATCTAATGTACTGGATGACACTGTACCATGTTCTCCCGCTGTGCTACTCTTGAATGATACATCCTCACTAAAGATGACATGTTGGAAAAAATGTATGCTCTTAACAGGCATTACGGCTGCCAAGAAGATGCTAGCTCTACGTTGAAACCTCCACATACAATCACTAAATCCCAATGGATTAACACATACATAGACGCAGTGGCAAGAATGCACAGTGCTGGAGTCCATACTATTCAAGCGTGGCAAACAATGGTAGATAAGGTTAAGAAATTGTTGTAATTCACTACCTGTATATGCATTGCTGGTTTTGTGGACTCGCATGTGCAGCAATAATCTGATGGAGATCCAGGTTTAGGGAGTGGGTGGGTTGGGGTCGCATTTACTTTTTTTAAATTTTATTTTTTATTTTACCTAATGTTATTTAATATTTTCTCCTTTTTGTTGATCGTAATATGCCGAGTTTGTAGTCGGAATGGTGCACTAGTACAATAAACAGTTGTTCACAAAAATAAATAAATCAATCAAAAGAAAATTAATCAAAAAGAAGCTTCATGATCAATTTATTGTTTACGTCTTTTATCAAGAAGATTTGGAGCTCCTCAAATGGTGAGGATTTGCTGATTTTCTGTGATTTACATCATTGTGAAATGAATATCCTTGGGTTTTGGACTGTTGGTCAGACGAAACAAGCAATTTGAAGATATCCACATTGGTCTCTGGGAAATTGTGTTGGCTATTTTTCACTTGATTTTACTATTAAGAAATAAACTAGATACATAATTACACGTATGATTATTTTTAAACAAGCAGCGAGAAAAATCAAGATTAAAATAGACTTAAATAAATGCCGACACTGTGGGGAAAAAAAACCTTCAAAAACTTTTTCTATACAATTTTTTTTTTGGTAATCAACTTGTTATTCCACAATAGACATTCTCAGCTTTGTCTATTGTCTGAACACTTTCTCAGAATCCCAATCTGAATTCAAGTTACTGTATGTGGGTGTAACAGTATAATGTCAAGGATCAATGCATCTCATGGGGGTAGTAACCAAACCCAAATCCTCTGCATACATTATGCCCAAATGCTTCATTCAAATTCACTTAACAGATGTTTAACACCTAAGAATAACATGCTGTAGTCAGACAGTAGGTTAAAGACACAAAGAAGAACAAAGAGCATCATATGTGACCGATTTTCTTACTGTATCGGACACCCGATGCAATCTCTCTTCACACGCTACACTAAATCGCACACACACAAGGAAACAGAGACAATGATCATATTGTGAGCCTTTTTCTCACAAGAGATATCCTCACATGTTCCTGTTGAAATCTTTTCCACTGGCTGGTCTGCAGTGTTACTAACACATGCACACAAATCGGCAGACGATTCATGCAATCAAACACTGACACATTCAACACTCCATCGTGCAATTTCTCCAAATATCTCATCTGACCGTATGTGTATGATTGGTCTTTGTTTAGGGAAAAAGACTTGTGTCATCAACCCCAAGCCAGACCAGTGAGAAAAAGCAGAGGTGCCCTTAGTGAGATGTTTGTGTGTCTTTCATCTCACAACAGGAGACATCTAAGGCCTGTTGTGCAAATGTTAGGGGGGATCTGAGAGGATCACTGAGGCCAGGGGCCATAAATCAAGCAGTGTCAGCAGTACAACAGGCTCCATGTTAAGATAACACAACATGACAAATACTATTACTGATCCAGCTGTAAAAGTTGAAAACAAAATCACTCGGGAAAGGTACAGCAGCAACCAGATGTTCACCCACTTGTTTCAAATGTAACAGCTCATAGAGAGCGTAGAAAAGTGTGGCAGATACCTCGGTGATGTGTTGATTAATGAGACACATCAACGTCAAACTGTGTCTCCATCTGGGGGAGAAGAAACTGTCCTGAACTGGGGATTTGCATAGCAGGGAAAAACAACACGGGGCTGCAGCAGTTGTTCAAGGAGCTCCTTGGCGTTTGTATGCATAATAGGAATCTTGAGAAATATCACAGGCTGATGATAATGCAATGAATTCAAATATTTCTTTCATTGCTTTAGGATACTCAAGTTTGAAAAATGCTCTTTGGTGGCTGGGTTGGCTCAGTTGGTATAGCAGGCGCACACTATACACAAAAGTTAATGCCTCAACGCAGAGGTCCAGGATTTGAATCAAATCTTTGATTTTCTGCATGTCTCCCTCTTTTTCATCTAGCTGTCCTGTCCATTAAAGGTGGAACAGCACAAATAATAACCTTAAAAAAAAGAATATGCTCTTTAAAATAAATGTGAAAATATGTCCCTATTATTCAAATATCAGTCAATAGATAAACTCACTATAGACAAAATATCACAGGAATAATATACCTTTTGGTCAGGAAAACTAAGTAGAAACAGACATCCGAATGAAATCCTTGATGTAGGAGTGAGTGCAGGGCCATCTGGAGAATCCCATCAGGGGTCCCATGGATTACCAGTCACAAAATAAATCCGGATCTGATCAATATCCATTAATGCTTGTTAAAAAGGAAAACAGTAGGGGACAGGTGTGGGACCGAACAATCCTGGGAACCCGCCTGTGCTCTGTCACCTCTTGTTGCCTGAGCCAGGCTGAGATTAGAGCCCAGTTTGCTCAACTGACGCCAGACTTCTTCCCTGTGACTGTGGTCCTCTTTATAAAAAATAAAAACTCCCCAGATGGACTGAAGGATGAAAACGAGGTACTGACCTGTGATTCAGCCAAGGATGACAGTGCACCGTGTGTTTGTACACATCAGTGGAGGTAAATAATCGCGGAGGGAGCAGAGCAGTCACCACATGGGGGATCCTCCCCTTGAGAACTCTGTGTTTAACGCCACTTTGCTCTACCCAAGCTTCATTATCACTGCGGCAGCAAATCAAAAGCATGCATTTAATGTTTAAACACTGTTGCCAAGATATGCACCAAACTCAGGACTAATGATTCCAAGCGGTGAAAATGCGCCGTGGCACCGTCAGACCAAAGGTTGTTGATAGCCGGTGGCAGATACCTTCATTCCTCCAACATGCTGAAACCAGTGAGATTAACTTGTCGAGCCTCGGGGTACAATGTGAACACGCTAAACCACGGAGGGATATTGGCCCGTTTGAATTTCAACCCTCATATCCTGTGTGATGTCCTACATATACACTAGGCTTTATGGTGGCTATACACACACATGCGTAATTACCTATAGGTATGGTATTTACCCTGTTCTACTGCTGTTTCAACACAAACACGGCAGGCTGCTGAGTCGGCACTGAGCACAAATGTCAAAGAACAAAAACGCTGTTAAGTTTGATCTACAAAGACAGTCAACTGTTTACATCTAAATAAAAACTGGCATTTGTGGATCAAAGTTTTTCCGTAGATGAGATCACATATATAGGCCTATTATATGGGTATGTTTTTTCTCATATAGGCCAGCCTACTTTAAAAAAATACTTTTCAGTATATTTAGTGGTATAATTAAATGACAAAGATGTCCAAACAAAGGTGATACTGTATATTTAGTAACAATGTCCTATCTTTAGCAAACCATTTTCGATTAGCAACATACCCCATTACAATAGTCCCAAACCCATACGGTGTGCGTAAAATAGCCCACATTATTGAAATACGGCGAATTAGACTACATTTCTACATGAAAACCAATTTCAACCAAGCAGCAGTCCTCACATGAGAATGTAATTTCCATCTCAACAACAGCAAGTTTCATAACTAAAGAAGCCAAACTATTCGGGTTACAAAAACGTAAATGAAGAGAACATCTAGCCGTTATTTTATCAGTTAAAAGTGATTAAATTAGTAGGCTACTACCTGGTGTTCGGTGCATGAAAACTTCTTCCAGTGACTGTATGAGACAGCCATTCAGACCATGTTCTTGGTCTTCAATTCACAACGTGACGCACGCAACCAACTCCGAAACCGTCCCCTCCCACTGTCATCCATTATTCATGTCCCAGTCGCCGCCCTGCCCGGGCATTAATGTCATAATAATGAAGCTCCAACTGTTTTACTGAAGTTTGACGAAAGGCGCATTAACTCGCTTATTCTTACATGTGGGCATCTTCCTGAGCTAAAACTGTAAGCAAAGCTCCTCCGTTGTAAGGTTTTACCTTTACATGTGACATACATGATTCTTTAATTTGATCACTGATGTGATAAAATTGCCAACATTCTGTACTAAAATTAGCCTACTTTATTAAACATTTTTATTGGTCAAATCAAATCCTTTCAATTTGAAGGACATGCCTAAAATCCAGGAAGTTTCCACACAACCTTTACACTCACAAAGTCACCCCCTTAAAGCCTACACTAAGTTCATCTGATCTGATAAAGTATTAAAGAGTAGCCACCATGTGAGACAGAGAAGAAGAAGAAGAAGAAGAAGGAGTTTGAATGATTGGGATTTAAAGGATAAACACACGATAAAAGATAGGGGATGTTTTGGAAAAACAGTTTCCTGTTTTTTCTTGTCGTCCACGTGTGACTGCAGGTGCTTCGGGTTTCAAATGGCCCAGCTGCTGTTCCAACTTGTCTGGGATCATCTATACAGGCTCCTCACTCAACTCAATGTTTCAAGACTGATTTCATAAACAAACTAACTAACAACATACAAACATGCACACCCCAGAATAAACTCAGGAGATGTAGTAGGGCCAGTTTTCATAAAATGGGGTCCTAGCTGGTGCCTTCTTTTTTGAGGTGTTATCTGACATGGAAAAGTAATAAACTGATACTGTTACCCCTATGTCACTTGTTGAAAGGGAGACAGAAAGGAAGACAGCTACTATAATCACACAACAGGTATGGTGCAATGGGGTGAGGCGTACAAACCTGGTTTGATTGACTTTTTCAAACTACGTTAGAGAAGGAGAGTGGTTTGGATTTCCAGACAAAGCACAGGGCATTTCTTCCTCTTTCACAGTGTTGAGCTGCTCTTGAGCAAGGCAAGGTGTTTTAAAGAAACTGCAGGTGTGCATGTGAGTAACTTTACACATGATGTTTGGTTTACTCATCATAAGTACTACTTAGGCCATGAAAACAGTTACAGTGAGCAAAATAAGTATTTCAACACTCTGCTATTTTGCAAGTTCTCCCACTTAGAAATCATGGAGGGGTCTGAAATTGCACTCATGCCTCTATATTGTTTCTGTTTAGAGTATGTATATATTATGTATATATTAGTGTGTATATTTTTGTTTTGGTTGTTTTGTATGTGTAAGCACAGTGTGAGTAACGATGCTCCAAAGAAAAAATCCTCGTATGTGTCCTCATACCTGGCAAATAAAGCTGATTCTGATTCTGATTCTGAAATTGTCATTGTAGGTGCATGTCCACTGTGAGAGATATAATCTAAAAAACAAAAATCCAGAAATCACAATGTATGACTTTTTAACTAATTATTTGTATGATACAGCTGCAAATAAGTATTTGAACACCTGAGAAAATCAATGTTAATATTTGGTACAGTAGCCTTTGTTTGCAATTACAGAGGTCAAACGTTTCCTGTAGTTTTTCACCAGGTTTGCACACACTGCAGAAGGGATTTTGGCCCACTCCTCCACACAGATCTTCTCTAGATCAGTCAGGTTTCTGGGCTGTCGCTGAGCAACACGGAGTTTGAGCTCCCTCCAAAGATTCTCTATTGGGTTTAGGGTCTGAGACAGGCTAGGCCATGCCAGAACCTTGATATGCTTCTTACAGAGCCACTCCTTGGTTATCCTGGCTGTGTGCCTTGGGTCATTGTCATGTTGGAAGACCCAGCCTCGACCCATCTTCAATGCTCTAACTGAGGAAAGGTGATTGTTCCCCAAAATCTCGCAATACATGGCCCCGGTCATCCTCTCCTTAATACAGTGCAGTTGCCCTGTCCCATGTGCAGAAAAACACCCCCAAAGCATGATGCTACCACCCCCATGCTTCACAGTAGGGATGGTGTTCTTGGGATGGTACTCATCATTCTTCTTCCTCCAAACACGGTTAGTGGAATTATGACCAAAAAGTTCTATTTTGGTCTCATCTGACCACATGACTTTCTCCCATGACTCCTCTGGATCATCCAAATGGTCATTGACAAACTTAAGACGGGCTTTGACATGTGCTGGTTTAAGCAGGGGAACCTTCCGTGCCATGCATGATTTCAAACCATGATGTCTTAGTGTATTACCAACAGTAACCTTGGAAACGGTGGTCCCAGCTCTTTTCAGGTCATTGACCAGCTCCTCCTGTGTAGTTCTGGGATGATTTCTCCCCTTTCTTAGGATCATTGAGACCCCACGAGGTGAGATCTTGCATGGAGCCCCAGTCCAAGGGAGATTGACAGTCATGTTTAGCTTCTTCCATTTTCTAATGATTGCTCCAACAGTGGACCTTTTTTCACAAAGCTGTTTGGCAATTTCCCCGTAGCCCTTTCCAGCCTTGTGGAGGTGTACAATTTAGTCTCTAGTGTCTTTGGACAGCTCTTTGGTCTTGGCCATGTTAGTAGTTGGATTCTTACTGATTGTATGGGGTGGACAGGTGTCTTTATGCAGCTAACGACTTCAAACAGGTAAATCTAATTTAGGATAATAAATGGAGTGGAGGTGGACATTTTGAAGGCAGACAAACAGGTCTTTGAAGGTCAGAATTCTAGCTGTTAGGTGTTCAAATACTTATTTGCAGCCGTATCATACAAATAAATAATTAAAAAATCATACATTGTGATTTCTGGATTTTTTTTTTTAGATTATGTCTCTCACAGTGGACATGCACCTACGATGACAATTTCAGACCCCTCCATGATTTCTAAGTGGGAGAACTTGCAAAATAGCAGGGTGTTCAAATACTTATTTTCCTCACTGCATAGAAATAGCTTGGGTTTAAGACTTACCTGCTGTTACAAAGTGGGAGGCAGTGGGGGCTACTGAAAGATGCTAAAGTTTTATGAAAATGTAGGATCCAATGTTTTTAGAGCTTGCGCCATAACAGGAAATACATGTAAGGAATGTCTTGGCTACATCAATCTGTCTCTTGTGAGTCCATCGACTTTATGGAAGTGCAGTACAAAATTGCTGGAGTCTCCCTTAAAAAGTATAAAGTATGGATGCCCCCATGGCTTTCCACAGTTAAGATGCTGAACATGAATCACAACATCTGTGGTTCGAGTCTGGCTGGTGATCTTTGTAGCAGCTCTCTTTTTGCTGTATAATAAAGTTAGACTTCCCTGATATAATAATGGAATATCACATCTTAGTTTATCTTGTTTGCATTCACACACCCCACTCTTTACTTCTGAATGAAAAATGTGTTCAACAGTAACAGTAACACTTAAAATTGTCACCACCACAATGAATTATGACTCATAATCATTTTCGTTTCGGGCATCAAACAATCTCTGAGCACTGAATTTGCAGAAGCTCAGGATACTTGGTTGTAGCTTTAACGTGCTGTATGTGTATGTAAACTCACCTTTTCTGTTGCTGTGGATAGATATATATATTTATACAGCCATTATTTATGTCCAAGCAATTACGTCCAAGCAAGGAGAATAAAAGGTAACTTCAGTGTGTTCCACTACAATGAGAAGCCTTTCGGTTGAGGGCCAAACTGGTTTTACAACTCTTCAAATGAATGCATTGCATTATGATTACAGTGCTGTAGAGTGAAACGTGTTTTACACCAACAACTTGGCCACCAACAAGAGAGAGAAAGAAAGAGAGAGAGAGTGAAAGAACTCTGATTAATATCTGATTAAAAAATTCTAATCCACAAGGTCAAAGCAATATTTACTTTCATTTTTCTCTGCATGTGCCCGGGAAACTCTTTATATTTCCTTTTCTCTCCCCTTCATGCTTATCGGTCGTGCAGTGTTAGTCAAGTCGTAATGTGTTAACAGGTATGACGATAACAAAGGAATTTTTTTAAGAAGGTGACATTAAGAAAAGAAACAAATATTTTGCAAGTTTCTGTTTAGGAATCCAATGTAATATTGAAATGCCAGTGGTAGAGGAAGTACTCAAACAATGTACAATTACTCCGTAACAAAAAAAGGGCTGTACATTAAAAAAAAGAAATCATACTTAACAGAAGTATTGGCAGCAATTATATATAACACTATAATCTCTAAAACTAAAAAAAAATAAAGTATCAAAAGTAAATGTACTCTTTTGCAGAAAATGTAACCATAACTGAACAATATATGGCATTAATAGATTATTAATGCTAACGAATCAGGGTGTAAGCTACATTTCACTGTTGTATATGGTTAACGTGGAGCTAGTTTTAACTACTTTATTTACAATTGGGTAGTTTAGTCAAATTGCACCCAATCTGGGCGCCAGGCCCCACCCTAAGGGCCATGAGAAAAATGAGGTAGGAATAAAAAAAAAAAAAAAAAAATGTTCTCAGACACAAATCTGTGTTCTTTTTTGAATTCATTCTGTAATCTTTTCATTTTGTGAAATATTTGGGAGTTTTATCTCTTTTGGTGTCTTATGAGTCTTATTTGGTGTATTAATGAGAAGTTTAAAGAGCAAAAATGGTGAAACTTGTAGACATCTGAAAGGTGACAAGAGGCAAGATAAGAGGCTCCAACTAAACACTGCTTCCTTGTTAGCCAGAACATTAACTTTAAAGCTTAACATACAGTGTTTGTTTATGTAAAAGTAATGAAATATGTCAACTTCTAGTATGTTAAATAAATGTACTGGAGTACAAAGCAAAGTACAAAATAACTAAAAAGTAAAGTGCCTTAAAATTGTACTTAAAAAGAACAGTACTCGAGTATATGTACTTAGTTATTTCCAACACTGCCAAATGGACAGATGCAAATGTTCAGCAAGTGTGTACGTGACTGGTTAAAACTGCTTTAAAACCACACCATCACTACATAGTACATTAGTTTTTGCCACAGGGCATTTCCAAAACCAATACACAGTGAGTGTTTTGCAGTCTTATCCGACACACAGTAACTGTGTCCTTCTCACATTCTCACACTGCCTCTCTGTTTGTCTCCCACATCATGGAACAATACAGTGCATAATAATTAATATGGTTTTCTTCTGGAGAGCACACATTTAGTATTTGTCTCTACCAGTTGTGCCCGTACTGGAATCTCAAACGCTTGCCTAAGTGGCCGTCCTCCACAACTCCAAAGGACAGAGGCTTTCCTCACAGAGCCGACGCTGCAGCACAGAGACACTTTTGTTGTTTGGGGGTTGCCAGTAATTTTGCATTGCGGCTGGACAATCATATTTTATTCAATAGGCTCGAGACCCTCTCAGACGACACAAAGTTAGCCACCCATTCACAGTGAATAGTTTGGTCATGAGCGCATGGTGGGTGAGCATCGCGACAATTCTCCTTCTTAAAGAAAAAGAGTCAATATTAACTGCACACTCCAACAAGCAGGTGACGTTTAACAGTAACCGACCTCTTTGAGCTGCGGAGACATTCTTCTTGAGTTGGAAACAGCATGGTTGAGACCAGTAACCAAGCACAGTTTGGGTTAATGTTTATTGGACTTTCCTGGGATGCCAGTACTCACTGTTTGGAGGTGTTATGGTGTCACTGATACCATAACAGAAGGATCACTCTCACCCACTCTTCCTCTCTCTAACATCAGCTGTCAAAATAGCCTATGAAATAACATCAAGGACATCAAATTCTAAGTAATGGAGCAAATTTTATGTACTGAACAACCTTGGTATGTAGTCCTACCCTGTAACTGCTAAAACCCATAACAGTCTTCCAGGAAAATGTACTTCAGAGGAATTTATTACCTGTAGACTGTACTTAGAAACTTTTGTTTTCATTCTAATGCAGCAGTAAGAATGCATATTTCAAGTTTTGTAGAAAGTAATTTTATGTAGTAGCTCCAAATGTAACGAGATCATGGAAAACCCCTCTGAGCTGAAGCTTTTATGCTGCTACAGCATATTGAAAATCTGGTGTCACACCCGAGTCCCAGATCATTTGGGGGCCTAAGACAAAACATGCCAAAGCAAACACCTAATACATGCGGCACTTTATTTACAAACTGCATCTGTAAAGAACAAGATTATTTTTTATAGCATAAAATTGATAACTGATTTATAAAGAGTCCATTTTGGAAAACTGAAAAAACAATGAAAAAGTGTCTTAGAAATTGTAATGAGAACATAATATTTGCTTCTGTGAAAAAAAAAAGAAACAAACAAAAAAATATATATATATATATCTATTTGTCATAAAATGTGGGCTATGCCTGTAAAGGAGTATAAAGTCAACTTTTATTTATTTAATTTTAACCTTAAGTCAAGGTCATAATATTTGATTAACAAAATTCATAAAAAGCAGTACTGGACAGCACTGACTTGCATTTTATAAGTAAATGGGTGTTTGAAGCACAAAAGTTAAAACCACAGTATAGATACAGTATATAGTTACTAAATTCCTCCTTAAGAGAATCGCTGCAGTTCCCACCTCCCTGTTCTTTTATACAAAATGTACATTATATATAAGTTGGCGCTCCATTAAAAAATTGATGTTTTGCAAACAGTATATAGCTACAGTTATACATAATATAGATTTTTTTTCTTTTTTGACAAATCAACTTCTCAGTATGTGCGCCTACTTATCAAATGATTGTAGGCAATCAGATTTCTGCATTTGTATTTGCTGTGCTCTATTTCCTATGACGATTGCTTTCTATCTAGTGCATACATACTGGTTATAGTCTGGCATTTAACTAAGTAAAAAACAAAAAGAGAAAAAAAGCATTATAAATCTATGAAAATGCCCATAAAAAGTGGGCCTGTAACTACAAAAACCTACAAAGACTAGGAGAAGCATTAGGTGGAAGTCTTCCAAAAAATGCTCCCAAAACCAAAGTCTTTGTCCCCTGTTGATCAAGTTACTGCTTTCTGCTGGGATGCAGACTATTAACTTTACTGCTGTCTCGCTGTTCACCTGCTGTCTCTTTTTGGCCACAGGCCCCCCGAATGTATTTCGGGCAAGTCAGCTGACAGATCCCTGATTCAAATCTCTCTGTGGCTCGAAGGAAGGACTCACTCCATCCTTCTCTGCTGCCATACTGAGATAGATGCATCCTTATGCTAGTGTTGGAGTTGTTTTTTTAATGTTGGTTTGTTTTTTAAACCAAGACTGCTGAGGCTGGATCATCGGCAGGCCTGCTGCACTTGATTGATTAGCTCTCCGAAGCGATCATAGAGCCCCTCTACCCAAGCTCCGTTCTGCAGGCACTTCTGTACCATCTCCTCCTGCTCCAGGTCTCTTGACTGCAGCCGCACAGATGCAATCTGTTGGGCAGAACCACAAAACAAGTTTTTTTTAAATTTTTTTTTTTTTTTTTTAAAAGAGCTTAAAAGGAGAATTCCGGTCGATTTCAACATGTAGGTCTGTTGTTTGTAAATTTGGAGTGCTGTCAGTAGAGAGAAAAACGAAAACAATCGGTGCTGCCTACACGGTTATCCTCCTGCTAGAGTAAGCACCCAACAGTGTTAAACAGGGCGAGTTTTAAACATGTTTTTAGCCTCTAAACATGTTCAAAATGTCATTAAAAGTGCATACCCATGTGAAGTGATTCCTTCTGAGTGAACACAGTGAATCTGACTGCAGTAGATGTGAAAGAAATGCATGAAAGTTGTGCTAATTCAGCTGTGTTTAGTTCCTGTGTTGATAGGCAGTTAGAGAGCTTAGGGACCGTTTACAAACTACAACATTGAAAAGAGATGAAACAAAAATATGTAATATATTTCAGTTTAATGATTAAATAAGGTAGTGTCTCCAAACTTACCTAAATTATAACTTGTCTCCTGCTAGTTGTACTACAGCACTTACTTTTAAATAAGCATATGCTTATTTTTGAAAACATATTTTATGTTGTATCATATGTTGTAGTTTGTAGACGGCCCTAAGCACTCCTTGCAGTATCAACACAGGAACTAATTAGTAGAACTTTCATGCATTTCTTTCACATCTACAGCAGTGAGATTCACTGTAGAGGATGGATACCCGACCCGAGCCCGACGGGACCCGACCGGGTTCGGACAGATTTTTAGAAAGGATGCTCGGGTTCGGGTCGGGCTCGGTCACATCTGCGCGATAAGGCATTGAACATTTTGAATTTAAAACAGCTTAAAATAAATGTCAAATATTACCCTAACATCCGTCTTCCTGTGTGCTGTGACAACGAAAGACGTGCGTATTAAGCTCCATGTGGCAGCGCAACGATGGAAGATGTTAAAAAGAAGTTGGCCGCAGGAGATTTTAAAACTATGGAAAACGAAGGAAAGTTAGCGGTGCATTGATGCGCTTTAACTGTGTCGGGCTCAGGTCGGGCTCGGACAGAAATATCTTAATGCCTGTCGGGCTCGGGTCGGGTTCGGTTACTGCTCTGTCGGACACGGGCCGGGCTCGGACAGAAAAATCCGGGCCCGATCCGCACTCTAATTCACTGTATTCAATCTGAAGTAATCACTTCACATGGGTAGGCACTTTTAATGACATTTTAAACATGTTTAGGGGCTTAAAAACAAGTTTAAAACATGCCCTCTTTAAGCCTGTTGGGTATTAATTCTAGCAGGAGGATAACACGTGTACGCAGCACTGATTGTTTTCGTTTTTCTCTCTAATGACAGCACTCCAAATTTAAAAACAACAGACCTACATGTTGAAATTGACCGGAATTCTCCTTTAATATGACAAAACCTCAAAAGAATAATTAGCATCTGAAATTAAACCTACAAAATAGAGTAAAATCTACATTGACTTAACATCCGCACAGAAAGTAGCTCATGCTAGCATTCACGTGTAAACCAAAGTCTCACCTCGTCCTTACACATGAGGTACGTGTGGTACTTGTAATGCTGCAAAGAGTGGTACAGAGAGAACCACTGAGTTTTCTGCTGGTCCACCGTATACTCCTAGAAAGGAAAAAGCAAAGCAAACATATTTGAAAATTCTATTATTCAGATATTAGTCTAATAAGACATTGTGACAGAAGAACAGTGGCTTCAATGCTCAACCGAATAAAAGAATGAGTGAGAAACACAATGGTGACACTGTGCCCTCTGCTGGACATAAATATCGAGAGCACAGGGAATTTTTCCAAATCGTTATCTTGTCTTACTTGTGGCACTTTGTTAGGCATCTTGTAGGGCTTCATGGTTTTCTTGTTGTAGGCCTTTCCACTGAGACGCACCTTAAAGGCTGGGATTTCCCCGTCCTTCTTCAGTTCAGTTACCACTGAGATCTCTGGGAAGCTGTCTAGAGCCGTCTGAAGACACAGAACAGGAGAGTTACTGTTTCTAAATCATTAAAATAGATTCAGAGATTGTTTGTAAGATTGCCTTTTAAGCCTTTTGGAGTTGAAATAATGCCCCCCAAAAAAATCACACCTACCTTTAGGACTTGCTCTATGTGAAGTTTGTGAAGCAGGCGTTTCCTGTTGTCAGTGATCATCCCATCCACTCTTTTCATTTGTGGCAGCAGCAACTCATCTGAAACAAGACAAGTAAACAAGTCAACATAACTTAAGTCTACTCCCTGACTCACTTGACCCTTGTTTTCAAATTATTTTTCCCCCATTCCGTTTTTGGCCTACTATCAAGCCAGAAGCTCAATGTCCAGAAAGTCAATTTGCTCACCCTTTGCTCTCTCAAGTGCTGTCATCACATCCTCGTCTAAGGCAATGCTGATAAGCAGTTCCACAAAGCTCCTGAAAGTCTCCTTCATGGTTCGCGTGTTGAGTAACCGTGAAGCAAACTGCATGGGCGGGTTTAACTCTAAGAGTGTGTATGAGAGAGATCAAAGATCATGAAGAGGCAGTGAGACAGCACAAAGATTCATACAATCACGATCAACTTATGTATATCCAAACTAGATGTAATGAGAAATAGGCTTATTCACCGTCATCTTCACCACCCTCTTCTGCAGATGATCCAGAGACAGTATGTGAAAACTCCTCCTTCCATTTCTTCCTCTTCTTAGGAGGGGGTTCTGCCCTGGGCTTGAGTTGTTTGGGTCGAGGCTTTTGGCTTTCGGAGACTGAGGGAGGGGCGGCTGTCAAGCCTAGCAAAGTTTTCACCTGAACACCCCTGGTTGGCAGAACAAAAGAAAGTCACACTATCAGACTACTGAAGAGCCATGCTTTTAAAAAACAAAAAAAGCAGTCATGTTAGCGTACCTTAGCGGTTCATAGGCTTGCAGCGTGGCTTCCGACTACAAACTCGTACATACTCCCTTTTGTTTACTGTGTCCAAGAACTTCACATATACCCTCTGGTACATAGTCTTGGCATCACCAAAGTATCCAAGATACTACACACAAAGAAAAACAATATGGATATATACTTGTTGCAGAATAAAACAAGTAATTTGAATGATGCATGGGTATTGGCATGTCTGATTTTACTTACACTGTTGGTGGCTGAGAACACTCTTTTTCCATCTCTCAACTCAGGCACAAATTTCTGCAGCAGAGCCTTCTGGACTTTCCAGATGGCTGGAGGCTCACTGCCTGCTCTCATTGTCACCTGGAAACATGCACAAGGCACCGTACAGAACAAGCTTCAGTATGTAGTAACAGCTACGGCATGAGAAAATGAAACAAAGAATGTTCAACTATGAGTGTACACAAGATATGTTATGACAATCCTAAATTCTGCTGAACACCAAAATCAACACTGACAGGCATTTTCCATCCATGATTTCCATGGCTGTACCTTCATGTTTTCGATATCCTCATTTCTGACAACAAACTCGTCTCTCTCCCTGTACATTCCTTCCCCTCCACTGTCTGACAGCTCCTCATCAGTCAGTCCCTCCATGGCCACACTTGTCAACTGCACAGCCAACTGGCCTGGTAGGGTCTCTTTAGACTCTTCTTTGGCTGCAAACACACTCCCTAATGAGACAGCATTTGTTGTCTGTGTAGGAGTGGTTATCTGCGGCAAACAGGTCTCGATGACAGTGTGGGGCATGGCGCGAACTTGGTCTGGCTTAATCATCGAGCCGGGGATTTGGTTATCTGGAGAAGGGTTGCAAATATGTAAATGTTGCTGAAATACATTTTCAGAAAGAAACTCAACCAAACTCAACCAAAAAAAGAGTTTTCAGACAACATTTATCAAGAGAAAAACACAGACAATACTTATCACAAAATACAGTGAGGAAAATAAGTATTTGAACACCCTGCTATTTTGCAAGTTCTCCCACTTACAAATCATGGAGGGGTCTGAAATTGTCATCGTAGGTGCATGTCCACTGTGAGAGACATAATCTAAAAAAAATCTCCAGAAATCACAATGTATGATTTTTTAACTATTTATTTGTATGATACAGCTGCAAATAAGTATTTGAACACCTGTCTATCAAATAGAATTCTGACCTTCAAAGACCTGTTAGTCTGCCTTCAAAATGTCCACCTCCACTCCATTTATTATCCTAAATTAGATGCACCTGTTTGAGATCGTTAGCTGTAAAAAGACACCTGGCCACCCCATACAATCAGTAAGAATCCAACTGCTAACATGGCCAAGACCAAAGAGCTGTCCAAAAGACACTAGAGACAAAATTGTACACCTCCACAAGGCTGGAAAGGGCTACAGGGAAATTGCCAAGCAGCTTGGTGAAAAAAGGTCCACTGTTGGAGCAATCATTAGAAAATGGAAGAAGCTAAGCATGACTGTCAATCTCCCTTGGACTGGGGCTCCATGCAAGATCTCACCTCGTGGGGTCTCAGTGATCCTAAGAAAGGTGAGAAATCAGCCCAGAACTACACGGGAGGAGTTGGTCAATGACCTGAAAAGAGGGACCACCGTTTCCAAGGTTACTGTTGGTAATACACTAAGACGTCATTGTTTGAAATCATGCATGGCACGGAAGGTTCCCCTGCTTAAACCAGCACATGCCAAGGCCCGTCTTAAGTTTGCCAATGACCATTTGGATGATCCAGAAGAGTCAACGGAGAAAGTCATGTGGTCAGATGAGACCAAAATAGAACTTTTTGGTCATAATTCCACTAACCGTGTTTGGAGGAAGAAGAAGAATGATGAGTACAATCCCAAGAACACCATCCCTACTGTGAAGCATGGGGGTGGTAGCATCATGCTTTGGGGGTGTTTTTCTGCACATGGGACAGGGTGACTGCACTGTATTAAGGAGAGGATGACCGGGGCCATGTATTGTGAGATTTCGGGGAACAACCTCCTTCCCTCAGTTAGAGCATTGAAGATGGGTCGAGGCTGGGTCTTCCAACATGACAACGACCCCGAAGCCAGGATACCCTATCAATAACATATCAAGGTTCTGGCATGGCCTAGCCTGTCTCCACACCTAAACCCAATAGAGAATCTTTGGAGGGAGCTCAAACTCCGTGTTTCTCAGCGACAGCCCAGAAACCTGACTGATCTAGAGAAGATCTGTGTGGAGGAGTGGGCCAAAATCCCTTCTGCAGTGTGTGCAAACCTGGTAAAAAACTACAGGAAACGATTGACCTCTGTAATTGCAAACAAAGGCTACTGTACCAAATATTAACATTGATTTTCTCAGGTGTTCAATTACTTATTTGCAGCTGTATCAAATAGGTAAAAAATCATACATTGTGATTTCTGGATTTTTTTTTAGATTATGTCTCTCACAGTGGACATGCACTTACAATGACAATTTCAGACCCCTCCATGATTTCTAAGTGGGAGAACTTGCAAAATAGCAGGGTGTTCAAACGCTTATTTTCCTCACTGTATAAGGTAGAATTGATGTCTCATTTATAATTATGACACAACATCACACAGAGAAGCATAACAGAAAAGACGGGAGAGGCAACATGTAACAAAGTTTAGTGCCAGCCACAGGTTGAGAACCTATAATTTTTAAGGCTATTTATATGGTAAAATACCTGACTTCCGCTGGCTACTGCAATGCAAAAATTAAAATTTAATGGCTTTCGTTATTCCTTATTATTGCAAAATGTATATATGTATAAAAGGATATAAATATTACATTTGTAATGGAAGTAGTTTCTACTAAAGAAATGGCCCCGAAAAAAAAAATAAAAAAAATAAAAATAAAATATATATATATATACACACACACACACATATACACACATATATATATATATATATATATATATATATATATATATATATATATATATATATACACACACACACACACACACACACACACACACACACACACACACACACACATATTTGGGGTTCTGACTGTTGGACAACAGAGGAAATTGGGATTTGTTATTTTGTTAAATTGTATATAATACATTATAATGGAAATCATAATCAATAGATGAACAATGATATCAAAGTTCCTAGGTTAATACTCTGATAACAATATTGGTAGGGTATTATTACCTGCCCTGGTTTTTCGATCTGAAGACTCATCCAGAGCTGAAAGCGCTGAGCTGATGCTGTTTCTTAGGGCCTGGTTTTTCCCAGTGTTTTCCTCTTCATCTGAACTGAACGAAGGCAGAGTCTCCAAGTTCTTTTGCAAATCTTCATCCAGACGTTTTTGTTGGGAGCTCACTCCTTGGATCTCATGGGGAATCAAGGGCCCGGGCAGACTCTGCAGTTTGGGAGGCAAAGAAGGCAAAGTACATGGCGGTGGTTTGGATGAGGTGCAGGGCTTTCTTGGGCGACTAATAGTTCGTGTAGGACTTGCAGAGTACTGCTGTTTTGGGCCAGATTTGATGAAGTCAAGGAAGGAGCCAATGAAGCCAGTTTTGACCTCTGGCTGTTTCTCTTCCACTTCACGGATCTTCTGTCTCATTCTCTCCTGCTGCGGACAACCATCATATACACTGTGTGAGGAAGATGGCGAGCTGACGTCACTCCCCCTGGAGTTTTGCCGCTTTGTCTGTCCACTGCGCTTAGTTGGTCTGGCCTGTCCACTATCCTCCTCAGGACCACCTGGTTTGGTCAGGGACTTAGAGCGAGCCTTCTTTTTGGGAAAGTCTTCACTGCCTGGGCATTCCATGAGGCCATCTTCTGTTTTAATACACTTTGCGTTCCCTTTGACTCTATTCTGGAGATCTGGGGAATCATACACTTGCCCGGTTAAGTGATAGTCATTCTCAGAGCTCCCTCCATCGCCATTTGTGTCAAGCTCAGAACTGTTGTTGTGGTGGTGAACAGGTTGACCCTGGCAGGCTGTGGCCATCTGAGCTCTATTTAGTGTCATGGTCATGTTGTGGGAGTTAGTGTTAGTCAAAATCGACTCTTGTGCTGAGGAAAAACTAGGAGACATGTGCCTTATATCCACAGTCTGGAAGTGACCTTTAGAATCAATGGGGCTTGCCATCACTGCCATTTCAGCCTCAGCAGAGGATGTAGCTTTTACAAAGTCTTGTGGTGTGACACCACATGCTGCCACCGTGGCAGCCAGAATGTCATCGACATTTGACAAAATATTTCTGTCATCTGCAAGTAGCATGGAGTCAGGGAAGCAAATGGAGTTGAGAGCAAAGTGGTTCTTGGCATCATTTGATTGCTGATTTGGCGATTGGCTGTAGTGGTGTTTAGAAGATTCAGGGCATCCTGAACTTTGTTCAGACACTACTGTGCCATGCTGTCTCTGGGTTTCGGTGACACTGGGACCCAGCAGTTCTCGGCCCATCTGAAGATACTGGACATGAACAGGGCCCAAATCTTGGGCTGGTTGGATACCTTGGACTGATAACACCTTTGAAGTGTTTTGACTATGGTGGACAAGCGGTTGCTGGAGAAGAATCATTTGGTTGGGTTCGAGGAGAACCTGAGTGCTGGGGACGGTGATAAATTGGGTGTGGGCTGCCGGGGTCTGGCTTTCAGTATGATTCAGGTTTTGTTGATGTAGCTCAGGCGATTTGAGTTGGAGAGATTGCTGCTTAAGCTGCTCTGAGCTAAGGGGTACATGTGAAGATATAATACTGGAGTTTGTGGTTTTTGTGTTGGCAGTTTCCTGACCATTGACACTGCTTAGATGAATGTGTTGTTGGCTCAGACAACCCATCCTTTCATCCTTTACCTGTACTGTGTTTGTGGGACCTAGTCCCATGAACTGTTCATCAGAACGTGAATTGCTTCGGATAACACTTTGTGTTTTGTGATGATCATCCATTTTTGAAACAACATAGATGACATTGTTGTGAGCAGACATATTGCTAGCTGCAGCAGAGGCTTCCATTGATGCCTGCTGAAGAGCATCTATGTCCTGGATAGGAAGATCTCCAAGTTTCTGTTTGCCATATGTTGGCTTTATGTCCTGTATTGAGGATCTGATATTATTTTGTAAGGCTTGAGCAGTTGAAGAGTAGGTAGGCAATGGTGCAGACAAAACATATTTATGGCACTGTATCTGTTGCTGGGACAGTGTGTTATGTGTTTTACCTTCCACTGAGGCTTGCATGAGGGTATAGTCCTGTGAAGAATTTGATGTGGGCAGAGTCCGCACACATGTGGGTGGGTAAGAGGAGTTAAGGTTAATAGATTGTCCTGTGGCGTAGCTCTGAGTCACTGAAGCTTGCCCCTGTGACTGAGATGTAAAAGTCACATTTGGGGCACCCTGAGAGTGGGATGTGGGGTAGCTCTCAGAGAGATTTCCCTGACACAAGCCCTGGACTTGGGCTCCATACTGGATCTCCTGTTCCTGGCTAAGCCCGGGACTGGAGGAATAAACAAGTGTCTGACCAACAGATGCCACATTATCAGACTGGCTGGAGAGGGAAGGCAGAGTCTTGTAAAGGGGGGTTTGTTTGTTTGAGGTGGAATGGGAGGACTTTGACTGGGTGTGGGGGGTGATATAAGTTTGAGACAGACTACTGGACATTAGGCTGGATATCTGGACTGACTGCTGATTAGAAATCACTGAGTTCTGCTTTTGTCCTGGGGAGGAGTAATGGTCAGGAGACCCACTTGTCAGGTTCTGAGAGTGCTCATGACTCTCTTCACCCCCAGCTGAGTGTGGAGTTAGTTTAGAAGAGCAGTCTTTAGCCTTTGGCACAGAAGTGGATGAATATGCTTGAGTTACTGAGTCTGTTTTGGGTTGTGGAGCACAATTTACCCCTTGAGAGGAATCTGCTCCTGTGGAAGGGCTGCAGGACACAGGGGTCTGACGAGACACGTCCTGCTGGTAGGACACATCCGTTTCACTGCCAGAGCCAAAGTATCCCTGTAAGGAGTGGTTGCTGGAAGGCCTCTGGTGGTGTTTGATCACACTACATTCACGCTGAAGAGCTCTTTCAATAGAGCCTGAGAAAACCGCGGCCCCGTAGGGTTGCGGGGCACCATGAGGGGCAGGCAGGGCGGAGGGTAGTAGGCTGAACTGGGGTTGTAGGAGGTGGGGGGCTGACTCTTGGGCTGATCGGTAAGTGGAGGACTGGACAGGCAGAGTCGAGCCCAAAGTGGGGGAAGAGAGATGATTGAAGGCCAGTGCAGTGGGAAGCATAGTCTGGCTTGATTTGAGATGGAGAAGGGAGTCATGGTGTGAAAACAGGCCATTGGTTGAAGTGCTGAAGGCAGGCTCCTGGATAGCCAAGGGTGGGTTGGTAGTATAACTCCTGGAAGGGTATGCACCAGTGTGCTGATAGGACGACAGAGCAGCAGGAGAGGGGAAAGTGGCAGTAGAAGGCAGGGCACCAGTCAAATACAGCTCTGTGGTGGAGGAGTTGGTACCTGCGTTGAACAGAACAAACAAAATAAGGACAGAAAATGGAACATGAAAGGAAATAACCCAAGCATTATACAAATCTGTGTACACAATGGATTAACCTATTGATAAACCAAAAATCTGGAAATATGACATCACCAACCAGCTTAATTTTGATATATTTTTCAGCTAAAATTCAATAAATGCCTTCTCCAATTACTTTTACGTGCTATGCCTTCTTCTGCTTTAATAGTTTAGAATAGTTATAGCAAATCTTTCATGAGATTACATGATGCAGACTCAGACTTCCATTATTTGCCTTTTTTTTTTATGTATAGGCCTAATCCATCTTCAATTACGGCTAAATGAATAATGACCTGGTCTAGTACACAATAGTATTCTGGGCTTTGGTTTGTAGATTAAATTATCAGGTTATTGTATAAACTCTATCTAGGTTTCTCACAAATACACATAAATACCATACATAAACTAAGCTTTCTTGAGAAAATATGTGTAAATACTAGAATATATACTATAATGTTTACCTAAGTAAGGACACTAGTGTACACTGGTACGTGTCCATCGTTTGCTTGTTTCAAACATTTGTTAAGAAGGAAACGTGAATGTATCAGTAGAACTATATTTTATTGACAATGTGGAATTATTTCTTATATAGTAGTTATTTACTGTATTGACAATGTGAAAGTATTAATGCAAAGTTAACGGTCTTGTTTTTTTTAATCTTTTGTGTGGCCCCCAGGAAGAATAGTTGTTACTTTGGTAACAACTAACAGGGATCCTAAATAATAATAATAATAATAATAATAATAATAATAATACATGTTAAATATAAAATCTGTCCCTTTTGCAGGGTATTCAGGTCAAGTTAAATAAAATAAAAAGCCTACTATACATAGTGAAAACACCTCTACCAGGGTGGTGTGTAAATAGCATGTAAATAACACAGAAGGAGTGGATGTTCTCTCACCAGCAGGCCATGATGGGGGTCTAAAAGGAGGAAGCAGTGAGGCACTAACAGGACCAGCCTGAAGGCTCCTAGATTCCATGGCTGACAGGAAGCTCATGATTGAGTTCTCTGAAGTATTACTGCTTGAGTCAAGTGCTCCTGATGGTCAACAAAGGAAAAAGGGATAACCACAGTAGACACCAAAGTAGGACAATCCATTGTACCACGTAAAATAAGAGCCATCCAAGTGTTACTTCACCCAAATCGCAAAAAAGGTATATAATATAGTAGTGCATCTATACATTTCCAGAGCCGATTTATCATTGTCAACATTTGAAATTACTTAGAAATAACAGAGATATTTCAGATGCAGAGGCTGATCTCTCTCACACACACACACACACACAGTAATATATATATATATATATATATATATATATATATATATATATACATACAGTGCCTTGCGAAAGTATTCGGCCCCCTTGAACTTTTCAACCTTTTGACACATTTCAGGCTTCAAACATAAAGATATAACATTTTTATTTTTTGTGAAGAATCACCAACAAGTGGGACACAATTGTGAAGTGGAACGAAATCTTTTGGATATTTTAAACTTTTTTAGCAAATAAAAAACTGAAAAGTGGTGCATGCTAAATTATTCGGCCCCTTTACTTTCAGTGCAGCAAACTCACTCCAGAAGTTCAGCGAGGATCTCTGAATGATCCAATGTTGTCCTAAATGACTGATGGTGATAAATAGAATCCACCTGTGTGTGATCAAGTCTCTGTATAAATGCACCTGCTCTGTGATAGTCTCAGGGTTCTGTTGAAAGCGCAGAGAGCATCATGAAGACCAAGGAACACACCAGGCAGGTCCGTAATACTGTTATGGAGAAGTTTAAAGCCGGATTTGGATACAAAAAGATTTCCCAAGCTTTAAACATCCCAAGGATCACTGTGCAAGCGATCATTTTGAAATGGAAGGAGTATCAGACCACTGCAAATCTACCAAGACCTGGCCGTCCCTCTAAACTTTCAGCTCAGACAAGGAGAAGACTGATCAGAGATGCAACCAAAAGGCCCATGATCACTCTGGATGAACTGCAGAGAACTACAGCTGAGGTGGGAGAGACTGTCCATAGGACAACAATCAGTCGTACACTGCACAAATCTGGCCTTTATGGAAGAGTGGCAAGAAGAAAGCCATTTCTCAAAGATATCCAAAAAAAGTCTCGTCTAAAGTTTGCCACAAGCCACCTGGGAGACACACCAAACATGTGGAAGAAGGTGCTTTGGTCAGATGAAACCAAAATCAAACTTTTTGGCCACAATGCAAAACGATATGTTTGGCGTAAAGGCAACACAGCTCATCACCCTCAACACACCATCCCCACTGTCAAACATGGTGGTGGCAGCATCATGGTTTGGGCCTGCTTTTCTTCAGCAGGGACAGGGAAGATGGTTAAAATTGAGGGGAAGATGGATGCAGCCAAATACAGGACCATTCTGGATGAAAACCTGTTGGAGTCTGCAAAAGACCTGAAACTGGGACAGAGATTTATCTTCCAACAAGACAATGATCCCAAACATACAGCAAAATCTACAAAGGAATGGTTCACAAATAAACGTATCCAGGTGTTAGAATGGCCAAGTCAAAGTCCAGACCTAAATCCAATCGAGAATCTGTGGAAAGAGCTGAAAACTGCTGTTCACAAACACTCCTCATCCAACCTCACTGAGCTCGAGCTGTTTTGCAAGGAAGAATGGGCAAGAATGTCAGTCTCTCGATGTGCAAAACTGATAGAGACATACCCCAAGCGACTTGCAGCTGTAATCGCAGCAAAAGGTGGCTCTACAAAGTATTAACGCAAGGGGGCCCAATAATTTTGCACGCACCACTTCTGATTCTTCACAAAAAATAAAAATGTTATATCTTTATGTTTGAAGCCTGAAATGTGTCAAAAGGTTGAAAAGTTCAAGGGGGCCCAATACTTTCGCTAGGCACTGTATGTATGTATGTATGTATGTATATATATATATATATATATATATATATATAAATAAATGGATATAAATATTAAATTTGTAATGGAAGTAGTTTATACTAAAGAAATGGCCCCGAAAAAAATATCTGCATGACTAGATGCCACTAGAGGAAAGACGAGTTCTTTGTACTTTGGGTGAACTGACCCTTTAAAATAATGTGTAGGCAATAGCATTCATAACTCACCTGCTGCCACAGGAAGGTGTGATGTAGTATAGGTGGGAAGCTGGTGGGTGGAAGTGTAACTTTGCCGCTGGAGGAGCTCTGCATCAAGGTGTGCTGCACCATAACTGGAACTGCATCAACACAAAAAACACATACATGAAACCTCACATCTTTACAAGCAGCAGTAAAGCACCCAACTAAGTAAATTATTTCTTTTGAAAACAGCAAAACAATACATCCATTTGTCCAGAAAAAAAGAACATGTTTGCCCATTAATGTTAATAAAAAAATGGATAAGAATCTATTAAGATGTTGGCAATATTATTCTTAGTGGAAATAACTAGCAGCCTAATGTCAGCAATGTTTTGGCTATTGCATATTAGTTTATAAATAACTATAGTTTCATAGTTCTTACTTGTAAAAATCTGAATGGCTATTAAAACTTTACAAAGTGGTTTGGTAATTGTAACATTCACCAGTTGTTCATGTCCAAAAACAAAAACTGATTGCTCTACTTGGTGTGAAGAACTCGGATATTTGTCTGCACCAAATAGGGGGAAAAAAGTTCAAGACACATTATTTTATATTCTCTTGGGAGAAAATTCATACGTAACAGCAATAAAATCAGAGGTAATCAGATGCAGCCAGCTTTATCCAAAGTGTTCACTTGTTGCCAGAAGGTAAACATCTGTGGAAGAAAAAAAAGCTGAAAGTCATCAGCCTCTGGTCTTTTCAAAAGACACGCACGCACACACGCACACACACGATCTGTTGAATCTGCTGTTATGCAATTCTTCTTCTATTTGCCTGTAAAGTCACATATAGTCGTGCCTAATTAATGCAATCCAATACAACATATTCTAAATTGAGTTGATCAGTTAGTTTACAGATTGTCTTAATGAAACACATTGCTTCCCCTTATAACTTATCTGTACTGGTGAGTAGAGCATAATTATGTATTTAATAATTTATCAACTCATTCACCAAATCGATTAGGTTTTAATTTCTGTAACGTCAGAAAGTTTCTCTCGTGTGCTGCTTGTGAGTACAATCTGAGTTATTTGAAGCAGATAATACAATTGTGTCATTAAGCATGATCCATTTTTATTATTACAACATGGAATATAACATAATACAGTCTAAAGTTCGACTAAGTTAGAGCTTTAAGGTCACAACTTTGGCAGGTTTGCGGTTACATTTAACTCGGTCTATATTATAAATTACAAACCAGGTTAAAATAATGGTCAAGATAAAAACAGACATCTAATTCGTCACTAAAATAATGGAACAAATTGTAACGTTACAGACTTTGACATGTCGGCTCTTAGCTCGTGAACAACAACAATAGCTAACTTATGTGTCCACTAATTTGAGGTGCCATGACTGACATGGCTAGCAATGGTAGTTCGTTACGTTACCTATCTTGTTTTGGCTTTGGCGAGTACGTTACCTGTGAGTCAAGAAAACAGACCAATAAAATGCTAGTTTAAGCCGTATAGCTGGTCAACGCAATACATAAAATCTCTCCCATCTCTAGGTAGTCAGTACTAACTCTGTAAATAGTCATGCCGAGGAGGTGTGCTAGCGAAAACTAGCAAGGTGGAAGACAGTAATGTTAACAAACGGCTAATGAACCACTGACAAGTCAAAGCCTCTAAAACTCCGCTCAAATTCCGATATTTCTCCCGATTCCCGATAACAAGAACCGCTGCACTTTTCTCCAACAGCAAAGCTAGGCCCTCCATCAAGATTCTGTTGGAAGGTGCATCCTCTTAATCTTTTACCTTGGTTTGACACTAGCTGTGCTGCGGTCATAGGCCCAAGAAGCTACGGTCTGTGCTGGTGGAGCCAGCGCGTCCGCAAAGCTGGAGGTCGGGTAGTTCCTGTCCATCATCCGGTGAAAGATTCACTTCCCCGACGGAGGTTCGTAGAGCAGCGGACACACATCGTAGCAGCCCAGGTCCAACCCACCGACCGACCGACCAAAGCAGGCAGTCCCGTCAGAGCACGCCACAGTCTGCAAAGCCGCCGTGAAGTCGTGCTTTGTCCTGGTTAAAAGTGTACCTTAGCTTAGTCTTCTGAGTGATTTCGTTATTTTTTGCTCATTTCTCGTCATGGAGAGCCGTACAAGCCCTGCATGGTTTCACGTACCCATGTTGGTTGATTTCCCAGGATGCACCGCAGTCTTTGGCTGGAAGTTTGTAGTTGTCCTTCCTTCCACCCAAAAGTTCAGCTAAATCTCCAACCTGCATGGTTTTTGACACAATTTAAACACTTTCTGAACTACAATGTCATAGAAACCCCAAACACCCATATTAAGCGATTTATTATACCCCGACTTTACTTGAATAATGTGTTGAAATGATTATAGTATAATGCAAAGATCACGTAATAAGTTAATAATACATTAATGCATGCAAATCACTATTGTTGGTTATCGGTTATTAGAGCCTGTTTAAAACCCTTAAAATATTTGTTTAATTTTGTTGCATATTCCCTTGAGTTATCAGCCTACTGTTTCTAATCATTTAATTGTATTGGCTACATTTCAGATTAATTTAAGGTAAAAAAAAACAAAAAAAACAAAAGCCAAACTTCTTAGTATTTACAAATCATGTCAAACAGTGCATTGACTTAATTGAGTTTCTTTAAATAAAAAATGAAAATGAGTACAGCCATCTTGCACACAACCACACAGTTAAAAGATAACCCAAAATTAATTAAAATATCCATTTTATTTAAAACATCGATACAAGATTTTTATTTCAAATAATTATGGTTCAGATCAGCTTCAACAAAGTAACTCCTACATACATTCTCATAATGTCATGATGAAACTTTGGTATTGGTAATTTACAGGGACGTAATAACTTCTTAACCCTTATGTTTCTGCATCATCTAATGAGGATGGGACACCACTGGCTTTCAAAATGCTCATTCAAGTCACTTGCCTAGATCCAGACTAATCTGGGAGCTCATGTTTAATTTGCGCTGGCAGATATGCATTTGCGAATTGGTCTGGCGAGGCCAGTCTATCAGATTACAGTTAAGTAAGTGACTATTGGACAAATGTTTAGGGCCATTTTTACAACTGTTGAAATATGTTTTAGCTGTAATATTCATCACAGCCATAATTTTCTTGTACAATTGTGAAATGTTCCTTTGTTTAAATGTAAAATATTGCCAAACCACCTTTGACGAGTTCCCAGGTAGAAATGTACATTTTATAAATTAACCACATTTATATATTAAAAAGTTACATCACATATTAAAAGCGCATTCCCACACCAGTAGCTGATAAACCTGCACATTTAAGAAGCATTTTCTTTATGGCAATATAATACCATCACGCCATAGAAATCAGTTTTCCTCGAACTATTACTACTAATACTACTACTACTGCTACTGCTACTCCTTCTGAAGGAGACAGGGAACTGTTTAACTACACAGATCAGTGTCTCTTTTAAATTACAATAAATACTCATTTTGTAATGAAATATAATCATAATGCTCCTTGCTTTAAGTCCCTCTATGCAGGCTGTCTAAAGCAACAGCTCCTTAGGGGATTTAGTACTCCAGCAACTTAAATATCTCATGTCCAACATATTATTGATTCTTCATTTCCATTTGGACAAAAAGCAGCAAACTGGGTAACATGTATTATAAAGCTTATTCTTCACATTATTATTTGTTATATTACAAAGCACAATCAGATCTGGGAAAATAGTTAGTAGAGCCTACCACAAAACTGTTTTGGCACAAGCACATTAAGAAGGGGGATTATACTGCTAAAAAAAAGACCAGAAAAAAAATTAAATGTATGAGTGGATAAATATAATCAGAGCAATAAACAGAAAGCATAAGGAAGTGCTTTGAATCTTGTGATGATGAAAAAATTGGTATAAACTGCTAAGCAGAGCAGCAGTGTGAATGTTAGTTGTAAATTGTCTACTTAATGCTGAAAGACATGTATTTTCCTGAAGATACTACCGACGAATACTTCCACGTTGAGAGCTGAAACCAAAATAAGAGAAGAGGTGACTGTATTATGGATTGTGTATAAGAAAAACTGGAAAACATTATGACATAACTGCAAATACAAATGCATCAAATACCCAGGATACGGAGGAGGTGGGGCGTCATGTGGTCCACTTTTTGCGATTGCCTGCTCATAGGAAGGCAGACCTGGGGGGTCTATTTCATCCGTTGGGGGTGGGGGTACAGGTTGTAAGGACACCTCCTCCAGTCGTCTCATTATTAAAGAAGCATTACTCCTATTCGGTCGCACCCGCATGGAGCCGTGAGAGGAGCTGAAGGTGACATTGATATGTGACCTACCTAATGGCTTTAAGTATTAAGGTTAAGATGGAACATTATTCTTATTATACAACTGTGCACAACAAATTGCATTTGTAGGTTCCCCCATGCTACATGTACAGGACATAGTGCAGTAACATATTGTTAAAACAGATATATAGATAGACAACTAATTAATTAATTAAATAGTCCATTCATGGAAAATTATATACTATTTATATCTATTTTGATAATTCATTAATTCCTGACAATTTCAAAGCAACATTACCAGACAGTCACAAAAACAGGTAAGAACAATAAGATACTGAACAAGAGCAGCATCCAATTATACTGTAAAAATGTAAGTTGCAGTTGTCTGCATATGATAATGTCCAAACTCTAAAATAGTATGTGTTTTATTGGGGCTAAAGAAATGTCAGGTTGTCGGTTTGTTTAAGTACCTGCATGCAACAGAGTTGTACTAGTGTATATACAGTGAGGAAAATAAGTAATGGAACACCCTGCTATTTTGCAAGTTCTCCCACTTAGAAATCATGGCGGGGTCTGAAATTGTCATCGTAGGTGCATGTCCACTGTGAGAGACATAATCTAAAAAATAAAAATATCACAATGTATGATTTTTTAACTATTTATTTATATAATACAGCTGCCTTTCTTAGGATCATTGAGACCCCACGAGGTGAGATCTTGCATGGAGCCCCAGTCCGAGGGAGATTGACAGTCATGTTTAGCTTCTTCCCTTTTCTAATGATTGTTCCAACATTGGACCTTTTTTCACCAAGCTGCTTGGCAATTTCCCCGTAGCCCTTTCCAGCCTTGTGGAGGTGTACAATTTTGTCTCTAGTGTCTTTGGACAGCTCTTTGGTCTTGGCCATGTTAGTAGTTGGATTCTTACTGATTGTATAGGGTGGACAGGTGTCTTTATGCAGCTAACGACCTCAAACAGGTGCATCTAATTTAGGATAATAAATGGAGTGGAGGTGGACATTTTGAAGGAAGACTAACAGATCTTTGAGGGTCAGAATTCTAGCTGATAGACAGGTGTTCAAATACTTATTTGCAGCTGTATCATACAAGTAAATAGTTAAAAAAGCATACATAGTGATTTCTGGATTATTTTTTTTTTTGATTATGTCTCTCACCGTGGACATGCACCTACGATGACAATTTCAGACCCCTCCATGATTTCTAAGTGGGAGAACTTGCAAAATAGCAGGGTGTTGAAATACTTATTCTCCTCACTGTAGTCTTGGAGGTACTGTAGCTAGGGGCTAGTAGTCCTATACTATTGTGCAGGAATAATAATAATAAAGGCTATAAACACTGTGGTGTTTGGTATAGGTCTATGCTATGTACTTGTCCCTATACAAATAATTGTAACTGCCATTAATAGAAAAATGACCCTCTCACTTACTTTGCATGGCTGTTTTTGCATTTGCTTTGACATAAATACCAGACCAGGAGTCCAGCGATAACAATTGCCACTCCACCAGCAATCAGTCCCACCAAAAGAGATGTCACATCAACCCGTGAGGGGCGATTGTCCTTATCTGTGGATCATCAAAGACCAGCGTGAATTAAGGTTAAGACTAGTATGTAATAAAATTAACGACATATCACAGGGGAATTTCTCGTATTCATTCAATTGATTCTTTGGTTTGAGAGCAGCAGTGTAGAATAGTGTAATTCTACTACAGCAGCAGAAAAGTATTAGATTGTTTCAGAATGAAGTCATTACTAGTGAAAGTAGAGGTAATATACAACACTATTAGAATTCAAGCAACACATTGGGTTGCAGAACCAGCAAAAATGTTCAAAGCAACTGTGCGCTGTTGAAATTAAGTTGTGAAACTGATTTTAGAAGCAGTAGGCAAGGCAATGGATTATTTGTGATAATATGCATTTAAAATGCTCCAAGTAACAAATTGAGGTAGCCTCGCTCTCTCACCTTCAGTATATTTCTTCCAAAAATCCTCCTGCAAAACAAAACATCTTTAGTATGGTGAACTCTTTATGCTCTGTAAATGACCTCAGAGGGAAGCACTGAACAGCGTCACTTAACTGTAGCCGGGATGTTTTCAAAGACCTCCCTTGCTTCTTCGTAATTACAGACTTCTTCAAAACACTCCCTTTCCAGATTTCCAGGAACGAAAATCTCAAAGTCAAACCGGTTGAACAGCAGATGGCGACCTAGGAACGAATTTGCTCCCCCATCATCTAAAAACACTAGGATGCGTGTGCAGACCGGTGAAATGCATTAGGAGAAGTGATCTGAAGTGAATTCATTTTTAATTCTTCAGTACAGAATCTCACCTTCTTGATCTTCATGTTCCGACAGTAACCTCCTCATACAGACCAGATCTCCACATGGCAAGAGTTGAAGGAGTATGAACAGATGAAACAACATGGTCATGCGTGCACCTGCGCGCGGAGAGCGGGTGTGGCATTAATTGGCAGTAGGCTACTAAGGGCAGAGTGTAGTCTACTATTAACAACACACCCAGCGTGTTAAACTATAGGCTATCCTATGTACCCTATACACTTTTCTTTCCCCAACTGGCACCAGGTAGACTACTATTACTTTGCCTATGATGAAAAGTCTCTTGAACGCCGAGTTCAACAGAAAAATAAACCTTAAAGGGGAGGTAGGTAAGTTACTTGCCTCGAAGCTGATAAGATGAACCAGGAAACGTTTAGCAATAGTCAGAAACAACAGCTGAGTTTATCAACTTCCTTTGAAAAAGTGTGACGCGGCTCATCGTTTAAGTAGGCCTAAAATACAATGAATTATAGCTGCGCGGTAGGCCTAGTCGCTGAGCAACTCAAGATAATTCCGGTAGGTTAAAAAGGTTTTGTTTACTCCCAACAGAGGTAGTCTCTGCTCCTACTGAACTACCTGAGCAGACTCAACCAATCGATCACGTTTACCTGGATAACATGATGCGTTATGTAAATAAATTGGACGCTAGATGGCAGCTAAAACCACAAAAGTACTTTTAGCTAGACTTTTCACTCCGAAGTAGGCTATTAAATAGGATTACACATACATCATCTGACTCTGTGACTCTGACTGAGTGAGTCAGGAGCCACAGCTGTAGGCCTAGGCTACTTAACGACAGATAGGCTATGACAGTCCTTTACTCAATAGCCGATATCCTATAGTATGAGCTTAATGCTGTAGTGTTCAATAAACACATTTAACACTCTTTGAATGGGGCTACTATGCAATAACCTACCATGTATTTTTTCCTTCCATTTTAGACACTGCCATGATGGTTTCATGACTTATGTTCCATCATGTAGGCTATAACCTCTGGTTGATCTTCCCGACTAAGATTTATTAGGATTTAAAGGCCCATCTTAGTTTAACGACGCATAAAGCTTAAAGGGTCATTCAGGCTCCATGTCGGTGTTGTATCTTAACTTCTAATGGGTGGGTGGAAAATTACTGTTGTAACATGATGCTATCTTTTGGAATCTTTGCATCAGAACTCTTTTAAAAGCACTAAACCTTCTCTCTCGGTAGCTGGTGACTGCACTATTGCACAGACCTTGTATGGGAAAAGGTTGTGTAATGGGCTCTGGAGTCATTTTGAGAAGAGGCATCTGTGTTAAAATGCACTTAGTCTGGCATTTTCCACCACAAAGAATGGTGACTATAGCAATTTTAGAGACACCACAAACATCAAAACATGAAGCAACACTGTAAAGATGAAGTTTCCAGTGTTTATGTTTCACACTCTCCATGTAAATACACATATCTGTCTCTGAGCCTCTAGGCCTCTTGGCCAGTGTTTTATGTAAAGCAGAGATAGGATGTAATTGGACCTTATCTGGCTGACTACTGGATGGTGCTAATTGAAGGGCAGTGAAAGCCCCTCTCTTGTTTTTGGCTATCTCTGGATACCGTCAGTCTTAGATTTACCCACAGGAATGTTGATACAAAGAAAATTTGATAAATTCCAGACTTTATCTAGTGTGTGATGTCAGATGATATTGCCACCTTACACCACATACTGCCATATCAATGGTATAATGATTAATAATGTCTTACTGTGGGGAAACCCAAGTGCATCAGCTCACACAGTGAGGTTTGTGCTCAGACAGTAATTTGTGACCAGTGGTGGAGGAAACTATTAGATTCATCACTTGAAAGTTCAAATACCACAATGTAAAAATACAAGTAAATGCACTTTAAGTTACAAAGTACAAGTACTCGTTATGGGGAAAAAAAATGACCCTTCACACTTTTGTGTGAAATATTGGATAATTTTTCTCCTAGTTGGTGTCAGGTATTTAATTGAAACCACCAGATACATTTAGAGAGGAAATCCATGGTGGCACTACAAACAACTTATGGACAATGGACCCCGATTTGACTGCTTTTTTTTAAGGGTTCACAAACCAAAAAGTTTGTAAACTACTAGTTAAATCTTGAATCTTATGTTCATCATGTAAAATCTTAATTGGCAATTGAACAATTATCTATAACTGTAAATTTAATACTAAAATGTAGTAGATGTATAAATTAGAAGAAAAAGAATATTGCATGAACCGTACTAGCTTAAATTTAATTAGTTACTTTCCACATTTGCTGAAAACCTGAGCTACATGTGCAAAAGAGGCCAGTTAAGCAGCTTCCAAATGAAATATTAACTAATATGCTTTTCATCATTGAACAATGCAGAACTACTCTGACATATGATAAGGGTGCGTGAGGCTTGCAGCAAATAAACCAACCACAGCACACAGTATTAACATCTAGGACATCTAACATGACGGACCATCCACAAAACAATAATTTACAGCCAGTGAGACAAATTAGAGACAAGAACAGAGAGGTCACTCTTACAGAATGAGAAAAGTATGCATGAAGTATGAAAAGGAGCATATGCTGAGCAATGGAAACCTACATATAAGGCTTTGCAAACATAGTGTTAAGCCTTGGTCACATCAGTTTCTATCTGCTCTATGCTCCACCTTGCAGGTGGCTGTGATGGGGTTATACTCCTAAGAATGTGTTCTGTGATTTACACCCGATGATAAGAGTCAGAGATGCTTGCTCCATGTGGACAACTGGACAGAAGTGAGCAGTGAGCCTCTGCAGACCTCAGCCATGATAGGAAAAAGAACACACTTCAGCAATAAATGTGTATCTCTAATGCCATTTTATCTGAGAGAAAATGTTTTAGTCGCATGGCTGAAATGATAAGATTATGACTTTAAAATCGGTACAGAATGAGGAGTGGCACACCACTAAAAAAAAAACAAGCAAACAGGTTGAGCTGTGGGTTTTTTTAGTCAAAGAAAATTTAGTGTATTTGGGGTGGGGATTTAAAGAGTGCAATGTCAGTAGTCTGCACTTTGTCAGTTTGTGCTGATTTCATCAGAGCCCCAGAGGGAGAGAGAACTTCAACAGACCCCTTTTACACCTAATGCCTGGACCATATATCATTAGAGTTCACATCCTAATGCTCTGGACCGGTGCCTGAGAACAGATCTGTTTTCAGGTTAAATGGCACTTAGTTTAAAGTCAATGGGCAAAGGTAAACTAAAAACTGGAATTTAAAAGTCCTTGTCTTTCCACTTTTCAGACAAATCAGAAGACAGTGAGTCATGCTGACAACAGCCCAACAGTATCTTTTAACCTGGTGGACAGTTTCAAAGTGCTGCTTAAGTGTTGATGCTACAGTAATACAGCTCTGACCCCAGCAGACAGGGTCATCTTAAGTCCACATTACTTTTGTCACCTCTCATGTGTTCCCAGACAAGTATCGCTCTTGTTGCAGGCTATTTCTCATCCCAAGTACCAGCTCATCTATTACTGGCATGCCGTCCTTTAACTAAAACCAAATGTCAAGAGCATTAATTTAACAAGAAATGAGCAATCACATGTGAGTTCTACTGTTCTTTAATTGGATGTATATAAAAACTGATCAATTCAGTCTGAGGATTTGGAAAGCAGAAACAAATAGAGGGCTAGGCGGTCTAGACAGTTGGGTTAAGGTGGAATTAAGCAGAAGGTGACAGGGCTTGCAGACTGGTTTTGACGGTTGCTAGGTTGGCCTTCCAAGAGCTAAGGCTGTCGTGCAGCTGCTGCCACTGCTGCTTGCCAAAGGTGCGGTGTGTGCTGTGGCTGATGGAGTAGAAAACAGAAAGGCAAGAATGTTAACTTGACCAAAAAACAATGCAGGCCAAAGACACGTCTTGCAACTTTGAGGAACCAAAATGCAGAACTATAGTAAATGTAACTATGACCAAAGACATGGCATTGACTGTATTCTGTACTAAGACCTCAAATGTAAGCTGTACGGAGGCAGAATCAAGTGAAAGTTTAGTTTCTACACAGATGACATATGTCTGATGAGCCAGGTAAATTAGGTCTAGATTGCTACTAAGGCTACATTTGCCCCTGTAATACAGATCTGTACTTGAAAATTGAAAATTGAACACAATTAAGTCATACATGACATTGTTTGATGACTGTACTTACCTCACAACAACTTTTCGCTGTGTCTGGTCAATTTTGCAGTACACCATCTTGGTCCGAACAGCTAGAAAGAAAAAACAAGACAGGTTGGGCATAAAGAGGCAGTAAAAGCTCTGAGAAAGCCATAAAAACACCTCTGACAAAAAAGCTTTAAGAGAGAATGCACTTGGAAGATGAAATTACAAAGTAAGCCAGTCCGAGTCACCAAACACTAAAAGTGCTAGTCTTGGTTCTATGCCAGTATTTCATTGTGAAAGGGTTGAAGGGTTGGGTATTGTTTGGGTTTTTTTCAGATACTGGTGCTAAAGCGATACTTTTAAAACGGTGCTGGTGGGCACCATGTTTCGGTACCCAACCCTACTCCTGTCCCATGATCGCCACTGCTTTCTGTTTTTAAGGAGGGACACATCATTTTTTGGTACAAGCAGGCAAGTCAGGGGGATGTGTTTGTTTGTGACACTGTTCAATCACTACCCACATTTTCCTGCCTCGGCTGGACAATAAAGTTATTCTATCCCCTTCTCCCCCATTAGTTGCCTGTGAGAAACTAACAACCCACTTAACAAGAGTAGACAGCAAGGATTAATTTGAGCTCAAGTGCTTGTACCATCAATTACAAAAGCCTCAACGTCATCAGCTCCAATCTGCAGCTCCTGTTGCATGGTGTCGAAGGAGATCTCCTTGAATTCCACAGACATGCCCATGAATGTCAGCAGACGCATCTTGGACATGTTTTGCTCATGAGACAGGCCTGGAGAGCAACAAGCAGGGATCATTAAACACAAAACAGTCACAGTCGATTACTCTTGACTCGGGGAGTTTCCCTGTGATAATTGTTTCTACGTTTAGGAGCATGCAGTCAGGGAATCTACTCATTAACACAAACACCACTCCACATTGTCTGTTTTGAGAGTCCATCCTACACATGCTTGTAATTACACCAAAGCCTTTAGTAGTGAGAAAGAGACACACTGCTGACACACACACACATTCCTGTACTATGTCAACAGAGTACAATATTTACAAGTTCTTATTTTAGGAAAAGGTGATTCAGCTGGTCTTTAAATGAACTTTTGTACAGCACAAATGGTATTTCTTAGGCATCAAATATGTCATTATATTTAAATTCCAAGCTGTTTTCCTCTCTAAGAGAATTTGACATTTTTCCCCATCATAGCTATTGCGGTATAAATCATAATAAGTCCTTAAAGTGGAAATGTTTGAAACCTTAGAAGTTCCTAAATACAAATAAATTTCTTTAAAGCTGGTACTCCTTTGAAACACTCTTAAAGTGCAAGCATTATTTCTTAGAACATGTTTCTTATCAAGCACATTCATTTAAAACATTTAAAATATGTCAAAACTAATTTAAAAAATAAGGTATTGAGGTATATTGAGCAAAGAGAAACTATCACTCACTACTTGTACACTGAGGTTTTACAGTAATCAGACTATTACAGCACATGTAAATATTTCCTTATTTATGAACCTGTGTACTGTATTTTTTAAACATGTTCAGTATGCGTTTGTGTAGAACTGATGCAACTAAAATCTCAAGATATGGCTACTTACCAAGAGAGTCAATGAAGTCTTTGTTACTCTGGTAAAACTTTACATATGCTGCTAGTTTTCCACTCACAAAGATAGTTAATAGCTGAAAAAGAGAGTCACAAAAGGAAGAAATACAATTATAGGACTATGGAAACAGTCACATCATCTTTGTATTGAAACGGGCTATAATTGTAATAATAATTACGTCCAGATTAAGGTTATGAGACATCACCCGTTTCAAAAATATTAATATCCGTTGACCCATGAAAACACATATAGAAACTGTGCACACGCCTTATTAAGAAATACTGTTTCATGGTCTCTGTTAAGCTGGTTATGTACAAACATTCCTGCTGCTCACCCTTCACCATTTGTAACAGGTCAGCATTTACATATTGGGTTGTGATGCCTTAACAGTCACTGTGACTAAATATCAAACATGCACCCAATACCCATGTAAAACACAGTCAAGATGCTTTCACACCATGCCTTTACATGTACACGAGTATCCCGTTTATATGTTTGAGCATGTAGAGTTCATACCCCAATGTCAAAAACCTGGATAAACCGTTTTTGAGAATATGTTAGCTGGAGTATTCCACTGCTCCCTTGTCCTATGACAGTGACAGGGTGACACCGGTCAACATGGAGGACAGTGTTGTAAAAGTAGCTTAGCTCGTTTCAGGAATAGCTCAGTGCGTTGTGAATGTGTAGAGAGAGCGAGAGAGAGAGAGAGAGAGAGAGAAAATGGGTGCTCATAGCAGACAATTGTTGGTGATCGGAGCAGAAAAGAAATTAGCAGTTAAGCTGTAAAGTGGTAGTAAATGTAGTGTTGCTTTGTTTGTTTTTGTAAACATGACAGGCGCCTGCGCCAATAGACTGCAGTAGAGCTGGGCGGTATCCAAATTTTCATTCACCCTCTTTTACGGCGGTATACGTTATTACCGTAACTAATTAAAAATGATGACGTAAGGCTCAGATGGCGTCACCAAATTGTTGGCTTGTGCCTACACCGTTCAGAAACTGAATACCGAACACTAATACTGAAACACCTCTCCCTTCTCATTAGGTCGGAACACGAAATGCAGCCAAACTGCAGAAGTTGTGTTCTTCTTCGAGCCCAGGTCACTCGGGGTGCTACTTGCCATCCCCTCCCCCCTCTCTTTTCTCCACACTGTCATGTGATGACAACCACACACAAGCATTTTTAGGCATTAAATAAATTATATTTAATATTTAATCCTTGTCTCCTATATAAGTTCATTGCATTTTTGTTAAGGACGGTATTGAAACCGATACTGTTGCTATTTTCAAGACCCTGTGGTATACCATATTACCCCCAACCCTAGACTGCAGTACTAACCTGGATACTATTATTTAGATATTTTTATTTATCATGTATACCACAGTATGAGCAACTCAATTTCTCTGTGTTGCATGTCAACATATCCCAAATATGATCAAAACAGGAATAAGCTTCATAACAAGAATAGAAAATAAAATACACACTCAGTGTGCATTTGAATACTAATCACATGACCTAGGTGGGCATTTTACACATGCAAGATGAAGAGGGTTGTCACAATGAAAAAAAACGTGTTTTCGATGTGCTTTGTGTGCTATGGTTGATAAAATCGATTGGATTCAAGTTATTAGGTTAGATGTTTTTAGCAATAATTTGACAATGCCAGAAGTGTCATATATATATATATATATATACATACATACATACATACATACATACATACATACACACACACATATACACACACATATATATTCAACACCAGAAAACATTGCACATTGTCTTTAGTACTCACGTCATGGATGAGTTCTCCCTCCAGAAAGCGAACAGGTTTCAGGGTGAGCAGGTGGTCAATGAGGAAAGTGTTGGGATCTTTGAGAGCACGGACGATACATCTAAAGATAAGGGACACCAATGGATGCATGTATGTAGGAGAGATGTACATGTTATATCGAGGCTTAATGACAAATGTTAAACAAGGTCTTCAAGTGTACCTGTGGGCATCAACACGTGCTTGTGAAGCATTGTCTTCTGTGTAACTTCCCAGCAGCTCAACCATCACTTTTGCTGCAGCCTCGCTGTGAAATGAGTAGATACATTGTTGAAAACTCTCTTGTACCAAAATAATTTACTTGAAGGATATCTCACAATCTTACAAAGAATCTTAGGCCTAGAGGTACATAGTATGTGCCTAAAACAAACATGTACTATTTTTTCATGCAGGAGTTTATAAATCATACCAAAACATTCATTTTACACAGCTGACTTTTTATGTAGTTACCTTTTTTTGCAGTCAACCAATGCTTCATACACTAGTCTCAAGAGTGTGTGCTTCTTCTCTGTTGTCAGGTTCCAGTCAATAATCCACTTGCGCACCTGATCAGCAGCACAAACAGGTATTGTAAATCAAATGAAGAGGAAAAAATGCAGTCTGTGGAAATTTAAAACATATGTGACTGAACTTTCTTTCTTCTCTGCTGTCTGCAGCACAGGGCGAAGAAATATACAATGTGTGACTAGCAGTGTTATAGTCAGTTATCCCAGCTGATCATGGTGAACAGATATACCTGATCAAGGTCAGTTGGGATGTAGGCAATGGCGTTACAAGTTGCAGCCACCTTGATGAGGCCACAGAAGACAGTGTACCTCACAGAAGTGTTCTCATCCATGCCATGGAACAGATTACTCAGTCTGTAACATCAAAACACGAAACAGATAGTCATGTGATAAATCAGAGAACTCATTTTTTTTAAACTGTTCCATATTTTCTTCACACACGCTGTTTGTTTTGAAAAGATAGCCGCTTTGCTGCCTATTAAAATTGTTAACAGTATCCTTATGTTATCAAGACCAGCAGTGTCATATTAACCAACATCAAACCAATGGCCCACTTAGTGTACATGCATGGGGAATGTATACTTTGTCAGATTTTTGGAAACAATAACCATAAGGGGCAATAATGTTAATAAATTAAAAGGGCAAAAAGTAAAAGAACTCACAGCTGCATCCTGAGGGAGGGTCTCTCTCCTTCACGGAACTTAACCAGTTTCTCACATAGACTTTCAATGAGAGCCTCCTGCTTCTCCGTCTCCAGGATCAACAGCAGAGACACAATGCTGTTCATCACACTCTCTACATCTGCAGAGAGACAAGAGAGACATAAGTAATGAAAAAGTGTTATCCCACCATTCATGCCACCAATAGGCAATGCCTATTTGATCAACACTGCCTAGTTTTCCAGCCTCTAAGTTTTTTCAGCCTCTGTTTTAGCAACATGGGGAACAGTATGGTTTTCACAACCAAACAATGTACAAAAATATGTTTCTGAAAACAATTTAGGCGAGAAATAGGCAGTACATTAACCAAATCTTGGTTTCAATTTGTTTTACAGTTTAATCTGAGTTTGGGAAAGAGAGGGAGAGAGGGGACCTGTCTCTCTCAACCCACTTCTATACTCTTTGTGTTTGTATGTGGAAGTACAGTCTGTAGTTACAGCAACAGGCCCTAGGGCCCGCAGAATATCTCCAAGAGACAAGGATTCTTTGCTGGGCTTTTTTTTTTATACACATAGTACCAACATTATTATGATACAAAGTTGGTTGAATATAGCAAAAGTATGCCTTTAATACATGTGAGCCATACACATGTTAACAATTATACCTGTGCTTTTCCTTGTAATATAAGTAGCAATATCTACTTCTTCATCATTATCATCACCTACCTTTATCATCGTCCTTGAGGCATACATCACACGCCTCGATGATCTGAGCCAGATCTACATGAAGTCCACCTTCAGAGTTCTCCTCTGATATATCAGCTCCTTTGGACTTCATGTAGGCTCTCAGCTCTAAAGCCTGTAACGTTAGACAGTAACATAAAAGTGTCAGTGGTTACATAAAACTTAAAAGCACAAAATCTACTAGCTCTATCGTTTAGCATAATGTGGATTTACTTTACCGCTAAAGCTAATATACAAACATGTCATGTTTTATTGTTTTCAATCACAATAACATTTACTGAAGTCAGCTATAAGGGAATGTACCAATTGTTTGTCATTACCTAGGTTAAGGTATCAGCTATGGTCGTCTAACAAGGAGGACGCTTTGGGTGGTTTATTAGTTTACGTCTTTGTTTATTAAATGGCTAACGTTAAACAGCTAGCATTCTTAGCTTTCCTAATCTTTGAGGGCATTTATGACAGCGTTAGCCGTAAATACATAAATTGAAAACGAGAATAAAACGATTTTCACCATTCAAACCATCTAAACGGTAAGCTTCATGATATCATTACAAATAACGAGCTTCCACATATGTCACATAACCAGCATGTAGCTAGCTAACAGTCAGCATATGTAGCTACCTGTCAGCAACGGTTAGCATTTTAGCTGGCTAGCATGCTAAGTTATCTGGTTGGATAGATCCCATTTATTGACTCATCCGCAGGCGGGACGATGCAAAATTATTTTTTAATGACACGGGTCGTACCTGGTCTTCTTCTGTAATATCGATAAATGCTGGGACGCTCATTTTTGGTGATTTTGTGAGCCTCGATGATGGAATCCACGCACTCACCGGTGCTGAGACCTAAGCGGAAAAGAAAAGGCAACAGTGTCGGGGAAACTTTGCTCTTCCGGTTCATACAATTAAAGCCACAGTAACCTAAAAACTGCAGTTGAAGGATGTCTCATGGCTGATTGTGGTAGCCTAGTTTTTAAAAACTAGGTGTAGTAAAATATTAATATTACTTAAAATATTTACCATTAATATGCACATAAATTGTGCATCTTTCCAGATGGGTTGACAAATTCCCAGTGCTGCATAGCTTCAGTTTACCAGTGCAACCTCTTCCTTCAGCGAAAGGTCTGGCAATGCGAGACTAGAGGTCAGACTACCGCCTGAATTTAGTTAATCCCGCAGACTTCCATCTCCTAATATTTCAATCTTTCTGATCCAGATATCCATCTCCACTCTGGGAGATTAACTCTGGATGTCTTGGATGAGAGTGACAGAGGTGAACCTGATCCCCATCGAGAGGTTATCTGATTGAGCTGCAGTCCATCTGTGTGGACCACCATGGCAGGCCATGCCCAGAGCTTTCCAACACGGAAACACAGTCAGTGTCAAAGGGCAACACTCTTCCACCATACACCCGCTGACCTATGGGTGATGGGCCTCTGTACCAAGTGGGATCCTTTGTATTGTTACCATGGCAGGTAATTTGGTGATTGAGGTGAGTGAGGTGAAGAGGGTAAGTGAAGCAGGAGTTCACCTCAAAACTATGTAGTCAGGTTACTAACATCTGAGGTGTTGAGGAGGCTGTATCCCAGGGTGAAGACACTGCGACATAATTTCCATTTTGAGGCCGCACTGAAGCTCACACTTCATCTGTCACAAAAGTATGTGTATTTTAGAGGATTCCTATACTAGTAGACTCATGCCATGTAATAATTTCTTTAACGTCTCCTCGTTACATATTACTCTTAGCAGTTAAAGTAAGGGACCTGGACTATGTTGTGTTCTGCAATACATACTTTAAATAGTGTGCTGAAGGGAAATGGCTGATGAAGTGTTTCACCATAGTGCTGGTATGATGCGTCATTCTGTTGGGAAGGCAAGTGCCTGGTACCAAATCCCACCCTTACTCTTTCCCTGCCCTTGTATGCTGTCATGGCAAAGAATTTATAGCCGCTTCTCCACAAGTGTACTTGTGTAACTGTGAGGCTTTCATTATCTGATTAACAGCTGTTGTCAAATGCCTGGTGTATTTCAAGTCCAGAATAAGAGTATTGGAGGCTTTGAAGCTCCAGGTGCATGTGAGACATTGTTTTTGTCTTCTGTAAAAAGGTCTTTAAAATGTCACAGTGTGTTATGATGCTTGGTAGCCTTTATAATATCCATGGCAGAATGTCCTGAAAATAGCATGGATATTGGACTACAGTAAACCTTTTAACTCCAAGGAGACTGTAACTGGTACATGTAATAAACTAGGATTTAGTCTGTTTTATATAATTCTAAATCTAACCTACCAGTGTATTCTCCACAAGATGTATCATCTAGCAGCAGACATTGCCCATTGTGTTTTATGTTGGTGTATATGTGCACAGAATTCATGGAGTATTGGTCATGCTGCAGTGTGCTTCTTAAAGTCACAAACACCCTGGAAGTTGTGAAATCATTACAGATATTGCCGAAAACCTAACGTTCTATTTTAAATCCCAATTGTCTTTCAAGTCTCTTCTTTTCATAGGTCTGTTGGGACAGTGTCTTATACAACTCCTCTGTATATGGAACATTTGTTTTTATGTGTAAATGATGTAACTAAAAATTGAGGAAGGGACAAGCTAAAAACAAACATCTTTGGTTTCTTATTATACAATGTTAATGCACTAGGTTTTAACGTTAAGTTTATAGGCACACATATTGTGTATAGTGTGTGATGTAGGTCTGAAATAGTTATGTTGTCAGTATGTCTATATTGACCTCATCCATATCTGTTTGATTGTAAGAAGCACATTCTTCCTAAACTGCTGGCAAATTACCTGCGCAGCCTCCTCAAAGATAAATGATTGTGTGTTAAGAGTTAGTTGAGCCCAGGTGTCTGCTTTCTCCCTGTCAGCCAGCCAAGTGGTGAGTATCCATGTAAGTCTGTCTCATGGTCATCATCCAACATGGAGGCCTACCTTCCACACACTAATTGTCTAGTTCCCACAGTTCTGCCTGCCTTCACAATCTCTGAAAAATCCCCTTGCTCAGGCTCATCTATCAGCCAGTGACCTTGTCAGTGTGCATCGCTTGAGTAACTTCCCTGCTTCCCTAGGTGGAGCGAATTGCATGTTAATTACTTATAAGCTGACCCACCCTCCCCACACATGTACACACAAATACCAAAAACAAATAAACAAACAAAGCCAAGGTATTAAACAGAGGTAAGTCCAGAGTTCACCATGGTCCAAGGCATGCAAAATCCCACAGGGCCTTCCGATGGACTTTTGCTGTCCATAATTGCAGAGATATTAAAAATCCCATTGTTATTTTTCTCTATTATTCCTCTTTATATTTTTCACTGCTAAACGAATTACCCTGCAGCGGAAATAACTCATCAAATTAATCGAATAAGAGAAATAATTTTCTACCATTTTCATCAATCAATTTACTGTTGAGAAATTGAGCAAAATAAAAATAAATCTCAATTGTGGGGATTTACTGCTTTTCCTTTTCATATATAATAATGAATTAAATATCTTCAGCTGGTTGGACAAAAGGGCATTTGTAACTACTTTCTGAAATCATACAGATTAATTAATTAATGAATCAACAAAATAAATGTCAATTTATGAATGAATCAATAATGGAAAGATTTCCGTAGTTGCCTCCCAAAATAAATCTTCAACATTTTGCATGTTAGAATAAGGCTGCATACTCTCCGCTGAGCTTTTATTCATTATATTAGAATTATATTGTTAATCCATCTGCCTTCTAGATGTTATTGACTTGGCGGTCTTTTCATCTGCAGCAAAAACTCACGCATCACCAGAAAAAAAAGTTTGGTAAGTGAACTGCTGCTGTTATCTTGCCATATCACTTAATGACCAACTTCATATCACACCAAAAGCCGCAGCAATCAATCAAAGCGAGTCTGCATTTGTGGTGTTGAGCTAAAGTCGTTAATCCCCCCTATGTGGAATGTGTGTGCTCTGTTTCAACCTAATGGCAGCAGCAAAAAAAAAAAAAAAAAAAAAAAAGCTACAGTCTTCCAGGAATTCTGATGTTCCTGTCTGGAGAGATCGAGTCACTGCAGTGGAACTGGGACTATTAATGATAGAGTGGTCTCTTGTCATCAGAGTGTGTTTATATTACACACACACTCACAGGCTAGGGGAAGCAATACAACTTTAAAAGGCACAGTCAAACAAAGAATCAAATGTGTTTCAATTGGGGATACATTGCACAATATTTGGCTTAAAGCTATTTTTATTTTGTTTCATTAGTGCTGATAAATACAATGGAAAAAGACAGAGAACAGGCATGTCATTTTTCTCACACAAAAGATGTATGTTAAAGGGATTATTTTATTATTTTTATTTGAATCTACAAATTGATAACTATGCTAGCCTTTACAAATCAAACACATTATTTTCAAAATAACAAAACTAAATATACTGTCTTCCAGGGATTGAGAAAGTTGCAGTAGAGCGGCATTTCCCTATAGTCACATTCTGTGCTCATTGCGGTAATTTTTACATTTTCCCATCATTATGCACATACCTCAGTCATTATGTACACTTTTGCTCATGACAACAGACAGTAACCGCTAGAGATATCTGAAATGTTTTCTGATGACTGCTTACGCCCTGGCCACAGCTGCTAGGGTGTGACTGCATTGAAGAGGCAGTGGTTTACTGTAAAGAACTGATAAAGGCTGGCCTTGATCCTGACACACAGGCACCTGTTGGGTGAGACATAGGTTGTTCAGCAAAATTCAACAAGACATCACTGACATGTATTTTATTAATAAATTACATATAAGTGGTCCACTATTGAATTTACAGCTCCGAGATAGAATAATTCATAGCCTTGATTTAAATTTTGTAATTTAATCAGCTTTATGCAGGTTTTCAAACAACAAGCTATTGTCATGTACAGTATATATTTGATTTGAAAATGGTCAACATCTCCTTTTTTAATTTTTTTTTTAAAGTAAACACTAATAAATATCCAGATATTTAAACAGGATTTTGAACAATTGTCCTCTCTCAAAATAATTACAGACTTAAAGTTCAATATTTTTGTTAATGTCAACAAACTTTAAAAAAACAACAAATCAACATTAAATTGATCCTACCAAGAAGTATTGTGTGTGTGTGTGTGTGTGTGTAGGCAAAACCGGATACATCTTATTCATCTGTGCCACAGAGCTCCATTGTCCAAAAACTATTGGAAAAAACAATCAATAAGTGACATGTTCCTTATAACAAACATGGATACTGTAGATTATTTTGAGTCCATCCAATGTTATTATAAATTCACTGTTTTTCTTGCGCAGCAGCAGATGTTTAAGTGTAGACATTGACCACCATTCTGGTGCCGTAAAGACTCACTAGTGCACCAAATGTGTCTTAATCCGTTGCTGAAAATAGTCCCTGACAAATACACTGTTTACTTCTATTTGCTAAAAACTACAGTGACCAAATTATTTAGCTTTAAAAAAATAAAGTATATAAAAGTTAAAAGATAAAATTATTTTAGAGTATAACTAGTTACCTATTCAGAAGGAACCAACTGGCTTGGGGCTGAGCACCACTGAAAAACTGTGAAAGTCAAAAGATACTGAGAGACGAACTAAGACATTGTTGTCATTTACAATATCAAAGATTCAGAATATCGCCCGCCTTTTCCTTCAATGACTGTCCTTATGCAGTAGTTTAGTGTGAAGAACTTTAAAAGTGTTTAGATTCCTTGGTTTAAAATGTTTCTTCTTGCATTTAATCCAGGAGCATGCAGCTTTTAATGGATATGAATGCGGGAGAGGGAGGAATCTTGAGTTTGGTGATAGAGGGGAAAGGTGATCATCAACAACAAGAAGAGAATGGGTGTGTGAAAGATCATTGGACCAGTGTTGTGTCTGACACATGAACCATGAAAATGCCCACTCTCCCACAGATCTTTCTTCTCTGTTTCTTATCTCCAGTCTGATACGCAGCACTTTGAAGAGCGATGACATGGGAGAGAATTAAAAACTGACGATAGTTGTTTTTCCTGTGGGTCATAGGGAAGTGGAACAATGTATATGGTGTTATAAAGCAATTTGACTTTGTCTTCAAAGAAAATTCATGTACAGTATGTACTATATAACATGAATGTATCCAAATGTACTGTATCCTTAATTGTGTAAAGCAATGAGTAATAATGTGCATTCAGATTTTGTTATCTCAAAGAGCAGAAGCCAGTTGTCTCAAACGTCCAAATAGTGCTCTGAGAAAGTAGGAAAGACAGAGGAATTATTGTTCTGCCTGACTTTTGTTTTAAATAGTAACCATACACTAGAGGCCACAAGCAGATAGGAGGGAAATGATGAAACATTACCACACAATGCTGTTAGGTTTGTTATCAGTGTGTTTCCATGCCCACACAGAGAAGTGAAGGACTGGGCCTTTCTTTTATACCACTATCAGCACATCAAAATAACACCTGTTGATCTTTGGTAGTCTTCTCCTGCATTATATCTTGGCCATTTTAATACAAATTATTAATATTTTAAAAATATATCATGTCATGTTAAACCACCATGCTCTTGATTTGAAAATAAGCACCTTAATAAATTGTTTATCTTCAGATGCAGTAGCATGAATATAGAGGGGTTTTTTTAAATGGAAAAAAGTAATTTATTTTTCACGTTCTTTGCCAGATCACATATCTGCGTAGTTTATCATACTCCGCTCTTTTCTCTGGCTGAAAAAACCCCTTCTCGCATTCCCTCTTACTCATCGTGCTGTAGAAAGTTTTAGTCTTGTTTTATTTCTTGTTAAGGGTCAGAGGCAGTATTGACCATTTCCCTTCCTGCGCACAGTGATGTTGTTTTAAACCCTGAGTAAACCAGAGATTGATCTCAAGAATGGGTGTTTTTAGGGACTGCCATCCGTCATAGGGGCTGAAAGGGTTGTTTTCTCCTGGCCCCGTCACCTTTGATGAATCCTCTCTAAAGACTCCACAGGGGAAGGCATGGCCAGCATTTGCCTTGGCTCAGAGGCACAGCCTTTCTTTCACTCTCTACAGATACTTTTAATTGTGCCACAACCTTTTGTTCATGTAGCACATTACTTTAGTTTGTGTTTGTTTGTAGTGGGTGGACCACAGAAGGTTTTTCCAAATTGCTTTGGGAGATATTAATTTTCTTTGCTACTATTTTGAAGTCAGCTACGTGGACATCCTCTGAATGTGTTCCTCAGGGGTATGGGTCTGCCTTTGCACTTGTTTATTTCCCAGAATAGATTAAGTCAGAGAGCACTTTATCTTCTCCTTGACTACAAACCACCCAGATGAATCTGTGTTTAGCTTGTAGGAACATTTGTAAGGCTATAACATTTGTAATCAGATATGCTCGGACTACACGATTGTCATATATTCCTTTTGTTTTTGAAAAAACTGGGAAATATAAGTGTTTTATTTTAGTCCTAAAAGGGTTAAGATATCATTATTCCTCTTCTTTTGGGTCCATGTTTCACACCACAGAAATGGGGGTTTGTCTTTGACCTATTATCAAGCTGCTGCTGCAGCTGGTCAAGACTAGTGGTTTTGCACCAGCATCCTGATTGTCCCCTATCCGACAAACCATTACACTTAACACTGCTGTATCTGTAAGCTTGCAGCAAGTACGTCTTCAACTTAACTTAAAACACAACAGGCGGCAAAAGTGGAATTAAGAGGGCATTGATACGTCAGTGACATTGTGCAATTGTTAATGCCACCTCAGCAGATTGTTAGCTGATTTCATCACTCTTCTTCTTCTTCTTTTGTACCTTTTTTTTCCTTTCCTTTGCCCATTTCTTGCCTTTCCCCCACCACTTCTTTTAAGTTGAATTAGGGGTCACTGACGTGACTAATATTCCAGATGGTGATGACAGGAACTGGCTAACACTCTTCACCTCACATCATTGTCCCTGGTCTTCTAAAATTGACAATAGAGTTTCAAATGAATTGGCTAGTTGGAAATGCATCCTTATCCACCATGCTGTGGTCTAAATGGCAAAGTTGTCCAGTGGACCATTAGTTCAGGAGTGAAGGAAATAATTTGAATTTACAGACAGCTTGAGGCCTTCTTTTGCTTTTGCTGTTTTTCTGTCATAAAAGGTTTCTCTCTAATTTTCATTGATGTCAAGCAAATTCACCATGATCAACATAGCCAACTGTTCAGTATTTCACGATCTTCAATATTATGTTTTTGTCTATCATTTCATAATCTGTAGTAGTCCGATATGTAATCACTTTTAAAAATCATATTATATTTACTCCCACAGTAATACTTACAGTGAAATCACCTTCAAGAAAGCTGTGGTCAACTATACCGACAGGGGATTCCAGCTCCTCTGTTATCGCACCGCTGCTATACCTGTTGTTACATGGCATGACAAAACACAGCTAGCTTACTAAAGGCTAACCTAGCATGTAACATTAATGGTATTGGTCTCCTCTCCCTCCGTGTTTTGTTTAACGTGAGAATGAGTTGCCCTGGATGAGTGTATACTTTCCTGTATAAGAAGGGTTGTGTTGTGTTAAACTGACTCACCTAGTTGCTGGCAAGTTGTAGTTTATTTTTATCCTGTTTGTTTTTGGTTGTATGGCTCTCATTTACCTTATGTAACCTCTTTTGTCTTCACTTCTTCTGTGATTACTTTCTTTCACAATAAAAAAACTGTAATTGACTGTTATGCTACACTGAATGTAGCACATATTTTTAAAAGGCTCCTTTGTCATTGTTTCAAGCTTTCAAGGAAAGGAGGAACCCAACTGCTGATTTGACAAATACAATAATGTTAAAAGATCCACAGCAGCTGTCTTGGATTTATAAGCATATTCCAACTTACTGCATTCCTGTGTAATTCCACATTGAGTTAAACTTGAGTTAAGGTCAAAACGTCTATCTCTTAAGCGCGCGCAAGCTCGTGCACATACACACACACACACACACACACACACACACACACACACACACACACACACACACACACACACACACACACACAAACTCCCCCTCTCCTTTTCTAATAAATAATTATACTTTTGTGTGATGTGGCTTTGCTCCAAGGCCATGCAATTTATGTGAGTTGCTTTTAGCAAAACAGTACTATTCCCAAAATGGGACAATTCAGAGCATGTTTACTGTATGTTGTACCATTTTTACATTTTGAGTGATAATTAATTAAACTTTGTATTCATAAATTGTAATTAAATCCAGTCTTTTTTAAACATGCCATTGCATCCGATATATTTAATAAAAAACTCCTACTTTGGATATGTAAATATGTACACCAGAATTAATGCATTAGTAAAAAGTAAGATCTTACTTCTGGCCCTGCCTTGTCTATTTTGTTTATATACTTGCCTTATCCATTTGGTAACTTATTTGAAAAATGGATTATATTTCATAAACCAGGTGAGTCACAAGAGTTAGAAATGATGATGAATATCTCTGAGAAAACAGCTCAGTTCAATAGTTTACAGAAAACACATGCTGTTTATAATTTAGTTTTTTTCTAATCTTTTAGTAAAGTATGAGTATATGTAATTTCACAGATTTACAAGATTTTTTGGGAGCAAACACACTGAAAATGCAATATATTTTTTTTTACGAATCTCTGAGCCAAAAAACTAATAATTACACTGTCAATATGCACAACCATGGACGACTTTTACTAACTGATTGAAATGTAGCTGATTCATGCTTTAAGTCAGAACAGTCCTTCAGAGAAATTAAACAAAAACATTTCTCTTCTTCTTGCACACATGTATCCGTACAGTAATACAAACATTCAAAATGAGCAACACTTGAACTTGAACAAAGAATAAAGAGCAACACCCGCTTATGCAAATGTGACGTTAGTCAGAATCTACTCAGAAGTGCAGTTTTTCCTGGCCAGGGGCAAGGCAAGGGAGTCATCTTCTTCTCAACCTCCCTTGCTCCTCCCCCTGTCCAATGAGTTATGTAGTATTTGAGCCTTCAGAAGAGTAAGGAAAGTCAGACATTATAGAGACAGAGGGACAAGGCACTGTTACCCGCAGATACTCCCACTCCAAACCCATCGCAGATCCCCAGGGAGCTTGAGATTTGGCATCCAGATTTTGGTCATTGTCACTAGTTCATTTATTTTCCTTCTTCAGTTTATGACTTCTAGTGGAAAAGATGGTTCCTGTAGTGTGTTGTGACCACTGATGTTTGTTTCCGCAGAAGAGTTTGCTGCATGCTTATTGCTTGTTCAGGTCATGTTCAGTTGATTAACTTTCAAGAGACTTTACAGTTTATTACTGTGTGACTTTTTAACCTCCCAGCTGTGTCTTCTACTGGAATACCATTGCTCCTTCTTTGGACTGTCTCAACCTGCTTTCAACAATGCTGACCGAGCCGTGTGGAGCCATGTCGATGGGGTCAGATGTTCGAGATCTGACCCTCTTACCTCCAGCGCCTCCTATGCCATCTTTACCAGGTGCTGGTGGTGGCTGTGGGATGTCTGTTGGTAGTGGCCAGTGGACCCAACTGCTGGACCTCCACCCTGGCTCTCCCTACAGCTCCCTTCCCCCCCACCACTCCCTCATCAAGCAGGAACCAGGTTGGGGGACCACTGATCCAATAGAGGACCCTCACTGTGGACTCGGGGCCTTCACAGTACACTTCTCTGGCCAGTTTACAGGCTCGGGTCGAGTTGGGGCCTTTGGAGAGCCAACTGCAGGACAAGCAAGGATGTTTCCCAATGGAACCTACCTGTCCGGCTGTATGGACAGTCCTCCTGCACCCAGAAACCAGGGTAAGCATGCTCATTACCAGTCCCACCTCTGTCTTCTCACATCAGCTTAATCTTATGTAGAAACAGTGAAAGACGACAAGCACCATTCAATAAAATCCAAGTCTGCGTTTTTCTACATTTCCTGCTGCATGTGTTCATGAGGTATCTCCACGTTAAGGGGTTGTCCACATGTTGTGTCTGAGCAGGATGTTATGTGCTGTACTGGGTCATTCTGTCCCATGTCAGGAATAAGCTTGACAGCTTTCTGGTAATTCTCTGGCAGACATCTAAAACAGTTCCTTTGCATTGGGCTTTTTTGGAGAAATTAATGTTTGTTGATTTTCACAACAATCGTTTAGGCATCAGTATAAATGTATTATTGTGTAGACAGATGTAGGTTGATCTTTCATACGGTTTCACCAGTTTTTTTTTACTGCATTCCTTATTTTTTCCATTTGTCAAGTGCAATGCTCTAGTCATAAACTTTCAAATGGTAACTCAAATTTATCCATCCTAAAGTTCAGGTACTTTTAAATATTTTGTGATGCTAATGCCATACATTAAGCCACGCCACTCTGCAGTTTTGAATGTCATGCACATCACTTTGTCCAACTAATAGGTTTTATGATAAAGCTTGAGCTTGTCTATAAGCAGCAATAATACATACAAGCCATAGGGAAGAAGCTTCCAGGAAATTAAAATTAGCCAAATACAGGAGGATGAATGCACTCATCAGCTGATTGTTAATAAATTACCTTGAAGTTTTGCATTTAAGAGTTTTAAGTTTTTAAGTGTTAGATTAAATTACCTGGACTTTATAAAAAAGTTTACCCTTATTGTGTTTTCTTGGAAAAAAGGCCCCAGTTGCTGTGAAAAACAAAAAAACTTCCTCTGCTATAAAAATAAATAATAAATAAGTGGTAAAAACCAAGACAAAAACGTATTGTGGTAAGATCTTTATTTATAGGGATTCTCAAGAAGAATTCCTGAAACACAAACTAGTGATTAAGTGGAAACAATTCTGAAATTATGAGCGGTGAATCATGAACTTGATGTACTACTCCAAACAAACTTGACCTGCACAGAGCAGATCAGAGGTTAAAAATGTAACTGTTATTCATCTGCAATCTTAATCTGGAATAAAACTTCTAATTTCTAAATTTCTGTTTCGTGTCAAGTGTTGACATGTATATGATGTGTCTACCTTGATGCTTGATGTTGTCTATTGAGTCTCAGTACTCAGAGGTCAGGTTTAACGATGAATGTGTCTGCTGATGTGACTTTCACAGTCAGTATGCAGTGAGTCTTGTTTGCTCAGTGGAATGTCATTTTTGATGAAGTGATATAATACTCCGCGTAGTGCTGTGCAGGCTGCAGGGAAAAGAGTTTGTGAGTAATTTTTCTCAGAAACTTTTCAACATCCCCCTCGGGCCTGTAAAGCAACCTGTCTACACTGGATGTGTATTAAACAAACATTGCACACACATTTGTGTCACCATTTTCACATAGCTATCTCAAATGCAACATTCTCCCTTTTGTGTATTACACTCACATAATTGCAATAATAGACGCAAAAATACTTACTGTTACCATTTTTATAACTTTAATTAAGTTAGCATACATGCAATTCATTACTTCTCAACCTTCTTTTTCTACTGATATTCTACAGTAGCTCATCCGCCTATGTCCGCCTATGGTGTGTTTGCCAATTTTTTTTTTCCACCTGCCATAAATAATGCAACCGCAAGGCCAAAGATAGATGGGGGGGGGGGGGGGAAAGAATATGTTACAAGGAAATATGATTTAGTAGTTTGATGAATGTCTCCCTGTGGTAACCCTGCCAGGGACTAAGAGCTTGTACCAGTGGGGATTCAGATAACTGACCAGATACTGGGGATTTTGGAAGCTTCATTTGCAAGATGTAAATCTAATGACTGGACCAGGCGAAAAAGATCATTTTAACTTTCCATTGCTTCTCTTTTTGTTTCCTTTCTTTAGGTTATGGAGCAGTGGGTTTAGACAGCAACCCCAGTTATGGTCACACTCCGTCTCATCACACCCCTCAGCTCTCCAGCCTGTCCTTCAAACACGAGGACACGCTGTCACCGCCAAACAACATAGGTAACTGCCTGCATCCTGACGACTGATTACTAAATTGACTCGCAGACTGGAAGGCTGTCATGTCACAGCAAGGTTATATAAGTAACCCATAATTTTTCATATCACAACAGAATCGCTATTATCCATTTCCCCCATCTCTCTTCGTCTCTGTCTGCACAACCATGAATATACGCAGGCATACATAAACACAGCCTCCCTCTCGCTCTATAAGCATACGTAGGGTTAATGACTCTGGAAATGATAACTTGAGGAAACAGCTTTATGTGACTCTGCTGGAATGTCAAAAACTGTCTGGGGACCAATATACTATATGAGCCTGAAAAGAACCACTGTTTCAGTTTGACCTGTTCTCTCTGTTTGAAAAGAAGAGCTGTGCCTCTGGGCAGACATGCATGTACAAAAGTGTGCATATGTCTTTAAATTCATTTTAAAAGTACCTTTCCGTGTGTTTTTTGTCTATCCAGGTGAAGAAAACATGAAATATACAATCACATACAAACATTTTGGTACAAGTTCATTCATTGGAAAGTTTTTCAGCTTAATACTACTAGATATAGTTAGCTTTTGTATGGCAATGGAAACCTGAACTTTGACAACTAGAAACTTTTATTTGAGAATTGTTGATGAGTTGATTGCTAGGACATTTATTATTAACAATTTTAACAATTTATTATTTATCAAAGTTATTTTTTTAAATCAAAAACGTGTGTATAGTTGCCTGTTTCCTTGGTCTTTTATGATTATTAAAAGAGTATCTTTGTGTTTTGGGGTTTAGGTTGGTAATATGTCAGCTCCTGGAAAAAAATACATTCTATAGACAAAACAATTAATCAATTATGAAGAAAATTAGCAACTTTTGTATTTTTATTTTCAGTTGACCAGCAGTACCCGGCTCCCCCACCCATGTTTGGTTGCCACAATCCTTCAGAATCCTGTCCGAGCAGCCAAGCTCTGCTGCTGAGAAACTACAGCAGGTACAAATATTTGTGGCTGTATTGTTGCTTTATTTGACTTCTGCTACCTTGAATCCCTTCTCGGTAGAATTCCACTCTTTCCAAATGTTTTCAGACTCCTCACTCATCAGTTAATGTCAGATTCTTTCCACCAACACCCCATGCAACTCGCTCACTTGCTGGTTAATTTTTAGATGTGTGAACTCTCTCTGATCCTATGTTAAGCCCTGCATCTGCTTCTGCACTGTCTGGATCCGGAATCCTAATTTGTTCTGAGGTTAAGTGCTGCCCACTGGTGCTCAGCAGGCCAAAACAAACATTGAGTGATCTACTGCTGATGTGTCTGAGTCCACCCTGAGGAAAAATGAGGGGAAAAGTAAAAGAGACAAGTTCAGTGAAAGTTAAGTAGGGGATGTGAGGTAGTTAAGGCTGGGAATCTGCTCCATTTAACCTCTAAATGTGTTTCCAACCATCATTTTGATGCAAAACATCTCAAAGGGTAAATTAGGATGAAATTCCTTGAATGCCGTTCTCCGATGTTGTTGGAGAAAAGGAACATGTGCAACCCAAATACTGGAACAGATGTTGATAAGAGGAAGGAAGACTTCACTGTTGTTAGAACTTATGGCATGAACTGGAAACACTCAAACAAATCCAGAGACATGCACACAATCTCACATACACACTGTGAATATATGTCTGATATCAGTGAGTCTTTCCACAGTTTGACATAGCTCAGAGCTGATTAGCGAGCCATCGCGATCCTTCCCTCAAGGACTTCTCAAGGAATGCCGTCCAGAATTCCCCTAAAACTGGTTCCCGCCTTTAATGATACTGAGGACAGAGTGATGTCATGCACTGGTCCATGGTGTACTAGGCACGGAGGCACTCACCCCCGCAGAGTCCACATCTCCAAGTGTGTGTGATTCTGCCAAATGTGTGTGTGTGTGTGTTTTTGTTTGTGCAGTAGTGTGATCTGCCAAGGTAAAGAATGGCTCAGAGCCCATGTTTTTTAATGAGGCCAGTGAGGAGTGTGGTGGGTGGACAGGATGTGTTAATAAGCAAGCAATTTGGAGCTGAATGAAACATTATCATTATCCATACAAGGGAAGGAAAAAAAGCAGGAAGAATGCAGTAACATAAATATTGTCAGTGTTTAATTTTTCTTTTAATTTCAGGATGCCCTAGAAATAAATAATTAATAAAGACAGAAAAATAAAACAAAACATATACATTATTTCCCCTTTATCTGTCATTACCTCAGAGCTAGCCTTGTTTCATAACCTGAAACCTTTGATCTATTAATGTATAGCATTTGGTACATTGTATATATTGTTGCCTTGAAATTTCACAAACCAAATAAAGATTGAAAATCTAGTTGTTGTTGTTTTTTTTAAGAATGTAAAATGCTAATGACATTGCTTAATGTTTCCCTCAGTGATAACCTGTGCCAAATGGCATCTCAGCTGGATTGTGTAACATGGAACCAGATGAACAACCTGGCATCTTCCATGAAGAGGTGAGTCTTTCTTTTATTATAATTTTATATATCATTATTCTTTTTGAATAACGCGCTGTATGCATCAGTGTTGACCGGTGTTTGTGGTAGTGAGGACGAGAAAGGGGGGATTTGTCCAGAATGGCCATTGGCCTTCCTAATTAGGAGGTGGAGAAGACTGTATTCATATGTGCGTGTTTGTTAGTACTCTTGTGCTTCTATTGTATGTTTTAATTAATATTTTTTGCAAAGTGAGGAATGTTGGTTTTAGAGTTCAGTCGTGTTAAGGATAACTATAGTTGTGGTTAAAAAGTTTGTGTGTTGTGGTGAAGAGAAAAACATTTTGCCAAAACGGTCAGTTTTGCACTCAAACTTCTCAATGTTTTAATTCATGTTTTAATTTTGTTCCTGCCCAACAGTGGCCATGTACCCAGCTATGACAGTGAACCCACAGTCCCGCCTCCACCCATGCTCCTTAGTGCCCAGTACCACATACACACACATGGTGTCTTCAGAGGACTTCAGGTTAGTCAGGTTAATGCAAGCACAAAACGTACACACACAGACACAGATACACCTTAACAGACATACAGTACATAATACTACAAAACTCTCTGACTTTTCTTTCTTAAAGGATGTTCGCCGTGTAGGTGGTATTGCTCCACCAGTTGTGAAATCTTTAGAGGCCAATGAAAAGCGTCCATTTGTATGTGCTTATCCTGGATGCAGCAAGAGATACTTCAAGCTGTCACATCTCCAGATGCACGGCCGCAAACACACAGGCAAGAGGATTTGATGTATACCCCTTTTACTGCCCAGACCTCAAACTGCAGTTTTTTTAATAAATTACAATGAAAAGTTCATACAGACTGTTAAAGTTAAGTTTGAAAAAAGATAAAAATGGGGGTGGTGTATTCTAAGGGAGCACCTTGTAAATGAGTGAAGTGTGTGAAGGGTTTCATGCCCAGGTTTGAATGTGTGTATCTGCGTAAAAAGTAGATTGATAAAGCTGCTAGTATGGGTGGTTTATTTTGCAGGAGAGAAGCCTTACCAGTGTGATTTCCCAGACTGCGGCCGCAGATTCTCTCGCTCAGACCAGTTGAAGAGACACCAGCGCAGACACACAGGTAAACCAATGTCAAGCTACTGCATGAGTTCCCTCCAGGGCGGTAGCTACCATCATAAAATTGGAAGTTTTACCAACCTGGGAGGAGTTTACATTCCACAATATAAAATAAACTTAAAAAAGCAATGTGGGTGTTCTATACGCAAAGTGTTTTCAGACTCAATATTTAAATTTGACCACCTTAAGGTCAATAAATAAATTAATAAATATGTAGGATTTAGTATTTTCCCGTCAGTGTGGATGAGGATATGAAGCAGTTAACTAAGTGAATGAAATATAACAAATCCAAATAGTCAATTTAATGATTTTATTTTTGAATGACTTCACAACATTACTTCATTTTTACACAACAGCAGTAATAACTGTCCAAATGACATTTTCAGAAATTACCTCTCTGACACAAGCATAACAACCAATTAATGTTAACTACTATGATGCTGTTACCACATAAATCTGGGCTTCAAAACAAGGAGCCTGCTGCCGTAGTACTACATAAAAAGATCCAGTTTATTATTATTTCTGAATTCTAAATCATTTCAAGTTACAATCAACAAGTTAAGCTCAAAACCTGAGCAGTTTTTAATTTGTAATGCTTTTAACCTCCACATTGATTGCGCCATCTAATTGTATATTTTCAACTTCTGACCCCTCACCCCACCCTCTTCTTATTAACAACAACAACAACCGTTTGCACCTGTGTAGGAGTGAAGCCCTTTCAGTGCGAGACGTGTCAGAGAAAGTTTTCACGGTCAGATCATCTTAAGACACACACTCGGACTCATACAGGTAAAACAAGTGCGTATACCTTTATTTTCTACCTCTCCATTCCTTTTCTAGTGAGATTATTTTTTGTTGGTCCCCCCTGACTTTAATTTGTGTATAACAAAACACAAGATTGCATTCCAAGATTTGAATTTACTCTAAAGCAATGATTTCTCTTATCTTTCCATGTTCGTCCCCTCCTTGTCAGGTGAGAAGCCCTTTACCTGCCGCTGGTCCAACTGTCAGAAGAAGTTTGCTCGCTCTGACGAGCTGGTGCGCCACCACAGCATGCACCAGAGGAACCTGACCAAGCTGCAGCCTGCCATCTGAGCAGCAAGAGGAGGAGGAGGATGCAGAGGAAGGTGACAGTATGTTGTGCCAGCTAGTGGAGAAAGACACTGGAGCCTGGTCAGCGGTTATGGTGCCTTGCCAGACTCTGTGAAGTGGTGAGCACAGCTGATGCCTTCCTCTGCCAGCCAACGTCAAGCGACTCTGGTGATCTTCCAGATCTTCAAGATGCACCTCAACTAGCACTCTGGTTCTGTTTTTTTGACATTAAAAACTCAGACTGAGAGGGTACAATTCCACAGTAATCCTGAGCCAAGAAGAACATTTTTTTATGTGAGATAAGGAAAATGTTGATACACTATTATGGATTATTTTAGTACACTTGCACTGGCTTCTTTTTTAATTGTGTCACTTTTAAATGTGCTGGAACTGGATTTAGGAAATGGACAATGTTTCTTTTTTTGTCCATTAAATTGAGATTTATTTTTTGCTTTGGGGAATGTAAACATCTTTATAGTCTTACAGTATATATACTCATTAAATTGCTTTGTGTATATATATATACATATATATATATATATATATATATATATATATATATATATATATATATATATATATATATATATATATATATATATATGGTGTATTGGCTAACCTTTATAGACATTCCTTTCGTATTTTCTCTGTTTTTCTAAGTTTATAAAATGTTGATTCACATTGTTTTTAGAGTAATTGTGTGTGTGTGTGTGTGTGTGTGTGTGAAAGAAGAAGTGTTGGTGTTGTCAGGTTAAGAGGCCACCTATGACTGGTGGTGGTGGGGGATGAGGGATGAGGGCGGTAACAGACAGTAAAACAGCACCCCACTGCGACACTGACAGGGTGCAGGTCTCACCCTCCTAAATCTCTGACACACATCTTCATAACTAGGAACATCTGGAGCCCAGTAAATCTCATTAGAAAAGACACATACCTCCATGTCAGCTGGCTGTACTTCACTGAATATCCCTTCTGCATAGACTGGGCCTCAATATGCACACGCACGCACACGCACGTATGCACGCATGCACACACACACACACACACACACACTCTATTGTAAAGTCTCTATTGTGAATAACTGCCTCCAGTTTACAATGGAGTTTTACATCCTTCAGCCACATGATGGCAGTATCAGCCTTTTCAGTCCAGCTAATGGGACCTGAGCTGTGAATGCTGAAGTGTGACTGAACCCATCATACTTTACACTTCAGTCTTCATATAGTGCACTTCCATTTCAGTCTTGCCCTGAGTGGCTACAATAAATATGTTAAAATCAAGGGAAGTGAGAAAAAGGAAGGCATGATCAAAGCATGCCCTGGCCCATTAAATATACATGATGTGGATGGAGTTGTGTGTAAATGATATGAGGTGATTCAGCTACAGCAGGTTTGTTAATAAAATATGACTAAATGTGGGAAAAAATAGAGCAGTGGCATGGCTCTGTGAGCTAATGATGTCACATACCTGGAAAAGCGATGTTAACACGCACATGGCAAATTTAGCTGTTGGCTACATGTTCACACATGGAAACCACAGCTCACATTCACTGAAGGCATTCACTCATGCTCAGAAACACACACACACACACACACACAAAATCTCTCTCTCCTCATCTAATAAATAATTATACTTTTGCTTGATGTGGCTTTGCTGCTTTCCTTTTCACAGCACATCCTGACACTTGCCAAACTAACAGAAAGATTAAAATGCCGTTCGACTATTTCAGGGTCACAGACCACTCATTTGAAGTAGTGATTCAGGTTGTTTTCCAATCCACTTAATAGCTGCAAGGTAGTATCTCTGTGATGTTCTGTTTTTTTCCTGCTTCTTAATCCAATGCACTTTGATTAAGAAGTGCTTCTCTTTGTTCTTTCTCTGCAGGGGCCCCGGGAAGTGGAGGAAGATCAGAGGGACAGCTGAGTTGAACATTTTACTCACTCCAGTTTGCTCTTAACTGGAGATTGCCAAGGCTTTGTGGAGCGTGAGGAACCCATGCTTTAAACATCCTCAATTATTATTGCCATCATTATCACACACACACTTAAAGATACACTGACCTCAACCTACAACCTACATTGATCTACCGGATCTACTGTATATATCCTTCAATACATTATTTCTGATTGAAGATATTGGAAGGATGTATCTGATAACACCACAATGTCTTCACTCAGTCCCGTTCTGCCAAACGTTACCACCAATCTGAATGCATGATCACACACATATATACACGCACACACACTCGCATGCACACATGCCACCAGATGCCCCCTCAGCTGTACTGCTGGCTCTTTGCCTTTAAGGGGTGTCAGCGTGGGTAATCTCAGGTGACGTACACCTGGTAACACACAGCCCAAGACATCTGTAGGACAGCAGGCCTGCTAGCTTCACAGCCTCCATATCAAGATGCAACTCCCCAAAAAGGTTTATTTTGAATGCAAGTGTGATTAACCTCACTGTCACATTGAAAGCCAAGAAACAAACACAGTTCATTTCTTATATGCAAGTTCCAAGCTCTACTTTATTCTATACTAATGAGTCTTTCATTTACTTGGTCTAATAAGGAAGCATATTATTTCTCAATATGTCATTCATTGAAGTCCCAGGAGCATTCAAATCACAATAAAGCTCTGACTTTTTTTCTTTGGGCCAAAAAGACATTATTTAACCTCCAGGAGCAGGAAAGGTCAATGCACATGTAGCACACAGAGGCCTCAATGTGCCCTGAGGGATTGTCAAGGCCCTAGAGAGGAAACGGGGAAACGGGGTTACAAGGAGGTCTGCATGCAAAGACAATGCTACACCAACAGGAGGCGCTGTCAGGGACTGTTCATGTGTTAAGTGAAGCATGCCCTTAGTTGTATTCCCAGATAGCATCCCCCCTCCCCTCGGGCTGACTCTCTTGTGCAGAGCTGCTGCTCCACAGTCTGAGGGGCCGAGGGGTTCTTGGGGGTTATTCCCTGTGGTAAAGCAGGGAGCCTGAGGGGCTCCGGTGTGTAGGAGCTTTGGGAATGCAGAGGCCTTGGGGGCCTGGAGCTCAGATGCGGCCTAGAGGGTAAACTTTCTCACTCAGGGAGCAGAGATGGAGCAGATACAGAAAGACAGCAAGGGGAAAACACCTTGAGAGGAGTCTGTCAGATATGCACACAGCAGCCGGGAGGATCCCATGAGGCTACACAGGCACAGAAACACATAAACACATATGTATGTATAACTCAAAGCCAATATGTGGGCCAGCAAATAGACGCACAGCTATTTAAATATTTCCCTCTCTCTTCAACCATCCCACTTTCATCTTCTCCTATTTTCTTTTTTCCTGCTGTCTCCTCTATTCCGCTGGAAGATATTAATGGCTAACAGGATTATATGTGTCTCTATCATGTGAGACACAAGATCACAAACCAACCCAAACCCCCTGGGGAACAGCGGAATGGGAAGGATGAAACAAGGCCTTGTCTTCTCTGTCCTCAACCTCCATCCCTAAGGTATCCAGATGCTGGGACACAGGGAGAGAGAATCAGAGAAAGGAAAGAGACAAATGGAGCGAGAGAGGCGTTTTGTCCAAAGATATCCGTCTCACTGGGACAGCATTGTCTCCAACCTCACTGTCATGAACTCCAAAACAACTCCACCGTGGGCCACTTTGTTCATCTTTTAATTAAAACTTGAAAAGTTTCTCTCTACACCTATAACTATAAAATATGCAGCATCCTGTCAGAACGATTGGGTGACTAAAGCACCAAAGAACCTATGCAAAAGCAGTTTGAAACTAATTTTTGAGTCTTTCTGACCTCAGTCCAAAGGGCTCCCATTACTCCAGAGGCAGTTACAATTAGTTACCAACTCACTAGGTTTATGGTTTCTAAATTGAAATATATCGCTCTTTAAAGCCACCTCTCTAATTGTGTAGTCATTAACGGCCGATTCCCTATCTACACTGCGTTGATGGGCACATAAAAACTCATCATGATAGACGAGCACAAGTGCAGTTGTTAAAAAGAGGTTTCCTCTTGTTCTGTCTCATCCCCACTAGGAGGAGTAGAGTCATGCGATGCAAGAGACCAGCGGATAACCACTTTCTCTGAGATGACATGAAAGATTGATGGATTCCTTCAAGCTTCATTGTCCAGAAGTAGAAACATGTGAGGAGCTGAATTAGCCTACATTCACATGACACGCACATACAATCACATAACTTGCACATAACACAGAAGGAATAGTCTGCATAGCATCAGGGCTGTCGCCAGCATTTAGAAATACTGAGGTCAGAGGTCCAAGTTGATCCAACGCCGCCCCTCCACCACACAGCAGAAAGAGGGTACATTTTTCTTTTCATTTGGATTTTTCGAATGCATTTTCTCACTTCACTGTTGAAGTATATTTTCCATAAATTTAAATTTCCTACATGATAGTTGAAATGATACTTATTCCACACTGCCATGGAAAAAATGCTGGCAAAGACATTCTTGAATATTTCATGTAATTATATATCATCATCATATTAAAAAACTTTGTTCTTAAGTGAGCTTGAAGATAAATTCCATTTCATGTTTTCTTGTTCATAATATAATGATTTAAGAGCTACATGTTTAAGTGATGGACTCTTCTGGATGAATGATTATTTAAAAAAGAACAAACAACTTGAGGTGTGTTATAGGAAGGGGGTCGTTTAATTGAAAAAAAATTCTTTGTTGACAATGTGATCTACAAAGTTATGTTCATGTCTAACAGATATACTGCAACAGTTTATTTGGGGTGTTTTATAAGTCCATGTAGGCTAAACACTTGAGGAACGTGAGGAACTAACTGTAATAGGCCTATGGCCTTTCATGTGCAAGTTTTTGACTTGTCAGATTACAAGACATGACCTCATATAACTATATAAAACTCCTAGCATACTGAGAAGTAGTAGTAGGCTGATACTACTCATTATGATGGTGATAGCAATGATAGTAATAACAATGATTTTATTCTAAATGTTATATAATATAAAAAGTTCTTCTGTGGGCGGTTACAGTATGCATTTGGCTCATTCACTGTAGTTTCAGCTATAATCTGACCTTCAATGTTAATGCAAAAAAATCATATTAAGTTCCCATTCGTCTTGGTAAATATCAAATGTTTTGTCTAAACAGCTCGATAATGAACGGAGATTGTACAGTTTTTTTAGCGATGCATGTTCTTATATAATGGGCAGAAAGCCTGTTATGAAAGCCTCTGCACTGGATGGGTCAGATGTCCCAAAGATCATTACAAACAGCACAGTGGGCTACAAATCCCCAGGGTAGAAAGAACAAACACAAGAGATAAAAGACAAAGATGAGAAAGCGCAGATATATATTCCAATGAAAAATAGGGCATCGTGATGATAAGAGTCAGAGAGGAGCAGGAGATTTGAAGGGGGATGCAGTTTACAGTTTGTTATGCAGGCAGTTTAATTGTAGCAGTCACTTCTGGTTTGCTGCTGTTAATTGCTGATATGGAAATGGCAGTGTACTTTGAGGGAAAAAAGCTCTTTAAAAGGAGATTGTTGGTGGACAAGACTAAGTGAAAATTACACTGGATGGCGGGGGCGGGGGTTCATAGTCTTAGACATTAATATTCTTCACTTTATGACCCTCCTCTCCCACTGTCTCTACCCTGTTCTCACCCAGAGGGCTCATTATTATCAGTGGAGAGGGGTTGATCTACGCAGACACTCATATGAGAGCTGTCTGAAGGCATTACTGTACACACACTCCCCCAGTGTGAATGATTAGCAACCTATCATAAACAAAAGGGGCAGGCTGTTAAACATGGCCGCGAGGCAGGCTGCATAGATAGTCAATGTGCCCCCATCTTGCTCAGGCAAACACAAATTTGGTTCTTTTACATCTCTGTGCACCATTAATACTCACCCACCTTCACTCACACACATGGCTCAGACACACAAATGCACACTGACACATGACAAAACTCATATGCTATTTGGAGAAAGTACATTGAGCTACTTAGTATTTAGTTCTCCCAATTATTCAAATGCATGATGCAAGACTGACCCCATACTCTTTAGCAAGGCAATAGAGCAACCATTAGATTATCCAATGGACATTATAAAGACCAAAAATAACAAAAAAATGTAAATGTCACCACCGGCAACACCTCCACTTTGAATGTTCCTTAGACCTGGAGCTTTTTGTCAAATGAACAAAAATGGAATTCATCTGAAAAGAAATCTGCATTCTTGGATGAAGCTGTACAAGTGGAGCAACGCCAGCATTTGGTAACCTATTTTTTGTGTGCAAATTTCTATAAAATAATCATTATTTTTGTGTGTGTGCTTAGTTTTGTGTGTGCTTAGTTTGACATACAAAGTTATTTGTATGTCAAATACATAAAAAAAAAAATCCCCTTCTCACCCTTTGTGGGGTGGTATGTGTCATCCTCAAGCTCGGGTCCTCTACCAGAGGCCTGGGAGTTTGAGGGTTCTGCGCAGTATCTTAGCTGTTCCTAGGACTGCACTCTTCTGGACAGAGACCTCTGATGTTTTACCTGGAATCTGCTGGAGCCACTCTCCCAGTTTGGGGGTCACAGCCCCCAGTGCTCCGATTAACACTGTTGTTCTTACTTTCCACATCTTTTTTAGCTCCTCTTTCAGCCTTTGGTATTTCTCAAGCTTCTCGTGTTCCTTCTTCTTGATGTTGCTGTCGCTTGGGATTGCCACATCTATCATTACTGCCTTCTTCTGCTGTCTGTCGATCAACACAATGTGTCTGGTTGGTTAGCCATCACCAGTTTGTCAGTCTGGATGTTGAAGTCCCACAGGATCTTAGCTCGGTCAATCTCGACTACCTTAGGAGGTGTCTTCCATTTTGACCTTGGGACTTCCAGCCCATACTCGTGGCAGATGTTCCTGTACACTATGACAGCTACCTGGTTATGGCGTTCCATGTACGCACTTCCTGTCTGCATCTTACACCCTGCTGTTATGTGCTGTACTGTCTCAGGGGCATCCTTGCACAGTCTGCACCTGGGGTCCTGCTGCACATATGAACATATAAACATATATATATATATATATATATATATATATATATATATATATATATAATTATATAGCACAAGACAGCAACAGTGGAGACGTTTATTACATCGGTGGTGCTAACAGCTTTAAAGAAACAAAGTTAGTTAAATGTGCATATGTGTATAATGTATGCATTATAAAATATAATAAGCATGAAAGTTATAATATTTTAAGACACTACTACAGAGAAATATGAAATAAAAGACTTATAAAAATTAATTTCTCTGTCATTTATATATATATATATATAAAGACCTGACCTATTTATCAGCTTTCCAGACATTTTCAGGTTCTTGCAGTCATGGTCGGAGAGTGTTTGAAGAAGGTCCTGCATCACAACAGAATAACCCAGCCCACACATACATCGCCCTGTCCCTTGTTCCTAATGAGCTTCATCACATTGGTCCCGCTTGACTTGTTATGATAACTGGCACACATATATCCATATGTTCCACATGAGCAAGCAGAGGGGACAGACTGGGTGGCAGAGCTGCTTTCTCAGTTACATCTGAGAGTTTTGCTACAACAGCCAGCAGCAACAGCAAGTCAGCTTAACTCCATATCTGCTGTGTGTGTGCAGACTGCAATTAGTCATGAGAAGTGTTACTGTTACTGTTCCTGGTGTTCAATGAGTCAAAAGTTAAATAGCAGACTTGAACATTTGAATGATGTTTACCCGATATAGCTACCTGTGATACAGTATGCCCATGTGGAACTTTGAGCACATGCAGCACACATATTAGCAGTACATAGCAAGTACTAGAAGAACCAAAAGAAGAAAACAAATAAATCAAATAACTAGTCAAATACACAACAAAATCAGCCTGATGTCTTTAAAAATGGTCTGTTGCCAGTGAGCAGAGGCAGAATGAGTGTGAGCATTAACTTAAGAAGGAAATTGTGAACTTGCTTAGTGTATCAGTCTAGAGGACAGAAAGGGTGTTTAAAGTATTATGTGTTGTAGTCTGGAATCTGTTTGCTGCAGACTGTGAGCGAACAGACAAGTTTTGACCTGTATCCATATTCTTTAATTGTATGAAGACAAGGAAAGTAGGACACTGCTTAAACTAGAGATGACAAGGACAGTATTGTAATTATTTTTATATAGGCGTATCATTCTGAGGAGACAGTGGTATTTACCATAAATATCAAGACTGAGAAATCAGAAAGTATGACATAAAACAAAGTTGCATTTAAGGCTACACTATTATAAGCTGGTATTAGACAAAGGGATCCATGAGAGTGTTTTAAGTAGTAATTACATTTATTGAAGGGAAAGTTCTACATGTTGGGAAATTACCATATTTGCATACTTGCCCTGAGTTAGATGAGAAGGTCAATACCACTCACATCTGTCAGTTAGCTTAGCACAAAGACTGGAAACAGCTTGCCTGGCTCCGTCCAAAGGTAAATCGAAAGCTCAATAATTAATTAGTTTAATCTGTAAAAAAATCCCTTTACTCTGCCTATTATATTTATGCAGTGTTCGGTCTCTAGCCTTGAATACCAATACTCAAAAGAGAAACTATTACAAATCCAATAATGATGCTTTGCAGCCTAACACAAAAGACACAACACATTTAATTAATTTATTTATTTTTACATAATTTATTAGAGTGTGCAGTGTAAAAAAGAAGATATGTTGACATGTTTTTGCCCATGTGTGATGTGGACTTTTAATGTATCTGAGGTTTGGGACAACAAAGCACAACAGAAAAATACAAAAAAAAGGAGAAAAAACGGGTTTGAGTGACATTAATGTGACTACCATTATAAATTCTTACCCTAGTTTGATCTTTTCACAAGTTGCATAGTTCTATGCACCGGTCATTCAAACTAGCCATTAAACAATACAAAAAAAATGTGGAAATACATTTGGTACATCTGATACAAAAAGATGACCCCAAAGTGATGTAACAGGAAGCAAGGAGTCACGTGAAGTTATGTATTTAAACAAATACAATCCTCAAACAACAACATTAATTAAATTAGACAGTTGTAAAAAGGTAGTAGCTCAAATGACAGCAAAGTGTAGACAAATCTAACATGGGGCACACTGTTTGCCTGAGGTGTGCAAATAAATACATTTCAAACTAAGTATGAAGAACAAAATCTTTTACAGGCTACACTAAAACCAAACACGTGCAAAAACCATGCCACTTAGCTAATCAAAAGAACAACAAATCATTAAAATCATATGGTCAGGAAAACTGTAAATAAAGAATCATCATTTGTGAACGAAAACGATCTCTAGTTGAACACTGTCTTCCCCTCAAACCTTAAGTTGAGAAGAGATTTGTAAATAAATATAATCTGTTGTAGTTTCACATTAACATGGCAATCAAAAACTCTTACTGTCACACAGATATCTGAGGCAGTGAAGCCAACGATGCGGCAGGAAGGCACCGTCGGAAAGTAAGTCCACTGGATCTGGCTTTGCTCCTGAATGTCAGAAACCAAACCGTCGATATAAAACCGAGATGGACCGTTAGTGTTACTGGCAGGACCGACCCTTATCCCTACTCGTTTGGTATCTATAGTGATGGTTTTACAATCCAACACACTATCTGTCCCACCTTAACAAGGAAAGGATGGAGTGGTGGTTGCGGTGGTGGGAGGAGGTGCAAGAGTCTGCGATTCTGCCTTCGAAGACAAATATCTTCACCAACCCTCCTCACATACGCGACAGAAACGGCGTTGAGAGCTCAGAGCTCGTCATGGTTCTTGGTGAGGTCCTCTCCGTAGTTGGTGGCCTGGCTTCCCACAAACATGTTCCAATTTCCAAGGATCTCCTCTTTGGTCAGCATCTGGTCCTGTGGAAGGACAAGGGAATTGCAAGATAACTAAGCCTTATTCTTACAATATCCATCTTAAAATATGTGACAAAACAAATACATTGTTTTTCTCTCAGGCCATGGCCACAGCAATGATAACATTAAAGTCCGTAAAGATGCATCCGTGTAAAATTGTAGTGTAAATTGAAAAGGTCAACATATAAAAAGCACTTTCAAATGAAACATTATGAAGTGTGGACAAGACCTCATACACAAGATGACAAGAAATGGATCTTAAACACATAGATGCAGCTGAAACAACGCACCTTGTCCTGGTCAGACTCATACACCAGATGTCTTGCCTCAGCTTGTGCATGGTCGTAGTCTTGTGGCATAATCCAGTGGCGGATTTCATCCTGGTCCATTTTACCATCTTTGTTCAGGTCTCGAAAGTCAGAGAACTGTTCCCTCTCGGTCTTGACCCAATCTGGCTCCGGACCCCCGTCCTCATGAGCAAACATGTCGGCTGAAGGGGCCAAGAACAATGGAATTGAATAAGTTAAGGACAACTCAAATGTTATCTTCTGTGATCCGAACCATAGAAGGCAAAAATATTTCACATGCAACAAACACAGCTTTGATTCCTTCGTCAGGTCAACACAAAATATCTAGAAGGTAGTGCAATGCAGCTCAAAACTATAAATGGACAAAACTCAAAAGGCACATATACACACACTCTAAAAGTGGGGGTAAATCAAAGAAAGGTAATGGATTTTGCTAATAAAACTACCCAACTGTATTTTCCTGTCTCTGTGACACCTGGCCTGTTGTTGCCTTTTTCTGTGTAGGTTTACCATTATGAATTTCTATCTTTACTGTATTTACTGTATTCTCATTTATGTGTTTTATGCTACTAATGTTTACTTTTTGGTTGTATTGCATTGAATAGCATGTTGCAAGGCTTAATTAATTTGACCCAATTCAATTCATTACTTAAACTTACCAATATACTCATCTTCATCCACGTGTCCGTCGCCGTTCTTGTCAATGTCCTCCAGGGTTTCCTGCATTCAGAATGAGTTAATGATGTCATTAAAAGGGAGACACAAGTGTTAACAACAGTGGAACTTTTACTTTGAGTAATAAATGAGAAACATGTTGCCCCAGGCAGGATGAGTGAAGGTATGAGGGCTAGCTTACAGCTGGACTGGCAGACTGACACTACAATTACAAGTTTCCCTGCTAATTGGAGGCTCTGTGGCGACCTGGAGGTAAACCAAACTCATGTGTCCGGAGTTACACTAAACTAAAGCCTTTCTGGGACAATATAAACACAACAATAAAATACATTATGGGATATGCCATTCCAAACAACTGTGCTGTGATACACTGTACCTACTAGGGGAAACTGAGTAGGCTATCCAAGGATAAAAGAAACCTCTGTGTTTTTTCTTGGTTTATAGTGTAATGTAGTGAAGGTCTCTGGCCTCTGAAAGCAGATATCAGCAGATAGATACCCAGAGCCGGACATTTAAACAGAGGGCTTTGTTATGTCAATGAGTCTGTAGGTGAACAGTTGACTCAGTGAGATGACTTCATGTTCCTGCCTGAACCTGCACTACAAGCTCCATTAGTGATCTGTCCAGCTAACTTACACTTATGTCATTTCTAAAGCTGTAAAGTATCTCTTTTTTTCTTTTCTTTCCCCACGTAAACCATCAATTACTCATTGTTGCACGGTTGTGTGAAAGATGTAGGTTATAGAAAAGAAGTCTAACCACTTTTTTAAGAAACAGGCTAAGCTTTAACCAGATTGACCACAATCAGTGACGATGCCACTAGCTGGCAACATTCGATGATGTCATAGGAATGAGAGATTAATAATTAACTCTGTCAAATGGGTAGTACAACTTTTATGAACACAGCAGCATAGTGCATCACTGCTAACATTAGCCATGCAACTGTTCCATGAAGCCAAATTTATATTTAAAGATTGGGTCTTAAATGGGACAGTTGGCCCATCCCACAGGACCTGTTCCAAAAAAATACAGAAAGTCAGTAATTTCCCTGCCAAGTTAAAATTGCATAAGTAGTTATCCAAATGTAGCAAATTTATCCAAGTGGCCCATAAGATTAAAGACACAGAATAGAAACTCAAATCTGTTCCAGTAATTAAATAATATCTCTTAGTGGACAGACAAATTGCAAAACTCTAAATTTATGGAATTTCATTTTCTCCTACATGCAAATCTGAACTGTGCTTAGTGTACCCACAGACAGACTAGCCTTGCCCCTTTCTAATCATACTTAATTACCATGTGGTTACAGATTGCTTACCAGAACCACAATATCTCTCATGTGTTCAAATTCCTCAGGGTGGAGGAAGGATGTAAACTCTTCTCTGTCTGCTGCAAGGTCCCCGTTCAGATCAGCTGTTTTAAACCTCCTCTCATCACGAGGGAGCATCTTCTTAAAGCTGAACTGGTCTGTTGATTCATCAAACTCCTCCGGGTTGGCTAAAGAAGGGGAATTAAAATCAGGTTACTGTCATGTGTATAAGTAACTACTTTATTATTGTAAAAAAATATATATAAAGAAGGGACAGCTGCTGAAAACACCCATACCGAGGTAGTATCCGTATGTGGCTTGCTTGTACTCATCCCATGAAATCTTGTTGTCTTTGTTCAGGTCATAATCTGTCCACACCTTGGCCACATTCTCATACACGTAACGCTTCTGTACACGTTTTATCCAAGTCTTGAGTTCGGCTGTGGTGATGTAGCCATCGACGTTGCCATCTATCCGATCCACTATTTTACTGTACAGCAAAAGAATAAAAACAGGGAGCATTTGTTAGTGCTTTTATATATACTTTCAACTCTCAAACAAGAGGTTGAAAATCCAATATAGGCACTTTACAAAAGGCAAGTGTTTTTGCTGTCTCACCTCAATACACTGAGCTACTATTCTTACCAGCAGACAGGAGACAAAACAAATAAATATTGGTTGTACCATTTTTACTATTAAAGGATGTGGCTTCAGCAGGGAGGAGCAGGCAACCCCCTTTCATTGAAGAATGCAGTGTAGCTGGGGTGTATTCTTAGACCTGGGTTGCCACGTTGTGATGTTACAGGGGTGACAGGGTCCTCCCACTCTCATCATCACAGGAAAGAGTTTTCTTTAGGAGGAAAGCCCATTTAGCCAACGTGTGTTAGGCTACATGGTGCCAACTTGACATCTAGGCAGTGGCGAAAAAACACTTTGAAGCACACTTGAAGAACCACGTAGCATATGAAGTGTAGACTATACAGTGACAGCAGCTCTATATGAAGACTGTCTACTGCCACACAACTTTACTCAAACTTCACTACTTACAAATGGTTCTTTAATGACAATGTATAATTAAGATTTCGCCTGAGAAATTAACTCTGTAGGACTGTGTGCGAATACTACCGGTGGCGCAATAATGCAACGTTTTATCTTGCCTTGTAGATTTGCTGGCATGCACATCTTTCTCGGGCACTTGTGCTCATGTTGTCAAATTTTAATGTCCTTAGCCTGAAAGGTTACACGCAAAAGACTCCAGCAGGAGAGAAGTGTGGGGATTGACAAAAACAAAGGCTCAAATCAGCCTGTGACAATAACACCAGGAGACTGATATCAAAGTCAGCTCATGTGTCAGAGTAATGATGTGCTTACCTGAGTCTGTCTTTGCTCTCCTCGGGGGTGAGCTGGTCAAATGTTCTGGCCTCCTCTTTGCCAAGAAAGGCCTCATGGTCGTATTGGAAGCTTTTATTGTCTTCGTTGGCAGGCCTTGCCAGTTCTGGGTCATGAAGAACTCTCTCTTTCCTTAACGTTGGCTTACCGTGCACCACAACAGTGCACAGAAGCGCAGCATACAAGAAGGAGAAGACGTCCATCAGACAGTGATGAAGATGGAGGTTCTTCGTTGTAAAACAGGCCTGTGACACTACAATGCACAATAAGCAAGCGGCTCTGTAGCCACTTTCACTGCTTGTATCGACCAACACACTCTACGATGTGTGCAACAATGTTGCAGCTGCGCAATAACCAAATCTGCAGAGAGGACCTGAAGCTGCAGACAGGTCCAGTGAGAATACTTCCAGTTCTCACTCAAACGGTTTTAGGCAATCCTGTCCCCCTTTGAGAACTTGCGCCCTATTTCCTGAGGGAGGGATGCAACTGAACATGGATTTTCTGCCACCTTACGTACAGCCAATCACAGTGTCCGTTTCAGGCAGAGCCCAGCCTCCTCCGCTGCCAGGATCCCTGCCATTGGTCCGCGGGATGTCGGTAACACGAGCGGGATTCAGGGCGCCACGTTGCACGCGGACACTCAAACTCAGCTCACTATTGATTCAGAATGGGTCTGCCTGAAACTAGTAAGGAAGGAAGATACGAAATTATAACGGCTCTACAACTACAACCTACAGAGCTGCTCATGTATCATGGTCCTGTTCCGACCATGGATGTATTAGCTTCCCACTCGTACCAACATTCACCCGCCATTACGGCGTGGCTGTGTGTAAATGTTACGAGCGTACAGGTATGTGCACGGCGCGTTTCAAGCCCCCATTGCTTGTGCACTGTCACCCACAAATATGTGTAGAGTATTGTCTCGGGTGTAGTTTGTAATGTAACAAACAAAGCAGGAAGTTTTTAAAAACTGCACTTAAAAATCCCCAAGAGAGGCCTGTGCACATGTTGACATCGTTTGTGTGTTTTAGAGGCACTGTTGTGAGTGGAATAAAGAGAAAACTGAGTACATAGGCTACTTTTGTTAATTATATACTTCAGTAGTAGTATGCACTAAGCCCATTGCACCATCTAGAGAGTGAGAAAATGTAGCCCATAATGTTTGGTTGCTCAACAAAAGCTGTTCGGAAATCCCCTAGAATACCTTTGCACATTCCTGCTGCTCATTTATTGTATTTTTTCCCCCTATTCTATAGGCTATTTATGTTTATTATCTATGCACCAAAACACCAAAGCAAATTGTTTTTATGTGAAAACCTACTTTAAACCAGATTTTGATTGTGATTCATCACGCCACAATCTGTGTGAAAAAGATTTTTAATGAAGAATAACAGCTGCTAAATCATTTAAATTTTTAGGCCTGCAAGTTAGTTGGTAGTTTGCATTTTAGTTAAGGGACTGTAGGAAAATTATTAGCAAGGAGAAATAGTCAGAAAAGTGGGAGGGTTATGTTTTTATTTTTTTGCTTAAGGGTTGGCTGTCTGTATTGAGCACTGACTCAAGTTTGGTTTGCTTTTTAATCTAGTTTACTTTTCCACTGCAATGTGTCATAAAACCCCTGGGCCTGCAGCTATTTCACTCTGAAATTGAAACTGTTCAAGTCACGTTGCAAGTAAAAGCCATTTTCAGCTGAGCAGTTAACCGGCACTATAGAGTGAGAGTGCACACAGCTTTTGCTATTTCTTCTGCACCTCAATAGCAAGACCTTTAATTTACATTTAATGTATTTCATATTTGTTATTATTGGAAGTCTGGGAGGGAGTGGGGAAAAAAAATATTGTGGGTTATTCTTAGGTCCAGCACCAACAGAGCTAGTTCAATTTATTTATTGAGTGGCAGTCAATAGAAAATGGCTGGAGCAGTCACCATTTTGTTATGTTTACCATGTATATATATATATATATATATATATATATATATATATATATATATATATATATATATATATAAATACACACAGAATACTGTTGAGTAAGGGTATTGCAGTATTTCTTATGCCCTGACACACCAACCAGATGGCCGACCCTTGGCAGAAAAAGCAGTTGGACTGATCAATCCAACTGCAGTCCAACCCCAAGTTGGTCAAAAAAGTGCCTCGGAACACACCAAAGCGACGAGCGGAAAGACGTATCCATAACAGCAGGCTGCGCTAATCTGTATTGTCGCCCCAAAAATGAAAACCGGCAGCTGATTGGAAAAAGGTGTCACGTGTGCCTGGTTTCTCCGGAAATTCAAAGCCATCCTTTTATGGCAGCTTGTTCAGAATACAATCTCATATTTTACTCACCAAAATGTGTTTCTGAAAACATTTTAAGTGAGAAATAGGCCATGCAGTTGCGGAATCTGTCTCCATTTCAGATTGACAAAGGTCAGTTTAAAAGATTTTTGGCAGATTTTGAGAGACTCTATTCACGTTCATCCCACTCCTTGTTTCCGGGTTAGCACTCCACCAATCAGATCGGTCATTTGAGTACGACTGCCGGCAGTGTCCACCTTCCGACTGAGCATGTCAGATCGGCTAAAATGAAGGCCGACGGCCACTCCTGACCACTCCGGACGGACGACAGCACAGAACACATTGAACAGACTTGAATCACCAATCTCGCCACACTGTCCTGTGGCCGATTATCAGGTTGGTGTGTCATGGCCCTAAGTAAAAAGGAGCATCCAAAGAAAATATTTGCTTAATGCTGGGGAGGGTCTCACTGTTGGATTTTCTTTTACAATGGATTACAATGAGTTCTACGTAGTGAGATTTAAAATTTGGTAAAAAAACTGCTATTGGTATACCCTGAGTTAGGTTATTGGGAGAGGAAAAAGTTATATCAGTGCATCCTGGTATTAAACCTAGACAAGCACGAGGCAGCAACACACTAGCCTGTAGTACGGAGGTTTCACAGTTTTGTTTGCTTCAAACTGGCGACAATGTATTGAGAAAGACATAAATAGTTTGCATGGGAAGAGGTTGCAATCATATTTACATGAAGATGACTAGAAGAATCACATTACTCAGAAGCATCTGAACATGCTGTAATATGGAGGAGCAGACTCTACCCTGGAAACAACTTGCTGACACTGCCGTGCCTAATCCTCCTTCGTGGGCAGGAGAGACATGTACTTTGCCATTCATCAGTAGCATAATAAGCCAGCACATGACACTTAGCTGTTTAGCATAAATAGTACACCCCAGTTTATGATTATAAAGGGGCCCTGGGGCAAACTAGCCTCTTTATTCAATTAATGAATAGTTAAAATATTTAAATTAGTCCTGCCTGGTCAATTTGAATCAGTGTGTTGTGCAGACATGAAGAAATACAAATGTGTTTTTCTCGGTGAGATACATCTCTAAAATGTATACATCAACAGAAACTTTATAAACTGATGTATTAAAATGAAAATACTCATTGATATTAGACTAACAACCTTTAGCTACAAGAAGAAATTATATTTTTTTGTAAACAATATTATAGATGTTTAAAGTTTAGCCATGGCGCCTAACTATATATTAAATATATATATTAAAATACATACCATTTTATTGGCGTTAACAGTGGATGCTTTTGAGGCGTAGCCAATGTGTTAAAGGTTATCAGGAAGTTGGAGTTAATCTCAAACAATAGTAGCATGGTTGAACAACTGCGGGCATGTTGGAGAGAGAAAGTAGATGGGAAGAGTGGCTTTCAACATGAATATTTCACTGAGGAATAGAAAAGGGAGGGGGTTGCAGCTACAGGGGTGTTCAGTTAACCATGAGATTACACACACTGCAGAAGGCATTTGGTTAATGTAATTAAGAAAACCCTATGGTGGGAGACACAGAGCATTAGTGTCCGGGATGTACAGTTCTGCTCTGGCCTTTCCTGCCCCATGCTCACAGCTACAGACTATTTATCTGATTCACAATTTTTTTTTTTTTTTTTGGTGGAGCAAAAGCTTTGTAGTTTGTTTATGCGTGAAACATTAATCAGAACATGTGCATATTTAAGTACTTATGAATAACAGATCTTACACTAATTTATGGAAGAGAATGTGACTGTTATCATTAAATTCAAAGTTATTATTTTTTTGTTATGGTTGGTAGTACAAAAAAACGCTTACCTGGAAGGAAATGCATCTTGTTTTGAAGATAATTGATTATTCAGCAATGTTTTATTCAATATGAGTAGAAAAATAAGCAGTCTCTTCTTGAAGCTTTTTGAACAGATGTACCCCTGTTTCTAGTGAAGATTAAGCCAGACTTGCATAGATGTTGCTAAGGTAATTTCTCAGCTTTTTGCTGTCAAAGCTTAGTTTGCTGCTTAGGCATCTGATCAAATTGAGGTGAAATTAAGAGTGTGCATTACTCTGTGCTGTCAGTCATCTGCAACTCAGGCCAAGTACATCTTCCTGTTTTGCTTTAAGCAGCCCAATTGCAGCTTTAAACCAGAGATCAGAGTGGAAAACAATTCAAACTTATAACACAATGATGATTTTGATGTTACACCCATGTTACACCCAGAAAAGTCTTGTTTGCTATTTGAATTCAAGCAAATCAGTTAGTTGAAAAAATTAATTGGCAACTATATTTTTATAATAGATTCTTTGTTTTAGTCATAGTTTAAGTAAAAATGACAAACATTTCTCTTCTCAGATGTAAAGATTTAATGATTTTTTTTTCATTTATGATAGTTGAATGAATTAATATGGCTTTTGGGCTGTAGTTGCAGCCCTAGTTGAAAAAGGAAAAACATGTATAAAATGTATCTTAGATGCTTCAATAAAGGTGCTAGCTAACATTTTCCCTATGCTGTTCAATAAAAGAGTCAAAAAAGCAGATAAGACTAAAACAATCACTGGCTCACTAAAAAACAATGGATCTTATAATAACCATGTGCTCATTTATCTAGAGCAGGCCTACCTGCTGTACATCATCCTTGTAGGAGAGAGAATTTAGCACATTTATTGTTGTGACCTTTGAAACTACAATGTCATTATTTCTTAATTTACTTCTCTGCTTAATTTTCGCCAGGCACCGTAATGCCACCAAAGTTCCTCCATTTTCTTTACAAATTGTTTGGGTGTGTTTAGGTGTTTTCAGTGTGTTCTTGGGATTTCCCTGTGCTGTTCTGAATGAATGAGCTTTGTGTCACCTTTACTACAACACTTTTTAGTCAGGTTTCAGGTTGGTGGAGGAGTTGAAGTAGAATATTGATTTGACTGAACAATAACAGGGAATATAGAGTCCCTCATCACACAATTACTCTCCACAATTTCCCTCTCCGTTGTGAATTTTCATAGTTATAATAACTCAACGCCCCTACTATTCTGGATAGATTAATAAACTTCCCATTGCTGCCACATAGGAAAAGAAACCTTTGCTCTGTTTAATGACAACTGTAAAGTGGAGGCAATCATGGGATGCCTCCCATGACATTTCCCCGTTCCTGTCCGCTCCACTTATCTTAGACAAATGGCCGTGCCAGGCCAGTATCGAGATGAAGCGTTTTCCCCCGAGTCATTACGTCTGTCACCGGGGCCATTTCCATATTGAAAAATCTGAAACAATAAACGACGCCTGAGCCTTTAATAACTGTGAAGGAATCATATTTGGAAAATTGCATTGAAGCAATAACCTTTTCTCCCTGTAATTAGATGACAGAGAGGTCCTGGTTTTAATTAAGTCAGCAATTTATAGTCGCACAGCCATACCTCAGCGTGCTGATTAGTATAGGAGGGATCACAGAACAGCGTTGCCTCAATTTGAACAGATTTGATCTAGTAATTACTGTGTTATATGGCAAAGGCCGCAGCAAGTCTCAGACTCAAGACACTCTTGATGCAGTGCTCCGTGAAGCATGGCCCTTCCCATCGTTACTCGAGCTGCAAATATGTGGCGAGCAAGTGTCTGTCTGAATAGGTCTTCAAAGGGGGTCATCAACAGAGGACATAATGTTTGAGGAGGCATATTAAGGTGTGTGTGTGTGTGTTAGAGGGGGATTTGTTTTGGCGCAGCATCATTTTATGCTGCATCTTAATTGATCCCATTGGTCACTGTTAAACGTTAACATTTGCAGGAGGGGGCAGAACAGTTGCTGTTTTAGTGCTGTGTTAATAAACATGGCAATTTACTGTCAATTTATGTCCTGACAGGTCGTAATGGAGACCATGAAAAGAAGATTAGCTGGAGCTGTTACAGCAGACCGTCTGGGGACTGCCATCATGAGACTGTGGGGACCATTGCTTGTTGTGTGAGCTGGCATCCCTCTGGCTTTCTGTAGCTGTCCACATGATTGACATTAATGGTCTAGTTTTTGGAAAGAATGGTGAATTTGTGTTCTCTCTTTTGAGAATATGACATTCATCACTTTATATGGACATGCATCTATAGGTGATCAGAACAATAGCACATGGCAGCCCCCTTGACACATCATTAGTAACATCAAACAGATGCTTGTTATCTGTGCTGCTAATTTCATTAGCTTCTCCAGCTAACCACAACAGTCTGGTAAATGCCTGTGTTGCAAGTAAGGAAGAGGTGCAAACACTTGAGAGGTTTTTGGTTTCCTTGTTTGATATACAGTATGGTGCTCATTTGCCTCTTTTCTCTACTATATACGTATGTTAATTTGTGTATTTGAAAGCATCTGAAATAAGCTACACCATCAGCCTTCATGGGGAGTAAAGCATACAATATCATGTCCTGCAAAAACTCAATGATTTGACAATACTGTGACACATTATAAGGGGTAGGATGTCTTTAAAATTGAACAGGAAGTGCACACACCTGGTACAGATCAGAAGAACAGTGCGTGTAAGCTCCTCAAGTAGACTATTCTCAGTGGCCTAATGGGAGAATGGGGTTAATTAATCCCAGAGGACATCTTAGATTGAGGAGAGGGGCTGCTCAGCCCTCTAGATCTCCCCCCCCATAAAGGTCATACTTCACAATAAGACAATGTGTTGCCCCTCTGAGTACTTCTCATCCTCTCCCTCAAACATCTAATTTGATCGCCTTCCTTCAATCAGCATAACTATATTGCCTGGGAACAAACCCTGGAACACACTGGGACATCAAATAAACTAATACTAAATGCCTTCCCCCGGCTTTGAATCATCCATAGATCTGTAACAAAGTGGCCTTAGAGGCGATAGAGTCTGGTGCTAAGTGTCTGCCACTGGCTAAACATCATTTGTGTGCTGACGTGAGATACTAAAGACTGTCTACAGGCCTTGACTGTTTTGACTGTGGGCTGTGATTTATGGGTCATCATTTGGGTGACATTTTCCTCTGGTCCAATATTCTAGTCAGTTGGCGTTACAATAGTTTCTTTACACCTTCTCTGCATTGTGGCATATTTGAGCGAAAGTGTGCTCAAGTGTGCGCATGTGAAATTTCCAGCCTTTATGCTCTTGCTGCAGGGTTGCTCTGTGACAGAGGACACTCGGTAGCTAAGTGTAGCCACAAAGACGTTATTACTATCTGTTGTAGAAAGGTTTGTCTCCATAGTCTAATGACCCTAATACTTCTAAAAGCACTGTATCATCAAAAGACCAATGTAAAATTGGCGTTATAATTAAAACTCTGAAACAAGAATCCAAAAACTAAAATCAATACTTTGTACTACATCTTCTTCCTCTCTGTAGGTTGTCCTGCAAACTGGTGCACCTGCAAACTCTTTCTCTGTATCGTCTGACTTGATTCGCCACTCCTCCATCCAGCAGATAGGATGGTGGTGGAGTGGTTTTGGCTGCAGAAAGAGTGTCTCCCATGGGCAGCAAAGCTGCTCCTGTCCCCTCCTCTCCTTGCAGCTGGAGCTACCAAAGCCAGATGCTACGTAGCTCCACCACCCTCTGTCCCCCCTTTCTCTCTTCCAGGAGGATGGTGCCCAGAGAGGAGGATGACAAACGCCTCTGCCTCCTCTTACTGACGGATTTGGACGACCTGACTCCAGCCCTGCACTGTTCCAACCGCCAGCACAAGATGTTGACTTAATGGAAGGGGGTTGGCTGTGGATTGGCCCATATGTGTTTGTATTGGGAAAATATGGCAGGGTGGTGTGTCTGTGTTTTCAATAGGATTGTGTGTGTGTGTGTGTGTGTGTGCGCTCACCTAGCCCAGACTGCCTACATCCATCATGCCATGGTGCTCTGGCAGAGAGTGGGACTCAGACAGCTTCACTAACACACGGTCAGTTAAATTGCCTGTTAAATTGTCCTGGTCTGCAGCTATCTTAGGTGTAGATAAAAACACTGCACTTAAAGCCTGCACTTAAAGGCAGAAATTGTCAAGTAAATGCCAACCTCCTTCCATGCATAGAGAGAAAAAAAGAGGGAGAGAGGGAGAGACAGAGCTCCTCTAAGGGAAAGGCATTTCCATTACAAGACAAAATAATGTGACACACACACACACTGTCTATTGTAGATGTCACAACTGTTAGCCTACTTAAGAGTTATTTCTCAACCTGAAATATCAACAGTAATCTTCATTATTTCATTGAATTATTCTGTTTATACTCATATTATGACCTATGTATATTATAGTATATATTCCAAAGACTAACTTTGGAAGTTTCGAAAAATTGTCCAATATATATTGTCCATATGAGATCCAGACTCACCTGATCAATAGGCTAAATTATGCATGTGCAGCAAAACTGTGGTAATACCTCTTCATTAACCTTCACTGTGCTCACTTAATGATTAAGTCACAGTTTCGATCCAATACGTTTGACATTTATCGCCATGCAACCAGATGGAAAATTAAGCCTCATTCTTTTAACATTACTGGTGTATTATGAATAATTGCTTAAATCCTACTTGTGTACCTGGAGCAGAAAGCTTTAAGAAATTGCTCTCCTGTAACCAGTGATGTAGTGCTAAAAAAGGGTGGGTTAGTTAAAGCCTCTGGTCAGCGTTTGTCATAAAGAAAACTGCTAAAAAAATATAAAGGAAAATCAGTTATTCAATTGGTAAAATCTAGAGAGAAAAACTGTCTTAAACTCAACATAACTAAAACTCAGCAGTCTGTGTAAGGAAATGATACTTCACACTTAATGCTCTGAAATGTTTAATAGGTTTTGCTTTGGTTCTGGATTTGGCCCAAAAGTCAAAATGGCAACCTATTGGTATATTCAAATGGATTTTTAAAGACTAATGCATATTAATTATTTATACTACCTTTATATTAACGTTATCTAAAATTACTTATTACATGGATTTTGAAAATTTGGGATTCGTATAATTAGCCATGAGGTGAAAATCAGACACCAAAATTTAAATAGTCTATTGACACGCATGGGTCTGTTTTTTTCTATTATACTCAAAATAATCATGTTAGTAATCATGTTAGAGCCATAAATACTTACGGTAAATAGAAAAGCTTTTTTTTCTTTAAACAAACAGTATCTGTATTATCTAATAAGATCTGTCAGATGCATGTTATACAATATTTAAGGCATTTATAGCAGTATTAAAACCTTGATAAGTAGATGGATGGACGTAGTCTGCCAACATAAAGTCAGTGATATAAGAGGTCATCTCTGTTGACACACCAGGGAACTACATACATTAACTGCATCAATGAACAATGTGTGACAATGACTTTAAAAACATCAATATGTGTCAGCAGCCATTAAGATGTTAACGTTTGCTTCAACCCATGGAAATATTTTTCTAATGTGTAACATAGAGAGAGAACCTAATGTATAATTAAATCAGTTGTGATAGTACTTATAAAGTTACATTTGTTCTCACATCTTGTTCATCATGATTTATGATGTGAAAACCACATATTTGATAAATTAACATAGATGAATGGATAGATTAAGATTGATTAAGCTTAGCAATACAACTATATTCTCAGAATCTGTGCCTCCACCTGAACCTCATTCACGTGATGCCAAACGTACATACACATAACTTACAAGTTATCAAAAAGGTTTTCATTTCATTCTATAATGTAATTGATGCCAGAACTCAGAAGTAGTAGACTCAAACGGTGAAAGTAGTCATTCAGCAAACCAGTTCACCTGGATACAAACAGTGCCAACACCTTTTGTTCAGCACAGCGTAAATTAATCCAGCAGCATATTTAACTTCGATATTTAACTGCACAAACATCACTCAATTTTGTGTGTGGGTCTCTAGATGGACGCTAGGGGGCAGAAATGCTCCACAAGTGGCGATGATGGCGAGCACAGTGTGGCAGAGAACTGCTGCAACACACAGGCCAAGTTTTCTTCTATCCGATATCATCTGAAGATGTTTTTTTGTAAAATTTCGTTTTTGGGTTGCATAAACAGCTTTAGATATACTTGGTTCGAACTTGTTTTTATTGCTTTCATTGTAAATAATTACTTGTTAACTGTAGGCTAAGCATGGCCCGCCGATTAAGTAAAATATGTATAGGCCTACCTATATGTGTGATTTATGAATTCTTGAATATTAGTACAATTACTTACATTGCCGTCCTTTTACAAAAATAGGAATATCCTAAAACATCACATTATAACCAGAAATTTGGTTACTGTAATTCAAAGTTAGATCACTGGTTACAATCATATCTGAACATAGCAGTCAAATGTTTGTCTACTTTGTTGTCCTTGTTTTTGCCGTATGTCGATTTCTGTGTACTTTGAGAGCAGCAAAAAGGCCCCCTGTTTGTGTTTTACACTAACTTGGCCATTAAAACGTATTCTGATCTGATTACAGTGGCACATAGCAAAATAAGGACTATTTTTTCTTGAGTAGCTGATGTTATTGCATGCGTGAATTGCATGAGTCTTCCCATCGTCCCATTGGAGTGTTTTTACTTTGAGTCCACCTGACAATATTCTCCCTTTCCCTTTATATGGCTCAAAAGTCTGAGTCTTTTGTGTTTTTCAGGTCTGCCTTTTGTTAAGGGAGATGTGACGAGTCGTGAAGCCAAAGTTCAACTTTGTTGTAGGCCCTCTCCAGTGGTGGCTGAGCAGGCAGGGGACAATGTGGGGGATTTTGGCTAAACGTCCCTCCATCTGCTGGCCCATCTGAAACTGGCAAATCTTTAACTTACACAATGCAACTTATGAAGTGTGTGTGTGTGTGTGTGTGTGTGTGTGTGTGTGTGTGTGTGTGTGTGTGATTGCTTGTGTGTGGGGGGCACGCATAGGAGAGAGATGCGATGGGTGGAGACTGATTGAATATTCATAACCACAATTGACACAGTTTGATTATATTTTAGTATAACGTGGTCTGCGTGATTGATACCAGGTGCACTTTTACGCATGACACGTCCACAATAATCCCACAGATCCCAATGTTTGTAGGTTTGGCAAAGCAATAAGGATAATTTGCTGCTTTATTATTGTGGTATCTATGCTGAACCCTGTCTTTGGATCATGCATGTGCGATCAATTTATTATATCAGTATAACTTTTGTCCATGAGGCGATTTCTCTCATTTGAAATCGAATGTAATTCCTTAATCGTCGTGGGTGCGCGGGTTGAGAATCATAACCTCAGATAACTATATTACTATAAAAACAAATGTATGCATTTAAAATCCAAACGCGACTCCTTAAAGTGGAATATGTAATCATTGTAGGCCTATCAACTTTTACACGCGCGTTCAACCGCACTCGTGTGATTGATAATGATGACAATGTCCAATCTCTGTACTGTTTGGGCCGTCAGATGACGAGCTATAGTGAGCAGGCATCAAACTAATGCAGGGTGACCGGGGGCTCTCTCTTGCAACTAAACCTCAGAGCTGTCTTCAAATCAGTACATGTCAAAGAAATATGAAAACAGACTCTCCTCAGTAAATAGAATAGAGTTTACTCCCCTTTTCTGACAAATATATATTTGATAGTAAACCTGGTGCAAGTTATATAAAACAACAACTGTTTTCATGTTTATTATTCGCACTGTGAAGCATCATGGTGATCAGCAACCGCCAATCATAGTTTAACCATCATTATTTATTGAATATTCCATCTATGCATACACGACTAAGCGCGTCTTGGTTTGTGAGCTTCCCTTTTCATCACCAACGCAGGAGGAGGGTTGCATCTGTTAGGGTCCAATGTTAGTCTTAATTACTGGCCTTCATGTTCTCCATGGCCCTCAACCGTCTTTAATTAAAACCTTGATTAGGGGGGAGGAGGTCTCGGGAAAGACTATTACCAGATGGGTTTCCAGCAATAATAATAAAGACTTTATCCGCTGCCGCTGCTGCTGCCTGTGTGCCATAAAGCGCAGAGCACGCTGCCCGTCCATATCAAAGCACAGCGAGCAGAAAGAGGCTGTTAATTACGCCGGTAATTACTTGTCTAATTACGGTTCGTTTGTGATTAGATTTAGAAACGTTTCGTGGTCTATACAGAGGCTTTCTGTTGCCAGTACTCAGGTTTAACACTGTATAGGCTGAAATGTAGTGTGTATCCACAGCGGGGTGCTGCTGAATAACGGGCCTATATGAGATGGAGTGAATAAGATCAACAGTGAAGCACTGACCCGAAAGTTATCTTTATTTTTCTCACAGAAGTCCTCAATAATCTATATGCTCAAATTGCCTCCAGAGTAAGTCACAAACATATTAGCTTTCCATTCCCGCCCTTTTGTTTGCATTATATTTGGCACATTTATTTTACAACCCTTCGTTTCAGAGTTTGGAAGCCTTTAGTTTTTTTCAGTACCTTTGCGAGCCTATCCCTATCAGTGTTAAAAGAACATTTGCGGTGGGAAAAAACCCCAACAAAAAGCCAAATCAATAATGCTTCTTGACATATACAGCAGAATTGCATATTAACAATTTAAGATTCGCCACATTATGAATATATCTTGCCAATGGTCTGAAAGTCATTATCAGTGCGTAGCCTCGCCGCCGCTTTTATATTCAAGACAGACAAACTTGCAAATAACAATCAGTTCAATTATCCTCAAAATATTTACTCCAGGATAGGATTTGTCATCCAGACCAACGTGCACAGAGAAGGAGAGGGGGGGCAAGAAGGGATGTTTTGCTCCACTATGTGCGTCCATTTTCCAGACGGTTTGTCGTCGTTATTGCCTGATTTAGTGTGTGTTGTTTTACACAGCCCATTTATCTGTGTGAGTTCACGTACAGCGTTGTGCTGCTGCATCCATTTATAGCTACATATCACACAGATCTGCGTTGAGTTTGTCACATTGGTGTTTTATGTTCTGCTGCTCTCTTGCATTTTTAGATTTGTTTGTAGAAGGTCCCATTGGCCATCACATGCACATTTATTCGGACATTTGAACGTTTTTTTTTCTTTTTGCAGTTTTACGCACAGAAATAGTCTCCATCCATCTATCTAAATGGTTTGTAGCTGGGTGCTCCACTATGTGACCATGTGTGCAGCGTTGCCGACAGTATAATTACCTCTCCTCCTCGGATCCTCTCGCTGTTCCTCCTGCAGCAGGTGCTGCGGCCTCCGACCCTGCACAGAAGAGTGCCAGAGGCCAGGTGATGGCATTATTGAAACGATGTCTATTTTTACGCGCACACCCGCCCCCTACATCAGCAGAGAAAAGAGGCAGAAACCGAATAAGATCTTTACAAATGCCATCCCATCACCTGTCACTCAACAGGCTTGTTGAATCGTCGGGTGGTGAGCCTGAATGCAAAAAAATAATGAGTTGTTACCATCATCTATGGGAGGAGAGATCCGGGAAACTCCGTTGAAGCTGACATATAGGCTATACTTAAAATCTTTGATAGTCAAATAATCCAGTGTAAAAAATGCTGTGGGGAAACAACTCTAAAGCGTTTACCGCCTCGGTTGTTTGCAGGATGATGTTCAGGTCATGTGTTGCCCACTTGACCCTTGGCGACCCGTTATTCTTGTCAGTCAAATGTCTTAATGCGTCATAATTTGGTTCTTAATTTCCCGCAGCTCATTTCAACGCAACGTGTGCCAAGTATATTTATGTATCCTCGAAAAGACAGATTACACAGAAAGCATCATTGTAAGTACAGGCACCTGAGAGTAAGAGCTGATCATCGTGGTCCTCATAAGATGGATGGAACTGTTTATAATAGAAGATGAATAAATAAATCAACAAATAGATCATATAAATAAAAAAATAGATGATCATATACATATAAACTGGTAGGAAGTCTCTAATACAGCCAACAGCATTGCCAAAGCGTCTCTTTAAAGCAGCAAGGGTTAGAGCCCAGCATCAGCCCTGCCCTGGGGATTATGTATCATAACCATAACTACCATACCGTGTGTTGGCTATCTCGCACACCATGAGTTACACAGAAGAATGCACAATCTTCGCGCTCAACGTTATTCATAAAAATCAGTGAGATCGGTTGTGTTTTATTTCTGCAAAACACTAAGACTCATGTTAAATGTAAAAACAGCTTATTTCATATTTTGGTACTGCCCTTATAATTAAAATATACTTGAGAAAGTAATCATTACATAACAAGTCAGGATCAAGAAACAGCTGTTCATTCCAATATATGATCTGTTCACCAACTAACAGGTGATATGCTAAAACATTCTGTCCACATGTGACGTTAGTTTTGCTTGAATTCTTTGTCAATCAACTTCAGTCAATTGCTCGTGAAAGTTACAACACAAAGTCCAAGTTCGAGATGGTCTGTTAACTACAAATCATAGGTGTTATATAGATACAATCCTCTCTGGTGGGGTTGAATCCAGGCCAACACCCTTTAGGTGATGCGTAATTTACCTCGCCGTGCGTAATTAACTGCGTCGCCGCCAGACCCCGGTATGTGTAACACTTTATTTTGAACGGTGCAATACGTTTCCATTAAATGTTATTAAAGCGCAGGGAGTGACGAGCTCTCATTTGTCTTGTCAGTACATCTGACAACCTCGTTAGCTCCCATTTTCCCCTGTCAGCTCACAGCGCGACACGGACACTGACTTCAGCCACTCCTGGCAAGCGAGTGATAAATGTGCCTACTCAGCCCTGCGTAAAACAGCAGCATTATTGTTGCCAGCACGAAGCATCAGAATCAATCACAGGCAAGTCTGCGTTGCAGGTGTCAGTCTTACGTTTTTCTTTTTAGATCTAGCCCACTGTCAATCTTTAATCTAATTTAAAGGGTCATAGATTTGGGGCATAATATCCCCTCATTTGGACTTTCTCCCTCCAGTCTGACTCAGAGGACTGACCATGTGCATCACCGCCGACACAGCCCGCATTTAGCGCTGCACACAGGCCTCACTAGCAGATTAGAGGTGTCGCAAATAGAATTGTTATGAATATTTGTGAGCAAATGGAGGATCTTGTTATTTTGCACTAAAGAAAGAAGGGGGAAGAACACTTAATGGCATGGGATATTTCCGCTCGCTGCACTTTCAGATGCAATTGTAGATCGAAGTCAGACTTGTCACGTTGAGCCAAAGTGAATTCCTAACATCCAGGACGTGCCTGTCTACTCCGGACAAATTGCATCCAATCACCCCGGGGGAATTCGGCTAATGTCTCGATCCAGGGCCGGGGAGCATGGAGAGAAAACAAATCAAACTCTGCACACAGAGCGTGTAGGGCCTATTAAAACATTTCACACAGGGGGACAGAGAGAGAGACGAGGAGTCTGTGCATGTGTGTGCGCGTGCAGTGTGGAGGTTATTAGGCTATATTATCTTTGGAAACTGTAATTTAAAACATCTCTGCACACTACATTCCTGCTGTCTGAGTAGCAGTCAGCAGAAACAGGCCTAACAATTTTAGCCACTGCATGCCAGATCAGGCTCCATTTTTACTAACTTTGGCCTTTCTTTACAATTTTAACAATATCAGGTTCTTTTTGAGGCGAAAAAACTCAAATTGCAATTAAAAGCCCATTAGGCACACTTTATGCATATTTTACAAAGTTTCAATCACATGAAGGGCCTCTTTTACAGCCAGTTTAAAGTTGAAGTTCAGATAAAACTTACCTCTTCGTCTCCATTGCAATTAATCCTAATTAAGATGGATGAAATGCCCCCTTTGAACGCAGCATCAACTCTGCGTGCACCCTCTGCTTTCTGGTAACGTGCTCGGTCCCCTGGACATTTTTCTCTGTCTGCTACAGCGGCAGTAAACAATAAGCTCATGAGGCGTAGGCTATGGAAGCATAATGTTCTGCATGGTTAGAGAGGGGAGGTCGATCATTACACAATTTGTTTCAAATTTGATCAGTCAGAGCGAGCAAGAGATTGACATATCCCTGGAAAGCTCGCACAGGGATCCTTTAAGTGAAAGATATTCCCCATAAGTTGTATTCATGTTGTATATGCAGGCCTGTTCACATCAACGTTTAGGTGGGAATAATGTCAAATAATTTAACTTAAATGTATGTGGTTGCTAAATATGCATGGCAGTCAAGATTGGGATCACATGGAAATATAGGCAGATTTTTCTTTATCATTAGTATTGGAAATGCAAAACAGTTTCCATATAGTATTAACAAAATCAGAAAAAGTGTGCGTGCGTGCTTGCGCGTGTGTGTGTGTGTGTGTGTGTGTGTGTGTGTGTGTGAGAGAGAGAGGGAGAGAGTGGGGAGGGGGGGGAGGTGGCGTTGTGCAGCAGCGTGGTGACGGCAGAGGGAAAACCGGCTGGACAGATTTGCGTTTACGCCTGATCTGCTTCTGGAGAGCGGGGCTGTGTGGGAAGGGAATGGGAGCACCTGGCTCGGCCGCTGTATCCCATCTCTTTTTATTGACAGCCTGATAAGCAGGGACCAAGCCGTGCGGTTTCCAGCGCGGATGTCGAGCACCCTGCTGCGTTGCACAGTATCAAGGCCTCTTAATGGCTGTCCCTCCAAATAATGACCCAAACACAGCCTGTCCTGACTGGCCCGTACCTGCGCTGCCCCGGTCTCTTCCTGAGAGACAGGCGGCGGCGTGGTTGCCCATTTACTCACCGCCTTGTTCAAATTGACACAAACATCACAGGTTGTGAAATAGGAATCGAGGCTTTTAGCCCGCCTTAAAAGGGAAGCTAAGTCCCATTAGAACAACTTTATATGGCTGTAGAAAAACCCGTCCAGTTGTCTCCAACATAATTTATGTTTACGATTACAATTTTAAATGTTTAAAACAAAACTGTACTAGGATAATACCAGAGCTTTGGAGATGTGTCTAGGTCTACTCTACAGCCCAAAAGCATCATTAAGAACAGCGAAAGACATTTTTATAGTTCTATTGATTGAGACTTGCCTGCACCTGTGCTGTCCACACCTGTTGCACACTAAGCATGCCCAGATTAAAAAAAACAAAAACAAAACAAAAACACACAAAAAACACAAATATCTACTTGCTCATGTCTTATTACCATTATAGTCAGTAGCAGCTATTAAGTCCTACTGACTAAATCAATTGTGGTGATGGTTAAGTTTTCATACATTCAAAGTTATATTAAATATCTCGCAAAAAACTCTCCGTGTAAAGCTTTAAAACTTAAAAAAAGTCTACCAAACAAGGCCTACAAGCCATGTTGCATGTTGTTTGCATAGCATGAAACATGTATTTTTCTAATCTATTTTCAGTTTCAGGATAAGTTCACGAACATCTCTCCATGTATGACTTATATTCTTAAAATCACTGGACACCTTGTTATGTTTTTTTGCGAAACCGTACTTCAATCTGGCACGCCAGGAAACAGTGTTGAATAAAAAACCTAAAATAAGATCGACTTAAATTTAAAGATAAAACCTGGACGTTCCCAGCAGAGTGATATGTTAGCTGTCAGTCCCTGGGCACAGCACACACTGGGACAGTAGAGAGGCCGGTGCGCCCCACATGTAGCCTATGCTACCTTGTGCACTTCCCCATTCTGTTCTCTGTGTCCTGTCCAAGGTATGACGTCGAGCCATCGCTCTAGCCAATCACTGCCAACTTGAGGCGGATGCTGAAGGGAAAGTTGCTGGTAAGAGCTGCAGATTTTTTTTCCCACTCTCATTGACATTTCAACTCCAAGACGGATCCAAAGGTAGATAGATTTTAATCGGGACCTATACGTTTCTGTTGCTGTGACTCGGAGGAGAGATCCGGGGAGGGAAGAAGCGACTTTATACGTACAGGATACCGGTCAGACACAGCTACTGCCGTTCATCCGGTGAGTTTGCACAATCTTTGAATTTCTTTTTAATATTTAAAGCCCTGATATGTTTGGAATTCTCCTTTTGAGAATATATTAATACTGCACATTTGCAAACTTTGCCTGATCTTAGACTTGAGAGAAAATGTGAAGCAGAAACTTGTAGATTGATTATAAGCATGAGGCATGGGCAAAGTAAAGTAAAATTACGGGTGCTTGCACGTTGCCCTGTGTAGCCTACAGGAGGTGTGCACCCACACAAAGTTGAACACAGCGAGCTGTCTTCGTTTTTTGTTGTCATCTATATCACACACACATAGCGTGTAATTAGCGATCTTCACTGAGGAATTAAGCGCACGTCACTCCTTTAAAAAAATGTGAGCTTTACTTCTGGTGACAATTAAAGTAAATCGAATGTGTATGGGGATCTATTCAGCCCTGCTCCATCCATCACCGCGGTGGAAATGACGCTGTCCATCAGAGAAATATTTTAGTTTGGCTGTATTTCCTCATCGCACTGCAATCCATGTGCGATCCTTGGAGAGAAGGAGAAAAGCGTAATGTGTTGGGTTACATGTTGAGTTAAAGAAGTTATTGGTCGTGTTGTAAAATACATCTTCTAAATGTTGGCTCTAATTTGCAACAAAAAGAGAATGTCAAATTTCCAAGTACATCTAAGATTGTAGGGAAATGACGTGTGCGCCCTGAGGGGTCTGAGATTGATTTGGGTTCATAAAAAGGGCCTGTGCCTTGTGTTTATGTTTTTATTTATGTGTTTTTTTATTTCTATTTTAATCACAACTCCAATAAAATGAGCTCCCTTGTGTTTACTTTTTTCCACAAAAAAAGAGATAAGATACAATCTGATTTCCAAACAGTAGCGGGGAGACCTGAGATGTCTCAGGTCCAGGCTCGTGTATGGTTGGGTCCGTGTTTCTTCCTGTCACGCTTGCCGAGCAGCGTTGTGACACCATTAGCCCCGGTGTTTATCCCAGCCTTCAGCCTTTTGCCAGGAGACTTCTGTGGACTACACACGTTCTGTGTGCTGCACAACCAATCATAGATCCACTCCTTGTCTGTTCACAAACTTCACAGATCGTGCACTATGGATTTGTTAAATCAAAACTACATTTACATGAATGTATTTATCCCTCAACACATCCTGCCAGGAGGAGAAGGGTGCACCCTTCAGCTCAAAATAGAGTAGGCCTATTAAAGGCATGTAGACCTTTATTGGAATGGCACATGTTTTAAAAGCGGCTATAAAGCAGATGGTTGTTAAGCCTTTAGAAAAGCAGAATGAGGACCATCTGCAAACATTTCATTTGTTCCTAATGGAGTTACGTTTCCTTGCATTTTTGCTTGATGTGCTGATAAATTAGTAGACATTAATAAAGTTCTCTTTTCCTGGACGCGCTCCATATGCAGCAGGGTTTCAAAAATATAAAAAGAACTGCGAAAAAATCAAACAAGGATGTGATTGTTTGACTATTGTTGACCGAACTGCGCATTGTAAAAGTGCAAATAATGTATGCAAATAAACCAGCGATGTCCTCATGAATCTCTTCACAGAGAACAAATCTGCCAATCCGGGCTGTTTGATGAATGACAGGTCATCTCAACAAGAACACATCTTAGAAATTAAAGTCGACATTTGTAGTAATTATTGAGATTACACAATGAACAAAACCAGTAAAAAAAATTAAAAAATAATTTTAGGTTCATTTTGATTTGACTAAAAAAATCGAATTAACCTAAAACTATTATTTAACCTAGAAGCTAAGTCCCATTAGAACAACTTTATAGGGCTGTAGAAAAAAAATATATTTTTATATTAACCGTCTGTCCGTCACAACCAAATAGCCAATAATATTAAAGACGAGTCATTCAACCAGCGAAACTAATAAGTAATAATTACCGTCATCAACAATAACAATAGTTGAAATAATAAAACAATAGTAGAAATAATAATAATAATAATAATAATTATTATTAATATTATTATTATTACAATGTATGATATTGGATTTAATTATTTGCTTAATAGTGTATCAAGCAGGTGTAACAAAAAAAAAGTGAGGCCTACAAATGATCCCTTATGAGAAGCAGGTAGAGTTGGGATTTGTAGTAGATAACAGTTACACAGGATGTTTAAAATGCACCAAAACAGGATTTGGTGTAGTTACTTCCTAAAGGAATAACTTACTCCTATTAAAATTAAGGGGATCAATGCTCCAGAAAAAAATCTAATTTAAAAATCCACTTGGATCAGAGGGATCAGCTAAGCCATCTTTTTTTTTTTACTATATAAAACATCTTGAAACAATCTTGTAATATTTTCTAATAGACCTCCCCAAATGTCCTGATATATAAAAGGCGAGTGAACTGTGACCTCCATGGGGGATCAAGGCAAACACGCATTAATGAATAAAAAACCCACAAAGTTAAATAAATAAAAAAAAATTGGAAGCGCCATTCCACCAGTTTTACACATGATGAATTAATCTCGTATAAATGTGCATCAGTCTGTAAAGGGTAAATCCCAAATAAGAACTAAATTGGGAAGGGGGGGGGTTCCCTGCACTATCATCCTTCTAACTATCTAAAAACAATGTCACTGTTTTACACTGCAGCTCTCCCCTTATATACTTTCTTTCTTTTTTTTTTGCATTTAAAAGTTTTTAGATAGCTACGAATACCACATTGCCTCAGGGGGAAATAGCGACCAGATTAGGCTTTCTTTTCAAGGCCTCTGGCATTAGTTGCTGCTAATCCGAATTGGGCTAATTGCTTTCCCAACATCAGCCTATCCCTGTTTTGTTTTTTTTACAGACTTCTACACAATCCAGACTATACTTTACAAAACACAAAAATATATATTTGAAAAATATTTTATAAAAGAGTTGTTGCTGTTAAAGATGGCCTATTGGCACGCGAGTGAAGGTTGTAAAATAAAAAAAAAATAGAAATTTCCCGAGATTGGAGACGAATTAGCTCTTGGAGCGGATTTACAGCTTAACCAAAGAAATCAATAACCTACTGGAGGTATTGTTTCCAAAGAAAACTACTTGACACACTCATCGGGGAATCTGTCTTTTCAGCGAGGGCAGGTTAGTGGTGTGAATTTTTGACAGCTGCAGTCTGTGATAAGTGAGTGGCAATAACATTTGCACTACAAAGGTAGGCTATAACCACAAGTATTTTAAATACATGGGATGGAGGCTGTTTTTATTGCAATTGGGATCCCATTTCTAACACGTAATTGAACGAGATCGTGCATGTTTATCAGCAAACTGATTTACACAATTGAGCTCAGCTTAAGTGACCAAATCAGAAAATGATATACTCTGTTACTTATGACGTTTGGCTGTGGTTTAGGTGCCACATCTCTGATGCAGCTGTCTAAGCCAACATGCACTTGCTCACTGACTTGAGGATGCATGTATAGTTTAGTAAACACTGCTGGAGTTCAGACTCCTCTTTGTTCTTGCTATCAACTCCCCATTGTACTACATTAGTGTTAAGTTTAATTCAAGTAGATTTACAAGAAAATGATTTTCCCTCCATTAACCTCTACAAATAAGTTATTTCTGAATATAATGATCTATGTTGTTGGGAAGTTTGACTCCACCTTCAGCGTGTCCAGTCTTTCATGTTTACAGTAAATCATAACCTACACGGTCCCCTCATTGCACAAACTCCTATCGGGTGGGGCTGACTGGTTGGGGGCGCGGGGGGGGGGTCTAATGTTTGTGGTCTAATGCATGTCTAATAGGGGGGTCCTTGACGTGAAAATGTTTGGGAACCCCCCTTAGCTGATATAAGCTGCGGCCATTCATAGTAGGCCCATAGGCTGAGCCACCAGTCTAAGTGAGTAGAAACAATGCAGGAAGGAGAAACAGATGAATGTGCTCGTTTAGTTTACGGGTTGTTTGATGAAGGAGTATTGGCCAAAGTGTTGTTCCTCACTGCGGGACTCTCGGTGACAGTTTGAGCCGGTCCTCTCAGCTCATTATCTCGCCGGCCCACTGAGGGCCCCATTCAAGCCGGGCAGTCCCTCTTTTCTGTCTCTCCCCCCTTCTTCCCTCCTTCTCCCTCCCTGCCTCTCACCCTCTCTCTCTCTCTGGCAGCGTCGTTTGTCTACTCATTGAACCCATAGTCAGGAATGCGATGGTTGTTAGGGAGCCCTCTTTCACCTCCGAAGTGTTTTATTGATGAGCTCTGACTTCTCCTACTTTTTCACATGTCAAAGAAAGTCAAGTGTAGGCCTCCATGACTTCATTTCATGGCCTCCATCCAAAAAAAGAAGAAATTTCTTTCCCCTCCCCCTGCTTATGCCTCTCTCTCTCTCCCTCTCTCTCTCTCGTTGCCCTTTCATGCACCCCCTTTTCTACTTTAGTTTGGCTTCCACATCCATACAACCCTCGTTCTCTTCCCTTCGGTTCTCCTCCTTTTGGAGTGAGCGACGGGGGCTCCTCAGTGCTGAGACTGGTGCTGCCCAAAGCTCCGAGTGTATGCTCAAACACGGGCGCAGAGGGGTTGCTTTTGGGTGCGTTGAGGTGTGTGTTAATAGCCAGTCATTCAACCAGCGCAGTTTGGGAGCGTGTGGCCATGGCTACACAGTCATTTGCTTTACTTTATTTACGCGTGCTATTTGCTGTCAGGTCGCAGGAGTGACGTCGCCATGCCTCGCAAATGTGTCCATAAAAAGCACCGGAGCTTGCCTAAAGGCTGCGCTCTTTACGCATGGTGTTCTTGTTGACAGGAGGGGTAAGGCTATTCAGGGGAATCTGATACCCAAAAGAATCAACAAAAGCACGTGGTGATTTCTGATTGTTTTTAGTGAGGGAGGGAGGGCCGTGCCATTTTAAGATGCAAAATATTTCCTAAGTAGCCTATCCTCTAATTCATTCTGAACGCTTTGTTAAAAAACACAAAACGTTCACAAACTCATCTGCACTTTGCAGCACCAGAAGTCTCCTTCTCAGGGATATTTTTGGGGCTTCAGTTTCCTATTTTGGAGCAATATAGTTAATTCCTGTGTTAAGCTGATTAACGTCTGTGTGCTTTAAATTCAATAAGAAAGCAAAACTCATTTGAACATTTTGTATTTTGTCAAAGAGAAAATTGTTGTCAGTGATGATAACCACCTGCAGGTCTATATGAATAAAACCCCACAAAACCTGTCTCCAAACTTTTCAACATACCATAATTATAACATGCGTCTATATAACATTAATAGCATGTGTAGAGCATTGTCTGCTTCATAAAAGCACGCTGCAGCTCTTTGTAATTTTCATTTGGTGTTGTGAGCTCCAGCGTTCACGTGCGCTGCTGCTCCACTGCTACTTTCCGTCGCCCTTGCAGCACTAGTTAGCCTCAGGTTGGAGCTGCCTTAGATTCCCTGCGCGGACCCAATTCAGCTTGGAAGAATAGAGCCTTCCGACCAATGGGCATTTCCGAGGCAGTTGCTTTGCAATAGGGCAATATTCAGCAAAGAGAGCGCAGGGTATTTGCATGCGTGGGCTGATTAGTGAGTTGGGAAGACTCTCTCTCTCTCTCTCTCGCTCTCTCTCGCTGTCGCTGTGGCTCGGCCCCGTTTCCCGCTTTGGCTGTGGTGTGCAGGGGGAAGTGTTTATATGGGGGATGATGACAGAGGTCGGGTCGCGCTAATGGGCCAGTGAAGAGCGGCGGAGGGAGGCGAGGCGCACATAGCAGACCAGGAACACATACATTAATACACTTGTTCCATCACCAATCAGCATAGGTGTGCTCATTCTCTTACCCCCACCTCCTTCTACCACCACCACCACTCTCCCTCCCTCCCCCTTCTCTCTCTCTCTTTCTCTTCCCCACTCTCCCTCTTTCCGACTCTCTCATTCGCTCTCTCACACGCCAGCGCACATCCTCGCCAAACTCCGTGCGTCCTGACATCTGAGTTCACTGTCAATCTCTGTCCCCTTCGCAGGGATATCCCCTCCATCTCCGCCGAAGACCACTGGAAACTAATTTTTCCTCTTCTAAACTTCCCGAGAAAGACTGATCCTGGTCGGCTTTTTTTTTTTTGCTCTTTCTGTGGTGTGGAGAACTAGGCTGTAGCCTATAGTTTACCAAGGACTTTGACAACGACGCAGGATGCCCCAAAAAGGTAAGATCCTGACTCGATGTTTGTATGTTCAATTTAATTATGGCATTTATTATTATTATTATTATTATCAACAATAATGATTATATGAATTAGTGTGTTATTATTATTATTGTTATTATAAGTATTATTATAGGTGATTTATTCTCGGCTGTAGGTTGAGGTTCAGTAGTGAGGTTGTGGGTGTATTATCGTTTGGACTGTGCAGCCTGTCTTCTGACTGGACTTTCAAAAGTGCGAACAGCCTTTAGCGCCTCTGTGTGCTTTATCTGCCCGGTTGTGTTGGGTGTTTAGGCCTACGGATAGCTTACCGCTTATTTATGACAGTAAAGAGTAAAAAGTCACGTTGGGCCAGGACAGTGATCATCGTGGAGAATGGGGCGCAATGACCCGTTGAGGAAAGGTGTCAGATTGATTCATGCAGGCAAGTCACCCAAGCGCCTTCTACAAAAGAAGCTCTATGGAGCACTTGGGGAGGAGGCCAGTGTTATCGTGTTAGTGTACGACTTTCCCCATTTGTTCTTAGCGGCTTCCCTTAATGACAGCGAGTTAAACTACTTTTTTTTGGCTGTGTTGCATTTTAAAATAGTCAGACACTCGTTGACAGGCATATCAGCCTATAATAGTTGGCTAAATAATATTTGAAATAATGTCATACATGTAATAAAACACTAAATATGGATACACATTGGTGGTGCTTTTAAACAATTTTGTCAAACAGGTAGTTACATTAGTAAAATAACACATATATATTTATTAAATGTAATTATGCATTTTTATTTTTTAATCATGAAGCATGATTCAGCTTAAAAGTATAATAACAAATTAAACTGACGCATAGCAAAAACATACTAGTATAAGGCACAATGATATGTTACCATACACTATAATTGTTAACAATTTGAGTTGAGGTTAAAGCTGGTAGTACATGGTAATAACTACTTCACTAACTCTTCTATAATCTGTAGCCTAACACAATTTTTAAAGTCATGTTGCGTATTTTAATACAGGCTATATATTTTCTGTTAGCCTCCAATTTTTTACCGGGGCCATTATATTGAAGGCCTACATGCACTATTTCTGCATATGAATGTTGTGAGCGCGGCCACAATAAACATGTTGATTAAGGATTACTAAAGGAAAAGAAATGCAGATCAGGTCGTGGTTAACCTCGGAAACAACAACGTTTGAGCTTTCGACCTTAAATAAATGATTAACCACTTGGACCTTACAAGGCTAAAAGCAACTGAGTGCAGGCTGGTCAGGCTTAAATAGGCTGCTTTTATTTTATTTGTTATTATTCCACCTTAAATCATGACATTGGGCCAATGACAATAATAAACTGAACTAGTAAGTAGGCCTAGTTGTTTTAGGTAATATCAGGTTATGCTAGGCTAACTCAGGCTATGTGGGCCAGTGTGATGGAATCTGAATTTGATTAATGCAGCCTATTTATTAAACATGAAAGAAAGCTACAATCTAAATGCAATGGCGGCCCTGCGTGCATCCCCACACACTAGCATTGGACTAAACACAGTATGTTACGGACGTCGCTATCAGGCCATTTTGCTCTGCACACAACACAACTTTGCATAGAGGGAGAAAACGAAAACTTCAGTCTTCTCCCTCCCTGGCCCCCTTTTTATCTGCCCCCCCCCAGTCAATAGCTTCTTTAATGCATTTGTCTTTTCCAATTGAGCGCCCTACTGCGCTGTTGTGTTTAAACCCGCTTTACAACCCGCACCAGCAGCACAAAATAACCACCAAATATTTGTAACAAGAAATTACTTTTTAAATTTTTTTCTATAAAAGCAGGGCCAACAAAACACATTCACGCACCAGCGGCACCGGGGTCAGGGTCGTGTGTGTGTGTGTGTGTGTGTGTGTGTGTGTGTGTGAATGTGAGTGAATGTGTTATGTGTGTGAATGGTCCCGGAGGGGGTGGATGCATGCCTCCGGCTCTTTGTATTAATCTGAACTTGTTGGTGTGTTTAGTTGGGAAGTTGTGTTTCTAGTCGCGGAGGCCGAGTTTTTGCCCCGGGTTTGAGACATACGGAGGCAGAAAAGGGGGTGCATTGTTGGGAGTCCAGCAGGCTTTGTACACCAGCTTTGTACCCCCTCCTGGTCTGGACTTTTACAGAGCAGTGAGGCGAGGTAGACAACGTGTGTCACTGTACAGTTTCCACGATAGACTCCACAAGAGGAGGGTTATCAAGTTTAAAAAAACAGAACAAAACAATGTGATTGCCTCTTGCTGAGAAGATGAGGGCTGACTGCTTTATAAGCCTTGAATGAAATAGTGCTGTTAAAGAGTTATATATCACGGCAAGGCTGTTAGTTTGAATGTATTTGGGTGCTGTAGGAAACAGACCTAACAGAGATAATCATAAATTATATTGTACTGCCTCAATTTTTATTTATTTGCTTGGCAGCAACATATCGGTTTGTTGTAAATGTAGGGCACAAATAAAGATATAGTAAGTGCATCAGTATAGCTGTGGCTGTGCTAATGTGTTGTTTTGCTTTGTCCTATAGGGAGACATTAAGTAGTGAAAACGGCAGATGATTGACTAAATTGTTATAGAGTGGACAGTCAACTCTGTTTCCAGGCAAGTTTAATTAAAATACATACATACACTGAGGATGTGAAAATTCATTATGCATCAATAATGTTTTAAACACAAAGATCCGCAAACATTCTAATCGAACGATGAGATGAGAAACTTTATTTAAAAAAAAAAAATGTTGCAAATAATTTGACAGTGAAAAAAGATATGCACATGATACTAACCAGCTTTGTTTTTTTCCTTGTGACGCGTAGAATACCACAACCAAGCCACGTGGGAGTCTGGCGTAGCCTCAATGATGCAGAACAGTAAGTTGTTTTCATATTTATTTAGTTTTTGAAACTTTTGATTACAACCGCAAGTTCTAATGTGGTTGAACACCCACTGACATTATGCACTGGTTGTTATAAAGCAATAACTTAAAGAACACTTTATGTAGGAAATGTATGTGCAGGCATACATTTACATGCCTTTGAGGTGCAGGGGCGAAATATTCTCAGTTATTTGATGGCCATTTCATTGCTGTTAATTTATTTTTTGCAATGATAGGTAGAGAAGTTATTATTGAACAAGTTAATCACACGTCGTCCTTCTCCAGAGAGAGAGAGAGGGGGAGCGAGAGAGAGAGAAAGAGAAGAGAGGGGGTTGGGTTGAGAGGGAGATTTTTTGTTTCTGCTTGAGTTGGTATTAAATAATTGCACAGCCGTCTGCATTAGCGTTAGAGCTGGCTGCCAGGCTGCATACAAGATTAGCTGCGTAGAGAAGAGCCCTGCATGAAACATGAGGAATAGCAATAATGTCTTATGGAGATTAGTCCATATTCTTCACGGACAGACAGCATGAACTAGAAAGAAAATGCTCATATTATAACCGCAGGCCTCACTGTTTGGTGCAGGCTGAATTTACAGCGGAAGATAATATTAACAACCATATTGTCGTGGGTGCCAATCAAAAAAAAACATGGTACATGAAGTTTCTTACAGGCCTTAAAGTGGCCTACATGAGTTGAATATCTGTCTTGTTCCTGGTGTGTGTTGAAACCAAAAAGGATAAACATGAAACATTTTCTCTCTTGCTGCTGGACAAGAGGTGTATGACATCTGTGATGAAGGTGTGTGGGATGATTTTATTTTATTATTCTCCATATACCTTGATGACGTGTCTGTGCTGTAATCTGTGCGCATTAGTGATAAAAAAAATGTTAGAATCTAATGTTGGTCAGCTGGATTTTTTTGGTGTGATTCATATTAAAGTGACCTGTGATGAAAACCAAAAATACTTTTACAAACTGCTTGCATTTGAGTCTTTTTTAATAGCTACTGTGATTTAAAAAAAAAAAAATATATACTGTATATATATTTTATTTTGTATTTTTGCTTGCCAGTGTTCCATTGTATAGATGATGGGGCCTTATCAAAGCTGTGTACATTGCTTTGCAGCGGATTGATGATAATGGGATGCTGGCTTGTGATGTCTGGTGCGAATTGCAGAGGACATATCATTGGGTCCGGCCCTTTGGGTTGTCTAAAGGTCGCGACGGCCTCGGTGGCTTTTGTGCTAATAACTCCTGGGTGTATGTGGTGGGGAGCGTCCAAATTGACACCATATGTTTTCCTATTAGTCGACTTGCAATAGAATACAAGGCGCATAATCAGCGCCAGCGGGCGAGATCGACTCTGGGCACTTGAGGGAATTGTGCCATGATTAAGACTTAACCTTAGGAGTGTTGAATTTTTATGTGATGTGCTTATCTGACGAGTTTAATCGATCCGGAGGATTTATAGGATAGCTATGAATCAAAGGTGACGGAGCAGCCCACGAGAACCTGCAGAGCAGGACTACTTAATGCGGGTAGGCCAATTTCAGCGTAAGAAGTCTATTAATTCCACTTAATCCTGGAATTACCAAAGAGCAGGAGGGATGATAATGGATTTACTATCAATCAGATCCACGCTGGAAGATTATTACACATAGCGGTCAAATGGATATGTTATTCCATTTAACAGGTTTCTTTTCACTTAGTTGTAGCCTACACAGCCACCCTTTTGATTCATTTAGTCTATATAAAATTAAATCTGCAGTTTAAACCAGAGTCCTGTGACATATTTCAGAGTAAAGACGCCTACCGATTGCACAACAGGACTGCAGTGGCTGTGAGCATTTGTTGTCAAATACAAACAAGGGGGGTGAAAAAAACTGCATGTCACTTTTAATATGTTAAGAATCCAGGCGCGCCCTCGTTTCTGTGACCGCGCGTAGCCCCTGGCCACCTTAAAACGAAGTCTCCCTCGGAGGGTAAACGAGTAGCGTCCAATTTTGTCTGAGTGATATCCAAATGCAGACAGAAAGGGTCGTTTTATCATGCTACTATTTGTCGTGACGATGCGATTTTCAAAAGCAGAGCGGTGTCATAAAGTGACATGCCTGCCACAAGTGCTCCAACTGATCTTTTCAATTAGCCTCCCATGCATGATCCGAGGCGACTTCCGCCTATTTCCAGAAATTAAGCTCAAACTTGACGTGCAGCTAGCTTTATTTTAAAGACAAATGTCAGGCAGGCTCATCATATTTTCCCCCTCTTCTATATTTGGAGCTTATTTATTGCTAAGGAGCCTCTGCTCCCGGAGTCAATGTACCGGGCGGCAGCACAGGGGAAGGGAGCGGAGGAACAGAGAGCAGCTCAGGCACTCCGGGGAGTCAGCTCTCCCATTTGGCTTCAGGTTTGCCGGTTTATTCTGTGTTTTAGAGAAATACATCGAATAATTTAGGAATAATTTCCAAAAAGCAATCTTTTTTTTAGACATTAACCAATCATAAAACATGCTATTTTAGAGCTAGTATGTGGTGTCCGTCTTAGTAATGCGTAATTATTGTGTGTTTTGAGGGACTGTGGTTGAAGGAACTTGTCAATTTACAGTCACTTTCGGGAAAAAAAGCGATGCTTTTGAATGGAAGCTTATTTAACACATTATTTCAGGTCTTGTGTTTTATGTGATTGTCGGTGCTGCTGGTTGTTATTTTGAGGATAGTTTATGAGTGAGGTGCTGGTGTTGGTGCGCAGCTGCATGAGTGGATGGATAACGGTGCGCCTGTTTTAATACCGTGTGCTAAAACATTGCTTGAGTTTCCTCGGGGCAAAACACTGACTGAGATGATCATATATTATAAAAAAACTATATTGAGAGGTTATGATTTAGTTTATGTGAGGCTTTTGTCGTTTAATCCATGTTCTGCATGTTACCGAATAACTGCGCAACGTTTGTATTCAGAAGAGAATGCACCGAGCGGTGTAACCTTTCTTAAAACTATTGTTTTATCAAAGCACTTTGGCTTTAATTTTTTTTGTTAAAAATGACATTTCATGTATGGAATCAACTGCAATAAACCCTCTGTACATATGCTGTCCTCGTGTTTCATCTTTATCTCGGCTATCCTGGGCGCTTAAACCATTCTCCTCTCCATTAAATAAAACTCATTTGCTTTATCACCTATGTTTTGAGTTATAATACGATGTGATGACTGCGATGCTTTTGTCTCCACGTAGGTCACAGTGGCGTAAACCAGCTTGGTGGTGTGTTTGTTAATGGTAGACCGCTGCCGGATTCCACCAGGCAGAAAATAGTTGAACTTGCTCACAGTGGTGCTCGACCCTGCGACATCTCCAGGATACTTCAGGTGACAATCACACTCCTCTTTGAACACAAAACAGGTTTTATGCATACTTTGTTTTCAATGGACACAGACTGCTTTTATTTAAGCAAACAATGAAAGACATAACGGTATGCTTTTCACATTAAATCCATGTTTCTTGTAGCCTAAATGATGCATGTTATGGTTGTTTTTAAGTAAGTAAAATTATGATTTACTAATTACATCATTCCGTTTACTGGAAATGCAATAAGGCCGACATAATCTGCCTGTTCTCATAAAGAATACATATTTTGAAAGAAATGCCTAATATACATTTCAAGGCATATTTTTTGTGTTCATAGACCCATGATGAAGTCCAAGTGCTGGACAGTGAAAAGGTGATAATTATTTGACGCCATCTTAGAAATTCCGTTAATAGTCGTAAATAATGTATGTGAATTGTGTCTTTTGTTTTCTATACAGGTATCCAACGGCTGCGTAAGCAAGATCCTGGGCCGCTATTATGAAACTGGCTCCATAAGACCGAGAGCAATAGGCGGCAGCAAGCCCAGAGTTGCCACTCCAGAGGTGGTCGCGAAAATCGCGCAGTACAAGCGGGAGTGTCCGTCTATCTTCGCGTGGGAGATCCGTGACAGACTTCTGTCGGAAGGGATCTGCACCAACGACAACATACCCAGTGTAAGTGTACTGACTGTAAGTTATGTGCATGATTTAATTTGCCACATGAAATGACTTTTTTTTCTCGTGCAGTGGAGGAAAAGGAGATGGGCAACTAACCATTCAGTCTTATTAAATGCACTGTGTGCGGCGCGCATTATGTGATCACCCAAACAACCAATTAGAAGGAGCTCGCTATCCATTTGTGCGCTTTGCAGGAACATCTTCCTGTGCACATGTATTATGATTTTAAGGTGGTTGTGTGTGTATGTGTAGAAACACACTGATATGGTGCTCCATCTAATCTTTACTTTTATCATATGCAATTTGTCATTCAGGTGTCATCGATTAACAGAGTCCTCCGCAACCTGGCTAGTGAAAAGCAACAGATGGGCGCAGATGGCATGTATGACAAGCTGAGAATGCTCAACGGTCAGACAGGAACTTGGGGGACCCGGCCAGGCTGGTACCCCGGAACATCAGTGCCAGGGCAGCCCAACCAAGGTGAGCCTCATTATCACATAGTGGCAATAAAGGGCTGGGCTAAGGCTGCAATAAAGACACCTTGACGCATGCACGTTAGTATCAAAAAAGGATACAGTCGGTCGGTCAGGCTCAGTAACATGTATGGACAATTGGACAATCAACAACAAAAATATTTTGAAGGTGATAAATTAGGATAACTGTGAACTCATACAAATTTCATTTTTTAGTATGAATAGTTTCACAACATACTATTCCAGTGTTACCGGTCTACGACCCTGTTTGCAGGAAGGTATAGTATTGGCATGCTTTGATGCTGAACAAGACCCCCAATTAAGACTACTCGATTAGAGGAAGCCATAGGCCATGTATGCAGTCTGAATGCCTCCACTGTCCCAGACATGGATGTGCGTGACAGCGGCTTGTCCTTTCAGCAGAGGTGTCCACCCAACAGCCTGCATTTTCCTCCCCTCCTAATGGGGAGCAGAGCCGGGGAGCTGTGTGCGGGGATATTAGTACAAAGGAATGTTTTCCTTCACACGCAATGATTGGTTATGGGAACGGTCCGCACTACGTGTAATTGCTCATTAGAGAGGGCTTTGTCTGTCATTATGGCAACATGCAGGAGTGTGGAGATGGTAAGGCTGCTGTGGAAATGTTCCACTTCAGAGGGTTTCCTGTCGGCCTACTGCAGGCCAAACACATTTTCTTATTGGAAGCACCACCTTACGCTCACTCTGCTTACATATGCATTCATCAAACAAGTGTTACGATTAAGCATTGAGTCTGACTAATATGCATCAGAAGAACAAGTGCTATATGGAATTAATTTGTTGCAAAAAATAATTTGCATTTGTGTGATGACCATTTGGTCACGTGGGGCTGATAGGAAAGCGGAAACGGCTAAACAGCTATATGATTAACTTTATTTTGGAATCATAATGACATTATTATTATTATTATTTTACATAGGTAATATCCTACCTTATTAGTTTTTACTGTGGTCACAGGTTATATTATCATTATCATAAAAATGTAATATGATAACATTATGATAACACCAGAAATAACTACTACTACTAATACCAATAATAATAATAATAATAATAATAATAATATAATTAGTTATTGTGTTTTTAATTCAATGACTTTTTAAGTAAAACAATTGTCTCAGGGGAACGAAAATATGTTATCCATCCGAGAGCCGAGTAAGCAGATATAATGGCTACATGGAGAGTGACAGGGCCCTTAAAGAAGACAACTCTATCCAAAAAGGAACGAATAAAAACTCCTCACCGATTTGGTCTTTTATCTCTTTCTCATTCGCTGGCTATATGGCTCTAAATCCCGTCTATAGGATTTAGTCTCTCACTTTCTCTTTCAGTTCTAAGCGGTCTCTCAAGAGTGTTTTGATCCGGTCTCAGCAGCTGAAAGGTGCCGCAATTGGTTCGGTATCTCTTTTTTTGCTGCTTTTCCGCCTCACTGGCCGAGACATCGTGATACTAAAGAATGAGTTTATTTCCCAGCGCTTTTATAAAGAAAACAAATCCCATCCTAGCGTCAGTGGGTCTGGCAGACGGATAAAAGCTGCACATTCACTCCTTTTTATGGATTATCCAGAGTGAAGAAACAAATAGCGTGGATACAAACTATTGGCCTGTAGAAGAATACTTTTGTCTATTTTGCAGAGGGAAATTGTCAAAAAAAAACATGTCGCATCAGGTTTCCCTCCAGTGAACCAAGACGTTCACATTTAGACACACTAAATATGTTTTCGGGCCTACAGCAAACTTGTAAAATTGCCTGTGAGTAAATGTGCATCTTTGCTTGAAATCACATGACGGAAACGCTTTAAAAACTAATTTCTAACCACATCTTTCACAAAAGACAAAAGAATGTTTGCCCACCCAAACTTAACTTTTTGGGTGTGCATGTAACCCCTTTTTAGAGGGCACAGAAGCCTAGTGTATGGCTACATAGAGGCCGTACTACACCTGTTCCCACCGTGCAACAACCTCTTATCCTTGAGCAAGGCACTACTCATTAACTAGCCAAACCGGTTAAATCATAAACACAATGTATGCATAGAAATAGCTGAATTCCCCTTCATGAATTCAACCCATGGCTCCAGACAAACATCCGTGAGATATTACATAAACCACCCTCTTATCAACGCACCCCTGCTTACTTTCGCATTAACTTCTCGGTGTGATAATGATGTTCAACAACAAGACAGACATTAGTCGATAAGCCTCGCCCTGCAACTGAATAGATTGGCCTTATTTTGGTTGTTCAGGGGGTTGCATGCTCTCTCCTCACTCATTTGTTTCCAATTGAAGACAGAAATCCTGACTGGCGTGTAGCTGGCCGGGGGACGTGATTAATGATGGTAGTGGATAAGGGTTAACACACTGGACTCAAAGCTCTGTTGACTGGGATCCTCGTGTGCACAATGCCAAAGTACTATAGCCTGTGTGCCTCCAGAGAGAGAGGATCCTTTTGTCATCTCCTCCAAAAGCCCCCCTCCCATATATTACACCCACCGAGGGCTCACTGCTCGTCCCTGGCTGTGTCCATAGTTTAATGGTTTCCCTTACTCCTGAAGGCATTGTATCATTCTGAAAAGCGTCTTCTCCTATTCAAAAGTTGGTGGTCACCTCAATGGCTATGCCAACGCCCATATGGGAATGACCATTGAGGCATTGCTCTACCCTAAAAAAGGGGGCTAGAGAGTTTGGGGTTTTAATACATTTCATAGGCTCTGAAAAGGGGCTCGCCACATCTTGTCACATTTCTCTTAACCTTTTGAGAACACACACGCCATTGTTGGGAAGCGATAAGTACGCAGAGCCTTTCCCTCGCCAGCCTGTTTTTCCCACAATATTTTATAAACAGTTTAACCGCGGAGCCTTTTTCACATTGTTCCTTTTCACGCAGGCAGTCGTCTGTAATCTGGCAACATTGAGACGAAACTGCAATAATTCCTCTGATTTTGAATTTAATCAGCCATGATATAGGCTTTAATTAATGATGTTGCACCGCCGATCTGTACAATTATGTAGGCCAATACAACACGAGACCCGCAAATTAATTATTCAATTAGCTTAATTGAATGAATATTTCCATCGTGTTTTTTTTGCAGATGGCTGCCAACAACAAGACGGCGCAGGAGAAAACACAAACTCCATCAGCTCAAACGGGGAGGATTCAGAGGAGACACAGATGCGACTGCAGCTCAAGAGGAAACTACAGAGAAACCGCACGTCCTTCACACAGGAGCAGATTGAAGCACTGGAAAAAGGTCGAGCAATCAGTGATGCACCATATTCATTTATAACATAACACTTTATTTATTTTTTTTACACCTTGTTATTGTAATTTCTAAAATATAGCTACATACGTTTCTGGTTGTCGCATATGAATTAGGAGAGCTACATTTGTTTATAGGTTATAATAATAACCGAATAACAGGCAGACATGGCACAAAGCTTAGTCCATAGTTTCGGATTTAGGGCACTTGACATATGTTTATTCAACTAATAGCCCTGCAAAAATGAAATTAGCCTCGGCCCAATTTATTACGTATTAACTAACACTTTTAATGTACGATTTTTTTCATTGCAGAATTTGAAAGAACTCATTATCCAGATGTTTTCGCACGAGAGAGACTAGCAGCGAAAATTGACCTGCCCGAAGCAAGAATACAAGTACGTGATCAGAATTCGTTTTTATTTTAATCAAAAATATATATTCTACAGATGTGTGTGAGTTTTTAAAAGTTGCAAAAAAAGTGCATGTAAGAAAACTAACGAGCTGCTTTCATTGCAGGTATGGTTCTCAAATAGAAGAGCAAAGTGGAGGCGAGAGGAGAAGCTGCGGAACCAGCGCCGGCAGGCCAACAACTCCTCCAGTCACATTCCCATCAGCAGCAGCTTTAGCACCAGCGTCTACCAGGCCATCCCACAGCCCACTACACCGGGTAGGTCCACCACAGCAACGCTTACAGGATACCCCCAAACCCTAAAATAATATTAAAATAGAAGTGGTTGACTATAGTATTGCACACATGCTGCATAGATTAATTTGTTATAATAGTCACATTACATTATTACTGTAATAAAGTAAACACATTTAAATGCCAAAGGGTTCAAGTTAGACAGGGTCCATGTGAAATATTACTGAATATTATTGTGTGACAGCCTGCAGATTAAAATAAAAGGGGAAAAGAGGCCTCGAAGGCTGTGCGCTCTAGTTCACATGAAGAAGCACCGGTGGTTTCCTTTTGATGGATGATTGAGCAAAACTTCTCAGCTGACTATCTTTGTAATTACCGAATCAGGCACGAGGGCACAACCGGCAGAGCCGAAGCTCATGCTCACAAGTCAATCACCTGAGACCTGAGACACACACTGTACAGTATGTGTCCGGGCCCATCAGCCTGTCAAATAAGGCGTTACCTCACGCACGTACTACTTAACGCTAATGAGACAGTCTCTCACACTGGAGGGCCGTGTGTGTGTGTGTGTGTGTGTGTGTGTGTGTGTGTGTGTGTGTGTGTGTGTGTGTGTGTGATTTCAGCAGGTTTTAAACACTTTTTTTATTTGCATTCACAGTGTCTTTTACCTCGGGGTCAATGCTGGGTAGACCTGACTCTGCCCTGGCAAACACCTACAGTGCGTTGCCCCCCATGCCCAGCTTTACCATGGCGAACAATCTACCTATGCAAGTAAGTAAAAGACTAATGCTCACTGGTCAATTATAAATTATGTCAAAGATATACCTTATATCTGATATTTTATGATAACCTATATGATTTAAGGATGGAATCAATAACACCATGAGTAATTTAAATTGTTTCCTGCCCAAACAAAAAAATTAAAGGATAGCTTTCTCAGAGAACTAAAATTATGACTTAAATTAAATCAAGACACTGCCTTACAGTATTACAGACTACAACTATGGTTGGCTAAGCTAATGTAACATTCTCTCCCCCATCTATAGCCCAGCCAGACCTCCTCTTATTCCTGCATGCTGCCTACCAGTCCGCCTGTGAACGGGCGGAGCTACGACACATACACGCCCCCTCATATGCAGGCACATATGAACAGCCAATCAATGACCACTTCTGGTACCACCTCAACAGGTAGGCAGACAGTTCATTGTTTACCAACATGCTTGGGAATTAATAATAAACAGTGCACTCTTTGAAATATCTGCCACCTTTCCTGTAAATAAGGAGGTACTACATAGCCATCTTCTATTCATGATCTGTTGCAGCAACTTACCTTTTCTTCTCCATCTATTTGAGAAACTTCATGGTTTAAACGGATCAATATCTCTACATTCCACATCATTTTCCTTCTGCAGTTGCATTAAACTCATTTCATCGCCGCTCTACGCCATCATGTCAATCCCACTACTCCAGCCCATAGTTTAGTTCCACCCCATTAGGATGCTTTTACTGAGAGCCATATATACCGGTTATAGTCATGAAGAGTTAATCATGCATAACCACATTTCCTCTGTGCTAAATTGCTAATTAATTTGATTCATTTGCTGTTCTACTCTCTCTGTTTAAATGCCATTGCCAAAGCCTCAATTTATTGAGCTTGCAAGCCGTTTACTGTGCAACCATGTGCAGAGCATTGTGACTCACTGCGGCCCCACTGCTCGTCTACCTATTTACCAACGTTCAAAGCACAATGCTCTGTGCCATGGGGCTAAGCAGTGTTAGCTGTCACACTAACTGTGCATGGTGCATCCACTCATCAAATTTAGCATGTTGACTTCTGTATATATGTTACTTACTTATTCACTTTTTTACTGACATCTTTCTCCTTTTGTCTCTGCAGGACTCATCTCTCCTGGAGTGTCTGTCCCTGTCCAAGTACCAGGGAGCGAGCCTGACATGTCTCAGTACTGGTCAAGACTACAGTAGAGAGAAGAGCTACTTCACCCTGTAACCACCCACTCCACAATCGCCCTCCGGCAGTGCTCCTCACACATACACGGCACAGGAGAGTAGAGAAGGCGAGAGAGGGTTGTGAAGAGGCAAAGGACAGGAGAGGAAAGGAGGAAAGAAAGAGAGAGAGACTCTGGGAGAGCCTTGGGACGTCTGGGCTTTGTGTTTCCAGTGGGACTGTGTGCTGTTCTGTAGCTCTAGGCACATTCAAACGAGGACTTGGAAGAGAGAACAACGATGGAAAGAGAAAAACAATGGACCTCTGTAAAGTGCCCGGTGTTACATTTTTATGGAACAAAAACTTATCTGTTTTTTTTGTCTATTTCAAACTTCAGTCATTGTTTCCTTTTTCTCTGGTGTGTTAGTAAATGGCCATTTGTATGTTAATATGAAAAACCAAGATCAAGTACTGATAGATGGACTGCTAGAAAACCATGTTGGTCTTGCATTTGTTTGAGAGAGGAGAAGCTGAGAGATTCTGCCATGACTATCTTTTGATCTGCTTATATCGAGACTTTCTACCAGCCTTTGCATGGCCTCTGGACGCTGTTGCATATCATTAAAGACGAAAAGCTGGAGGGAAGACTCTTACTGTGTAAAAAAAAAAACAACTATTTATTGGTCTTACTATTTACGAATGGATATTTAGCAGAGGAAACTCAAACTCGATCCACCCACTGACGCTGTGGTCTAGACTCCCCTGACGTGGGCCTGCGTGCCGGCTTATTAACCACGGATCACTATCATCAGCTCAAAGTGTGCAAAGACGGCACAACATGCAACACAACCTTGGACCTCTTGCTTCGGTGGTTGGATTGACTCTAGATTACCACGAAGAACATTAAATGTGGAAAACAGGTGTAAAAGAAAACCTGTAGTCTGTAAATGGTAGACTGCTTCTTCGATATAATCCAGTTTGTTTGTCAAAATGTAAAGTACTTGTCTTCCCTAGAAATCTTTTCTCCAAAAAGATTTCTCCAATAAAGGTTGATTTCATTTATATCCCCGAGAATATTCTATAAATGTTCCATGCATCATGAAATAAATTTCTTTAGGGTCAGGTACAATTTGTCTCTTAGGTATAGTTGTATTATAGTGTCCTATGGTCAAAAAAAATTGTGCAACTAGAAATATTTAATTCCTATAATTATGATTAAACATTGCTTGACAGAGTTTTAAACTTAAGTGTTTGGCAGTTGTTTACAAGTACATATCAGATTTAATCATTGTTGATTGTAAAACAGACCAAAGCCTTTGTATTTCATCTAGTACACAATGTTTTTTTTTTTTTTTTTTTTTAAGATATTAGTCTTGTGTTGCAAAATTTTGTAAACACGTTCTGTTCGATTACATTGGCTTCAAGTTCGTAAGACTGCAGTCAAACCCGGCAGTCCTTATTTATAAATGAAGACCATGGGAGGGTTTTTCTAGCATCATCTGTCATGCTCTTTTGAGTTTTGCATTTTTATTTCAGTGTGTACGTAGAACATGGACACACACTGGGTTTACGTCTGAGCAATGCTTCTGAGATAAAACGTCTACACGCTGTCTCTTAAATATTTCAATTTAATTTTATTTAAAATGGAGCTTTCTAAATGTATTTTGTGAAAACTATAAAACATTTTGTACAGTAAAATTGTGTCTTAAAGAAAGCCGTTTGCCTGTTCAATGCTGTGTCTTATACAGTGCCAATCTTTACTGAGAAAGAGTAAAATAATGTTGAAAATGCATCACAGCTGCAAATTTAAGAAATATAAATGCTGACAAATGCCAGTATAAGGGCTTGTAATGCACACACAACGCTTCCAATTCCCACCAAGCCAAAGTTGTCCAAAAATAACAAACCTTTCTTGATGTATGGGCTGAAACAAGTCGACACAGACCACACAGCACAACACCGCTGCACAATGAGAAAGGTCAAGCAATTCACCATCACTGGCTCTTGTTGTAGTAGAGTTACGATGGTATGAAAAAAATACAGCACCAATGAGGATGAGGGAGCAGAGAAGAGAGGAAAAAAAGTCATGGAATAAAGCAGTCAGTGCCTAGAGCGAGGCAAAGGAGCGATTGTGTGGCAGAGTGAGTTATTTTGCTTCACTTGCTGCCTCAGCAGGGGGGTTGTGTCTGTGTGGATTTGAGTGGGTGTGTTGGCAAGAAAGAGTGAGCATCTAAAAGGAAAAGATGTCCAGAAGAGTGAGGTCAGGTAGCATTCACACAGCATGTAACAGCACCAAATATCTTGCTAAACTGATTAATTGAATTTACATGTCTCACTCAAGATTTAATAGTCCCATCAGAATTTAGAGGATTGGAGGTTAATCAGATTTTTAAGAGGATTTTTCCTTTTTCTGGGGCTAATAAAATTTCTCTATTCATTTAATCCAGTTTATCACACAGACGGAGGAATATTGTTTTGAGAGCTCAGGGAGGGGATGGGAGAACAGGCAGAGGAGGAACATTAATAATTGCAGAGAGAGAATAAAAGAGAGATTCAAAATGCAAGAAAGACTGCAATTAGTGGAGGTCTAAATAATACACATTTCCGGGATAAAAAGCTTTAAATGTCATTCTCGCTCGGAAACAAAGTCAGACAATATAAGTTCCTGGAAAAGTTCCTGAGAACTTTGTGCTCTTTGATCTGTTTTTTAATTAGACAACAATTCTGACCTGGAAATCTGAATTCCCACAGCAGTGAACAGAAGCTGACACTCTCCTGTTTAGTGTCAACAGTTAAGCTCTGTGCTCTGTGTGTGTGCTTAAAGCAAACACAAATGAACATTTACCTCCTAATTGGAAATACAATACATAATATTCAAGCTTTGTGCATTTTGGAAACTGTATTTGCAGATAGGGTAACCTCATGTTTGAAGATACGTCTGCTTTATTAAAACCAGTACAAGTGGCAGTCCTACTACTACAAGTCGCAGAGAGATATCCAATGTGGAAAAAATTTACTGTCCCTGTACTGTGTTACTTGAATAGGGCTGCAATGGGATGGCTGTTCAATAACAGCATCCACAAGACCTCATCTCAAGCTGCTGTAGGAAAACAACCATGGCTTTGGATACGAATCAATGGGACATGAGCGGCAGCTGCCAAAAAACACAATTATAAAAGCTTCATTCTCAGTGCTCTTCCCCCCGGCTCCCTGTCTTTGCTGAAGGCCAAGTGAAGCTTTCAAGAAGTAGGTCTACTGAAATGTGCCAAGTGTTTATCTTATGTTATTGTTGCAGATTTCATTAATATTAAATGGAAACAAAAAAGAAAGTCTTTTATGTAATACTGACATTTAAATACTTTATGATTTGTTATAAAACTTATAAAACAATAACATGCTACGTATAAACCATTACTGAGATTCAAGCAGTAACAAAGATTAAGAATAAGAAATCAAACTATGCCTGGGTTGTCCTAAATATAGTGTACTGGTTTTTTTTTTACTGTGGGTGGGGTGAGGGGGATGAGGACATCTAAATAGCCTCACATGATCATTTATTTATATATAAAAAAAGAAATTCTCCTGAAGAGAGAACATGTCCTCAACCTGATTGTTCCAGGTATTGTGTTCAGAGGCTTAATTAAATGATATTTATTTGTTACCCTAAATTGCTTATTCATAGTTATTACAGAAGCATGTGTGACTAATCCTAACCCACAGTATTGTCAACCAACTTTACCTGAGGGAAGAACACTAGCAAATCCACCGTCAATCAGGTATAGGAAGTTCTATTTTAAATGTTTATTTTAATCTTGATTAAAGTGCACAGCTACATGTATTATATATGTGAATTAAATGTGCATAACGACAAGCCTTGGTGTAATATGAGTACTGGGACCATGTACATAAGAAATGTGAGAACCCTCATTGCTTATAAGGCACATAAGAAGAAACTGACATTATAAAACTTTGTTGAGGGTTTTAAAACTTGAAAAATAATCCGCTTTCTGAACTGACTAAACAAAAAGTGAACCAGCACCGTGGTGACATGGAGACGTGGCAAGTGTAATAAACAACACAAACAAATGCCAAGATGAATTTACTGTTCTTTAATCCTACCTTAAGTGTATCCTGAATGTGCCAGCTCTTTGACAACAGTAACTTTTTTTTTTAATCTTGACAACTCAAGCTTTTGTTCACCTGTATAAGTGCCCTGTGTATGTCATCTTTCTCTCTCTCATACACTGGATATAAGAGCACTCCATTCATGCATGAAATTGTCAGGTAACACTACCCTCTCCCAACACGTGTTGCAGATGGTTACCAATACTGCCAGTTTTCACAGGCAAAATTATTCAAACAGGCATCAGCAGCAGACTGAGGAAAACAAAAATGAAACATTTAATTTTTCATGTTGTTTTTTCTCTGTTTCTCCATGTCACCATTTGACCTAATTTGTTCTTTTGGGCTTGTCATGGCAAAGCAGCTCATCCAGCAAACATGCCTGATGAGGTGTGAAGCCTGCACCCAAATCCAGCTTTCCTACCCTCTGCCTATATCCCTGCTCAGCTCTCCAGCTTACTGGAAGTAGACGTCACTCACCGGCACAGTGTCAGGGTCAGATGGAGGCATCCCTAGTGAACCTGAAACCTGTGAGGCAGACCAGAGATCAGTCATTTGTAACATGCTCACTTTACATCCTCACAGGCAGTCAACGTTCCCTTTAAAGCTGGTGTTGAGACGCAGTAAAGTTAAAAAAAAATTAGGAGTATATGTTTTATACTTAGTATTTTTTTTCTTCTTTTATTTACCTTAACAAAAGCACATTTCATCGCATTATCCGAGAAAATATTTTATTTTACTTTTGTACATGGTGGAGCTAGTTAGGAGTGGCCACTTATGTTTGTACAGTACGCTCGGAGCTTGGGGGAAACAGCTAAATTATTTAATGTTTACCATTAGTGAGAGTCTATGAAGACAAAAAAAAAATCTTGAAAGCAAACTTGTAAGCGAAATCCCCAGAGAAAAGGGAACAGCAAAAAACAAACAAATGTACAACATCTTAAATAAGCCTTCCATTTTTTAATTAGGTTAAGTAATAGTCAATCTGCCAATCATAGACGTTTATAAAACATTTTGAAAATACCGTAGGACTCACATTTTTTTCCAACTTACATTGGAAAAAAGCAAACTGTGTAAAACCTTGGGCTACTGTATAACCTTGGCTAATTAAGCTAAATTAACTTCTCAAGACAGCTTGGAATGTGCAAATATCAGCTGCGAGAGAAAAATAGAGTGTACTTTTGGTTTCTATAAAAAAGAAAATATAAAATATAGGATGAAATGTGTCCGTTATGAGATGAGGTACTGGGGATGTTTAGATCTTCACCCCTGGCTGGGACAGTTGGCAGGTGGTAATGTCTGGCAGGGTTATAGAGGTTGACATAATGTGGGCGAGGGAACAACCTGGTCGCCACGGTAAAGAGGACAATGCTGCGGCTTTCCAGGTGTTGGTTGCCCATGGCTACTGTGTGGGAGCACTAGAAGTCCAGGTGTTTGTTGCCAGAAGTGCCAGAGCCACAGCCCGAAGTCACCATGACCGCTCCGGCCTGCTCCCCCCTGCTCACACGACTCACCGTCTCAGACAAGTCTGGAGGCAAATGCAGTCTCTACAAAACCAGAGAGAGAGAGAGAGAGAGAGAGAGAGAGAGAGAGAGAGAGAGAGAGAGAGAGAGAGAGAGAGAGAGAGAGAGAGAGAGAGAGAGAGAGAGAGAGAGAGAGAGAGAGAGAGAGAGGGGGGCAGAGTATTAGATCAGCTTGTATGGAGAAAAAAAGAAAACACTACAGTGGATCAACATACAGTAGATGGTACACTTCAGTGATATTTATTCACAGAGAGCATTGTTGGGTTGAAATTGCATTAGTTGCTTCAGCACTCCCCTCAGCACTGGCAACGTAGAGTGAACCTGCTAGTGTGCTGCTAAATGCTTCAGCGAGCTTTAGGTCTGTTACAGCTCACAGGGAATGTGTGTTTTGAGAAGTTGTGTATGGAACACAATCACAGGCCTTTATGAGGTAAGCTAAAAGAACGTGTGTTCAGACATAAATGTGAATGCAAAAGCTGAGTGTGTTTGTACTTGTGTTGATTTGCTGAGTTAGTAACACAAATGATTATGTTCAGCTAATACCAGAGTCATGAAAATCAACTCAAAGCACAAAGACGCTAAGAGGTTAATGAAGGCCACTCATGTAAAGCCCCCTAACACCAACACGCTAACTACTATAAAGCTTAAGAGGGGCTACACTGCCCTGGTCTCTCCACAAGCGGCTAGAAAGGCCGCCAATAGCACTCCATAAACAGAGCCTTAAAGAGGTGCTGAGAGCGTGAGAGGAGGTGAAGTATCTCCAAGTGATTCAAGTGTGCGCCCAACAATAGTGTTGAGTAGCATGTTGTTTGAGTGTCTATCGAGGAAGTTAAATCAGAATACAGGCATCCCTGGTACAAGAGAAGTTAAACCCTGTAATTTGCCCCTGAAAGAATCTGCCATGACATATGACACCCACTGGTCAAAGCCTGTGCTATAAACCCCACCCCAGCCCTCAACACCTTCCCTGCCCGCCACATCTTTACCCCCTCCAGACATGGAACTTGGAGAGCCCTTCCACTCCCACAGATACTTATCTTTTTCTTAATGACTAGGTGCTTGGGTACAGGGTTTAACAGCGTCATTACTAAGAGATAAGTCAGGACTATGCAACACTCTGTATCCCTCTAGGGTAGACTACTTCCACCCTTTGCTTAATACTGTTTTTTTAGGAGCATTGAAACTTCTCAGTCTGAACTGCAAAATGTTCATATCTGATATGAAGCTTTGTGTTCCAGCTACTGTCGCTAACAGGTCAGAGGCGCGTCAAGTGGTCTCTTTTCTGGTCAACACGTTGCCTTTGTGTGAGTGTCAGAAGACTGTTTATCAAGCAAGTAGAGGAAACAAGAGGAGTAGTCTTCTTGCAGCCCTTCAGATTATCTGGGGCAGGTGAGCCCTGAGACATTGTGAAGGACCTATAATTTAATGTCAGATGGTAAAGGTAAGGTTACAAAGGACCTCTAGAGGCACGGATGGAAAATCCCACTGTGAGAAAAGACAAGAGATACGTAATGAGCATAGAATAACTCTTGTGACACCACAAGAAGAATGATCAAGTTGGAAGAAACATGATAAATTAGTTTTTCTTTTTGTATAACTCTTTCTCTGACTCTCCACACACACACACACTCTCTCTCTCTCTCTCTCTCTCTCTCTCATATATTGGCCTTGAGGGGGCCTCCAGAAGCTCCAGCTTCCAGCCCTGCCAAACCTCACCTGTGTAACCTTTCGTGTCTTCAGCTCACTCGAGTGTGATTGAAAAAGAAAAACAATGCATTGATCAAGCCTGGACTCAGTCCTGCTTAGTGCACTGCAGCGGAAACGCGGTAGAGAGAGGAGTAGGAGAAAAATCAATCACATATACATCACCCTCAGTGGGTGAGGAAAAAAAAAGACATCACACCGTTGTCTGGCTGTCACGCACCCACGGGCCTGGCTTTACCAGTCTGTTTGGCTCCGAGCTCTGTGAACACACTGAGCATGTGCAGAGCGAAGGTCAAAGCAATCCAGAAGTGCAGCTCAGCTCTTCTAACCTTTGAGTTCAGGGGCATATGGGAACAATCAATGCTAACATCAAAGTTGGAGGGAGGAGCAGACATAACCCATCGATCTGACACAGAGGGAAAAGGGAGCCTAGTAACAGTCAGCAACCACCGGCACATTATTGACAGCCAATATTAGGGCTGATAACTTTTATTGGTTATCAGGGCCATGAAAACTTACTTTACATTCAGTTCCACGTCAATGCAGGTTAACTGGATGAGTACAATCCAAGAAAATATTTAAATTCTTTTTCAACCCCAATTTAAAAAATGTACACCAACATATGTGATGGCAGCCAACTGCGGGACTGCCATCAACATTTGCATTGACACCAAATGAATAGAGGTCAGTGTTGGACTCAGACAGACATAACCAGGGAGGCTCTAAGTCTACTTCCCTACGACCTGCACACTCCATGATGTAAACAAGGACATCCGGAAAACCCTCAGAGGCATAGTGGGGTGGATGTGTGTGTGAAGTCTTTCTCTGCTGCCTGGCAACCTTCACGAGGGTGGAGAAAGAGAAAAAAAATAAGAGAGGTGGGGGTGTTGGATGGGAGTGGACGGCGGGAAAATAGACCATTGGCTGTGGTGCATTGGTGGAGGGAGTGAGGGGGGGGGGGGGTTGTGAAAATGGATGTGAGCCACAATGTTGGTGTGAGAGTGACTGTGCGTTTGAGTTGTGATGTTAGTGTTCCCTCCCTGGTGGCGGGCAGGGGTAAAGGTCTGTGGTTCAGCTCCGCTCCACAGCCAGAGGGGCTGGGGACATGCTGGCAACAGGGTGAGGGGTGACAAAGCTCCAAACGACCGCTAAGCACTTGAAATGAGCCCTCAGGGCCGGCCCACAGACTAGCTTTGCCTAAGAGGGTTACTAATATCACCCCACAATGGACAATTCCCTTCAGCTTACTAAACACCCCAAAGACCAGAGTTTTAAGGAATATGGCTATTCATGCTGATCGTAACTTGTTTGTTCACAATCTCCACATACACCAGTGATTGTTTGTTGGACATCACATCAGTGTATTATGGCTAGTTTTTAAGGTTTTTATTACGTTTTTGTTCAGAGTATAGGAATATTATGTAAGTGCATTATATTGCAAGATACAAACGGACCACTTTTTCCAACTGGAGCTTAAACAGGCCCTACTCACACAAAGCTGCACCATCAAAGGCATTCCACTGGTGGTAACGGCTTGCTAATGACTGGAGTTAGTAAGTGCTAATTTAACGAGTCATTTCTTCCATAGAGTTTTAGCCACACTTTCAAATGGCCCGTGTCAATGTACAGCTTAGAACAAATGGCCCTGGCTGTTCCAATCAGATTAGCCAATGTTGTAACATGCTCATGGAAGTGACATGATATTTACCATAAACATCTACTTAACACAATTATTGTTGTAGTTTGGTCAGCATATTACACGCTCTATCAAGTAAGGGAAATGAGAGAAACCAAACGTATCACTAAGTGAAAGTCATTACAATCACAGAGGAAATGTCAATAAAGCAATCTGACTATATGCTCTGAATGCATGAATACAAAATTCCAGTTATCATATTGTTGCAGAACATACTATATTTAAAAAAATATATAGTTTGAATGGATTTATATACCACAAGTCCAGTATTCATGGACAGTGGTCACATAGAGCCAAAAGGGTCAAAATGGTAGAAGAACTTGCTGAAGTCACTAAACTGCTAAATCCCCCCCAGTGCGTCCATTGTGGTGAAATCATCACAGAGGAAATGTCAATAAAGCAATCTGACTATATGCTCTGAATGCATGAATACAATTCAGTTAATATTGTTCCCTGAGCAGTATTCACAGTGGCTGCTTTTGTGCAGCCACTGTGAACTAATGTGCATGTCTGTCCATGACAACAGTTCAATGTCCTCCATTTCCAGTCCCATTTCTACAACCAGCCAAGGGTCAAAATGGTAGAAGAATGAAATTGGTAGAAATTTCCCAGACTTGCTGGTCTATCCAGTCACTAAACTAAGCTAAATCCCCCCCCCCCCCCAGTGCTGTAATCCCTCGCACCTCTAAAGTTACACTGCATTGTGTGGGAAATCATTTGGTGAACCTATAGGAACTAGTTCCAACTTCTGCACACGAAAATCCATATAATGAAGCTTTTCTATTGAAGAAGCTAACTATCATCACATTTAGGTGGAAAACTTCACAAAATACTTCCGCTACCTTACCAGAAAGAAATGCAGAAACAACCCACCATAAATCCCATCACTTTGGTAATTCTAGCCCACCTGCAGCTAACAAAAGCTGAGAAGAAGCTCTTCCTTCCTCTTCTTTTGTGGTAACAAAGAGTGCAACACGATACCTGACCTTGCCCTAACAATAACCTGTTGACTAGGGGTGTTTTTATCCCTCAGTCTTAGTCATTTTTTAGAGTTTAAACAATGTTTTTTCATTTATCTTCCTCATTGTTTCACACAAATGTGATGGTTCTTTTGTCAAATAAATGCCGATACATTTTTTTTTTTTTTTGTCAGGGCATTTTAGACCATCACTCTGCATCCCTCAGCATCAGCTGAATTTGTCAAGTATAACATTTGACATAACATGTAAGGATTGGGTACATTTCCCAACTACACTATCCTGTTGACAAAGAAATAATGTAAACATAAATGTTTAGTGAGTGAAAGACGGGCATAAGAAAAGAGTATAAGATTGACATGAGAAGAAAGACACAAATGTAAACTACACTGGAGCTTATCTCGAGTTTCTTTTTGGTAATTGGGTGATGGTCACCTGCTCACCATGTCACCTGCTGCCTGATCCGGGTTAATCTGAGAAGCAGGCTTACAGACAGTCAGGCGGACTGACAGACAGATACAGGCTCCTCATCTCTTCTGCTTCATGGCTAATGCATCTGACAGAGTAGGCAGCAGGCAGGCAGAAGGATGAGTAAGCATTTTGAGTGTAATTATATTCCCAAACACTGGAAGAATAGGAGGGGACTAATAACTGACTGAATTCCATTAAAGTGAGCATGTCCAAACAGGAAATTGATTAGCTGAAAATATTTCAAGGTTTTTTAATACCTAATGGAATGTTTATTTATGATAATAGCTAGCTCCTCACTTACCCTTCACGCTCCACAGACTGATGTAAAACAGCATTGGATAGTATCTGTCATGTTACTAAACATGACATGCATGGGAATCAGTTAGCTCTGCGATGCTTCTGAATAACCAAATGGACAAACAAGGGCCAAAGTGTAACTGCGCTGTAACACAACAACTTGACTTGTTATCTCCGTCGTCATCATCTTCAACTGAACCCTCCTCTGGGGGCCTCTGCGTGGGCCTGTCAAAAGCTTTGACAAGGGAAGTAGCGTGGGGCCATTTTGTCTCTTTTCAGTTTGGTTTTGCTTCTCTTTGGAGGGCAGTGTTGGTATGGACTGTGGGCATTGTAGGGTGAGGAGGCGAGGGCACATTGACCCCGGTGGTGGTGGGTAAAAAGAGGGGGTTAGTTGGTGTTATGGACTTGAGCACAGTCAGGAAGTGCTGGTCCGCCCCTGGAGTGACATGGTGCCTGGGGAGAAAGGGAGGGGGATGTAGGGCATAGAGTACAAACATGTCTAAGTGCTGCCTTCACTACAGATAGGCCCATAGCAAAGAGAGCGACTGCATGGGTTATGACAGCATATCTGGGGGACCTCTTGTGCCCTCCACCCCTCAAACACACATTTTATGCCTCAAGCCATGACTCTAATATAAATGTCCTCAGGTAAAAACACCACTGACACTTTTGGTAAAAGCAGGTTTTCTAGTGCTACATATATGCCCTTCTATAACAATCATACATGGAGAAAATGTATAGACATCAATTTATTTAATCTCAAAAACAGCACAAGGCTATAGCTTAACCCACTTTCTATAGGCAATGTAGCCCATTTCCTCATTATAATCAAGTTTTAGGCTACTTTGAGTGTTAAGGTTTTTTAATAAAATGATCATAACACTGCACAGAACAGTTTGAGAAATCAACTGACTATAAATACTTAAAAGGAATAGTTTGACATTTTGGGACATATGCTTACTTGCAGAGTGAGATGAAATATGAATAAATATAAATATGAAGCAGGACTTGCAGACGGTTTGCTTAGCATAGCATAAAGACTGGGGAAGGAGCTGGCCTTGCTCGGTCCAAGGGTAACAAAATCTGCCTACCTACTTTTAAAGCTAACTACTTGACACTGTATATCTTGTTTGTTTAATGCATTCAAAAACTATGTGTAAAAACAACACACTGTGTTTTTTAAAGTATTCTGTGCAAAACTATGTCTTGGCTGGTAGCAGTGACATCCTAGAGTCTCCGCGGCTGGTTGCCTGGCCACGACATGATAAAAAAAATTGAATAAGCGTATTTACCAAAATGTTGCAATGTTCCTTTAAGATCACTATCCTAACTGGCTCTGTCACTGCTTTAGTCACCAAAAAAATAAAAGCCAGAGCATTACAGAGGATATTTTGACATGTATTATTCATTATTTTATTGTGTTGCACTCAGTCTACAAGTGCATACAACCATGTACAAAAGCAGACAGACACACACTGCCACTTGCCTATGCATGTGTCACACAGAGGAATTTACAACATGAGTGCACAAAGCCGGCCAGTACAACTAGGGTTTCCTGAACCCAGCCTGCCTTCCAACAGAACCTTATTTCTCCTGTTGTCTCCTTTTTTCACTGTGATGCAGTTTACAGGCATAACATTTGGCAAAGCAAAAGGTCGTCTGGAGGTTACTGTGTCAGCCTGGGTAAGTGGCTGACCCCTTAGCAGGGGTGGGGGCAACCACACTCACTGAGGAATAGTTTGTTGTTGTGTGAGCAAAAGACAAGTATGGAATAGGGCACACTAGACCTGGATTTACTAGGTCAGAAGGGCGAGGATGACAACATATTATCTGTCATTTGAAATATTTCCAAAATCAACATGATGACGTTGAAGCGCTCTACAAGTCCGTAAACCTCATCTCCAACCACCTGCCTACTAGCACTGAACTTGCAGTTTTATGACATTGTAAGGCACAAGACCCAAACTGAGAAGAACAGAGCAATTTATACCACAATGAGCAGCACAAAATAGCTTATAGTAAATACTCTGTTTACTCATCAGTAAATGAGATTGACCATAGAGCAGGAGAGGTGCAGTTGTGTTTAAGCATCACTGATGAATTATTTTACATTCAGAATCATATACTCAAGTTCAACAGCTTGAAATCTACAGGAACTACTAAGCAATCACATGGAATACACATACATCTACCACGTGAACCGGCATGCATGGAGCTAAGGTCTCTGAGGATTTCTACATCATCCCTCAGCAAAAAAATAGAAGAAAGTAAACAGAAGAATATTGAAGAGAAAAAAGTGACTACACCTTCTCTGTAACTCAAGATTAATCAGGAACCAACTTTATTTTCATGTCTATGAGAAGTGAAGGGGACAGTAAATGAACGACGCAAAAGCAATTGATGTTGACCTGTTATGTGAGTATACCTAAGAAAGATATGTGCACTTTAACCATCTATTAAAACACTTGTGTAAGATAAATGTGCTGATGTGTTTCTAATACTTTTGATGTAATTGTGTTTGTACGTTTGCGTGAGAGTGTGGTTTATGTTTGCATGCATCCGTGTCTGTTATTCTGCCCGGATGAATAAAGGGGGGTGGGTATAATCCATCACCAGTTGTGATAGTCCTCACAAAAAAAGGAGCCCTTTTTGCTGAGAGGACAGCCCTTGTGTGGACAAAGACCACCATACTGGGGACTTCATAGGACCCAGCTGAAAAGGTGTTGCCCAGAGTAACCCCATTCACATTAACAGGCATGCTGGCCAAAGCCAGTCATTACTGCTGACTTGGACCAGCCGGGCCACACATAGACCAGCCTAGGCCATTCACTCCACATCAGCCTACAGGCAAACGGCCTGAACTCTGCCACTGGGGAGCATCTAGAATTGTTACCATTCTATTGGACTGTCTGTCTTGAAAGCTTCAATATATGCAGCCTTTGATTAATATTATAAAAAGCATGAATATACAGTTTTAGAGGGAAAGAGTATTTGCCTATTCATTAAAATGTGGCAAGAATGTGGCAATATCAAAACAATAATAATTATTATTATTAATTATTAAAAATGTATAATTGCTTCAGTATCTAGTTAATCTGGACCAGCAAGTAAAAAAAAAGCAGTTCCAATATGTTATCTCAGGTAATAAACAATAGTAGCTATGGAACTTCATTTAGACTTTTAATTATAGTTAAGATGAGACACATACAAACTTGTGGTGCTACACATAATTGTGGTGCTACAGAATAATACAACCATGGACAGCCCACATCTGTGTGACGAGTAGTGACTAATAGTGTTCCTGCAGACGTGCATCTCAACTAACAACATTCCAGAGCACTAAGAACTTTCCAACTTCTTGAATTTTGTAAAATAAAAATGTATGGGAGTAAAAACAACAACATAACATAAAAGAACTGAATTAATTAATTAATTATTAATTAAGAACAGAACAAATACAAAAGGAATTTCTATTTTGTCTTGCAAAGGGCTCATGTATTTACATCCACTCATCGTCAGTCTACCACTGTTATTTGTGACACTCTGAAATGAGGGTCACCTCTTTCACAGTTACACAGTGAAATGATATGAGAACACAGCTGATGTGCTCCCAGTGGACTGGAATTCCTGGGGGCTGAAATGCTTGGTTCCACTAATCCACTGAACTCCTAAAGGCACTTTGGAAAACCCACATCTGACCTATTCTCTGTCTGCTGTCCACTCCGATGCAACTTGCAAAACAACAAAAAAAAGCACACAGAGAGGAAAAGTCAAGCCAAGAGAGACAAAATACTAAACAGAAATGTTGAAACTTATTGAATAAATAATGCAATCTCCGTTCAATGCATCTACTTAAACTTGACCACAGTCTCCTACCCCCGCCTTCTCTCATCCCATATTTGTCCTCCATCCTCACCCCAACTCCGCTCTTCTCTCCAGTATGCTCCCTGTGGGCAGGTGGTTGTGTAAAATTAGCCACAGCTAGGTGAGGTGCTTCCTGGGTAGACTGTTGGCAAAGCCACCTTTAGGGTGTTCAAGATGTCAAAGGGAATGAGACATCACCTTGGCTGCCCTGTCAAAAAATTCACCACCTTTCATTTCCCCTGTTACCTCTAAGTCCTACAAGCACTGTGGGTGCCGGGGAATTCTTGTTTTGTGTTTTCTAATTTTGGCTGAAAACACCAGCCATTACCTAACCTAGAGCGCTGACTGAGTGTTAATTGTGAAGCATTACTAAAGCCATTAAAACAGTGAGCCAGGGCCTGGGGAGGATGCATGGTAAAATAAAAAAATCAGAGAGACAATGCATGTGATATCCTTTGTGCTAAGGAGGGACTACAGAGAATGTCTGGATTTTAAATGACAAGAAAGGTAACATGAATGTAATATGTACAGTATGTGTACACACACACACACACACACACACACACACACACACACACACACACACACACACACACACACACAGTATATATTATATTTATAAAAGTAGTTTTAAATCAAGAAAAGATAAAGTGGCATGAACAGAATTTATAGATACATTGTCAAATCATAATGAATTTGCAATTTTTACACATTAGTAAAAAGAGACCAAATACGCAACATGTTTGAGAATGCAGACTTTTTGTTCCAAGGTCTTTAATGAAACATATTTAAAATTAAATTTCTGACATTTGGTATTTGGACAAATAGTCATACGCCAGGTGTTTTATTAGAAACTCGTCTTTCACAACAACTGCATTTTTTTCTCTAACTCTTTGGCCATATTACAATTTCCCCTAAATGTGTTTTAGAGTTGATTGGAAATGGAGGAATAATCAATATCAAAACAAAGTTTATTTGCAGGTAGCTTTAAGCTGCAGTACCAGTTTGGTTAGTAAGGTGACTATCAATCAAAATAAATATGCCATTCCTTTACTAATTTTACAAAACGGCATCTGACAAAATGAACAGAATGGATGATTTGTTGAAATGTTCTGTAATTACTGAGCCTTTCATTTTGAGTTTCTGGCAACAGTTTTAAAAGAAAAGTGGAAGCATTTCTGTAGTTAGGTTTATTTTCCCAAAACCTTTGATCATAAAACCACAAAAGCTTGATGAGACTAATGAGTAAGAATATTAGTTTAACAGTGTGTAATTGGAGTGCAATTATGTTTTATGAAGTTTAAAATAAAAAAGTAAGAGTGAGTACAGAGATGGCTGGAGAGGGCTGTTGATTTGAAAAGAATAACAAAATTGGAAAGCGTTCCAAATGTGACTATCAGCTTCTTCATTCTCTCCGATGTCAAGTTAGGCGTTTTGCTGGGAAATGGGCGGCCTGCCAAATTGGGGCCAAGTCAGAGTTGTCAGGGGATTACAGTTCTGCCTTGCTCACTGCAGGGGTGCGGAGTGGGCCTCAATTACCCTGGAGCGGCGTGTTTGATTTGGCCCGGCACTTTTGGGGACAGACCAAAAGCTGAATAATGCACCATTAGCAACTCAAAATCCTGCCCTAAAATGAGTCCACTTACGCATCACATACAGTAATTGTGTGTCTATCAAAGGCTGGCAGGTCTACACCAATTACCCTGATAACAACAAAACAATCAATGCATAATATTATCTGCTGCACACCTGTGGGCAGCCTCAAGCATCCAAGCTTCCCGGACTAAAACTTCTAAATCTCATTCAAAGTCTGTCATCAACACACTGCTGAGAAATGAAGTGTCAACTTTAGAATGCTAAAACATGATGCAACATTGTTCTAAGATAATACGGGGGGGGGGAGAAAGTGTGATGGTAGGACTGTTTGTTTGTTTTTACAAATACAGGAGATGGCAGAAAAAGAGAGTGTGAGTGAGGAGAGAGGGAGGGAGAGGGAGTTCCCCCCTACTCTGGCTACAGTTGGAGCTGTGCAATTGAATTTCACAGGATATGAGGCAGCAAATGGCATGTAAAGGCTGAAGCGTTAGACGGTTGCTACCACACAAGCCAGACAGATAAGGGATGTGTAAGTGAAATCATTAGGTAACTCTGTAGGACATCAGGGGCAGTTTGAGGTTGGCAGGGGGCTATGAGAGCTAGAGGTCCTCCTTGAGCTCCATTGAACACCCACTCAGCCTGATATACATGCACTTACAAACACACAGGGAAAATCACTTATACAAACACCAGCCGCAAGACAAACAAGGACTGAAGACAGAGACAGGCCGACAACTAAGCGCTGTTTTTTTCCCTTTCTACCCATAAATACAAGCACGTAAACACATGCAATGATATGCACGCACACACACACACACACACACACACACACACTTCAAACTGCAGACGCCTCATTGAGGTATCAGCCCCTGTGATTGTGTTTGTCCACCTGGGTATGAAAGAGCCATTCTGGCCTGTGTGGAGGAACAGCAGTGTGATATAGCTCAATCCGGAGCCCAGCTAGGATACGTCTGTCTCAGGCTCTCAGGGAGGGGAGCAGCCAAGTGTGGATGCACCTCATTACCTCACTCATCCACACACCAATTACCCCTAAATAAATACACCCAGCCCACAGGCAGCAACAATGACATCCAGCCTGAAAGGGAAGAAAGGACGCCGTTCAGAAAGCATTTGCACGCAAAGAAAAGTGCTGTTGGATAATGATGAAAAAAAAGTACAGAGAAAAGAAGCAAAAAGAAGGACATGTGGGGGGCTTCAAGTCTTTTAAACCTCTCAAAGACGAGATGGCGAAAGAGAAAGAATGAAACAAACACCGAGCAGGCAGAGTGAAGTGATTCAGAAAATGATAATTTCTTGCTAAATTTCACCCAACACATCCGCAAGTGATTGTTGTGGCGGGGGAGGGGCACAGTTTAATTGTTTTAATGCGTGCAGCCATGAGACAGCTCTGCCGCGGACTAAAATGGTGATCACTGTAGAGCCGACACATATTTTCATGTAAGACAGACCGCTTGGGGTAATGGTAACAGCAGTGTGTTCGAAGGCCAAAGAACATTAGCTAAAAAGAGAATGAACTTGCAGCCAAAGAGCTTGATCCCCAGAAAGGCCAGACGAAATATGGCAGGTTGCATGACATGTGACAAGGAACACGCCGAAGGAATACACTTTTTTGGCCGCGCAAAATATGAGAAAACATATTAAGTTGTTAGCAGATAAAAGTCTCTGTTACTGGAGTGAGAAGGTGAGCGAAGGATACAGAAAAGGTGTGTAGCAAAGAAAAGAAGACAGATGTGTTTTCAGGGAAGGGGGGCACAAGCGAGGAGTGGAAGCCAAGAGTTCCTTCATGCTCCCTCCCTTTCTCCCAACTCCCTCCATGTGGGATATTTCTGCATGAGTGACTCTGTCATACCTGGGGGACACAATGGTCTCTCTCTCTCCCCCAGTTTCTTCCTCCCCCTCCTCTTGTATGTCTGTTCTGTGACTACGAAAGCCAAGCCTGTTTGGTCGTGTGGCACTGTGTTGCAAAAGAGCCTGAGGACTACAGGAGCAAGTGACGGGCTGAATGAAATATTATCATCATTAGTAATATCTTGAAAAAATGTAAATGAATAAAAGTCCTCAACAAGTCAAATTCTAAATCTCAATCATGGAACAACTTGTACAATAAGTGAAGCACTTTTCTCATGGCACCTTAAGGCAAAAGAGATGATTCACTTCCTCCTCTGACACCTGAACAGTCAGGTGATGGGTGGAACTTTAAGTCAATGTTGGTGGTGTGTAAGGGGGGGTGCATCAGAATAATTCCGGATAGGCTGTTTTCCAGTCACCAGGATGTACGAGCACATCCCAAACTTGAAAACAACCCACATGACCAGGGCCGACCGGTTCACCTGACCAGAGGCAGATTCCTGGTTAACAGAAACAACGGCTGGGAACGTGTCAGTCTTCCACGCTGTTGATTCGGTGTAATAAACAGAAGATGATGGATGGAATGGAAGTGAAAGGAGCAGGTTTATTAGGATTCCTTCCTGATGGAGGGCTAATTGAGGGAGGGCATGCTGAGAACGTCAGGTGCAACAGGTGGGTGGAGTAGCGTTGACATGCTGTGGCAGCATAGTCAGGATTCCTGGTGTACAGCTCAACCCTCAGCTGGAATCAGACTGCATTGGAATCCCAGGCTTTTTCACATACAACACAAAAGGCAAGGCCTATGAATACCTACTGGTCTTTAACCAACACAGGTTCAGCTACTAAGACTGCCAGCTGGCCCTTAAAATAGAAGGGTCCCTTCACCCATTCTCTCTTCTTCCTCTCTGCTTGATGTGGCCTGGAGGTTCCTTCTGTGAGCTCCAGTGTTTTTAATTTCCTACACCCTACAACACCTACACATGTTGTCAAACTCTGCAGCACCCTTCACACACACACTGACATACTGGGTACACGTTACTGTCTTTAAAGCACCCATATTATGCTCATTTTCAGGTTCACAATTGTATTTTGAGGTTGTATCAGAATAGGTTTACATGGTTTTATTTTCAAAAAAACACCATATATGTTGTACTGCACATTGCTGCAAATCCTCTTTTCACCCTGTGTGTTTGAGTCTCTGTTTTACCTATAGAGTGAGACATCTCACTTCTATACTATCTTTGTTGGGAGTTGCACATGGGCAGTAGCTAGGTAAGATCACATCAGCTAGATAGTCTTTCTCCAACTTTGGTCAGTAGAAGGCAGGATTAGCTGGGAGAATTCTTCTAAACAAGGGTGCACTTGTGGAATACCTGCAGAATAGGACATGGAAGCAGTTCTTTTGTAGATTATGGTTAACTAGTGTGTGTTGAAGCAGTGTTTTGCCATTGTGAACAAGCTAGCATGCTAGCACAAGCCTTTACGGTTAGCCACCTCATCTCGCCTAGTGATGTAGAAAGCCGTGCAGATTTTGAACAGCTCACCCGGAGACTGAAGGCAGAGGACATTCATAAACCTGTATCTCACTCAAAACAGCATGGATAGTCCCCAAGTTTGTATGCGTGTGGAAGCACCAGAGACATAAAATAACACCAAATCCCCGAAAAAATGATTTTTTTCATAATATGGGCACTTTCAGGTTTATGTTTCCTGTTTTTATTTGTGTATTTGTGGTACAGCCATTACAATTATATGTGTGTAAATATGGTATGGCAGCCATATATGGGAGCACTCCAGCACAGGTGGAGGTGATTGGCACTGGATGAGCATACCATTTTTTAATGTGTCATAGAACGTGTTGTGTCATGTACAATATGTTATTTGTTGTTTGTTTTGGATGAACAATTGTTAAAGAGCGTAGTAAGTATTGAGGGCACACGTCTAACTAGCTATTCCCAGTCTAGCAATCCCTCTGTGACTTTTAGTGGCAAAAGTCCCCAACAAGTAGGCCTGCACGATTTGGGGAAAAAATATGAATCACGATTTTTTAGCTTAGAATTGATATCACGATTTTCCTCACAAAGTGTAATGTTCATTGCACACATGAACCATGACAAAAAAACAAATTGGGAGTACCAAACAGATTTGTTTTGGCAAGATAGTACATTGCACATCACCACAAGCCTGTAAACATAGAGGCTTCAATGAAGAGAAGGGAGAGAATTGCAGCACTTTAAAACCTATTTTATCCAGTCTGTTTAAAAATTACTGAAGATAGTAGTAGCGTTTGTGATGCAGTTGGCTCGTAAAATTAAATGAGAATCAAAGTCATTTAAAAAATATACAAAGAATTGATAAACAAATAAATAAGAGTTATTTAAAAATTAAATTGTGAACAGGGTGAATCAAGATCGCAATTTTATAACGATTAATCGTCTAGGCCTACCAACAAGGCGCACATACACATTTCAATATATCAATGGAAGATGCCCATGCAACCCCTGCATCTGAACCACCTTGGTAAAAAGGTTTGCGTGATCTGTGACATTTCACACGCTACCTGTGCCTGAGAAGAATGTATAGGAGATATGCATGATGCTCAAGTACACACCCAAGGATGCTTGATGATCTGTAAAACTGGAAATCAAGCAGCTTTTGTTTGTTTTCATGACCAACATGTCCTGTGGGCAGGATTTTGGCACGTCAGCAAGTTCTGTCTTTTACAAACAACAAATGGAAATAATTTTACTCACACTTAATTTACTCAGTGACCTTCACTCACTAAAGGATTTTTGTTGTAGCTTTGAGACTATTGAGATATGGATAATAAGAAAAAAATGTGTGCAAAAAGCCTGTGACGCCTTACCACGACTTACAATAATGCAAATTTAATGGATTCTTACGAATGTATTTTACTAAAGCACATCCACATGTGTGCCAATGGAGAGGACTCAAAAAAGTGTCTACTGTTTACATCGCAATAGCTAAGATAGAGGATGAACTGTGATAACGTCTTTTTTTTTTTTTTTTCAGTCCGGTAGATCCGATACATCTCCGAATTGGGGCAATGTGACCTCAATCTGAACAGTCACATCCCAAGCCATATAAGTTCTACAAAACATGACTTTTACATCACCGCAATGCAAGACTGATCAGAATTCTTAACTGGTGGTCTGATGTACAGTATATACAGTAACATTAGCAGTGCTAATAAGAAAGATGGGAGACATCTCCAAAGAAAGTAATTATTAAAGTGTTTGCTCTCTTCTACTTACTCATGCCAATTACATTCAGTAGGTTTGCTTCTGTATGAGCATATCAAGTGAATAACATTTTGTCATTGTTCTTCTCAACATACTGATCCGTTCAGAGTATGACCTGTTGAGACATGTATTAGTGAAGCTTGTTGTGTGAAAATAGGGTTAGTATGATGTCTGAAGACTTAACTGTCAGAACACATGAATAAAACATACTACATAAAAAATCCTCACTATACTAATACTAATAGCTTACTTCTTTCTTCTCCCAATGAGTGGGGGAATGTTTAAAATGTATGTCGAAAAATTAGTAAGTATTTACAAGGCTGAGTTAGATAAACTACATCATTTTATCACTTTTAATACATTATAAAAGCATGCCATTAATCCACTCCAAAGAATATCTCTGAAAAAGATGAAAACATGATGTTTTTTTCCATATAAAGGGATGTGGTAGGCACACCATGACATAACTCAGACAAGACCTATTGTAACATTGGAGTGAGGAGAATTTTGTATGGTGTCAAATTAAAAATGATTGGGTCTCAATGAACGATATCACAATGTAATCTAAAAATGTGACATGATGGCCCAATCTCAGAATTAGCAGGACAAAAACAATGCATCCCAGTTATATGGGCCATATACATTGGCAAACACACTTACTTCATCTGCCAAATCCCTAAATTAACACCTTTTTGGTGAGAAAGCTCTATTTGGAACACGTCACACAAACACCACAGCTGGCATTCAAGGGTAAAATTAATTACTTCAGATACATGTGCTTCCTCTCAAAGTGGCAGACTTATTTGCATTGAGGAACATTCAGCAGAAGTAATCGATGCACACACAAAATACGACCACCCAATGACCCCAGCCCCGTCTCAAAGTCCCTCCCCATCCCCGAAAGCCCTGGCGGCTCATCCATGCATGGAGGAACAAACACAGGTAGCGAGAGCAAATCAGACTGCAACAAAACACAGAAACATGAATGGGAAGCATTACAATGATGGGCTGGATGCAGGACAATGAGCCCGACATTAAACAAACGGCAAAACCCAGAATGGGCTGCAGGAGTATGATACAGATTACAGGCACCTAGTCCCTGCCTGGGGAACAGGGGAGAGGGAGAAAAAAGGACACAATATTGCAATCTGACAGCTGACGTCTTCATATAAATGTATGAATTTACATTCCAATTAGAGGAAATTTACATCTTAATCACAGTGAGCAGTGTGTCGGTCCCTCAGTTAGTGTGTTGCTACGGTAATGAGGTGGGATGCTGCTGTGCTCTCTCATCCAGACAGTGATCTGTCAGCAGACGACACCTCCCTGTTATGAGCGAGCTGCACCCTTAAATGCAACCACCACCACAATCCGGTAATATCCATTGAAATCTGTCTTAAATACCAACAAGGTGTGAGCTGCCACCCGAGGATAATATGCCAAATATGGAGTTTGAAAAACATCAAACATATCTTAAATACAGTGCACTGAACCAGGAGTGTCTTTAACTGTCACTCAAGTGACAAGCTTTCAGTACTCTATGGCATTCCATTTCTAATTTCCATACTAATGATGGGTATATTATCTTTAATGGTTTGACTTTGTTTTATGGCATTTGAAATGGATGGTGAAGCCGTCTGTGGAATTACTGAAACATATCATGTCATCAGATCACATGCTGCTGTGGTGCTAAGAAAGGCAAAGTGGATGAGTGAGATGGAAGGTTTGGGGATGTGTCATCAATATCCTTCACTGTACATCATACCAGATCAACCTCTAGCAAAGCACACAATGAGTCGGTCAGAGGGCATGTGTGTACTTGTGGGGAGAGAAAAAAAAGCAGACAAGTGCAGACAGTTGACAGGAAACAGTAAAGGTCTGCTGAAAGAAGAACTTGTTCAAGTTTGTTAAGTCAATTTGACAACACTTGTTGTGGTTCAGTTCAATAAGCAGACAAGAGCTGCTGGTTTGAGGTTTTGGATGTGGAACAACACAGGCACGTCTAAAGCTTAGGCAGGGTCCTTTTTATAAGCTCACAACATCTAAAGAACATATGTCACAATGCACTATTGGCATTAATTTAACAAGATAAAGTTAAATGAAAAGCTTTAGCACTGAAACTTTGCTGAAACTACTTCCATCCCATGAAATCATTTAGTTGTAGAGCAGCACTGATTGCTGACAATGCAATCAGGAGGAGCAGATTAGCTACCACCACATATGAGAGCACATAAATCAGTTTAACACAGTCCTTAGCCATCTTCACGCTTGACTTTAATACAGGGATGTGTGAACAAAAAATTGGAGCCAAATGAGGCATGGCTTCTTTATCACCTACCTCGTAGCCAATAGAGCCTCTCCCGTCAGATACACTGCTCTAATGGCTGATATCTATGGAAGCAGCCTATTACTGGATACTGCCTGTAATTAAGACAAGTCAGATTACACCAGGCCAGTGCCTCCTCTCTGATATGTAGGCTGCCATTAAGGCCAGAACGGATGATGCGCTTGTAACCTGCGTTGAGAAAAGATAGAAGGCTCATGTGTTTAAAAAAGAAGAAATGTTGCGTGCCGAGAGTAGGTGTCTGATGCGTCCCCAAACATCACATGGGGTGATGTGTGGGGCGTGGCTGAGATTCCACTTTAGCCTACAGGGTGTTTGGAGAGGACGCCGGGAAGCTGCCCACACCCCCTTTGGCACTTATCTTGCATATTCTTAGCTTGCAAATTGATTCCCACAGCAGTGCTGCTGTGTCTGTGCACTTCTGTCCGACCATCCAAATGAGCTTGCCTCTCTTTTTTTTTTTTTTTTGGGGGGGGGGTATCACAACATCTTAAAACAGGTTATAAAATGTCAAGCTGACTTTGTGTCTGGTAGCTGTGGAATAAAGGCTCTGAATGTAGAAAGAGCAACACTCTTTAAAAGCTCACTATGATTAAAAAAAGAGGAGTAGAGGGAGCATCCGACAAAAGAAACAGAGTGACGGGGAGAGAGAAAGAGGGAGTGACTTTGAGATGGGAAAGCACTTTTTTCTGTACACAGAGTGACCTTGCTAACACTCTGCCTACTCTAATATTCACCACTACACATGCTTTTGTGCGCTATTCCTCGCCCATCTAAGCACGCAAACCCTCCTTTCAATACACACACTACTCATTATACAATTTCACTAGCCGGTTATCCAAGAATTGCACAAGCGTTAACACTCACTACATTCAAAGCACACACAAACACAAATATGCTTTATCTATTGAGAGGTGCAACAAGATCAGTGTACAGATTTAATTCTAATTTTGTGTATTACATGTCCTGCCTCCTTGCAAGACTTCTGTTGATGCAGAAAGCTTAACGGATGACTGCTGAATGTCAGAATGTTTTTAAGGATGTGCATTAAAGGAGGCTGTTAACTTTCATGTCCGATGAGATTTATCTAGAGAACAATGTTTATTGGGCTCTTTCATCTTGTTGAGGTAAGAACTTAATTTCTGATATGTGTAAATTAAGACACTGACTTAAGAAGTGAAACCTTTGATATGTGCAACACAGATATACAATATTACTGTCATACCTTCAAGTGAACAAACAATACTGAATTTCTTCAAACGTTTTGACTTTTGTCAAATGAAGTAAAGCAATGAACCAATGTTTAGAAAACTTAAAAAAAAAAAATGCTATAAACTTCCAAAGGCATATAAGGCTTCACTGTCAGGATTAAATGCACACACGCACACACACACACGCACGCACACACACGGTGGTTGATGAAGCAAGCGGACATGACGTCCCCATACAAACAGTCTGTGTAAGTGAGCGTACAACATCAGGCCATCAGATCACTTCCCTCTCCAAACATGAAGCCTTTAATAGATGTGAAACTCCAGGCCCTGGATCTTTTCACACCACTGAGTCGCAACTCACACAGAAGAACAAGAGGCTGAGGATAACAGAGCTAAAAAGTAAAACAATGCACCAGATTTCATACTGAGCCCATATATTTGAGAGGATCAAGCAGAAATGTACCTGATTTGATTTGAATCATACAAATCTTTCTAGACTTCACAAAAAAAAGATTCATAAGAATCCTCAGACTAACATATGGAGTAACCTTTGTGGCCTTCCGGGACTTTGGGGGTGGTGGTGGGGTTACGCGGGGTTCTAACGCTCCGAGGACCTTAGGCACGCTAGGGAGAGGTGAGCTGTCACCCCCCATTACAATCACTGCCTGAGCTCAAAAAGGGGGAGGGGTAGGAAGAGAACAGGCAAAAAAAAAAGAAATACCGGTTCCTCGCTAACCGCCATCTAGAGCCATCCTCAGGCCTCAGAACCCTCAGTCTACTACTGCCTCCTGGGAAACACTTGCACGCAAGTCCTGCTCACCCCTAGCTAGCGGTGGGGCAAAATATTGTGTGTGTGTGTGTGTGTGTGTGTGTATGTGGTGGGGGGTTCTATGTGTAGAGTTGAGCTGTGTAAGCACAATGTATACATTTTGCGTAACAAAAGGACAACTGTGCATGTTTTCTTACTTGCTTCGGAGTGAGGGGATATACTGATATGCAGTTTGGTTGGGTTAAGAAAAGGAAGTGATGCAGAGAGAGAAAGAGAGAGTATCTCAAAACAATCCTTGCTGCTATTAAAGTTTAAAAAAGGGCAAAGGCAAGAGATATCACAGGAGCACAATGTGATAAGACTCCCAGTAGAACTGCTTTTGGTAATCAATAACTGACAGAATTTGTATACTTCAAAAGTACTTTTTTTAAATGATGTACAGGATGGTAGTGAAACTGCATAAAAAATAATACTGGCACGTCAGTCTAAACACAGCAGAGACGCGACATGCTTTAGCTTATTATGTGACACATAACATGGAATGCAATGTTATATGCCAGTGGAAAAGAAGCTTGCCTCAAATTTGACCTTTTGCTGCCTTTTGTGTGTGTTTGGGTGAGCACTGCTTAGGCGCATTCTGTTCCCCAGATCCCACTCCTAACACCCCTGTCACTCATCATCACTCATCATTGTTAGGGACAAAAGGAAAGTTTGGTTAAGCCACACACTGGAGTATTCTCCCACCCAGTGCCTCCCCCACCTTCGCACAGTCACGTATGTGTGTTATAACACACACACACACACACACACACACACACACACACACACACACACACACACACACACATACAGGACAAAATGTTTTTCTATTTCTGCAGCATAAACACAAGAACCCTGACTCAAACATGTGCCTTAATTCTTGGATGGGTTTGCAACCTTTTTGATTTGGTGCCATCACCTTGCCCTCTAACTTGCCTTTTGAAATATAGGCTTGTCCTTCAAATGGCCCTCTGACTCATCGGTTTAGTGTAATTAAAGTCTATTCAGGGCTCAATATGTGTCCTAACTATCCTCCATCATCTGGCCAGGCCTTTCAATGGCCACCTGTGAACTCTGGACAGGGACACTTGCCCTCATAAAATTCATGAGCACTGCTACATTCAACGGCCGGGCAACTTCTCTCAATGGTCAACACCACTTTAAACAACTCTGTGTTGACTGTTGGGTGAATCCTTTTTAAATACAAACATATTCACAGTAGCAGGGGTTAAGTAGCTCCCGTGATTAGCCGAAACAAATGCCTTTATAGTGTGCTTGGAGATAAAGAGAAAGAAAGAGGATCAAGACACCCAATCTGTTGGCATCGAGCAAGGACTTACTGAAGGATTGCTGACAGAGAAAGCATTTAGAAAAAAAAGCTAAGTGTCCAACTGGTCTGGCATCTTTAAATTTGAATGAATGAAGCATGAGCCCACATATTCTGTTGTGAGGAGTCTAGAAATGATGGACTCCTCACAATACCACTTTCTCACTCTCCTCATGTGGATAGGATTTCCAAAGACATTGGTCTCACGTTTTTTTCATATCTTTATAAAAACAAAATTGTGTGTCCATTCAACGCCCCTTTTTACCAAATGACGGTAAAAAAATGTACAAATACTCACAATTTCTCACAAACTACTGAAGAGGAAGAAGTATAATTATAATAATAATCTGAAAATGAGTGTGGACATTATCGCAATAGACACATTATTTGTGTTTTCAAATGTGTTCACATTAGAGAAATACATACATAAACTCCTCCTACTGACCCCCCCTCAGGACACTGAGCAGTGAGAGTGTGGGAAAGTTATTTTTAGGACCCAATGCAGAGAGCCTTCCTAAGTTTGATGCTCCTGCTCTGGATCAACATTCCACCTTTGAACCACTCCGACCATGGAGCTGTTTGTGCCCATGATGGCAATTTTAACTTGCTGTGGACCAACAGCAGTGAGGGGACTATTTTGTTTTGGCTGGTTTAAAATTACACCAGCCAAAAGAGGGCGACCTTTTTTTGGCTTCATCACATGTTTACTAGTTTTTATTAACAACTATAAGTCCACGTATTAGGTTTACATGGTCAAGGATAAAAAAACAACAACTAATTGTTCTTGACTGAGGAAACAGTAGAGGTTTGCGCAGGATGAACACATTTACCACTCTTGCAAATAATCAAATTGTTTTTAGGACTTGTACAAAAGTGCATGGACCTAAGGCAAAATTGGGAGATAACACAATAAAAAGAAGCCAAGGATACAGTGAAGACCCAGTTTATAAGCACCAGGGGGCCTATGGTTCCCCAGTCACTACCATTATGCTAATGGCAGGCCTTCTGAACACACTTACACAAACCCTATAGTACCACAAGACCCCATGGATGTAGGGTGGCATGCAAGTTACTGCCTCTTTTCCTTTCTCTCTCTAATGGGAGCTGAAGACAACTAGGGCTACTTTAATCAGGTCTGAGTCCAATGTAGCCAGTATAGTCTGATGGGGGCTGAGTGGTGCATGGACCATGTTAAGGGTTCACTGCTCACTGATGAAACAGCTTCACTTCCAGGGCGAGTTCAGGCAGACCACACTGTTACTCAGTCTGGCAGGAGGAGCACATCTGCCCTATTTTGTTTTCCTTGAATACTTCCTGTTTGCAAGAAACGTTTCGGCATTGTGTTGATATAGTATAGAGGGCAGCACATTTGGCAAGGTCCCAGATATTCTCTTACTGCATGTGCTTTGACTGGACTAACAGCAAACACAACTGCTGCTACTTTCTCTCCCTGGGCATTTGGCAATAATACAAAATAATTGGGGGACTAGCCAATGTCCTTAATGATTTCTGAACCTTGACTTTGTCAGAACAAGCACATCCTCCATGCCCAAAACACTTCACATTTCACACCAGATCACCAATGCCACTGTAGGGGGTCAAGTTTGCAGTTTGAGCTTGAGATTTGCCATTTATGAAGTGGGTTTGGTTTTCTTAATCAGTATCTAAGGAAGTCCACACACTTACCACAACACCACAACAAACAACCTCCCAATATATGCAAACATTTGTCTCAGCACAGCAACCTTACTAGCTGGGCCTTTTCAAACACACATGCATATTTGCAGAATAGATAAAATCCATGTTAAATAATAGATGCATATCTGATGTATGTAGTGAATATTGTTCGGCTGAAGGGTCTGATCGCGTGCCACTGACTGGCCTACACTCGACTCTTACTCTCCCCTTCTCATACATGCACAAACCATAAGCACACCTCATTCCAAAATGCGACAGAGGCTGGTGTGCACCAAGGGAGGAAGTATAAATTATTCAATTGGAATATTATTCCAAAAGGTCCATTCTTATCTCATCGTGATTCCCAAGGCAGATATAGGAATTACAGGCAGATGTATGAAGAACCTACGTTTTTTTTTACATGCTACTAATAGGTTCAAGACAGAAAGGCCTATTGTTTGTATTTAGTTTACTCACAGTCTGTGAATAGTTATTGTGATCCGCTAATGGAAGTAAATATTAAATGATCCAGTTCAGTTCAGTTTTTTCTTTTTACATTGTTTTTTTTCTGATCTTTGTACCAAGTATTATTTCAGACATGGGGAAGCAGATATACGACAAGGCATGGAATACAAACAAACATATAAGAAAATACACAAACAAGCCCTGAGGAATGGGTCTCTGTCTAACTCATTCTGCATTCTACAATTCTTTCTTTCCCTCCTTTTTTATTTCTCTCTCAATAAAATGGTTTGGTGCCTCTGGGGAAAAGCCCTCATTTTAATTAGACCTGACCTGAGAATCACTTAACTGCTCCTCTCCGCTTATGCTCCCCCCCCCCCCCCTCTCCAAGCCTTGCTCTGTTCGTCACATAGGTCCATTAACACCCTTCCCTCGGCACCCACAGGCTTCAACAGGGGGCCGACACAGGCGTTGTCTTAAAGACGTTTTGAGGACATGCCAAGAAACATTAACCTACTCTATACACCTCCCTCGGACTCTTATAGTTTGGCATCCTCTTAAGTCTTTTTCTACTCAGCACCATCATCCTCTTCATCCCCTTTTTCGGCTCCCTCTTTGCTTCCACTTAGCTTAAAAATATACTTAACTGGGCGATGCCAAGTTCATGTCATGTGGGATGGAAGGTCACTGGACAACTTGAGATGTTTTGTGATTGCAGAGTTGGTTGTGTGAGGGTTAAAAATCTAGCACTATAGCTATACAATTAGCATTTGATTACCTACATAAGGCATCTGTGTTTATTTCCTATTTTGGGCAATTATTTGTGGGTGTTCAGACCAAAAACAGCCTGCGTTAAAACTGCCCAGGGGCTGCGTTGGTGGGCGTTAGTTGTTTCAGGTACTGGTGAGATGATAAAATACAATTCAGGAAGTCCAATTGTTTAAAAGATGAATGTCAAGGCCTATCAGATGCCAAAAACAATGCACAGCAGTTTATAATACATTGAGAAAGGTTTTTACAACTCACAAGGCAATTATTATGTCTTTCATTATGGCAGTAAACAATAGAAAAACTATATTAATGTTACAGCTAATCTGCCAAATATGTGCTTGCATGTATTTAATTGGCGAAATTGGCAAAAGTTGAGCCAGGTTCAACTTTTGTGTTTGTAATTCAGATTTGGATGTTAATGTGAACTATATTTAGAAGTCAGAAACTGTGAATACCAATAATCAACACCAATCAGTTGGGTACTAATCTGCCTAGGACCTTCATCATGTATCATGTATCTCTCCAATGATGACTTCAAAATGACTACGTAAAATAAAACAACATTAACATAAAATCGAACGTTCCCAAGACCACAAAGTTTCCATTAAAGCCAATAAATGTGTACAGACTGTGCAGCCATCCAAGAGACAGAGCTCGTCAGTGACGCCCTCCAAAAAGCCTAAGATAAGACTAATTTGACACAAATCCCCGTCTTATACTGTATTTGACCCTGTGACCTGCCTCTGGCACCCCAGTACCCCATAGGCACATTGCCTGTCAGTTTAAAGGGTCAAACAAAGGTAAGGACAATGTAACTGCATACCACTTGCATTCTTCAGACCTTCATTCTCAAAGCATCTTACATTGTGAAAGTAGTGTCAGAAACCTGTGTTGGCTTAATATGAGCAAGCAAAAAAAATTCTCACACACATTGCGTGACACCAATGCGCATATGTTGCTCAATAAGTATGTGCTTGTGCTGCTACACGAATGTCAATATCTATGTGTTGGAGTAAGCAATGTTTGTGTATGTGTTAATCTTGTCTAAACACCTAACACTCCTCCACCTGCTCAGACAGAGCCATGGGTTAATTCTGGCTTCAGGCGTCATGGCTAATAACTGCTCATCAACCGCAGTTTGAACTCTTGGAAACGTCAACCATTGTCATGGTAACCTTATCATAGAACCAACAGAACCTTGATGATGTTGCTGAGTTTCAAATTAGGCAAAATGTATTAATACAAATAACTGAACACAAAAATATGTTTTTACTGACAAAATGTATACTCTGTTTTATTTGGATCCCCATTAGCTTCAGCATACACTAAAAGCTATTCTTCCTGGGGTCCTACAATCTTTCTTTGACAATACTCATGACATTTCATTACACACACATACACACATTTGCTCTGTGTGGTGGAAAACAATTTTTTTTTTTTTATTCCTGAGGCGCTAGGTGATAGAGGTATGAGTCAAATAGCAGTTAAGAAATTAGTTACCAGTATGAGTCCATGCACAGTTGGAGTGACATGTAGCTGCCTGATCCAACTGGTGAGGAGCTAGCGCTGTCAATCACCTGTCATTCACCACCACATTTCAAATTAGTCCAGATAGATGGTGCACAAAGTGAGGCTGGATTTGCTGCATTTAAAATATGTAAAAGGAGTCGAAAGTTGAAATGCATAGCAGGAGAAGTGATCTATCAATACCACAATAAATGTGTGGAAAAAGTAAGACTGTGGGCACTTCAGAAAAAGAGAATGTATTATATGGCCCCAGGCAGAGGAGTCCTGTAGTTTGAGTAAATGAGGTGATTAGCCAGAATGGTGTAAGCTGTCACACATCAAACACTCGGCTAAGAATCCAATCACCATCTCATGTGTCAATCAGTGGCCCACCGAGGCAGTTGACCAACTGTTCAAACACAGTGTACTATGAGCTACGTAGTAAGAGCACAACGGTAGTCCAGTATGCAAATTCATTCACAGGTATACTGATATGAACCAATATCTACAAACGGGGGATGCAGATCCAACATGCACTGATACTTTTCTCCATCTAAGGGGATGTACAAATGAATGCCAGCCAATCACGATGCCGGAGAACCCAGCACGAGAATGTAATAGCATATTACAATGTGTGTTTTGATTGATTGGATGCATGTGATACAATACAATGTTCTCTTGGAAATTCCCTGACACATTAAAATGTGTCACGGCCAACGATTGTGACTGACATTTCATAATATGTACTCTCTTGTGTCAACAATCGCAGCCATTTTAGAAAAAAAAGTCTTCTGTGGATATCACTCTTTTAATGCTATGTGTATGAGAGCAATACAAGAGTATGGTTACCATCCAACCAAAAAACTCCAATAAAGCTCCCTAAACAAGAAAAGAAGACAAAGCATGGTCTTTACAATGTGCTGCTGGGATATATAACAGTATCTAGGCCCCACAGAGCATCACGGATGCTCTAGGCCTCTGCCCCTTGGCCTGCCCAATACAGAGGCCTAATTAAAAGACCATTGAGGATAACCACCTTGACTTTTATGGACCATATAAATCTATACTGGAGTGGTCTATTCAGGGGGTCAGAGAAAGGAGGGGAAGCGGGCCAATACAGACAGGAGAAAGGCTTAGAGGGGTTGACCGTAGGACGCGAAGGTTTGAGGGGTGGTCATTCCTCTCCTCCCCCTCACCTCCTGCCTGAGACAATAGGACTCACTAAGAGCCAAGGACCAGAGGGTGTGATAAGGTAATGATAATGTAATGAGGACCAATCATGAGCCTGAGCTAAGAGGAGGGCCCCTTAATTTGTCTCTAGAGTGGTAGTTCAGTGGCAAATTGATTGCTTGAAGGGAGAGTGATGATGTGACACATGCAAAATGGATCCGTCTCTGACAAGAAGAGGAAGAGCATAAGAAATCATCAATCAAAATAGAATAGTGGGAAGGCCATACAATCCTGTGCTGTGTATATGCACTATACTCTATGCCGGCAGAGCAAACATAGCATCTCAAATTGACACTGAGTGACCTGTATTAAACTGTGTGGAAAATGTGAAATGGCGCTCTGAGTGCACTGTCTCAATCCTGGGATTTTACAATACATATTTGAAATAATGTGTGAGAGCGACTCGAGGCTCCTTCAAATTGAGCTGCTGAACTTCCTATATGAGATGTACAGGGAGGAAGTTGCTATGCAAGTGGCTGAGACATTGTTTGTTGCTGTGCAAGTGGATGAAACGTCTGACGTGTCATGCAAATCCCAGCTGGTGCTTGTATTGAGATACGTGCTGTCAAACAATACAGTAAGGTTTTATTTAAGTAAGTAATCATTTAGACATGGAAATTAAGGATAAAAGATGCTGTGGGCCTAACACCATCAAAAGTGTACCAGAGACACTAAAGTTTTGGGAAAAGTTGATCGCAGTATGATGGTGTCACCATGATGAGTGGGAATGTCTGCAGAACACAGACCTTGATGAAGGAAACCTATCCAAATGGTCACTTTGTGCACTGCTATGCATACAAGCTCAATCTCTCTTTGCAGCAGCTGTGCTTTGCCAGGGGTGTTTTTTTTTTTAGTCTTCGTCGCCTTCTTTTCGGGGGTCTCCAAAACCAGTTACAGCCCTTGCAGAGGCAACACAAAGGTCACCAGCTGTCATGCTGCAGCTGGAGTCAGCAATGCCTTTGTTCAATTCAAAATAAATATATCAAACAGCAAATATGACACAGCAAACTGAATGATTGGCCACTACAACCCAAGATGGTGCAGATGAACCGGCTAGAAGAGTCACTAATACAGAACCAGTTACAAATGAGGCAAGCAACATCATCATCTCACAGGCTGAGCAGTGACTGTTAAAGAGTGATCACCTTATCGCTGATTATCTAGTTGACAGCTCTTTTTTCTCAGTTAAATTTTTAGCAACTACAGGATTTTAACACCAGAATCAATTAAAGTTTTTTCAGAAGACAAACTGCCGTGCCGCCTTTTTCTTCAAGTAAGCTTTGAATTGTTAAGTGAAATATTTTGTTAATCTTGTTGTTATAGCATTGATTGCAATTGTAATCTGATTACATCAGGTTACTTTTCTAATACTTCTGGCTAGACATTATGGTGAAGGCTTAGTGTGAAACTTAATGCTGTCGAACGGTTTAATAATGTGAATAGTGATGTTATTATTTGCCTTTATTCATGGGGATGCTCTCCCTTTTCCCCAATCCTCTTTTACATTTGTTGTAGTTACTTCATTTTTGTCTGTCATGGATGGCTGGGGACATGTCCATGTTATAATATCATGACTGGTGATTAATTCATACTCCTTTAATCAGTCCCTCCAGGATTTCGCGATGTTGAGAACGCACAAATTCACGCAAATTCAACCAATCACCGTGACACTGGTGCGACTCGCAATTTTGACCAATCACCTCAACGTTTTGCAAATCTGACCAAATACCGGAGTTTCCCACGACTTCCACCAATCCCAGCAGTGCCGCGTGTCAGCTATGCTCGTTATTGTAAGCGCAATGATAAGTTAAAGTCCTTTATCAAATCGTATGAATGTGTGTCCCAGCCCAGGATAGGAAATGAACTAACAATGTAAAGATCAACAAGCAATTGAAGACATGTTCAAATTTGATTCATTCAATAAATTATATTTTTTTTCTTAAATCCACCATCCATTATCATGTTATACCAACAATTGCAACATCCTGAGCCTTTTTGGTAAGGTTCTAGGAAAACTCAGCCTAGAGTAGTTAATTCTCCCCAAAACAAGTTTCCTTTTTATTTTTAAAGAACTGTGAAAAAAAAAATCACAATTTTTATCGCAAAAATTGCGATAAAAGCGTTTTGGGCTGCAACAATCTCAAAAAAAGTCTGTGAAATCCTGGAGGGACTGTTTAGTTTATTAAAAATGTGAACTATACCTTTGACTTAAACTGCCACCAGTATTTGTCATTGCATATTTATGAATATAAATAGACATTTTTCTCACTCTGTTGCCTCTTGACACTATACTGGAGTAAGTGTGACTGCCACAGTGTATAATCAATAGCTTCACCTTTAATTTTGACACCCAATAGTAAAAACAGGCTGGCAGAACTAACGCGAGAGACTTGTTATTATCATCAACACTTAATTTCAGCTATGAACACGATGAATGGGAACAAATGTAGTAAAATAGTTTTCCTAAAAAAAATGTACAGCTCTTGTTTTAGATTAATGGTTACATGGCAAGTTCGCATAAAACACACTATAACACTGGCATATGCTAAGTAACCTTGACAACTTACCTCAATACTGAACTGTTTTCTCTTGAGCTTAAAGGCCAGGTCCTTGTGGTCAGGGAGTTTACTCGCCAGACAGTTCAGGTGAGGTACTTGGCGTACATGTAGAAGACCTGTGAAGGACAGTGAGAGAAGATTAAAGCCGAATGGGATGAACAGTGCATAATAAACTACAATAAAAGTCCAAGCAAGATATTCCTGTCCTATCCCCAATATGTTAAACTGTGCCAATACAAAACAACTTAGACAAAGTTGTGTGCTTCCTTATTAAAAGTGTAAAATCTTGTTAAAATAATTCCATTTACAGAGGATTAGGATTCTCTGTCCAAAGGTTTTTCGTGCTTGTTTAACCCAGAAATCCGCCTGCTGAATCCAAAATGCTGGATTACATTTTTTTTTTTAAATGTTGCGCAAAAATCAATGTTACATTTGCCCTTATTTGATTTGAAGAAGATTGAACTGTGCTTGTCTACTTGGACAGGCATTAACAAACCAGTATTTTTTTTTTTTATAGATAGCTACATTTGTACTACCCTTCATAGTTACAGTAGGTTAACTCCACTGATCAGAAACTACAAACATTACAGTGTCTGTAGGATTACAGTGAAATAAAATAAAAAGACTACCAAAGAATTACTTGTTACCAGATATCTTTAACCATTTCTACATCTATTAATTTATACAATCTTCTTTATTTCCTACAGGGTGGAGCATTGGTGTATTTTAAAGGAAATATGCCAATTAAAGAGTACGTTAGAGCAATGAGGGACAGAAAGTGAGCATACAAGTTTCGGATTCCTACAAAGGATAAAAGGAAGGAAGATTTTTATACTCTTTATCACTCTTTTCCTGTCACCACAAAGTTACAGTTTCATAAAACTGGAAAAGTACTGTAGAAGTGGGGTTTTATAAATGAGCGTGAGAGAGAAAAGAAGAGATCGAGGGAGTAATGGCGAAAGGGAGACAGAGAAAGTGGGGGATGGTGGGCTCTCTCCTCTGTGCACTTGGGTGATTTCCCCTTGCCTGATTTGCAGTGACAGGCTTCCCAGCATGCTTTGAGCAGCCCTGAACTGCTGCCGCAAACACGCACGCACGCGCATCCGCACGCACTCTCACACTCGTACCAGATGCGTTTGCACTAATGAACACACATCAAAACAATCACGCACATAAATGTATTTCATAACCCAACCAGAATTTATCTGGCTGGTTAAACAGAGGGCAAATATATTCTTTAGCGAGAAATTCAAATATTATTAATTGCAAATTCCAAACAACATTTTTGTACTACATTTTTTTTTTTTTAATTTTAAATGTTGCACTGAAAACAGTCTTTGAATGTGATTACATGCCACCTGCCTTTACAATGCAGAGGAATGTGATCACTATGGGATGTGGTGTCTAAATAAAAGATGCTGTTGGATGAAACCAAAGTTTGCTATTGAATGTTTTTACTCCTCATCCCTTCATCTGTCATAACCGGGGCTGTCTAACCCGAGGAGAGGAGGCAGGGGGGGAAATGAGGGGAAAAGCGCAAGAGTGAGTCGAAGAGTTTGAGAGGCACGGCTAAAAATACCTGACTCGCTTAAACTGACCTTTATGCACAAAGAGTGTGATAGAAAAGGGGAAAGCAAACGGGAGAAAGAGGGAATGGTAAAACCGTAAAGGTGAAGTGATGGTGGGGATCGAGAGAGCAGAGATAAACTATGTTGCCCCCCTCCCTTTCTGTCTCTCCAATCGTTCCTTGCCAGTGTCCTCTTCCCCTACTGAAAGCCTTGCTTGCCATTTGTTAGCAGAGCATGTTGGCCACGGAGACATTGAGCGAGGGATGGGGAGATACAGGCAGAGAGGAAGAGAGAGTGATGGTGAGAATATTGATTCCCCAGTGTTGGTTTGCTCTGCTCCAGAGCCTCAGGGGTATGGGACTGGGGATGGAGAGGGGGCGAGGCGAGAGGGAGAGAGGCTCTGCTGGAGGGGGGAGGCAGGGATGAAGAGGGTGAGGGTGCGAGGGAGAGGGGGTACAGCGCGGCAGCTGAATCCCCCCCGGCCTGTCTACTGAGGAGCACGTCTGATTGAGCAGCAGCACACTAACACGCACTGACAGCCTGGCCTGCAAGGGGGCTGCCCTGCCTCCATCCACAGCCCAGCCCCAGCCTTAATGCACTACTTGTGTGTATGTGTGTGTATTTGATGGAAAAGAGACAGAAAGATAAGCGAGTGTGTGTGTCTCTTACCATGGTAATCTTTGTAGAGTGGGTTGGTCTCTCTCTCAGAGCCTTTGAATGATTCCAGGGCTATGGCATTGTCACATAGCCTGGTTACGCTGCCCATTAGAGCTCTGTCCTGTAGGGTCGAGAGAGTGAGAGGGAGGGAGGGAGGGAAAGGGAGAGACCGAGAGAGAACCATGAGCAGGTAATTAAAAGCCTCCTGACGGGCCATCAGTGTTGCAATTAAATTAGGTCATCATGTCCCGTGGCCAGGTCATTTGTGACCATGGCTTAGGTGAACGTGATGAGGTATAGAGGGAAAAGAACCCTAATAGGGGTTACACAGGTGATGTCAGGGCAGGCAAATGGACACGCACCTTACATCAGGCATACAAAAGTTACATGGGAACGTCAATGGCAACACACTATTTTACGTCAACCAACAAAGTCTCACATTTGGTGCACAAACCTGCACACAGCAGGGGAGGAAAAAGGGAAAGTGGGGGAAAGCAGCAGAGGCTTGATGGGTAGAGCTCCCCCTACTGGTTAGGTCAGTGACTTGCCAACAAAGACCACACACCAGGGGTGAATACAGTAGACAGAAAAAATGAAGGATAAATATACAAAAGAGTGGAGGCAGAGGGTAAAGGGAGAGGAGGGGAGAGAGAGGGACACTGGGAAGGAGGGAAAGAGGGAGTCCTACATTATTAATCCCTTTGCCTCTTGAATCATTCACATGCTTTTCTCTGTGTTGGCTACCACCGCCTAATGCAGTTTTCATGCCTTCATGTCTTTCTCCCACTCTTTCTTCTTCCTTTTCATTTTTGTCCTACTTTTAAAGTATGCATGTATTCCCCTACCTAGTCAGTACCGCCAGAACTTACAGGCTATGTGAGGTCACTCTAATGCAGCAATTAAAATCAGTTTTAGTGTTATTCAAAAAAATTATGCTACAGTATAGCCCATAGTGTCTGTACGAGAGAGAGAGAGGGTCTGCAAAAACTTTATCTATGTGAGTCTGTAATTATAATAACTCTTCTGTGCTTACTTAAATACAAAAGGTAAGGCTCCTTGGCAAAATCTCAAGAGTTTTAAACTCAGAATAATCCAAAGTGTCCACAGGGCTGCTGAGTACAGTGGCAGAAGGGCAGAAGGGCAGAACATCGGCAAAACATGCACGTGCTCCACAGCTAGTTGAATTAAAGGAGGTGTAAATCTTTTTTGAAAATGTTATTTATAATTGATGAGGGCCTCAAACAAGAGTCACTTCAATTCTGCAATGAAAGTCTATGCTAGCTCAATTAGCTCAGATTCCATCAGAGTAAATCCTTTGAACACCATATCCCTCAGCTGACCATCACTGACTGACATTGGGTGGGTAAAGCCCAGACCCTTCATGTAACCAGTTACTGATAAATCCCAGTTTTATCACAGTTGTTTGGCTCAATGGGTTTTATTTGGTAGAAGATTATAAAAAAAAAAAAAAAAATAATTGATTTCAACTGGGAACAGAGGCACATTTTCTCAAATAAAGAAATCCAAAAAGGAAATGTCCTCATTTAGGATCCTGGTAGAAGCTCCTCCTCAGCCTCAGCCGGTACCTTCTTCCTGACCTCAACATGTGGTTTGGATCTTTAATGATTCTCCTAGCGTTTTTCGTACAGTGCCTTATGTAAATATCCTTTCCACCTATTGTTTTTCAGCCAAACGAACCGCTCTTTAATTTTTTTGGGGCTTTTCCGCTTTTAATTTTTGACAGGACAGCTAGATGATAAAGGGGAGATAGAGGAAATTGTCACAGGTCAGATTCGAACCCTGGACCTCTGCATCCAGGCATAAATCATTATGCACCTGCTCTACCACTGAGCCAACCTGGCCACCAAATGAACCACTCTTTGCAGGGTCTTGCGATCCAGTTCGGTGCCATATCCGTACCTGGCAGTAATGATCCCTGTCAGATGCTCTTGATGAGGCAGGAAAAGAAATTCCTCTGTATCTGAGGAGGATACCCACCATTTCCTCAGGTGTCTGAGGTGAAATTATTCTCTGCCTTGCCTTTCAAGCAAAAATGCCAAATATTTGCTGGTTCAAGCTCTACAAATGAGAGAATTCTTTGTAATATGTGATAGTAAATAAAACGTCTTTAGGTTTTGGACAGTTGGCCATGGCTTTTGGCACTGGGAAGTTGTCACGTTTTTCAGTATGTTTTGATATTTTATAAACTAAACCATTATTAATGAAAATATTTAGCATAATATCCTATAATTGTTAGTTGTGGGCCTACATTTAATTGACTCAATGCAAACAAAAGATAAGTAAAATATATTAGTTTTTAAACAAAAACGTATTAGTGTGGATGTAGAGTCTAAATATTTGCATAGTTCAGGACACCACAGTCTGACCAGCAGGCGAGGTGTGTATGGATACATTTTGGGGAAGACGGTATAGTTTGTGTTTGTGGGTGTTTACTTGTGGGGATGGAGATGGTGGCAGGAGATAGTATGATGGAGGAGGACCAGGCTACAACAAGCCTAATTAATGTTTCAGACGGACTGTGGCACTGAGCTGCTGTGAGGAGGCTTTCAGTGAGTTGCTCAACTTCCCAAGCTGCTCAATAATGGATAGAGAGTCCAGTGCTGTCTCGGCCAGCTAGCCCACTGCTACTAGTCTAGACAGTCTTCCAAAGGCCACACACACCATTAACTAAGCTAATTATCTAAGCAAAGATACTGGCAGAATGCTGCTAACATGTTAATGCTTAAAATACCAGACTCTGTTGGTAGTAACTTAAAATGAGCAGCCTGCACACCTTGGTGACCTCAGCTGATCAATTATAATCTGTTTTTATGACAACACCAAGTGTGATTAAACTAATCATAAGGTCAATTCATAGATGCCCATTTTAACAGCCTCTCATTACCTCCATGTTGGCTTAGTCACCCAACACCTGATTCAATCCAAAATTTCCCCCTCTCGTCTTCTTCCCCCGCTCATTCACTTCACTCCCCAGGGTGGGGAAGAGGGAGGGGACAGATTAAGGGTTTGGAGGCTAGGCCAGAGAGGGACAGGGGGACCGCTCCCACCACAGCTGACATCTGCTAGTTAGCCACTCTACCTTTCTTGACTAGGCCAAGGCCGCTGTGCACTGAGCATATAGGCTTGGAGCCAGAGCATGTTGTGACAACACAGCTGTTCTGAAAGTTAAGCATCGACCTATATCTTTCTATAACAGATCAGATGCAGCTTCCATGCTGTTGTGTATGAGGACTATAAGGAAGTAAGGTGTTTTAAGTGTAGGCAAGATAAAATATTTTAGAAGAAAGTCTCAGATGGCTTTTCTGGTGAGTGTGCTTCTATGTTCGACTGTCTGGGGGAGGGCTGTGGTTTGCCATATGCCTCAGCAGATGACTCTACCTTCACACTGAGAGGCCAGACTGTACACAGACGCATGCATGCCCACCGCCACCCCCCCCAAACACCCACACACCTAGAAGGAGAAATATTTGAAAGAGAATAAAATGCATACACAAGCACACACTCATTGTGTACAGATTCAAAAGCTGTACACAATGTTTGGGATTAAAAGCCCAAACAAACAAACATAGATTTAGAAGCCTTTGAATGAAGTGTGCACTCGACTGGGTCTGTTGGGGGAGCGATGCGTGAAGAAGAGGCTCATACCAGGGTGACACTGGACCACAGGGTCAAGAGGAGGCCCCACTACAAGACTTCAAACTTTGTTCCCCATTAATAAACAAGACAAAGAAAAAGCACATGGGCCAGACATCAACCCACACACAAAAAACCCCAATTCTCTATTATCTGTGAATTCAAGTCAATTCAACGTTTATTATTTATTCCTCTGACAGCAATTTAAGGTAAGTAGACACAACAGAGGAGCAAAGACAAAGAGGTGAAGAAGAGAACAAAGCAGAACACACTGCAGTTAGGACTTGTAAACCTTGCACATCCCAGTATTCTTGCAGTACCACACATTCCAGAAACTAATGACAAACTGTTGTCAACTAATTAAAACTATCATAAAAACTGGACACATCAGTTATACAATAGGTCAGCAAGTAATTGCTAATCAGACAAGTTGTATTCTAAGTGCATGCTGATAGTTATGAACTGTGCGGCGTTCTCATGTGTCAAAAATGGTCTTACCTGGATGAGATGTGAAGGCACAGTAACTACTGCAACTGACAGTGATGACCTCAGCAAAGCACGCAGTCCATAGAGAAAGGTGGTGAGAGCGTGGCCATGTCTCGGGTTGTCATGGCAACACAGGTCATCACCCCACAGAGCCGAGCCAAGAGAGTGAAGCCCAATTCGCAGGATGTTACGTGACTTTGACTATAAGAAAGAACAAGCAAGAAGAAGGGGTCAGGCAAGTCATGAAAATATGTAAATTTCTACAGAAGCACACACATACTAATGTGATGATAGAATTTAATTTGATTTCAAGTTCTCCAAGTGCATTTAAAGATTAACAGATTGCTGGTTTTGGATTATTTTGGAAAGGTGCTGTTCTGGGTAGTATTCCCAAACTCTGGGAGAGAGAAACTGGACAGTCTGCTCACCAGCACAGACAATTGGAACACAGTGCCCAAACGTGACTGGACACAACTGCCCAATCACAGAGGCCATCTGACACATGCACAATGGACCTGTCAGACAGGCTTCCAATATGGCCGCCACCCAGAAACCCCAGCACATTCTTGGCACAACAGTGATGCTCTGCCGCCAAGGGGGCCTGGGTAAGGGTGGAGGGCCTTCTCTTGAAACCCCCCACCCCACCACAACAGATTAACACTTTCACGAAAACCGAGAAAAAGTGGCCAAACATTGGTGGGATATATATCATTGAAACTGAGAAAATGGAGGACCCTGTGAGAAGTTTTTAACCTTTCCTACAATTACCTTTTATCTAGGGATTCTTCAGGATGGCTTCTGATTACTGAGGTGAGAGCCAAGAGTGATTAACTGGCCTAAAATCTGCTCACTTTTTTCCTTTTTTTCCAACCTCTCCTCTCTTTGATCCCTCCTCTACATTATGTCTACCCTCCCAAAATCTCCTCTACCCCACTCCCCATCGCTTCCTCTCCCAACAGTATGACCTAAGCTTCGTTTGGAACTGGATCAGAATCACGGACATCTAAGAAAAACAAACTCCATTGTTTCTGGGAGTTTTTCAGAGTTGGCTCATAGTTTCCCAAAGGAGGGCTCTCACACTACATTCATCCTCCTCTACACCATTCAACATCACTGCTGAATCACTATACCTTACTATACTTTAGCATTAGTGCTGTGTCTGCTTCTGCTTTTGTTATTATCAGATATGCCCTTTCTTTGTCTACGTTGATCTTAGGGGCCACAGAATTAGAATTCTATTTATATGTCTGCAGCCCAGCAGGGGGGAACTGTGGTAACACGACTGTTGCTGTGGCATCAAAAGGAGAGGCCAAACTTAACTCCTATAGTTTAGCCTATAGAAAAATCAGGGAACAGTGCCAGTTGAGTCAAGCCAAAGACCAGAGGCCAGCCATATAGACTACAGCCAGCCTGGGACACAACCTAATCACCAGCCAATCTTTGTGGAGACTCGCAGTCCTGCTGCCGTCCCTGTCCCTCTCATCTCAAAAGACTTAAAAAATACGCTCTGGGAGATTAACCCTTGTTTTTTCCTGTTGTTTACATAACACAGTTTATATGAAATCTGTATTTTGTTACCAGTCCATAATGGCAGATTAACATATAAACATAAAAATGCACACACACTGACTATCACCCATACTGGGCATTCTTGTGCCAGTGCCCATGTCGCTCTGTGCCGGTCTGCATTCCTGGACTGTGCCAACAGCATGTCAGGCGGCCACACTGCTTTAATGATGTCAGCAGTTAATCTGGCGTGTGAGTGACAGCGCTCAGGGAGAGTGGGTGGGGGGTACTGGAGGTAAATCCTGTGTGTGAGTGACAGGGGGAGAGGTGGCTCCAGGTGACGAGCAGTTGGGTCACTGAAAGTAGGTGAATAAGGCGTGGGAGGTGCACGCGCACACACACACAATATATATACATATATAGAGGCACATCACAGTGTTAGGAGGATTACAGTAGGTCCTTTGGGAAACAGACCAGGCCATGGCTGTTTCTGGCATTCTGTCGAGGACTGATGATTATTAAAAGGATGTATGTCAAAGGTAAGAGTCAAACAGCTGGGACACACAGGTGAGGCCAACCCGAGCAGGTGACAGAGAAGTAAACAGACTCATGAGAAGTGGTGGTTGGAATGTGACAGAAGAGCTTGGGGTCACGGATGGAGTTCTAGTATCTCTGTTTAAAAAATGCTATCCTCTAATGCATATCAAACATAATAATTTAAAGGCACAATAGTTTGACTGGGCTCATTCTAATTAATGGGGCTACAAATAGACATTTGCAACACAAACACATGAGCACCAGCAAGTCAAAGAGTTCACATTTACTGACATTAAGTGAATAAAAAGAAAGAATGTGCACCAGCCTTTTGTGTTGCATCACTGCTAGCGGCCGTTTACTGCATGCCTCCTGCATTTCTGCAATGTTTTTCGAGAATTACCGTGTGTGATCAAATTGGACTGGTGCGTTTTGTTACTTATATAGAGTCCATTCAATAAACAAAACCAATGCCATTTTAACATTCCACTCTAGCTCAACTGGTTGAATGGGTTGTCGCGGTGATCACTCATAACATGAAGAGATTGATGGCCGGAAGTCATGGGACATTTTTTCTTGTCCAGCTGTATTGCCTGCCATTGTGCTGCAAATGTGTACTAATGAAGTCACAGTGTGATTGATGTTTGGTAAAAGTTGATTTGCTTGAAATGGTTTGACAATTGGAGATACAAATTTTAAGAAAATTGTAGTTGCAGAAAATATGTGGCAGAAATCCTCTGAATTAAGGTTAAAAGAAACAATTGCAAAGCAGTCATCCACTTCTGGTTCTTACCATAGGGGCTGCTACGTCAAAGCCCTCCCTGAGTATGACCTCTTGAAGTGACTTCAGCAACGCAGAGTAGGACTCGGGCATACTACTGCAAAGAGCACAGGGCAGAAGAGAGAGTGACAACCAGAGGAGACAACCAGAAAGAGTACACAAAAGGGTTACTGAGGACATGTAAACTGTAATTGAAACCATTTTGATAAAACTGGGCCAAGCCTTTCACCGCAGTAGCTTAATCCTATATGACTGCAGCATGTTCCTCCTGACTGTGCTTTTCTGAAACCACTGAAGCAGACAGATGATCCATATCAAGAGATCCAATTAATTTATTTGGTTGATTAAATTACAACATGACTGGTTCTCCGTCAGCTCCCCAAGGATCTGATTGTGCCGAGACAGACAGACAAACAGACAGATGAGACGTGCGTATGCACAAACATACACACAACAAAGACAATAAGTGAGAAGTGGGGGGGGGTTTAATGGGCTGATATCTAAAATTAACAGGGAACAGCATTTTGGTGTTTAATCAAGGGTAAGATGTGCACTTCTGACAAAGGGCATACAATACCATCGGAGCAACATTTAGCAACAGTCAAGGGATGGTTTACTGCTGAGCCCATCTTGTGCCTGTAGTATGGCCAAAAGAAACGTTAACCCCATCTTTTTACACATGTCCCTCAACTTAAGAACGCCCCACCATTGTAATGACCACTCTGTAGTGAGTCACAGTGGGCTGCTATGTCAGTTGTCAATTCGACCTACAGGCTAGAGAAGCTGATACACATAGATTGGTCACACACCAATAGCCCTGCATAAAGAACAGTAATACACACTGATTACACTTGCGCCAAGTACATCTATGTACTCTATTTCAGTTATTCAGCCCAACAATGGTGCCTCCTGACCCCGCTGGGGCTAATGATAGAGCTGGTTTGGTGAAAGAGGGACACCTACCCTCCTTGGCCTCTCTGCCCATGCCCCGGCTCTGAGGTAGGGGGCTGGGATGGTTTGACATGCAGTTGAGCAGGAGGTTGCTTCTGGTTGGCAGCCATTGTGTGGGATGGCATTGTATTTTAGCTACCCCTACTGAGCACCCCTCATTCAGGTACCAAAAAGGTCTAGGTGCTTAGCTACAGGGGCTAGTGCGTCTGCTAATTAGGATTATACGCAGGGAAGCTTCTTTATCTCGGTACTCCTCTTTCAGTAAAGGAAGAAAGGAGGAGATAAGGGGGATGCTTGGTCTTAAACAACAGGATCTGTATCACCTAGAGAGCAATTTGTGCCAATTATGCCTTCAAGTGAAACGGAGCAATTTAACAGCTAGGGTATCAACATGGGGCTGTGGACACGTGCAAGGGGGAGTAGCCTGCTAAGGAGTTTGTGTAGTATATGTGTGTGTGTGCAATATGCTGAGTGTGTGTGTGCGTGCGTGCATATGTGTGTCAGTATTGGGGCCTGGGGGTACAATGGTGCGGTGCAGGTGTAGTTTCCTACTGTCAAAATGTCTGTAAGATCTATAACCCATTCAGACGCCACAACAGTACCACCATGTCACTCTTACTCACTACACTTCCACACAACACCGCAAACATTAATGAAGAAGAAATATTATATGTTTTGAAGTGATATTTAGTAAAATACCGAATGCTGACCCCTTCATGGGCTACACTTTATAAATACTGAATATTGAAAATATATACTTTAAACTGAATTTCCACAACATTTAATGTGTTTGCATGGGTGCTCTGTTAAACAGTCTCTGTTTGCTGAAATAAAGGAAGAGGGATTCTATAAAGCCGCCTCCACATCCTCTGTGCTCCAGATTGCTGTATTTACCCAGTGTGTGTGAGTGTGCTTTCGTGTGCCCTTGTGTGTTCAACAGCACTCTCTGAGTAAAGAGCCTGCGTGACCTCTGAACCCTAAATACACTCAACGCAGGAGAAATCAAACAGACGCTGAGCAAACAAGACCTATTTAAATAGACATGCACAACCTTTCCAAGAGGCTGAATGTCTTAGGCCAATGGCAAGCTACTCAGAATAGAAGATAAGCCATGCTTTTCTTTTAACTGATTTGTATAGGCTTTTAAAATGTTAAAAATACTGATATTTTAAAAAAAACAAAAAAAAACAAACAGATATTTCATTTAAGCATGATGAAAACTGTGGCGGCTTAGATTTCAGCTGTAATGACTAATATTTTTCATATTTTTAGGCAATTCAATGAATCTCAGTAACTATACAAAACAAAGAAATTGTACTACTGTACTTTATTAGCTGAAACAACTAACTGATTGATTAGATGATCTACAGAAAATTAATTAGCAACTATTTTGATAACTTTTTAATAATCATGAGTCATTTTTTGAAGCAGAAATGTTACACATTACCTGGTTTCAGTAGAAGTTTTCTTTTTTTCTGAGTAAATGAAATATCTTAGTTTTTTTTTTAACCATTTGTCGCACAAAGGAAAACATCTGAATATGATAACTTGTGCTCTTGTTTTTCCTGTGGTCATCATTGATTTTGTTTGGTTGGCTGTATTTGTTTGTCTGTTTCAGCAGCATAATGGAAAAAACCTACTGGCTCCATGATCATTACACTTGGTGGAAGGGTGTAGCATGGGCCAAGGAAAACCCCATTACATTTTGGATCGGATCCGAATTACTGGACAGATACACATATTATTTGCCTTGGCAGAGCTCTGCACTCAGACATTTTATGGACAAAACAATTACTCAAGAAATGTGAAAAGATTAATTGATAATGAAAACATCATTAGTAGCAGCCCTACAGTTAATTAAATTCTTATACATAAGTATAGTATTTTTTCCCTCCCCGTTTCACTTTTCAACAATTGTCAATCGACCTTTCTTTACTTATTTTTTATGTGCAGCTATGTATGTACAGTATGTATATATTTATGTATTTGTATATGTATGTGTGTATGTATACTGTGTGTGTGTATATATACACACATATATGTGTGTATGTATGCGCTCTTTAAATTATGTTGGTCATTGGTGGTTCACCTGTACTGTGAACGATGCCATGTTTGTTTTTTGTGATCTGTTGAAGATGTCTTATTTGTGTAACTGTGTTTTGTGGATGATGTCGTGTTTGTGTGCTTGTGTTTTGCGGATGGTGTCGCATTGGTTTCCATGCGTACTGTGGATGATGTCTTGTCGTTTTACCTGTGTGTGGGTGATGACTGGGTGGGATGTTCTGTAGGGTAGAAGCGATGGCACTTGGCTGCCTGGCGAATTTCTGGCTCCATAGTCTTAGAAACATCATAGTAATGCCCGAACCGAGATGAGGATGCCAGGGCACTCTGAGGAGGTCAACAAGTCAAACTCATGTTAAAGCATATGAACACTAAAGACCTTTAATTAGAGTGAATTTGAATTTATTTTCAATCATCCTTGCCTACTACGCTGCTGCTTGCTTTAAACTTCTTACAACAAATGATGCATTTAACTAATTTCAGACTCAAGAATTCAAGAATAAAGCATTTGAAAAAATCGTTTTTGTCTTTCTATGTTAAATGAGCGTGCTTCACAATGTTATGGTAAAGCAATTGCATTGTTTATGGGTCATTCCTTGACATTCTTACAGCCGAGAAGTTAAATAACCACTACGACCACGCTCTTAATCATTTCTTCACATAAATGTCCACTTCTGGCTGTGAAAGCAAACGTGTCAGGGAAAGGGGAAGGCGGATGTTTTCCTGCAGCTGAAAGAGAGAGTTTTAGCTCTTCTCTCTTAGTGAAACCAGGGATTCCATTGTTAGAGGGGCCCTTAATCTACTCCTAATCTGGATTAGGGCCCCCGGTGTGTCCTTCTCCTGGCGGGACGAGGGGGTCAGCAGGGCAGGGGGGTCAGGGGCTCATCTTCTCTTTGTGAGCTAGGCAACCTGCTTAGCGTTCCATACCCGCCCTGACAGCCTCACCTTTGATCTGATGTCTTCATCGGGAGAGCGACACAGTGGGCTATGCCAGGAGAGGTGTGTGTAAGGGGAAAGTAAGCGTTGACTCTGGGGGTGAATTTGGGATGCAAATCCTTTGGTGGGGCTTACTAGTGGTTTGTAAAGACGATTTTACAGGGGAAGGGGGAGAGGTGAGGAAAGGACACAGATATAAAGAAGTTTCCAAGGAGAGAGAAAGAGGGAGAGGATCCCCAGGGACACACTGTGTGCTGTTAATCCACATAGCGATATGGATTATGGACTGAAGGGGGGAGACTGCAGAGAAGTAGAAGGGGAGGGTCACTTCTCCTCAAAGCGGAAGAAAGAGTGTAGGGCTGCCGACCCTAGCAGGGGGAAAGGCAGGGATTTGGGGGAAGACAGAGGCGCAGGTCTGGGTCACAGGGTTGAGCGAGCAGACATGTCAATGCACAGGCTGCAAAGTACTCTTGTTTCCCAGGCTAAGCAGGGGTGCAGGCGTGTGTGTATGTGTGTATATGTGAGTTGGGGACCAGTGAAAAGCCTACCTATTGCCAGCTAAGTGTGAGTAATCTGGTCCAGCTCTGAAAGAAGAGGCTGAGGCCTCATTCACTCCACAAAAGGAGTTTAGAATTTAGTGGTAGAGACAATTGCCAAACCACTAGGACCAGAGAGCCAGTGTTGTTCTTTCGCATATAATCACTAACAGAGGAACATCTTGGACTATCAATAAAAGAAGCATGATTACAAAGTTACCTATATTCTACTGAATATTCAAGTCCAAATATGCTGCACTCATTATAATAACAGAAAATATAACTGTCATATGATCACGCGGTTACCTGTACTTTTGGAAGATTCTGATAACGCCAGGCAATCTTCATGGCATCCAAACTGTTGTGAGCTTCACAAGAGAGCCTGGGCTGCTCCACTGGTTTATGGATAGCAACATCATCCAGGATGGGAGCAGGGAGTTCCTGCACAAAATGATACAATTTATATAATAAGTTCAAATGTGTTTATTATGAATGGTCAAGAATGTTTTTTAATTATCCTTATTGCTGTGTAATATCATATGACTTGAGCCAGTACGGTCTTATCTATCGTTGCATAATGTGCATGCACTTAAGTGTCAGCTTTTGACAGTAACCTGATCTCTTGAACGTAAACGAAAAGCAAACTTGGTTTCTTTAATTAGTATAGTGCTATTTTTTTATTTTATTGGTTTACACATATTCAAATACTACAGATTATTATACACATAATCAATTGAAGATGTGATGAAGCAATACAAAAAAAAACAGAAAAGTTTAATCTGGGCACTATCCAATGCACAATCCAATTAAAATAGAAAGAAATTACACAAAATATCAAATCTACAGGATAAATACAATAGATAAAATAATATTAGGAGTTTCATGGGTTGTTTACAAAGACATTCCATTGGGATAACATTGCACAGACAAACAGCTTTCCTAAATTGTACATGTATAAGCTTTGAAAAATCAGATGGCAAAGCATTCCAAATCATTGAACCTTTGTAATTTAAACCAAACGGAAGTTGAGATGTTTGACAGATAAGAGGCCTGAGACTGTAGTTATTTTGAGTGGCATGATTATGAAGTTGGTAACAGTAAAACAAATTAAGAAAAAGAGTTAAGTATCTTGTTTAAAGATCTGTATACAAATAAAGCAACCTGGAGTTGATTGACTTGATAAATTAAAAAAAATGATAAGGAAGTTGAGACAAATATTTTTATGTACACAGTAGACGATTCAATGAAGAAACTGAGAACACCCAGATAAAACCGTGAGATTTTTCCTGGATAATCCTGATTTCTTGGTCACGTACCTAACAGGGTAACTAATGGGTTTTTTCCATGACAAAGTCTTCACAGAGAAAAATATCGCTGTGACAGCAGTGCCAAGGGATGAATGATCCTCATAGCTAAGTGTCCTTGTATCAAACATATTTAAATCTAAAGTCTGACTAAAACTGGAACTAAAAAATTAGTTTAAATTTCTTAAAGTGCTGATATTACGCTAATTTTCAGGTTCATAATTGTATTTAGAGGTTGTATCAGAATAGGTTTATGTGGTTTAATTTTCAGAAAACACCTCTTTTCACCCTGTGTGTTGAGCTCTCTGTTTAAGTTTCAGAGTGAGGCATCTCACTTCTGTTCCATATTTGTTGGGCACATTTGTAGTAAGTACTGCTAGCTAGTCAGTTGCAGAGCATGAGGGAGTGCCACGCTAGCAGCTAGGCGAGCATTATAACATGTGTTACAAAGTGACACACGTTCGTCACGGAAGTAAAGGCTGGACTACAATAGAGCTGTTCAGAGCAGTTTGTGAACAGTGCTTTCTGCGTAAGATGGTAAGTCCCTTTGGGGTGGACTTTGGGCTTTTTCACTTTGTAAATCTATAATGTGCACAATATAGGAAAGGGAAAAAGCCAACAAGCATAATATGAGCTATTTAATGTGCACAGTAGACTGTACAATAGACTGTTGGTAAAATTCAATGTGAGCAGAATAAGAAAAAAAACTGAGCTTTCACTTTGCAAAAAAAATCCTGCTCCTTGGTTCAAAACTATGGTAGGATGGGTGGAAAATCTGACTGATTAGTTGATTAGGTTTTTTAAGTGCATGTGAACACATTCTCAAATTTCCTGCTTTAACTTGATGTCTTCCAATAAGCTTGTTTCTTGTGTGCGTGTTAACGTAATGCACAAAGTACAACCTTAGTATCTGAAGATTAGCATACTGTGAATGTAGCTGTGAAAACACTAAATGATGTGATATATCCCCTTTGGGAGTCCCCCTCTCTTAATAAGCCTTTGATATGTAAAGAGAGGGTGAGGCTGTGACCCCTCTCCCACTATCAATCAGTGGGAGAGAGGCCCTCCTCCTGTATGCGGGTGGCAGTCAGCTTCTGGGCCTAGGGTCCTCTTCACAGAATGATGCATCGGGAAACATTTCAACAATGCCCCAACCATGCCACCCTCGACCTCTCAGATACCCCCGCTGACCCTGACACATCTTGTGGAAAGCTGTGCAACTATAATACATGTTACTGACCAGCGTGAACCAGACTCAATACTATACAGTGGGAGCTGATATTGGGACAGAAAAATACTTCTAAAGTAGGCAGAATATGATGACTCTGATGACTAAAAGGTAAACAAAAGTTTTTTTTTCAAAAATTCAAAAAACAGTTGTAAAAGGATTATGTTAAAGTAGACACATTGAGGCCATCCTTGCTTCTTTGTGCAGGGTTTCCCAAGACTTGTGGCTTGAAAATCATACTCATAGGCGGTACAACAAATTTCCTTCCAAAGAGTTTACAGAAAAGACGTAACCTCTTCTCATACCTGTAAGATGTCATCTGGGTTATCTTGAGCAGCCGCCACAAAAAGTTCATGTCGACACACCACTCCTTCTGCCAGGAAGTACTTTAAGATCATACGAGAGTAGCTATCATATCGGTCCTCCTCTAAAAAAGAAACAAAAGACAACAACAATCAGAATTTGAGTGTAAGTGGAAAACTCAAATAAACACACTCTGTCAAGCAATGCCATATTGCTAACATTGTCTGCATGGCCTAAGAAGATGATTTAGAGATAAAATAGGTACAATGTCTTCCCTATGAGAAATATATCAACCTCAAGTCTATCATTGGATCTTGTCTCATTCCGAATATTCATTCAGACACCACAGAAGAAGTTTGTGAACACATCACAGTTGTTAACTGTAATTGATGTAAGTACCACACTCGGACTACCTTTTGGAGGGAACAGATCGTGACAATGACACAAAAACACAGGTTACTGTGTGACCTGACTATCAAAGTGGAGCTGACATCTTCAGCTCTCTTGTTAAGGTCCTCACAGTATTCCTGTCCACTTTTACATATCATATCCCCAACCAGAGGCGGAGGTGAGAGGGAGACACCTGTCTTAAGCATTCACCTGACACCTCCCCCTGAACACAAACATACCCCAGCTGCCTGGACAACTGACAAGAGGAGGCAGAAGCAGGATAAGATAGTGCCTGTCCTCAGAATGCTTCGCGGCATCTGGTTCACTTGAATTTCTCTCCTTCTGTGTGAATTCTGATGGCAATGGCATTCTTTCATTTTTTATGTTACTACTGTCCTTCACTTCAGGTGTATTATTAAAGTAGGTTAAAAGGTAAACAAAGGTTACCTGAGATACTTTTAAACACAAGCAGAAAGGATCATTGTCAGCTTGGAGTGATGACATTACAGTCTAATTTAAAGGAGTGTCTCAAGCATTAAATGGACAGGGAAGTGATTCTAAACATTGAATATACTTTCCCAAAGGTAGCCTTTATTTGTGCACACAAAGTGGCCACCTGGCCATTCCACACCCCAAACCCACAAAAACAGCATGCATCATCACCATGAAACCCCCCTTCCCATCCCTAACAGGGCACATAACTCTACCCAGCATGCTGCTGCTGCTTCCTGTCACAATCATCATTTTGTAAAGATTTCATCCTCTCCACACAATATAAACAGTGGGCACAAGAACAATGGCCACAGTGACAGTTTAAGGTAATGGGTATACAGCTGACAGCTTGGGAATGACATCCTGACGTGTCATCCCCAAACATCCAGAGAATTCTCCCCCCCTCCCACGTTCCCGGTCTATGTCCTCACCTACGGACTTAGGATGGCACAGGAAATTCCATGGCTCTTCAATTTGTTGTCGGTGGGGCTCCCTGTTCTCTTATTGATGGGTTTCTAGGTCAGCAGGCCTTTGTGGCTTTCAGCAGGCCCCACAAAGACTCCCAGATGGGCCCTCTCAAGATGGGGCCTATTGTGGCTGTGTTTCTATGGGAGCCTTACAAATGGAACCTCCAGGAGTCATTAGGCTGTTGAGGCAGGGGGTAAGGGAGGGGGTGGGAGGTGGCGGGGGTATAGGAGCAACAGGGGGTGGGGGACGGTCATATCTTTGAGGTAGATCAGTCACTCTGGACAGTCATGGGATGATTTTGTATTATCCTTTTTTGCAGATTCTGACCTAGGTTTGGTAAAGGGGGAAATGCCTCTGCTTCATTTGCCTTTAAACAGGGGAGTAGGAGTGTGAGAGTCCTGAATCATATCTGTTAAAGGGGGAGGAGATAGAATATCTAGGTCAGGGTTTTTCCCCTTGTATGAATCTTTGGTCTAAAGCACTTCTACTAACCAGCTCAATTTAATTTATTATATATGGCATGTAAATTAAAGAAAGAAACTTAACAAAAAGCACTTTAGCTTCAAAACATCTAATTCACTATTGTAAATACAGCTGTAAAGATTGGTTATTAGGGGGTTAGGTTATATGCCCGTTAGCAGCATCTGCCAAGCCCCATTTACATTATATGTATGACATGTCTATTGTTAAGGTTCAACTTGTGACCATTGTTTCTTCTTTATCAATTCACTTTATTAGTGTTAGGCACAATGTGTTATGATTTTTTAAATTGTTTACCCTTGACACTTAAAAATGCAGTTTTTAAATGGATGACTTGGCCTCTTTGGAGCTGCTAGGAGTCAAATAGTTCCTTAAATGTAGAAGTTACAACTGAAAGATCCTGCTTATTATCTTATTTATCCCTATTCATACTGTTGCAGTTTTTCATTGCTTTTAGAAAAAAAGATTATTCTATATATACTATACACACACACACACACATATATATATATATATATATATATATATATATATATATATATATATATATATATATATATTATATATATATTTATTATATATATTTTTTTTTTTTATTCTGATAAAATTATTTCCTCTTGTAGGACAACAAATATCTGAACTTAGTGTCATGAAACCTAATTCAACCTACCTGCAACACTGTAAGAGTGCAACACCATAGAAGTGTTGGTAATTGTGGTTAAGTAACTTTAGGGTTGATGTATTTTCATTGTATCTCGAAATACTGCACATTCTCACTGCATATCCTGTAGTTATATAGATATGTTACTAAATATGTTATATGTACTTTTTAACTATTAGTCCTGCTTAGTTTGTCAGAGTAATACTTATGATGACCTACTTTCAAAATATATGTTATAGTATTCTACATAAATACTAAAATGATACACAGATCTAAGATACTTCCTATTCAAAGCACACTTTAAAGCTTTGAAATATTTAAACATGTAAATCAATCAGGCCACATATAATAGTAATTATAATGGGTAAATTAAAGCAAAACATTTTCACTTAAACTAATGGAATGAAACCATACATGGTCGACATAATAAGAGCCAGAAAGCTTTGTTCCTTCTGTTACAAAAACACAAGAGATGAGAGATCTTCAGACAGCAGCCATACTGCGCTGATCTCCCTCTAGTAGACAAATCAGGATGGACAGCTCAAGACACTTCAAAGGCAGACAACGACCAGTCTGATAATTTTATGTCTGTGTCTCGCAAACAGGCCATCACAGCTAAAGGGGCAGACTGTAGGAGACGACTGCCTGAAACAAACAAACAAACACACACTCCAAACTAACCCCCCATACTACCCACCCACCCAACAAAACAGACACGCAGACAGCGCAGTGTGCACACACACAGATCGCTTTTTTCAAACACAAGAGAGCTCACACACGCAATTCACCTTTACTGTGTCTCTCATTACCAGATGAAACCAACCGTACAATGATTCACAAAATGGAAGGGAAGAACGCATTAGTATATAATCACTGACTCCTGCATCGATTGGGGGGGTGAATTAAAGGGCAAAGCAATATCATCAGTTGGTATAGGCCTTTGCTACACACAAATTACAGCTTGAAGGGGAAACAAGAATACCTTAACCTTACTGTCTACCAGTGCATATAGCCTAGCCTATGATGAATGATAATAACAATAATAATATAGTGGAAGACATTTATGTGCCTAGAAAACACACATGCTTTGAATGTACTTCCGAAAACTTCTATAACACATCTGCAGATGAGCATGTCAATTAAGGATCACAGTAGATGTGTGAACACCTGGGATTCTAACCAGAGACCTTCAGGTCATTAGTCTGTTTGCCATTTTGCTAGATGGTGACACTCTAACCGCAAAGAGCCTGAGAAAAGGCAGACTATATCATTAGCTGTGGCATGCTAAAATGTCCAACTGAATTCAGTGTTGGGGATACATTTTAATATTTGCTGTACATGAATATGTAATACTTATACTTTCAGCGATGGGCTAATGCAGTGTCATTTAAAATCTATACAACTTCTTGATTGGGAGAGTTGCCAAATAGCTAAAGTCTATGCTTTAGAAAATATTAGCATATATGCATCTTACTGGCTTGAAATATTAAATATGATGAATCTTTTTGAACAGTGGACACCAATGCACTGACTGTATATGGGGTTTGGTAGTATTTTCGAATGACTGTATTTCAGTCCCTCATGTCCCCCTCATATGAAAGATCTCTGTATTATGGGTCTGAAAAAAAGCCTCCGATGACCCAAAAACTGTCATCGGTCCATGCTGGTGGAGTTTGTGTTAAATGCCGACCATTCAACATTCCACGCAAATTCATGGCTGTGTTTATACTCTGTGTTTACATTATTCCGAGCGCTAATACTACCATTGCGTTAGCTGAACTTTACGGAGCCTATAATATGTGCGCACTAAATGTAGCCTTTTACGTATGTCATTTTTATATAATGTCATATATATATATTTTTCTTTTTTAAAGATTTTTTGTGGCATTTTAGGTATTTATTGACAAGACAGCTGAAGAAATTAAAATGGGGAGAGAGAGGGGGAATGATAAGCAACAAAGGGCCTCAGCTCCTCGCTGCGTCGAGGAGTAAACCTCTATATATGGGGACCCGCTCTTCCAACTGAGCTATCCGGGCACCGTTTTTACATACTTTAAATGTCATGGTTGAAATGACAATAAAACACACTAGAGTCGAATGCCTCACTGTCTGTCTATGTCAGTAGGCGTGGCTTGGTAGTTGACTCTTTGAGCAGCGAAGCAAGTGCCTCCTGGGATTTGCTGTCTGTCATCCACATGAGCCAAAAACACATTTTCTGGCTTTTCTCAGCCTAGAACACACATTGCAACTTGTTTTACTGCTGCCCACTGCAGCGATCTTGCTAGTTACCCTTTAAGGAAGCAATCATTATTTTTAATTTGACCTTTAAACCTGTGTTCAATTTGTCAAGTGAGAGACTTACCTATGAGAATTACTGTTCCAACTGCTAACCCGCCACCTGTTTGTGAAGACAAAAGAAACAATAATATCATCAGTCACATATTACAGAGACGGTCTTATACTGAATCATTGTAAACCACTTGGAGCCAACGGTTTCCTTCCTTCGCCACATAGCATCTGGGGAGAAACTTTGGAGTTCAGTGTCTTGCTCAAGAATGACAAGGATTGAACAGCCAAACTTGTGGTTGAGGGCTGACCCTCTCTACCTCTGATCCACTCCTAATGTGACATGTCAAAATGTCTTCTGTTAAAAAGGCCCTTTGAAGGACTGGATATCTGAAGAGATGTCTCGCATGTTTTGCATTCAAACTGGTTATGGCACACGTTTCATTAACCCTGTTAAGAATTCTAAGTAAATTTAGAGAATAATAGGTCAGTCCTTGGTGATTCTTAATTCAATTAAAACAGAACATTGTTTGTTTTTATTCAACTAAATGGGTTTTGATAGACCTTGCTCCTGTCTGCCAGGGCAGGACAGTACATGGCTGGTAATCTGAGAATAATCTGAAACTAATTATTTTATAGAGAATGATCATGAAATAGAGCAGTCCTATAAAATGCTTTACAAGTCAAAGAAATAGGAAACCAGGCATGATAACAATACCAAGTACTGTTACATTTCTGTCAGAACATATCAATTAGGCTATACAAAAAAATAACTTGCACCACAAGAAGGTAGTGGCCCAAACACAGGACTACATATAATTCATTATATTTTATGAGGATCTTCGGGCTCAACAATACCCATATAAAAGGGGAAAAATGCTATAACATGTGATATAAGACCTGCTATTTAATGTGTTAAAATATGGCCAAGAATAAATAAAGATTATCCCCATCAAGGTTTTGAGAACGGAGTCTAAATGGGGATGAGGATAGGAATAATCTTGTTTTACGACATTTAAAAGATTTCCAATGTTATATTCTCTCCATAACAACATTTACTTCCATTATAAGTGTTTAGGAAAAATCAGAAAGTGATATTCCTTACACAATTTGTGGACACAACACTAACGTACACTGCTGCATTTACACAGAAAAACTCCTCAAAAATCCCACTTAGGTGTATCGGTGCCCATCTTAATAATTTCTTATAAAAACAATGGTGTCAAGTTGATACACAACTTTTGCTGTCTAATTTTATGTAATGAATCATCTATCTCACTTTATAACAACATAAATAAGTTGTCATTTTATATCAGTTAGGTGGATAACAGATATTAAAACGTATCTTGCAATTTAAGTTAAGACATTTGTTTGTTACATAGGTGACATCATAGTTTTTTGGACTATGTTGGTCCTTGGTGGCTTAAATCAGTTGGGAATACTTACTGTCACATCATCTTAAGTGCACATTAACTTATAGACAAAACTTAAAGCAATACCTTTTACGTGGGCCATACACATTGCAATGCAAAATCATAGTAAGTGAGCAAAACATGCCTGCTGAACTCTGCATAATGCTAACGTTAACTTTCACACTTTTAGTACAGGTTGTATTGTCCTGACAGTGACAAAACTCCCTATTTTGTGTCAATCATACATTTACTCTTTGGGGAAATTAATTACATCATTATTTGGTACCTAACTTCAGTGTGTATAGCTAACGTTACATTGAGAAACACAGTTAGCCTGGGTTGCTAGCGCTAAAGTTAAATCGCAACAGCAGACTGACCGAGCAGATAGTCGAGTGACGTGACACCGGTCGAAACTAAGAGTTGTCCGTTTTGAACCGAGGGTCTGGTACCAGGTATGGAGATTAACTTGCTCCTCGTTTTCTTCTGAAAACTCGTAGTATTGAACGGTGAACGTTCAGCTGAGGGTTTACCCACACTGCTCATGGGGGCCGCCATACTGCTTGTAACTCGGTCACGCCTGTTAATGTTTGGAGCGTGTTGTCCAATCAGAGAAGACTTTGGTTGTCCTCGACCAATGAGCGCAGCGATTGTTGCGGGGTCCCGTGGAAGCTGTCAAAAGAAATTTCAATGTGTTGTGGTAAATGCATGGTCGGAGCAAATCACTAGGTGAGTAAAACTGATGTCGCTTGTTCTTTTTTCTGTGTACATAATGTGATCCTGTGTGTTCTTGGAAATGGCCAACGGCTACTTAATTCCTATAAAGATAAAGGTCACCTAACGCATGGCTTTGTAACGCTTTGACCTCGTTGGTTCATTAACATTATACAACAAGAATATTGTTTGTAACAATCAGCCCCTTCGTTTACAAAGCCTATATCTTGTATAACAGTCAGAGTAGAATGCACTGCAATTAAAATACTTTATTAAAGCATTACATAATTCTGTAATAAGCTGTATCAATAGCACAATACGCTATTCTATGTTATTCTATTCTATTCTATCGTAGGGCGAGGAAAATACATTATATATCACGCCCAGATATCACCCTTGTCCTAGATGTAAATGAGGAGAACATTTAGCCTACACATCTGAATGGGGAAATTATGTTTTATAACCAGTAACCATCCGTAGGCTACACTAAATTGCTTTATTGCATAATAGATTGCCTTAAGTGTCACTGAATATTCGAAAACTGATTGAAACTGTCTTTGACAAGGAGCATAGAATATGAGTGTTTAACACACAGCAACGTGCACTACTTACATTACTCACACCTATATATAAAGCAGACATGACTGCCAGAAGTTGGACTATTTTAGATTAAGTTTGCATATATGATTCACAGTATGCACATATATTCATACTATTTAAATGAACACAACAAACATGGCACATTACTACAGACTAGTATAACACCAAAAATTTAAATTCCAAATGTTAAAAAAGAACAGAAATGTTTAGTGCCAGGGTCTTAATGGCAAAAGAGTATGTTGTGATGTTAGTTGCAATATCTCAATATAAGAGACTTAATCACAATAGCTGCATTGATAATTTATCACACCTCTATTTTATTCTATTCCCTGTCAAGGTATGGTGAGGCAATCTACTAATTGGGTCATGATAGGTCTTGTGTAATTTAATGTAATAAATAGGTAATTGATTGTATTTGTACAAGTGCATCACCATACAAAACTGCTTCATGCGTCTGTGCACATAAGATTAAGATTCAACTTTATTGTCATGTAGCAGAGTACAGGTACAGAGCCAGTGAATTGCAGTTGACATCCAACCAGAAGTTCAAAAGAAGCATTGAATACCAAAGTGCAGTGGCCAGGTTGGTTCAGTGGGTATAGCAGGTCCACATATACTTTGAGGTTTATGACTCCACGCAGAGGTCCTGGGTTTGAATCTGATCAGTAAATTTCCTCCATGTCTTCACCTTCTCTCTCCCATTTCTCACCTAGCTGTCCTATCAAATAAAGGCGGAAAAATCAAAAAACTAATTTTTAAACAAAATAACAAAGTGCATATTGAGTACAGTATGCTGTGCAGTTATGTAGATGATACAGTTCAATTATGTACAACAGTGTATAGTGATAATACAAAAAACTAATTTTTAAACAAAACACCAAAGTGCAGATTGAGTACAGTATGCTGTGCAGTTATGTAGATGATACAGTTCAATTATGTACAACAGTTTATAGTAATAAATACATGTTTTCCTGATTGTGTCTACAGTGACAGGTAAGGAGTATAGAGGGTTATGTACAGAGAGTAAATAGACATTCTATATACATTTTATATATATATATATATATGTGTGTATTGCAAAGGTTTATGGGCAGGTTATAGAATACAAAAATAAATATATTTTATATTATACAGTTTTGGGTGTTAGCAGTCCAAGGGCATTGATGAAACAGCAGATGAAACACTCCTGGTGCGGGAGCACAGGCTCCTGTATCGCCTGCCAGATAAGTAGGATGAAAAGACCATGGTTTGGATGGGTGGCATCCTTGACAAGGGTTTTGGCTTTGTTTGTACAGCGTTTATGACATGTGTTGTGGATAGAGGGGAGTTGGGAGCCAATAGCCAGATTTCACTACTCTTTGTAGTACTTTGCAGTTGGCAGTGTTGCAGTTCCCGTACCATACAGAGATGCAGTTTGTGAGTATGCTCTCAAAGGTTCAATGGTAGAAGCTTGATAGAATTCTAGGACATACAGTATGGGTGTGCTTTCTTAAGGGTCCATAGAAAGTGAAGGCACTGATGTGTTTTAACAGACTAGAGGAGTTGAGAGACCAAGAAAGAATTTCTGTGATGTGGACCACAAAGAACTTAATGCTAGACACACATTCCACCTCAGCACCACTTATTTTGAAGGGTGTGTGTGACTTGCTCTTGATTCTCCTGAAGTCCACAATGATCTCCTTGGTCTTCAGGGTGTTGATTGTGTGCCTTGCTCTTGATTCTCCTGAAGTCCACAATGATCTCCTTGGTCTTCAGGGTGTTGAGTGCAAGGTTATTGTTTTTACAGCACAAAGCTAGGTGCTGTACCTCATCCCTATATGCTTTTTCCATCCTCCTCATGGTAGCAGCTGTATGTAAATTGCTACTGCTTGTGTATTTATGGTTAAGTTGACAGTTAATGTCAGTGTGGATCCCTGTGCGTCACGTTCCCAATCGCATTCAGTAGTCTTCTTGGAATGTTAACATAGTGGAAAATATGTATCAGACATCTGTTCCATTTTAAGCATAATTAATGAAGTTGTATTCAAGTGTAGTAATTCCATTTTATATCATGTTTGGTATATATTTTTGACTCTGACTACTCTATCTAGAACATATTATTAATATTATTTAAAATATTAAATTGGCTGTACAATAAATCAATTATTTTATCGTCAGCGCAATACCAACTCAAGCAATAAACACATTAGTGAGTTAGTTGAAAGAGTATTTATAGAAAACTGCACTTCACACATCCTTTTTAGTGGTGCCTTTCATGTTCAATTCAATGTTCAATTGTTCAATAAATGAATGTTGGATAATATTTAATTTTGTTTGTTTTTAATTCAACAAGCAAGTTATTGTATTTTAGCAGAATACTGAAAGCAGCAGAACTGATTAACATTTTAATATCTGTGTATCGCAATATCGGTACAGTATTGCAATATTCAACAATGTTATCGCATATGTTTATTCATATTGTGCAACCCTAGTTTGAACCTATTTTACAACAGAAAAACAAGTATTGCAACAAATGAATCTATAGATTAAATGTTTAAAAAAATAATTAAGCTATATATTATATATAGCTGCACTATATATTGTGGATATATTCCACCTGGTCACTTTCACCCTGTCATGGGACACTTGAATAGAACAGAGCCATAATTAATGTTATTAGTAACACCTGTGCTTTTCCTAATATGACAAGTCCAAATGTCCGTTTTGGGAAACGCCTGCTGATGATGGAAACCTCTTTCACATATCTGATCAGGCAAACCGCTGGCAGGGGAAAGGCCAATTTCTTTTGCACTGTATAATGTCCACTATTAATACTGGCTGACTGATGAGTGATAAGTGTAATCCTTAAGACAGCTGTAAAAACGCTTTGTGTGGCTAAGAGAGGCCAGAGGCAGCACAAGATCACAGGATACTGCGAGGCTCCAGAGGATGCAATAGCCCAACTGCTCACTTAACAAATGCTCTCAGCAGAGGCAGTCCTGCTGTTTTGACAGCACTGTTGAGATTTATATGTGCTGACAGAAGACCAAGGAAATATATCATGGCTGACAACACTGGGCATTGTTGAAATCCTATATGAGACACATACGATGCGCTGACTGACTTGCATCTCAGATGGAGGAGAGCTAGCTTCAGCAGTGCAACATGCAGGATGTAGGAGTACATTGCTGTTGAAACTTTCACCACATCCTCTGTACAGTCACCTAATTTTTCCAATTGTCTCAAATCCCAATTTAACCCTCGGGTTCTGTAGCACAATTCACTCAGTGGTAGTGTAAATAGAGCAACATAATTTTCCCTCTTTTTCAATGTGTCATCAGTGCATGTTTTTGTTTTTCTTCAGTCTTTTTGTCAGTTTTATCAGTCTCTGTATCTGATTGAGCTATATAATGGCAGCAGTCATAACATGTCAGACCTTTCCTGGTCAGATTGTTTTGGTTTCTTCAGTTTAATTCTGCCAACAGTGTGGAGCTGCGAAAAGCAGTACACTTCTTGCGTCCGGGGGATGCAAGATTATCATCAACATGCTCTATATTTGTTTTGTTAGCGTTGAAAGTAAAGTAATATTCTAAGGGCACAAGTACAATAAGAGTAGGATGGGTTTTGTACGCAGCTAATTTTGTCTAAGGATTGGTCTTTTTCCATTTATTCAACGTTCTATATTTTAAATAGCTTTTATTTTGATTTCTTTGCTGATACGGGATGCCATACAGCAAGCCATGTTTAGCTTGATTTATAGGATGGAAAAAAATAGACAATGGAAAAATAAATTTCAGATAGAATGAAAGGAATTCATATACTTAAAAATCCAGGTTTTCTTAGAGGTCGAGGTGTCTGTCATTAGCTAGTGTTAAAATATATCAGGCTTTGTCATAAGCCGGCGAGTGCAAAACACCAACTCCTCTGTGAATGTGATACAACACCAGATAAGATCTCTCAATTCTCTCAGCACCAGGCTAGCACCATGCATTTGCTTGTGGTCAATACAATAAGGCTTAGTGGCTGATTTTTCCATTCTATGTAATTGGCTGGGGACTCTGTCAACCCACACTTCCTTTCAATTCATAGCAGTTGTATTCATATCACTTGCCTATTATTTGCTCTGGCTGACCCATTGATTGTAGGTTTAAACCCTCAGCTCCTCAAATAGTAACCTCGCTCAGCTGTTTCACGGCTGTGTTGCCGTTAGCAACAATGAAAAGAACAATATGGAGATCAGTTGCTTCAGTTAAGCCTCTGATAGAAGGCAGACCTAGAAAAGATTGGGGGCTAGACATAGTACTCTGTGACTGGGACTTTTACATCTGTCACTCCCCATCCAGCCAGGTGTCTGTGTCTAAATCAGTAGGATTATCTCTGATTGGACTGATAGTTGAAACAGACCCCCCTGGTTGCCAAACCTCTTCTTTTTTTATAGATCACATTAAGATAAAATCAAGCACAAATGCAACAAGACTAATGCCACGCCCTCCTCTGCCTTCTGCTGCCCAGAGGAAGACATCAGAGGTAGGATTCGTCCTCCAGACTCCCTTCCATCTGGGATCCTCAGGGAGAAAAAGAATATCTGACAAGGGGCTTGTAAGCCTCTTAGCCCCCCTGTTGCCTAGCTCTCTCTCAGCTCATGTTTTCCTAATTTAGTTGTGTAAGGAGTCCACTGCAAGGCCCTTATGTACTGTTTGGATTGTGATTCTCTTTGTGGTTCTAATAGACTGCCCATGTTTATCAATTAACACTACTCAGCCAGTGGCAGGTTCAACTCTCTTGAGACCAGTAGCAGTAATTCCTTTCTGAATATTTTCTTATGGCTTCAATAGTGTGTTTAATTAGATATCCATTTTGATATGTTGTTATTGGCCTCACCTTCACTAAACAAACATTTGCTTGCTGTTATTGCGCAGGCTTAATTTCCTAACTGATACTGATACTAGCAAAATTCAACAGAACTGGCTGCGGAACTTTAGCAAAAAAATGTCAGTGTTAATATTTTTTATGTTAATTTTAAGCAGAACATTATTTTCAATCTACAAATATATTTTAATAGAAATATTGAAAACAGCAACCGTATCTTTATCCTCCAACCTTTAAAACATTTCTTATGTGTTCATATGCTTCTAGATGCCACCAAACTTTATTATTTGACAATTTACTTAAACATTAGAATATTGTCAAGGTCATTTCACTGTTTTCATCCCGAGGAAGCATCACATTTGATGATATGAAAGAAAAATAACAACTTGCCCAATGTTTATCAACTTATGAGAGACTATTTCCATTTTCCCTAGGACTTGTCTGTCATAGCAACATTTATGAAGCCTCTTTATACATGTCAATGCAGATGGCAGAAAAACACCTCGTTCACATTTTGTTTTTGCAGCAGTGTCTCAAATTGAACACTTGAAATGCTTTTGACAGCTTGCTGGACACAGTGATAGGCATCCCTATTAATACCGCACTTCATGCTCATAGTTATTGCAAAAAAAATCTTTCAATTTCATACTTACTACTTGTGTTCGCTCTGTCCTGAGTGAACAGGGCTCCCTCAGTAAGAGGATCACAGAGTTAAACACACAATGAGGTGTTTCCATCCACTGTTATTCATTTGGGATCCCCCTCTTTTCCCCACTGTAACGCTGTGCTGTGACCACAGGAGGCCCATGGCCACAGATGGTGCTGCAAAGAGGGCTGCGCTGACTTTCTTTGTTTTCCCATGAACATGTTTGGCGTGTAATCCTGGATTAACAGAGAGACTTTGTGTTAATTTACAGCTGTAATACAGCATTCAATTAATGTTGGTGCTCCCCAACACACACACATGCACTGGGTGTTAGTGTGGGTTGCTTGACTCTTTGCTTGGGGAGTTAGAGGTAATATAGATCCTATCTGAGGTCTCTGTGGATGTCCATCTCATTCTGAATCCCAAAGGAGTTGCTGCAGCTCATATATACACTTTCTATGAAACACATAGGTAATGCTTTTGTCTGTGCACAGTCGCACCACATCACACCACATGTGCACACACAGGCACACACTATCAATGACAGAGGGTGCCTCAGAAAACCAGGCGGCTGCATATGGACTCTCTTGATATCAGTCACTGGCCGTGTGATCTTGTTATGCAAAGTCCCTTAATCCCTACCTATGATGAATGCAGGCTGGAATGGAGGGAGGGAGTGTGTTGGGGGGCTGAAACAGAGATATGAGGCCAGCTGTACGGAAGGCTGTCCACTATGTTTTGCGAATGAGTGCTAGCAAAGATTCCTGATCCCCAGCCTAGCAGAAGGAAGAGCATGTGTAAGATCATGTCCGAGAGTGCATTACAGTGCCGCAGTGACAGAGATGCTGGTGGTTGAAGCACCAGGGCAAGACAAATAGAGCTGAACATGTCGCCTTAGTGCGGACCTAGAGATTCACATAAACCTTTAGACCACTTGCTTCCCAACAGAGGAATTATAGGGCCAGGGGTGTCATTGTACCACCTGTGGGAGGACTGAGTTTATAGTTCCTGTGGAACAGAACAAGACACCAGAGCAGCATGTGACTGGAAAGGGCCACTTCATTTGGGCCCTGTGCTGAGCATATATATGTCCCCCTTCACCTGCTTGAGTGCTGTTATTCACAGTTGCGGCAAAAAGCAGAGGGTTGCCATGGGTGATCAGGGAACACGGGGTAGCAGCGTGGGGGGTGGGGGTGAAAGGATGGAGTTGGTCTTTTTTGGATCAGAGAGGATGGTGAATGGGCCAAAGAGCCAAACCATGCTAGGGATGAAAGAATGGATAGAGGGTTTAATAGGTGGAATATAGTGGGCATGAATAAGAGGTGTGTGTGTGTGTGTGTGTAGCTGAGGGGTGTAATGGGATTAGGGGTAACACCTTTGGCAGGACTAGAAGAGCCACCTGACACCCGGTCTGTTGGGGACCTGGTTTGAAAGGGGGGTGGAGGTGGTGGGGCAAGGGAGAAATGGGGGGTCTAATCCGTGTCCATCTTTGGGAAGTCATTCCCAGAGCTCTGAGGATTTGGGGCTTTGGTTTCCGCTCTACTTGCTTTTGTTAATAATACCCTGGGAGGGAGAAAAGACATGGAGAGAGAAATAGAGAAAGAGACAGAAGGAATAAGGGAGACAGAGAAAATATTTCTTTACCTTGTGGTGGACTGGTAAGACAGCGGCCTAAGGTAAAAATGTTTGAAGTGCAGACTAACCCCTAAGCCATTTTAGTCTTCTATTTATTCTTTTCAAAAACATACAGTTTCAATCTGTTTGTGTATTTGCATATATGTGTGTGTGCAGGTGTGCCTGCGTACACACTGTGCACGGCAGTGTGTAAAGATTGACTTACTTTCTTCTGTCCATCCAACAGGTTGCAGCTTGAGTAAAAGTCAATAACCTGAGTGGGGCTGGGATGTTTGCTCAGAAGACACACGGATGGTCCTTGTGTGTGTGTGTGTGTGTGTTTGTTTGTGTCGACAGTGTTTGCAGGGCGGGTAGAGGGGGGCTGGGGGTGTTTTTGTGTTTCTATGGTGCTGACAGAAGTTGATAACTGCTCTAATGATTGTGGTGGTAGTGGAGGCAGTACAGTGTCAGGGACTAGCTGCAGACTGCATGGCTGGATGTGTCACAGCCTCTGTGTTTGTCCATCACCTGAGCGCAAGGTGTTGATTGGTCCATCCTACACAGGATCAAAGTTCAGGGCAGTTTTCTAGTGTGAACTGTCCGCTCAGACTCTGAGAATGAAACACCAGGGAATGTGCCATCTTAGCATTAGGCCAACTGTGACAACCTTGTCCACACCTTTAGAAATTAATCCCCAAATAGCTTTTGTTTTTAGACATCCTGTAAAAGACATAAGGCTATATAAATGGATCACTGAATCTTTTCATACCACTATATGTATAGAGCATCTGATAACTACAGTGAGGAAAATAAGTATTTGAACACCCTGCTATTTTGCAAGTTCTCCCATTTAGAAATTATGGAATGGTCTGAAATTGTTATCGTAGGTGCATGTCCACTGTGAGAGACATAATCTAAAAAAAAAATCCAGAAATCACAATGTATGATTTTTTTAACTATTTATTTGTATTATACAGCTGCAAATAAGTATTTGAACACTTGTCTATCACCTAGAATTCTGACCCTCAAAGACCTGTTAGTCTGCCTTCAAAATGTCCACCTCCACTCCATTTATTATCCTAAATTAGGTGCACCTGTTTGAGGTTGTTACCTGCATAAAGACACCTGTCCACCCCATACAATCAGTAAGAATCCAACTACTAACATGACCAAGACCAAAGAGCTGTCCAAAGACACTAGTGACAAAATTGTACACCTCCACAAGGCTGGAAAGGGCTACGGGGAAATTGCCAAGCAGCTTGGTGAAAAAAGGTCCACTGTTGGAGCAATCATTAGAAAAGGGAAGAAGCTAAACATGACTGTCAATCTCCCTTGGACTGGGGCTCCATGCAAGATCTCACCTCGTGGGGTCTCGGTGATCCTGAGAAAGGTGAGAAATCAGCCCAGAACTACACGGGAGGAGCTGGTCAATGACCTGAAAAGAGCTGGGACCACCGTTTCCAAGGTTACTGTTGGTAATACACTAAGACGTCATGGTTTGAAATCATGCATGGCACGGAAGGTTCCCCTGCTTAAACCAGCACATGTCAAGGCCCGTCTTAAGTTTGCCAATGACAATTTGGATGATCCAATGGAGTCATGGGAGAAAGTCATGTGGTCAGATGAGACCAAAATAGAACTTTTTGGTCATAATTCCACTAACCATGTTTGGAGGAAGAAGAATGATGAGTACCATCCCAAGAACACCATCCCTACTGTGAAGCATGGGGGTGGTAGCATCATGCTTTGGGGGTGTTTTTCTGCACATGGGACAGGGTGACTGCACTGTATTAAGGAGAGGATGACCGGGGCCATGTATTGCGAGATTTTGGGGAACAACCTCCTTCCCTCAGTTAGAGCATTGAAGATGGGTCGAGGCTGGGTCTTCCAACATGACAATGACCCGAAGCACACAGCCAGGATAACCAAGGAGTGGCTCTGTAAGAAGCATATCAAGGTTCTGGCGTGGCCTAGCCAGTCTCCAGACCTATACCCAATAGAGAATCTTTGGAGGGAGCTCAAACTCTGTGTTTCTCAGCAACAGCCCAGAAACCTGACTGATCTGGAGAATATCTGTGTGGCGGAGTGGGCCAAAATCCCTTCTGCAGTGTGTGCAAACCTGGTGAAAAACTACAGGAAACGTTTGACCTCTGGAATTGCAAAAACAGGCTACTGTACCAAATATTAACATTGATTTTCTCAGGTGTTCAAATACTTATTTGCAGCTGTATCATACAAATAAATAGTTAAAAAATCATACATTGTGATTTCTGGATATTTTTTTTTGATTATGTCTCTCACAGTGGACATGCACCTACGATGACAATTTCAGACCCCTCCATGATTTCTAAGTGGGAGAACTTGCAAAATAGCAGGGTGTTCAAATACTTATTTTCCTCACTGTATGTACTCTGACATTGTTCCATAATCTATAGTTGTGTTTTGTGCTGTAGGTGGAGATGTTCCGCAGTGTGCTGGGGAAGACCTTGGGGTTTGTGGGCTACACAGTCCAGTATGGCTGCATTGCACATTGTGCCTTTGAATACATTGGAGAATTTGTGGTGGTTTGTATTATTAAGATTACAGAATGAAAGACCGATTCATTTGTCTCAAATTATCTTAATTCATTTATGCACAAGAAATAACTATGTTTTCTTGTTTTGTTTTTTTACTTTAGTGTTCTGGTCCATCCATGGAGCCTACCATTGTCAACCATGACATTGTTTTCTCTGAACGGATGAGTCGGCAGCTTTTCAAAATACAAAAGTGGGTTTCAGACAGTGGATTTGTATGCAACTTAGACATTTTACAATTTACATTTTTGATTCACTGCAAGACTTTTAGGCCAATTTTATTTTATTTTCTTATTTTTAAAGAAGGACAGGCTTACAGCAATGTCCAACATGTATGCATCATAGACAAAACAATGTAATTTGCCTGTTCTATGAATTATTATCAATCAATTATTCTTTATTTGTATAGTACCTTTTATGGAAAAGCAATGTACCACAAAGTGCTTCACATTATAAAAACAAAGACATCAACAAAACACACACACACACACACAGTTAAAGTGAAAGGCAGCAAGAACACAAAACCCTGAGTGGTTACAGATGAACTGATTATGTTTTTGTTTTTTCAGGGGTGATATAGTAATTGCAAAGAGTCCATTTGACCCACATATGAACATTTGTAAAAGGGTTATTGGACTGGAGGGTGACAAGGTCTGCACAAGTTCCCCATCAGATCTTTTCAAGGCCCACACATATGTGAGTATGTTTACATCCCACAAGTCCATATTTGTTATAAGTGTTATGATTTTCAGCTGCTTTTCCTATACATCTTGTGACCACCTGCTTTACCAAGAAAAGTTCATGATAGCAGTTTTTTAGTCTCTTTGGAAGAAAAAAGGTTAAAAAGGTACGGTAAAATAGAGAATAAATGAAGAATGTGTTTGCAACAAAGCACTTGAGTTTGTTTCACCCTAAAATGACAAACAGAATCTCTATGCATAATGCAAAACCATCTCTCAGTTTGTCTTTTGTTTCTTTGTGTGTGTGGACCACTGTCTATAGACTATCAAAGTTGTTTACATTTTAGGCCGCACACATCCATTTTGTGTCATTGGTCAAAATATCAGCTTTTGACAACACCTATATTTCCTCAGAACAGTGATAAAACCAGAGAGTGAGCAGGGGTTCTGCTGCTGAAACCACTGTCATTGCTTTTCTATTACTACTCTCCCCAACGCCCACAGCTCAGGCCTGCAATCTCTCTGAAGCCTGTTAGAGTTAGTGCCAGCCGAATGGACAGACTGATGGGTGGGCGGAGGTGTGTGTGTGTGTGTGTGTGTGTGTGTGTGTGTGTGTGTGTGTGTGTGTGTGTGTGTGTGTGTGTGTGTGTGTGTGTGTGTGTGTGTGTGTGTGTGTGCATGTACATGTGTATGTACGTTTGCAAACCAAAGGTTGCATGTTTTTGAATTTATTGTGTATTTTATAGACTATGGGCATGAGTTCAGCAAAACGTAGTGTAAGGCCAAGCCTGTAAGTGTCATTTGACAAATGAAATAGGAAATAAAGAGGTTTCCTCTTTGATTAGCTTCACCCCCACATACAGAGGACTGAACTTGTAATAGGTGACATCATTGCGCTGTGATTCGTGATCCCAGGATGTAGGGACAAATGTTTCATTTTGGGTCATTTTTAAACTTCCTACTAGGTGGACAGCGACTGTATTTTTGGTTTGTCCATCACGATTTGGATGAAGCTCATCAACTTCCATTCATGCTGACGCTCCTCTACTTTCATTCACTTTTATCTAGCAGCTACCAAAACCAATCAATAGATGACAATATATTGGTGGCATGTTGAAATCTTCAGAGCTGTCCATTCATTCATCTGGTTTCTGTTGTCAATCCAAATCAAGGTTATGTGGATCTGCTTTACACTCATTATGAATATGGTTGTGTTCTAATATGTAAACTGTGTAGCTTGGGCCAGTTTCACACATAACTTTTTAAATCAAAAAAGGGACAGCCAGTGTCTCTATGACATTCTGTACTGTGACATATTGTCTCAAATCAACTTTTAGAGTTAAAAAACATCTATATTATTAACTACACCTCACACAGATACGTTTATATTAGTCATAGTGTGGGAATACACAATAGTGTATTGTATAATTTAATAATAATAATTTATAAGTCTTTTATATATATCAAACACATCTTTATAACTTATAACTTAGGAGCCAAAGACAATGTCTTTTTTATCCACAGTCCACAACTCAAAAATATAGTGATATTCTCACATTTGAGAAGCTGGAAACAGAGGATAATGGACATTTTTGCTTGATTAAACAATTGAAATCATTAGTCGATTGCCAGAAATAGCTAAAGATTAATTCAAGAGGAGTAATAAATAAATCTGTTGATGTGCTCATCTATTGGGTGTCCCCACTGTCACATCCGGTTTTACGCCATAATGAAATATAAAATATTACTCACATTTGAAAATGTAAAACTGCTTAATAAGTATTGATTCTAGACACTGTGGCATTGTATTTGACCCAACCTATTTTAAATGGTTACAGCCCTACATGTTTTTATTCATGTTATCTGATCAAATAAAGCAAGACTAAAAGTTATGTTTGTAAATCTCCAGCATAAGGGCAGGAAAGCTTTGTTTACTAGCACAACAAATGTACCTGGGTTTTTTTTGTGTATCTGGTGGATGACTGGATTTTGGTTCATTATGCAGCAGGAATAGAGAGACAGAGAGTGAAAAAAATGAGAGCTTTTATGATTCTTTTTGGTTTAGGACAATTTCCCTCTTTTGAAAATGCATTTATAGCAATAGGCAAGCGAGCTTGTGTGTTGTTGTGGACATTTTGCATTTGTAATATTTTTGCTACTCCAAATAAACAAAGCAGATGAGAAGCTTGAAATAACCAGCATGCTATTCTTCTGTCACTAAGCATTTTATTTTCAAATCATGCAGGCTAATATGCTTTCCGCTGTTAATTCTTTTAACTCCCAGGAGCAAAATCACCGGCTTTATGTGACAACATTTGGGGTAACTGAGAAAATACCCGCTGTTAACATAAATGTTTAGGCTCCCTCAGGGAGTTTTTTTCCCCAGAGGATGTATGTGTTTGTGTGACTGTTAGGATGGTGTGAGCCATTATGGGTGGACCCGGAAAGATAAATTTTGGAAGGCAGTGTTAGACCCTGTCATCACCTCCTTTTTTGTTCTGACAGACAGGCAGGTCTTCTCCACCCTCAGAGATCCAACAGCAGACTAATTGCCCTGTCACCTTTTAGAAATCATTTCTGTGTCTGAGCTATTGTGTCAAAACAATGACACTTGATCCCTAATATTATAGCAAAGAGGGTGACAGAGAGATGGAATGTCCCCATACGTTCTGTTCTTTGGAGTATAGATAGACAGAGTAATACGGTGAAAGATGATCTACAAAAGCCTGTATGTATTGAAGATGAACATAATTCACCACCTCAATCATGTTAATGTAATGAGCACTGTAATGGTGTGGCTGTTAAACAACACACCTCCGCAGCAAGGAGAGCTCCCGTTTCAGTGCCTCTCGACACAGCTCTGACAGGTACACAATGCCACGCGTCGACCCAGCCTACAACCAAAGAACGTGTGCCATCTCTGCCGTCCATCACACCAGAGCCGCCAGCACAGCCGGTCAAAGTATCTTTACTCGCAATACTACAACTCAGTGTTGGGCCTACTCAATCTTTGGGAATCTTTGTGGTTGGAAACATCTGTTGATGACAGTTTTAGCTGTTACACTGTCAAAATAACATGTTTATACTGTTTATGTGCTATTCTGCCAAATGACTTGGGTATTTCCACACCACCCTGTCTGCAGAAGCTTATAAAACAAAACCTTTTATGTGCATGCAAAGAATCAAGTGACGCTAATGACTTTGTGGCTATTTACAGGTGCATAAAACAGCAGCTGTCTTTAAAAAGCAGAGTCAAGGATGATGCATTATCTGGTTACACCGCTGCTTTGCATCAACCTGGTTTTAAATCAGCATTGAGTTTTTTTTTTTCTTCTTGTTCACACACCTGCGACTCGCAAGGTGATATGCATAATATTTTATCCTTGTGCTGGCCACAGATAGATAGATAGATAGATAGTTAGATAGATAGATAGATACTTTATTCATCCTGAAGGAAATTTTAGAACCATAGTACAGCAGGTCAAGTTTCAGACCACTTTGCTTTCTCACTTTTCCGAAAAACTGCTTGGTTGATCCTTTAAAGTACTTTTGTCTTTACTCAGGCTTGTGTTTCTCAATATGGTCATGTGTTTTACAGGACTCAAAATCAAAGTTCCTACTTTAGCTGTTGTCGATCGGATTGATTGGGCGTCATATTGGTATTAGCCAGGCTGGATCCTAGCACTGAAGTGATGGCGAGAGCGTCTACGAAAAGTTTTCATCCATTTCACTAAATTAAGTCTGTGTGTGCAGTGGTTTCACCAAATTCTGGATAGCCGCTTGCATTTTTTCAATCAAACCTCTATGTTTTGATGAGGATGAGCACAACAAAGATTATGCTTTTTTTTAAATAGAAAATGAGGAGAAATGGCGGGTTTTGGTTTGGCAGATGACAAATGGTGGTGTTTCTATTTCCTGTGCTTGGGAGCCAGCATATGTTACCATGTTAATGAGGTGTAATGGTGGGAATCCAGCATGCTGACATATGGTTCTCAGATGACTCCTTTAATGATATTCATTTCTGTCGTCGTTATTCGGTGAGTTGTTTACCTCATGTTAGGTCAACATGTCACTCGCTTGTTATTATGTCACATCATCTGTCTCAATTATCGAATATGAAATGTAACGCAGCATCCCACAGTAGGACTGAAGACTAATCAAAGAGCAGGGTGATGGGACTAAGAAATACTGGCAGAGGCGAAGACGTGACGTCACCTCAGTGAAGATAATATTCTGTTTCGTTATTCATGTTTTTCTCTTTCCTCCAGAAGACTTTTGCCGTTAGAAAGTTAGGCAACACAAAAATAGACTTGTGGATTGTGATGCCCATTATGACAATATAATGTGTTGTTGATCCTGTCTGCACATATAGGGGACAGCGCACTTAATTAGGGCCTTGACAAGCCTACTCTCCTAAAGTGATGAGATTAATCATAATTGGTGTCACTGTGAATTAGAGCCCGCTTGGATGACTGCCCCACTGGCAGGTCGGACCACGGTGGAGACCCTTGGACACTGCTGCTAGCCGCAGCTTAGCCCTCTCTATCTCCCTCATTCCCCATTTTCACTCTCTGTCTCTCTCTCTCTGCCCTGCTATCTCAGGCCCCTCTTTTGCTTTACCCTCCCTGGGTAAGAGGGGCGCAGATCTCAGCCAACAGCCTAATGACCCTGTTTGAAGTTCTTATAAATCCCTCCCGACCCTGCCCGTTACCCATGACCCCTCTCCTAAGACGGTTCGGGGTTAAAGAGGGACAGGCAGGTTGACGTTAAGATAGGCTAAGGAGGGAGGGATGACTGAGGTGACTCGTAGGGGGTAGGGTTAAAGTAGGTTCTCACTACATAATAGTTCAACTCACTTATACATATTAAAGTTAGGAAACGGTGCAATTTCAGAGATTTCCTTTGTTGTGGGGTAAAACAGTCTACATGTTAATCAATTTCTTGTCCTTTTTACATGTGGTGATGGTGTTTAGGTTCCAAAAGGCCATGTATGGCTAGAAGGGGATAACCTCAGGAATTCCACTGACTCAAGGAGCTATGGCCCAATTCCCTATGCCCTCATCCGAGGGCGAGTATGCTTAAAGGTAATAGGGTAATAGGAGGTGTACTGTATTTTGTCATCTATTATAAAAAATAAATATAAAGAACTGTTATTTTGCCAAATGAGGAAAATAGTTACAATTAAACCTCTCATATATTGGTTCTAACAGTGTTCATTTGGTTTTTAATTAGTACAGTATGGCCATTTCTAAGCACCATTCATAGTTGTGAGTCAGTTTGAAGTTCAAAGCAAGTGTGTCTGATTGACCAAAGCCTGGACAACATATTGTCTAGCTTTCCATTCTGCTGTGTTGTCATGTCACTGGATGTCATAGCAACCACGACCCTGGAAACAGGTCAGCCAACCTTCTGTCCATCTGATTGGACAGCGGCACTCCACTGGAGGCCCTATTACGACAGCTGATGAAATAACAAGATCTTCGAACACAACATTAAAAGCCATATTAGCAAATGTGTCCAAGCAATGAGAAAAAGTGTTACACATAATGGTTGGAAGTCCTTAAATTTTGTTGTTATGTGAGTCTTATCTCTCTTTTAACCCATTGTTTCTCTGTACCCTTTGTCCTATACAGCTTTGGCCGCCAAATAGTTTTGGGACCCTCAGAGAAAGCCCAACCAGACGGATCATTAAAACTCAGAGTGACTCAGACTGACTCATTCACTTTGTTTGTACCGTATGTTACTTTGTTTTCAATCATTTCTGAATAAACTTTTTAAAATGTTATTCTTTTAATCATGCTGAGCTGATTTAACACCCAGTATTTTAAAGTTGAAAAAGCAACACCATGCAATCATAAATGCTTCATCTCCAGATTCATTTTACTGTTTTATAACTGACAAGGCGTTGTCATCTGTGGCTTACAGTGTGTTGGCTGTGGCTGTGCAGCACTATAGGAACAGCATTGCATGAGCAGCAAGTAAAGCTGTCTCTGTGGAACTGCTAAAGGCAGAGAGGGAGCAATGGCAAAGATGAGATGCAAAAGGTTTATGTTGGCATTGTGCTCATTCAGTAACAAGACACACAAATAATTACATTTTAAATTAACACACTAAAGACTAAATGATACCTTACAGTACATATACTGGGATAGTTACTTGTGGTTGAATTTATCTGTTTGATTTAATTTGCTCTGAAATGCACCTACACCACAGATTTGCAGGACCGTTTTATATGTGCTTTAACAGAGATATCTGTCTAAATCTGTAAACTATGACCCCTAGAAAGACATCTTGCGTCTCATTTCCTTAAAAGGGATATTATTAATTTCATGTTTACCCTTACTTAGTATTATGGTAAAACAAAAGCTCTCTTATTGTTTAATATTTCATTAGGCTGCCAGGCCTATTGAAAATATGTTAACATTTCCCATTTAACCATACAATATTAATAAGCACTTAGTAAGGGCCTCACTCAACACTGAAAGGGGTGTGTGTGTGTGTGTGCTTAAGACACAGCATTATTCTCAGCTTTTTGTAGAAACCAAACATGTTTCTCTTAAAGAGCTAAGAAAATCTTGGTTAAACAAAACTACCTTAGATTTCTGTCTGACTTCTTGGTCCTATAAATGTTTACCCAGGTTTCTATCTGGATTTTCACAGGATCCATGTGCATGACATAGACTTAACGGGGGAAGTAATGTGACAGTGGTGTGGAGAAAAGAGAGAGCGCTACTGTAGCTTTATACATCTTTGTTTTGTATCCAAAATAATTAAATCCACAATTTGAATGAGCAGAAGATAAAATAAATGAGTCTATGCAGTTACCACCTCTGAACAGCAGATACAATTCAAACACAAGCACACACAGAAAAGACTGTGCTCTGTCACTTCAGAGCCAAAAGCAAGGCACAGTGACAACAACAACTTTTTCAAAAATCTGACCAGAGGGAATAACTATGCTGGCTGTGATATCATGTTTTTTATCAGCCTGCTGACTTTCACAAAAAGCCCTGCACTTCTGCCTATTTCTAAGGCCTGCTCAGACTGTCCTGGACACGGGGACATAACAGCACATTCACATACTGGGCTGGGGATGCTCAGCTGGTCATTCTCCGAGGCAGAGAGGGACTCTTCCTTAGAGCTCCCCAGGGGAAGTGAGTTCCAGGCAGCCGTGGGTCCCTGTCCAGCTGCTTCCTCTGTCTGGAGGGGGCCAGAGGGTCAGAGACAAGGCTCCCTGTGACAGTGAATTATCTGCCTGAGTGTGACTGTGCCTGCTGGGAGGGACGCTCAAGATTGCGTGGGCGTCTGTGTGTGAGTGTTTGTGTGTCAATGTGTGTGTGCATATGAAATATATTTATACAGGGTTTTGCTTCAAGCACATCTTTGTTTCTCAAGGTTTAATATTCATCTGCTGCGTGTCAACACAAAGCCAGTGTTCAGCTGAAATGCTGACACAAGTAATCTTAGCATGTCCCTTTAAAGATACTGCCCCATAGAGGGAGCTCTGACTGTTTACTAATGTAACTCAAGCCCTGGTGGATAAAATGTGATTTAAGTCATGTTCAGCAGGTTAAAGCTGAAGATTATGAATTTATACCACCACCAATGTAGTCTTATTTACTGTTCCCAAGGAGAAAAAGCGAGAGGCCAGTTTCATAATAATGCCTAATCAGACTTTCCTCATATAGCCTATTACCTAAGTTTGACCTGCATATTACTTGAAGTATACAGATACAGTACATCCTGTATGTTGCCTTTGCTGTCATTCTTTGAGTTGTGTCAAGAGACCAGAGTTTCAAAGAGATGACCGGGCAGAGATGTATATCATTATCATGCTGAGTGGGCACAAAGCTGGGAGTGAGGCAGGAAGAGATAGAGATCGGAAGAAACGGACAACAGACAGCTGTGCTGAGCTATGCAGCACCACAGAGTCAGACTGTGGACTGTCAGCAAGGCTGAGGTGTGTCTGCTGCCTCTGTAACAGAACAGGGGGACAGCACACAAGTGTATTGTCATACTGTTGCTACAGTTTGTAGCTGTGTATCTGAAATATCAAAGGCTACTCAGTATCTGATGTTATAATGGCATGAAGAGTGATTACATAGTTAAAGTTAGATTTTTTCAAATCTAACTTCTAAATTATTCAAAAATTCATATTGCTTGTTTGTGCCAAGCCAATGGCTAAACGTTTAAAAGACTAATCCAACGATTTAGCATTGCACTCCTATAACACAGACTCATAATGGTGAGTGAAAAAAAATCTAAATTGATTTTTTTTTGTGATCAAATTTCTCTATTTATATATATATATATATATATATATATATATATATATATATATATATATATATATATATATATATATAAATTACAAACAGTGACAAACACTTCCAAGGAGGGAGACAAAAAACACATGCAGAAACGGACACCTACACAGACAGACACAAGACAAGGGACCATACACCTGCACAAGTTAAAGCATAGGCTCTAGCAGAAGGCTACAGCCCGGACCAAAGTTGTCATCATTTTTTTTTCTATGTGTTCCTCTTTGTCAAAACCTGGCACCTACATTACCCACAATGCAACTCCAACTGCTTATTTCACAAAGTGACAAAATAAGTATAGCAAATGACCCTGATCAAGTGCTCATTATGTTAAGTTAATGAACAGTGGCTGTACGTTTATTGTCTCGGACATGTTTTCGTATGTTTACCAACAGTGACAGCATTGAGTAATAAAGCAGATTTTTGTAAAATATTTATGAAATCTTTTCTTTTGGATATTCTGAGATTTGAGTAGTTATAATATCATATGGGCCCTTAAATTCATAGTTTGCAACATCATTTTCTTTGAAATAAACATTTTGATTAGTGTAGTGCTTTGATAGGATGATAGTAACCATTATTTCCAGTGTTGTTATTAATATTATTTAACTCACCACTGGGTCCTCATACTTGCCCTTGCTACTGTATTCCCTAAAACGGCTGCACAAACAAAGTAAAGGAGTTAAGCAAGAGGAAGATGAGAAATAACTGAAGGGGCAGTAGGGACAAGAGGGAACTGGAGTGGAGAATAGTTGGATATGGGGCAGAGACAGGAAGACAGGCAGTATCTGTTTGCTTGATTCCTTAGTTCAGTTCAGGTTAATTGAATCCTTTACTGTAAAAGTGCAGAGACACGTGAAAGAGGAGAGTGGGAGATAGGTAAAGAGAGTAAGAAAACCGCCCATCACTGGTAATGGCCTGGTTTGTTTGTTTTCATATCCATGGTAGAAACGTGACCCAAACGTAAACTTGGGTCTAACTCTGCAGCATTACTCTGACAGCCAAATGTCTCTTTTAGTGCTGTCTGCAAACAAAAGTATCCCTACCACTACCAGCAAGAGGTCACTAATGAAAACTTATGTGGCCTTTATTATACCAAACTTTTGCTTGTCAATAACTAAGTCGCAGCTCCATCAATCACACTGCTGCATGAATTCAACCATGCATAATCTCTCCTCTTTTTGCATACTTCTGTTGTGTTGATACATGTTTTTTTCCCTTCACTTTTCCTTTACTCTCCCTCCTCTCCCATCCACTCATGTTGCTGTTGGCTGATAAGGGAATTGCTTCTTTCATTGACGGATCCTTTCATTCTCTCCTTTTAATCAAGCCTGTTAGTACTTCTTAATTAAGACATCACAGTCGCGTTTGATCACACTTGCTTTTCTGTATGTGTGAGAGAGAGACAGAGTTTGAAAAAGAGTGGGAATACTTTACCACCTCCTATTCTGTGTGTGAAGATGACTGAACAGCTTCAAGTAAGGCAGATACACCTCCTCCAACTGTGTTCTGCCAGCCCTTGTGGCTTGTGGTGTGTACATCTCCCAAGCCAACAGGCGTCAACCTCCAGAGATCCATACTAGACAGATGGTATTGGAGGCTGGGTAGGACGGCTATTGAGCTCCCTACTGTCAGTTTGTTGTGATGATCACACAAACCAGGCTGTCAATACTCACAGTCCACTAATCAAAGAGGAGGGAAAAAACAAACCAACACAAAGACTATTTAGAAGACGGAACTTAACTTTTGCTGGATTTCATTAAAGAAGTGAGACTGTGAACTTCTAAAAACCGAAAGTAACACTTTTATATTTTACTTGTATTACTGTATAGTAACACATTGTGTGAATGAAGTCAATAGGAGGGTTTCGCAGGAACATTAGCCAACCTTCAACCTTAGAGGCCCCCCTAAAGGCAGTCAACACTATTAATGCTTTTCCCCTCTAATGGTGTGGGTGGGTGGGAATTTATGTAAGGATGGGGTGTGGGGCCTCACTGTACATACAGTACACTCACTGAGGGTCCTAATGGAAAGCTATGGGACCTCTATCCTCAGGCAAGGAGTGATGCACAGAGGGGAGAGTGGGGAGGGGAAATGACAGAAGCCTTGTCTGACAGGCCTGACCTATATCCTTTGCTGCTTAATAGAGAGAGGGAGAGAGTAATTGGCAGATACACATTTGCAGTTAGGAAGCGCTCTCTTTCTGGATAATATTTTTCTGTGGTCGATATATAGAGCAGGAGGCGAGAGTTTTCTCTTGTCGCTTCAGCCTCTTGTTTGTCACCTTTGGAAAAGAACCAAGCTAATAAGACAAGTCTATGTCTATAGCAGGATTGTACGTCCAATGGCTGCTGAAATAAAATTAACTGTGTCTCTGTCTTGCTCTCTGATGGTCAGTCAAATAATGTGTGTGCGTAGGTTTTCGTATATACATATGTGTGTGTGTGTGAATGTGTGTGTGTGTGTGTGTGTGTGTGTGGTCCCCCTGGCATGTCCTGGATCCCATAGCAGGGTACGCAGCCCTTTCTGCCTGGTCTACTGATAGGAGCTGTTCGGCTTCCAGACAATTTAGCAACAAAAAAACTCACAACAAACATAAACAGACTGATCCAGGCAATAACCAAGAGAGCATACACAGAGAAAAACAGAAACACAGATAGTGACACATGTGTACATATACAAAATAAAACAAAACAAAAGACATGGTAACTATCATACATGAAGGGCATGGATGAGTACAAACCCCATGGATGATTCAGATGCCATCCACATAAGTCCCATCTCCTATTTCTATCCAACCACTCTCTCTCTGATCCCCCATTTTCTAACTATAAGCTGAAGATTCTCCACTCCAGGTTAGAGCTTCCAGCTTCCCTTTTTCTCAACAAGCGGCCCATTTGCCCTTAAGGTAAAGGAGGGAAAGGGCAATGAAAGGGAGAAGAAAAGAAAGAAAAAAGAAGGGTCAGAATGGAAAACAACTTAGATCCTTAGAGCGGGACAAGTGGTGATGACGAGCTGGCATGGGGAAGCAGAGCATTGCGTGCGTGTGTGTTTGTGTTCCTCGTTGGTCACTGTAGTTCAAAAGCTGAACTGCGTCCAAGCCTTGGTAATGATGCAGCCGTCCAGAGTAGACTACAATAACCAACAGTCTATGGCTGGCCAATTACTGTCTACCGCAATTATATTTCCAATTCAGAGGTAACAGGGGAAAGTGGCCCAACTCAACTAATCATTTCGAGCAATTACTTTTAAAACTAATTAGAATGTCAGTTTTGGCTGTGCGTGACTGAGCTTGGGGAGGTTTTTGTTTGTGTTTTTGTTTCTGTTTTCACTTTGTCAAATGGATGGATTAGAAAGGAGAGAGCAAGAGGAGGGGACAATATCAGCAACAGTGCAAGCCAAACATCAACTCCAGCCATGGATTGAGAGACTTGATCATTATGGGAGTTTTGTGAGTTTGGGGGAATCCATTGTGCAAGATTGAATGCTGTGTTCATTCTGTTGATGCTGAGCACTTTGTTGGACTGTTAAAAGGAGTTCTTGGTGATGTCAGCTAAATGCTGTGAGAGAGCAAACAGTTCACAGATCCTCTAAACTGAAGAAAGGGATGGAGGGGGTGTGTGAGAGAGAGAGAGAGAGAGAGAGAGAGAGAGAGAGAACATCATCAATATGTATTGGTTCCAGTTGTAAGGAATAAAATACTTTAAAATAAATTCCAGACAAACTGAATTAAGGTTATATTGAAAAGTTCAAGAAGGTCAGAAAGTATGCAATTTTTTTAAATTAAATACAGACATACTGTATATGTGGAAATCATATATTTAAATTAAAAATATGTCATTAGTCACTAAATTACAAAGAAAACAGAGTGGACATGGAAGTGTTGTTGTGACATGTCATGTTTCTTTACAATTTCTTTACAAATACTGGAAATAAATGAGCCATGTCATCTCTCAAAGAAAAGAACAGATTTGATAGACGAGCGGTAAAACTGACTCAATCTGTATAAAGGAGCATTTCCAAAAGCTACTGCTTAAAGTATGACCGCACTCCAGTGTGTGGGGGCATGTTGAATGTGTGTGTGCCAATGTTTCCAATCAGAAAATCTGCAAGATGGCCTGTGTTATATATTTTATGAGTCTTGGGGTTTCTTTTTATACCATACCACTCCCAGACTCAAACAGAGGACAGTATCCCCGGTGAGAAACTGTACATACTGTATGTATTGCACACTTTATATATACCAGGACACCTGAACCCAGCTTTCAACTTGCAGCCTTTAACTGACCATATTTGGACCATGCAGCAACCCTGCACCCCCCCACACACACACACACACACACACACACACACACACACACACACACACACATACACACGCACATATACATTTAATTTGATTAAATGACTTAATGAATGCCAAAATATAAGTATAATTCACGTTATAAATGCAATGTCAATACTATGAGTGCTCTCAGGCATGTGGCCAGAAACTATTCACATTTATGCTCATTTATTTCCCCATTGCATTCTTATGATGATAATATTACATATACAAACTTTCTGGGGATTCTGTCATTCTAATGATTATTTTTTAATCTTAGACATTTGCAATAGTCAGTGTTTGCTTTAGGCCATGAGTGTCCAAATATACACATATACACACGTGGGGTATACAACCAAACAAAAACACACAAAAATGCCTCTGGTAGTTGTCATAACAGACCACTCATAACAGATGGAGAGATGTCTCATTAATAGATGGCTCGCAGCAAGAGAATGGCGTTACCTCTCCCACTTTGCTGGGCCATGGTGACAGTTCTGCTTTTATCAACAAGCAAGTGTTTTCCTCCCTGGTCCATCGCTCAGACACATTCCCACCGGTAGAACAAGTCAGCAAGTTTCTGTTGCAATACAACCAAATGTAGGTTTTCATTTCTATTAAACATGTCATTATTATTGCACTCTAAGGTACACTGCAAAACTTTGATGTCAATTTATAGCAAAAATCTCACAGTATCTTACTGTTTTATTGTCATAAAGGATTATACTGTAAATGGCATTACATTATTTATAATAACACAGCACCAATACAGTACATCTGTGAAAGTACAGATTGCAGGCATTTACTGTTAATACCAATACATGTTGGGGAAATAAAGGAAAAGGAGGGAATTACACTGCAGACACTTTATTACTGTAAATTAAAATAATACAATAAGAAACTGTATGTCTATTTATAGTACCATAGCTTACAATTTAAAAACTGTATGCTTACAATAAATAAACAGTTGTTTACTGGCAAAGCTGCTGCACGTATATTACTGTAAGTTTACTTTGAAAAGTTTTACAATGTATGACAATCATCATTCAAAGGATTTTAATCTATTACACTTTTGTGTAAAGAAGAAAAAAAGTTTTCCTTGTTAGATCACTGTCACACCAAAATTGACATATTCAAATTTTACTTTGTGTAGAAAAAAAGGCTTACATTGGTTTCTTACAATGACTATGTTGCTTTCACACTTTAGTCCCACAAAGCAGCATAAAAACAACTTTAAAGGTTATGGTTCGAAAGGATACAATGCAAGGTCCATGTGACTAAGGAAAAAAAACCCTGCAACAATAAGAATAGGGATAAGATGTGCTTATTGCATTTAAAATAAATAAAGACTTGAACCTGTTGAATGAATTTGTCTTTCTGTATTTTGGCTTTGTGGCTTAAACTGTTATCCAGCATTTGTTTTGCAACAGGAAACAAACTGAAGTCTTTAGGTGGGCACTTGCATCACAGAGTTTTCTGTTAATCCTTTGTTCTTTTTTCTTCTATGCTGCTTATTTTTTTTTTTTTAGAATTGATGGATGGATGATTTAGACTCAAAGATACAAATTAAACAAATTGAGAGGGGAACGCACTTTATTCTCATAACAATTTGTTTCATGCCATTGCACGGTCGTGTAATTACCATTGTGGTAATTACTAATTAGGTAAAAGGGATCCACAATTGTTGATTGCTATTTGTTATCTAATGCACTGAGGGATGAGAGGAAAAATAGTTGGACAGAATGTTCTGATGTTTGTTTTTACTTTTGTGTGACTGTTGTCCTTGCTGATACGCAATTAGCTGAGCCATTAAAATGCCTTATTATTTACAGTTACACATCTGTAATTGATGTCTGACTTCATCGGTGCCCCGGCCCATCCTTGTCGGAGCATCATGCTCATTATGTTCACTGCGAGGATCTCCAGGCTGGAGATTTGAACCAGAGTTTTCTGCAGTGTGCACACTGTGAAGGAGAGGATTTGAGATGGAAGAAAGAGAGACACACAGAGAGGAGGAGCAGTAGCAACCAAAAGTGGAAAAAGAGGAGAGGTACTTTGATTGACAGTTGTCTGGCCTGGTGCCTGCTGAGGTTGTTCCCCCCGTCGACTGCTATTATCAGCAGAAGGACTTCCCCATCGCTTTGGCAGGGACTGTGTCACCCCTCTCCCCTGGAGGATGCTATCCCATTTGGGAGGAGATGAATAAGGGTCCCCTCGCCCTGTATGAGGTCTCTTTGGACAGAATCCTTACAGAGGGAGCACAGTGGAGTAAACAGGCTTTATGTCAATACCATCATCTCCGACATCATAGAAAATACTGGCCTTCCAATGGTTGGGTTTTCAAACTGGTCCATTTGGGGAATTTGTTTGTGATGTGGCTGTGGAAGAAGGGCCCATCTAAATTATTGTCCTCTTTTTAAAGTATTTTTTTTTTAAATTTTGTTCTGATTTCCATATGACAAACGTGAAATAACATAAGACATTCAATTTTCATGGAAAAACAATATACTTATAATATTTTTACACAGTAGCAGAGCTACTGTTCATTTGTGTACTGAATGAATCATGATTATGAATTTAATATCTTGGTTCTAATCAGCATTAGTCATTCAGTTGTGGTATTTAAAAACTATTTGAGTGATTTTGACATGCAACTAGATAGAACAGCTTGTCACGACATTTGTCCCCAATTTAGCATTTAAAGCTGCATGTCTGAGAGTATTTGAGGTGTACAGTTCATTTCTAAAGGAATGCAGACAGCTCACAGACAACACACAGACAGCTGCACTATTGGGTGATTGGCATGTTCAATTTACTGTGTGTAATACAAGTAAATCCTTCACTTAGGCAGGTGTGTGTGTGTGTGTATGCGTGTGCGCGTGCGTGTGCGTTTGCGTGTGTGTGTGTGTGTGAGATAGATAGAGAGAAAGACAAAGAAAAAACACAAGAGACGCTGAGAGAAAAAAAGTGTGTGTGTGTGCAGGTGTCATGGACAGGTTTATTAAATTTTGTTCTTTTGACAACATCCCTGCAGCGGTGGGTTTGGAGAGCCTCTTGACTCACTCTTAAATATACACATATTTTTCTCTGTGGCCTACTGTGGTTAGTGAGAGTGATAAACAGAAGACAGTATCCCCGGTGAGAAAATGTACATACTGTATGTATTGCACACTTTATGTATACCAGGACACCTGAACCCACTCACCTATACTGTCTTCCCAGCTTTCAACTTGCAGCCTTTAACTGACCATATTTGGACCATATTTTGGAACCCCCCCCCCCCCAACATACACACCCACACACACACACACACACACACACACACACACACACACATAATACAAGCACACTTCACTTCTTCACTCTCAATTTAACCCTGGTGTGTGATGGGGCCCATGGTTAGGCTCCTTGCGGGTGTTAATGGCCAATGGAGCAGATATCGTAATGAGTGATCAATCTAGTTGCTTGCCGTCACAGTAACACATTAGCCATTCATACAGATTCAGTCCACTCGCCCAAGCAGAAGATCTGGATGCATATTTAATGTTTATCTTTTACAGATCTCGTTTAAGCGGACTTGTTCATAAAGCAAAGTCTTTCAAAAGGTGGCAAAGTCTATGTGAAGCCAGTGCACTGCATCTCTAAGAAGTGCTGCTCTTCTTTTTAATGAAGAAGGAAAACAATTCTGCCTCTGTGAATGATAAAGAGGTGATTATTATGATCTGCTGAAACTATATTGCAATTAACAGTAAAGCGTGCAATAGGTGCATTACATCAATTAAATGAGACCTACATAAAAGTGGCAGGAGATGAAAGAGACTTGATGCATATAATGTCAGGATTGAAACATGAGGAGAATCACGGCAACCCTAAGAGATCAGAAGAGAGGAGGACAGTCGCTGAGCGTGTCTGCTTTTAAGTACCTCAATCATGCACCTGTCACTCCGTTTCCTTGCGTAGACATCAGTGTTTACCAAAATGAGGGCTGACAGAAGACATCAGAGCTGGTTTGTGTGCAAACAGCTTGTGTGGACAGCCTCATGGAGCCAGCCACTGCTCGCACACTGAAGCATTTTTTAGGTTTTACAATCATCAGAGGTCAGGAAGTTATTTTCTGTCGAAACCAAATGGGTACAAGACATTGTGCACATACCTTACTGGCAGGCTTATTGTAATTATTATCTTAGGCCAGTGAAATACTGTATGAAACACATTAAGTGTCTCGGTATGTTAAAAGAACTGCAATACATTTGCAAAGGAACCCCCATTTCCGAAAGCTCAACTATTGCAGCATCATGCATCCCAAGTCACCCAAACAAAGTCTGAAAGCAGGTTTCAGGCTAGGCTGGTTCCAATTCAACTGTGATAAATGGGCAGATAAGACAATCAGTGCACACCATGACATAGCACAGCACTAGCTGTCAGACCAGCACTCTGCTGGGGAGTCCAGGTGTAACCACAGTCCTGCAGCCAAGAAAGGAGGGAAAATCAAGGGCACGAGGAGGTGTCTTGCAGCCTGTGTGTATAAATACTCAAACTACAGTATAAAAGGTAACTCCACTGTTGACTACATGCATGTTATTGAGGCCTGTAAACATGGAAAAATATATATTTTTGGGATAATTAAAACCAGAGTGTATTAAGGAATTGTTATCAACTAATGCAGGATACTATATCCCAAACCCAGGATGGAAAACAGGCCTGCAGTTGAGAAACCTGTACCTATGTGGAGTGGTGAGTTGGCTAGATACCTAAAAACCATTTGCCAATGACTGACAAATATACTGTGTGCTTGGCTGGCTGAAGAGTGTATGAATGGGGCAGTGCTTCTGCTGTATTGTTGTGGGTAATGTGTACATGTGTACATGATTCACTGTCTCCAAAGGGTGCCAAGGCACAGCAGGGGAGTGCCCACGTTGCATTTCTCTCATCTCCAGGATACAATAATGAGTCTAATTGTGTGTTGTACACACTTTGCGGCTGTTTTTTTCCTCTCCATCTAGCCGCGGAACAAGAGCTGCTCTGCACGCAAAGCTCCCACCAACATCAAACTGAAGCACCTGGCTACATATAACATAAGAGGAGTGCACACACACTAGAGCCTGAAATACTTTAATGTAGTTGACTTCACGGTTGTGATAATGCTGCTTTCATTGCCCTTAGCACTCAGATGACTTCACCTTCAGCTTTATGTCAAATACAGTAACAGATGTGTCCTCTTAACAACTGAAACACATTTTTATATAATAGTAATACATGGATTTCTTGTTTTTACTCAACAAGGTCAGTTAGGAGTTTCATTCAAACAACATTTTCTGACTACAACAACTTAAGCGTTTATGCAGGCTTACACACACATAAGACGGCAACATCTGGAAGATGGAATATTTGATGTAGTATTATATTTTGTGCTGCATTGAGAGAATGCAATGTAGATGATCAGTGTTTTAGCAGCAGTCATAGTATTCTACTGTGGATGAAAACTGAGATTTGTTGTGGAGTTGTCCAAGATGAAGCAAACGGAGACCAGTTTAAGAGGTTGATATGACAATACTGCCACCTAGAGGCGTGGGGAGGACCGAGGCAGGAGCACAAGGCTGACTTAAACCTCATTCAGTCCTGATGCAGTTGGTGACAAAGGCCAATGCTCAACTAAATACATGTGTAGCTGCTATTTTACAGAATTAAAACCATATAATCAGAATGAATTTAAGGCTGTATTTGTGCATGTGTACATTTATGTGCACCTGCATGCATTAACCTCTCTGTTGTAATTATCAAAAGGATACGAAAAGACATCTCTAGCTGCGTTATGGTTACATCAGGTGGGTCATCCACCGAATGTCATCTCCATTAAATCCCATCTGGCCAGCAGAAGTAACCTGGCACATGTTGACCTGCTCTCATTTGAGATGCGGGACATGACTATAAAGAAAAGGAGAAGCGGAGGAAAAGAGAGTTCTCACCTGTGAACCAGAAATGCCCCATTCAGGTGGGACCTGTTTTGACCTGTTGCCACGGGGACCCTAATGTAAGAGGTGAAGGGGGGGAGTGGCCATCTGGTGTGTGTTTGTCAGTGTATGTGTGTGCTTTTGTTTATGTAGCTATATCAAAAGGCGTTAATAGGCCAATGGATTTTTTTCAAGCAGCTGTTATCATAAACAACACAAACATATGCTAAACAATCTTTGTTGTGTACAATGTGGAAATTTGCCATTGGTTTCATAAACAAAACACATGGCATACAACTTGATACAGTACATACATGAGAAAACTTCATTTGATACATGATTTGTTTTAATGTATGTAACTTGCTTTAAAATGGGGGCAGGACATATGTAAACCTCATTTAGTGGTGATTTGAATCTGTGAACCTGTGGTGTAAGTCAGGGAGCACGGACGGAAAGAAAATCTGATGAGCTCAATTTGGGGAGTGTGTTTGTCCATAACCTTTGACCTATTGTTTTTTTTTTCTCAAACTAGTTCTAGTTTTTATTACCAGTATACCTTTTCATCATCAGTTGTGACTTGCTATAGCATGATAAGATATTTTCAAAATCCTCTGACAATGACAATAATGTGATCCTCTATTTTTTGCAGTCAAAGGTCAGTGGCTTCTACGATTGTAACATTAACAGTCAAAACAAAATCACACACACTAATCGGAGCAATAACATACACCAACTCAGACAAGGAATGACCTTTGTTTTTGTACGGAATAGCTGGTTGGCTGAAAATCTACTCTCATGCATACACACACATAAGCATGCACAAACATACAGTATATGGACACAAACTCACCTCTTGAGAGTATCTGATAAATCTAATTAAATTGGTTAGAGGCCTGGGGGCCTTGTTTGGCGGCATGGTTTGTCTGTCTCTTGTTTCATTCTCTCTAAGGTCATTTAGAAAGTGCTTGTTTAGGGATGAGTGATTAGCAGAGATGTCCAGGGGCTTCCTACTCATCTGAGGCTTCCTGGAAAGGCGGGGTAGACCTGCTACAGTGGCATGGCTGAACAGTGGAGGCTCTGGGGGCTTTTCTATCCAATACAGTTGGGATTCTGCTGTGGTTGTGAGCTCAGTGAATCAGTATCATATAAGCTTTTGTGTTTAAATTGCATGTGATGTGATATTGTAACATCACATATTAATGTTTGGTTGCTGGAATTTATCAAGTTAAAGTATTTCAGCAGTGCTTTATTCTCTGACCCCGACCCTCTAATACCAAAAGACAACATGTTATCACATTTAAAAGACGGCATTGAACACGCAACCACACACACACACACACACACACACACACACATTTATGCATACGCCAACTCGCACATGCACACAAACAGACAAGCATTCGTTGTAACAAAGTCCTCTGTTGACCCTGACATCCAATTTAACAAACACCAGTTTAAAGTCCTGTTGACAAGAAGCAGGAAGCGAGAAGAGAAAGAGGATATGACATGAGGAGAAATCGGCTCCTTCTGTTCCTTGTCACTCCATATTATTGAAGACTTACCCAACATGCACCTGGGGGAATCAGTGTCTGTCCACCCGAGTCTCTCTGTCTCTCTCTAACACACACACACACACACACACACACCCACACACACACAACATGCACGCACATGCATATGCACACGCACACACACATTTCTCTCTTTTTCTTTCCTCTCTCCTTCTTTTCCTCCTTGTCTTAATCAAATAAGCTCCCATTGTACACTTTCTTTTGCATTCTTTTCATTCTTTTTTTTTCAACAGTGTGAGCTCCAACGGGTCCAGCGTGGGCATGTATGTCAGCCTGTGTATGTTTGTACATATGTGTACATGTGTGAGCAGATGTTTGCTCGGGGCAGTCTCACATGTCTGTCCCTGACAGCTCAATGGAAATGTGGGACAATCTTGAAATCACAAAAGAACTTTGCATTGAGATGTATTCAGAATACATAGGGAATAACTAGTCATACTGTCCACATTATGGCCTGACTATTAATTACATGGCAATTTATTATAATTTGCATTATTTCTGTGTTCAAGGAGGAGGAAAAATACATCTGTTAATAGTGCAAATCCTTTGATAACGTCCCTGCAGAATGGGCTTCTCCTCTCTATCTGATATTAATAGGTCTTAGAAACACAGCTATAGTTATTACAGTTATTTATATATTTTACTTCACAAAGACAGCATACCTCAGTGAGCACCAACTATATTTTGTCATACTCTTTAATGATAATTTAATGAACCGTGACCTTTGGATGACAATTAATGCCAGATGTATTTCCACAATGTTCATTTATTACTGGCTAATTTTACCTTGCCTGCATTTTCTCCTGTTCAGATATTCGTGCAAGTCTTGTCTAAATGAGCTCTTCATCATTAGTTAGCCTCACCAGGACAAAGACTTCTGTGTCCACTTGCTGGAACAGTATTTGAGAATCCAGCTTTCAATTCCTAATGAATATGTTTATGAAAAGCAAATATATTAACAGTCCTTTTTTTCATCATTAGTGATTTTGATAAAGACGATGAAGCCAGATGGATGCATCTTATTGGGTTACAAAAAAATTATAGTTAGACTTTGAGATGTGTGTCACAAAGATGACCAATCTTGTTAATGAACAAATGGGGTTCTATTGATTATTATTTAATTCAAAAAATATCGACTTAATCCAAGATTGTGTGTTCTAGTCATTCTCATGAAGTGCTTTTAATTTCTAAGCCTTATTATAAGTCTGGAACAGTTGTAGTTTGGATCAAGTGAGACAGTTATCACAAGATCTCAGAAATATCTAGTTTCCTCTTGTTCCTTTTTCTCCCCCCACCCATTCTCACTATGTTTCCAGTCTATCATACATCCCCCCCTTACTGGGATCAGTGGGGCCATCACGCGCACACCTTTGATGTCTCCCAGAGTTAAGCTGGTTTTGAAGTCAGATTAGTGAATTGTAAACACCCTTTTAGACCTTCAGGCTCTCTCTGCAGAATGAGGGAGAGAGGGAGAGAAAGTGAAAGAGTTGTGGGATTAACCCATACACTACAACTCAAAGGTTAGTCAATCTGAAACCACACTCCATATTGCCATGTGCAAAATGAATTGAGGTGTTTACCTCGTTTATCATTTGCTTTTCTCCTCTGTCTTACCCTTTTTCATTTCATCTTATTTTGGAGATGCTGTTGAAATGGCTGGATTGAAGCAGACAGTAGATGTGTGTGGGAGCAAGAGTGCCCTCTCAACTCACACACACACACACACACACAGGCACACATGTACACACGTGTACGGAGAGAGGGCAGTGTTTTTCAGACGAGAAGCCCGTCTGTCTCTTTCACATTCCATTAGTTCCTGGAGCTACATCAGAGGGCAGAGAGAGCACACAGACATTCCTGCAAGACGCAGATGTCAGGATCAAAAGTCAGACTGACTCCTGTACGCAGCAGGGGAGAAAGACAGAGAAGAAGAAAAAAGAGGGAGAGAGCAAAGGAAGAGAAAGAATGTATGCTGGGTATGGCGAGAAAGCGTGGCTGCATCCTTTTGAACATCCTGTGTGTTGAAACCCATAAAAGCATTACACTCTCCTTCAACAAATTCTTCAATTTTCTGCAAACAAAGGCCTTGTATTTCCATCTACACCTGTAATGCTTTGTGTATTTATTGTTCTCAGGGCTATTGTTGCTATTGTTACTTACTGTTCTCTTGCTGCCAGGCTGATGGGAAATCATGCACCATGCTGCCTACATCTTGTGCCTTGTTTCAGTTATTAAAAGGCACGGGACCAGATGGTGTGTGTGTGTGTGTGTTTGTGTGTGTGTGTTTGTGTGTGTGTGTGTGTCTCCTGGTCCACACTTTGGCTCCAGGCTCCTCCAGAACTGGCACAAGCCCAACTGGGTCATCCATGCAAAGACTCTCTTCTCTCCTCCTCACCAAGATTGCATCTGTGTAGGCCTTTACATGGGGAATGTGATGTGTGTGTGCGTGGGTGTTTGTTCTGTGTGTGTGTGTGTGTGTGTGTGTGTGTGTGTGCGTGTGCAAGGTTTTAGTAAAGATAGAGTTGTGTTATAGAAAGGCGGGGGGGGGGGGGTCAACAAAAACTCAACAAAAACATAAATTCTGGTCTGCATATGGCCATCTCTCCTCCTGGGTCTTTCAGTCTTTCTCTCTTCTCTCTGTTTATTTCCCATCTCATTTTTTTTTTTATCTCTTTCTTCCTCTCATCTCTAGCCAACAGAGCAGTCAGGTGAACACTCAGTCAAGTGATCAAGTAATGCTATCTTTTGCTATTTTCATGAGAGAACTATAGAAAGTGGGAGAGACAGAAGTGAAGATAAAAGAGCGCTGTGGGATTAGAAGGGGGGGCAAGAGGGAGTCAAGGTGGGTAACAGCAAGCTGCAGACATATGTGCAGGGACACTGAAGGTAATGGTAGAGGAATGGGAGGGTAAACGCTTTCAGCATCGGGCTGAGAGAAAGATAGTAAGACAGAAGGAGTTAAGAAGAGCCTTGGGCCTAGTAGAGCTGTCAAGACAGCCAGGGAGCTGCAGGACTACAGACTGTCAGGAAACATCGTGTCCCTCCAAGAACAACCAGAACTCATCTCAGACCACAGTGTGGTTGTGATTTTACAGATATGTCTTTAAGTAGCAAACCACTGTTTTAACATCTTCTTATAGATTTAAGCCAAATATTTACGTGTCACTGTTACATTAGGCAGACTTGGGACAAGCTATCAGAGGCTCAGATTCACCTTGTAACTTTGCCTCAAAGCTTTAATCTATCATATTGTTTGGTTTACAGTTATGAAACAAAAAGTGAAAATTGACAAGGAAGAGGCTGCCTCTGTTTGCTCCAAGCAGCTTTCACACCGTGGAACCTCCAAAAAATAAGAAATGTTCTTGTACATTACTTGATTAGTTCCATTTTATGCTACTTCTGTTACTGACAAATATTGTGTTTTTTCCTCCACTATATTAATTTTAAAGCTAAAGTTACACGTTACTTTGCAGATTCAGATTATTATAGTAATATGACATATCAACCGATAAATGATCTTGCATTATGATAGATTAAGCTACTTGACAATACATAAAGTAAATAATTTTAATCCAATTATATAATATGCATAAATGTATATTATTCTGAACTGGGCAAATATGCACAATCAGTACTGTGTTTTTAGGTAGTTTAAGTATATTCTATCTTACTGTGGTCATGCTACTTTTTCTGAAATTAAAGGAAGTAATAAAAAGTTTTCACTTTGCACACCAAAATATATAAACTGTAAATACATGTCATGTATAAGAGATCCTCAGTGCTTGACTCCTGCCTATTCTCCCACCTGTCACACTGCTGATCTCGGCCTCCTCCACCTGCCTCTCGACCCACGGCTACTGAGAGCACTGATTACATTGGTCCTCAGAGGGCTGACCAGATCGATACAGAGTCACTGTTCAATCCAATACAATCCCAGACACTCGCTAATGAAAGGGAGAAAAAGACAGACATAGAAAAGAGAGACAAGAAAACCAGTAAAGCTCTGTTCTGAGTTTTTCGTCAAAGTGTAATTGTATCATAGATTTGTCTTTTGTGGATCACAGATACTGACACCTCCATTTTTTCCTTAATCAATACCGCATCATGATTTTGGCATTTTGTCTGGTCTGACTGTGCCAATCTCCCAGTGTCCTTTCATCTGATGAAGTGTCTATCCCATTGTCTATCACAGGCTCTCTTTTTTTGGCTCTCGCACATCGCTGTTTAATGATGGTAATTTTCTACCCAGGTCCGAGTGTGAGCTGATGTGGCGAGGCTCTTGGCCCCCTGCTGTTCCTGATGAGGCATGATGGGAAATTACCCAGAGCTCTCTGTTGTCAGATTGTAACTCACTGTTTGGTTGTAATAAGCAGGCAAACCCATGTGCACACACACACACACACACACACACACACACACACACACACACACACAAACACACACACACGTGTATGCAGACACCTCTGATTGTGTGCATTAATTACACTGTGTAAGATCACCACGGTGACCACAGCTGTGTGGACCACGCCTTGCTTTCCGGGTCACTTGGGTCATCAACTCCCTACAACAGTTACAGCACCGTCGCTGTCAGACAAAATAGCACATAATGAGAGTTCTCCTCGCTGTGCTCGCTGTTCAGATACCACACAAACACTCTCCATTCATCCATCCATCTATCACTTCCTTTTCCTCTCTGTCCTGTAGTTCCCCTCAACATTTCCAGATTATGGATGTATGTGTGTGTGTGTGTGTGTGTGGCCTCCCACGGATTATTGACTGATGTGGCCGAGGTACAGGGCTCACTGGGACACCACCGCTGGGTGAGTGGATGGTGGTGGAGAATGCGGGGGGGGGGGGTGCCCCTGTCACCGTGGTGTGTCACCTCTGCAGCAGCGCTGTCACCAACAAATGGAGCTGTAGTGGAACCCTGTAAAGAGAGTCCTGCTGAGGTACTGTTTGAATCAGCTTGGGGCCAGTGGGGGACTGCAGGTTCTGTTTGATCAACATCAGCGGATGTTGGGAGGATGTCCACTGTCAGCTTAACTACATATGACCAACCACAGTCAACACAGACAGTGGGTGTTTGTTATAAGTGGTAGTATTTTAAAGCAAGGTTCAAGAGAATAGCTTATAATATTCTAAGAATACAGCTCCAAATCAAAGTCAAAATTAAAGATTAGCTAGTGATGTATGTAAACTTCACAGAAAGTGAGGATAATTTCAAAAGATCAGAATCATTTTGTTTGAATCTAAGAATGCAAGCCCAGAACAGGGAAGACTATTTAAACTGTCCACCTATGTTTAAAAGACCCCACTAAACATGCTTTAAGATATGTGCAAATATTTTGTGTTTGAAGAGGTGTTTTCATACACACAAAAATATTAACCAGTTAAAAACCCATAAAGGCCTACTCTTCCCAGCTTCTCTGAATTTAACTCTTCTATTTCACTACTTTTTTTTTAGTTTTCAAGTTTTCACATTGACATCATATTTGCATTTTGGGCAGTGGTTGGCTTCCATACTAGTTTTGATATCAGAAAGTAACTGAACGTACATGTCTTAACTTCGGATTTACGGTGACAAGAGAGAAAACTTTCCCCGTGAAGCAGATCATTGTGAAAAGCCTTTGAGTGTCAAACTCACAAACAGTACGTTATTCTGCATAGTGAAGGTCAAACATCCAAGTGAAGTGACAATAAGCAAAACTGAAATCTAAATCTGAATCTACAGTATGTTATATGCTGAAAAACACGTGCTCTATATACTGATATGATGACATTAAATGCTTTAGACCTTCAATGGTTTTAAAGCATTTTAATAAATAAAGAATAAATAAATAAAGTAATTTAGACATGCACTGACTTTAAAACATATTAAGGCCCTGACAAACCAACCCAATAATCGGCCTTCCGACAGTCTGGCGAGGTCGGTGACTCGAGTCAGTTTGGAGTGTTTCATGCCGTCGGCCATCATTTTGGGTGACCTGATATGCTCGGTCGGAAGGCGGGCACTGTCGGCAGTCGGACTCAAATGACCAATCTGATTGGTGGAGTGCTAACCCGAAAACAAGGAGCAGGATGAGCGTGAGTAGAGTCTCCCAAAATTTGACTAAAATTGTCGATTTGAAATGAAGACAGCTTCAGTAACTGCATGGCCTATTTCTAACTTAAAATGTATTCAGAAACACGTTCAATTACCTATTTTAGTAAAATATAAGATTGAATTCTGAACAAGCCACCTTGACAGTCTGGCTTTGAATTTCCGGAGAAACCAGACCTACGTTACGCGTTCATCCAATCAGCTGCCGTCGACAGTTGGTGTCGCTTTGGTGTGTTCTGAACTTGGGGATGCAGTCAGTCCGACTGCCTTTTCTGCCAACTGTCAGCCGTCAGGTTGGTGTGTCAGGGCCTTTTTAGGCACACTTTGAGAAGTCCACTGATGAGGTTGTTAAGGACATTTTAACTCATCGTTTTCCCTAATTATGGTGACTGATAAATGATGTGATGCAGACAGAGGAAACAAATCTGCGGGTGTTTAATAATCAAAACAAACATGTAGGTTGTTGCAAAAGCATCTGTATTATTTATAAGCAGGTTATTTAGAATATTTAGAAAATGTGCCTACTGTAAATTCATTGAATTATGATAAAAACATGATGTAATGATGTCATAAATGACCCATTCTACTGGGAGGGTTCACTCTGATACACAGTGAATCTCCACGTCACATCTTTGATATATCTGTGATATCTGTATCATATTGAGGGCATAGTAATTACATTTGTCCCTGCAGCATTGGCCAGCACGTCTCTGCATTGCTGTGGAGATACCCTTCTAAGGGAGGCTTTAGCTAAAGGATAATGGTCAGCGTTACCACTATCACAGTGCCGCTGGCTGAATGTGGGCAAAATTGCAAGGCCCGACTAAACTGGTGTGACTGAGAACGGTCTCAGAAAGGGCAAAATCAGTCCTGCTCACACACATATACACACACACACACACACACACACACACACACACACACACACACACACACACACACACACACACACACACACACACACACACCCAGAGGCCAGGAGCTGACAGTAAATAAAACCAGAGTCCCTCCTTAATTAGCTCTCTGCCTGAGGGTGAAAACACAGAGAGAAAGTGTGTCAGTCTTTTCCCTTGTTGGACACTAAGCTGCCACCCCATCCCTCTAACCATGGAAGCCAAGGAACCTATCAGCACACTGACTCATGTGCAGATGTAGCTGAATGGCCTTTATTTACATAGTTATGATGTGATTGTTTTAAAGTCTGCATTCCTTATTCCTCATTTTGATCTCTTAATTGTTATTTTTTAATTGTCACTCAATGCAAATACAGCACAATAAACAACAACAGCCTATGCAGAGACAGCAAGAATGGACGTGTGCTCTAATCGTATCTAATTAGACATAGAAATTAAGTAAATTTAAATGTAGGTTGGAACATCATGAGATGTCTGAATTCACTGAGGTGAATATTATAAATGCTGATTAAATTTAACAATTACAAGGTAATGTCTGTTTATACCTTTGTGCATCAGTGATGTCTAAGCCTCTTACTCTAACCTAAGTTCATTATGATTTTAAAATGAGCGCCCTTGTCCACGATTTACTGACCCTTATTAACATTTTTAATATAAGCTGTAAACATGGCCATAATTATCTTTAATAATATGTTCTTATTTTGTTAAATCCCAAGTAATTTTATTGGATATGTAGTATCACCATCCACTATATAGAATACAAACAATTATATTATGTTGGAAATATATTTTATATATTTTGGATAATAAGTGTAACCTAGGTGAAAGCTTGGTGCTGTTGTCTTGTCTTCTTAGCTGAGCAGGAGCTCTGATAGCAGTGCACTACTGACCCCTGCTGGTGTAATCTTGCCCTGAGACACAGGAGTCCAGTGACATATTACTGTAAATCAACAGAAATATTTTTGACTTAAAATTAAATGATTTGTGATTTGTTTTTTCAAGACTTTCGTTTTTGTATTCGTACTTCTTCAAACCCTGAATACATGTAGTTGTATTAATGTAATGTACAGTACTGGATAGTCCCAAAACGTAAACCCCTACTACTCCATTATATATGACAGAAAGCTTGAAATCTGACAGCTTTTTGCAGGAATTACCATGTATTGACCTTTAATTTTCATTAATTTTAGAATTGTTTTTATACAACCCTTTTCGGGGGATTATTGCTGTTACTGGATAATTGACCAAGAAACAGGAAACATGGGAAGGGAGAGAGTTAGAGAGAGAGTACATAAGATAGAACCATGGTTTCCAGATGAAATCAATGAAGTAATGCTTCTTCACTAAACAACCAGAATGCCCCAAGTTACATTTATTTAATCTTTTAACCTCCACAGCTCTAGAAACATTAAAACAAATCTCAGCATAAGTGGATATACTATTTATTTCTCTGCCAAACAGGCTCGTGTGTCACACCTGACTTAACTGTGACAGGGGTCTGTAAGAGCAGCGGATTTTCACCTCGTTGCTCATCCGAAGTCACTAAGCCATGTGTCAGAGGGAGGAGGAGAGTGCTTGTAAGTAAGTGCTCTGGGGGGAAAGCAGGTTAAGGAGGTTAAATCCATTTCGTAGCAGACACAGGCTGAAGAGACGCAGAGGGGACTTGATATGACTCAGTTCATCAGTAGATCATCTTAAAACATTATGAAACACATGTTTTGTCTGAACAGAAGTAAGGAGTTTCTGCTTAGAAGCTTGACGATGTTTGAGAGAGTGCATCCCCTCTGACCAAAGTGTACTGATGAGTGTTGTCTGAGACAGATTCTTGCTAGGATAGGCCAGCAACTGTATGAGATCAGACAAGCACAGGACACACTTCATTAACAGCGCATGGCAGTGGCCCCGAAGCCATGGCTGGCTATGAGTGGACTATCAGTTGCCACTGTAAGGAAAGGCCCAATTAAGAACATTAATTATGCTTCCTTGGTACTAACTCTATCACTCTCTTTTTAGCCTGGAGTGCATTTAAGTCTGAAGCCGAGGCTGCACGCTCCCTCTCGTGCTGTAATCCAATATAGTTGAGGAAGTTTGTCATGTTTGGCAAAACTGGACTTTCTGGAATGAGCTGGGAAATCCAGATGGACAGGGTAGCAGAGTCAAGCTCATCCACAGGGTAAGGATGTGAAGTCGCACAGAAAATGCGGTGTGATTTCAAAGACTGATTCTATAAGGTTTTCCTAATGCAGTGTGAAAACAGATAGGCAGATGCAACATGTTTCACATCAACACGCCTCACAGCTCTTTACTGACACAGAAAATGCAAAACTGATACAGGCCTAATGTCAATTAGAATTTCTAAATACAGTGGAAGCGAGGAAGCTGTGGATAATGTGTGCGGTATTTCTCTGTACATACTGACGTTAATTATAGAGAGTGAAATGGGTTTTTACTGCTAACAGCCCAATGCTGCCTGAGGCAGGCTGCCTTAATATGTAAAGGGTTTTATTTGTAAGATTTATTTCTTCCCTCAGACTTAGTTCCTCTGCCCCTCTGTTCACTAATTAGTAACACACTCAGGTTTACTAACTGTCACAGATTAGCTTAAGTGTCTGTCACATTAGAAAAAGCTTAATTTTTTTTTAAAGATTATGTTTTGGGAATTTGAGGCCTTTATTTGACAGGACAGCTGAAGACTTGAAAGGGGAGAAAGAGGGGGCATGACAAGCAGCAAAGGGCCACAGGTTGGAGTCGAATCCAGGCCTGCTGCGTCGAGGACTAAACCTCTATATATGTGAGCCCGCTCTACCAAATGAGCTATCTGAGTGCTGGAAAAGCATCAAGTAACAAGTAACTCATTTACATTGAATAACAAAATTTGAAAGGTTTCTAAAAATACATCTTTGTTAAAGAGAGAAAATTACATTTCAATTAAGAACATCACCTCAAAACATAGTAACATAGCAGTCTAATGACACAATGCAGGATTAGATTATTATCAAAACCACCACAATGTTGTGTAGTCCCTTTATTGGATGTGAAATGTTTATTTGTGACCAAGATATTTGTGATGATGCAGCTCAAATAAGCGCGTCCCATAGAGGGACAAAAGTTTACAATACTTGAGGATTGAACTCATTGCTTCCTCCTCTCTGCTTTAAGCTGTGCTTATCAGTAAATGCATCTGGTGTAGTGTTTAAAATGAAAACCTTCTGTCCTCCGTGGTTGTTCAGAGCACAGAGGAGAGCAAAAAAAAGAGATTATTATGAGACTTTTTGACTGTTGGGGCTGTTTTTTTTTCATGAACTGAATTGGCACAGTGCAGCATACATTACCTGCAACCATAATAGGTTCAAACACTTTGGAGATTCAAATAGCATGCAAGCTAATGTTACAGTAACAATGGTGGAACAAAATGATTAATTGTGATCACTGTATCTCACGTCACCCGTTTTTTAGAGTTAAATGCCCCAGTAAGTTGATTCTATGCCCTGGTAGTTTATTAAGTTTAAATTCACTCAATTTGCCACACCATCCAATGCCAATCTGTTCTATGGTGTCCGGCGTACTGTGTAACCATAGAAAAAATATTTTGTCAAACCAAGAGCAAGTTTGTCAGTGCCAAATGGTCTGAAACGTAGTGTAGAAACTGGCTTCAGTACAGTATTCTGGCAAGAGGGTAACAATGTTTGGCAATTTATTCATCAAATTTGCAATAAGCGTTAAAATGTGCAGAAGTAATCTTTCTGGCTTTATATGTAAATATCTATGGTCATCACAAATTGCTTCACCAAGTTACAGAATTGCCAATGAATTTCAGGGAGGGTGACAAAAATAGCCTAAAACCATAATAAAGTGTTTTTAAAGATCAATCAAAGATCAACCTGCTATCGGAAAATTTTAATTTAAAAAAGTGTATGTAATGTTTACTGCAAATTAAAGCAGTTAATTTGTCAAAGTGACTGCAGAAACAGATTTGCATTGGTGTTCAGCATCAAGAATATAATATATAAACTTCACTGAAGGAAATTACAAAAATAGTGACATTATCACAAATTTACATCAAAAATGGGCATTGGAATGACAAGATATCTGTACATATCTTAATACTGAGTATCATTAGATTTCACTGATTAAAAGTTTAAAAGTTTTTGTCTTGATCAAATTTTGATATCCATTACTGTCCCGACCTGCAGCTCCGACAACTCACACAACTCGGTCATGGTCTTTCTCTGAAATATTCCCAGATTACCAGACATCAGTTTTCATGGCCAACAGAACATAAGCATGCTTATTGCTCTCACCGATTATCCTCACTATGTACGGTACATTAGCAAACTGTACGATTGGCCAACACCCTGCCTGCACAATCAACAGAGAGCGTGAATGAATGATCAGCAATTAGCAGGTCGGGTGTGAACTGTGAAAATGGGCTCTCACACCAATGACTGCAGGAGGCCTTGATTTGATTTAGCCTAGCCTAGCATCCTGTTAGCAAGGCCCTGCACTTGTTACACTGTGGCAGTGCATCAGCTACCATTAGCCTGCTCTGCCCAATGTAATGCAGTGGAATACAGACAAGTGTAGCGTATTGAAGCCCAGTCTAGTGGAGTGCTCTGTGCAAGATCATACTAAGACTCCTTGCTAGCATATGCTTGTGTTTAATGCAGCGACCTGCTTCTGCATGGTGAGTTTACACATACCCTGCAGTGAAGGTAGTGTGTGTGTATGTAATATCAGTAATCAGTGTACCTCAAACAGGCAGAGTATAACTAGGCCTGGTGTGGTGAGAATGCTGTAGACCAGCTCTCTGCTAGCCCAAGTTGACTGTTTAAGCTGCTGTGTGACTGGTTTGTGTGTTTGGTCATGGATACTAAAATCGGAGTCTCCAACTTCAGATGCCACCAAGACAGCGAAGGCCCCAGAGGTTAAGGTAACGGGAAGAGGTGTCAGTGTGTGTTGTTTGAGTGTCGTTTTTTTTAAAGCAAGAAAAAGTTAGTTGGGCTATAAAACTCCATTATAAACTGAACTAGAGGCTGTTATTTACAATAGAGAAGCGTGCGTGCGTGCATGCGTGAGTGCTTGTGTGCGTGCGTGTGTGCATGCTCTCTCTCTATGGATGGGTTTTTGAGTAGCCAGCATGGAGGCAGCAGCATGCCGAGAGTCAAAGGAGGATTGCAAAGAGATATCTAATAGAATGTATCAGATAGAATAGAATGAAGGGATCCTCAGTTGGTATTTGTCAAAATTAATTTTGAAATGACACAAAGTAACACTACAATACACTTATGAGGAAGTTAAAAAGTTACCCAAGTGCCCTTGTTTATTTAGCTACAGTATCTTTGTTGCCTTGAAGTAAAATCAAAAATGCTTAGAAAAGTTAGAATATAAGTTTCACTCTGGTTTTCAAACTGCTTCATTATTCTCTTTTGCTGGCTGAGAGACATGTGCATGGCTTAATAATTCAAGATAGCGATAAAGGAGACTTGCCTCAAGCTTGAGGCAAAGATGGCACATCAGTCACAGCAGAGAAACCAAGATATTTGTGATTGTGAACAATTTTCTTCTTTATCGAATTTGACAGTGTTGAGGTGCAGAAATGAGACATGCGAGAGAGCGTGATACCGTGTTTCAACCTCATGCTTATTTGGTTTTTCCACTTTCACACCCCAGTCTAATTTCACAGTGCAGACTCCTGGCTGCATGATGGCTTGTTGTAGTCCCTTGAATCAGTGGACCAGAGTGGACCCAACGCCACGGCACAGCGATATCAGCTCAACACGCCGGACGCCTGCGTGTCCATGGTTAATTTGGTTGTTATTGTCGCTCACGTGTGTCCCAATGGAGCCAAGGCGTGTTGGTTTTCACGAGCTAGGTTTTAGTTCCAGTCACTAGTCTAAATGCACACATGAAGGCTGATGTGAAGTCCCTCTGGGCCGCGCCCGTGTTCATGTGTGACAACCTGAAACTATTATCTGACACTGACTACATTAGTTTGGTATTTTTCATTTGATTGATGGAGATGGCAAAATTATTTGCATTCACTTATGGTTTCATTTTATGAGTCAAAGTTATGCTTGCTGGTTTGTACATGATGTAGAGAGCACTCACACACACAAACTCACACACAACATATATATTTACACAATGAATAATAATTGACTTATAAGAAGGAATCAAGTAAACAAAGCTTTTTAGTGAGCTTTTATTTAAATTTTGTTAATATTCTGTTCATTATTTTCATTTTGTTAATATTCTGTTCATTATACAGTTCAACAAGAGTAATGTATGAGTAGCTGATGCAAGACAGCGAAGACACATAAAACCTTGCATTTCATAGTCAAGTGGCTCTCCTGTTTCTGTTCAAACGCTGCTACATAAACGTTAACCTCTATGTTCTCTTCCACTGAACAGCCTAAGGACCATAAAATCCTTATCCCACTTTGTTATATTCACATCACAAGGCTCATCCAGGCTCCCTAGCCATCAATAGAAACAAACATTTCATTATCACTCTAAATCACTGACAGATTACTAATTCATCCCTCACAGACTCAAATCCAGACCTTTTTTATAATAACACCCATATATTAACATGTCACTGCTTACAACTGGCTCATATCTGGGATGTGGTCAGTGGCTGTGTGATATGGACATTGTGTGTGTAGTCGCCAAATAATGAGTAAGCTTTAAAACAAATAATGGTTGAGCTTTACTATTACACTCTCACACTAGGGATTTGTAGATTAGTGTCACTTTTTGATCTCATATCCTCAACCCGTTGATGTGGCATCAAAGACGCCGTTGCCCTGATCTTCATGCAGGATTGATGATGAGCAACAGGATAGGATGCAACAAGGGACCACGAGACAAATACTGGATGCATGTGCTGTAAAGTGTAAAGGATTCACCTGATTTGTGCCTGTTTATGCCTCAATGTGCTGAGCTGCCTTAGATATTCAGCACCCAGGCTCATTATAAGACCTAATTCAATTGACCTGGAGATGTAAACATGTGTATGGGGGCCAATTAGGAATGCTGCAACACTGAACTGCAGTGATTTGTTGTACCGTGAGGATAATCGCCACAGAGCCTTCAAAGTAATAGTGAGAAACGCAGGCAATAGCATATCTTGTAGTTCCTTGTCAGAAAGGGAGACAAAAACAGAGAGAAAAAGAGGGAGGGCAGTGCAGGCCCAGCTAGTGTCCCATGCTTACTTGGGTGTAATGACCCATCAATGGTGACATCTTGTTTCATCAACTTCTGCTTCCCTTCACTTGTCTGTCTGGGCCTGGTCTCTCTCTTTCTCATGGCCTTCTCCCCTCCTGCCTCCTGAAATCCATCTTTCTCTCTCCTGTTTTCCATGTCTGTGTAACTGCCTGAGAGCTTCTGCTAGATGTAAAGGATAACCCTGAACCATCTGCTCGAGGACATCCAGATTCAGAGCATGTGGTTTTTTTTGTGTAAGACAGTGTCCTCTTAGGGTTTAGTATTATGGTTAAAATCAATATTACATATCAGTATATATCCCAAATATTACAAATGTATGTGCAAAATTACATCTGAAATAATCAAACTGATGTTCAATATAATAAACTGTTTCCAATGCTTACATTACACAACACTCTTTGCACATGTAGAACAAAAACTTAGTCAACTCTAATTGTTTGCCTGGAGTTATTCATTTGCACAACAAAGGATTGTATAATGATAACAATGTGATCATATCATCACAATACAATTCCATTTAAAGTAGATACATGATAATATTTTACTCAAAGCTGGAACTGTTAATTGATTAATTGACCAATTTGGGTTTTGTACCATCAGACCTTGTACTCTGGGCAGGTGTAATGGATTGTGACAAAGTGATTAATCAAAGAAAATAAGCGTTACTTGAAGTTTTTTTTACAGCCCTATGTTGTGCCAAAGTAACAGTAAACTCTGCCTTTGTTTAATGCCTAGCAAGTTTATTTTCAAAACTTTATTTGATTATGAATAGAGAAGAAAAAAACAATACATGACATGAGAATTGTATTTGAGGTGTGTATAGTTATATCCAAAAGAGATGTGGAAGGGGTGTGTACCAAAACCGCCATAACAGCATAAACTGCATTTGTCCTCTGTCAGAAGAGTGTGTGTGTGTGTGTGTGTGTGTGTGTGTGTGAAGAGGCAGGGAGCCCAGCTGACGAGGCCTCTCACTGGGCCACTGGCAGGCCTAACTCGCTGCAGGCCCAGCCCTCAGCTCTACCTCTGACAGGCTTCATACTTATTGCTCAATGACATTCGATGTTTTCCTTCAGTTTGCTGTAAGATTGATTTCCCAGATATGTTTGAAATATCTCCAGAGCCCTAGAGCAGGGTGACTGTCACAGTGGAACAGAGAGAGAGAGAGAGAGAGAGAGAGAAAGAGAGAGAGAGAGAGAGAATATGGTGTGTATCTAGAAAGGAGAAGAAGAAGTAAATTAAAGGCAGACTTGAATATCAACAGATGAGATGTCGGTTACGTGCAGAATACTCAAGGTTACATTTATTATTAATATTATTATTGACTTTTGTGTTGGTTGGACAGAAAAATGATCACAATCCCTGAGCCCAAGTTGAATGTATAGTTCAGAATTTTTGTCATTCACAGCAGTACATTGCTTAGCTCGGTGTCAGTACTCCTGCTTTTCCCCTTGAAGTTTTCAACCTTTTGACACATTTCAGGCTTCAAACATAAAGATATAAATTTTTTATTTTTTGTGAAGAATCACCAAGAAGTGGGACACAATTGTGAAGTGGAACAAAATCTATTGGATATTTTAAACTTTTTTAGCAAATAAAAAACTGAAAAGTGGTGCGTGCAAAATTATTGGGCCCCCTTGCGTTAATACTTTGTAGAGTCACCTTTTGCTGCGATTACAGCTGCAAGTCGCTTGGGGTATGTCTCTATCAGTTTTCTATCAGACATTCTTGCCCATTCTTCCTTGCAAAACAGCTCGAGCTCAGTGAGGTTGGATGGAGAGCGTTTGTGAACAGCAGTTTTCAGCTCTTTCCACAGATTCTCGATTGGATTCAGGTCTGGACTTTGACTTGGCCATTCTAACACCTGGATACGTTTATTTGTGAACCATTCCTTTGTAGATTTTGATGTATGTTTGGGATCATTGTCTTGTTGGAAGATAAATCTCCGTCCCAGTTTCAGGTCTTTTGCAGACTCCAACAGGTTTTCATCCAGAATGGTCCTGTATTTGGCTGCATCCATCTTCCCCTCAATTTTAACCATCTTCCCTGTCCCTGGTGAAGAAAAGCAGGCCCAAACCATGATGCTGCCACCACCATGTTTGACAGTGGGGATGGTGTGTTGAGGGTGATGAGCTGTGTTGCTTTTTACGCCAAACATATCGTTTTGCATTGTGGCCAAAAAGTTTGATTTTGGTTTCATCTGACCAGAGCACCTTCTTCCACATGTTTGGTGTGTCTCCCAGGTGGCTTGTGGCAAACTTTAGACGAGACTTTTAATGGATATCTTTGAGAAATGGCTTTCTTCTTGCCACTCTTCCATAAAGGCCAGATTTGTGCAGTGTACGACTGATTGTTGTCCTATGGACAGACTCTCCCCACCTCAGCTGTAGTTCTCTGCAGTTCATCCAGAGTGATCATGGGCCTCTTGGCTGCATCTCTGATCAGTCTTCTCCTTGTCTGAGCTGAAAGTTTAGAGGGACGGCCAGGTCTTGGTAGATTTGCAGTGGTCTGATACTCCTTCCATTTCAAAATGATCGCTTGCACAGTGATCCTTGGGATGTTTAAAGCTTGGGAAATCTTTTTGTATCCAAACTGGCTTTAAACTTCTCCACAACAGTATTACGGACCTGCCTGGTGTGTTCCTTGTCTTCATGATGCCTCTGCGCTTTTCAACAGAACCCCTGAGACTATCACAGAGCAGGTGCATTTAGAGACTTGATCACACACAGGTGGATTCTATTTATCACCATCAGTCATTTAGACAACATTGGATCATTCAGAGATCCTCGCTGAATTTCTGAGTGAGTTTGTTGCACTGAA